>JASAUF010000384.1:0-2400000 GCA_030180095.1 Magnolia changhungtana | reverse complement strand
TACATGGGAATTAATGAATGGAAGAAACTATGGGGGATGCTCCTCACCTTGATGTTGATCTTGATTTGTTGTTCTTACAAGAGGAGTTCAAGATGCCTTTTCTTGGAGTTGATTGAAGGGAATTATCCTTCAAGCAAGGTGGCAGTGGGTGGCAGTACCTGTTGTAATACATTACAGGGCTCTAGTAAGTCATTATAAGGTTCCAGCGAGTCAATACCGAGTTGACTCGGTTGAACATCTCAACCCACAACTAGTTGATTTTCCTATTTGAGAAAACCCACCTGTTGTAGAGATTTGATGTTGAGGTCCTGGATGTATAGTGAATGCTTTAGGCTTCTGGTAGGGACATGTCCTGGTTGTTTAATTCAGGCGTTAATCATTGAGTTAACTTAGTTAGGTATTTAGGCATCCACTAGTTTAGACATACAACCTTAACATAGGTAAGTTCAATTAGGATACCTGTGCTGAGGTCGATTTTAAGGGCTGAATTGGAAGGGTCCTCAGATCCGACATGAGGTAGGGTTCTACCTAAAATGTAGATGAAACTATACTCAGTAATCCCTCAACTCAGTCGATCCTTTCGACAACTCGGTGTAATACTCTAGTAGTGATTAAGATTGACCTGGAATACTCAATGGTGTGGTTCCTTTAGGGCAAACCGACCACAACCATAGAGTCAGATCAAGGTTTTCACCCTGGGACGTGTAGCTGAGTCACTCAACTTGAGACCAAGTTGAGGTGACTGTGAACACAGTCAGGCGAGCAGACAGATTTTGACAATAACTGAGGAAGGATTGATGAGATTACCTGATCAGGGGTGTGGTATGAGTGCTAGAAGGGATTTGATACACCAGAAGTCGGGAATACTTCACCCAAACCAGGTTCTGGTCCCTATTTTAAGGTGGAATGGCAGCTAGGAACTCGTCCCAGCCGATTCTCCCAGACTCACTCTCTCAGCTTCCCCCTTTTCACTCACCCTGCTTCTTTCTCACTTACAGTTTCTTTCCTCACCCTCAACTTTCTCTTTAGAAATCGGATGACTCGAGCTGAGTCGAGTTACTACATGGCTTGCAACTCGTCCCAGTGGTGCCAAAATCTCAATCTCTTTCTCTTTCTATTTCCTATCTTTTTCTCCTCCTAGGGATTCGTCCTAATATTAGGTTACTATAGCCTTACTGTTTCTGGACGTTTCCACAGCTAATCACGAAGATTAGCATGAGAGAACTTGAGTTAGCCGCAGTTGGCTTGCTGTCCGGACATCATTATGCATTCGTTCATGTGTGTGGCCTATACAATTCACCTTGATAGACTGTAAGTGGGGTGGGCCACCCGATGAACGGCTTGGATGAGCGAATGGGCCACATCTACAGAATGTGGGTTTCACAGTCGGTTTGATGATGATGGAAGATGATAATGGCAATTTTCAACCGGGTGGTTTATCCATAGATCAGGGCCAGGAGAGCCGTTGCTTATGATACTTGTTAAAATGGAGACGGTTTGAGAAGTGGCTGCGTCTCGCCAATTTCTCGACTTCCTTACGAGATATTTCGAATAGCCCTATTTCGGACGTCCCTGATCTTTCAGATGAATCTTCCAGAAGATGAAGAACAGTTGGGATGGGTGGTTGCTATAAGCGAAAAGATTCTTTCTGCTTTTCGATGGGTAGGGGTGCAATTTTGGAAAACAGTAGGGCTGACTGGGATTTCCCTGCGTACGTGGCTTCCATCCGATGACTTCTAATGGTCGAATTTGTGAGATAAGTGGCGGACATGGTACTACTCTCCCCGTCAGTGCCCTCTTCTAGCAATGCCCGATCAAACGTTGATCGAGCAGGTGTAGGCGACTTTCAATCACAGGTTTCCGCATGCTCAGGGTCGGTGGGACCTTATCTATTAGATGGATAGCTTGGATCAAGCTACCGTATTCGGATGAAGGTAGTTAGCATCATCAAACACTGGTTCGGTTTGGATGAGCGTCGGGCGGGAGAAGTTCCTCATTTGAATTCGCTAGAGTTTTGGGTTTTTATCGGGTCAACGATCATTTGACTCGATACTTGGGTATCATGCATGGCGTGTGCACATTATCTATGTACACACACAGATTAAATGTGGGACCCATGCCATGATCCAGTCCAATTAATACCATCCATTGATCTTAGACAGTCCTTTAATGGCTATAGATTAAGAGTTGGTAGGTTTAAGTGGTTAAATGTTTACTTTTTAAGGGTTTAAGATCCTTAATGGTAGATTATCGTAGGTCCTGATCGTTCGTGGGTGAAATCTGAGTCACACGTTTCTCATACCAAGTTTGTTATTGTCTCTAGACTGAAGATCAATCTATCCTTGTTCTTGCAAGGGGGTCCTACTTACGGATTTACTCTTCACGAGTATGATCATTTTAATTAGGGCTATCAGTTTCTATTTTCGGCGTGAAAATTAACAATCTCGAGGTGTGTCTAAAGGAAGATAGAGTCTTTCTTAGGACTGGGATATCGCTGTCGGATTTTTGTTAGTTCATAGTGTTGGAAAGTGGGGTAGTTAGTCCCATTTCAAGTTGAAATTTCTAATAAAAATATATGAGGGTCGTTACAATCTCCCCCCCCTTCCCCCTCTAAAAAAAATTTCATCCTCAAAATTGTACCTGAGTGAGGTCGTTAAAAAGGTGTGGATACTTTTCTTCTATGTTAGCTTGGCGCTCCCACGTTGCTTCCTCGACTCCACGATGAGACCAAAGAACCTTCACTGATGGAATGGTTTTGGTGTGCAAGATTTGCTCCTTGTAATCCAATATACGAACTGGGGCTTCGATGTAGCTAGCGTCGTCGTTCAACTCGATCTCTTCCCAGGTGATGATATGAGATGCATCTGGTTCATATTTCTTCAACATAGATATATGAAAAACATTATGTACATAGGTAAACTTTGGTGGAAGAGCTAGATGGTAGGCAACGGCTCCAACCCTGTCCATGATCTCGAAAGGCCCAATAAATCGGGGAGAGAGTTTCCCTTTCTTCCTGAATCGTATGACGCCCCTTATAGGAGAGATCTTCAAGAATACATGATTACCGACTGTAAATTCTAGATCTTGCCTACGATTATTTGCATAACTCTTCTATCTGCTCTAAGCCGTATGATGGCGTCTTCAAATTATGTCAATCTTCTCTGTAGTCTCCTGAATAAGTTCTGGTCCCAATAAACTCTTCTCTCTGACTTCAGCCCAACAATGTGGTGCTCGACAAGGTCATCTGTATAGAGCTTTGAATGGTGCCATGCCAATGTTGGTTTGAAAGTTGTTGTTATAAGCGAATTCTGTGAGATGGATATGTTCATCCCAACTGCCCTTGAAGTCCAATACGCAAGCTCTCAACATGTCTTCTAGCACTTGGTTCACCCTTTTGGTCTGACCGTTTGTCTGGGGGTGAAATGTCATGCTAAATTTTAACTTTGTACCCAATTCTTCTTGCAGCCTTTTCCAGAAGGTGGAGGTGAACCTGTTGTCGTGATTCGACACAATTTCCCATGGAATACCGTATGCACAAACAATCTCTTGAATATACAACTTAGCTAAGTTGTTAACTGAATTACTTACACATATAGGGAGGAACCGGGCTGACTTGGTAAGTCTTTCAACTATCACCCAGATGGAGTCATGGTTCCCACGTGTGTTTGAGAGTCCTGAGATGGAGTCCATGCTGATACAGTCCCACTTCCATTCAGAGAGGGGCAATGGTTGCAAAAGGCCTGGCGGCTTACGGTGTTCTGCCTTTACTTGCTGGCAGGTGAGGCATTTTGAAACGTATGATGCAATATCCTGCTTCATATTTTCCCACCAATATTGACGCCTGATGTCCTGATACATTTTTGTATTTCCAGGATGAATGGTCGGATGAGACTTATGCACTTCACTCAGTGTCATGGCCCAAACTCGAAAACCGGGCTCACAAAATTCTTAATTGCTGAATCTGGCATCGACAGCCTCTGTAGTACCCCATTCTCGGGTCCCGACACCCATTCACCAGGTTCCAATCTTGGGATCCTACAAGGAGGATTTTAAACATCGGTTCGATTCGTAATAAGCATAACCAAAGGCATAACCCACAAACAATAACCAAAAACTCCATCACATTTCCACTATGATAAAAAACTTACAAGTATAGTGCGTATAAAGGGAAATACAATGATGATAGACAAAAGCTCCAAGATGATCTGCTATGCGCTCCTGTCTCAGCGCTGCTGCGGTCCACCGTCACTTGCACGCAACGGTCATGCATAAGCTACGGAAAGCTTAGAGGGTGGTGAAAGTGTGTGCGCAATGTAGTAATACAATTATGCAGAATATGATGATGAATTGGTTGTACCAAGGCTATGCGATGCAAGGCATGAATGATGTCGGGCATACCAAGGCCATGCGATGCGTGATACAACTCAAGCATACGAATCCTCATCTAAGTCTACATATCAATACAACTCAACTCTAGAATATCACCGTGGTTTAGTAATGTAAGGTTCGTATCATAATCTGTACCGTTCTGTAGGCTTCCACAGTCCTCTCGGTCAAATTCTGACAACCCTCAACCCGTATCCGACATTTACGCACGATCCTAAGTCGATCCTGTATACCAACGTTGGTTCGACTCGAAACTTGTAACGTAGCTACCGCGCCATTACCGCGGTTCCAACGCAGCAACTCGCACACCGATCCGATACCCGGGCCAGGAGATGTGGGCCCACGTTAATTTTGAAGAAACGCTGAGCATTGCGAATTCTAAGAAAATCTCTATGACCCATCACATCAAATCAAGTCAAGTACACAAACCCATACCCCATGCCACCTCACCCTATCCCAAGTACAAATGCCCGTTTTCTCTTTTCCATAAGTCAACTCTCTCCCTCTCTCTCTCTCTCCCTACCCATCCCTTTTTACCAAAATTTCCAATAACCCATACTCTCCATCCCCTTCCTTACAACACCCATCCCATATCAATCCATCACCTCTCATTCTCTCTCATTCTCTAAGTAATTTCCCAAATCCCATGAGAGCTTCCAACGTCCAAGCTCTCCCTCCCAAAACAAGTGTGGCCCACTTTCCTACTCTCTCATCTCCCATCTCAACCTTCCAATCTCCATCAAGCTCCATCAAAGTTGAAGGTAAGGAGCATAGGAGCCCAATGATCTAAAGAAGAAGGCTGATATGTGGGTGATCCACCGTCGATTTTAATTTTAGGGCTCACTTATTGTGGGACTCACTTTGATGCATGCAATGTAGAGAGGGGCCCATAGTGGTGGGGTCCCTCTATCTCACCGTTTCTCTCTCTCTCTCTCTCTCTCTTGTCCTCTCTCTTTTGTATGGATGGTGTGTGTGTGTGTGAGGCCCCCCATGAAGTACGTATTTTATCCATGCCGTCCACCGAGTGGCCCACATGGTAGTCCATTTAGACAGGCCCAAATGATGTAAAAACACAAATATTAGCTGATCCAAGCTCTGGTGGGCCACCACATGGGCCCCATTCGTTGTATGCAAGCAACCGTCCATTCATGTGGGGCCTACCATGATGGATGTGTATGACATCCAGACCATCCATTCATGTGGAGCCTACATGATGGATGTATTTCATCTGGCTGTCCATCCAGCATCTCTGGACGCTGGACGCTGATAGTCCCACCCGCCCACACACTCACTAATACTTATGTATATGATATATATATATATATTATAATATTTTATATTTAAATAATATATTATGGTGGGGCCACATCCACATGGGAGCCCACCTCATTGCATTATAAATGATATATTATATTATTATATAATATAATATTTTATATTTAAATAATATATTGTGGTGGGGCCACATCCACGTCGGGGCCCACCTTACTGTATTATATATGATATATATATATATATTATATAATATTAAATAATGATATGGTGGGCTACTCCCACATGGGACCCATCGTACCTACAGCTGCTATATAGCAGTTGTATTAACATTAGCTGCTGACGTGAGGTGGACTTACAACGTCCACATAGTATGATGGTGGGACCCACTGCTGATGGGGTATCCCATCCTAACCGTCCATTCATTTGGAGAGTTCGTCCTTGGGCTTGAGACTAAAAATAAGACAGATCTATATTAAGTGGACCACACTGCAGAAAACAGTGGGATGAACGCCCACCATTGAAAACCTTTGGGATTTTTAAGGTTCTGGACCTATATGATATTTATTTTTCCTCTATATCTAGGTCTTTGCAATCTTATGCATAGACTGGATGGAAAATTAAAAAAATTATGGTGGCCCATTGGAATTTAATTGTGGAAATCATTATCACCACTGCCATTTATGGTATGGTTGAGATGATCCTTTGGATATGATTCATTTTTTTTATGCCTTATAATGATCTCTATCAATGGATGAATGGTGTATTGGACTCGGCCCATTCGACTCAGCCATTCGACTCAGCCCATTTGACTCGGCCATTTGACTTGGCCTATTTGACTCGGCCCATTTGATCGGCCCAATTGATTCGGCCCATTTGCACTGACACATCTGATTCGACCCATTTGATCGGCACAATTGATTCTGCCCATTTGTATCGGCCCATCTGTTTCGACCCATTTGATCAGCCCATTTGATTAGGCCTATTTGCACCGACACATATGATTCGGCCCATTTGATTGGCCCAATCGATTCAGCCCATCTGTTTCGACCTATTTGATCAACCCAATTGATTCGGCTCATTCGTACCGACCCAATTGATTCTGCCTATTCGATCGGCCCATTTGATTCGACCCATTTGATGTAATTGAGACTCATGAGATGTATATTAGGCCCTTGTGCTAGGTTGTGGGTCCTTATCCGATTGGCCCTATGAGCACCATTCCTAAGGAGCAATGTTGGTTAAAGGTCCACATTGATGGGCAATGATGGTTGGACGTCCACATTGTGACATTCCCTTAGGCCTTGTTAGGCCCATTCTCATCATTCTCTAGTGGATTAACCCAAACTCTTAGGCCCCATTGATTTTTAATTGATCCATCATCGGTCGTCCATTTATGGACCCCGCCTTGCGTCGAGGATGATTATCGATGCCGATTATCGGTGATGATTGCCGATACCGACTACTGTTGCCGATTATGAGTTTGTGATAGCATAACATCATGATACATGCCCATATACATCATCTGTATGTTTGTTATGAGATGTGATTGGACATTGCCTACGCCATAATGTAGGTGGTTCATGGGACTCCCTGATAGGCAGAGTTATCCCACATGAGCGCATGGTGTGTACAGGATTGATGCATGATTGGACTGCATGACTCATGTACTTTGCATATGTGTGTGATTGTGATTACCGTATGCCCTAGCGACATTAGGGTCGTTGGCTCCATAGACACATCGTAAGTAGCCAAATTGGATACCGAAAATACTATTTCTAGCATCAGGGCGCCATAGATGTCCCTAAGTGAAAATTTCTAAACCCGATGCTATCAGAGGATGACTCCAACGTCGAGACCGAGTGGATACATGAGGGCAAGAGAGCTAAATACCAGGAGGCCGCGTCTCCCGTTATATCGTGGTCAGTTAGAAAGGGGTGTGGCCTTAGCCACCCGAGGGTAGGCGGAATTGCTAGGCTGAGTTTGGCCAGCTCGTGAATGGGTCTGCTATTGACGTGTCGGATAGGTATTGGCAAACTATTGGCCAGGTGGATAGTGAGGTTTCTTATGTTCACTTGGACTTCGCGCCTGGGAAAGGGGTAATGCCATTTGGAGTGTACTAAACCTCGGTGATTATCGAGAATAAGAACCGTACTTATATTTGATGATCTAGTGATGAGTTGTATTGATATGTGGATTGGCATGCTTGAGTTATATCTCACATCACATGATCTTGTTATGGTCGATAGCATTCATATCTTGCACCGCATAGCCTTGGTACGGCTTATTACATTTATGTACTTATCAACATGATTCTGCATTACTCTAACATTGCATTCTGAGCACGCTTATGTTGTGCACACACACCGCCCTCTAAGCTTTCCATAAGCTTATGCACGATTGATGTGTGCAGGTGACGTTAGGATGTCACAGCAGCATTGAGATCGGAGCGTGTAGCAGACTTCCGAAGCTTTTTGATTTTTGATACTATATTTCCTTTTGCACATTGTACCTATTGTATCTTAAAAGTTTTTATCATAGTGGATTTGTGATGATGTTATTAGTTGTTGTTTGTGGGTTATGCTTATGGTTATGCTTATCACAAATCAAAATCATGTTTGAAATCCTCCTTATAGGATCCTAGGATCATAACCTGGTGTATAGGTGCCGGGAACCGAGAATGGGGTACTATGGAGGCTGTCAATGCCAGATTCGGTGATCGGGAATTTTGTAAGCCCAGCTTCCGAGTTTGGGCGTAACAAGTACACTCTAAACCAGATTGCTGCCCCATCATGCACAACGGTGAGTGGAAGAGACCTCACTATCTGTCTACCAACATTGGGCTCGGCTCGTCGACAGCGGACCCATTCCTCGAGCTGGTCAAACTTAGCCTAGCTTTGCCCCCTCCTCTCGGGCGGGTAAGGCCGCACCCCCTTCCAACCGACCACGACACAGTGGAAAGCACAACCTTCTGGTATTCGGCCCTTGGCGCTCATGCATCCACTCGGTCTAAACATTCGAGTAACCTCCTGGTACCATAAGGGTTTAGGAAATTTTACCCAGGGACATCTATAGCACCTCATGTAAAACAGGATTTTCGGTGTCCAATCCTACTGACCACAATATGCCTATGGAGGCTATGGCCCTGATGTTATTAGGGCATACAGTAGTCATGTCACACAATATGAGATGCATAAATCATACTGTCCAATCATGCAGCAATCCTGTGTGTACCGTGCACTCATGTGGACAACTCCCCCAATCAAGGAGTCCCATAATAATCTGCCCAATGGCATGTTCTATGATCAATCAATCCTCATATCAAGCATACATATGATGCATATGGGCATGAATTGTGGGGATATACTAAGCATGTTATATGATGATGATGTACTCCCTTTACATCAAGGTTGGGCCTAAGTGGCCTACCTAAAATCCTAAGGATTCGAAAATAGTTCCTTCTCCATACTATCATATAGCCCTGCCAGATGCCCTAGGGGGGGCCCAAATGAGTCTTAGATGGACTCCAAAATAAATAATTAATCCTACTAACAACCAATGAGGGCCCAACATCTTGGGATAGCCCAATGAAAACAGATGGATCATGCAAATGGGGCCCAATAATTAGGGTCAACCCACTTAAAGAATAATACGAATGGGCCTAACAAGGCCTAAGGGAAGGTCACAATGAGGATGTTTAACTATCATTGCCCATCAATGTGGACATCTAACCAACATTGCTCCCAAGGAGTGGTCCATATAGAGCCTAACATATAGTGGGCCCATGGCCTCACACAAGGGAATCATACATAACGTAACGGGCCACACATACATCACATTGGGCCTCACTCCTGGGCCTCACATACATCGCATTGGGCCTCGCCCATGGGCCTTGAATACATCACATTGGGCCTTGCCCATGGGCCTCTAGTACATCACAATGGGCCTCGCCCATGGGCCTCAACACTGGGCCTCATATATTAAGTGGTCGCATTACATGGGCCACACCATAAATAGCAGCAGAGATGAAGATTGAAGATCATCTGGACCATACCACAAATAGTAGTAGTGATAATGATTTCCACTATTTTAAAAATTCACAGGGCCCATCTAAATGTTCATTTTCCATAATCTATGGTGGGTCCATACAGATGGACGGTGTGGATCAAACCCACACCACATGCTGACGTCAACACCACAGCTATAGTCGTGTAACGCCAACCAATCCTTATTCCTCATAGGTGGGTCCCACGTAGGGCCCACCATATAGTAATATATATTATAATATATATTATTTATATGTATATGTACATACACCTGCACTCCAGCGTCCAAGCCTTACTGGATGGTCTGGATAGCAAACGTCCAACGGCTCTGACCCACTGGTTCGGATGGCTTGTATGTACTACCAGGTACTTTAGATCAAGGTGGGGTCCACGTCAGTGTGGCCCACCAAATTATTTAGATTAGGGTGATACTTATATTTTCCCATCATCCAGGCCATCCAACTGGGCTACCAGTCCAATAGGGTGAACAGCAGGGCCATCCCACCTGCTGGATGGTCTGGATCGCCCTTAGGTGGGCAGCAAGTTAAGAAAAAGGAGAGAGGGAGAGAGAGAGAGAGAGAGAGAGAGAGAGAGAGAGAGAGGAAGATTGGATGGTGATGGAGGGGCCCCGCCACTATGGGCCCCTCTTTGATACAAAGCATACATCAAGGTGGGTCCCACCATATGTGGGACCTTAAATCACAAATATATATATATATATATATCCAAGATCACCCACCATCCTCTTCTTCTTTACTCCTTAGAAAGGTAGTCTCCTTGGTTACGATCTCAACGAAAGATGATGAAGTTTTGATGGTTGAGATGGGGGATGAGAGGGTAAGAAGTGGGCCACACTAGAGCTTCTCCATGAGAGCTTGGGAAGTTCATACGTTGGAGCTTGGGTTGCTTAGAAGAGAAGGGAGAAATAAGAGAGAGAGGAGATGGGATGGAGTGATGGATGGGAGAGAGAGATGGGTTGTGTAAGAAATTTGTTGACTCTTGGGGTTGCATGTGTAAGAGAGGTATGGGTTGTGATGGGTTGAGTGATGTGTTGGGTGATGTGTGTACTTGACATGTACTTGACCCTTGATGGGATTGATTGATTGATTGACATGACATTCGGGTAGAGATTCTCTTCGATATTGCAAATGCGCGGCCTTTTCCTTGAAATGAACGCAGGCCCACATCTCCTGTCCTGGGTATCGCCTCGGCGTGCGAGACATGGCATTGGAACCACGGCGAAGGCGCAGTCGCTTGGGTACAAGTCTTGAGTTGAGTCGACTCGAGTTGACAGTGTGTAACTCAAGGTCGCACGCAAATTGAAAAGGCCGAGCTATATGTCCTAGAGGGGGGGTGAATAAGACTATGCCAAATTAAAAAATAACAGAGGAATTTAAATAAATTAAATATAAATAGCAATAGACAATCTCACAATGCTGAAATTAAATATAACCTCAAATGAACGAGTATTGAGAGGTTGACACAGATGTTGTTCTAAGGACAACCTTACACCATAAAAACCAAGGGTTTATGGCAGGACAACCTTACTAGAACGGTTTTTGTATCAAAAACTCAAACTGATACAGAGGAATAAAGAAATAAATAGCAAGAAAGGAAATCTAAGCTATTACAACATTCCCGCACATCCACATAAGGATTACAACATTCTCCACAAATGTAAAAAGAGAAATTACAATCATCCACAAAAAGGAATAAACAATCAATCCATAAGACATAAAGAATTATAATGGTTTACTTGTGTGTACACCAACTGTTAAACAACAACCACACAACTACTCCACTCCTAATATCCTCACACAGTGGATATTAGCGTTCACTATGAAAATAGGTTTTTTCAGGTTCACCTAAAACCCTCACAATTGTGTCTTTCAAGTGGGCTTACACAATTCAAAAACCCCACACTCTGAGTTTTTTGGATCACCGCAGACAAACCAAAACAGAGATTTTTCTGGTACAATCTCAATGAAACCAAAAACAGAAATTTACAATAATGTAAAATACTTAGATATTCTCCTTTAGATGCAGCCCGGAAGAACTAAGTCGGAGTAGAAGTTCAACGTAGAAAGTTCAATGTCCAAACTCACTTATGAAATGGTTCTAAGTTCTAAATTGATTTAGATTTAAAGCACCTTGGGCTAGCTTGATTTGATTTTGATTCCAAGAAATGGGAATACTTCAATCCCTCTTTCAAATAAAATTGGAATGCGAAAATTCAAAATCAAATGCAAAGAAAGCTAATAAAAGAAAATATTAAATGAGCACAATATAGCTTAAAAAATCACTAACTTATCTATCAGAGTGGCGTATTGATTTAGCTTGAATTGAATAAAAAACTCTGAAATTCTTGCTCTATTTATAGGTGAAGAAATCACGTTCACGACTGGTCCTGAGGACACTACGACTGGTCGTAGGACCAACAAATTTTTAAAATTTTGAGCGCTATCGGATAAAGTCGTTCAATGACTAGTCGTAAGCCCTTCATGACCGGTCGAGGGACCTCCACGACTGGTCGTGTGGAGCCGGATTTAGTTACTGGACTTTGAGTTGAGGCTGCAGGACTGGTCGAGAACGAGTTAAGCACTATTCACATGACCGGTCGAGCAGTCTCCAGGACAGGTCGAAGCTTAACAAAAAATTCTGAAAATTTGCAACAAACTTAGGACTGGTCGTGGAATTTCTTGGATTGTTTGAGCTAGTGCTAGGACTAGTCGATCAGAGTCCAAGACTAGTCGAGAAACAGTCTATTCACTTATAAAATGATCTAATTGAATTATGTATTCAAAATGACCTAGCTTAAGGTCAATCTAGGGTCACTTATACCTTGTTAGTGATATATAAACATCAAGTCTTCTTTTTCTTCAGTTGATAGTCGTTCTTTGAAGTTCATGAAGCTTGATGTCTTGTCATGTAGAGAATCTTGAACTTGAGACTTCTAAAGCTTGAAATTGACATTCATTGAGGCATGAGCTTGAGTTGTACTTTGCCTTTAGGCGAAACTTTGACACCTCGTACTTTAAAACTTGAAGGAGTATACATCACTTGATGTATATTGAAGCCTGAAACCGAAGAACTTGTCTTACATTATCTCATCAGGTAAAAACTTTTACTCTAGTACATGAGATGCACAGACCTGGATATGTAGAGGTGCTGGACAAGACAAGAATTCCAATAGGTTTTGGCACTATAAAATTTGACAGCTAAAGGAGCTAGAAAACATCGCACTTACAATCTCTCCCTTTGTTAAATTTGCGACACAACACACTTCATTAAAATAGGATAAGCATTATATCCTTAATAAAGAATCATGCACCATACATACAAAATAAAGAAATATGCATCGGTTATAAAACAAAGCATTTCCTTCAACAATAACTCCCCCTTACTTACTCCTCTCCCTTTCTCAAAGAAAGGCTATCCACACTCCATCCACAATCCACATGCCAACCATATATTATAATCACCATATATCAAGCATGACAAAATTCTCCCCCTTTTTGTTATAATATGACAAAGGAAGAAACTAATACGTGGAACAGGATGTAGATAAATAAAGAAGAATAAGATAAGTAACGAGGAATACTGGATAAAAAAATATTCAAGATATTATAGTTATAAGCAAGTAATGTTCAAGCATCATCAATCAACAACATCCAAGTTCAACAAAAGTCAATCCCACAAACCGAAAAGAAGCAAAGTATCGTAAGAGTTAGTACAATCCATATACAAAAATACTAATCAAATCCTGAAGAGGGAGCAAGAATAGATGGATTAATCTGATGTAAACCCTTATTAATGCACCTCATATATTTATGCATATAAGTAAATTGTGAATCCTGGGTTACACGAATCTGAGCCACCTGTTCCTCAAGAGAATTCAACCTCTCAACAAAATCAGAAGGCTGATAATCAGGGTCAGCCTCAGAATCTGATTCAATCTCATCAAAGATATCATCCATGTTAATGTCATCTAGAGGTAAATCGCCAGCTTCTTCTTCATCTGCGGCATCATTTCCACCAGCACCTATATTGACTTGGCCTGTGGCCAACCTCAAATTCATCTTGTTTATATTTGAGTTGTTGAAAATAAGGTGTTGAATGGGAGCCTCTCCAACAGGCATAACCACTAACATATGGGTGGCCAACACAATCATAAGGTATGCAAAAGGAATATCACTGTGTCCAGGATGGAGACGAAATTGTATGATGGAATGACAGATTAAAGAAGGAAGACATACAGATGAACTAGAGATGATGGAATGCAAAATCTGAACCATGAAAGAGGTGAGTTCGGTTTTGTTACCAGAACGTGGATAAAGATTTGAAATAAATATCATGTGAAGGACCCTGTATCTGGGTAACAAATACTTTGAAGCACGCGCATTCTCATTTTGACTCCATTGCGCATCTATATTGCGCAATGCTCTAGTAAGCATACGTTTTTCTGATTCAGATGGTTTAGCTACTAGAGTGCTAATTAGAATACCTTCATCAATGACATATATATCCATTAGACCAGAAATCAGATGTCAGTCTAGTTCAAATGGACCTTCTCTAGTTGCTATAATAAAAGTTAAATTTTCAGTTAAAAAAATAGAAATACATCCATACATAGCTTGCGCAATAGACCTGTATGTCGGCTCACCCCAATGTAGAATGTTAGCCCATCCTACAGATTGGAAAAGAGAAAGTATTTCAAATGAAGTAATATGTTCAACATGAACAGGTCGTTTAACTATAACATTATGCAACCTTAAATCCCACACATAGGAAGGATCATCTTCGGGTGACCGAAGTTGGTGCCTTGTGATAGATGTCAATCTAGATGTTAAAGGACCACGAGAACTTTTCTTTTTGCCTCTACCTTCCATTTGCAACTAGGAAATCAAGGAATCAAAAGGTTGCAAAAGAAGTAGAGTTGGTTTTCTCAAAATCAGATTTTGAAGAAGAAAACCCAAAAAACCTATATGAAACAAGAAACAAATCACTCCAAAGATGAAAAAGAAATCAAATGAACTTGAATCTAGAAGGAAAATGGAAATAATGAACTAACCTTAAAGAACCAAGAAGATGGGTTCGACCGGTCGAGCCAAGACCTGTTGGAGAAGAAATCCAAATGAAGAAAAAAAGGGTCTTTCCCCCAAATAAACATCAAACCCACGCTACACTACTGGTCGAGACATGCTCGACCGGTCGTGTCACGACTGGTCGAGTATGTACTTGACTAGCCGTGCATGGAAAAAAATATACAATTTTCATATAATTTGAAATACTAATCATTTAAAATAACAAGTATATACAATATGATACATAAATGCATAAATGATCAATTCAAATTGCACATACCAAGATCAAATTTTAATTTAGAAAACCTGCTTTTGTCGAGCGATTTTGTGAAAATGTCAGCAAGTTGAGTCTCGGTCAGAATGTATTTGAAAGTAATTGTCTTTTCTTCCACTAATTCATGGATCTAATGTCAATGTGCATGGTTAGTGAATGCTGGATTAGATTTTTAAATATATTAATTACACTGGAATTATCACAATATAAAACCATAGAATCCTGTGCAATTCTATAATCACTTAACATTCTTTTCATCGATACCAGTTGAGTACATGCATTACCTGTTGCAATGCATTTAGCCTTAATAGTTGAAAGTGATATGGAACTTTGTTTCCTACCTTGCCAAGAAACTAAATAATTCCCAACATAGAAACAGCCACCACTGGTTGATTTCCTATCATCAACGTTACCAGCCCAATCAGCATTAGTGTAACCAGCTAATTG
This sequence comes from Magnolia changhungtana, assembly GCA_030180095.1. Taxonomy (NCBI): domain Eukaryota; kingdom Viridiplantae; phylum Streptophyta; class Magnoliopsida; order Magnoliales; family Magnoliaceae; genus Magnolia; species Magnolia changhungtana. Next base: position 2,384,491 of record JASAUF010000384.1, on the reverse strand, counting down.
AACACTAGTATCATGTGGATACCAAAGACCCAGATTACCTGAACTTGCAACATATCGCATAATCCGTTTAACAGCAGTTAAATGTGACTCTTTAGGGTCAGATTGATATCTAGCGCAAATCCCAACGTTGAATGCAACATCAGGTCGACTCGCAATTAAATACAGCAAACTACCTATCACACTGCGATACAATTTAGGATCCACTTTCTTACCTGTAGAGTCCTTTGAGAGTTTTAGAGTCGTACACATAGGAGTATCAAAATTTTTTCTATTCTCAAATCTAAACTTTTTAACTAGTTTAGTGTGATGCCCCGAACTCAAAAACCGAGCTCACAAATTTTTCGATCGCCGAATCCGGCGCCGACAGCCTCCGTAGTACCCCATTCTCGGCTCTTGGCACCCATACACTAGGTTCCGATCTTGGGATGCTACAAGGAGGATTTCTAATTATCAATTTGAATTGTAATGAGCATAACCAAAAGCATAACCCACAAATAATAACTACAAGAACACCATCACAAAATTCACTATGATAAAAAAAAACTTTTGAGTACAATGCATATGAAGGGAAATACAAAATAGTACTAATAACTGAAACTCAAAAAGCTCGATTGCACGCTCCTGCTGCTACTATGCTACTACTGCATCCTGATGTCACCTGCACCCATCGATTGTGCATAAGCTTATAGAAAGCTTAGAGGGTGGTGTAAGTGTGTGTTCAATATAAGCATGCTCAAAATATAAGGTTAGAGTAATGCGGAGTCATGCTGATGGGTATATGAATGCAATTAGCTGTACCAAGGCTATGCGGTGCAGAATGTAAATGCTATCGGCCAAATCAAGGCCGTGCGATGCATAATGCAAGTCAAGCATGTCAATCCACACCCACATATCAATGCAGCTCCTTACTAGAGCATCAAATCAGTACATTTCTCAGTCTAGATAACCACCGGGGTCTAGTACACTATATGCCAGCTTGCCACCCCTATCTGAACGCACAACTGGGAGAGTGGAAGAGACCTCACTATCTTCGTGCCAATATCAGGCCCGGCTCGTCGATAGCGGACCGATTCCGCAAGTTGGTCAAACTCAACCTAGAAATTGCCCCCTCACTCAGGTGGGTAAGGTCACACCCCTTTCCAACCGACAATGACATAGTGAAAAATACGGCCTACTGGTATACGGCCCTCACGCACTCGTGTATCCATTTGGTCTTAATGTTGGAGTCATCCTCTGGTACTATCGGGTTTATGAATTTTCACCCAGGGACATCTATGGCGCCCCGATGCTAGAAACAGTATTTCTGGTATCCAATCTATCCATCCACGATGTGTTTGTGGAGGCTATGGCCCTGATGTCGCTAGGACATACAATAATCATAATCACACAAATGCAAATGTATGAATCACACTACCAGTCATGTAACAGCCATGCGCATACCACGCTCTCATGTAGGGCAACTCCGCCTATCAGGGAGCCCCTAAACAATATGTCTGAAGGTGTATGCTATGATCAGTCACTCCTCATATTAGGCATACATATGATGCGTATGATCATGAATCATGGATCTATACTAAACATGTTATGTAGTGATGGGCTCCATTCATAACAAAGATGGGCCTATACAGCCTACATGCTACAAGTATAGGCCTATCAGTGGGCCCTAGGGAGAGTGATAATGCGGACATTTAACCAACATCATCCTACAATGTGGACATCAAACCAACATTGCTCCCAGGGCATCATCATATAAACCGTGGTGGAATCACATTGCAATGGGCCTTATGTACATCTCATTGGGCCTCGACCTAAGGGCTTCAAATACATCAAATGGGTTGCCTCATGAGAGCCTCTCATATATATATTTATCGAACAAGCTGCCCCAATTGTGCCTTACATACATTGCAATGGGCCATAGCCCGTGGGTCTTGCATACCACACAATGGGACTCATAACATGGGCTATAATTAAGGTAAGTGGGTCACATCACATGGGCCACACGTATATCAAATGAGCCACACCAAAAAATGAGTGATGATAAGGATTTCCACCATTAGAATTCCCAAGGGTTTAATGGTGGACGTTCAACCCACTGCTTTCCTGAAATGTGGCCCACCTAATCCTAGATCTACCTTATTTTTATTTTTTTTAATTTCAAGCCTTAAAATGAGCTTTCAAATGGTTGGACGGGTTGGATGCAACACATGCATTATGGTGGATCCCATAGGGATGGAAAGGATGAACAACATAGATGAGGTACATACCACATGGTGGGGCCCACACTAATGGAAGGTGTGGATCACAATACATACATAAGTGGGTCCCAAGTAGGACCCACCATAATGTTTATTTTCCACCCAACTTGGCCCACTATAATGTTTATTTTAACCCAACCAGGGCCTACTGTAATGTTTATTTGCAATCCAAACTGTTCATAAGGTCACGTGGACCTAGGGCTCACTATAACATTTATTTGCAATCCAAATTGTTCATAAGGTCATGTGGACCTAGTGCCCACTATAATATTTATCAGCCATCCAAACCGTTCATAAGGTCACGTGGACCTGGGGTTCACGGTGATGTTTGTTTCCATCCAACCAGTTGATAAGGCCACACGGACCTAGGGACAGGCCCACTATAATGTTTATTTTCCTCCAATCTGTTGATAAGGTCATGTGGACCTGGGTTGAGGAGGAAAAACAAATTTCATATTTGATCCGAAACTTTTGTAACCCACAAGGGTTTCAATGGCAGGCGTCTAATCCAACTGTTCCCTATGATGTGGGCCACTTGAGCGCCACTTGTGGCTGATTTTTGGGCGGCCTACAGCTGGGAGGAGAGCCCACCAAATGCAAGGTGTTGATGGTCGACACACATCATAGTGGGGTCCACAGCTAGGGCCATGGGTCCCAGCCTGCCTAGCGTCCACACAGACGCTGCTGTGTCATCAGGGGCAGCAGCAGGCGCTGCCGCCTCATTGTTTCTTTTTTTTTTCTTTACGTTTTCTTGGGGTTTCTCCTAGGTGGGGTCTACATTAACAAAATCCACTCCGTCCACTCGTTCCTACGGCTTAAGACAAGCCAAACGAGTCTAATATCTAAGGTATTTTGGTGTATAGGATCATCAGGTGGATTTTTAATAGTAAAGTCCACCATTTTCCAAGATATGGCCCACCAGATACTCGGATTAACTTCATTTTTCGGCTCAACTCCTAAAATGATGTGAGAAACGGGATAGATGGCGTGGATTATATACATACATCAAGGTGGGGCCTATATGGGCGGCCCACCCCAAAAGTACTTTTTTTATTATCTTGACAGTACACACCCATGTCAGTACACGCACTCCATGCTAACCACCCCTACATCCAGTGTTCAGGGACGCTGGACGGCATGGATAAACACAACATCATGGTGGGTCCCACATGTACGTGGCCCACTTGTTTGGATCAGCCTGATGTTTTTGTTTTCCCTACGTCCAGTCCGCTAATGGGCTGGATGGTGTAGGTCCAATACATCCATCAGGTGAGTCCCATGAAGATGGATGGCTTGGATAATATATGCTTCATGGTGGGACACACCCACACCAAATGGGCCATACATCCCCTTCATCATCAACATCACCATATAAAGAGAGAGAGAGAGAGAGAGAGAGAGATGGTGATAGAGGGACCCCGCCACTATGGGCCCCTCTTGGTTAAATCACATACATTAAATGGGTCCCACCAACAAGTGGGCCCTAAAATAAGAAATAAAGGTGGATCACCCACTTCTAGGCTTTCTCCTTAGTCCCTTAGCCTACTTAGAACCTTGCCTACACTTTTGATGGTGGTTGATGGGGTTTTGATGGTGTGGATGAGAGATGAGAGGGTGGGGAAAGTGGGCCACACTTGGCTTTGGAGAAGAGAGGGCTTGGATGTGTGGTTCTTTCTTTGCTTGGAAGTGAAGAGAGTGAATGAGAGAGAGAGGGAAGTGATGGGTGAAAAGGTGATGGAGTGATGGGTGATGGGTGATGGTGTTGTTAGAAGGGATGGGTGGAGAGAGAGGGAGAGTTGACTTTGGGTAGCTTATGTAAGAGAGAGGTAAGGATAGGGTATGGGTTGCTTGTACTTGACTGAATGTGTGATGTGTACTTGATTGATGGGATTGATTGATTGATTGATGGTACATGTTGTAGAGATTCTCTCGGAATTCGTACGTGCAACATTTTCTTCGAAATGAACGTGGGCCTACATCTTCTACACTGGGTATCGGATCGGTACGCGAGTCACGGCGTTGGAACCACGGCGACGGTGCGGTCACTAAGATACAAGTCTCGGGTTGAGCTAACTTTGACATGCAGGTCTCGACTTAGGATCAGGAGCAAATGTCGGATACGGGTTAAGGATTGCGGAAGTCGACCAGAAGGATTGCGGAAGCCTACGGAACGGTACTGACTAAGATACGAGTCTTACAGCTCTCCCTTCCAAATAAAAATTTCATCTTTGAAATTTGCATAATCATTGTAATTAAACATAACTCATAATAGAAGAGGAAATAAGGCATCGTCATATAAAATCGGAGACAACATACAAGATACAATATATGATCAATCATCAAAAGAGAAGGGGATAACGCTCTCTAATCTCGGCCTCACGCTCCCAAGATACCTCATCAATAGAATGATGACCCACTGAACCTTCACCAAGGGAATGACCTTGGTCCGGAGGACCTGCTCCTTCCGATCAAGGATACAAACTGGCTGCTCAATGTAAGAAGTGTCCTCCTAAACCTCTAAAAACTACCAATCGATAACAGGAACTATGTCTGACCCACACTTTCTCAACATAGAGACGTGAAAAACGTTGTGGATGCCAGACAACTGAGATGACAAGGCAAGCTGATAGGCCACAGTGCCAATGCGCTCAGTGATCTCGAAAGGTCCTATGAATCTCGAGGCAAGTTTTCCCTTCGCTCCAAATCGAACTGCGCCCTTCATGGGCGAGACCTTGAGATACACATGGTCCCCTACATCAAACTCTAAGGGACGACGCCGGCGATCAGCAAAACTCTTCTGCCAGCTCTGAGCTATGTGCATCCTCTGCCTGATGATATCAATAACCTCTGACGTCTGTAGCATAAGCTCAGGACCTAGGAGACGCAACTCTCCAACCTCTGTCCAACAACTTGAAGATCTGCACGGTCTGTCATACAATGCCTCAAAAGGATCCATGTCAATGGTCTCCTGATAGCTATTGTTGTATATGAACTTAGCCAATCGCAGATGCTCATCCCAGCTACCCCCAAAGTCAATCACACAGGCCCAAAGCATATCCTCAAGGATCTGGTTGACCCACTCGGTCTGGCCATCGGTTTGCGGATGATACGCGGTGTTGATCTGCAAATCAGACCCCATCACTCTCTGAAAGCTCCTCCAGAACTGAGACGAGAACCTCGGGTCTCAGTCAGAATCGATCGAGACTGGAACGCCGTGCAGTCTCACAATCTCCTCAATGAATAACCTCACAAGTCGGTCCAAAGGCCAAGTCGCACGAATAGCAAGAAAATGTGCCGACTTCATCAGACGATCAACGACAACCCAGATGGCACTATGACCGCGCTGAGTCATTGACAAACCCATGATGAAATCTGTAGATACGTGCTCCCACTTCCACGTCAGGACGCTCAACGGCTGCAATAGACCAGGGGTTGGCCTTGACATGCTGGCATGTGTTACACTCGGCCATAAAACTAGCGATCTGGCACTTCCTCCCCGCCCAAAAATACTATCTCCTCATATCGTGATACATCTTCGTCGAGCCAGGGTGGATAGAAAACCGCGATCGATGTGCCTCAGTCATAAGATCTCTGCGCAACTCAAGAATATCTGGGACACATAATCATCCTCTGAAGTGAAGTCCACCATTAAAACTAATTTGTCAATCTGTCTGACTCTCAGATACTACCTCTGCTCAGTAATCCTGTAACGACTCGTTTGTCTGCTGAGCCTCGATCACCCTTGCGACAAGAGAGAGTTGAATCGACAGGTTCGATAGCTGAAAGATAGAAGACTGCAAACCAAAATCAAAGTCGTACTCTGCTATATCCTCGAGCATCCTCCACTCCCGAATCATCATATGTGCCACCAGGCCTCATGGCTGACGGCTGAGGGCATCTGTCACCACATTCACCTTGCCTGGGTGGTACTGGAGGTCAAAATCATAGTCCTTCAAAAGCTCCATCCAGCGACTGTCTCATGTTCAGCTCAGACTGAGAGAATAGATACTTCAAGCTCTTGTGGTCAGAGAAGAGCTCGAACCTGACCCCATAGAGATAGTGTCTCCACACCTTCAATGCGAAGACGACCGCTGCCAGCTCCAAATCATGCGTACAGTAGTTCAGCTCATAGACCTTGAGCTGACGAGACGCGAAGGCTACAGGCCTATCGTGCTGCATCAGGACAGTACCTAAACAAATACGTGAGGCATCGATAAATACAATAAATCCATCACTCCTAGAGGGAAAAGTGATGACAGGAGTGGAAGTCAGACAGTCCTTCAGCTCCATAAATGCTCGCTCGCAGGTATCGTTCCAAATAAAATCTACGCTCTTCCGAATTAACCTGGTCAATGGGGCTGCGATATGGGAGAAGCTCTCAATGAAATGCCATAGTAGCCCGCTAAACTAAGAAAACTACGGATTTCGGACGCAGTCGTGGGCTGATCCCACTGATGTATTGCCTCAACCTTCGAGGGGTCCACTGCGACACCCTCCCTCGTCACCACGTGACCAAGGAACCTCACCTCCTCCTGTCAAAACTCGCACTTCTCCAGCTTCGCATACAACTGGTGGGCACAGAGGGTCTTCAATGCGATCTTTAGATGCTGCATATGGTCCTCACGGGTCCTCGAATATATCAGAATGTCATCGATGAAGACTATAACAAACTGATCGAGATATGGATGAAAGACCTCATTCATCAATTGTATGAAGACCGAGGGTGCATTGGTCAGTCCGAAAGACATGACCTGAAACTCAAAATGACCATAACGCATCCTGAAAGCAGTCTTCGGGATGTCCTCCTCTCGGACACAAATCTGATGATAACCAGAACGCAGGTCAATCTTCGAAAAGAAATGTACACCCTGTAGCTGATCAAATAAATCATCTATCCTCGCAAGCGGTTACTTGTTCTTGATCGTGACCCGGTTGAGCTCGTGGTAATCAACGTAGAGCCTCAACGAGCCATCCTTCTTCCCTTCTTCCTGACGAAGAGTACCGGCGCTCCCCACGAAGAACTGCTCGGACGGATGAATCCTAACTCATGCAACTCATCCAACTATCATTGCAGCTCACACAACTCCATCGATGCCATACAGTACGGATCCTTCGAGATAGGCACGGTACAGGACATAAGATCAATTTGGAACTCAATATGACGGCGCGATGGTAACCCTGGAATCTCTTGGAACACGTCGAGGAAATCACAAACCACTGGCAACTGATCGATACACAAGGCAACGGGCTCCTTGACTACGCAGGACATCAAACAAGACAATGGCTCTCCTTGGGGCTCTACAACGAACTGAAACTGTGGCAAGCCGGGTATGTAGAATGTGACTGTCCTCGCGGAATAGTCCAAAATGGCATGGTACTCAGCAAGCCAATCCATGCCCAAGATAACGTCAAAATCTGATATCGGCAACATAAATAAGTTAGCGGGCAAAAAGATATCACCAACCAGAATAGGGCAAGATGAACAAAAATAGCCTAATACTGTGATCTTTCCCAAGGGCATCGATATGGTCAATCCCTCACTAGTAGGCTCTATCGGTAATCCCGTCGATCGGTAAAAATTCTCAGACATGAATGAGTGTGAAGCATCGGAATCAAATAACACTTGAGCGATGCATGAAGAGACTAAAAGTATACCCTCAACAACTCGTCCAGATGACTGTAAGTCCTGTAGAGCCGCATAGATCTAGCTAAAGCTGGCTAGGGGTGCTTGTCCCTCGAGAGGATCTTTCTTCTTCGATGTTCTTGATCCGCTCAGAATCGCCTCTTCTTTGCGGTCTCGGAGGTAGTGCTAATCTTCTTTGTTGAGGGGCCTTGGTGGTGGAATCTGCTATCACCGTTATTCTTGCGGAGGAGGCTAGTGGTCTCTCAATCTTCCATTGGAGACTGTTGTGGTACTCTCAGCTGCTGCTACTGAGGTTGGAGACATTACCACCTACGGTGTCCTATGCCACCGCATCCATAGCAGGTTTCAGAAAGCTGCCTCTGAGGTGGCGTCGTTAGGGGTGCCGACGATGTTATTGGTGCTCTGGCGAATAGGTAGCTCCTGTACCTCTGCGGTCATCGATGCTGCTGGGAGCTACTGGAGGGGGCCTGCCTCTTCCGTCACCTCCTCTGATCTCGATCGGCCTGCGTGTCGGCCCACTCAATCTCGTAAATCTGAGCCCTCTGCACTACCGCCTGAAAGGTCGGGAGCTCATGCCCAATAACACGGCCTCAAAAACTGTAATGTAAGTCGTTCTCAAAAGGCGAGCCTTCCACCCCTTATCATCAACTAAATACGGCACGAACCTCAATAACGCAATGAAACGGGCAGCGTACTATGCCACGGTCATGTCCCCCTGTACCAGAGTCTCGAACTCCAGTGCTTTCTGATGTCGAATGTGGTCAGGGACGTACTGCTCCTCAAATTGGTCGATAAAGTCCTCCCATGTACAGACATAATCAGGTCCTACGACGCGGGTAACGAAGGTCCACCAGTGCTCTGCCTCACCTTGGAGAAGGAATACAGCCAACCGGACTCACTATTGGGTCATATATGACATAGTATCCAAGATCTTCTCCACATTGGAGCTCCATCTCTCGGCTATAGTCGGATCTGGCTCGCCCTGGAAGCGCAAAGGATCAAGATGTCTGAACTCTCGAAGAAGGGCGCTCGCGTGCTCCTGCTCAGCTTGGGCTGGAGAAACAACTAGGTGCCTGCCCTGTCCCTGAAGCGCAGCAGTCATAACCTGTAACATCTGTTGTAACTACGAGGCAATCACAGGCACGGTCAGATCCGCATCGTCATCAGGTGGAGGAACGTCATCCTCAGGCAGGGGAGCAAGGATCTCTGGTGGTGGAACGGGAGGCACAGGTGGTAAAGTTGGAGCCTTAGGTGATGGAACGAGAGTCGATCGGGTCACTGGCCTATATGGCATGTCATATAAGAAGAATAAGGACGACAATCAACCTTGAGAATTGCACTTTAGAGAACTCAATCAGAAGGTTACACACTCGAAACTTAATCGTCCTAAACTCATAGCAAACATGTGATGTTGTTCTCAGTTATTCCCAAGTTATGCTCTAATACCAAATTTTGTCACGCCCCGAACTCGAAAATCGGGCTCACAAACTTCCCAATCACTGAATCCGGCGCCGACAGCCTCTGTAGTACCCCATTCTCGGTTCCCGGCACCCATATACCAGGTTCCGATCCTGGGATGCTACAAGGAGGATTTTTAATTATCAATTTGAATTGTAATAAGCATAACCAAAAACATAACCCACAAACAATAACCACAAGAACACTATCACAAAATCCACTATGATAAAAAACTTTTGAGTACAATGCATATGAAGGCACATATAAGATAGTACTAATAACTGAAATTTCAAAAGCTCGACTGTATGCTCCTTCTGCTACTATGCTACTGCTGTGTCCTGGCATCACCTGAACGCATCAATCGTGTATAAGCTTATAGAAAGCTTAGAGGATGGTGTAAGTGTATGCTAAATATAAGCGTACTCAGAATATAAGGTCAGAGTAATGCGGAGTCATGTTAATGGATATATGAATGCAATCAGCCGTACCAAGGCTATGCGGTGCAGAATGTAAATGTTATCGGCCATATTAAGGCCGTACGATACATAATGCAAGTCAAGCATGCCAATCCACACACACATATCAATGCAACTACTCACTAGAGCATCAAATCAGTATAGTTCTCAGTCTGGATAACCACCGGGGTCTAGTACACTCTACGCCAGCTTGCCGCCCCTATCCGAACACACAACTGGGAGAGTGGAAGAGACCTCACTATCCACCTGCCAATATTGGGCCCAGCTCGTCAATAGAGGACCGATTCCACAAGTTGGTCAAACTCAACCTAGAAATTACCCCCTCACTTAGGTTGGTAAGGTCACACCCCTTTCCAACCTATCGCGACACAGTGGAAAACGCGGCCTACTGGATACGGCCCTCGAGCGCTCGTGTATCCACTTGGTCTCGACGTTGGAGTCATCCTCTGGTACCATCGGGTTTAGGGATTTTCACCCAGGGACATCTATGGTGCCCTAATACTAGTAACAGTATTTCCGGTATCCAATCCAGTCATCCATGATGTGTCTGTGGAGGTTATGGCCCTGATGTCGCTAGGACATACAATAATCAGAATCACACAAATGCAAATGTATGAATCACACTACCAGTCATGCAATAGCCATGTACATACCACGCACTCATATAGGGTAACTCCGCCTATCAGGGAACCCCTAAACAACCAGCCCAAATGCGTATGATATGATTAGTCACTCCTCATATTAAGCATACATATGATGCGTATGATCATGAATCATGGATTTATACTAAACATGTTATGTAGTGATGGGCTCCATTCATAATGAAGATGGGCCTATACAGCCTATAGCCTACATGCTACAAGTATGGGCCTATCAGTGGGCCCTAGGGAGAGTGATAATGTGGACATTTAACCAACATCATCCTACCATGTGGACATCAAACCAACATTGCTCCCAGGGCATCATCACATAAACCATGGTGGAATCACTCATTGCAATAGGCCTTATGTACATCTCATTGGGCCTCGACCCAAGGGCTTCAAATACATTAAATGGGCCATACGCCCCCTTCATCATCATCATCATCATGTTTTCTTGGGGTTTCTCCTAGGTGGGGTCCACATCAACAAAATCCACTCCGTCCACTCGTTCCTACGGCTCAAGACAAGCCAAACGAGTCTAATATCTGAGGTATTTTAGTGTATAGGATCATCAGGTGGATTTTTAATGGTAACGACCACCATTTTCCAAGATACAGCCCACCAGATACTTCAATTAACTTTATTTTTTGGCTCAATGCCTAAACTGATCTGAGAAATGGGATAGACGACATGGATTATATACATACATCAAGGTGGGCCTATATGGGCGGCCCACCCCAAAAGTACTTTTTTTATTAGCTTGACCGTACACTCCCATGTCAGTATACGCACTCCATGCTAACCACCCCTACGTCCAGCGTCCAGGGATGCTGGATGGCATAGATAAACACAGCATCATGGTGGGTCCCACATGTACGTGGCCCACCTGTTTAGATCAGCCGGATGTTTGTGTTTTCCCTATGTCTAGCCCGCTAATGGGTTGGATGGTGTAGGTCCAACACATCCATCAGGTGGGTCCCATGAAGATGGATGACTTGGATAATATATGCTTCATGGTGGGACACACCCACACTAAATGGACCATCACCCCCTTCATCATCATCATCATCATCATATAAAGAGAGAGAGAGAGTGTGTGTGTGTGTGATAGAGGGACCCCGCCACTATGGGCCCCTCTTGGTTAAATCACATACATCAAAAGGGTCCCACTAACAAGTGGGCCCTAAAATAAGAAATAACAGTGGATCACCCACCTCTAGGCCTTCTCCTTGGTCCCTTAGCCTCCTTAGCTCCTTGCCTATACTTTTGATAGTGGTTGATGAGGTTTTGATGGTGTGTATGAGAGATAAGAGGGTGGGGAAAGTGGACCACACTTGGCTTTGGGGAAGAGAGGGCATGGACGTGTGGTTCTTTCTTTGCTTTGAAGTGAAGATAGTGAATGAGAGAGAGAGGGAAGTGATGGGTGAAAAGGTGATGGAGTGATGGGTGATGGGTGAAAAGGTGATGGAGTGATGGGTGATGGGTGATGGTATTGTTAGAAGGGATGGGTGTAGAGAGAGGGAGAGTTGACTTTGGGTAGCTTGTGTAAGAGAGAGGTAAGGATAGGGTATGGGTTGCTTGTACTTGATTGGATGTGTGATGTATACTTGATTGATGGGATTGATTGATTGATTGATGGTACATGTTGTAGAGATTCTCTCAGAATTCGTACATGCAGCGTTTTCTTTGAAATGACCATGAGCCTACATCTTCTACACTGGGTATCAGATCGGTGTATGAGTCACGACATTGAAACCGCAGTGACGGCGCGGTCACTAAGATACAAGTCTCGAGTTGAGCTAACTTTGGCATGCAGGTCTCAGCTTAGGATCGTGCGCAAACATTAGATACAGGTTGAGGATCGCGGAAGCCTACGAAACGGTACAGACTATGATATAGGTCTTATATTTACGGTATATTTGGTTTGAGAAAAAAAGAAACCATCAGGTTGTTGTTTAACTTACAACCCAATTAAATAATTTAATTCTCCAACCATGCTCATTTCGAACTTAGATTACATAACATCTGCAAACTCAACAGTCATGTTAGGATAGGTAGATCCATAAATAATATCATCAACATATATTTATATTATTAAAATGTGATCATTATGTTTCTTTACAAATAGAGTCTTATCAACACTTCTCATTATAAAGTTATAACTTAGTAAAAACTTAGTCAATTTTTTGTACCATGCCCTGGGAGCTTGTTTTAAACCGCAGAGAGCCTTTTTTAGGCTATAGACATTAACAGTATTCTTAGGGTCTTTAAAACCCGTTGGTTGTTCAACATACACTTCTTCATGTAAATCACCATTTAAAAAAGCACTCTTAACATCCATTTAATATATTTTGAACTTTCTAAAGCATGCAATGGATATAAACAGTCTGATTGATTCCAGATGAGCTACCGGGGCAAAGGTTTCATCATAATCGATGCCTTCAATTTGAGTGTACTCTTGTACAACCAGTCTATCCTTGTTTCTGATTATATTACCAAGTTCATCAAACTTATTTTTAAAAATCCACTTAGTTTCAATAATATGTTTATCTTTTGTTCTAGGAACTAAGTAGCAAACGTCATTTCTAACAAATTGATTAAGCTCTTCTTGCATCGCAACTATCCAGTTTTCATCAGTAAAGCTTCTTTTACATTAGCCGGTTCTATCTGGGATGTAAAACACATGTAGTTACACACATCTTCTAGTTGTTTACAAGTGCGTACACCAGCGAGAGGGTTTTCAAGAATTTGATTAGTTGGATGGTCTTTAACAGTTCTCAGTTCAGAGTTATTTTGACTTGATGAAGAATCTGGTTTATCAATTAAAAGTACTTCATCATTATCTAAACTTGAGACAGGTGTATTTAAGTGATCGTCAATAATCACATTAATTGATTCTTGAATTACACCGGTCTTCTTATTAAGAACCCGATATGCTCGACTATTCAGAGCATACCCTAAAAATACCTCTTCATCACTTTTGGTGTCAAACTTACCCAGATTTTCTCGGTCACGTAAAATGTAGCACTTGCTGTCGAAAACTCGAAGGTATTTGACAATAGGCTTTTTATCTAACCATATTTCATAAGCCATTTTACTATTTGATTTTCTAGTATAGACATAGTTAATTATATAACATGCAGTATTTACGGCTTCAACCTAAAGATTTTAAGGAGCTTTATTGTAAGACCCGACCCAAGTTCCCATGTGTGCATGTGTGTGTATGAGTATGCATCTTGTTCATCATGGTCTCGCGGTCCTACCGGTCAAATTTCGGCGACCCGCGACCCTCGGATTGTGTTTATGGTCACTTTGAGTTCAGTCACGTAGACCCGACTTGGATCGACCCAAGACCTATGTCATCTCGTTCGTATTGTCGTTGCAGTTCCAACGACGCGTCTTGTGCGTCAATCCGACCTATGGATCAAAAGTTATGAGCATTTCATCATGTGGCCCACTTTTGTACAAAAGCATGTGGACCACCTCCATGGCACAATTTCCCATGTACACCATACACACACACTACACTATTGCATGGAATAAACACTACCCACCCTAAACACTACCCATACCTAACCTACCCTAGCAACATTGTTATTGTCACCATAGGTTATTATTACTTCCCTTAAAAAGATTTTCCCTCTCTTTCCCTCTCATTTCTCTCTCTCTCTCTTCTCTTCTTCTCCAGCAACTTCTCTCCCATCTCCCTCTCTTCTCCAGCCCCATTTCCCCTTTAATCTTCCAAATCCAACCATCTAAATCCAATCTCACCCATTGAGATGGATCCCTTGGTGCACTAGGAGCTAGGAGGTCCAAATTTGGAGAATCTAAGGTGGGTGTAATCCTAGAAATTAGGATTTCTATTTTCATGTACTTAGATTTCTTTTGTGGAAAGTGTAGGACCCACCAATCCATGGTGGAGATCTTACATCATCCCATAGTTGTGGCCAAATGGCCTTTTTGATGCATGCATGTCCATGCATGGGGTTTCCCTTCTATAGGCCCCCATCATGGAGGATTACTTAGAGTTTATAGTATGATGAGTCATCTAGACCCTAGAATCATGGTTGGGATGGCATCCCAACCATTGATCTTGAATCTAGAACATGCATGTGGTGGATCTATGTTGTAACATATGAATAGAATGAATGTATGGTGTGATTGATGAAGGGGAGGGCCTCAATGTGGCGGAGCCCCTCCTCTTGTGGCCGATTCTTCATTTATTTTATTTTATTTTATTTTTTCTTTATGATAGAATTCTGATCTTGCATGTGTGGCCCACCTTGTAGGCCAACAAAAATCCAGACCAACCATGGAGCTTGGACACCCATAGCAGTCCATCCTTAGACATGTGGCCCTAAAATCTACCTAAATGGGACACATGCAAGGGGTATTTGATGATGGGGAAGGTCTGGACATTTGTGGGGCCCACTGGGATGGTCCACCACACAAATTCCTAGGGTTAAATCCCATGAAAAACTATGTTTATATTTTAATCATTTCTATTACATATTGCTGTCCAAATCTGCCTGGACAGATTTTTGGGCCACTTTGGGGCCTGACTTATGGGTCTTTGGTGGGAATAATGAAACAAAATAATATGTGATTCTTGTAGCCTTATGACCCATCTACAACCATACCAAATTTCAGCCCCATCTGACCTTCATTGGGGTCCCAAAGGTGTGGTCCAAATGAGGTGGACAGTCTGGATTTTCTGCACTATTCCAGCAATATTCCACCCTGGACAGGTTGGAATTCCAAAAATTATTAAAATATTTTTGGGTGTCTAAAAATTATAAAAATTTACAGGAAGGGGGTCCACTTATGGTGGGACCAACCTACAAAATTTTGGGGCCAATGGAAACCTGTACACACCATGGTGGTGGCTGGATTGGCCCATTACAATATGGTGTCCAGATCAGTCCGATTTTCAGGACAGATTGATTTCTTTAAATAAACTAAAATATTTTTAGGTGTCCATAAATTCTAAAATTTTGTAAAGTTGTGTTCCACCCATGTTGGGACCTACCTACCAACTTTCAGGGCCAATGGACCCCTGTGCACATCGTAGCGAGGGCCGGACTGGCCCACCACATTGGGATGTCCAGGTCTGTCCGATTTTCTGGACAGACTGTCTTGTTTAAATCAGTTAAAATACTTAGGGATATCCAAAAATTCTGAAATTTTGCGGGGGTATGTCCTACCTATTGAAGTATCACTCTGAAACATTTCAGCCCCAACTGACCCTGTTTGGGCATCCAAAAGAATGGGCCAAAATAGTTGGACTGCCAGATTTTTCTGCTGTGCAGTCCAGCAATGTGCCTTGATAAAAACCATAATTCAAAAATATTTCCTCTGATGGTGGGCCACCTTTTGGGTTTTCTCTCATTGTATGCATAATGAGGGCCTTTGCCCTCAATTTCCAGAGTTTTAATGGCCCTGGGCCCACTCCAATGGAGTGCCCAAATTTAGGACAGCAACATGTTATAATTATGTTTGGCCTTTGGGCTGAAATTTTGAGGAGTGGGGCCCAACACATTGTGAAGAATCTTAGAGGTAATAATTTATACATTTAGTTCCTTAAATGTTGGGCCTAATAAACACACTTTTGAGGCCCACCACAGTTGAATTTAATTGGGTCCATGAATGTGGCTAGTTGTTGAACTCTTTGAGCCAATTGGTGGAACTTTCTAGATAGGCCTATTGAACTCTTGGGCCATTTTTACCATACTATTGTGTTGGATTAGTGGGCCGATTACACAAGTATATGGGCCCTTGATTGCCCACCAAATCAACTTTATACTTGGGCCGGGTTGTAGGCCCAACTTACTTGACTAAGAACATGACAATTGCCCATGTGATTTGAGTAATGGGCTGCCCACTAGCCCACAACAATATATGGGATTAGTAGCCTTTATGTTGGGCCCTAACCTTTCCCCTGTGGGCCCATAGTGGTATATATGGGTTGGGCTATGTGTGTTCCCCATGGACCCATGTTTTGGATAGGCCTTGGGCCGCCTTTCTGAAGCCCAACATGAATGTATGTGGTATGTAATGGCTGTCCATTTCTTATTTCTAATGTTGTGTGGGCCTTGGGCCTTGATCCGTAATCAATTAGAGATGGGCTACCTCTTGGGGATCAATTGTGGTTGGATGTCCACATTGGTGGCCCTAAGGTAGGCCCATGGGCTTCTATGGGTGGTTAAAGGCCCACCATAGACCCTTGCTAGGCTCGTTCATCTATTTAGGCCCATATCATTGTTCTCCTTAGTCTCATGGTCTACCCCAGGTATATGGGCCTCCACTAGAGGTTGTATTCCTTATGAGGAATTGGTTAAGTACCTATACCCTTCATGGTTAGGTAGAGAGTTCATCTTCACCTCATTAGCACCCCTATTCATCTTCATGGCCCACTCCCATACGCATCATACGCATGATTGGTTGAGGTATGATTGGCCATGGTTGTGTCATTGTGCAGGACGTGTTGGTATCTCCCCGAGAGATGGATGCTTGGGATTGATGCATGGGTGATTGTGTGATTCATGCATCTGGCATTGCATAGCTTATGGATATCTGCCCTTACTTCATCAGGGCCTTGCCTCCACAGGGGTATTCGTGGATGGCTGTATGTGTGGACACCGGAAATATTAGTTGAGCATACCGGGTGCATAGGATGCCCATGGGTGAAATTCCCAAAACTTCCATGGTACCAAGGATCTGCTCCAACGCCGTGACCGGGTGGAATATATGAGCGCACGAGGGCCTTATACCATTAGGCCGCGTCTCCCACTGTCGTGTAGTCGGTTGGATAGGGGTGTGGCCTTACCGCGATGTGAGGAGGCATTGCTAGGCTGAGTCTGACCAGCTCGTAAATGGGTCCGCTACCTTCAGGCCTTGTTGGTGATTGGTTGTCCGCAGGCGGGTAGTGAGGTCTCTTACGCTCGTTTGACTGTGCGGGGTCTGTAGAGCGGCAGTCATTCAGCAGTGTAATAGACCCCGGTGATTTCCTTATGATCGAAAATGTACATGACTTGTGGTTTGGATATGAGCACTGACATTACTTGCATTGCATTAGCATTGGTTGTACAAGCCCCTTCATGCATTGCCTTGGCATGGCACCCAGTACTCATTACATCTTATTCATGATAAGCCTGGGTAAGGCTAGTGATATCCTCATTGATCATGCTTCTCTCCTTGTATCTCCTACTACTCTTCTGTGCACCATTATCACACACCTACACCACCCTCTAAGCTTCTATAAGCTTATGCACGATTGATGCGTGCAGGATACTCTAGGCAGGCGACACAGCAGTAGAGCATGGAGTAGAGCTGAGCATTTGAGGACTCCAGTGTTGCTGACCTTTCTCTCTTTTCCTTTTTTTCTCATGTATGTCCTTTGGACCTTATGGATGATTGTAAAAGTTTAAATTATAGTGGATTTTGCGATGTGTGCCTTTGTTATTCTCAGATGTTATTGCTGTGATCTTGGGTATGCTCATATTAGTAACGATTATATTGTTATGAAAAATCCTCCTTGTAGGATCCCAAGATCGGAACCTGCCTCAGGAGCCGAGAATGGGATACTATGGAGGCTGTTGCGTTCAGAACCGGTCATCGGAATCCTTGTGAGTCCGGTTACTGAGTCTGGGGCGTGACATTTATACTGTTTAACATATTTCTTGAAGCACTCTATTTTTTCTTTCTATTATACCATTATGTTGTGGTATTTTGAGCGCAGAGAATTCATGTGATATTCCTTGATCACTGCAAAACTTCTCAAAACCGATATTCTCAAATTCCGATCCATGATCGCAACAGATCTTACAGACTTGAGTCTCTTTTTCATTTTGGATACGTCTAAGTACCCTTTTAACTTTATTGAGAGTTTTTTATTTGTCTCTTAAGAAGACTACCCAAGTATATCTGGTAAAGTCATCAACGATTACCAGAATATACTTTTTGCCACCTCGACTCTCCATTCTAGTTGGTCCAATAAGATCTATATAGAGGAGTTCTAGCGGTTTAGATGTGGCATTGGAGTCCATTTTTTTGTGAGAACTCCTAGTTTGCTTGCCAATCTGACATTCACCACATATTTTATCTATTTTTTGTATTTTGGGTAGGCCTCTGACTAACTCTCTTTTGCTCAATCTATACAAGTTACGGTAGTATACATGTCCAAGGCATTTATTCCATAACTCGGTCTCATCGGTATGGACTATGTAACACGATAAATTAGATGAGCTAGAGTCACTTACAATATAGCAGTTTTCAGAAGTTCTACGACCAGTTAATATTACAGAACTGTTTTTATTTAAAATTTCACACCCTAGGTTAGAAAATTTTATACCATGATTTTTATCGCATATTTGAGAAATGCTTAATAAGTTGTGTTTTAAACCTTCTACATATAAAACATTCTCAAATAAAGGAAGGTTAGAAAGTTGAACCATACCTTGGCCAATAATATTACAGTTGCGATCATCACCAAATGTGACTGAACTATTAGTCATGTCTTTAAGATTGGTGAACAGACCTTTGTCACCAGTCATGTGTCTAAAGCATCCACTATATAGGTACCACTTTGAATGGCTTGAAGCTTTAAAAGCCATGTGGGCAACCAAGCAAGTAACCTTAGGAACCCATTTCATTACAGTTTTTGGTTTAGTAGTATAGTTGATCTTCTTGTGTTCGTAGTTGATATAAGACTGACCATTTGAGTTAGATTTTACGAGCTCCCTAAGTAAATCAACAATTTTCTCAGCTAAAGGATTACGATTTTGATTTTTATAGTTGATATGGTTACTTTTACGTTTTAAGGATTGAAAAGTTTTATCATTTTTAGAATAATTTTGATTTGAACTTTTTTCTTTTGAGTTTGAAGACTCTCCTTTCACAAACTTAGGAGGAGTATTCTTATGTTTGGGAGGAATATTTTTATCGTAGCCCAAACCGGATCGGTCGCCACATTTTCTAGATCCAGATAATAGTTTTTTTTAACTTAGGATCACCTTGGGCATACCTCCATGTATCCTTTAAACTCAAAAGTGAAGAGACTTCAAGTTTTAGTTTTTCATTTTTAGATTTAAGATTTTCAATAAGGGAAGTTTTGAAATCTAAATCGCATTTAGTTTTTTCAAAACAATCTGAAATGTGGGATTTTTCTAAAACAAGAGTATCAAAATTTTCTTTAAGTTTCAAAAACTTTTCTTTCTAAAGTTTTAGTTTTGCCACAATTTTACAACTTTCCTTGTATAGGGCATTATAAGCATCTTGAAGATCTTCTTCATTTTCATGATCACTATTCAGATTTTCTTCACTAGTTGAATCATCATTATCTGAAAAAGTGAACTTGGCTAGAGTCATATGGGCTTTGACTTCATTACCCGACTCGGTTTCAGAATCTTCTGATTCAGAAGAGGCTTCAATGCCAGAAGATTCATCCTAAGTAGCCAAAATACTTTTCTTTTTCGGTTTGTACTTTTTAGGACACTTGTCTCTTTTTACTTTTAAAAATTTTATAAAACTTTTTAGCTAAAAGGGCCATATCATCTTCAGAATTTTCTAAATCAGAATTACTATTTTCTTGAGAAATACATTTAGAAGATTGAAGGGCGATGGATTTACTTTTAGGAGCTTTAAAATTTTATTCATAGGTCTGTAATGACCTAACTAATTCTTCTACCCTCATATTGTTCGTATCACGAAGTTCCTAGATCGCAGTCACCTTTGAATTGAACCGCTCAGGTAGTGAGCGTAGTATCTTTGCACAGACTTTACTTTTTGGGATTTTATCATCGAGACCCCACATAAAGTTGACAATGTCATTTAATTTAGTATAAAAGTCCATGAAAGTTTTACTTTCCTCCATACCTTTTTCCTCAAATTTGGTTGTGAGGATTTTGACTTTAAATTTCTTAACAATTGTTGTTCCCTCGTGTGTCATTTCTAAAATATCCCAAGCTTGCTTTGTAGTATCACAAGATATAATTCTTTTGAATTCATCCGGTGATAGTATGCAATTGATTGCATTTAGTGCTTTTGATTGGCACTACTCTCACTTTTCTGAAGAGTGGTCTAAGAGAAATAAGGTGTAACTCTCATAGTTTTGGATCCGTCGATACTAGTTACTTCAATGGTAGGAGGGGTCCAATCAGTCACTGTGGCTTGCCACATGCTCTCATCCATGGATTTTAAGAAAATTCTCATCTTGGCTTTCCAATAGGCATTGGAGCCATCAAATGGTGGAGGCCTAGTGACCGATAGGCTATCAAAATTTGAGATCTTACAAAGCTCAGATCGATTAGCTCAGGAAATTAATCAAAAAAGTAATAACAATAAAAATGAGCGATTAGGCCCTGATACCAATTGAAATGGCCAAGCTATATGTCCTAGAGGGGGGGTGAATAGGACTATGCCAAATTAAAAAAATAACAGCAGAATTTAAATAAATTAAATACAGATAGCAATAAACAATCTCACAATGCTAAAATTAATACAACCTCAAATGAACGAGTATTGAGAGGTTGATACAGATGTTGTTCTAAAGTCAACCTTACACCATAAAAGCTGAGGGTTTATGGCAAGACAGCCTTACTAGAACGGTTTGTGTATCAAAAACTCAAACGGATACAGAGGAATAAAGAAATAAATAGCAAGAAAGGAAATCTAAGCTATTACAACATTCCCACACATCCACATAAGGATTACAACATTCTCCACAAATGTAAAAAAGGGAAATTACAATCATCCGTAAAAAGGAATAAATAATCAATCCACAAGACACAAAGAATTATAGTAGTTTGCTTGTGTACACCAACTGTTAAATAACAACCACACAACTACTCCACTCCTAATATCCTCACACAGTGGATATTAGCGTTCACTATGAAAATAGGTTTTTTCAAGTTCACCTAAAACCCTCACAATTGTGTCTTTCAAGTGGGCTTACACAATTCAAAAACCCCACACTCTAAGTTTTCTGGATTACCTCAAACAAACCAAAACAGATAGATTTTTTTGTCACAATCTTAATGAAACCAAAAACAGAAATTTACAATAATGTAAAATACCTGGATATTTTCCTTTAGATGCAGCTCGAAAGAACTAAGTCGGAGTAGAAGTTCAACGTAGAAGTTCAATGTCCAAACTCACTTATGAAATGGTTCGACGTTTTAAATTGATTTTGGATTTAAAGCACCTTGGGCTAGCTTGATTTGATTTTGATTCCAAGAAATGAGAATACTTCAATCCCTCTTTCAAATAAAATTGGAATGCGAAAATTCAAAATCAAATGCAAAGAAAGATAATAAAAGAGAATATTAAATGAGCACGATATAACTTAAAAAGATCACTAACTTATCTCTCAGAGCGGCATATTGATTTAGCTTGAATTAAATAAAAAAACTTTGAAATTCATGATTTATTTATAGGTCAAGAAATCACATTCACGATTGGTCCTGAGGACACTACGACTGGTCGTAGGAACAACAAATTTTTAAAATTTTGAGCGTAATCAGATAAAGCCATTCCACAACTGGTCGTATGCCCTTCATGACCGGTCGAGGGACCTCCACGACTGGTCGTGTGAAGCCAGATTTAGCTGCTGGACTTTGAGTCGAGGCTATGGGACTGGTCGTGAACAAGTCGAGCACTGTTCACACGACCGATCAAGCAGTCTTCAGGACTGGTCGAAGCTTAACAAAAAATTCTAAAAATTTGCAACAAACTTAGGACTGGCTGTGGAATTTCTTGGACTGGTCAAGCCAATGCTAAGACTAGTCGAATAGAGTCCAAGACTAGTTGAGAAACAGTCTATTTACTTATAAAATGATCTAATTGAATTATGTATTCAAAATGACCTACCCTAAGGTCAATCTAGGGTCACTTATACCTTGTTAGTGATGTATTAACATTGAGTCTTCTTTTTCTTCAGTTGATAATTGTTCTTTGAAGTTTATGAAGCTTGATGTCTTGTCATTTAGAGAATCTTGAACTTGAGACTTCTGAAGCTTGAAATTGGCATTCATTGAAGCATGAGCTTGAGTTGCACTTTGCCTTTAAACGAAGCTTTGACACCTCGTACTTTAAAACTTAATGGAGTATACATCACTTGATGTATATTGAAGCTTGAAACTGAAGAACTTGTCTTGCATTATCTCGTGAGGTAAAAACTTTTACTCTAGTACATGAGATGCACAGACCTGGATATGTAGAGGTGTTGGATAAGACAAGAATTCCAATAGGTTTTGACACTACAAAATTTGACAACCAAAGGAGCTAGAAAACATCGCACTTACACAAATGCCGATTATAGGTCGCGGGTCACCGAAATTTGACAGGGAGGATCACGAGAATCTACGAAACGGTACGGACTAGGATACGAGCCTTACACTCAGTATTGCCTGTTTCAATTCCACCACTGCCGGTATGCAGATACGACCTCGATATCTCAGGCCGTCGTCTGAACTGACATACCAGTCTGACATTCCTTCACTTTTGTACCTCAGCCTCAACTTCTTTTTTGTTTGTCCTAGTCTTGAGATTCGATGATATGACGGATCAAGGCTGGTTCCATAACCAACGAAGCTACTAGGATACTCGGTCCTTTGAAAGAAAATTGTGCATCATAGTCCTAGATGTAATCCAGCATCTCTCCTTCTCTTATCATGAGGCCAACCATAACTTTGTGATTCCTCATTCGACTCAAGGCATCAGCTACAAGGTTCACCTTGCCAGGATGATAGGATACTTCAAATTTAAAGTCCTTTAACGTTTCCATCCATCGTCGTTGCCGCATGTTCAGATCTTTTTAAGTGAAGATATACTTCAAACTCTTGTGATTGTAGAATAATTCAAACTCTTCCCCATATAAGTAATGCCTCCAAATCTTCAAGGCGAAGACCATTGCGGTAGTTCCAGATTATGGATAAGATAATTTTTTTCATGTTTCTTCAACTACCTAGAGGAATAAGCAATCACCTTCTCATTCTGCATGAGCACGCATCCTAGTCCGTTCTGCGATGCGTCGCTATAGACCACGTACTTAGCCCCTTCTTCTGGAAGTGTGAGCACGGGGACCGTGGTGAGTCTTTTCTTAAGTTCCTGAAAAGATGTCTCTGCTTCAGCATTCCAATTGAATTTCACATTTTTCTTAGTCAACTGAGTTAGGGGTTGAGAGATACGAGAAAATTCCTTTATGAATCACTGATAATATCCAGCCATCCCCAAAAAGCTCCTGACTTTGATTACCATATCAGGTCATTCCCACTTCACTACAGCCTCAACTTTGGTTGGATCAACTGCGATACCTTCCTTCTTCACAATGTGACCCAAAAATTTTACCTCCTCCTTCCAGAAGTCACATTTCGATAACTTTGCATACAACTGCCTTTCCTGGAGGGTCTTCAAAATAGTACTTAAGTGCTCCTCGTGCTCTTCACGAGTCTTGGAATAAACCAAGATATCGTCAATGAAGACTATGACGAATCAGAAGGTATGGCATAAAGACCCTATTCATCAAGTTTATGAATACCGCAGGTGCATTAGTGAGCCCGAACGACATCACTAAGAATTCATGATGCCCATATTTGGTGCAGAATGTTGTCTTGGGAATGTCTTCTTCTCTGACTCTCAACTGATGATACCTAGACCTGAGATCGATCTTCGAGAAATATTTGACGCCTTTAAGCTGATCGAATAAGTCATCGATTCATGGTAGGGGATACTTGTTCTTTACTGTAGCCTGATTTAATCTCTTGTACTCAATACAGAGGCGTTGTGATCTGTCCTTCTTCTTTACAAACAATACTAGTGCACCCCATGGAGATACACTAGGGCGAATGAAACCCTGCCCCAATAATTTATCGATCTGCACCAGCAATTCTTCCATCTCACATGGCTACATTCTATATTGAGCCATGGATATCAGGGTAGTACCGGGTAGGAGGTTAATGGTAAAATCTACCTCTCTCCTTGGTGGTAACCCTGGTATGTCTTGAAACACTTAATGGAATTCACTAACCACTGGTATCTGATCGATGGTGATTTCTACTGATTCTGCCTCTTTCAGAGCCCGTAGACCTTTATAGGTCTCAAGTTGACGCCTTCCTTGTATAGTAAAGGGTGACTGCCCAGGTAACATTACTGTAACCGTCTGGGCATGGCAATCCAATAAGGCATGAGCTTGGGTAAGCTAGTCCGTACCAATAATGATATCGAACTATTTCAATTTCATCACAACTAAGTCCATTCGAGTCTCATGGCCATCCAAAACAACCAGGCATGTGGGACAAAATTTCATAGTTTCTACAAATCCTCCCATTGGAGATGCTATGATCAAGGGTCTTTCTAGATGGCTCAATTCTAAATTCAGTTCTTTAGCTACGAATGAACTAACAAGAGATATGGTAGAATCCGAATCAAACAGAACAAATACTAGAATATTCTGAATATAAGTCGTACGTTGGACAACTCGTGGAGTGTCCCCATCCCGTTCTTCTACTGACATAGCGAATACCTGAGCTGTGGGGGCTCCATTTTGTAGCAGAGCTGCTAGTCTCTGGAACGGAGGTTGGCTACTGATAGGTGGCCTAACCATAGACTGAGGTGAATGGTGAAAAGGCCAAGCTATATGTCCTAGAGGGGGGGGGGGGGTGAATAGGACTATGCCAAATTTTAAAAATAATACCAGCGGAATTAAACAATAAGATAGCGAAGTAAAGGAAAGATAGCAATCTACAATACAGAATGTAAAGCAACCTTAAATTCTAATTATTCTAAGGACAACCTTTCACCATAAAAACCAAGGGTTTATGGCAAGGACAACCTTACTAGAACAAATAGATAATTAAAAACTCAAACTGTAGAGAATTAAAAAGGAAATAGCAAGAATTGAAATCTATACTATTACAACATTCCTTACAATGCTTGAAACTTGAAATGTAAATATTACAACATTCACATCCACACATACATCTCACAAACTTGAATGATAAAAAATATAGAAAATAAATCGCACATCCACAAAACGTAAAGAGGTATACTGATTCGCCTGTGTGTTCATCAACTATTAAACAACAGCCACACAGCTTGCTACTCCACTCTTAATATCCTCACACAAGAGATATTAGCGTTCACTATTAAAATAGGTTTTTCCAGGTTCACCTAAAACCCTCATAATTGTGTCTTTTAAATGGGCTTACACAATCTAAAAACCCCACTCTGAGTTTTCTGGCTCACCTCACATAACTAAAACAATGAGATTTTTCTAACTTAATCTTAAAAGAAACCAATACAATAAAAGATTTACACAAATGTAAAATACCTAGATTTCTCCTTTTGTAGCAGCCCGGAAGAACCAAATCGGAGTAGAAGTTCGAATATAGAAGTTCAATGTCCACACTCACTTTGAAATGGTTCTAGGTTCTAATTGATTTTAAATTAAACCAGTTGGGCTAGCTCTATTTGATTTTGATTTCAAAAAGTGGAATATCACAATTCCCCTTTCAAGTTAGATTGGAATGCAGAAATAAAATCAAATATGAAAAGCTAATAAAAGATAATATTAAATAAGCACAATGTAGCTTAAAAATAACACAAACTTATCTCTCAGAGTGATGCCTTGATTTTACTTGAATTGAATTATTAAACTCTGAAATTCGTGATCTATTTATATTTGCAGAAATCGCATCTTGGACTGGTCTTGTGGACACTACGACTGGTCAAAGGTTGAACAGATTTTTGAATTTTGAGCGCGATCGGATAAAACCGTTCCACGACTGGTCGTGACCTTCCCATGACTGGTGATGAGGAACCAGAATTCATTGTTGTAGTTTGAGTCGTGGCTGCAGGACTGGTCGTGAACGAGTCGTGCACTGTTCACACGATCGATCGAGCAGTCTCCAGGACTGGTCGAAGATGAACAAAAAATTCTTAAAAATTGCAACCAACATAAGACTGGTCCTAGAATTTCTTGGACTGGTTGAGCCAGTGCTAGGACTAGTCGAACAGGGTTCAGGACTAGTCTTGGAACAGTCCAAATATATGTAAAGAAATTCAATTTGAATTATGTATACAAAATGACCTACCCTAAGGTCAATCTAAGGTCAATCATATCTCAAAAGTGATGTATGAACATTGAGACTTCATTTCTTCAGATGATGGTTGACCTTTGAAGATTATGAAAATTGAGATCTCTATACTTGATGTAGCTTGAATTTGAGATCTTCTAAAGCTTGGATTTGAATTATACTTCATCTTGAGTTGTACTTTATATTGAGTTGTACTTTAGTCTTGAGTTGTACTTGAGTCTTGAATAAGAACTTGTCATTTGATGTAGCTCTTGAAAGACTCTGAACTTTGAAGCTACAGGAGTGGACAATGTACTTGACCATGCATGTCTTGAAGTAGAGCTTCATTCTCAACTTAAAGCATTGTGATGCAGTGCCTTGAACATATATATATCCTCATGCTACACAAGACACAGATTGTGTTTTTGGCACCACAAACTTTAACAATCAAAGGAGCAAGAAACCATAGAACTTATAATCTCCCCCTTTATCAAATTTGTGACAAAACACACTAAACAATAATATAACCAATATATACATAAAGAATCATGCACCAGTTATAGAAGAAAATCAATTATTGCTAGTTAAAGAATCATGCGCCAGTTATCATCAACTAGCACACATCATCATGAAGTACGCAAAACACCTTCTTACTTACTCCCCCTGAGTAGGACACACACACACACACACACACACACACACACACATATATATATGCTACTTGCTACTTTTCATAACAATCCATATCCATAAGCAAATATACATAAATATTCTCCCCCTTTTTGTCACAGTATGACAAAGGAAGCAATTAAGATATGGAAGAGGAAAATGAACAAGAGAGTAATAAAGGAGAGAAGTAGTCAAGATATGAAAGAAGTATAAGCAAATTCAAAGTTCACAAATCATCAACCAGCAACCTGAAGTAAAATCAAAGTTCACATACTAAAAAAAAAAAACATTGTAGTATAAAAGTTATTACAGACCAAAGGATAACACACTTAATCAGATCCTGAGGAAGGAGCAGGTATGGTAGGATTTATTTGATGAAGGCCCTTATTTAAGCGCCTACGATACTTACGCATATATTTAAATTGCAAATCATTGGCAACATTCATGTTCTTTACCTTCTCCTCAAGTGCACGTAGACGTGCATCAAAATTAGATGGCTCATAGTCAGGATCATTTCCAGAGTCTGATTCAATTTCATCAAAAATGTCATCCATATTGATATCATTAGGAGGGAGATCACCACCTTCCTCTTTATTCCCTGCTTTAGCACCTCCACCACTCACATCCACTTGGCCATGAGCCAGTTCCAATTTCATCTTGTTTATATTAGAATTGTTGAAAATAAGGTGATGAATAAGAGCCTCTCCAACAGGCGTAGTAACTAGCATGTGAGTAGCTAACATAGTCATAAGATAGGCAAATGGAATATCACTGTCCTGGATGGAGACGAAACTAAATGATGGAATGACATATTAAAGAAGGCAGACAGACATTTACACCAGAGATGATGGAATGCAAAATACAAACCATAAACGAAGTCAGTTCAGTTTTGTTACCTGAACATGGATACAAATTGGAAATAAATATTTGATGCAAAACCCTTTATCTGGGTAACAAGAACTTTGAGGCGAGCACATTCCCCTTATGAGTCCATTGGGCATCTATGTTGCATAATGCTCTAGTGAGCACTCGTTTTTCTGATTCCGACGGTTTTTCAGTGAGAGTGTGAATAAGAATACCATCATCATTAATAGGTATGTCCATCATAGCAGAAATTAAATGATGGTCTATGTCAAATGGACCTTCTCTAGTTGCGATTTTAAACGTTAAATTCTCAGTTGAAAATTCAGTAATACACACAAACATAGCTTACGCAATAAACTGGTATGCTAGCCCACCCCAATGTAGAATGTTAGCCCATCCTATAGCTTGGAGAATAGGAAGGAGACCAAAAGGAGTACTGTGTTCAAGATCGACAGGTCGTTCAACGATAATATTGCACAATCGTAAATCCCACACATGGGAGGGATCATCTTCAGTTGACTGAAGATGGCGCCTTATTACAGTTGATTGAGATGAGGAAGCACTACGAGAAGTTTTCTTTTTACCTTTAGCATCCATTTACAACTAAGAAATGAAGGAATTAAGTGTGTGTAAAAAGATGTAGAGTGAGTTTCTTCAAAATTAGATTTTGGAGAAGAAAACCCCAAAAACATCAAGGAAACTAGAAATTAAACACTCCAAGGAAGAAAATGAAGTGAATAGAGCTTGAATCTACAAGAATAACGTAAATAACGCACTAACCTTGACGAATCAAACAGTTGGGTATGACTAGTTGTGCTTCGGCCTATTGGAGAAGAAATAGGAAATGAGGAAGAAAGTGATTTTCCTCAAATTAAAAAGGTCCAGTGCACTACACGACTAGTCGTGGGACGTCCTCGACCGGTCGTGCCATAACTGGTCGAGTACATCCTCGACTAGTCGTGTACCAACAAAAACATGCATTTTTCATAAAAAATTGAAATTTAAACCAATAAATTATCAAATATATATATACTGAATAATCAATTTAGAATGCACATACCAAGATCAAATTTTAATTTATTAAACCTACTTTTATCGAGCGGTTTAGTGAAAGTGTCAGCAAGTTGAGTCTCGATCGGAATGTATTCCAAAGATATCAGCTTTTCTTCCACTAATTCATGAATGTAATGAAACTTAATGTCAATGTGCTTGGTACGTGAATGCTGGACTGGATTTTTAGAAATATTTATTGCACTGGAATTATCACAATATAAAATCATTGAATCATGTGCAATACCATAATCTCTTAACATAAGTTTCATCCAAACAAGCTGAGTACATTCATTTCCAACTGCGGTGTATTCAGCCTCAGCAGTAGAGAGCGATATAGAACTTTGCTTCTTGCAAAACCAAGAAACTAAACAATTTCCAATATAGAAACAACCACCACTGGTTGATTTTCTATCATCGATGTTATCAGCCCAATCAGCATCTGAGTACGCAGCCAACTGAACACTAGTCTCATGTGGATATCAAAGACTCAATTTTTTCATACTTGTGACATATCGCATAATCCGCTTAACAGTAGTTAATGTGACTCTTTAGGATCAGACTGATATCTAGCGCAAATACCAACACTAAAGGCAATATCAGGTCTACTTGCAGTTAAATAAAGTAAACTACCAATCATACTACGATATAATTTAGGATATATACTTTTACCTGTAGAGTCCTTCGAGAGTTTTAAAGTTGTACTTAGAGGAGTATCAAAATTTTTATCATTCTCAAATCTGAACTTTTTAATCAAGTTCAAAACATATTTGGTTTGAGAAATAAAAATACCATCAGTTTGTTGTTTAACTTACAACCCTAGGAAATAATTTAATTCCCCAACCGTGCTCATTTTAAACTTAGATTTCATTAAATCTGTAAACTCAACAGTCATGTTATTACAGGTAGATCCATAAATAATATCATCAACATAGATCTGCACCATTAAGATATGATCGTTATGTTTCTTAACAAAAAGAGACTTATCAACGCTTCCCATTTGAAAATTATGACTTAGAAGAAACTTAGTCAATTTTTCGTACCATGCCCTGGGAGCTTGTTTTAAACCATAGAGAGCCTTTTTAAAATGATAGACATGATCAGAGTTCTTAGGGTTTTCAAAACCCATTGGTTGTTCAACATACACTTCTTCATGTAGATCACCATTTAAGAAGGCACTCTTTACATCCATTTGATATATTTGATCTTTCTAAAATAAGCAATTGATATAAATAGTCTGATTGATTCAAGATGAGCTACTGGGGCAAAGGTTTCATCATAATCGATTCCTTGAATTTGAGTGTACCCTTGTACAACTAGTCTAGCCTTGTTTCGAATTATATTACCAAGTTCATCAGACTTATTTTTAAAAATCCACTTAGTTTCGATAATATGTTTATCTTTAGGTCTATGAACAAGATACCAAACATCATTTCTCACAAATTGGTTAAGTTCTTTTTGCATCGCAACAATCCAGTTTTCATCAGTAAAAGCTTCTTTTACGTTTGCCAGTTCTATCTGGGATGTAAAGCACACTAATTACAAATATCTTCTAGTTGTCTATGAGTTCATACACCAGTGAGAGGGTTTTTAAGAATTTGAGTGGTTGGATGATCTTTAATAGTCTTCAGTTCAGAGTTAGTTTGATTTGATGAAGTATCTGGTTTATTAATTAAAAGAACTTCATCATTATTTGAACTTGAGTCAGGTGTATTCAAATGATCGTCAATGACCACATTGATGGATTCTTGAATAACACCAGTCCTCTTATTCAGTACACGATATGCTCAACTGTTTAAAGAATACCCTAAAAAGATCCCTTCATCACTTTTAGTGTCAAACTTCCCCAGATTTTCATGGTCACGTAAAATATAGCACTTGCTGTCAAAAACTTGAAAGTATTTGACAGTAGGCTTCTTTTCAAACCACATTTCATAAGCCATTTTATTATTTGATTTAGTAGTGTGAACATGGCTTATCATATAGCAGGCAATATTTACTGCTTTAGCCCAAAGATTTTTAGATAGCTTCATACTATTCAACATTACATTAGCCATTTCTTAAAGCACTCTATTTTTCTTTTAACAATTCCATTTTGTTGTGGTGTTTTGGGCGTAGAGAATTCATGCGATATTCCCTGATCGCTACAGAATTTCTCAAAACTGCTATTCTCAAATTCATATCCATGATCACTACGAATCTTACAGGCTTGAGAACCGTTTTCTGTTTGAATCCATTTAAGAACTCTTTTTACTTCATCAAGGGTTTTTGATTTATCCCTTAAGAAGGCTACCCAGGTGAATCTGGTATAATCATCCACGATTACCAGCATATATTTTTTGCCACCTCGACTCTCCATCCTGGTTAGTCCTATAATATCCATGTGGAGAAGTTTGAGAGGTTTGGATGTGGTATTTAAGTCCAACTTTTTGTCTACTTTCTGTAATTTAGGTAGACCTCTTATCGGTTCTCTTTTGCTCAATCTGTACAGATTTCGGTAGTGTACATGTCCAAGGCATTTATGCCATAACTCAAACTCATTGGTATGGACCATGTAACACATTTGACTAGATGAGCTAGAAGCACTAACAATATAGCAGTTTTCAGAAGTTCTACGACCAGTTAATATTACAGAACCCTTTTTATTTAAAATTTCACAACCTTGACTAGTAAATTTTATACTATGATTGTTATCGCATATTTGAGATATGCTTAACAGGTTGTGTTTTAATCCTTCAACATAAAAAAACATTCTTAAATAAGGGAAGGTTAAAGAGTTGAACCGTACCTTGGCCAATAATCCTATAATTGCTACCATCACCAAATATGACTGAACCATCAGCCATGTCTTTGAGATTGGTGAATAGACCTTTATCACCAGTCATATGCCTTGAGCATCCACTGTCTAAGTACCACTTCGAATGACTTGTAGCTTTAAAAGCTGTGTGGGCAACTAAGCAAGTAACCTTAGGAACCTATTTCATAACCGTTTTGGGTTTAGGAGTATAGTTGGTCTTCTTATGTTTGTAGTTGTTGTAAGAATGACCCACTGAGTTAGATTTTAAGAGCTCCTTAAGTAAATCAACTATTTTTTCAACTAAAAGGTTTTGGTTCTGTTTTTTATAGTTGATATAGTTGCTTTTAGGTTTTTGAAAAGTTTTACTATTTTTAGGAAAATTTTGATTTGTACTTTTCCCTTTTGAGTTTGAGGTTTCTCCTTTCACAAACTTCGGAGGAGTATTCTTCTGTTTAGGAGGAATATTTCTATTGTAGCCCAAACCGGATCGGTCGCCACATTTTCTTGATCTAGACAAAAGTTTTTCTAACTTTGGATCACCTTGGGCATACCTCCATTTAAACTCAAAAGTGAAGAGACTTCAACTTTAAGTTTTTCATTTTCAGATTTAAGATTTTCAATAAGGGAGGTTTTAAAATCTAAATCGCATTTGTATTTTTCAAAATAATTTAAAATGTGGAATTTTTCTAAAACAAGAATTTTAAAATTTTCTTTAGCTTTGAAAACTTTTCTTTCTGAAGTTTAAGTTTAACAGCAATTTTACAACTCTCCTTATAAAGGGCATTATAAGCATCTTGAAGGTCTTCTTCATTTTCATGATCACTATCTAGATTTTCTTCACTAGTTAAATCATCGTTATCTGAAAAAGTGAACTTGGCTAGAGTCATAAGGGCTTTGACTTCATTGCCCGACTCGGTTTCAGAATC
The DNA here is from genome assembly GCA_030180095.1 of Magnolia changhungtana. Classification (NCBI taxonomy): domain Eukaryota; kingdom Viridiplantae; phylum Streptophyta; class Magnoliopsida; order Magnoliales; family Magnoliaceae; genus Magnolia; species Magnolia changhungtana. Next base: position 2,351,641 of record JASAUF010000384.1, on the reverse strand, counting down.
TTTTGATTCAGAAGAAGTTTTAAAACCGGAAGATTCATCCCAAGTAGCCAACATACTCTTCTTTTTTAGGACACTTATTTGCCAAATGCCCATATTCTTGGCAATTGTAACATTGACTGTCTTTTAATGATTTTTAAGTTTAAGATTTAGATCTTTTCTTATCATTAGATTTTTTTAAAATCAACCCTCTTTTTACTTTTAAAAATTTTGTAAAACTTTTTCGCTAGAAGGGCCATATCATCTTCTGAGTTTTCTAAATCAGAAATACTTTTATTTTCTTAAAAAACACTTTTAAAAGATTTAAGGGCGATAGATTTACCTTTAGGAGCTTTAAAGTTTAACTCATAGGTTTGTAAAGACCCAACTATTTCTTCTACCCTCATATTATCCGTATCACGAAGTTCCTGGATCGCAGTTACCTTAGAATTGAACCGTTCAGGCAGTGAGCGTAGTATTTTTGCACACACTTTACTTTCTAGGATTTTATCACCAAGACCCCACATAGAGTTCACAATGTCATTTAATCTAGTATAGAAGTCCATAAACATTTCATTTTCTTCCATATGTATTTCCTTAAATTTGGTTGTGAGGATTTGGACTTTAGATTTCTTGACAATTGATGTTCCCTAGTGTGTCATTTTAAAATATCCCAAGCTTGCTTTGCAGTATCATAGGATATAATTCTTTTGAATTCATTCGGTGATAGTGCGCAAGTGATTGCATTTAGTGCCTTTGCATTAGCACTACTCTCACTTTTCTGAAGAGTGATCCAAGAAAAATAAGGTGAGATTTTCATAGATTTAGATCCATCAATGTCAGTTACTTCAATGGTTGGAGGGGTCCATTCAGTCATTGTGGCTAGCCACACACTCTCATCCATGGAGTTTAGAAAAATCCTCATTCTGGCTTTCCAATAGGCATAATCGGTGTCATCAAAGGGTGGAGGCCTAGTAACCAAAAGGCTATCAAAATTTGACATCTTATATATAACTTAGATCGATTAGCTCGGGAAACGAATCCAAATAAAGAATTAAAAATGAGCTATTATGCTTTGATACCACTTGAAAAGGCCAAGCTATATGTCCTAGAGGGGGGGGGGGGGTGAATAGGACTATGCTAAATTTTAAAAATAATACCAGCAGAATTAAACAATAAGATAGCCAAGTAAAGGAAAGATAGTAATCCACAATACAAAATGTAAAGCAACCTCAAATTCTAATTGTTCTAAGGACAACCTTTCGCCATAAAAACCAAGGGTTTATGGCAAGGACAACCTTACTAGAACAAATAGATAATTAAAAACTCAAACTATAGAGAATTTAAAAAGGAAATAGTAAGAATTGAAATCTATACTATTACAACATTCCTTACAATGCTTGAAATGTAAATATTACAACATTCACATCCAGACATACATCCCACAAACTTGAATGATAAAAAATATAGAAAATAAATCGTACATCCACAAAATACAAAGAGTTATACTGGTTCACCTGTGTGTTCATCAACTGTTAAACAAAAACCACACAGCTTGTTACTCCACTCTTAATATCCTCACACAAGGGATATTAGCGTTCACTATTAAAATAGGTTTTTCCAGGTTCACCTAAAACCCTCACAATTGTGTCTTTTAAATGAGCTTACATAATCCAAAAACCCCACTCTGAGTTTTCTGGCTCACCTCAGATAACTAAAATAATGAGATTTTTCTGGCTTAATCTCAAAAGAAACCAATATAATAAAAGATTTACACAAATGTAAAATACCTGGATTTGTCCTTTTGTAGCAGCCTGGAAGAACCAAATCAGACTAGAAGTTTGAATATAGAAGTTCAATGTCCACACTCACTTTGAAATGGTTATAGGTTCTAATTGATTTTAAATTAAACTAGTTGGGCTAGCTCTATTTGATTTTGATTCCAAAAAGTGGAATATCATAATTCCTCTTTCAAGTTAGATTGGAATACATAAACAAAATCAAATATGAAAAGCTAACAAAAGAGAATATTAAATAAGCACAATGTAGCTTAAAAATAACACAAACTTATCTCTCAGAGTGATGCCTTGATTTTACTTGAATTGGATTATTAAACTCTGAAATTCGTGCTCTATTTATAGTTGCAGAAATCACATCTTTGACTGGTCCTGTGGACACTACGACTGGTCAAAGTTTAAACAGATTTTTGAATTTTGAGCACGATCGGATAAAATCGTTCCACGACTGGTCGAAGGCTCTTCACGACCAGTTGTGAGTCCTCCACGATTGGTCGTGACCTTCCCACGACTGGTCATGAAGAACCAGAATTCATTGTTGTAGTTTGAGTCGTGGCTGCAAGACTGGTTGTGAACGAGTCGTGCACTGTTCACACGACTGGTCGAGCAGTCTTCAGGACTGGTCGAAGACGAACAAAAAATTCTAAAAATTTGCAACCAACATAGGACTGGTCCTGGAATTTCTTAGACTGGACTAGTCGAATTGGAAGGGTCCTCACCTTAATGTTGATCTTGATTCGTTGTTCTTACAAGAGGAGTTCAAGATGCCTTTTTTTTAAGAGTTGATTGAAGGGGATTATCCTTCAAGCAAGGTGGCAGTGGGTAGCAGTACCTATTGTAATACATTACAGGGCTCTAGTAAGTCATTGTAAGGTTCCAGCGAGTCAATACCGAGTTGACTCGGTTGAACATCTCAACCCACAACTAGTTAATTTTCCTATTTGAGAAAACCCACCTGTTGTAGAGATTTGATGTTGAGGTCCTGGATGTATAGTGAATGCTTCAGGCTTCTGGTAGGGATATGTCCTGGTTGTTTAATTCAGGCGTTAATCACTGAGTTAACTCAGTTAGGTATTTAGGCATCCACTAGTTTAGACATACAACCTTAACATAGGTAAGTTCAATTAGGATACCTGTGTTGAGGTTAGTTTTAGGGGCTGAATTGGAAGGGTCCTCAGATCCAACATGAGGCAGGGTTCTACCTGAAATGTAGATGAAACTATACTCAGTAATCCCTCAACTCAGTCAATCCTTTCGACGACTTGGTGTAATACTCTAGCAGTGATCAAGATCGACCTGGAATACTCAATGGTGTGGTTGCATTGGGGCAAACCGACCATAGCCATGGAGTCAAATCAAGGTTTTCACCCTGGAACGTGTAGCTGAGTCACTCAACTCGAGACCGAGTTGAGGTGACTGTGAACATAGTCAGGTGAGTGACAGATTTTGACAATAACTGAGGAAGGATTGATGAGATTACCTGATCAGGGGTGTAGTACGAGCGCTAGAAGGGATCTGATACACCGGAAGTCAAGAATACTTCACTCGAACCCTGAATGGTAGCTAGGAACTTGTCCCAGCCGATTCTCCTAGACTGACTCTCTTAGCTTTCCCATTTTCACTCACCCTGCTTCTTTCTCTCTTACAATTTCTTTCCTCACCCTCAACTTTCTCTTTAGAAATCGGACGACTCGAGCTAAGTCGAGTTGCTACACAGCTTGCAACTCGTTCCAGCGGCACCAAAATCTCAATCTCTTTCTATTTCTATTTCCTATCTTTTCTCCTCCTAGGGATTCGCCCTAATATTAGGCTATTTATAGCCTTACTGATTCTGGACGTTTCCATAGATAATCACAAAGATTAGCGTGGAGAGGACTTGAGTTAGCTGCGGTTGGCTTGCCGTCCGGACATCATTATACATTCCTTCATATGCATGGCCCATACAATTCACCTTGATAGACTTTAAGTGAGGTGGGCCACCCGATGAACAGCTTGGATGAGAAAATGGGCCACATTAGCAGAATGTAGGTTTCACAATCAGTTTGAGGATGATGGAAGATGATAATGACAATTTTCAACTAGGTGGTTTATCCATAGATCAGGGCCGTTTGGACAATTCTGATATGGCTTAAAAGTAATTTGGGGCCCATCTCACGGTGCAAGGAGAGACGTTGCTTATGATACTTGTTAAAATGGAGATGGTTTGAGACGTGGCTGCGTCTCACCAATTTCTCAGCTTCCTTACAAGATATTCTGAACAGCCCTATTTCGGATGTCCCAGATCTCTCAGATGAAGCTTCTAAAAGATGAAGAACGGCTGGGATGGGTGGTTGATATAAGCGGAAAGATTCTTTCCGCTTTCCAATGGGTAGGGGTGCAATTTTGGAAAACAGTAGGGCTGAATGGGATTTCCCTGCGTACGTGGCTTCTATCCGATGACTTCCAACGGTCGGATTTGCGAGATAAGTGGTGGACGTGGATCTACTCTCCCCGTCAACGCCCTCCTCTAGCAATGCCCGATTGGACATTGATCGGGCAGGTGTAGGCGACTTTTAATCGCAGGTTTCTGCTTGCTCAGGGTCGGTGGGACCCTATTTATTAGATGGACGACTTGGATCAAGCTACCGTACTTCGACGAAGGTAGTTAGCATCATCAAACAGGGGTTTGGCTTGGACGAGTGTCAAGCGGGAGAAGTTCCTCATTTGAATTCGTTAGAGTTTTGGGTTTTTATCAGGTCAACGATCGTTTGACCCGATACTTGGGTATCATGCATGGCGTGTGCACATTATCGGTGTACAAGCATAGATTAAATGTGGGGCCCACGCCATGATCCATTCTGATCAATACCGTCAATTGATCTTAGACAGTCCTTTAATGGCTATAGATTAAGAGTTGGTAGGTTTAAGTGGTTAAATGTTTACTTTTTAAGGGTTTAAGATCCTTAATGGTAGATTATTGTAGGTTCTGATTGTTCGTGGGTGAAATCTGAGTCACACGTTTCTCGTACCAGGTTTGTTATTGGCTCTAGACTGAAGATCAATCTATCCTTGTTCCTGCAAGGGGGTCCTACTTGCGGATTTACTCTTCACGATTATGATCATTGTAATTGGGGCTATCAGTTTCTATTTTCGGTGTGAAAATTAGCAATCCCAAGGTGTGTCTAAAGGAAGATAGAGTCCTTCTTAGGACTGGGATATCGCTATCAGATTTTTGTTAGTTCAAAGTGTTAGAAAGTGGGGTGGTTGGTCCCATTTCAAGTTGAAATTTATGATAAAAATATATGAGGGTCGTTACAACCTCGATTCTTGAAACCCGAGTACACTACTCGTGTTCCAAAAACCCGAGTGTTAACCTTTGAAAACACCCAAATTACACGTACATTTTTTTCTTTTATCAGAGTTAACAATTTAGGCGGATTATAAGCAAATCAAGTATAAGAGGGAGTCCAAATATATAAAACAAAGTATTTCAAGTGGTTACCTAAAAACTTATACAAACCAAGGTCTTTAGTTATAATAATACATGATGATACAACTTAATTTCAAATGAAATCAAGAATAGAGAGTCGCAAGATCCTCTGGCTCCTCCTATTTCACATATACACCAGCATGCGCGTCATCCGCGTCCTGCACACTGATTACGGTTTGATAGCATCAATGGCTATCCAGTGAGGTATAACCCCTAAGATTTATCGAATCATCAAGATAGTTAATCATAGTTATTAGAGAAAGTATAATAAGTATTACACAATGATTATCATGTAAATCAAATAAGGTTCATCAATATGCATTTATTAAATAAATTGTAGAAGATAATCTTATTTAAATGCATGGATGTATGCACATGCTCACAGACCTGGGTATGCACATCCAGCTGGTAAAAAGTCATCTAAGGAGAACCATCCACCCGCCAAAGTACTCAAGGTACGCCCAAGGAGAACTAGCCATCCGAAAAAGACTATGCAACGAGGTCGCCCAATGAGAACTAGCCACCCGGAAAAGACCATGTAACAAGGATGCCCATAGCGGTATGAATGCATGAAATAAAAGTCATCCAAGGAGAATTAGCCGCCCGAAAAAGTACTCAAGGTACGCCCAAGGAGGACTAGTCACCCAGAAAAGACTATGCAATGAGGACGCCCAAGGTAGACTAGTCTTCCGAAAAAGTACTCAAGGTACGCTCAAGAAGGGCTACGCACCCGGAAAAGTCACTATGCCATGAAAATACATGATTAGCCCAACCATTATTATTCCAATTTCAAACAAACATTTTAAGAAAGCTCAAAGGTCACTATGGGGGGTTCATCACCCAGCATAGGCCGACAGTAGCCGACAGCTCAAGCTTACTGTCTCATTCCACCATCCCTAGCTCATGAGACTAACAAATAGGATGTTTAAAGGTAACCTATTTAACTAATGGCCAGTACGAATTAAACAAGTGGAACTTACCATCATGAGGTTGTACGAAAATCATTCATAAAAGCCACTTAGGGCAATTATTCCATAAGGCCACAAAGGGCAAACATACAATCAAGCCACATAGGGCAACTAGTTTATTCAAGGATACGGTGAAAGGGATTGACCTCAAAAGCCACAAGGGCACAACAATTCATTAAATGGTATATCCACAATGAACTTCGATTTAATTTATTAGATAGGATGGCCACTAGTTAGAGGACCACCATAAACATCGTTATGTCATCACAAGTAGTAAAACAAGACACGTACAATGTCAATAGTATTCACACGTGCAAAATGTACATTTAAATCAAAACATGGATATTCGCGATCTATAGCATGTCCAATCATGGAATTTAATTCAGTCATCAAATATTTATAGTGAATTACTCAATTAGAACTAACATTTACCATCATTTCTCTATGATATTGTATCAAGAAAGCAATAAGATAAATGAATGAATATAATTGAACAATGCTAACTATCGTAATGTAGAAAGGCATAAAGGGTGATCCTCACCTTTAAATTAAGTGATTGTAACATGAATGCTCCAATGCACGAATCCCACTTGGACAGTTTAGATCTAAGTTCCACACACCATTCATGGTTAAGATCTAATCTCAGGCTTTGATCTCCAACCTATGTTTAAGGTTAGCCATTTTAGGAATTCTAAAATCTAGGTTGCGCAATGGCTAAAAATTTGTAGTAGAGGTCATAATCTATGAGATTAATGATAATAACACTAGTTAGTATACAACCTAATGTAAATTTATAACCACAATTATAATCTTTGGCAATAATAATAAAACTAACTACTAACTTTAAATAATATTAATAATAAAGCTATTTAATAAAGAATCTGATTTATGAAAGAATGAAAAGCAACTTACGTACGTCGACTAGGTTGAGTCGACCCGGCTCACCATCACATCTTCTTCCTAGCTTCTCTCTTCTTTTTCTCCCCCTTTTCTTCTTTTCAAACTTTGTTATGCACTTCTAGTAGGGTCTGGACCCAACCAGACAATGAGTCAGAGACTCGACTCATTTTTAACCGAGTCGACTCGATAACTCGCCTCACTTCGTCTTCTTCTCTTTCTTTCCCTGTCTCTCTTCTTTCTTTCTTTTATCTGGTCCTCTTATAGGGCCTGAACTCAAGTTGGAATTGAACCTAGCCAATCCGAGTCTGGATTCAGTGACTGAACTCGGTCCTGAGTTGAGCGAGTGAGTCAACCTAGCTCGATAGCTATCACTCTGCTCCTTTTCCTCTTCCTTCCTCCTATTCTCTTCTTCTTTTCTTTTTATTTCTCTCTTGCTGAAAAAGTCCAGCAATCTGGACCCGTCCAGACTCTATCATGACTCGGTCGAGCTGAGTCGAGTTCGCACTCGGCAGCAACTTCCCCGGGCTAGCTTGGTGTGACAGCAACAACTGTACTTCTCTCTCTCTACTCCTTCCTTCTTACTGCTTCTCTGACAACCAGACAGGGCTGACAACTAGACTCAAACCGAGTTCAGTTGGTGCAGCAATGGCGGGCGAAGCTCCCTCCACTCTCTTCTTTCTTCCTGGTTTTCTTCTTCCTTCTTCTTGCTGTAATGTTGGGTTTCATTAAGGTCTAGACTCTGTCAAGCTTGACTCGACTCAAATGGGAGAAACGGTGACTCAGACTGGGTCGCCCTACAACTGACTCGACTCAATCCAAGGGATGGACCAGTGTCATCTCTCCTCTCTTCTCTATCTTCTCTTCTTCTTCTTTGCTTCTTCTTCTCCTTTCTCTTTTCTTCTTCTGCTCATCCTTCCTACATCCAGATGGAGCCTAACTCCGCTACCACTTGGCCATGACTCAAACTGGTGGGTGCGGCATAACTCAGAGCCGCTCCATGCTCTCTCTTTCCGAATTTTTTTAGGGCTGGCTACCCAAAATGGAAGGAGAGCTTTTATAACTCTCGAAAGCCTTTCCAGAACTTTCGATAGTAACCAATCAGATGATTAGTTACGGTATCTTTTTCCCTTAACCGATCCATAATCAAGGTGGTGGACCTCAGATCTACTTACATGGATGAAATCTGAAGATGTAATGAAACTTCTAACATCGTGGCCCACAAAATGAACTAATCTGATCGGTTAGTGGGGTCCCCATCAGGGGAAATAGGTTTTCCTGACATAAGAGGAAGACGATCCACCGTCCATGGTGGATGTTGTTCGAGTCGGCCATCCTTCGTGCTGAGGCACATGGACGGTCTGGATAGGTCTAGGGAGCATTGTGGGGTCCACCATTTCGATGGCTAACCACCATTTCTCGGTGGGTTCGAAGTTTAAATTGTGGCGGTGTTTTGTGAGTGAATGGAGCCTTAGAGAAACAGAGGGAATGGATGGCTAGGATAGTCCCACATAAATGGTTGGGATTTAAGAATGAACAGGCACGCATGATGCCAACCGGCGTAGAAAATGGCTTCTGTTTTCAGGGCATTCACATGCATAACTCCTCCTGAGCCCATGTTTGTGTGCATTCACCCGGGAAACTATGCATGGGACTCATGAGCTTTTGGTCAGACCTCTTATTCGGACCAGATGGACGGTTCAGATCGACATAATGGTCGTGATGGTAGACCACGATTAGACCCAAACAGTAGTTTGCCATTTAAACTGCAGTCGCATGGGAAGTGAAGAAAGAGAGGAGAAATCCTCATTTTCAGGATTTCTCGGGCCAGTGTCCGTTTGACCCGAGAAGCAATCCGGTGTACTGCGACTATGCACAGACTGTGCACATGCACATCCTAAGTGGGGCCCACTGGATTGGTTCATGCAATCTACACCACCCGCCAACTTTTACCATCCTAACTAAGACCCTGGCCCCAAGATGGTGTGGATCCCAAACTCGGATGGCCTGTAATCATTAGTTCTAATGCATTTTTGTTAGTTTACTACAATTCAGCGGTCAGATCTTCCTCAAGGTCGATCATCAATGTTTTTGAGTACTCTCAAGCTAGCATGGATAGAATTTATCTACTGGTTTCATAATTTAATGACATGATAGCATGAGTAAATGATTGGTTTCCACATTTAAGTAATACAGGCAAGATGAGCAAGGGATCTGATGATTTTAGGCTCTGGGTTTTTGAGAAGATCTAAGATTAGGGCCATTCGTAGTTCACATTAGATTGTTTTGATTCATCTATCAAGGTGATTAAAATCTTAAAAATAAGTTTCTTTAGGGATGTGATGGTCCATCTCATAAATCAACGGTTTGATGGCTTAATCCGTGGATGATGAGTATTCTTGAATGTTGGATTGTTGTATTGTTGAGTATATAGGTTGATCTTGAGGCCAATTACATGATTGGCCTAATTTCATGGCTAAGATGAGGATTGTTCGTGTCACTTTAAGACTAATCTCGAGTGATTAGTTTATCTTTATGCCTAGATCGATCTGACTGCCAAATCCTTTTAATTTTGGTTATGATTTGTTTCGAAGATCATCGAATTAGATGGCCGCTTGGCATGACATCGTTCAATGCTATGTTATGGACCTGATGGAGGGATTTAATAATTAGATAGCTTAATTATGATGGTTAGTACTAGATTTTTACATTTAGTAATGTTAGTATAATAGTAAATGGACCTAATGATTAAAGTTTAGGTGCACAACTAAAAGAAAAGCTAAGTGTTTATGTTAACATCCGAGTACTGAAAGCACGTAGTGTTACAATCTACCCTCCTCAAGGAGAATTTCATCCTTGAAGCAGTCCTACTCATGTTGTGAGCAAGAATGTCTTCTTTACAGTGTTTCTAATTATTCGCTACTTTCCATATGAAGCGCATTTGTAGGTACCGACGCATGCAACTACCGTTAAAACTAGGGTTGTTACAATCTACCCCCCTTAAAGAAAATCTCATCCTCGAGATTTCATGGCGCATGTCCTGACTATTAGTATCACCAGTAAGGGATCTATCCAAATGTGAAATCACAACTTAACCCCTTAACCAAAGACATTTAAATCCACTATAACCATTAAGTCTCTAAGCTAACCAATCAGCTAATGTACATGGGTTCTACAAGCCTTTAGAACTCTTCATCTTACAAAAGTAGAAATATAATTCAATGTTTATCAAACCCACAATTTCCTATATTTATAAAATGTTCTTTGCGAGTTAAGTTCAAGGCATGTTCTTATTTGATCTCATGTGTATCACAACAGTTATTTGTTCTCACCTGGTACCTAGGTTTAGTTTCTAAGTTCAAATGACTAAATTTAACATTTCCAGGAAGCCTAAAATTTTGAGTTTCTATGTTCTCAGCCTTCCCTATTTCTAAGGGAATTCCAAATACATTTGAATGGTTAAATACTTTTAAATGGGACCTAAGTTTAGGTCTTTATGTTTTCAAAACTTCTCTAAGTCTACACAAGATTCGCCTAAGTTCAAGTCTCTAATCTCCAACATTTTAACATAAGACATTTAAGGTTTGTATAAGTTTGTTTCCCAAAGGCAAGGTTTGTCTAGACTCGATCTGATACCATCTTATAACACCCTGATTTCTGAAACCTGAGTACACTATTCGTGTTCCGAAAACCCGAGCGTTAACCTTTGAAAACACCTAAATTCCACGTACATTTTTTTTCCTTTATTAGAGTTAACAATTTAGGTAGATTATGAGCAAATCAAGTATAAGAGGGAGTCCAAATATACAAAATCAAGTATTTCAAGTGGTTACCCAAGAACTTATACAAACCAAGTCTTTAGTTATAATAATACATGATCATACAACTTAATTTTAAATGAAATCAGGAATAGAGAGTCGCAAGATCCTCTAGCTCCTCCTATTCCACATATACACCAGCATGCGCATCATCTGCGTTTCCTGCACACCGATTACAATTTGATAGCATCAATGGCTATCCAGTGAGGTATAACCCCCAAGATTTATCGTATCATCAAGATAATTAATCACAGTTATTAGAGAAAGTATAATAAGTATTACACAATGAATATCATGGAATTAAATAAGGTTCATCAATACGCATTCACTAAATAAATTGCAGAAGATAATCTTTTTTAAATGCATGGATGTATGCACATGCTCACAAACCTGATGATGCACATCCAGCTGGTAAAAAGTCGCACAAGGAGAACCAGCCACCCGGAAAAGTACTCAAGGTACGACTAAGGAGAACTAGCCACCCGAAAAAGACTATGCAATGAGGTCGCCTAAGGAGAACTAGCCACCTAGAAAGAACCATGCAACAAGGATGCCCATGGCAGTATGAATGCACAAAATAAAAGTCGCCCAAGGAAAACTAGCCATCTGAAAAAGTACTCAAGGTACGCCCAAGGAGGACTAGTCACCCGAAAAAGACTATGCAACGAGGACACCCAAGGTAGACTAGTCTTCTGGAAAAGTAGTCAAGGTACGCCCAAGAAGGACTAGGCACCCAAAAAAGTCCGCATGCCATGAAAATGCATGATTAGCCCAACCATTATTATCCAATTTCAAATAAACACTTTAAGAAAGCTCAAAGGTCACTATGGGGGTTCATCACCCAACATAGGTCGACAGCTCAGGCATAGTATCTCATTCCACCATCCCTGGCTCATGAGACTAACAAATAGGATGTTTAAAGGTAACTTATTTAACTAGTGGCCAGTACTAATTAAACAAGTAGAACTTACCATCATGAGGTTGTACAAAAATCATTCATAAAAGCCACTTAGGGCAATTATTCCATCAAGGCCACAAAGGGCAAACATACAATCAAGCCACATAGGACAACTAGTTCATTCAAGGATACGGTGAAAGGGATTGACCCCAAAAGCCATAAGGGCACAACAATTCATTAAATGGTAAGTCGACAACAAACTTCGATTTAATTTATTAAATAGAATGGCAACTAGTTAGAGGACCTCCATAAACACCGTCATGTCATCACAAGTAGTAAAATGAGACATGTACAATGTCAATAGTATTCACACATGTAAAATGTACATTTAAAATCAAAATAGGGATATTCGCGATCTATAGCATATCCAATCATGGAATTTAATTCAATCATCAAATATTTATCGAGAATTACTCAATTAGAACTAACATTTATCAACATTTCTATATGATATTGTATCAAGAAATGAATAAGATAAATGGATGAATATAATTGAACAATGCTAACTATCATGATGTAGAAAGGCTTGAAGCTTGTAAATGCTATAGTGTAAATCTAACACCCGAAGAGTTGTCAAATTTTGTTATGTTAAACCATTTAGAATTTGTATCATACTTTGAGTTGAATTGATCAGGTTCGTGCATTTTAAAGTTGTCTGCATCTTCGTCGAACTTTCCTACATTTTCAAGTTGAAGAGAAGATTGTTGAAGCTCATGGTTTCAAGCTCAAATTCAAGAACTAAGGCTCAAGAACTCAAGTTCAAGTTTGAAGTTCAAATACTATACGCTAAAGACTCAAGAACTCAAGTGTAACTCAAGCTCAAGTTCAAGAGATCGAACTCAAGCTTCACGTATCAAGAGAAATCAAGGTTCTGAAGCAAATGATGTTTCAATTGTTCCAACTCACAAACAAGGTATGGATGACCCTAGATTAACCATAGGTTAAGTCATATTCATTGCATATTTTATGTGGGTCATTTCATAAGTTTATAGGTCATTTCCTTGACTAGTCTCAGTTTTTGTTCGACTAGTCCAAGTACTGGCTCGACCAGTTTAAGAGTTTTCTCGACAAGTCTAAGGTTTGTTGTAATTTTTTAGAATTTTCTGTTGGACTCTCGACCAGTCCCGGAGACTACTCGACCAGTCTGCAGTGCTCGACTCAAAACCCAGCAAGCTTTTCTGGTCCCACTCGACTAGTCAAATGCATTGCTCGACCAGTCAAGTAACAATCTTACCTTATCACGCCAGAAATTTTGAAATGTGGTTGGTCCTTCAACCAGTCGAATCGACCCTTAGACCAGTCGAGTGAACAATATTTTCACCTATAAATAGAGCACAAATTTCAAAGTTTTTTCATTCATTCTAAGCTAAATCAAGACATCACTCTAAGAGATAAGTTTGTGAATTTATTAAGTTATATTGTGCTCATTTTAGATTCTTTTTTTTAGCTTTTGTAATTTGATTTTATGATCTTCATTCCAATCTTATATTAATAAGGGATTTTTATTTTACCCTTTCTTGAGATCAAAATCAAATCAAGCTAGCCCAGGTTGATTTATTAAAAATCATTTAGAACTAGAACCTTTTCATCTATGAGACTGGACATTGAACATCTTTGTCTACATCGAATTTGTTCTACCGGGCTTCTTCAGAAGGAGAATTTCCAGATAAGTACTATTTATATTTTGTATATCTTTTGTGGTTTGTGAGGTTGTGCTAGGAAAATCTCATTTTTAGTTTTGTCTGAGGTAATCCAGAAAATCTCAGAGTGTGGAGTTTTTGTAATTGTGTAAGCCCAACTAAAGACACAATTGTGAAGGTTTTAAGGTGAACCTTGGAAAACCTTTTTCATAGTGAAAGCTGATATCCTGTGGGTGTGGATATTGGGAGTGGAGTAGTTATGTGGCTGTTTTCTAACAGTTGGTGTACACACAAACGAACCACTATAATTCTTGGAGGTGGTAGATGTTTGGATTTGCTTATGTGTGTGAATGTTGTAATTTACTTTGAGCATTTATGGTGAATGTTGTAATTTATTTTATGCACTTGTGGCGAATATTGTAATAACTTAGTTTATTTTCTTTGCCTCTTTATTGGTTTGGATTTTTCATACTTACAAATGTTCTAGTAAGGTTGTCCTGCCATAAGAATTTGGTTTTTGGTGTTAGGTTGTCCTTAAAACTAAGTTTGTATAAACTTCTCAAAACTAGTGCATTTGAAGTTGCTATTTACTCGTGCTTCTTTCCTTTTTGATTGTGTTATCTATCTTTATATTCCGCATTTATTTTTAATTTGGCATAGTCCTATTCAGCCCCCCCCCCCTTAGGACGTTTAGCTCGGCCTTTTCAGGGTGATCCTCATCTTTAAATTAAGTGATTGTAACATGAATGCTTCAATTGTGAGGCACATATCCTAGACCGTATCGTTCGGTCCTCCCGGTCGAATTTCGGTGACCCACAATGCATAGGTAGCATTTATACGCATCCCTGAGTCATATCCTATCAATCTAAGTCAGCTCAACCCGACACTTGCACCCTTGTGACCGCGTCGTCACCGCGGTTCTGACGCCACATCTCGGGCATCGATGCGATATCCTGGCCGGGAGATGTGGGTTCGCGTTCAGTATGAGAAAAATGCCGCGTATTTGCAAACCTAAGAGAACATGTCCCATCAATCACATCAATCATGTCAAGCACATATCCCATCCCCAAGTTTAAGCAACCCCTAAAGTCAACCCTCTCTCTCCACCTATCCCTTTTCAAAGTATACCCATCAGTCACCCATCACTCCATCCATCACCTATCCCTTACATCATCTCTCTCTCTCTCTCTCAAACCATTCTCCCAAGTAAGAGAGCAACCGTCCATGGCTTTCCAAGGAGAGGAAGAAGCTAGGTGTGGCCCACCTCCCTACCACCCAATCCCAACCTTCCAATCTTCATCATCCTCCATCAAAGTGGTAGCCAAGGTGTTAGGCACTCCATGGATCCAAGAAAAAGAGCAAACAATGGCTGATCTAGGACTTCCACCATTGATCCTTGTGATTTAAGGGCCCACATGTGGTGGGACCCATTTGATGTACACATTGTATGATAGAGAGGAGCTCATAGTAGTGAAGCTCCTCTCCACCACTCGTCTCTCTCTCTCTCTCTCTCTCTCTCTCTCTCTCTCTCTCTCCTTTTCCCTAATTTGATGGCCCACCACTGATGTATATATGAGATCAACGATGTCCAGTTCGTGGGACACACCCCTGTCCAAGCAGGGCCCACCTCGCTGCCATTTCTGGGGCCCACACTTATTGTCCGTTTGGACTAGCCCAGACCATAGAGGAATCACAAATATCAGGCTTGGTCTGTGACTAGTGGGCCACCCACGTGGACCCCTTGATGTTGTGGTCTATCCACATTGTCCATCCATTTTAGCCAAATCACAGCCCCACCTTGAGGCCAGGTCATCCAGACCGTCTAGGCATAGGCCGTCCAGCAACACCTGTTGTTAGACCGTATGCAGGGGAGAACAAAAATTAGCTTTATCCTAGTGTGGACCCACCTTGATGATGTGTTGGATCCACACCATCCAAGCAAGGATGGTGGGTCCCAAGCAGCATGCAGTTGTTGCTGCATTATCATCAGCAAGTTATGTGACCCCATCACGGGGTAAGTGTTATGTCTATACCATCCATCCGATCAGCAGGCGTGTGGGGTCCACCCCACATGTGTGGCACATGTGGGATGGGACCCACCTTGATATATGTATTCCGTATACACACCGTCCATCTGGACGGTGCTATGAGGGGACGACCATGATGTATGGGCCTTATCCTCACCATCCAGATTGCTGGACGGTGTGGCCCACCTTTGATTTATGTATTGTATACACACACCATCCATAGGCTGGGACGGGTAGGGTCCACCTTGATGTATTGTTTCATCTAGCCGTCCATCTGGGGTACCCACATGATATATGTTTTATCCACACCGTCGGTGAGATGTGTGACCCATCTGATGTATGTATTCTATAACCACGTTGTCCATTGCATGTGAGACCTGTATGCAGGGACCACCTACTGTATGCTTTATATGCTCGTCGTATAGCGGGCAAGGCCCACTTGCTACACATGTGCAGCCCACTGTGATGTGATGAGGCCTACTAGCCATATGTAGGCCCGCCAATCGTATGTGAGGCCCACTCGCTAATGTAAAGAGGCCCATGTGATGAGGCCCTTATGTGAGGCCCACCATGATGCATGTGTGTTATACACACTGTTCATTCATTTTTCTTAGGGTCGTGAGCCCCATTTCCTTGAGAGGCCCACCCTATGTATGTGCCCAACAGCGGGCTACTTCATGAGGCCCACCGTGATATATGTGTTGAATACATGTTGTCCATCCTTTTTTTTTTTGGTCGTGGGCTGCCTTATGAGACCCATGATGTTGTGTGTGTTATATACACACCATTCATCCATTTTGGGGGCAGTGGGATGCCTTGTGAGGCCCTTTTATAAGGCCTAATGGCGCGGCCCACTTGATGTATATGAGGCCCATTGGTGTGGCTCCCTTGATGTATATGAGGCCTACTGGTGCGGCCGGTTGATGCGGCCCACTTAATGTATATGAGGCCTATTGTTGTGCCCCGTTGATGCTGCCCACTTGATGTATACGAGGCCCATTAGTGCGGCCCATTGATGTAGCCCACTTGATGTTTATGAGGCCCATTGGTGCACCCAGTTGATGCGGCCCACTTGATGTATACGAGGCCCATTGGCGCGGCCCATTGATGTAGCCCACTTGATGTTTATGAGGCCCATTGGTGCGCCCCGTTGATGCGGCCCACTTGATGTATATGAGCTCATTGGTGTGGCCCATTGATGCAGCCCACTTGATGTTTATGAGGCCCATTGGTGTGGCCCATTGATGCGGCCCACTTGATGTATATGAGGCCCATTGGTGCACCCCTTTGATGTGGTCCACTTGATGTATACAAGGCCCATTAGTGCAGCCCATTGATGTAGCCCACTTGATGTTTATGAGGCCCATTAGTGCACCCCATTGATGCGGTCCACTTGATGTATACGAGGCCCATTGGTGCGGTCCATTGATGCAGCCCACTTGATATTTATGAGGCCCATTGGTGCGACCAGTTGATGCGACCCACTTGATGTTTATGAGGCCCATTGGTGCGGCCCGTTAATGCAGCCCACTTGATGTATATGAGGCTCGATATGATGTATTTATGGTCCATATGCCAAGGCCTATTGAGATGTATGTGCGTCCCATGAGTGAGGCCCATAGTGATGTGTATTAGGTCCTTATGTGAGGCCATGGGCCCACGATACGTTTGGCTCTATGTGGGCTACTCTTTGGGAGTAATGTTGGTTAAATGTCCACACTGATAGGCGATGATGGTTAAATGTCCACATTGTGACCTTCCCTTAGGCCCTTTGTTAGGCCGATTGTCGAGGTTGATTATCGAGGACGGATATCGAGGCCGATTGTCGATGCCGATTATCGAGGCTGATTATCAAGGCCAATTATTGGTGCTGGTTATCGATACCGATTATGAGTATGTGACAGCACAGCATCATGATATATGACCATATACATCATCTACATGTTTGTTATTATAAATGTTATTCTATCTAGTTCCTATGATTATCAAATTTTGTAGTGCCAAAACCTCTTGAAATCTGTATCTTGTGTAGCTCATCTACATATTCAAGATCATGCAATTCATGTACAAGAAAAAAGGTCTTTATCTCAAGAACTTCAAGTGCAAGATCAAGAGATATACAAGTTCAAGTACAACATCAAGTGATAGTTCAAGGTTTTAAAGCTTCATCTATGATAAGACAAAGTGCTTTGTTTTGGAACTCAAAACTCAAGGTAAAATACAAGCCATAAGTACTTCAAGTTCAAGCTTCAAAGTACTTCAAGTTCAAGCTTCAAAGTACTTCAAGTTCAAGATTCAAAGTAAGTCAAATATCAAGCTTCGTGTACTTCAAGATTAACAATCAACCAAAGTAAATGATGATTCAATGTTCAAATTTCACTTATAAGGTAAGAATGACCCTAGATTGACCATAGGTTAGGTCATATTGTTTGTATACTTAAAGTAGGTCACTATATAATTTTATAAGTTGTTTCTCGACTAGTCTTAGCCTATGTTCGACTAGTCCTAGTACTGGCTCGACCAGTCCAAGAATTTCCTCGACCAGTCCAAGGTTTGTTACTAATTTTTAGAATTTTTTGTTAGATCCTCAACCAGTCGTGGAGACTGCTCGACTAGTCGAGCAGGCTTGACTCAAAGTCCAGCAACCAAATTGGGTCCCACATGACCAGTCGACCGGTCATGGAGGCCACTTGACTAGTTGAGCAAGCCAATCGACCAATCGTGGAACAATCTTATCTTATCATGCTAGAAATTTCAAAAGTTTATTGGTCCTTCGACCAGTCGAGCTGTCCTTTGGACCAGTCAAGTGAACAGTTTCTGCACTTATAAATAGAGCACGATTTTTAGAGTTTTTCAATTCAATTCAAGCAAAATCAAGACACCACTCTAAGAAATAAGTTTGTGATATTTTTAAGTTATTTAGTGCTCATTTAATATTCTCTTTAATTAACTCTTTGTATTTGATTTTGAGATTCTATATTCCAATCTTATTTGAAGAAGGGATTGAAGTTTTCCCCTTTTTTGGAATCAAAATCAAATCAAGCAAGCCCAAAGTGATTTAATTTAAAAATCATGTAGAACTTAGAACCTTTTCATAAGTGAGTGTGGACATTGAACATCTATGTTAAACATCTACTTTGAATTTGTTCTTCCGAGCTTCATCAAAGGAGAATGTCCAGATAAGTATTTTACATTTCTGTTTTTAGTTTTTTTGAGATTGTGCCAGGAAAAATCTTTCTTTTTTGGTTTGTTTGAGGTGATCCAGAAAACTCAGAGTGTGGGGTTCTTGAATTATGTAAGCCCACTTGAAAGACACAATTGTGAAGATTTTAGATGAACCTTGAAAAACCTATTGCATAGTGAACACTAATATCCACTGTATGAGGATATTGGGAGTGAAGTAGTTGTGTGGCTGTTTTTCTAAACAGTTGGTGTACACACAAGTGAACCACTATAATTTCTCGTCTTATAGTGGATGATTGATTGTGGCTTTCTTTGAATGTTATAATTTCCTTTTAAGCATTTGTGGAAAATGTTGTAATCTTTTATGCAAGCGTGGGAATGTTGTAATATCTTAGTTTATTTTCTTTGCTATTTATTTCTTTATTCCTCTGTATCAGTTTGAGATTTTGATACACAGACCGTTCTAAGAATCAGGTTGTCCTACCATAAGCCATTGGTTTTTGATGTAAGGTTGTCCTTAGAACAACATCTGTATCAACCTCTCAATACTTGTACATCTAAGGTTGTTATTCATTTCTGCTTTGTGGGATTGTTTAATGTGATCTTTATTTATATTTATCTAATTCCGCATTTAATTTTTTAATTTGGCAGAGTCCTATTCACCCCTTCCCCCCCCCCCCCCCTTCCCCTCTAAGTCTCTTAGCCTTTTCAAGTGGCATCAAATCCTAATAGCTCGCTTTATTTTTTAGATTAATTTCCTGAGCTAATCGATCTGAGATTTTTAAGATGTCAAATTTTGATAGCCTTTCAGTCACTAGACCTCCACCATTTGATGGCTCCAATTATGCCTATTGGAAAGCCAAAATGAGAATTTTCTTAAAATCCATGGATGAGAGCGTGTGGCAAGCCTCAGTGACCAATTGGACCCCTCCTACCACTGAAGTGACTGGTACTGATGGATCTAAAATAATGAAAGTCACACCTTACTTCTCTTGGACCACTCTTTAGAAAAGTGAGAGTAGTGTCAATGCAAAGGCTTTAAATGTTATAACTTGCGCACTATCACCGGATGAATTCAAGAGAATTATATCCAGTGATACTGCAAACCAAGCCTGGGATATTTTAGAAATGACACACGAGGGAACAACAATTGTCAAGAAATCTAAAGTCTAAACCCTCACAACCAAATTTGAGGAAATACGTATGGAAGAAAGTGAAACTTTCATGGACTTCTATACAAGATTAAATGACATTGTTAACTCTATGTGGGGTCTTGGTGACAGAATCCCATAAAGTAAAGTCCATGCAAAGATACTGCGCTCATTGCCTAAACGGTTCAATTCAAAGGTGACCACGATCCAGGAACTTCATGATATGGATAATATGATGGTAAAAGAATTGGTTGGTTCCTTACAGACCTATGAGTTAAACTTTAAAACTCCTAAAGGTAAATCCATCGCCCTTAAGTCTTCTAAAAATATTTCTCAAGAAAATAACAATTTTGATTTAGAAAATTCTAAAGATGATATGGCCCTTTTAGCTAAAAAGTTTTATAAGTTTTTCAAAAGTAAAAAGAGGGTTGATTTGCAAAAACCTAATGAAAAGAAAAGATATAGATCTAAAACTTGAAAATCTTTAAAAGACAGCCAGCGTTACAACTGCCATGAATATGGGCATCTAGCGAACAAAAGTCCTAAAAAAGGCAAACTTAAAAAAGAAAGGTATGTTGGCTACATGGGATGAATCTTCCTGCACTAAAGCTTCTTCTGAGTCAGAAGATTCTGAAACTAAGTCGAGTAATGATGTTAAAGCCCTAATGACTCTAGCCAAGTTCACTTTTTCAAATAATGATGATTCAACCAGTGAAGAAAATCTGAATAGTGACTATGAAAATGAAGAAGATCTTCAAAATGCTTATGATGCCCTATATAAGGAAAGTTGCAAAATTACTATAAAGCTAAAACTTCAGAAAGAAAATTTTAATAACCTAGTCTTAGAAAAATCTCACATTTCAGATTGCTTTGAAAAAACTAAGTGCGACTTAGATTCCAAAACCTCCCTAGTTGTAAACCTAAAATCTGAAAATGAAAAGCTAAAACTTAAAGTCTCTTTGCTTTTGAGTTTGAAAGACATATGGAGGTATGCCCAAGGTGATCCCAAGTTAGAAAAACTCTTATCCGGATCCAGAAAATGTGGTGATCGATCTGGATTGGGCTACGACAAAAGTATTCCTCCCAAACATAAGAATACTCTACCCAAATTTGTTAAAGGGGAGTCTTCTAACTCAAAAGGAAAAAGTCTGAATAAAAATTATTTCAAAAATGCTTTTCAAAACTTAAAACCTAAAAGCAATCATATCAACTATAAAAATCGGAATCGTAATCCATTAGCTGAGAAAATTGTTGATTTACTTAAGGAGCTCTTAAAATCTAACTCAGTGGGTCGGTCTTATAATAATTAGAAATATAAGAAGACCAACTATACTCTTAAACCCAAAACTGTAATGAAATGGGTCCCTACGGTTACTTGTTTGGTTGCCCATACCGCTTTCAAAACTTCGAGCCATTCAAAGTGGTACCTAGATAGTGGTTGCTCCAGACACATGACAAGTGACAAAGGACTATTCATCGATCCTAAAGACATGACTGATGGTTCAGTCACATTCGGTGATGGTAGCAACTGCAGAATTTTTGGCCAAGGTACGGTTCAGCTCTTTAACCTCCCTCTATTTGAGAATGTTTTATATGTAGAAGGGTTAAACATAATTTATTAAGCATCTCTCAAATATGCGATAATAATCATAGTGTAAAATTTACTAACCAAGGGTGTGACATTTTAAATAAAAATGGTTTTGTAATATTAACTGGTCGCAGAACTTCTAAAAAATGCTCCATTGTTTATGATTCAAGCTCATCTAATCTATCATGTTACATGGTCCAAACCGATGAGACCGAATTATGGAATGAGCACCTCGGACATGTACACTACCGCAACTTGTATAGATTGAGCAAAAGAGAGTTGGTAAGAGGTTTGCCCAAAATACAGAACGTAGACAAAATTTGTAGCGAATGTCAGATTGACAAACAAACTAGGAGTACTCACAAAAAGGTGAACTCCAATACCACATCTAAACCACTCGAACTTCTTCACATGGATCTCATTGGACCATGTAGAATGGAGAGTCGAGGTGGCAAGAAGTACATTCTGGTAATTGTTAACGACATTACCAGGTACACTTGGGTAGTCTTCTTGAGAGAGAAATCAGAAACTCTCGATGAAGTAAAGAGGGTACTTAAACGTATCTAAACGAAAAAAGAATCACAAGTCTTTAAGATCCGTAGTGATTAAGGTTTGGAATTTGAAAATAGCAGTTTTGAGAAATTTTACAATGATCAAGGAATATCACATGAATATTTTGTACCAAAACACCATAACAAAATGGTATAGTGGAAAGGAAAAATAGAGCGCTTCAAGAAATGGCAAATGTAATGCTAAATACTATGAAGCTTCCTAAAAATCTTTGGGTTGAAGCCGTTAATACTGCTTGTTATATAATTAACCGTGTTTATACTAGAAATCAAATGGTAAAATGGCTTATGAAATGTGGTTTGATAAGAAGCCTACTGTCAAATACTATTGAGTTTTTGGCAGCAAGTGCTACATTTTACGTGATCGAGAAAATCTGGGTAAATTTGACACCAAAAGTGATAAAGGATTATTTTTAGGGTATGCTTTGAATAGTCAAGCGTATCGGGTTCTTAACAAGAGGACTGGTGTAATTCAAGAGTCCATTAATGTGGTTATAGACGATCACTTGAATACACCTATCTCAAGTTCAAAAAATGATGAAGTTCTTCTAATTGATAAACCAGACTCTTCATCAAGTCAAAATAACATTAAACTGAGGACAGTTAAAGACCATCCTTCTAATCAAATCCTTAGAAACCCTCTCACTAGTGTGCGCACTCATAAACAACTTGAAGATATGTGTAACTACGTGTGCTTTACATATCAGATAGAACCAGCTAACGTAAAAGAAGCTCGTACTGATAAAAACTAGATTGTAGCAATGCAAGAAGAGCTCAATCAGTTTGTAAGAAATGATGTTTGGTACTTAGTTCCAAGACCTAAAGATAAATACATTATCGAAACAAAATAGATTTTTAAAAATAAGTCTGATGAACTTGGTAATATTATTAGAAACAAGGCTAGGCTGGTTGTACAAGGGTACACTCAAATTAAAGGCATCAATTATGATGAGACCTTTGCCCCAATAGCTCGTCTTAAATCAATCAGACTATTTATATCCATTGCGTGTTTTAGAAAGTTCAAAATATATCAAATAGAAGTAAAGAGTGCTTTCTTAAATGGTAATTTACATGAAGAAGTGTATGTTGAACAACCAACGGGTTTTGAAGACCCTAAGCATGCTAATCATGTCTACCGCCTGAAAAAGGCACTCTATGGTTTAAAACAAGCTCCCAGGGTATGGTATGAAAAGGTGACTAAGTTTCTACTAAGTCATAACTTTATAATGGGAAGTGTTGATAAGACATTGTTTTTAAAGAAACATAATGATCACATACTAATAATGAAAATCTATGTTGATGACATTATCTATGGATCTACCTGTGTTAACATGACTATTGAGTTTGGAGATCTTATGAAGTCTAAATTTGAAATGAGCATGGTTAGAGAACTAAACTATTTCCAAGGGTTGTAAGTCAAACAGCTACCTGATGGTTTCTTTATCTCTCAAACCAAATATGCTCTGAACTTAGTTAAAAAGTTCAGATTTGAGAGTGGGAAAAATTTTGATACTCCAATGAGTACTACTCTAAAACTCTCTATGGATTCGACAGGTAAAAGTGTGGATCCTAGGTTCTATCGCAGTATGATTGATAGTTTACTTTATTTAACTGCGAGCTGACCTGATATTGCTTTTAGCGTAGGAATTTATACTAAATATCAATCTAACCCTAAAGAGTCACATTTAATTGTTGTTAAGCACATTTTTCGATACATCACTAGTTCAGCAAATCTTGGTCTCTGGTATCCACATGATACTAGCGTGCAATTAGCTGGTTACACGGATGTTGATTGGGCTGGTAACATTGATAATCTTAAATCAACCGGCGGTGGTTATTTCTATATAGGGAACTATTTAGTTTCTTGACTAAGTAAGAAACAAAGTTCCATATCTCTCAACAGCTGAGGCTAAATATATTGCTACTGGTAATGCATGCACTTAGCTTGTGTGGATGAAAAGAATGTTGAGCGATTACGGAATTGCGCAAGAATCCATGATTTTATATTGTGATAATTCAAACGTAATTAATATCTCTAAAAATCCAATTCAGCATTCACGAACCAAGCATATTGACATTACATATCACTATATTCATGAATTAGTGGAAGACAAGACAATTTCTTTGGATTATATTCTAACTGAGACTCAACTAGCTAACATATTCACAAAACTGCTCGACAAAAGCAGGTTTGAAAATTTGAAATTTGATCTCGGTATGTGCAAAATGAACTGATGATTTGTATCTTTTTGTATCATAATGCATATATTTTTATTTTAAAATTTTTTAGAATTTAAAATTTATGTAAACTTGTAAATTTTGTGAGGTGCACGGCTAGTCGAGTACATACTCGACCAGTCGTGGCACGACCGGTCGAGTATGTACTCGACCCATCGTAAAACACAGGTTTGACCTTTTATTTGGAAAAAAATCACTTTTTCTTCATTTGGGTCTTCTTCTCCAATGAGCCCTACCTCTACCAATCGAACCAATCTTCGATTCCTCCATGGTTAGTGCGTTATTTTCTATTTTCTTGTAGATTCAAGTCCTTTGCACTTCCTTTTCTTCATTTGTGTAGTTTATTTCATGCTTTATGATTGTTTTAGGAGTTTTCTATCAAAAAATCTGATCTACTAAAAACCCTTCTTGCCTCTTTTGTAATCTCTTTATTCATTGCTTTCTTTATTGCAAATGGAGGGTAGAACCAAGAAGAAAGAATCTTACGGTCTCTCTTCATCTCGTTCGGCTCCTATCACGGTGCACCACCTTCGGTCGCCCGAGGATGATCCCAATTATGTACGGGATATTCGCTTACACAATGTGATGGTAGAACGAACTGTTAATCCTGATCATTTGGCGCCATTTGACATTGTTCATCTTCTTTAGTCTGTAGGATGGGATAACATATTACATTGGGGTGGACCTGCATACCGCTCCATTGCATAGGCTATGTATGCTTACATTAAAGACTTCTCCACTGAGAATCTGACATTTACTATTATGACCAGAGAAGGTCCAATTGACATGGACTGTCATCTTATTTCTAGATTAATGGATATACCTGTCAATGATGAAGGTGTTCCCATTAGTTCTCATGTGGTAAAACTTTCTCAAACTGAGAAGCAAATGCTCACTAGAGATTTATGTAATATGGATGCAGAATGGAGTACTGGGAATGCGCTCACCTCCAAGTTTATGTTACCCAGATACAGAATCCTTCATAGGATTTTCATTTCAAATGTTTATCTTCGATCTGGTAACAAAATGAGCTTATTACATTCATAGTTCGTATTCTTCATTCTATCATTTCTAGAGTCTCTGTATGTCTTCCTTCATTGATTTGTCATAGCATAATTCAGTTCCATCTCCACCCAGGTCACAGTGACATACCTTTTGCTTATCTTATGACTGTGTTAGCCACCCATAGTTTAGTGGTTATGCCTGTTGGGAAAGCTCTCATTTACCATTTACCCTTCAACAACTCTAACATTAACAAGATGAATTTGAAGTTGGCCCCAGGCCAAGTTGATGTGGGTACTAGTGGAGCTGCTGCCGCAAATGTGTAAGTGTTATGGTTTCATGCTCCTTTGATTGTCAAATTTTATAGTGCCAAAAACTTTAATCTGTGTCTTGTGTAGCACAATGTTATATATGTTCAAGGCAATGTGTCTCATGCACAAGGACAATGCTTCAAGTAGGACAATGCTTCAAGTCAAGTACAATGATCTACTTCAAGAATTGCAAGATCAAGTACATTGTTCTCTTTTGTAAGCTTCAGAGTTTTTAGAGCTACGTTGAAAGACGAGATCTTATTCGAGACTCAAGATGTAGTACAACTCAAGAACTACAAGTTCAAGGTTTCAAAGATCTCAAGTTCAAGCTTTAACATGTGTCGAGATCTCAAGCTTTATGAACTTCAAAGATCTCTAATCATCTGAAGAAAAGAGTGTTCAATGTCCATACTTCATGTCTCAGGTACGAAAGACCTTAGATTGACCTTAGAGTAGGTCATTTTGAATACATAATTCAAATTAAATTACTTTATAGTTGTTTGGTCTGTTCTACGACTAGTCCTGGACTCTGTTCGACTAATCCTGGCAATGGCTCGACCAGTCTAAGAAATTCCACGACCAGTCCTAAGTTGTTGCAAATTTTTAGAATTTTTTGGTTGAGCTACGACCAGTCCTGGAGTCTGCTCGACCGGTCGTGTGAACAATGTCGACTCGTTCACAACCAGTCCAGCAGCTACGACTCAAACTTCAACAATCATTCCTAGTTCCTCACGACCAGTCGTGGAGGTC
Organism: Magnolia changhungtana; assembly: GCA_030180095.1. NCBI lineage: Eukaryota > Viridiplantae > Streptophyta > Magnoliopsida > Magnoliales > Magnoliaceae > Magnolia > Magnolia changhungtana. Next base: position 2,325,300 of record JASAUF010000384.1, on the reverse strand, counting down.
CCTCGACCGGTCATGAAGTGCCTACGACCAGTCATGGAACGGTTTTATCCGATTGCGCTTAAAATTTCAAAATGCAGTTCATCCTACAACCAGTTTAGTGTCCTCACGACTAGTCGTAGACGTGATTTCTGCAACTATAAATAGAGCATGATTTTCAGAGTTTGATAACTCAATTTTAAGAAAAATCAAGGATCAGTCTGAGAGATATATGTTTGTAATCTTATTAAGTTAGATTGTGCATATTTAATATTCTCTTTTGTTAGCTTTTTAATATTTAATTTTGTTTCTGTATTCCAATCTGATTTGAAAGAGGAATTGTGATATTCCACTTCTTGGAATCAAAATCAAATAGAGCTAGCCCAACTTGATTTAATTTAAAATCAATTTAGAATCTAGAACCATTTCTTAACTGAGTATTGGACATTGAACTTCTATTTGAACTTCTACTCCGATTTGGTTCTTTCGGGCTGCAACAAAAGGAGAAATCTAGGTATTTTACATTTGCGTAAATCTTCTATGTTTTGGTTTCTTTGAGATTAAGCCAGAAAAATCTCCAAGTGTTGGTTATCTGAGGAGAGCCAGAAAACTCAGAATGTGGGGGTTTTTTCAATTGTGTAAGCTCACTTGAAAGACACAATTATGAGGGTTTTAGGTGAACCTGTGAAAAACCTATTTTCATAGTAAGCGCTAATATCCCCTATGTGAGGATATTAGGAGTGGAGTAGCAAGTTGTGTGACTGTTGTTTAACAGTTGGTGAACACACAGGTGAACTACTATAATTCTTTGTCTTGTGATTTGAATGCTTGCTTATTTCTCTATATCTTTTATCATTCAAAGTTGTGGGATGTATATGTGGGTGTGAATGTTGTAATATTTACATTTCAAGCATTGTGGGGAATGTTGTAATAGTTTAGACTTCTATTCTTGCTATTTACTTTTATTCCTCTTCAGTTTGAGATATTGATACTTAAACCATTCTAGTAAGGTTGTCCTGTAATAAACCGTTGGCTTTTATGGTGCAAGGTTGTCCTTAGAACAACATTTATATCAACCTCTCAGGACTAGAATTTTGATGCTGCTTTACATTTCCGTACTATGATTTGTTTGAAGTACTATCTTTCCTTTATTCATTTAAATTACGCTATTAAAAGTTTTAATTTGGCATAGTCCTATTCACCCCCCCCCCCCCCCCCTCTAAGACATATAGCTTGGGCTTTTCAAGTGGTATCAAAGCCTGATAGCTCATTTTTATTTATTCTATTTGGATTTATTTCCTGAGCTAATCGATATAAGTTATTTATAAGATGTCAAATTTTGATAGCCTCTCAGTCATTAGGCCTCCACCATTCAATGGCACCAACTATGCTTATTGGAAAGCCAGAATGAGGAATTTCTTAAAATCCATGGATGAAAGTGTGTGGCTAACCACAGTGATTGAATGAACCCCTCCTACCACTGAAGTAACTGGTATCGATAGATCAAAATCAATGAGAGTAACACCTTATTTTTCTTGGACCACACTTCAGAAAAGTGAGAGTACTGCAAATGCAAAAGCACTAAATGCAATTACTTGCGCACTATCACCGGATGAATTCAAAAGAATTATATCCTGTGATTCTACAAAGCAAGCCTGGGATATTTTAGAAATGACACACGAGAGAACATCAATTGTCAAGAAATCTAAAGTCCAAATCCTCACAACCAAATTTGAGGAAATACATATGGAAGAAAATGAAATGTATATGGACTTCTATACTAGATTGAATGACATTGTCAACTCTATGCGGGGTCTTGGTGATAAAATCCCAGAAAGCAAAGTATGTGCAAAGATACTTCGCTCACTTCCTGAACGATTCAATTCTAAGGTAACTGCGATCCAGGAACTTTGTGATACGGACAATATGAGGGTAGAAAAACTAGTTGACTCTCTACAAACCTATGAGTTAAACTTTATAGCTCCTAAAGGTAAATCTATCGCCCTTAAATCTTCTAAAAATGTTTTTCAAGAAAATAATAGCAATTCTTATTTATAAACCTCAGAAGATGATATGGCCCTTCTAGCGAAAAAGTTTTATAAAATTTTCAAAAGTAAAAAGAGGGTTGATTTTCAAAAATCTAATGATAAGAAAAGATCTAAATCTAAAACTTGGAAATCATTAAAAGATAGTCAATGTTACAATTGCCAAGAATATGGGTATTTGGCTAACAAGTGTCCTTAAAAGGACAAACCCAAAAAGAAGAGTATGTTGGCTACTTGGTATGAATCTTCCGGTTCTGAAGCTTCTTCTGAATCAGAAGATTCTGAAACCGAGTTGGGCAATGAAATCAAAGCCCTTATGACTCTAGCCAAGTTCACTTTTTTAGATAACGATGATTTAACTAGTGAAGAAAATTTGAACAGTGATCATGAAAATGAAGAAGATCTTTAAGATGCTTATAATGCCCTTTACAAGGAGAGTTGTAAAATTGTTGTTAAACTTAAACTTCAAAAAGAAAAAATTTCAAAGCTTAAAGAAAATTTTGATTCTCTTATTTTAGAAAAATCTCACATTTCAGATTGTTTTGAAAAATTGAAATACGATTTAGAATTCAAAACCACTTTTATTGAAAATCTGAAATCTAAAAATGAAAAACTTAAACTTGAAGTCTCTTCACTTTTGAGTTTAAAGGACACATGGAGGTATGCCCAAGGTGATCCAAAGTTAGAAAAGCTTTTATCTAGATCAAGAAAATGTAGCAATTGATCCGGTTTGGGCTACGATAGAAATATTCCTCCTAAACAGAAGAATACTCCTCCTAAGTTTGTAGAAGGAGAGTCCTCAAACTCAAAAGAGAAAAGTTCTAATCAAAAGTTTTCTAAAAATACCAAAATATTTCAATCTTTTCAACCTAAAAGTAACTATATTAACTATAAAAATCAGAACCGAAACCCTTTAGCTGAGAAAATAGTTGATTTACTTAAGGAGCTCTTAAAATCTAACTCAGTGGGTCATTCTTACAACAACTACAAACATAAGAAGACCAACTATACTCCTAAACCCAAAACAGTTATGAAATGGGTTCCTAAGGTTACTTGCTTGGTTGCCCACACGGCTTTCAAAGCTACAAGTCATTCAAAGTGGTACTTAGACAGTGGATGCTCAAGGCATATGACTGGTGATAAAGGTCTATTCACCGATCTTAAAGACATGGCTGATGGTTCAGTCACATTTGGTGATGGTAGCAACTGCAGGATTATTGGCTAAGGTACGGTTCAACTTTCTTACCTCTCATTATTTGAGAATGTTTTATATGTAGAAGGTTTAAAACATAACTTGTTAAGCATTTCTCAAATATGCGATAAAAACCACAGCATAAAATTTTCTAACCTAGGGTGTGAAATTTTAAACAAAAGGGATTCTGTAGCATTAACTGGTTGTACAACTTCTGAAAACTACTATATTGTTAGTGATTCTAGCTCACCTAGTCAATTGTGTTACATGGTCCATACCGATGAGACTGAGTTATGGCATAAACGCCTTGGACATGTACACTACCGTAATCTATCTAGATTAAGCAAAAGAGAACTGATAAGAGGTCTACCTAAATTACAAAAAGTAGACAAATTATGTGGTGAATGTCTGATTGGCAAACAAAATAGGAGTTGTCACAAAAAGGTGGACTCAAACACCACATCCAAACCTCTCGAACTTCTCCACATGGATCTTATATGACCAACCAGGACGGAGAGTCGAGGTGGCAAAAAATATATACTGGTAATTGTGGATGACTATACCAGATTCACTTGGGTAGCTTTCTTAAGGGATAAATCAGAAACCCTTGATGAAGTAAAACGAGTTCTCAAACGAATCCAAACTAAAAAAGAGTCTCAAGTCTGTAAGATCTGTAGTGATCATGGATCAGAATTTGAGAATAGCAGTTTTGAAGAATTCTGTTACGATCAGGGAATATCACATGAATTCTCTGCACCCAAAACTCCATAACAAAATGGAATTATTGAAAGAAAAAATAGAGTGCTTCAAGAAATAGCAAATGTAATGTTGAATAGTATGAAGCTCCCTAAAAATCTTTGGGCTGAAGCTATAAATACTGCATGTTATATAATCAACCGGGTTTATACAAGTAAAACTTATAATAAAACGGCTTATGAAATGTGGTTTGATAAGAAGCCTACTGTCAAATACTTTCGAGTTTTTGGCAGCAAGTGTTATATTTTACATGACCGTGAAAATATGGGAAAGTTTAACACTAAAAGTGATGAAGGTATCTTCTTAGGGTATTCTTTGAATAGTCGAGCATATCGAGTACTGAATAAGAGGACCGGTGTTATTCAAGAGTCCATTAATGTAGTCATTGATGATCACTTGAATACACCTGCCTCAAGTTCAGATAATGATGAAGTTCTTTTAATTGACAAACCAGATACTTCATCAAATGAAACTAACTCTGAACTAAGGACTATTAAAGATCATCCAACCACACGAATTCTTGAAAACCCTCTCACTAGTGTGCGCACTCGTAGTCAACTAGAAGATTTATATAATTACGTGTGCTTTACATCTCAGATAGAACCGGCTAACATAAAAGAAGCTCTTACTGACGAAAACTGGATAGTTGTTATGCAAGAAGAGCTTAATCAATTTGTGAGAAATGATGTTTGGTACTTAGTTCCTAGACCTAAAGATAAACATATTATCGAAACTAAGTGGATTTTCAAAAATAAGTCTGATGAACTTGGTAATATAATTCGAAACAAGGCTAGACTGGTTGTACAAGGGTACACTCAAATTGAAAGCATCGATTATGATGAAACCTTTGCCCCAGTAGCTTGTCTTGAATCAATTAGACTATTTATATCCATTGCTTGCTTTAGAATATTCAAAATGTATCAAATGGATGTAAAGAGTGCCTTCTTAAATGGCGATCTGCATGAAGAAGTTTATGTTGAACAACCAACGGGTTTTGAAGACCCTAAGAATACTAATCTTGTCTATTGCTTAAAAAAGGCTCTCTACGGTTTGAAACAAGCTCCCAGGGCATGGTACGAAAAATTGACTAAGTTTCTACTATGTCATAATTTTCAAATGAGTAGTGTTGATAAGACTCTTTTTACTAAAAAACATAATGATCATATCTGAATAGTACAGATCGATGTTGATGATATTATTTATGGATCTACTTGTACTAATATGACTGTTGAGTTTGCAGATTTAATGAAATCTAAGTTCAAAATGAGCATGGTTGGGAAATTGAATTATTTTCTAGGGTTACAAGTAAAACAACAACCTGATGGTATTTTTATTTCTCAAACCAAATATGCTTTGAACTTAATTAAAAAGTTCGGATTTGAGAATGGAAAAAATTTTGATACTCCTATGAGTACAACATTAAGACTCTCAAAACACGCTACAGGTAAAAGTATAGATCCTAAATTATATTGTAGTTTGATTGGTTGTTTACTATATTTAACTGCAAGTAGACCCAATATTGCTTTTAGTGTTGGTATTTGCGCTAGATATTAATCTGACCTTAAAGATTCTCATTTAACTGTTGTTAAGCGGATTATGCGATATATCGCAAGTTCAGTTAATATGGGTCTCTGGTATCCATATAATACTAGTGTTCAGTTGGCTGGGCACACAGATGCTGATTGGGCTGGTAATATCGATGATAGAAACTCAACCAGTGGTGATTGTTTCTATATTGGAAATTGTTTAGTTTCTTGGTTTAGGAAGAAGCAAAGTTCCGTATCGCTCTCAACTGCTGAGGTTGAATACATTGCAGCTGGAAATGCATGTACTCAGCTTGTATGGATGAATAGAATATTAAGTGATTACGAAATTTTACAGGATTCAATGATTTTATATTGTGATAATTCTAGTGCAATAAATATATCTAAAAATCCAATCTAGCATTCATGAACCAAGCAAATTGACATTAGATATCATTACATTCGTGAATTAGTGAAAAAAATAATTTCTTTGGATTATATTCCAACCGAGACTCAATTTGCTGACATTTTCACTAAACCACTCGACAAAAAAAAGTTTAATAAATTGAAATTTGATCTTGGTATCTGCAATTTAAATTGATTATTCATGCATTTCTATATTATAATTTATATATCTATTAAATTATAATTTTAAATTTCAGAATTATGTGAAAAATGCATGTTTTTGTCTTTGCACGACCAGTCAAGGACATACTCGACTAGTTGTGTCATGAGCGGTCGAGGATGTCCCACGACCAGTCATGTAGCGCACTGGAACTTTTAATTTGGGGAAAAACCCTTTCTTCCTCATTTCCTCTTTCTTCTCCAACGGGCCGTAGCACGTCTAGTCGTACCCAACTTCTTGATTTTTCAAGGTCAGTGCATTATGTCAGTTATTCTTGTAGATTTATGCTCTAAACACTTCATTTTCTTACTTGGAGTGCTTGATTTCAAATTTCCTTGAAGTTTTTGGAGTTTTCTTCTCCAAAATCCGTTTTTAAGAAAAACCATTACTCATCTTTTGCAACTTCTTGCTTCTTTGATTTTCTTGTTTCAAATGGATGCTAGAGGGAAAAAGAAAACTTTCTGTGGTGCTTCCTCATCTAGATCGACTCCTTTAACAAGGCGTCATCTTCGGGTGACCGAAGATGATCCCTCATATGTGCGGGATTTAAGAATGCGCAATGTTATTGTTGGGCAACCTGTGTCTATTGATCATATTGCTCCTTTTAGTTTCCTTCCACTTCTCCAAGCTGTAGGATGGGCTAACATTCTACATTGGGGTGGGCCAGCATACCAGTCTATTGCGCAAGCTATGTTTGCCTGTATTTCTGAATTTTTAACTGAGAATTTAACATTTCAAATTGCAACTAGAGAAGGTCCATTTGAAATAGACCGTCATTTGATTTATGCTCTTATGGACATACCTGTTAATGACGAGGGTATTCCTATTCACGCTCTAGTTGACAAACCGTTAGAATCAGAAAAACGTATACTAACTAGAGATTTGTGTAATATAGATGCGCAATAGACTCATAAATGGAATACGCTTGCTTCCAGGTACTTATAACTCAGATACGAGGTTCTTCATCGAATATTTATTTCAAATCAGTATCCAAGTTTTGGTAACAAAACAAAACTGACTTCCTTTATGGTTTGAGTTTTGCATTCCATCATCTCTGGTACTCAAGTTTGTCTTCCATCTTTAATTTGTCATTCTATCATTCAATTTCGTCTCCATCCTGGACACAGTGATATTCCATTTGCCAATCTTATAACTGTGTTAGCTACTCACATGCTTGTTGCTATGCCTATTAGAGAGGCTCTTATTCATCACCTTATTTTCAACAATTCAAATATAAACAAGATGAAATTGGGACTTGCTCCTGGCCAAGTGGATGTGGGTGGTGGTGGAGCTGAAGCAGGGAATGAAGAAGAAGGTGGCGATCTTCCTCCGATGATATCAATATGGATGACATTTTTGATGAAACTGAATCAGATTCGACAAATGATCCTGACTATGAGCCATCCGATTTTGATGCTCGTCTTCGTACACTTGAGGGAAGGTAGAGAACATGAATGTTACCCATGATTTATAATTTAAATATATGCGCAATATCTTATACGCTTAAACAAGGGCCTTCATCAACTTAATCCTACCGTACCTGCTCCTTTTTCAGGATCTGATTAGGTGTTCTTTTAGTTTGTGAGACTGACTCTAGTTGACTTTGGTTTATACTAGTAAATGATATGTGATCTTTGAATTTGCTTATATTTCTTTCATATCTTGCCTAGTTAACTCCTTTACTACTCTCTTTTTAGTCTTCCTCTTTCATTTCTTCTTTGCTTTCTTTGTCATATTATGCCAAAAAGGGGAAGAATATTTCCAGTTTTGGATTGATTCCTTATGGATATAGAATGGATATATGTGTGGATATATGTGTGCTACTCAGGAGGAGTAAGTAAGGAGGTGTTTTGCCTACTTCATGATGATATATGCTAACTGGTACATGATTCTTTATTGAGATGCTACTCTTATTTGTGCTAACTGGTGCATGATTCTTTATTGAGATGCTACTCTTATTTTTATTATATTTTGTTACAAATTTGACAAAGGGGGAGATTGTAAGTGCTATGGTTTCATGCTCCTTTGATTGTCAAATTTTGTAGTGCCAAAAACTTTAATCTGTGTCTTATGTAGCATAATGTTATATATGTTCAAGGTAATGCATCTCATGCATAAGGACAATGCTTCAAGTAGGACAATGCTTCAAGTCAAGTACAATGATCTTGTAATGTCCCGAAAAAATTCGTACAAAGACCTGAGTACCACCTCAGGCAGAAATCACCCAGGACCAAATCCTTTAGAAATTAGACGAAATTAACTAAGTGTTAAACTAGATTAGCTATGAAATTAGCACTAATCACTTTAAATACAAACTGCAAGACCCAAAACGTGCAGAATCCTTAATGCTACATTACCCAATAACTTATGATCAATCTCAAAACCCAGTTGCTCTTAGGAGCACTTTGAAACTTCTTATCGGACCTGGACCGCGCGTCGAAAGTCCAATTACTGTGAAACCAAATTATGAGGATCATCTTACTAGGCTTGACAACCATCTCAGAAATCAAGTCCTAACGATACCCAGAAACGCACAACTTGAGCCCGGAGCGAAGTGTGTGAGAAACGCAAATATCTTTAGAAATTGAGCTCAGATTTAAGTGATTTGGATCGTTCTCTTGTGGGCCAATTCTAAGGTTTCAGACCGTAAGAATCTGACCCAAATACACCCTTGAATCAGGGAAAATTTCATACACAGGTCCATGTACTCGTGGTCTTGATCGAGCGACGATGACCGTTAAACTGAAACTGGTCCGCCACGGTCGATCCACAAATTCGATTGGACTGAAACCTTAACTCTACCTAGATCCAATGTTAGGGAACTTAAGTCCGACCGCATGTAGAAAAGAGGCCTCCATAAGTGCTCTGTTTGATCGAAGCAGGTGCCTTTTGGCTATAACCTAAGCATACCTTGGCCTTGGGGTCATTCCCATCAGTTCTGGGCCTATATAAGGAACCCTCTCTCTCTAATTCCATATGAATTTGCAACCCTAGGAGAGAGAAGAGATCAAAGAGAGAAGGAAAGAGAGAGAAAGTGAGAGAGAGTTCCTGGGATTCGATCCCATCGCTCCACGGGCTTAACTACCTTCTCTACATCGCTATTCCAGCGATTCTGACTCCGTTCGTAGGTAAGAAAACCTAACCCTAATCTGTTTTAGGGTTTCCAATAGTGTAAGTGATGAAATAGCTAACCTATTTCATGCTATAGGTGACCGTTGTGCCATAGACAAAGGCTTTGTGTTTAAACCGAGTTCATTACGAGTCTATCAGTGAAAGGTGCAGACTATACATGTTTAGGTTATGGTTTTCAAGGCTTTCAATGTCAGTTAATGATTTATTACTGACATGGGTGTCATTTCACATGCAAAACGTGATGTTTGTTTCCCTTTACGAATACGTATGAATTATGTCAAGTATAGCATATTCTATGTATTTATTGAAATAATTGAATACGTATGGTTTTTGGATTCACATTTGCCAAGATTATTCGTTGTGAATATATGGCCGTTATGCGTGTGACAACTCTTTGGTGAAAGGAATTGTCCTAATTCCTATTATCGCCAACATACGTTACGTATGTGATAGTGTGTAGTCTAAGTGTTTGTTGAAATGACTGAATGAGTGTGGAATTTGGATTTGTGCTTACCATAATTATTAACAATGAATATATGCTTGTTGAGTACGTGGTAACTCTTTTGTAAAAGAGCTTGCCAGAATATATGTTATATCTAGTCTAATCTGTGTATGTTGAAATGTTTAGCTTATGTGTTTGATAAAATGCCTCAATGGGAAAATACCTGTTGAAATGCATATAATGAGGGTGTTGAGATAGGATTCTCATCTCCCTTAACTAGGGTTATAGTTTCCTTTATGTATCCTATATTATTACTACGTGCTTTATGGTTGAATGCCTATGTATGCTAACATGTACACTATGTGTTTGTTGAAATGCTCAAATAAAACTTATATTTAAGTTGGTTGCTACATGCTGTTTTGGACTAGCACATATGTATTCCTATCTTATTTGAAGTGTGTTTGGGGCTACGATGTAGTCCAAGCAATCGGTGACAAATCCTGATTTGGTGGCTGAGGTCGTTTCGCCACATAGGACGTGTTCGATGAATCTGAGCCGTACTTTGGTTATCGACAGTGGTTAGGCCACACGGAGTGCTTACGTACTTCATGTCGATTAACTCGAGGTGCGCTCGTACTAACCGAGCTCGTCAAGTAACCCGATTAGCCCGATGTATGTTCATCATATATGGATACTCCTGCTTGAATCTAAGGTACCAACTTACCAGTGAAAAGTCCATTTAACCATGGTACCACGATCCGCTAAGACTCATGAGCCGAGCATGGTGGTATGGGACATCGTGGTTGAGCTGTCGGCCTACGCTGGGGCGACGAGCCTCCCCATAGTGACTAGTGAGCAACTCAGACTTGTGAGCCAAATACGGTGGTATGGGACACTGAATTCGAGCTGTCGACCTCCATTGGCCCAGCCTAGCTGTGGTCCCCAGTCGGGTCGGTGATGAGCCTTCAAAAATAGACTGTTAGTTGGTAGGGCGTTGGTGGAGTGACCTCGAGTATGAAATAGGCCTACCCCGGTGCAGCCTGATTGTGGTCCCTAGTCGAGTCGGTGACGAGCCTTCAAAAATAGACTGTCAGTTGGTAGGGCATTGGTGGTAGTGACCTGAACTTACTTATCGTATGTGATTAACTAGGATTGATGACCCTAGATGGATCATTGTTTGGGTTAATGATATAAAGGGTGGTGGTACCTTAGCTTCCCAATCCTATTATATGAAAAGGACTAATAAGAACTTGGTAAGCACGCTCATGCACAGCATTGCATGTGCCGTTTGGCATTGGGTAGAGCACTGATAAAGTGACTGATATGCGTGACCGTGAGATAAAGATCGCAGAGGGAGTGCAAGCGAGGGCATGCATCATTTATGCATACCATTTTTACATTAATCAGAGTACTTAGGGATGTGTGATTGTATTGTTTTATCATTACTGCTTGACTGAATTGATAACATGTTAACCTTTACTTTATAGTTCCACAGAGTTGATCACTCACTCTCACGTTACGGGACGGTGTTTTAAACACCAACTAGACCCTGTTTTAGTTTCAGATGATGGCGATGCTTGTGAAATGGAGCCATACTTTTACGATGATGAGGAGAGTTTCTCCTATATGCAACTATCAGGTGGGTCTATGTAGACCATGTTTTGATCGACGGGGTTACAGGGATGTTAATTAGATGCCATTACACTTATGATTTTATACTTTTGGAGCACCCATGTATATTCTTTTTATCCATTTTTGGAGTATACATGTATATATTTAACCTGGTAACATGTTCACACTCTGGAGACTTATAACAGTTTATATATTTTAAATATCTAATACAGTCTTCCGCTTGCTTATTTAACTGTCTCTGGAGTATGATATGTTGTTTTGGTATAATCCCACTCATGTTTAATGCACTAATATGAATAACATTCAATCATCATCATCTATGTTGCATAAGTGATGCGTTGGAACTCGGGAGTGGAGTTTATGCTCGACCCCCGATTTTCAAGGCGTTACAAGTTGGTATCAGAGCATGATTTGGATTAAACTGGGCCTGGGTTATGGTCACACGATGTACGCTCACGCATTTTGACATAAGAGGGTGCGAGAAATGTAAAAATAGACTTAGGATTTCCAATTTTGCCAAATGGCAAAATCGACCGAAATAGATCGCTGAAATCGGGCTCGTACACACCCGTGATCATTTGAAATGATCCCAACCCACTTCTAGACCATCAATTGATGGGTTTAGATGAAGATTTAGCCTATTACAACCTCAAATGACTAGAAAAATGCGAATAAATGTGAGATGGGACCTGAAATGACCTGAAATAACTCAAAAGGGAGTCGGGGGCCAAACGGGGCATCTCCAGGGGGACCCCTACATGTTTTTAGGACCCAGGGGACAGGAGGCCATTGCCTCACCAGTGACCTCTCACCGGAATAACTAGAGGTCGGCGAGGACCTCACCGGTTCCGCGAGGCATCGCCGCCCGGTGAGCCTGGCCAGTGCTGGCCATTCGGGCCAACGCCCCTAGGGCGTTGTGTGGCCCACTGTTTTGAGTGGGGATGGTTTTAAGCACCCCATTTGCTTCCCCTCTTCATATCCCACCCCTCCTAGCTCTTCTTTTCTCAAGTAAACCCAAAAATCTTCACTCAAATCGCCCCTCCAAGTGCTTCTCCTTCCATTTTCATGCACCACTCACGCCACGCTTTCAAACCTCTCTCTCTCTTAGTTATTCACCTTCTTCATTTCCTTTCATTTGAGCATCCAAACTCCACTTTGTGTCTCAAATCCGGGGGAACCCAATAAACCATTCCATTTCCCTATTTCCTTCCCTTTTCCATGGCCTTATTCGAGCTTATTACAGTCATATTCTCGATTTCCACCATTCTTTCTATCATGGGAAAGAAAAGGGCTCCTGTGGATGAAGTCAGGCCTAGTCGCCCTACTCATTCAAGGATATAGAGGATCACCACCGCAAGTTCAAGCATCGATCGAGAGATAAGGACCAAGCAAGAGCTTGATCCCTAGGCTCCCCTCGAAAGGGTTCTTCTGACGAATATGTCTCATGGGAGATTTCATGGTCGCAGGGTACTTTTTGAAGCACACATGGATGAGCGGCTCTTTGGGGAGCATCTATTGATGGACTGTCCGGTGGAGGCCAGGTGGGGTCTGATATTTGAGGGCAAGTACCGCGCAAATATTGGCACTGTCTGAGCTTTCTACGCCCATATTCGAGAGCCAACGCTGGGAAGCCATAGTTGATGTTAGCTTAAAAACCTGACTCATGGCGATACCGCTTGGCGAAGTCCATGCTAGTGAAAAGAGTCTTAACAATGCACGTGAAAAAGATCGCCACACGCAATTCCTTTGTGGCCAACTGGCCCACTGGAATCCAAACAATAGTCTCCTGGCGTCTACTATGACAGATGACTTCCGTCTGCTTCACCACATTTTCACGTTCAACGTCTACCCCAGGTGGAGCAATCGCAGTGAGTGCATGCGCTTCATGGTAGATTTCCTGTACCAAGTGGGACAGGGAGAGAAGTTATGCGTACCTATGTATGTTTTGCTATAGATAACACAGACTACGCGCTCTACTAGGACAACCATTTCACTCTCATTCGGCCGACTCATATACAAGCTTACACATGAATTCAGCTACAGACTTGGTGCAGAAATTTCTGTGCCGATCCATTTCATCAATGACACCACTCTCAACAACATGGAGATTGGGCCACGACAGCGTCAAGCCCGACTCGATGAGAGTGAGGATGAGACGAAAAGTAAAGAGAAAAAGAGTGATGAAGAAAGCGGAGATGAGATAGAGGAAGAAGGTGAGGAAGAGGAGAGCAGAAAGAAGAAGAGGAGGCCCAGGACATTGAGGAGGGCTCTCCTCTTGCTACACAACAGCGTGGTAGTGATTGGACTGTTATAGAAGCCTGATTGGCTCGACTTGAGGAGGATCAAGCCGCCCTGCGACAAGTGGTTGGTGAGACCCGGGCCTTCGTGAAGTAGAAATTCAAGAAGGTGTCTCGCACCTTGAGGGTCATCCTGTGTTGTCTGCAGGATAAGGGTGCACCTCCAACATCGTCAGATTCCGACGACTAGTCATACATGTAGTCATCTTTTAGTTTGTTTTGTTGCTGTTCTTCTTGTTTTTATGTACAGCTTTAATAGGCTCAGTGATAGGGTAGAGTGGTTGGTATGCTTTAGGGTTTGGAACCTTGCATAGATTAGCTCACATGCATCTTCTGTCATGATCCATGTAATACTACATCTCATGTATTGTAGCAAATTTTGTTAAACGGAATGCATGCAGCTCCCTTCATTATGAACTGTGTAGAATGCTTGAAGAATTGAGTGTTATATGTTAAATCTCATGGGTTGCACCCTATATTGTATATAGGGCATGCCACCTAAGAGCATGCGGAGCTCGGCACGTCTCTCCTTGGGTAAATTGTTTGACGGGGCACTCCCCTAAGCGATAGCCATACGGACCCTAGCTTGAGCCCGGACTTTGAGACGATGCCGGGTTCACAGCCAGCCACTGGCCCCACTAATGGGTCTGCACCTATTGCACCACTGGTTCCAGAGCAGAACCGCTCATCTACTTTGATGCCATACTTGCCTCAGTAGGCTCCTCCTCCTGATAAGTTGGAGCAAATGTTGTTGTGGATGCAAAGCAGAAGATACAACAGCAACAGTTTGTCGCCACCATAGCAGGGGCCCTTACCCAGAAATTGAGGGTGGCTACGCCTGCACCACCTATGCACCCTACTGGGAACATGAATACCGGCGGACTCTTTGTGCGCTTTCGGGGTTTTCATCCTCCCACTTTTGCAGGTACTCACAGAACCGAGGAGGCTGATTGCTGGCTAGATCGCATCTCTAAGATGTTGAAGTAGCTACATTGCACTGAGGCAGAACAAGTTGAGCCAGCCACCTATATGTTCGAGAAGGATGCTAGTTTATGGTGGGACAGCATCCTACAATCAGTTCCCACAGGACATGTGTGGACCTGGGATGCCTTTGAGACACACTTCCATGAGAAGTACTTCCCTCTCACTTACCGTAATGAAAAGGAGGGTGAGTTTCTCCACCTCCGACAGGGAGGGATGACCATGTCAAAATATGAGAACAAATTTATGGAGCTAGCCAAATACTCTCCTTTGGTACTAACAGATGAACCGAAGAAAATGCAGCATTTTTCAGATGGGTTGCGGCCCGATATCCACACTAAGACGTGTTGCGCTAGCATTCTCAATTACACTAAGCTAGTTAACATGTCTCTACGAGCCGAATAAGATGGAGATAGAGTTTCTCAGACACATATACCAATGGGCTCGAGGCCTCAGCCTGAATTGCAGCACCGAGCAGTCCTAGGTAGGAGGCCACATGTAGACTCACCTCCCAGGCCCATGGCTCCGCCGACCCAGCAGGGGCGAACAAAGCGTTGGTATACATATTGGAACAAAGGGGGACACACTGACCCCTTTTGTTTCACTAAGATGAAAGACAATGGTGTCATGCCACCTTGGAAGATCGATTGTCAACCGTCATGGGGTATAACGTCTCCATCCCTATGATTTACACCACCAGTGCAGCTATATTACCAACCGCGTGTACCTCAGAATAGGCCACCTCAACGACCTATGGCAGCGCAACCAAACCATCCTCAACAAGCCCGTGTGCATGCACTTGCAACTGAAGCACCTGAATCAACAACTACAGCACCTTTAACCTTTGAGGTTGCTGCCCACATTCAAGGTACACCTGTAATCCTGTTGGTAGACACTAGGTCTATTAAACTAAGTCATCTAAAAGAATAGGTCTAACAAAGGAGTACTATACACATTATGAAAATAATATGGTAACTAGAAGTGACAAATATGTTGTAAACAATAGAAGGGACGAAATGGAAAATTTAGTATGTAGTGTTTATTCAGGAACTATTTATAATCATACTAGGAATTACCCTGTGATTAAATTTGATTATACATAAAGATATATATTTTTTTAGTTGTTTTTGTACAATTAAATTAGAACCCTTGGGTAAAATTGAGTTTCATAGTTTAATACTTCGTAGGCTCATGTTAGAGGCGGACTACAGTAAAATGTTATAAGTTTCTTATTTCCCTTGTAAACTCAAGGTTCATACTGCATCAAGGAGATGTCCCTCTCCTTTCCTTTCCTGCGGCCTTATGTTGCTAACATTCCAAACTTCTGAAATATTTTGGAACTCTCGACTCTTCCTTCCCTCCTGAAGTTAATGAAACTAAAGTGCAAACTGCCCATAAGTCCCTAGTAGTATGATCGGAATGGTGACATACAAATATAATTTTAGGAGATTGAAAACCCTTCTAGTATAGTCTTTTGACTATGAGCACAATAAAAGAACTTATTATCCACCAAAGAAAACATAGGTTAAACAAGAGCTCTCGTTGAACAAGACCCAAGGGACAACCTTATAAACATGAGGCTTGAACCTCCTAGCAAATTATGATACTCCTTAACTACTTAGGATGATCAGATTTCAGAATTTTAGAACCATATCCCTACGAGGCATTCGCGGCTTAACTCAATTCTCAATCCTATGTGATTACCAAAGGACTCACTACTTTGACCGAGCAGAAGACCAGGATCCATCAGGATTAGGAAGGGATACAACGAATTATCTGCCCTGATCAGGCGGGCAATCGACGTATCGGGTTTGAGCCTACCACAACTAATTTTCCGTATTAGCCCAATCATAAAGGGTAGAACATACCACCCTTAGGTAAACTGATTTGGACATTTGTTTTCAAACCTCAAAGGTAAAAACTTTTAAGGGGGGTAGACCAATATGGGCTAAGCTGGTGTAGTTATTATATACCCTAACACATTTGTAAACCTTTACATATTACCCTTAGGCAATTTCGAGGACGAAATTATTCTTTAAGGGAGGTAGATTGTAACGTCCCAGAAAAATTCGTACAAAGACCCGAGTACCACCTCAGGCAGAAATCACCCAGGACCAAATCCTTTAGAAATTAGACGAAATTAACTAAGTGTTAAACTAGATTAGCTACGAAATTAGCACTAATCACTTTAAATACAAACTGCAAAACACAAAATGTGCAGAATCCTTAATGCTACATTACCCTATAACTTAGGATCAATCTCAAAACCCAGTGGCTCTCGGGAGCACCTTGAAACTTCGTATCAGATCTGGACCACGCGTTGAAAGTCTGATTACTACAAAACCAAATGGTGAGGACCGCCTTACAGGGTTTGACGACCATCTTAGAAATCAAGTCCTAATGATACCCAGAAATGCACAACTTGAGCCCGGAGCGAAGTGTGTGAGAAACACGAATATCTTTAGAAATTGAGCTCAGATTTAAGTGATTTGGGCCGTTCTCTTACGGGGAAATTCTAAGGTTTCAGACCATCAGAATCTGACCCAAATACACCCTTGGATCAAGGAAAATTTCATACACAGGTCCATCTACTCGTGGTCCTGATCGAGCGACGATGACCGTTAAACTGAAACTAGTCTGCCACGGTCGATCCACAAATCTGATCAGACCGAAACCTTAACTCGACCTAAATCCAATGTCAGGGAGCTTAAGTCCGACCGCATGTAGAAAAGGAGCCTTCAGAAGTGCTCCGTTGGATTGAACTAGGTGCCTTTTGGCTATAACCTAAGTATACCTTGGCCCTGGGGCCATTCCCATCAGTTCTAGGCCTATATAAGGGCCTTAAACCCTCTCTCTCTCATTCCATACGAATTTTCAACCCTAGGAAAGAAAAGGAAAGAAAGAGAAAGTGACAGAGAAAGAGGGAGAAAGTTCCTGGGATTCGATCCCATTGCTCCACGAGCTTAGCTACCGTTTTTGCATCGCTATTCCAGCGATTCTGACTCCGTTCATAGGTAAGAAAACATAAACCTAATCTATTTTAGGGTTTCCAAGAGTGTACGTGATGAAATAACTAACCTATTTCATGCTATAGGTAACTATTGTGCCAAAGACAAAGGCTTTGTATTTGAACCAAGTTCGTTACGAGTCTACCGGTGAAAGGTGCAGACTATACATGTTTAGGTTATGGTTTTCAAGGCTTTCAATGTCAGTTAATGATTTATTATTGACGTCGGTGCCATTTCACATGAAAAACGTGATGTTTGTTTCGCTTTACGAATACGTATGAATTATGTCAAGTATAGCGTATTTTATGTATTTGTTAAAATAATTGAATACGTATGGTTTTTAGATTCGCGTTTTCCATGATTATTTGTCGTGAATATATGGCCATTATGCGTGTGATAACTCCTTGGTGAAAGGAATTGTCCTAATTCCTGTTATCGCCAACATATGTTACGTATGTGATAGTGTATAGTCTAAGTGTTTGTTGAAATGACTGAATGAGTATGGAATTTGGATTTGTGCTTGCCATGATTATTAACGATGAATATATGCTTGTTGAGTACGTGCCAACTCTTTTATAAAAGAGCTTGCCAGGATATATGTTATATCTAGTCTAATCTGTGTATGTTGAAACGTGTAGCCTATGTGTTTGATAAAATGCTTCAATGAGGAAATACCTGTTGAAATGCATGTAATGAGGGTGTTGAGATAGGATTCTCATCTCCCTTAACTAGGGTTATAGTTTCCTTTATGTATCCTATATTATTACTACGTGCTTTATGGTTGAATTCCTGTGTATGTTAACATGTACACTATGTGTTTGTTAAATCTCAAATGAAACTTATATTTAAGTTGGTTGCTACATGCTATTTTGGACTAGCACATATGTATTCCTATCCTATTTGAAGTGTGTTTGGGGTTACAATGTAGTACATGCAATCGGTAACAGATCCTGATTTGGTGGCTGAGATCGTTTCGCCACACAGGACATGTTCGATATATTCGAGCCGTACTTTGGTTGTCGACACTGGTTAGGCCACACGGAGTGCTTACGCACTTCATGTCGATTAACTCGAGATGCATTCGTACTAACCGAGCTCGTCAAGTAACCCGATTAGCCCGATGTATGTTCACCATGTATGGACGCTCTAGCTTAAATCTAAGGTACCAACTTACCAGTGAAAATCTCATTTAACCATGATACCACGATCCGCTAAGACTCATGAGCCGGGCATGGTGGTATGGGACACCGTGGTCGAGCTGTCGGCCTACGCTGGGGCGACGAGGCTCCCCATAATGACCAATGAGCAACCCAGACTCGTGAGCCGAATACGGTGGTATGGGACAATATATTCAAGCTATCGACCTCCATTGGCGCAGCCTGACTGTGGTCTCCAGTTGGTTCGGTGACGAGCTTTCGAAAATAGACTGCTAGTTGGCAGGGCGTTGGTGGAGTAATCTCGAGTATGAAATAGGCCTACCCCGGTGCAGCCTGGTTGGGGTCCCTAGTCGGGTCGATGACGAGCCTTTGAAAATAGACTGTCAGTTGGTAGGGTATTGGTGGTAGTGACCTGAACTTGCCTATCGTATGTGATTAACTAGGATTGACGACCCTAGATGGATCATTGTTTGGGTTAATGATATAAAAGGCGGTACCTTAGCTTCCTAATCCTGCTATATGAAAAGGACTAATAAGAACTTGGTAAGCACGCTCATGCATCGCATTGCATGTGCCGTTTAGCGTTGGGTATAGCACTGAAGAAGTGACTGACATATGCGATCGTGAGATGAAGATCACAGAGGGAGTGCAGGCAGGGTATGCATCATTTACGCATACCATTTTTACATTAATCAGACTACTTAGGGATGTGTGATGGTATTGCTTTATCATTACTGCTTGACTGAATTGATCACATGTTAACATTTGCTTTATAGTTCCACTAAGTTGATCACTCACTCCCACGTTATGGGACGGTGTTTTAAACACCAACCAGACCCTGTTTTAGTTTCAAATGATGGCGATGCTTGTGAAGCGGAGCAGGACTTTCATGATGATGAGGAGGGTGAAAAGGCCAAGCCATATGTCCTAGGAGGGGGGTTGAATAGGACTATGCCAAATTAAAATAAAATCAGCGGAATAAAATAAATCAATAGCCTTACAATTACAAATCAATTCACAATACTGAAATCAAATCACCTTAATAAATAAGTATTGAGAGATTGATACAAATTCAGTTCTAAGGACAACCTTACACCATAATAAACAAGGGCTTATGGTAGGACAACCTTATTTCCAGAACGTCTTTTGGATCAAGAACTCAATTTTAATATAAATAAATGAATAACAAAGAATTGAAATTAAATGCAGAAATATAGATCTAATTTATTACAACAATCCCTACACTTGCTTAAAATGTAAATTGTTACAACATTCACATCCACATGTACATTCCACACAATTGAATGATAAAAGATATGAAAATTAAGCAAGCATTCAATCCACAAGACAAAGAGTTATAGTGGTTCGCCTGTGTGTACACCAACTGTCTTTTAACAACCACACAGAATGCTACTCCACTTCTAATATCCTCACACAAGGGATATTAACGTTCACTATCAAATAGCTTTTCACAAGTTCACCTAAAACCTTTACAATTGTGTCTTTTTCACTTGGGCTTACACAATTCAAAAACCCCTCTTTTCTGAGTTTTCTGGCTCTCCTCAGATAACCAATACAATGAGATTTTTCTGGCTTAACCTCAAACAAAACCAAAAGAAATGAAATTTTACAAAATTGTAAAATACCTGGATTTCTCCTTTTCATAGCAGCACGGTAGAACCAATCGGAGTAGATGATTGAATGTCAAAGTTCAATTTCCAATACTCATGTTAATATGGTTCTAAGTTCTAATAGATTTTAGATTTTAACCAGTTGGGTGTAGCTATATTTGATTTTGATTCCAAGAAGAAGGAATAAGTTAATTCCTCTTTTCAAATAAGATTGGAATATAGAAATAAAATCAAATTAAATAAGCTAGCAACAAGAGAAAGCAATTATGCACAAAATAGCTTAAAAACAAACACAAACTTATCTCAGAGTGGAGCCTTGAAAATATTATGAATTGAATGAAAAACTCTGAAATTCGTATTCAATTTATAGAAGCAGAAATCGCATCTATGACTGGTCATAGGAACCTTCGACTGGTTGTAGCTTTAACGGATATTTGAAATAAGGAGTCCGATTTTTTATATTCATTCCACGACTGGTCTTAGGGAACCTACGACTGGTCGTGGGTCACCTACGACTAGTCGTAGATCTCTACGACTGGTCGTAGGACCATAGAATTGTTTACTGAACTTTAAGTCGTAGACTTACGACTGGTCGAGATCGAGTCGAAGTACTCCTACGACCGGTCGAAGGACCACCAGGACTGGTCGTAGGTGTACCAAAAAATTTAAAAAATTCTCAACAACTTAGGACTAGCCGTAGAATTTCTTGGACTGGTTGAGTCAATGCCAGGACTGGTCGAGCAGGGGCTAGGACTGGTCTTAGAACAGACCAAAAACCTATTAAAGATATAATTAAGTTATGTATCCGAAATGACCTACTCTAAGGTCAACCTAATGGTCATTCAAACCTGAAACATGTCGTTTGGACATTGAACTTCAATCATTCAACGAATGTAGACATTTGAACCTTACCAAGCTTGAGATCTTAAACTTGTTGTAGCTTTAATCTTAAAATCTTCATCAGCTTGAAAACTACTTCATGCGTTGCTCTTGAGTCTTGAAGTTGTTTTTTGAGTCTTGAACTTCAACATTGTAGCTTTGAACATTGATAGGATGATGAAGTACACTTTGCATTTCTTGAAGACATCCAATGTCATGAAGTGTTGATGCAGTGTCTTGAACACATATAAATCACCATACAAACACAAGACACAGATAGATGTTTTGACACATCAAAATTTGACAACCAAAGGAGCATGAGGCCATAGCACTTACAATCTCCCCCTTTGTCAAATTTGCGACAAAACACCCAAATAATAATACTTCCAATAAGAATAAGAGAGATACAAGCACAATAGGTTCCATAGTGAATCATGCACCAGTTATATAGACATCATAAGCAACATCCAACTTACTCCCCCTGAGTAACAGCACATCCAAACTACTCTACAATCCCATAATCATAATCATTAAATCCAGCCAAAACTTTACCAAACTTCTCCCCCTTTTTGATACAAAATGACAAAGGAAGAAAAAATAAGGGCAAGCTAAGGTTAAGGAAAGTAGGAGATGGAATATAGAAGCAAGAGATAAAAAGTTCAAAGTGCATAGTGCATAATTCAACAAAAGTCAGTTAAGCAAACATAGTGCAGCCATAGAGAAAAGTAAAATACTAGTTATTACAGACCAAACATAAAATTGTCAGTCAAAACTAGAAGAGGGAGCAGAATTAGATGGATCACTTTTGTGTAGACCCCTAGCAACATGCCTCATATATTTGCGTAAATAAGAAAATTGAGTGTCTTGGGTAACACGAATTTGAGCCACCTGTTCCTGAAGAGAATTTAACCTCTCATCAAAATCAGAAGGCTGAAAGTTAGGATCATCAGCCGAGTCTGACTCAAGGTCTTCAAAATATCATCCATATTTATGTCTGCAGGAAGATCACCAGCTTCATCTGCATTCCCTGCTTCAGCACCACTGCTACCAACATCCACTTGGCCATGAGCCAATTCTAAATTCATCTTGTTAATATTGGAATTATTAAAAGGGAGATGATGGATGGGTTTCTCTCTAACAGGCATAGCCACGAGTATATGATTGGCTAACATAGTCATCAGATAACCAAAAGGAATATCCCTATGACCTGGATGGAGACGAAACTGGATAATGGAGTGACAAATTAACGAAGACAGACAGATTTTCACACCAGAGATGACGAAATGCAAAACACGAACCATGAATGCAGTGAGTTCGGTTTTATTACCAGAACGCGGATATAGATTTGAGATGAAAATCCTGTGAAGCACTCTGTGTCTGGGTAACAAATACCTTAAAGGAAGTGCATGACCTTTATGAGTCCAGTGAACATCCAAATTACATAAATCCCTAGTAAGCATTTGTCTTTCAGATTCTGAGATTTTATCAGATAATATATGAATCGGAATGCCCTCATCATTTATAGGAATTTCCATAAGGTGAGCTATCAAATGGTGATCCACAGTAAATAAGCCTTCTTGAGTATCAATTTTAAAAGTTAAATTCTCAAGAGAAAAATCACAGATACATGCAACCATGGATTAGGTAATGGACTGGTATGCAGCTCCACCCCAATGTAAGATGTTATCCCATCTCACAGATTGCAACAGAGGAAGGATACCAAATGAAGCAATGTGATTACCATTAACAGGATGCTCAACTATAACATTGCACATACACAAATCCTGAGCATTTGATGGATCATTTTTGGGAGATCGAAGATGACGTTGCATAATAGATGTTGATCGAGATGAAGAGGGACCACGGGTAGTTTTCTTTTTACCCCTAACATCCATTTTCAAAGGAGGAATCAAGAAAACTACAAGATTCAAGAAAGAAGAAGTGGGGTTTTGATAGAACAGATTTTTTAAGAGAAAACCCCAAACTTGCAATGAAAGAGCAAATAGATTCTACAAGAGTGAAATTTGAAGCACCAATAACAAGAATCTACAAGGAAATTGCAAAAGAACCAGTAACCTTGAAGTATTATGAAGGTGGGTTCGACCGGTCGAGGCTAGGCTCGTTGGTGAGACAAAAGGAAATGAAGAAAAAGAACAAAAACCCCTAAAATAAAGTGAATTCATGAGTTTCACGACCGGTCATGTATGTGCTCGACCGGTCGAAACAAGACCGGTCGTGTACACTCACGACTAATCGAGTACCGACCAAAATTTGTAATTTTTTAAATGATTTCAAAATTTAAGTAAGCCATCAAATATACATACATTATGATACACTAAAGCATGCAAATTCAATTTAAATTGCATATACCGAGATCAAACTTTAATTTATTAAACCTGCTTTTGTCGAGCGGTGTAACGACCCGTAAATTTCCGTACGTTGGCTCGAGTACCACCTCGACCAGAAATCAATTAGGATTAAATCCTTTAGAAAATTAACAAAGTTAACTAAGTACTAAACTCAATTAGCCATGAAATCCATTGGGATCGCTTTAAATACGATCTGCAAGACCCAAAACTTGCAAAACAAGTGACGCTAGGTTACCCTAAAGTTTAGAACCAAACTCATTTCCCGGCTGCTCTCGGGAATGAAACGAAACTTCGTATTAGGTCTAGATCGCACATCGGAAGTCCGATTAACACGAAGCTAAGGAACTAGGACCGCCTCACTGGACTTGACAATCATCTCAAAAATCAAGTCCATCCGATGTCCCACGGCCATTCGTTTCGATTCGGAGCGAGGGAGTGTGAAAAATACTATTCCCATCCTAATAAAAATATCAGGAATAGTGATCTGGCATCGTTCGGTTGCACGTCAGTATTAAGCAACCTGACCGTCAGAATCAGACCAAATTACACCCTCGGATTAGAAAAATTTCAGGAACATTTACATGTACTTAGAATTTCTGATCGTGGCCCACTGACCGTCGAACTGAAAGTGGTCCGCCACGTGCGATCTGGGAATCCGATCAAGTCAAAAACGTAATCCCACGTAGATCCATAGATGGTGAGCTTAAGTCTGACGTTTGGCTCAAGGAGGGCCACCAGAACCTCCCTTTTGAGCTGGAAAAGTGACGAATATCCTATATTAGCAGTAACCCTTGAACCTGAGTCTATTTTCGGAATGTTTTTGGCTATAAAAGGGGCTTAGAACAGCCCCTCTCACAGCCATACGAATTTGGGATTAAAACCCTAGAGAGAGAGAGAGAGAAAAGAGGGAGAATAGCTTGGGATTTGTGGGAGATCTTCCTCCTACTGCTTTGGGTTGTCACACGGCCTACACCGCTCCTTCCAGGTGTTTTTCCGGCAGTTTCCATTCCGTTTGAAGGTAAGAAACTCTAACCCTAGGTCTGATTTGAGGTAGGATCGTTGTAGGTTAAGTACAGGCTAACCGATTCTGCTCTTTAGGCTAGAAAACTCCCGTACACGGAAGCTCTACTACCCTTGCTGATTCGTTGGAATTCCAAGGGCAAAGGTGAGGACTTTAAGTGTATAAGTTACGGTTTTCAACGCTTTCAATGTCAGATAATGGTAGATTCATGATCTGCATGTAAATGCACATGTACAAAGTGCTTTCCGTTTCCTGTTTCGATTAACGTTGTGGAATATGGAATTTTACATATTCTTGGTATACGTAGAAATACCGTACACGTATTTTTTTTGAAAAAATGTTTGACATGTTTATTTAATGTATGATTATATGATATATGGATAAAATACTAATTTGGCGAAAGGAATCGCTGAAATACATGTTCATGTGTAAATGCTACGTATGTTGAGATTGTGTATTCTAGAAATACCGTATATGTATATTTTTTGGGAAAATGTATGACATGTTTATTTAATGTATGATTATACCATATATGTATAAAATACTAGTTTGGCGAAAGGAATCGCCAAAATACATGTTCCCTTGTAAATGTCAAGTATGTTGAAATTGTGTAATCTAGAAATACCGTATATGTGTAAAATTTGGAAGTGTAATTGTCATGATTATTTGTTGTATGAATATGGTATATGCGGGTAAAATAACCGCTTGGCGAGAGAATAGCCCTAACACACGATTTGCTAACATACGTCATGTATGTTGGGATGGCGTACTCTAAGTGTTGTGTAAGTGCTTGTGTGTGTAAAGGCTTGTGTATTAGTGCCTTGGAAAGGTGCTGATATGGAATTCCTGACTCCCTTAGAGACATGTAGGATCTCCTCCATGCGGTGGTTCGCTAGAACCACTCCCTTGTAATGTGTACGTAATTGTATCCCTATGTGGATAGTGCTTTACTACATGCTTCACAACATGCTTTACAATATGCTTTACATCATGTTTTACTTCATGCTTTATAACATGCCTGCTAACATGCTTGTATTGCTTGTTTATCATGCTTTACTCCACATGCTATTGATGAAAACTGTTTGAGTTTGGGACTGTGTCTATAGTCCAAACATTCGGTACCAGACTTGCGGTTGTGGCGGAGATTCATACCGCCACAACAGACGTGTCTGGCGAACCCGAGTCGTACTTCGGTTGGCAATAGTGGTTGGCCACACGGAGTGCTTTTGCACTCCATATCACCTAACTGGTGGTGCGCTCGAGCTAGTCAGGCTCGTCAAGTAAACCGAAATGTATTGTGTGTTCACCATGTTTGGTCGCTACTGCTTGAACCTAGGGTACCAAACTTACCAGTGGCGATCCCGTTTAACCATGGTACCTCGATCCGCTAAGTCGCATGAGCCGGGCATGGTGGTATGGGACACCGTGGTCGAGCTGTCGGCCTATGCTGGGGCCATGTGCCTCCCCGTAGTGACCATTGCGCAACCAAAACTCGTGAGCCGAATACGGTGGTATGGGACACTGTATTCGAGCTGTCGATACTTACGGAGAGAGCCGAGTACGGTGAGACCTGTGCTCGTGCTGACGGGCGACGAGTCCTCCGTAGTATCATCGAGTGTACTCCAAGTGTTTGTGATTGGCGACGAGTCTTTCACAGCAACTAGAGTATGAGTTGAGCCGAGTACGGTGAGACCTGTACTCGAGCTGACGGCTAGTGATTGAGCCGAGTACGGTGAGACCTGTACTCGAGCTGACGGCCAGCAATTGAGCCGCATACGGTGAGATCTGTATCTGCGCTGACGGGTGACGAGCCCTTTGCGATGCCTTCACTATGTTTCTCAAACCATAATATCGTATGAGTTTAACTAGGATTGACGACCCTAGAATGGATCATGTTTGGGAATGATACAAGGGAGGTACCTTAGTTTCCCAATCTTCTTGGTTGAAATGGACTAATAAAACTTGGTAATCATGAGCATCATCGCACCGCATGTGCTTTGTAGATGTGGCGCACTGAGGGAGTAAGCATTCGCGAACGTAAGATGATGTCGCTTGAGGGTGGTTTGGCAAGGGCATACAGCATCATGTCATATCATTTTTGCACTTAACAAGAGTAATTAGAAATGTTTGATTTGTACTGCTTTATCATTACTGCTTGATTGAATTGATAACATGTTAACCTATGCTTTATTGTTCCACTGAGTTAGCTACTCACTCCCACGTTACGGGACGGTGTTTGCAACACCCACCAGACTCTGTCACAGGTGTAGATGGCGCCTTGGTTTAGGAGCCGGAGCCCGACTTCGAGGAGGATCAGGATGAGTTCTCCTTTATGCAGTACTCTGACGGCTATGCTTAGGCCGGCTGCATCGCGGGATTTTTAGGGCCTCTCTTGAGGATTGTATTTTGATTTTTGACTTAGAAACAATACATATATATTGGTACTCAGTTAGTACTCATACTCTGGAGTTCATAAAATTTGTTACTTTACATACTTTGAATATAAAATTTCAGTCTTCCGCTTGCCTTTATACAATTGAACTGGAGTATGATTTACTGTTTTGGTATAATCTCATTCATATTTATTGCTCTAACTCAGACAACATTTAACCATCATTGTGTATGTTGCATAAGTGATGCGTTGGAACTCGGGAGTTGAGTTCATACTCGACTCCCGAATTTCAGGGCGTTACAAGCGGTTTAGTGAAAATGTCCGCAAGTTGAGTCTCGGTTGGAATGTATTCCAAAGATATTAATTTTTCTTCCACTAATTCACGAATGAAATGAAATCTAATGTCAATATGCTTAGTACGTGAATGCTGAACTGGATTTTTTGAGATATTTATTGCACTGGAATTATCACAATACAAAATCATAGAATCCTGTGTAATTCCATAATCGCTTAACATGCGTTTCATCCAAACAAGTTGAGTACATGCATTTCCAGCTACAATGTATTTAGCCTCAGCTGTTAATAACGATATAGAACTTTGCTTCTTGCTAAACTAAGAAACAAGATAGTTTTCGATGTAGAAACAACCACCACTGGTTGATTTCCTATCATCAATGTTTCCAGCCCAGTCAGCATCTGAGTACCCGGCTAATTGAACACTAGTCTCATGAGGATACCAGAGACCCAGTTTAGCAGAACTTGCGACATATCGCATAATCCGCTTAACAACAGTTAAGTGAGATTCTTTAGGATTTGACTGATAACGAGCACAAATACCAACACTCAAAATGATATCTAGTCTACTTGCAGTCAAGTAAAGCAAACTACCAATCAAACTACGATACAATTTAGGATCCACATCTTTACCTGTAGAGTCTTTTGAGAGTCTCAAAGTTGTACTCATAGGAGTATCAAAATTTTTACCATTCTCAAATCCAAACTTCTTAATTAAGTTCAGAGCATATTTGGTTTGAGAGATAAAAATTCCATCAAATTGTTGTTTCACTTGCAACCCTGGGAAATAATTTAATTCCCCAACCATGCTCATTTCGAACTTAGATTTCATTAAATCTATAAACTCAACAATCATGTTAGAACAGGTTGATCCATAAATAATATCATCAACATATATTTGAACCATTAGAATATCATCGTTATGTTTCTTAACAAAGAGCGTCTTATCAACACTTCCCATCTGAAAATTATGACTCAGTAAAAACTTAGTCAGTTTTTCGTACCATACTCTTAGAGCTTGTTTCAGACCATAGAGAGCCTTTTTGAGATAATACACATGATCGGTAAACTTAGGGTCTTCAAACTTTATAGGTTGCTCAACATATACCTCTTCATGTAAATCACCATTCAAAAAGGCACTCTTTACATCCATTTGGTAAATTTAATTTTCCTAAAGCAAGCAATGGAAATAAAAAGTCTGATTGATTCAAGACGAGCTACAGGGGCAAAGGTTTCATCATAGTCAATACCTTCAATTTGTGTGTACCCTTGTACAACTAGCCTTGCTTTATTTTGAATAATATTTCCAAGTTCATCAGACTTGTTTTTGAAAATCCTTTTTGTTTCAATAATATGTTTATCTTTAGGTCTAGGAACAAGGTACCAGACATCATTTCTGACAAACTGATTAAGTTCTTACTGCATCGCAACTGTCCAATTTTCATCAGAAAGTGTTTCTTTCACGTTAACCGGTTCTATATGGGATGTAAAGCATACGTAGTTACATGTCCTCTAATTGTCTACGAGTGCGCACACCAGTGAGAGGGTTTCCAAGTATTTGAGAAGTTGGATGATCTTTAATAGTCCTTAATTCAGAATTAGTTTCACTTGATGAAGTTTCTGGTTTTTCAAGTATAAGAACTTCATCATTATCAGAACTAGGGGCAGGTGTATTCAAATGATCGTCAATTACAACATTTATTAACTCTTGAATCACACCGGTCCTATTGTTCAGAACACGATATGCACAACTGTTTAAAGAATATCCTAAAAAGATCCCTTCATCACTTTTAGTGTCGAACTTTTCCAAATTTTCACGGTCATGCAAAATATAGCACTTGCTGCCAAAAACTCGAAAGTATTTGACAGAAGGCTTTTTCTCAAACCACATTTCATAAGCCATTTTATTATTAGATTTGCAAATATAAACACGGTTAATAATGTAGCAAGCGGTATTCACTGCTTCAGCTCAGAGATTCCTGGGAAGCTTCATGCTATTTAACTTAACATTTCCCATTTCTTGAAGCACTCTCTTTTTCCTCTGAACAATTCCATTTTGTTGAGGAGTCTTAGGTGCAGATAATTCATGCGATATTCCCTGATCACTATAGAATTTCTCAAAACTACTATTTTTAAACTCAGATCCATGATCACTACGGATCTTGCTAACTTGAGAACATTTCTCAGTTTGGATCCGTTTTATAATCTTTTTCACTTCATCAAGGGTTTCTGATTTGTCCCTCAAGAATGAAACTCAAGTGTATCTTGTATAATCATCTACAATAACCAAGATGTATTTTTTGCCACCTCAACTTTCCATTCTCGTTAGTCTTATAAGATCCATGTGGAGAAGCTCGAGTGGTCTTGTGGTGGTATTGGAGTTCACCTTTTTGCGAGAGCTCCTAGTTTGTTTACCATACTGGCATTCACCACAAATCTTGTCTACTTTTTGCATCTTAGGTAGAACTCTAATTAGTTCTCCTTTGCTCAATCTGTATAAATTCCGGTAGTGTACATGTCTGAGGCGTTTATGCCATAATTCTGTCTCATTGGTATGGACCATGTAGCACGTTTGGTTAGATGAGCTACCATCACTTACTATATAGCAGTTTTCAGAAGTTCTGCGACCAGTTAATATTACATAACCCTTTTTGTTTATAATTTCACAACCTTGATTAGAAAATTTAACACTATGGTTGTTATCGCATATTTGAGATATGCTTAATAGATTGTGTTTTAAACCCTCAACATATAAAACATCTTTAAATAAGGGAAGGTTATAAAGTTGAACCATACCTTTGCCAATTATCTTGCAGTTGCTATCATCACCAAATGTGACTGACCCATCAGTCATATCTTTAAGATCGGTGAATAGAGCCTTGTCGCCTGTCATATGTCTGGAGCATCCACTATATAGGTACCATTTTGAATGGCTTGAAGCTTTAAAAGCAGTGTGAGCAACCAAACAGGCAACCTTAGGAACCCATTTCAGAACTGTTTTGGGTCTAGGAGTATAGTTGATCTTCTTTAATTTATAGTTGTAAGAGTGACCTACTGAGTTAGATTTAAGAGCTCCTTTAGTAAATCAATTATCTTTTCAGCTAGTAGGTTTCTGATCTGATTTTTAAAATTTATATAGCTGCTTTTAGGTTTTTGAAAAGTTTTTTGTATTTTTAGAAAAAACTTGACTAGTACCTTTTCCTTTTGAGTTAAAAGCCTCTCCTTTTACAAAGTTGGGAGGAGTATTCTTCTGTTTAGGAGATGTATTTTTATCATAGTCCAACCCGGATCGATCACCACATTTTCTTGATCCGGATAATAATTTTTCCAATTTTGGATCACCTTGGGCATATCTCTATGTGTCTTTCAAACTCAGAAGAGAAGATACTTCATTTTTAAGTTTCTCATTTTCAGATTTCAAATCTTCAATCAAGGAGGTTTTGAATTCCAAATCACACTTTGATTTTTCAAAACAATCTGAAATTTGGGATTTTTCTAAAACAAGAGTTTCAAAACATTCTTTAAGTTTAAAAAACTTTTCTTTTTGAAGTTTAAGTTTGACAGTAATTTTACAACTTTCTTTATATAAGGCATTATAAGCATCTTGAAGATCTTCTTCATTTTCATGATCACTATCTAAATTTTCTTCACTTGTTGAATCATCGTGATTTGAAAAAGTAAACTTGGCTAGAGTCATAAGGGCTTTAACTTCACTGTCCGACTCGCTTTCAGAATTTTCTGATTCAGAAGATGATTCAGAATCAGACCATTCATCCCAAGTAGCCAACATACCCTTCCTTCTGGGTCTGTCCTTTTTAGGACATTTGTTTGTTAAATGCCCATATTCTTGGTAGTTGTAACATTGACTATCTTTCAAAGACTTCTAAGTTTTGGACTTAGGTTTAGATCATTTCTTTTCATTTGCCTTTTAAAAGTCAACCCTTTTCTTACTTTTGAAAATTTTATAAAACTTTTTCGCCAAAAGAGCCATATCATCTTCAGAATTTTCTAAATCTAAGTTTTCTTGAGAAATACCTTTAGATGATTTCAAATCTATAGATTTACCTTTAGGAGCTTTAAAATTTAATTCATAGGTTTGTAAAGAACCAACTAGTTCTTCTACCCTCATATTATCCGTATCACGAAGTTCCTGGATCGCGGTTACTTTAGAATTAAACCGTTCAGGAAATGAGCGTAGTATCTTTGCACACACTTTACTTTCTGGAATTTTATTGCCAAGACCCCACATTGAGTTTACAATGTCATTTAGTCTAGTGTAAAAGTCCATAAACATTTCATTTTCCTCCATATGAATTTCTTCAAATTTGGTTGTGAGGAGTTGGACTTTAGACTTTTTTATAATTGATGTACCCTCGTGTGTCATTTCTAGTATATCCCAGGCTTGCTTTGCAGTATCACAAGATATAATTTTTTTGAACTCATCCGGTGATAGTGTGCAAGTGATTGCATTTAGTGCTTTAGCATTGGCACTATACTCACTTTTCTGAAGGGTGGTCCATAAATAATAAGCAGGTATAGACATAGTTTTTGAACCATCGGATTCAGTTACTTCAATAGTAGGAGGGTTCCATTTGGTCACTGTGGCTCACCACACATTCTCATCTATTGATTTGAGGAAGATCCTCATTCTAGCTTTCTAATAGGCATAGTTGGAGCCATCAAATGGTGGAGGCCTAGTGACTGAAAGGCTATCAAAATTTGACATCTTTTTATATATCTTAGATCATTAGCTCAGGAAGTAAATCCAAATAAAAAGCAATAAGAACGAGCTATTATGCTCTGATACCACTTGAAAAGGCCAAGCTATATGTCCTGAGGGGGGGGTGAATAGGACTATGCCAAATTAAAATCAAATCAGCGGAATAAAATAAATCAATAGCCTTACAATTATAAATCAATTCACAATGCTGAAATCAAATCACCTTAATAAATAAGTATTAAGAGATTGATACAAATTCAGTTCTAAGGACAACCTTACACCATAATAAACAAGGGCTTATGGTAGGACAACCTTATTTCTAGAACGTCTTTTGGATCAAGAACTCAATTTTAATAGAAATAAATGAATAGCAAAGAATTGAAATTAAATGCAGAAATATAGATCTAATTTATTACAACAATCCCCACACTTGCTTGAAATTTAAATTGTTACAACATTCACATCCACATGTACATTCCACACAATTGAATGATAAAAGATATGAAATTTACACAAGCATTCAATCCACAAGACAAAGAGTTATAGTGGTTCGCCTGTGTGTACACCAACTGTTTTTCAACTGCCACACAAAATGTTACTCCACTCCTAATATCCTCACACAGGGGATATTAGCGTTCACTATCAAATAGGTTTTCACAGGTTCACCCGAAACCTTTACAATTGTGTCTTTTTCACTTGGGCTTACACAATTCAAAAACCCCTATGTTTTGAGTTTTCTGGCTCTCCTCAGATAACCAATACAATGAGATTTTTCTGGCTTAACCTCAAACAAAACCAAAAGAAATGAAATTTTACAGAATTGTAAAATACCTGGATTTCTCCTTTTCATAGCAGCCCGGTAGAACCAATCGGAGAAGATGATTGAATGTCAAAGTTCAATTTCCAATACTCACTTTAATATGGTTCTAAGTTCTAATAGATTTTAGATTATAACCAGTTGGGCGTAGCTATATTTGATTTTGATTCCAAGAAGAAGGAATAAGTTAATTCCTCTTTTTAAATAAGATTGAAATATAAAAACAAAATCAAATTAAATAAGCTAGTAAAAAGAGAAAGCAATTATGCACAAAATAGCTTTAAAACAAACACAAACTTATCTCAGAGTGGAGCCTTGAAAATATTATGAATTGAATGAAAAACTCTGAAATTCGTGTTCAATTTATAGAAGCAGAAATCGCATCTACGACTGGTCTTAGGAACCTTCGACTGGTCGTAGCTCTAACGGATATTTGAAATAAGGAGCGCGATTTTTTATAGTCATTTCACGACTGGTCTTAAGGAACTTACGACCGGTCGTGGGTCACCTACGACTGGTCGTAGATCTTTACGACTGGTCGTAGATCTTTACGACTAGTCGTAGGACCATAGAATTGCTTGCTGGACTTTAAGTCATAGACTTACGACTGGTCGAGATCGAGCCGAAGTCACTCCTACGTCCAGTCAAAGGACCACCAAAACTGGTCATAGGTGTACCAAAAAAATTTTAAAATTCTCAACAACTTAGGACTGGTCGTGGAATTTCTTGGACTGGTCGAGTCAATGCTAGGACTGGTCGAACAGGGGCTAGGACTGGTCTTAGAACAGACCAAAAACTTATTAAAGATATAATTGAGTTATGTATCTGACATGACCTACTCTAAGGTCAACCTAATGGTCATTCAAACCTGAAACATGTCGTATGGATATTGAACTTCAACCATTCAACGAATATAGACATTTGAACCTTATCAAGCTTGAGATCTTGAACTTATTGTAGCTTTAATCTTAAAATCTTCATCAGCTTGAAAACTACTTCATGCGTTGCTCTTGAGTCTTGAAGTTGTTTCTTGAGTCTTGAACTTCAACATTGTAGCTTTGAACATTGATAGGATGATGAAGTACACTTTGCATTTCTTGAAGACATCCAATGTCATGAAGTGTTGATGCAGTGTCTTGAACACATATAAATCACCATACAAACACAAGACACAGATAGATGTTTTGACACATCAAAATTTGACAACCAAAGGAGCATGAGACCATAGCACTTACAGAGGGTTTCTCCTTTATGCAGCTATCAGGCGGGTCTATGTAGACCATGTTCTGATCGACGGGATTACAGGGATGTTGATTAGATGACATTAGACTTATTATTTTACTCTTTTGGAGTACCCATGTATATTCTTTTTGTTCATTTTTGGAGTATACATGTATATATTTAACATGGTAACATGTTCACACTCTGGAGACTTACAACAGTTTATATATTTTAAATATCTAACACAGTCTTTCGCTTGCTTATTTAACATTCTCTGGAGTATGATATGCTATTTTGATATAATCCCACTCATGTTTAATGCACTAATATGGATAACATTCAATCATCATCATCTATGTTGCATAAGTGATGCGTTGGAACTCGGGAGTGGAGTTATACTCGACCCCCGATTTTTATTACAGATCTACTTCGAGAATTGCAAGATCAAGTACATTGTTCTCTTCTGTAAGCTTCGGAGTTTTTAGAACTACGTTGAAAGACGAGATCTTGTTCGAGACTCAAGGTGTAGTACAACTCGAGAACTACAAGTTCAAGGTTTCAAAGATCTCAAGTTCAAGCTTCAACATGTGTCGAGATCTCAAGCCTCATGAACTTCAAAGATTTCTAATCATCTGAAGAAAAGAGTGTTCAATGTTCATACTTCATGTCTCAGGTATAAAAGACCTTAGATTGACCTTAGGGTAGGTCATTTTGAATACATAATTCAAATTAAATTACTTTATAGTTGTTTGGTCTGTTCTACAACTAGTCCTGGACTCTGTTCGACTAGTCCTGGCAATGGCTCGACCAGTCCAAGAAATTCTATGACTAGTCCTAAGTAGTTGCAAATTTTTAAAATTTTTTGGTTGAGCTACGACCAGTCCTGAAGTCTGCTCGATCGGTCGTGTGAACAGTGTCGACTCGTTCACGACTAGTCCAGCAGCTACGACTCAAACTCTAGCAACCATTCCTTGTTCCTCACGATCAGTCGTGGGTAGGTCATGACCAGTCGTGGAGGTCCCTCGACCGGTCGTGAAGTGCCTACGACCAGTCGTGGAATTGTTTTATCCGATCGTGCTTAAAATTTCAAATTGCAGTTCGTCCTACGACCAGTCGTAGTGTCCTCACGACCAGTAGTAGACGTGATTTCTACAACTATAAACAGAGCACAATTTTTAGAGTTTGATAACTCAATTTCAAGAAAAATCAAGGATCACTCTGAGAGATAAGTTTGTAATCTTCTTAAGCTAGATTGTGCATATTTAATATTCTCTTTTGTTAGCTTTTTAATATTTGATTTTGTTTCTGCATTCCAATCTGATTTGAAAGAGGAATTGTGATATTCCACTTCTTGAAATCAAAATCAAATAGAGCTAGCCTAACTTGATTTAATTTAAATTAATTTAGAATCTAGAACCATTTCTTAAGTGAGTATTGGACATTGAACTTCTATTCGAACTTTTACTCCGATTTGGTTCTTCCGGGCTGCAACAAAAGGAAAAATCTAGGTATTTTACATTTGTGTAAATCTTCTATGTTTTTGGTTTCTTTGAGATTAAGCCAGAAAAATCTCCAAGTATTAATTATCTGAGGAGAGCCAGAAAATGCAGAGTGTTGGGGTTTTTTTAATTGTGTAAGCCCACTTGAAAGACACAATTGTGAGGGTTTTAAGTGAACCTGTGAAAAACCTATTTTCATAGTAAACGCTAATATCCCCTGTGTGAGGATATTAGGAGTGGAGTAGCAAGCTGTGTGGCTGTTGTTTACAGTTAGTGAACACATAGAAGAACCACTATAATTCTATCTTGTGATTTGAATGCTTGTTTATTTTTCTATATCATTTATCATTCAAAGTTGTGGGATGTATATGTGGATGTGAATGTTGTAATATTTACATTTCAAGCATTGTGGGGAATGTTGTAATAGTTTAGACTTCCATTCTTGCTATTTACTTTTTATTCCTCTTCAGTTTGAGATATTGATACTTAAACTGTTCTAGTAAGGTTGTCCTGCCATAAACCCTTGGTTTTTATGGTTCAAGGTTGTCCTTAGAACAACATTTGTATCAACCTCTCAAGACTAGAATTTTGAGGCTGCTTTACATTTTTGAACTATGATTTGTTTAAAGTGTTATCTTTCCTTTATTCATTTAAATTTCGCTGTTAAAAGTTTTAATTTGACATAGTCCTATTCACCCCCCTGAAGGTCATATAGCTTAGCCTTTTCAAAATGAAGAGGAGGGTAATTTGCCTCTAAATGAAGTCAATATGGATGACCTCTTTGATGAAATTGAATCTGATTCTGCTGCTGATCCCGATTATCAGCCATCTGACTTTGATGCGCGCTCACTTAAGGAGAAGGTTGAAGGTATGCATGTGTCCCAAGAAATATAATTCAAATATATGCGCAAATATTTCAGGTGCATTAACAAGAGACTTCATCAAATTGATCCAACCATACCTGCTCCTTCTTCTGGTTTGGATTAGTTTTTGAATATCTATTATGTAATAACTTTTAACATACTTGAATTTCTCTTGTATTATGTGTTTGTACATGCTTACTTATTATTATGGACTTAGTTAACTAGTTAACTTGTTCATATCTTCTCTTATTCCTCATTACTCTTCTATTTACTTCCTTATTTATTTACTTCCATATTGGTTCTTTCTTCTGTCATATTCTGACAAAAGGGGGGAGAATTTTATCATGCTTATTTCATTATGATAAATGCGAAAAGTGTGAAAAATGTGATAGGTAGCATTTTTTTTTTTTGCAATATGGTATTAAGGGGGAGTATTGATGAGAGTATTGGTGCATATTGATTTGACCAGTTTATAACTAGTGCATGATTCTTTGACCAGGTTGTAACTGGTGCATGATTCTTTATTGTGCAGAGTATGCATATCTTATTTTAATGAAGTGTGTTTTGTCACAAATTTGACAAAGGGGGAGATTGTAAATGCTATTCTATCTAGTTCCTATGATTGTCAAATTTTGTAGTGCCAAAACCTCTTGGAATCTGTATCTTGTGTAGCTCATCTACATATTCAAGATTATGCAATTCATGTATAAGAACAAAGGTCTTTACCTCAAAAACTTCAAGTACAAGATCAAGAGATATACAAGTTCAAGTACAACATCAAGTGATAGTTCAAGGTTTTAAAGTTTCATATATGACAAGACAAAGTGCTTTGTTTTGGAACTCAAAGCTCAAGGTGAAATACAAGTCACAAGTACTTCAAGTTTAAGCTTCAAAGTACTTCAAGTTCAAGATTCAAAGTAAGTCAAGATATCAAGCTTCATGTACTTCAAGATCAACTATCAATTGAAGTAAATGATGATTCAATGTTCAAATTTCACTTATAAGGTATGAATGACCCTAGATTGACCATAGGTTAGGTCATATTGTTTGCATACTTAAAGTGGGTTACTATATAATTTTATAAATTGTTTCTCGACTATTCTTAGCCTATGTTCGACAAGTCCTGGTACTGGCTCGACCAGTCCAAGAATTTCCTCAACCAATCCAAGGTTTATTACTAATTTTTGAGATTTTTTATTGGACCCTCGACTAGTCCTGGAGACTGCTCGACCAGTCGAGTGAACAATGCTCGACCAATCGAGCAAGCTTGACTCAAATCTAGCAACCAAGTTAGGTCCCGCATGACCAATCGAGAGCAAGGTTCGACCGGTCGTGGAGGCCACTCGACTAGTCGAGCAAGCCACTCGACCAGTCATGGAACGATCTTATCTTATTACGTTAAGAATTTCAAAAGTTTGTTAGTCCTTCGACCAGTCGAGCTGTCCTCTGGACCAGTCGAGTGAACAGTTTCTGCACTTATTAATAGAGCATGATTTTCAGAGTTTTTCAATTCAATTCAAGCAAAATCAAGATACCACTCTAAGAGATAAGTTTGTGATATTCTTAAGCTATTTAGTGCTCATTTAATATTCTCTTTAATTAGATTTTTGTATTTGATTTTGAGATTCTATATTCCAATCTTATTTGAAGAAGGGATTGCAGTTTTCCCTTTTCTTAGAATCAAAATCAAATCAAGCAAGCCCAAAGTGATTGAACATCTACGTTGAACATCTACTTCGAATTAGTTCTTTCAAGCTTCATTAAAGGAGAATATCCAGATAAGTATTTTACATTTTTGTTTTTGGTTTTTTTTGAGATTATGCCAGTAAAAATCTCTTTCTTTTTTGGTTTGTCTGAGGTGATCCAGAAAACTCAGAGTGTGGGGTTTTTGAATTGTGTAAGCCCACTTGAAAGACACAATCATGAAGGTTTTAGGTGAACCTTGCAAAACCTATTACATAATGAATGCTAATATCCACTGTGTGAGGATATTGGGAGTGGAGTAGTTATGTGGCTATTTTTCTAAACAGTTGGTGTACACACAAGCGAACCACTATAATTTCTGGTCTTATGGTGGATGGTTGATTGTGGCTTTCTGTGAATGTTGTAATTTCATTTTAAGCATTTGTGGAGAATGTTGTAATCTTTTACGCAAGTGTGAGAATGCTGTAATAGCTTAGTTTATTTTCTTTGCTATTTATTTCTTTATTCCACTGTATCAGTTTGAGATTTTGATACGCAGACCATTCTAGGAATCAAGTTATCCTACCATAAGCCATTGGTTTTTGGTGTAAGGTTGTCCTTAAAACAACATCTGTATCAACCTCTCAATACTTGTACATCTAAGGTTGTTATTCATTTCTGCTTTATGGGATTATTTAATGCTATCTTTATTTATATTTGTTTAATTTCACATTTAATTTTTTAATTTGGCATAGTCCTATTCACCCCCTCCCTCTAGGACTCTTAGCTCGACCTTTTCAGTTATGAGATGTGGTCGACCATTGCATATGCCATAGGGCGGATTATTATGGGACCTCCTGATAGGAGGAGTTGCTCGTATGAGCACACAGTACGCACAGGATTGTTGCATGACTGGATAATATGACTCATGCATCTCGCATTTTGTGATATGACCACCGTACGCCCTAGCGATATCAGGGTCGTGGCCTTCACAGGCATATCGTGGATGGCCAGATGGGACACTAAAAATATTTGGTTCTAGCATACGGGCGTCATATATGTCCCTAAGTGAAAATCTCTAAACCTCTGTGGCCAGGAGATGCCCCAAGGTTGAGACCGAGTGGATATATATGAGCACATAAGGGCCGTATATTAGTAGATCGTGTCTCCTACTATGTTGCGTGGTTGGTTGGGAGGGGGTGTGACCTTACTCGCCTAAGTGAGGGGGCAATATCTAGGTTGAGTTTGACCGACTTGAGGAATGGGTCCGCTATCGATGAGCTCGGCCTGATATTGGTAGGCGGATAGTGAGGTCTCTTCCACTTACCAAGTTGTGCGCTCGGATAGGGGCGGCATGCTGGCGTATGTGTAATAGACTCCGGTGATGATTCCAGAGATATACAGTACTGATATGTGGACTTATTGAGCAGGACTTGCATACACATTCATTCATTTATTCACTATCCACTAGGGCTGGTGGTGCGCAACTAATTGTTATATGTATCTTCGTTATGGCCAAGATTTCGGTTAGGGCGTGCGACTAACCTGAATCAGAAGTTTACTACATTGAGTCTGACTATCCAAATCTAGGTATGGGACTGGTTTAGATAGAACTCCCTTGTGATGGACCCCATAGCCTGCAATACTACGTACTATCATCTTGACTTCACACTCCAGCTTGGTCATTTCATTCGCACCACATATTGCATTACATTCATGGCATATGGCATTTTGGGTTGCTATGTTTCTACACTTATATAGCATAGATGAGGTTGATGGTATTCAAAGGCTCGTCATGATTTGCATATTGTATTGCATCCTCGATATCTGATATTTAGCTTACTATGTCTCCGCATTGCATAACTGATCTACATTGCTTCCTTAGTATATGATATTGGTTTATGTTTTTACATCGCATAGCCTGGATAAGGCTGATGGTATTTATGGATTGTCAGTATTCCCGTTTACTCTTATATCTATATGTTTGGCACGTGCATCGCACATAATTACACCACCCTCTAAGCTTTCTATAAACTTATGCACGATAGATGCGTGCAGATGGTGTTAGGTTATCGCAGCGTCGAGCTTAGAGCGTGCAGCAGTCTTCTGGAGCTTGATTTTCAATATATGTATATTTTCCTTTTAGCACTGTATTCAACTGTTTATATTAGTGGATATGTGATGATGATGTTGCCTTTGTGATTTGGGTAAACTTAGGGTTATGCTTCTTATGAGATAAATGTACGTTGAAATTCCTTCTTGTAGGATCCCAAGATCGAAATCTAGCATATGGGCTCTGCAAGCCGAGAATGGGGTACTACGGAAGCTGTCGGCACCGGATTCAGCGATCGAGAATTTTGTGAGCCCGGTTTTTGAGTTTGGGCGTGACGCCAATGCACGAATCTGACTTGGACAATTTATATCTAAGTTCCACACACCATCCATGGTTAAGTTCTAACCTCAGGCTTTGATCTCCAACCTACGTTTAAGGTTAGCCATTTTAAGAATTCTAAAATCTAGGTTGCGCAATGGCTAAAAATTTGTAGTAGAGGTCATAATCGACGAGATTAATGATAATAACCCTAGTTAGTATACAACCTAATGTAAATTTATAACCACAATTATAATCTTAGGTAATAATAATAAAACTAACTATTAACTTTAAATGATATTATTAATAAAGTTATTTAATAAAGAATCTGATTTGTGAAAGAATGAAAAGCAACTTACGTACGTCGACTCGGTTGAGTCAACCCGGCTCACCATCACATCTTCTTCCTAGCTTCTCTCTTCTTTTTCTCCCCCTTTTCTTCTTTTCATACTTTGTTATGCACTTCTAGTAGGGTCTAGACCCAACCAGACAATGAGTCAGAGACTCGGCTCATTTTTAACTGAGTCGACTCGATGACTCGCCACACTTCCTCTTCTTCTCTTTCTTTCCCTGTCTCTCTTCTTTCTTTCTTTTATCTGGTCCTCTTACAGGGCCTGAACTCAAGTCGGAACTGAACCCAGCCAATCCGAGTCCAGATCTAGTGACTGAACTCAGTCCTGAGTTGAGCGAGTGAGTCAACCCGGCTCGACAACTATCACTCTACTCCTTTTCCTCTTCCTTCCTCCTATTCTCTTCTTCTTTACTTTTTATTTCTCTCTTGCAGAAAACGTCCAACAATTTGGACCCGTCCAGACTCTGTCTTAACCCTGTCGAGCTGAGTCGAGTTTGTGACGATGTAAGGCTCGAACTCGGCAGCAACTTCCCCAGGCCAACTTGGTGCGGCAGCAACAACCGCACTTCTCTCTCTCTCTACTCCTTCCTTCTTGTTGTTTCTCTGACAACCAGACAGGGCCAACAGCTAGACTCAGACCGAGCTCGGTTGGTGCAAGAATGGCAGGTGACGCTCCATCCACTCTCCTCTTTCTTCCTGGTTTTCTTCTTCCTTCTTCTTGGTATAATGTTTGGTTTCCAGCAAGGTCTGGACTCAGTTAAGCATGACCTAACTCGAATGGGAGAAACGGCGACTCAGACTAGGTCGCCCTACAACCGAATCGGTTCGATCTAAGGGATGGACCACTGTCATCTCTCCTCTCTCCTCTATCTTCTATTCTTCCTCTCCTTTCTCCTTTCTTCTTCTGCTCGTCCTTCCTGCATCCAGACGGAGCCTGGCTCCACTACGACTCGGCCATGACTCAAACTGGTGGGCGCGACACAACTCAGAGCCGCTCCATGCTCTCTCTTTCTGAATTTTTTTAGGGCTGGCTACCCAAAATGGGAGAGCTTTTATAGGTCTCGAAAGCCTTTCAAGAACTTTCAGTAATAGCCAATCAAATGATTAGTTGCGGTATCTTTTTCCCTTAACCAATCCATAATCGAGGTGGTGGACCTCAGATCTTCTTACATGGATGAAATCTAAAGATGTAACGGAACTTCTAACATTGTGGCCCACAAAATGAACAAATCTGATCGGTTAATGGGATCCACATAAGGGGAAATAGGTTTTCCTGACATAAGAGGAAGATGATCCACTGTCCATGGTGGATTTTGATCGAGTGGGCCATCCTTCGTGCTGAGGCACATGGACGGTCTAGATAGGTCTAGCGAGGGAATGGATGGCTAAGATCATCCCACATAAATGGCTTGGATTTAAGAATGAGCAAGCACGCATGATGCCAGCCAACGTAGAAAACGGCTTCCATTTTCGGGGCATTTGCATACACACCTCCTCCTGAGCCTGTGTTTGTGTCCATTCACACGGGATACTACACGTGGGACTCATGGGGTTTTGGTCGGACCTCTCGTCCGAACTAGATGGACAGTTCGGATTGGTGTAATGGTTGTGATGGTGGACCACAATTAGACCCAAATTGTAGTTTCCCATTTAAACCACAGTCGCGTGGGAAGTGAAGAAAGAGAGGAGAAATCCTCATTTTCGGGATTTCTTAGGTAAGCGTCCGTTTGACCTAGGAAGCAATCCGGTGTATTACGGCTATGCACAGACTATGCACATGCACGTCCCAAGTGGGGCCCATCGGATTGGTTCGTGCAATCTACATCGTCCTCCAACTTCTACCATCCTAACCAAGACCCTGGCCCCAAGATGGTGCAGATCATAAACTCGGATGGCCCGCAATCATTAGTTCTAATGCATTTTTGTTAGTTTACTACAATCCAGCGGTCAGATCTTCCTCAAGGTCAATCATCGATGTTTTTGAGTACTCTCAAGCTAGCATGGATAGAATTTATCCACTGGTTTCATAATTTAATGACATGATAGCATGAGTAAATGATTGGTTTCCACATTTGAGTAATACAGGCAAGATGAGCAAGGGATCTGATGATTTTAGGTTATGGGTTTTTGAGAAGATCTAAGATT
Organism: Magnolia changhungtana; assembly: GCA_030180095.1. NCBI lineage: Eukaryota > Viridiplantae > Streptophyta > Magnoliopsida > Magnoliales > Magnoliaceae > Magnolia > Magnolia changhungtana. Next base: position 2,282,277 of record JASAUF010000384.1, on the reverse strand, counting down.
AGGGGCATTCGTAGTTCACATTGGACAATTTTGATTCATCTATGAAGGTGATTAAAATCTTAAAAATAAGTTTCTTTAGGGATATGATGGTCCATCTCATAAATCAACGGTTTGATGGCTTAATCCGTGGATGATGAGTATTCTTGAAGGTTGAATTGTTGTATTATTGAGTATATAGGTTGATCTCGAGGCCAATTACATGATTGGCCTAATTTCATGGCTAAGATGAGAATTGTTCGTGTCACTTTAGGACCAATCTGGAGTGATTGGTTTATCTTTGTGCCTGGATCGATCTGACTGCTAGATCCTTTTAATTTTGGTTATGATTTGTTTCAGAGATCATCGAATTAGATGGCCGCTTGGCATGACATCGTTCAATGCTATGTTATGGACCTGATGGAGGGATTTAATAATTAGATAGCTTAATTATGATGGTTAGTACTAGATTCTTACATTTAGTAATGTTAGTCTAATAGTAAATGGACCCAATGGTTAGAGCGTAGGTGCACGAATAAAAGAAAAGCTAATTGTTTATGTTAACATCTGAGTACTGAAAGCACGGGGTGTTACATCCAGTGTTGGCAACTCAACCTATACAAGTAAAGATCCCATGAGATATGTTCAATGGGTAAACAATAAGACACAAGGTAGACGAATATTGATATAAATGAGCCCATTTTATGATGTAGCAGTGCGAGTTACAACATAGAAGGAAGAGTTTTTTAAACTCTTAATGAATCCATAACCATATATTTGGTGGTGTATATAGTTATTGTATACACTTGATGGAAATCACCTATATGGGTGTAGAGGTTGAGGCCACTTCCTATGAGAATCTAGGAAATTCTTTCGAGCACTCATGAAATTCGGGTAATGTTATATGGTCAAAAAGCATTGAATTGCATAATCACTTGCAAAGGAAGAGTTATGTGAGTGGCGTGTACTTGTAATTTACACAAAAATAATTTAGGTTCAAGACTATGATGTCACCTAATTCCTGTAAAACTGTCTTGCTTACTCTAATGTCGATTTAAGTCTATGGTGACACCGGCACCATTGCACAATTATTACGCATTAATTCGAAATAATTTTTTTAAATGTGTGTGAATGTTATATTTTATTTTTATATATTTTATATATATCTAAGGGGAGAATTTCAAATATTTCAGTTTTCCTCTAATTTTGAAATTTTTATTGCTTTTGAATTGGGGGTTGAGTCCCACATGCCTAAGAAATTTTTCTTGCATATAAGGTAGGCTTTTTGCCTTTGGACTTAAGCCCCAGGGGGGCTATGCTAATAGCTTTAATCGATGTCATTAACCACGTGCATGTGCACACCAAGCTAAGCACTTGGGATGTTGTCTAAGGAGAGTAAACTTAGTTTTAAGCCGAGTGACTCATGTCAAACCTTGACTAAACTCTATAAATCTTCTATATCATTTCTTAGTTTCTTGTTGGTTTTCGATTTTTAATAGTATATTTGATTCAACCAAGTTTTTCAACACAACCCAATCAAACCATTTAAATTTTTAGTTTTGATTTAAGTTGTGTCATTCAGGGTATGATATCGAACATCCGATCAATGTAGAAGGTCAAGCCCACTATGATGAACATATCTCTATAATTTCACAATCAATGGCCCACCAACAAACAGTTGAGAACACTTTTGGACATTCTAGCCACTATTACAAGTTTTTGGAAATAAAATTTCATCAATCACCTTTTTTTATTCATAGCAACCTTTGTTAGGCACAAGATGTAACTTACTAAGTTCATTTATTTGTTATCTATGTCACTTAATCATACTCCTATTATTACACTATAATAATACTTATATAGTTAGGGAAGTTAAATATAATTAAAACGCGGGTCGTTACATGTTTTATCCTGGTCGGCGATATGTTATGCTCATTCTTATTAAAATTTGGCTTATTCTCAGCCATAGTTCTAGTTGATTCATATGAATTTAAATGTTTTCTAAGATGGTGATGACAATCCTTCAACTAGTCCTCCTTTACTTAGAAGTCTCAATGTGTGATCATGGACCCACTCGGGCATGAACACACAAAAAGCCCTAGTTAAACACCTAACCCAGATCCTACAACATAATAAAAATCCTATAGAAATTTTAAATTAATAAAGAGAAGTGCGGAATGATGTTATCGGTAGAGAAGACATGACTTAAACAATCCTACAAAATAAACAATGTTAGTGATCAAAAACAAAAGTAACCCTAAAAAATTATAATAAAACTGTAAAACAAAAAACAAAACCCGAGGTTAGTAAATTTACATAATTTTTTTTAAAAAAAAAACACTAACTTATAAACATGAATTAAACTTATCCTTTAAAAAATCAAAAGCCCTAACCTAACATATTCAAATGCCAGTTCTCGGCAATTGCGCCAAAAACTTGTTCTTAACCCTAAGTGTAGGATCGCGATGTGGTAATAAACACGATGAATCCAAGGTTGATCCAGAGGGGCTTGGATGAACACAACTAAATCTAGTTTAAATTTAAGTTTAAGATTAAGGATTCTAGTGGATTAAAAAGGTTTTAAAACAATAGATAAAAACAATTAAGGATCCAGGGATCCACTTCTAATCAATCATAATATCTAGTTCATTAATTCAACTTCGATAACTTAACTAGAATTGAATTTCAATTCGTTCTAATAGAAAGATAAATATGTTAAACCATTCACAAACATCAAACAAAGTATGAATTTAATTAAACGATTCTCTCATTAAGCACTCGGTTATTGATCGCAGGGAATTCAAAACATCTATTGTGCCTGGAGTTTACAATAGATCAAGAAATTTTACAAATCAATTCCTTCTCTAATCAAGCCAATCAATTGCAATTCTAAGCATTCGATGTACTCGGAGTTCACAACGGTTCAAGGAATAAACAACTCCAAAGCTTAAAAAGTAAATTCAAATATAATTCAATTAAATAATCATCAATTAAACCATTATCAAAGTAATAGAACATTATAATTAAACTAGAAGCTTCACCCCCTTAGCCTTAGCTAAGAGATTAGCTACTTATAGTTATCCTTAAATTAGAAAACAAAATAATCAAACTAGAACGGAAGGATTAAAGAAGAGGAACGGCGTCGAAGAAGCTCTGCCTCCATCTTCTCTCTCCTAAACCTTAGAGTGATACTTACAATCACGTAAAACACCTCTTTAAATAGCTAGAAAACATTCGATTTCACACTAACTTAAGAAACTCTCGAACCTTCACACTTACGCACACTCTCGATTGAAGCCTTCAATTGATCAACACCTATCGAACCTCCTTCGATCGAATCAAACTTACTTTCGATGGAATCGAATATGTTAGAAACTGCCCAGCGAGCAAATTCGCAAATCTGTTATTTTCTCGATTGAATCGAAGTAATATTTGATCAAATCAAAGATTGCACAAATTGTCCAACTAGGTTTCTGGAAAATCTAGAGTTTTTCGATTCATAGCTCAATCAATCAAATCTAACTCCCATCAGTCAGACCAAAAGTTGTTGATTTCTTCTCTTTTATTTAACACACTTTGATATTCAATTTTCCACTTTGGTACTTGATTCCATTGGTTCTTCATCACTTGAATTCTTTACTTTGATCATTTAATCATCAATTCTTCAAACTTCACTCCTTTTGGACTTTCATCCAACACTTTTAGTGTAGTTTTAACTTAGATTCCAAAATTCTTTTGCATATTGAAAATCAATCTAATAAACCATTCTAATATTTGAATGCATGGGAAAATAATGCAATATAGGGGATAAATATGTAATATTTAGCTATTAACATATATCTAAGGTTCTGGGGAGGCTAAAGCCTACCCAAACTCAATAAACAAAAGAAACAAAATATTCCAAGCCGAAGAAGCTTCTAAAGTCAAAGAGAGGTTGAAATTGGGGACATCTGACTATTTTTTTTGTAAGAAATGGTGCTTTGTTTCTCTTATTTCCTTTTCACATCTCAAATCAACCCATACCCACTTTACACATCCCATGAACACCTTCAATACACACATATATACTATTATTTAATTTCCAAACTTCATCAATAACTCTGTGAAGTATAGCTTGACACAATGACACTAAAATCCCATTAAATTTGAGGGTGTGTTTGGCGCATGGTATTAGATGGGATTAAAAAAGTGTAATTATTACATGTGACAAGAATTGCCCCCTATTACCATGGGATACCATGGCACAAACACAATTCCATGTCTTGTTTGTATCATTGTGGTATTCGGTTGTTAGTTTGTTGCCCATTGAATAGATATACCAACTATCATTTGGAATCATTGAGAATAACATATATGTGTTATATTCGTACTGTCCATTCATTTTGCAACTTCATTTTATGGCATGGGCCAAAAAATGAGGTGGATCCAAAGCTTACGTGGACCACAACATATAAAACAGTGGGATAATGATGCACACCGTTGAAATCTTTCTAGGGTCCACTATGATGTTTAATTTCCATCCAACCTATTCATAAGGTCAAATCGACCTGAATGAAGGGAAAACACAAATATTAGCTTGAACTAAAACTTCAGTAGCCCCCAAGAAGTTTTCAATGGTAAGCATTCAATCCCCACTACTTTTTATGGTGAGGTCCACTTGAGCTTTGGATATACTTGATTTTTAGGCCCATACCCTAAAATGATCTCGAAAAATAGGTGGATGGTGTGGATATAGTCCACACATCATGGCGGGACCTACAGAATTTGCTTACATCTACAAAACTTTTCAAAATTTTTGGCGAGAGTCATCCTAATCCAATAGGACCAAATGGAAATCCATCTAACCTAATCTCGGTCTTTCCCACACTCTCCAAACACGGTGGTATTTGCACGGTACCAAATACAATTCCATCCCAGCTAATCTCATATAACACCGTGAGCCAAATGGCCCATGAAAAAACTATAAAATCCTATAAAGTAAGCTCTTATTTAGAATTTATGGTGCAAACCAATCACTATAGTCACTTGAGTCAGGTATCTCACGATTCTCCAACCCTTAAATGATTCTACAATTTCTAGCCAGCGATTGATTCTAAAGATCATTTGGCTAATAACATCTCAAAACCAAACACATTTTTATGTATAAGCCTATGCCATATTCTAATTTGAACCTCACCATTAAGGGTTAATAAAAGGAAGAAAATATGAGGAAGCTAAGCACAGCTTGCACGAGACCTTCACAAAACCTTTCCAAGGCGTACTACAATGTTTATTTGTCATCCAACCTGTTGGTAAGGTGACTCAGAGCTGGACGAAGGGGAAACATAAAAGTATGATCCTAAAATTGTGTCCCTTGAGAAGTTTTTAATGGTGGGCATTCAATCACCACTATTTCCTATGGTGTGGTTCATTTGAGCCCTGGATCTATCTACTTCATATTATAGTCTATGTCGTAAATTGATGAGGCAAACAGATGAATGGTGCGGATATAAAACACACACACACACACATCAAATTGGGCCCCATAACCCCCAAAACATCGACACAACACCTGTGCTGGCAACACCACCTGATCCGCGTCCTTTTTTCTGCGTGTGGGACCAAAGTCCTCTAAACAATTGTTGTTGTATGGTAGGTATTAGCATTCAAGATATATTAGGCCCACCATGAGTTTTATATGTCAGATAATGTCTATAATCCAATAAAACCCTTTCATTATATGAGGCTCGTTGAACTTGATATTTATCTTTAATGAACGAATCATTATTACTCATTCGACACGGTATACCCCGTAAAGCTAGCATGTTGTGGAAGCTGTTGTATTTTAAATTATTTTAAAATAATTTAGTATTTCAAAATATCCATTGGGACGAGCCGTGGCTGTGGCCATAAGTGCGCATGTGCCCTACGGATGTGTCTTTTCACTTAAGTCTGAAAGGTTGCATCCTTTCAATTTTTATTTTGAAAAGTTGTGTCTTTTGAAGTCTAAGGGTCGCCCTAATTAAGTTTAAATCCAATAGTCACAACCCTTTTTAAAAGGGTGTCTTCATGAAGTCTATAAATTGACGTTCTCTCATCTATTTTAAATCATTAAGAAAAAGTTTGTTTTACGTTAAAAATATGGTTTAAGTGTTTTCTAGTTCGGGTTAAGACTACAAGTGGTTCGAGCCCGTGTATAATGAATGCACTGCTGGGACCGGGTCATAATTTTTGTATCCTAGAGGTCGATTGCTCTAGAAACCTATTGCACTTGGGATGCTGTCCAAGGGGAGCAAATTCGATTTTAAGCCGAGTGACTCACGTCACGCGTCGACTTCCATAAACCGATAAGTTTTTTATTTCCTCATTTTAATTTTAATTTTATTTTATCTAAATAGTTTTCCAAACTCAATATACCAACAATCTTGAAATCGATTTGTTTTTATTGAAAAACTATTTAGGAGTGAAGTTACATTTTGTGTTATGTAAAATCTAACGAGCTTAGCCAAATACACACCGACCACCAACCTAATTTATCAGCCATAACCCATGTATCATGCGGTTAGAATAATGGTCAGGGTGTTACACGTCTCTAGTCTACTTGTTCTTTGGATAGCCTATGCAAAAAGGTGCATTAATGCTATAGCCCATAAATTATATTTATGTCATAGACACATGCAAACCTTTTGAGTGTACAATATGATACCTAGTGCTTTGATGCATTGACAAATAATTCAAGACAATTAAATCAACATGGGCTACTGTGAAAAATAAGTAAATAAATTGGGAAAATGAAAAGGCTTTGTGATTAGTTATCAATCACCCTATTATATCAAAAATTGTGGCACATGCAATAAGTAGATTATTATGATATCGTAGTCAACAGATCTTCATGGTGAGACCAACATAGAGGAAGGCTTGGATCTCATATCCATATAGCCTGCTGGCTAATATGAAGTCATGTACATGAATTGGTGGTATACACATGAATACATAACAAAATCCTCCCTATTTAAAATAATAATAATAATAATAATAATAATAATAATAATAATAATAAGAAAAAAAAGGATCCGTTGTCTCCTTCATTCCTTTTTCCAACCGTCATGACGATTGGATGCTTTCCAGATCATTTTTTCTAGATTCTTCTATTCTATGATACCGCGATTTGTGAAATTTCAAATGCTTAGAAATAAAATTCAAAAGCTTGCGGATAAGAGTACAAGGAGGAGAAGATTGTGACTTGTAGGGTTAGGGTGTGTTTGGATGTTTTCTAAATCACATTTAAAAGAAAAAAAAACCTGATCTTCGAATAATTAGTAATAGATAAGGTTTTTTAGATTATTCTTCACCGAATCTAATGATTTTAGAGATGTGTTTGGTATCGGAATAAATGCTTTGGTAGAACCATTGCTTTTTATTATATTTGCATGTTTGGTGTGGGGTAGGAGACAGAGCTTTACTATGTAAGATGTCATTTTACTGTATATGAACTGATTTTAGGGCAAATCTGAAACATTACAATTATTGGTTTAAGGTTAAAAGATAATTCTTCATCCTGACTACGTTTGGGATATCCAAATGGTTGTCTTAGGATTGTTTTAGGTTTGAGATATTGTCGTGGGGTTATGGATTGAAGATATCTTTTGATTAATCCAAAACTCATGTGTCATAACAATATAAAAAAAAAAAAAAAATCTAATGTGACTTTGTCAGGCGTATGTATTTTTTTTGTCACATTTGGTGGACCAATGAAACAACACCAGGTCACAACTAATGGAAACTTCTATGTTATCCAACCTGACATGTCTCTTCGTATCTATCTAAGGTGTTAGAGTTTTTCGATATTATAGGAGAGTGTAATGGCGTGTACTCATCTGCACAACAAATGTGCATGTGGCATAAAAGAACTATGATCCAATCCATTCGACTAATAGGTTCACTAGGCCACGGATGAATTTGTTGATCGTAACTTCCCCACTTCTAGAAATAATTAAGGTAAGACGACAATATTCAGTATGCACTCTATAATTTTAAATGTTATATATCTTAGAATAATTTAATCCGAACCCAATTTTGATGTTCAAGACTATTCAGTTAATGTGTTGGACCATATATAATGCGTTCACTAAAATATTCTCCCATTGGACAATCTTATATGTCCAACTTATATGGACCGCAAGTGAGTGGTTTACTGTCCACTTTTTGTTATATATAAAAAAAATGGATGGGAGATTTTGAGAAGATATTTAATGGCTACTGATGGTGGGTGGTACAAGAGTGCATGGTCTGAATCGTAAAAAGATTGGGCCTACTATACTATTGGTGCTAGAACAAAATATAACATGTCATTTTGATCAAATGCATATTGAGGAGTTGATTTTTGTGTGATTGATGTGCATAGAATGAATAAATATATTGATGTTGATCTTTAGAAGTGTAATAGACTGCACGGTTACACACTAAGGCATCACTCACACATTTAAGTAGTTCATTAGTGGGTTATTTATATTTATAATGACTTAAAAATTAAGTTATAAGGTGGACCAGTCATTAGTATAGATGACCTTTATGATAACGAGTGCACATAACGAATAAAGGAGTATATTATATTGAACTTGATCATATCAATGGCCAAGTTTATCAAAGCATGGACCCACTTATCAGTGTAGCACATTATTCATTTTATATCATTGCATGTATCTTGTGGCCTTTAATCCATCTTATGTGGGTTGATGATTGATATGTTCGAGTCTTGTATTCATGTGTCACATGTACAAAATATATTCATCCCATTATAACATGAAACATTAAACAATGTATGACTCTTGATACATAAATACTTAGAAATTATATATATGTGGAAAAGATCTCATTTATAAAGATGTGAAATTATGAGGTTATGTACTTAGATTAGATCCATATAGATATTATATTGGCCCATGTGGGATGATTGGGCTGATGTATTTTTTAGAATATCACCTTTTGCGAACCCAATAGATGAAAGGTCTAGATCTTGAATGTGTTCTACTTTTCTAAATATTAAGTACTTGATAACTCACATTATATGAATGCTTCTCTCTAGAGTTTCACTTATCATGAAGCAAAGGGTGACTTAAGTTTCTCAAGTGAACTAGCAATGAATGTGCCTTAATTCAATGATAATTTTTGTTTACATTTTATTATGTATAAAGTGATATTATAGAATATTGGTTCCAATAACAGATGGACCGTTGGTATATATCACTTAACTACTTGACACACTTGTCACTACTTTTCTATAAATAGTTCATATTATTATTCTTATATATATAAGTGTGGATAGGGTGACGAGTACACATGCCTAATTTATGAGACAAGTTAAATTCACTTTTGGCATTATTTACTATACTTTTTAGACAATATTATCTGCTTAGAAAGACATAGGAAATGTTATTTCCATTCAATCATGTGTCAACCTAGGACAAGTATTAGATTCAGTCATTCATATGAAAGTTCCTTCGAAAGATTTTCTTAATTCTTGGTTAATAGGTTTATCAAGTAGACCATAGATATATCTATCAAGGCGAAATCTGAAATTGTGGGGGTGCACTCAGATGCATAAACCATTTAACGTATGGAATTTAAGTTTAGTCAATATATATTTGATAAATGGGTTAACATAAAATTGAAGATTTGCACTAAGGAAGCTATATGTTGAATGTTATGGATCAATATACACATGTTTTATGTTGACGTATAGATCTTTGAGGCAAGGTATCTGAAATTAAACATATTGCATATTTTAATTATCAAATTGGTAGCTATCAAATGAATGGTCAGAAAGAAAATGGTCAATAGTCTAAATTCAACAAATGATTATTCAATCAATGAAATTTTCAAGCTGAACTCTATTCTTATTGGAGGCTAAGTTTGGTGTAAGTCTACTTATAATATTTTACTACTTATAATTAGTAGACTTTCGCACTTGTGGGGGGCTATGTGGAGGTCATGTTTATTGAATAAATCATCGGTCAATATACTTGATCATGGATTGAGAGGTTTTAACTATTTACAATCTTAGACCTTTTTCTTCATATTCAGCCACCAAAATTTCATTAATTGTATTAAATTGTAATAATTAATCGATAGACTGGCCAACCTTTCATGTGTTAGGAAACATGTGATAACATGATAATGTTGCAATATGATTACATGAAGGTTATACTCTATTTTACTTGGTTTATGTGTAACAGATTACTCCAACCTATTTATACTGCAGATACAATAAGTTCAATTGACTTTACCACTAATTGGTTGAATGGTGGGCAAGTGAAGTTAGTTGAATGGTAAGAGTACATTCAGCGCTAAGAAAGTTGGTTGTATTCAGAGTCGGTAATACGACTACAATCATAATAAAAGTGATGCTCAGTATCTGCTGCTTGATGGAGTTGTAATTATTGACTCTGTGATATTAGAAATGAGTTTGGTATGCTTTGGCTTGAGATATGAATAGTCAAAGAGGTTGCAACTGACTGCCAAAGACTTAACTGAGGAGCAAAAGGAGGAATCTGCCTAAGCAGAGGCTCGTTTCTAAGTAACTAGTTGGTGACGCAATAGCTTGCCAATACGATGATTCATAGCTGGTCTGAAAGGATCATTAGCCACCTTGGGACTAAGACATGGCTAAACTCCTATGGGAGGTAACAATGGTGAATTTTTCATAATAGGTGAAAGCCTAATGAATCAATGACGGGTGGAGATAAAAGGCCTATAGGTCATAAATCCTTTGACCAAATGACTATCTAAAAGATTAGTTAACAAAACATCGAAGGGAATGGGGTTGAGCCTAATATATGAGTACCAATGTTGGCAACCTAACCTATACAAGTAGAGATCTTATGCGATAGGCTTAATAGGTAAACAACAAGACATGAGGTAAACGATTGTACTAATATAAATGAGCCCCTTCTATGGTGTATAGTAAGAGCAGAATGAAGAATGATGAGTTTTTAAACTCTTAATGAATCTATAGCCATATATTTGGTGGTGTACCCAATTACTGCATACACTTGATGGAATTCACCTATATGGGTGTGGAGGTGGAGGCTACTTCCTATGAGAATCTAAGCAAATTTTCTAGAGCACTCATGAAATTCAGGTAATGATGCATGGCCGAAACGCACCGAACCGCAGAATCACTTGTAGCGGAAAAGTTGTGTGAGTGGCATGTACTTACGATCTACATCAAAAGGAATTAGGTTCAAGACTATGATGTCACCTAATTCCTATAAACCTATAATGCTTACTCTAATGTTGGTTCAAGTCTATGGTGACATCGGCACCATTACACAACTCTTCCATCTTAACCTGAAATGTCAAAAATTTTGAAACATGCGGGGGGATTGTTGTATTTTAAAATATTTTAAAATAATTTAGTGTTTCAAAATATCCATTGGGATGGGCCATGGTTGTGACCATAACTGCACATGTGCCCTACAGATGTGTCTTTTCACTTAAGTCTGAAAGGTTACATCCTTTCAATTTTTGGTTTGAAAAGTTGTGTTTTTTAAAGTCTAAGGGTGACACCAATTGGGTTTAAACCTAATAATCATAACCCTTTTTAAAATGGTGTCTTTACACCCTCAAGGGTATCTTTACAAAGTCTATAAATTGACTCTCTTATCTATTTTAAATTAGTAAGAAAAAAATTATTTTACATTAAAAGTATGGTTTAAGTGTTTTCTAGTTCGGGTTAAGAATACAAGTAGTTAGAGCTCGTGTATAATGAGTGCACCGCTGGGACCGAGTCATAGTCATTATATCCTGGAGGTTGATTGTTCTGGAAACCTGTTACACTTGGGACGCTATCCAAGGGGAGCAAATTCGATTTCAAGTCGAGTGACTCACGTCACGCCTCGACTTCTATAAACTAATAAGTTTTTTATTTTCTCATTTTAATTTTAATTTTATTTTATCTAAATAGTTTTCCAAACTCAAGATACCAACAGAAGTCTTATATGGTACGCTATGCATATTGAGATTTTTACTTTCTCGAGAGAAAAAGATGTAAAGGTAGAATAAAAAGGAGTTTTTTCTTTTCTAAAAGAATATCTAAAGGAGAAGGTCTCACGCCTGTTGCTTTGTCCATAAAACGTAATGATCTAAACCGTCCATCTGGTATGCAATGCCAAGAATTGACAAATGTAAATAAAATTTTGTAATGTAATAGTATGTTTGGTTGATCCAAACAGTTCACCTGCTATGCACGGCCAAGAATAGACAAAATAAATAATTTTGTAGCAAGATAGCATGTTTGGTTAATCCAACCAACCATCTAAGCATGTGCCATGAATCAATAAACATATATAATATTTAGTAAACCGTCCATCTGGCGTCGTGAATTCGATGAAGATTTGACAAGAAAAATAATATATAAGTGGATGCTCCAACTACAGTAAATTCACACAATGCGGTCCACATGACTTTTTAAATCAAATTAATAAGTGGGAACTCACATCATCACGATGGTGTTCACCTAATAAATGGTAGGATGTCATATGATCAATATCTTGACAGCAGGAAAGGTTCGTTGATCATTCATTACTCAACCAACCATGTACTTCATAGGCAAGAAAGTTTGAGGGGGTGACGGGTGGCTTCATTGCTTGGAACCAAACTTTGTAGGTGATATATTCATGAAATGATTATCTTTTCATTGCTCGGGACCTCACTTCATAGACGGTATTGTCGTGATTCAGTAACCTATTTGACATTCAAATTGAATTTTGTGGTGAGACGGTCATGATTAGCGTTGGTCTATTCATTGCATGGATTGAATCTCATGACAAGATGGTCGACAGAATCTTTAAGCTCGCAGGCAAGAAGGCTCCGATTGAAGCTAAGAGATCTTCCCAGATGTCTTGCAGCACAATTGCGGACATAGGGTGGCAAGCTAACTAATTTTAATCTAATAGATATGGCTAGTTTATAGTATTACATTAGCTAATAGTGGAGGAGTTAAATTGAATAAATACTAGGATAATGTTCACAGAGTATGAAGGATGGCAGTGTGGCGCGAAAGGAGTAGTTTTGCATTTGAGTAGCATAGTCCCCGAGATCTTCATTCTTCATAAGTTTTATAAAGATGTAAGGCGATAGCAAGAGAATTATTTCAAAATCAATTATTATGATTTTCTCTAGATTAACTAGCCGATTAACATGCAAGGTCGACTATACTCCTAACTTAAGAAGAGTCTTCATGATCTTTCTCAAATCGGCCAATCATCTGGCAGTCGTAGCTTATTATATTTCTATCTTGAAATGGGACTTCATGATTTTCACATAATCAACCTATTTTCGGACGTGCATGGTCAATTATGTTCAAACATGTGTCACAGGGGATCATTGCCCTAACTAATTATCTATTTGTGAGCATTCCATTCAGACCTCCATGTAGGTGTAACCATTCATCTTCTGTTGCATGTAGTGAGAAGGATTATTGTCAGCTAAAAAAGTGGTCATGAACATCCTCTTTGGGCTATTACAGAGCCTATGGACTCTTTTATTTTGCCATATGTTCATGTAACAACCTTCCTTGCTCTTCATGATTTCCTCATGTTGATCACATCCGATGTAAGGATCTTATTCTAATCTATTTCCTCATGTTGATCACATAGGATGTAAGGATCTTATATATTCTAATCTTTTATATAATAGTGATGCCACGTGTTGGCTTACTAGCACTCGTACTGACATGTTGAGTGTAAACATATGGACTCAAGTCATAATATGAGGTGTTGAAACTAATGGACAAGGTGGATGTCACACATAACTATGAACGTCCTCCTGCATGTGAGCAGCACGGAATGACCTCACTTCCTTAACTTTCTCCCCTCTTACTTTATTTTTTTATTTGATTTGAATGTGGGGCTAACTCAAAGGTAAAAGTGTGGTTGACTTGGAGTCGCTATTAGCCAAATGAAGCTTTATAATTTACGGATGGCTAGAAACTAAACTTAAAGGTCAAAGAATTGTAAGATTTCCTAACTTAAGTAGCTCTTGTAGTTGGTCGACGAATATAGATTCTGAGTAAGGGTCATAGTTACGAAAAAAGAAGGGGTTAGGCATCCTTTTCTACCTGCACTATATGCAGTTTCTACTTTATAGGACTTTATAGTTTTTAAGAAGATTTAGAGAAATTTTAACATCAGGGCATCTAGCCATGCTTCTTAGAGTTTAAAACTCTAGCAAAAAATGAAATAAACAACACCAACCCTTACTTCACAAAATTTAAGACCCCAGGTAGGCAAACAAAATTAAAAAGAATGTAGATAGGAGAGATGATTACAGAAACAAAAAAGGTGAGTGCGTGTATTGTTGATGTGTTTAGAATATGTGAAATGGAACGCAAATTGATTTGATATGTGAACAAGAAACTGGGAGACTTGACACCCTTTTTCTACAAAAGGGATGGTCGAATATCCCTGATTTCAACCATACTGACTTTAGTAGTTTCTTCGAGTTGGAATATTCGTTCGTTTAGTTGGGCAATGTAACGACACAATAAGCCTTTTAGAGTTGATAGGGGAGCAAAGCTGACTTTTCACATGTATATGGCTTCAATTAGGTGGCAACGTGTGGGCTTTGGCTCGATTCATAACACTCTAGTCGGCTGGGAACGCTCTCAGTGACTTCACCCCACTCAACCCACGATCCTCTATGTCCTCTCGCCCTCTTTTGTGAATGGCTCGTAGCATGGACTTTTGAAAAGACTGAATTGGGTTTGTTATTAGGCCCTTTCATTTTCTTTACACGACAGCCCTCAGGCTTTTGTAAAAGATGTTGTAAAACTAAGGGATTTTTCAAAAAATAGCCCTCCGTGGGCTGTTTTTACCAAATAACAGCTCTTCATGGGCCCTTTTTTTTACCTCATTTTTCCTTTACATGTGGACCTTTTTTAAAACAGAAAATGCTTTATGTTAGGGTCGTTTTATGAAAGGACCTTTTTTTATGATGGCCTTTCTATCTTCTATGGTCTTTTAAAGCTATGTCATCCAAACATTTCAACAAACAGATAGGATGCATATTTGTTCAACATAGTTCATACATGTATAATACATCGAAATCGACATGTCTACGATGATATGGTAGTAATCAAGTCAGACATAAATCATTAGTTAACATTGAAAGCATTAAAAACCATAACCAAAACATTTATAGTCCGTACCTTTCGTCGGAATACTCGATTCAGACGCGATTCAAATTCTACGTTCGCAAAAACGGAACGTCGGGCACCTAAACAATGAAAAAGGTTAGCTAGTTTGACAATTGATCAATCTGGATCTCTAAATCAAGATTAGGGCTATGGTTTCTTACCCAAATCATAGCCGAAACGGATCATGTAGCGTAACAGGAAGGTGATTTAGTACGTGGAGTAGTGAGAGAGAATCATGGCAACAAGCTCCCAAGATTTCTCTTCTCTCCTTCCTTTTTTCTCTTCTTTTCTCTCTTCTCTCTCCTAAGGTTCAGAGAAATTCGTATATGGGAGAGAGAGAGGGTGTGTGGGAGGCTATTTATAGGCCGAGTAGTGATGTAAATAGCCCCAGGGCCACTATATACATGGTTTATATCCTTTGGGCTTATAGGAAGGCTCACTACTCACATACGTCGTAGGGTAAATTTCCTGACAATGGATCTGTGCTACGATGTGATTTTAGTGCGATTTGATAAGATAATCGACCGTAGAGGACCGGTGTTAGATCAATGGTCATACTTACTCGATCGGGGCCACAGTTATACGGATATGTGCAGAAAAATTTTCTTTTCCTATAGGCGAAGTTTGGTCAAAAACTAACGGTCCGAAATCCTTAATTTCGCGTGTGAGTGAATGGCCCAATTCACTTAAGTTTCATTTCATATTCTAAAGATATTCACGTTTCTCACACACTTCATTCAGGGCTCAAGTCGTGTGTTTCTAGACACTATCTGGGCTCGATTCCCGCAATGATTGTCAAGCCCAATAGGACAGACATAACCCTATAATTTCGCGGTCATCAGACTTTTGACGTGTGGTACAGGTCCGACACGGGGTTTCAATGCACTCCCGAGAGCAACAGGCTCTTGAGATTTTTCCTAGGTCTTCATGTAGTGTTGAGTCAGTGGTATTAATGGTTTTAGGTCTTCTCATTTGTAGAAATAGTGGCCCAAGCTTAATCCACTGATTATTTAGTTTAGTACCTAACTAAATTCCCCCTTAATTACGACAGGATACAGTCCTTAAGTGATTCTGCCTGAGGTGGTACTCAGGTCTTTGTATGGATTTTTCTGAGACGTTAAAGAGCAAGCATTTATGGAACTGAAGGACCGCCTCACGTCCACTCCTATCTTCACTCTTTCCTCTGGGAGTGATGGATTCGTTGTATTTACCGATACGTCACATAATGGCTTGGGTGCTATCTTGATGCAGCACGGGAGACCAGTGACTTATGTGTCTCACTAGCTCAAGGTCCATGAGCTGAACTACCCCACTCATGATTTTGAGTTGGTAGCAGTCATCTTCGCACTGAAGGTGTAGAGGCACTATCTCTATGCGGTTAGGTTCGAGCTCTTCTCCGACCACAATAGCCTAAAGTACCTATTCTCTCAGTCCAAGCTGAACATGAGGCAAAGGCGTTGGATGGAGCTCCTGAAGGATTATGATTTTGATCTCCAGTACTACCCAGGCAAGGAAAACATAGTAGCGGATGCCCTCAGCGTTCAGCTACGGGGCCTGGTGGCGCATATGATGATTCAGGAGTGGAAGATGCTTGAGGATGTGGCAGCATATGATTTTGAGATCGGTTTTCAATCATCTCTTGTGCAGTTATCGAGCCCGTCGATTCAACCCTCTCTTGTCGCAAGGGTGATCGAGGCTCAGCAGGCTGATGAGTCATTACAGAGTTATAGGGCTGATGCAGCATCTGAGAGTTAGTCAGATTGGCAGATTGATTCTGATGGTAGACTTCGCTTCAGAGGCCGATTATGTGTCCTAGATATTCCTGAGTTGTGCAGAGATCTTATGACTGAGGCACATCGATGCAATTTTCTATCCACCCGGGCTCGGCAAAGATGTACCGTGATATGAGGTGACAGTATTTTTGAGTGGGATGAAGCGACAAATCACCAATTTTGTGGCCGAGTGTGACACATGCCAGCGTGTCAAGGCCGATCATCAGAGACCCCCCGGTCCATTGCAGTCGTTAAGCGTCCCGACATGAAAGTGGGAGCACATGTCGACAGATTTCATTATGGGCTTGCTGAGGACTCAACGCGGTCATGACACCATCTGGGTTGTCACGGATCGTTTGACGAAGTCGGCACATTTTCTTGTCATTCGTGCGATTTGATCTTTGGACCAGCTTGTGAGGTTATTCATCGAGGAGAGACTACATGGCATTCCAGTTTTGATTACTTCTGACCGAGACCCAAGGTTCACATCTCAGTTTTGGGAAAGCTTTTAAAGAGCGATGAGGTCTATTTTGTAGCTCAGCACCACGTACCATCCGCAGACTGATGGTCAGACTGAGAGGGTCAACCAGATCCTTGAGGATATGTTTCGGGCCTGCATGATTAACTTCGGGGGTAGCTGGGATGAGCATCTATTATTAGCCAAGTTCGCTTACAACAACAACTATCAAGTGACCATTGGCATGGCTCCTTTTGAGGCACTATATGACAGACCGTGCAGATCATCGAGTTGTTGGACCAAGGTTGGAGAGCGGCGTCTCCTAGGTCCTGAGCTTGTGCAGCAGACGTCAGAGGCCATCGATATCATCAGGCAGAGGATGCGCATAGCTTAGAGCTGGTAAAAGAGTTTTGATGATCACCGGCGTCGTCCCCTGGAGTTCGCTGTTGGGGACAGTGTATCTCAAGGTCTCGCCCATGAAGGGCATGGTTCGATTTAAACCAAAGAGCAAGCTTGCCCCAAGATTCATAGGACCTTTCGAGATCACTAGGTGCATTGGCACCATGGCCTATCGGCTTGCCTTGCCATCTCAGTTGTCTGGCATCCACAACGTTTTCCATGTCTCTATGTTCAGGAAGTGGGTTAGACACCATTCCAATTATTGATTGGTAGCTGTTGGAGGTTCGTGAGGACACTTCTTACATTGAGCAACCAGTTCGTATTCTTGATCGGAAGGAGCAGGTCCTCCAGACTAAGGTCCTTCCCTTGGCGATGGTACAGTGGGGTCACTATTCTGTTGATGAGGTATCTTGGGAGCACGAGGCTGAGATTCGAGAGTTCTATCCCCATCTCTTTGATGATTGATTATAAGTTGTATCATGTATGTGTCTCCAATTTTATATAATGATGCTATGTTTCCTCTTCCTTGTGAGTTATGTCTGGTCGCGATGATTATGTAAATTTTGAAGATGAAATTTTTATTAGGAGGGGAGACCTATTAGACTTGTATCATACTCCGTACTGTTCCGTAGGCTTCCGCGGTCCTCCCGGTCGAATTCTGGCAACCCGCGACTTGTAATCGACGTTTGTGCGCGACCTTAAGTCGCATCCTATATATCAAAGTCGACTCGACCTGAAACTTGTACCCTAGCGCCCACACCGTCGCAACGGTTCAAACACTGCGTCTCCCGCGCCGATCCGATACCTAGGCCATGAGATGTGAGTCTGCGTATTTTACGAAGAAACATCACGCGTTACAAATACCGAGGGAATCTCTACAATACATCACATCAATCTATGAATTAATGTCAAGTACACAACCTTACCTAGCCCATCCCTCTCCCATTCCCAAAGTCAATTCTCTCTCTTTCTATTCATCCCTTTCTTACAACTCTATCACTCCACCCATCAACCATCACTCCATCCCTTTCATCTCATCACTTCTCTCTCTCTCTCATTTCTCTCTTCACTCTCAAGCTCCCAAGGAGAGCATCCAACATCCAAGCATCCCAAGCAACCCAAGTGTGGCCCACTTCCCTACCCCAATCTCCCATCTTACCTATCCAATCTTTATCATCCACCATCAAAGAGCAAGCCAAGGAGCCTAGGAGTCTAAGGAGCTAAAGAAGGAGTGCAATAGGTGGGTGATCCACTGTTGATTCTCAATTTGATAGCCCACTTGTGATGGGACCCAATTTGATCTATGTGTTGTAATCATATGAGGGGCCCATAGTAGCGGGGTCCCTCCACTACACCGCTCTCTCTCTCTCTTTCTCTTTCTCTTTCTTTTATTCTTGATGATGATGATGATTGTATGGCCCACTTGATCCACGCTGTCCATGAGATGGACCTCACCTTAAAAACAGATAGGCTGGGTACCTCACACCAGTTATATAGCTGGTGTATTGTCGCCACCAAGCTCTATGGGTCCCACTGCTGTGACGTTAGCAAGTGTTGTGGGTCCCACCATCTACACCGTCCATGGACTAGACAGGTGGGAGCCCAACACAATGTGTATGTTTCATCCCATGTCGTCCATCACATGGACCCATTGCTTGTGTGACATTCTCACCGTCCATTGCATGAATGGTGGGCGACTTTGTTGTATGTATTTTATCCAGCCATCCATCACTGGACGCTGCTAATCTGCCATAAAAAATAATAAATAATAATAATAATAATAATAATAATATATATTATATATCATGATGGGCCCTACGTGGGACCCACCATTTCTATCTGGCGATGGCCAGTCGCTGTGTCAAACATTAGCTATATAGCTGCTGTATTGACGTCAGCAGGGCCTGTGGGACCCAACTGATGTGTGGAAATCCACTCCATCCGTCCATCCATGTGGGCCCCTT
The DNA here is from genome assembly GCA_030180095.1 of Magnolia changhungtana. Lineage (NCBI taxonomy): Eukaryota > Viridiplantae > Streptophyta > Magnoliopsida > Magnoliales > Magnoliaceae > Magnolia > Magnolia changhungtana. The sequence goes on along the minus strand of JASAUF010000384.1, from coordinate 2,262,534 downwards.
TTCATGATGTACGAGTGGATCCACACCATCTAGACCTTGGACGGTAAGACCCACCATGATGCATGTGTTGTATCCATGCCATCCAGCCCACACGTGGGACTCCACCATCGTGTATGTGTTTTATCAATACTGTCCATCTCTCCCTGGCCCGACTGAAATAGATTCAAATCTCTGGTGTGCCACCACGTGGACCTCACCATGATGTATATTTGTATCTGCACCATCCAATTGTTGGACGGTGCTATGTAGGCCCCACCTAGTGTATGTGTTGTATCCACCGTCCAGCAACTAGACGATGGTACACACTATTGATGTATGTATTTCATCCACACCACTCACTTGCGGGGCCTTCCTTGAGGTATGTGACACATGCAAACCGTCCATCCATCTCGTGAGCTCGTTTTAAGGCTTGAGACAAAAAAAAATGAGACAGATCTAATTATCAGGTGGACCACACCGTAAAAATCAGTGAGGGGATTGAACGTTCACCATTGAAACCCTTTTTGGGCTCATAGAAGTTTTGGATCAGTATGGAATTTATTTTTTTTGCCTAAGTCAGGTTTTTGTGACCTTATGATCAGATTGGATAGAAAATAAACACTATGGTGGGCCCTATGGGGTTTTAACGGTGGAAATCATTATAATCGTTGTTATTTGTAGTATGGTCCAGATGATCTTCCCATGTGATGCGGCCCACTTGATGTATATGAGGCCCATTGGTGCGGCCCATTGATATGGCCCACTTGATGTATATGAGGCCCATCGGTGTGGCCCATTGATACGGCTAACTTGATGTATATGAGGCCCATTGGTGCGGCCCATTGATGTGGCCCACTTGATGTATATGAGGCCCACTGGTGTGGCCCATTGATACGACCCACTTGATGTATATGAGGCCCATTGGTGCGACCCATTAATACAACACACTTGATGTATATGAGGCCCATTGATGCGGCCCATTGATATGGCCCACTTGATGTATATAAGGCCTATTGGTGCGGCCCAATAATATGGCCCACTTGTTGTATATGACGTCCATTGTGATGTGTGATTCCATCATGATGTATGGCGAGCTAGGCCATGGGAGCAATGATGGTTTGCCGTCCACATTGTAAGAGTAATGATGGTTAAATGTTCGCATTATAACTCTCCCTAGGGCCCATTGTTAGGCCCATACTTGTTGTGTGTAGGCCGTCTAGGCCCATCTTCGTTATGAATAGAGTACATCACCATATAACATTCTTAGTATAGCTCTATGATTCACACTCATATGCGTTATATGTATGCTTGATATGAGGAGTGACTGATCATACCATATGCTTTCGGGCAGATTGTTAACGGGGCTCCCCGATAGGTGGATTACCCCACATGAGCGTGTGGTATGCACAAGATTGCTGCATGACCGATAGTGTGATTCATACACCTCACATTTATATGATATGATTACTGTATACCCTAGCGACATCAAGGCTACGACCTCCATAGGCATATCATGGACGGCAGGATCGGATACCGGAAATACTGTTACTAGCATTGGGGCGTCATAGATGTCCCTGAGTGAAAATCCCTAAACCCAATGGTACCAAAGGTGACTCCAACATTGAGACCGAGTGGATACATGAGCGCGCGAGGGCCGTATACCAATAGGTCGTGTCTCCCACTGTGTCGTGGTCGGTTGGAAAGGGGTGTGACCTTACCTGCCTGAGTGAGGGTGCAATATCTGGGTTAAGTTTGACCAGCTTGAGGAATGGGTCTGCTATCGATGAGCTGGGCCCAATATTGGCAGGCGGATAGTAAGGTCTTTTCCACTTACCCAGTTGTGCACTCGGATAGGGACGACAAGCTGGCGTAGAGTATACTAGACTATTGTGATTGTCCAGCGTGAGAACTGTACTGATGTTTAATACTCTAGTGATGAGTTGCATTGATATGTGGATTCAGATGAGTACTGGTATGCTTGAGTTGCATCTCAGATCGTATGGCCTTGATATGGCTGATAGTATTCATGTCTTACATCGCATAGTCTTGATATGGCCGATAGCATTCATGCCTTGCATCGCATAGCCTTGGTATGGCTGATTGCATTAATGGACTCATCAGCATGATTCCGCATTACTCTGATATTGTATCCTAAGCACGCACATATTGCGCACACACTTAAACCACTCTCAAAGCTTTCTATAAGCTTATGCACGATTAATGCGTGCAGGTGACACCAGAATACAGTCGTAGCTTAGTCGCAACAGGAGCATGCAGTCAAGCTTCAGGAGTTTCCATTATTATTATCTTGTATTTCCCTTTATACACATTATACCTTAACGTTTTTTATCATAGTAGATTTTGTGATGGTGTTCTTGTAATTATTGTTCTGGGTTATGCTTATGGTTATGCTTATTACAAATCAAATTGATGTTGAAAATCCTCCTTGTAGGATCTCAGGATAGGAACCTGGTAAATGGGTGTCGGGAGCCGAGAATGTGGTACTACGAAAGTTATTGGCGCTGGATTAGGCGATCGAGAATTTTGTGAGCCCAGTTTCCGAGTTTGGGGCATGACATAAGATGTTTAGAGCATGTCTCATCACTCTCGCAAATCGCGAAGTGACCATGGACCTAATCATCATGCCCGTCAAACACTTTGACGTCATCCTCGGGATGGATTGGCTTACATTAGCGCTTGCAATCATGGACTATCGCAACATGATGGTTACTATATCCGTCTCTGGGCAGGTATCCTTCACTTTGAAAGGGAGAAGCAGACGCCAAGAATTTGAGAGCTTGCAGGCTCTAGACAAAGCCAAGACAGTGGAAGCCACTATTAAACGAATACAGGTAGTCTGAGATTTTCTCAAAGTATTTCGAGAAATACCGGGGTTGCCTCCTAGGCGGGTAGTAGATTTTTGTATCGATCTTAAATTAGGAACCGCCGCTATATCACTACCCTCATCCCGCATGCCTCCTTGCAAGATGGAGGAGTTGAGATATCATATTGATGAGTTGCTGGCTCAAGGTTTTATCTGCCCCAGCGTTTCACCTTAGGGAGTGACATTTCTCTTTGTAAAGAAGAAGGATGGGTCGATGCATCTATGTATAGACTATAGAAGACTGAATGATGTGACGATCAAGAACAGATACACCCTACCATGTATCGATAATCTATTTGATCAGCTTAGGGACGCCAAGTACTTCTCTAAGATAGATCTGCGCTCAGGGTACCATCAGTTGAGAATCAGGGATGAGGATATTCCAAAGACGGCCTTCAGAACTCGCTATGGGCACTACGAGTTCTTAGTGATGTCCTTTAGACTCACCAATGCCCCAATCGTGTTCATGGACCTTATGAACCGAGTCTTCATGCCATACTTGGATAGGTTTGTAATCATGTTCATTGATGACATCTTGGTTTACTCAAAAAGCCAGGAGGAACACGAGCAACACTTGCACACGGTCCTATGTACGCTGAAAGAAAATTAGTTGTATGTTAAGCTGTCAATATGCAAGTTTTGGGAAGAAGTGAAGTTTCTAGGGCAAGCGGTAAAGGCAGAAGGCATTGCAATCGATCCAACTAAAATGGAAGCAGTATCCAAGTGGGATTAGCCCACCATAGTCACCGAGGTTCGAAGCTTCTTCGGCATGATAGGATACTACAGGAGATTTATTAAGGAGTTCTCAAGGATCGCGTGGCCACTCACTCAATTAACAAAGAAGAACACCTGATTCATTTGGGATGAGAACACGGAGGCATCCTTCCAGGAGCTGAAGATGAGGTTAACATCTACACCATTACTCACACTTCCTCAAGAAGGGGAAAAGTTTGTGGTGTATAGCGACGCTTCGAAGTTGGGTCTAGGATGCTTTCTGATGAAGAATGACAGGGTGATCACTTATGCTTCCCATTAGTTGAAGAAGCACGAAGAGAATTACTAGACACACGATCTGGAGTTGGCAGTCGTGGTCTTCGCTCTAAAAATATGGAGGCACTACCTCTATGGGGAGGACTTCCAGTTGTTCTGTGACCACAAGAGTCTGAAATATATATTCACACAAAACGATTTGAATATGCATCAACATCGGTGGATGAAAACACTTAAGGACTTTTGCTTTGATATATCTTACCATCCTGGTAAAGCAAACTCTATGGCCGATGCTTTGAGTCGAAAGAAAACGCATGCACCAATAGCTAATTTGATGATCAAGGAGTGGAAAATGATGGAGTTCATTTAGGACTTCAACATCCAGCTTACTCTCAACGAGCCAAACGCTTATGTGGCTCTCTTGACTGTGGAGCCGATCCTGGTCTGCCACATAATTTCGATCCAAGACTAGGATCAGTGGCTTGTCAAAATGAAGGAGAGATGTAGGGGTGAAGAAATGCCCGATTGGAGGGTTGGTGTTGACGGCACTCTCCGATATCAAGGACGAATATTTGTACCCGATGATGCTAACTTAAAGAGAGGAGTAATGATGGAAGCCCACCACTCCAAGCTAGCTATTCACCCTGTAGCAGTAAGATGTATAATGACGTTAAAAGACAGTACTAGTGGGGCAACATGAAGAGAGATATAGCGGACTTTGTGGCAAAATGTATGATGTGTCAAAAGGTCAAGGCTGAGCATCGTAAGCCCGCTGGCCTCCTTCAACCGCTACCGCTAGCCGAATGGAAGTGGGACAGCATCTCTATGGACTTCATATCCAGCCTTCCAAAGACACGGAGGAAGCACAACTCAATCTAGGCCATCATTGACAGATTGATAAAGGCTGTCCGATTCCTCCCGATTCACATGACCGACTCTACTGATGTGTTGGCAAAGCTATACATCAAGGAACTCATGCAGTCTTATGGGGTTCCGTGGGAAATTATATCAGATCGAGACTCCAAATTTACTTCTGCCTTCTAAAAGATATTACAATAAGAGCTGGGCATAGAGCTCAAGTTCAGTACCATATTCCACCCTCAGACAGACGGACAGACTGAGAGGGTAAATCAGATCTTAGAAGACATGCTGAGAGCTTGCGTTCTGGACTTTCAAGGTAACTGGGACGATCACTTGGCCCTAGCAGAGTTTGCATACAACAACAACTTCCAGTCTAGCATAGGCATGACACCATATGAGGCTCTCTATGGTTGCCCTTGCCGAGCTCCTCAGTGTTGGGCAGAAATCGGAGAAAGAAGCTTGTTAGGACCCGAGCTTGTTCAAGCTACTACCCAGGTCATTGATATAGCCTGAAGACGATAGCACACCGCCGAGAGCAGACAGAAGAGTTATGCAGATAATCGACAATACGACTTAAAGTTTGCCACTGGCTATCATGCATTCCTAAAGGTGTCGCCTATGAAGGGATTGATGAGGTTCGGACAGAAGGGGAAGCTAGCACCTCGTTTCATTGGACCTTTCGAGATTTTAGATTGCATGGGAGCCATAACCTACCGTCTTGCGCTACCTACTAGATTGGCTGGTATTCACAATGTCTTTCACGTATCCACGTTGAAGAAATATACGCCAGACGAGTCACACATCGTTAGTTGGGAACAGATTGAGCTTATAGATGACACCTCTTACACTAAAGAACCTATCCGCATCTTGGACCACAAGGAGTAGGTCCTGCGGAGAAAGACTATACCATTAGTTAAGGTTCTTTAGTCACATCATGGAGAAGAAGAAGTGATATGGGAACGAGAAGCTGAGGTTAAGGAGAAATACCCACACTTGTTCAATATCACACCTCAGGTAATTTCGAGGACAAAAATTTTCTTTTAGGGGGTAGACTGTAACACCCCGCACTTCCGATATGCAGGTGTGACCATCTAAGCCTAAAGTTGTGGATATCGGAGCTCGACTAATAATCGACTTAAATTAAACTTATGTAAGACAGGACTTCCAAGCACCATTAAGGGCCATCCATCAGAGGCCCCAGGAGTTGGAATGCACCCCATGTCAGTCTAGAAGGTAACTTCAATTAGAAGCCTTAAATCAGAATAGTTCTAACTTAACTAACTGTAGCAATATACGGTGGATCAATCTTCAAAGGCTAATGAATAGCCAACCGAACACCCATTACGCTCTAAGTCCACAATAAGTCATTGAAGTTTAATATCAAACCGATCCAACCATCGGATCAGCGGTCATGGGACTACGGCCCACCTGGGCCTCGGGTCTGCCCTAAAATGGGCCAGTACCCCTTGTGGATGCCCCCAAGATGATTGGATGGACCAGATTCGTCACAACCATCACGGTGGACCCCACACGATGTGCATGTGCATCCCATGCACATGTGCATGATGTGCACTGGAATGATGGGCTCCATCAAATGAGCTTTAACCGATCTCCTTACAAAAAGAGAGAAATAAAGGGTTCTCCCACCAAAATGAAATTTGAAACTGGAAATCTTTAATCCCCAAAGTGACCCACCCTGGGCACTTTTCGAGTGATCCAAACCGTCCATTAGGCTCGTGGGCCACGTCTAATCAAAATCGTATAGACTTTTTAGCCCGTGCAAAGGGACGTGGAAGATAGGTTGTAACCGTCTAAAGTTGTGCATGGGGTGAATGTCCGTAAGGTGGGACCCATCTGGGACCTTCTGCGTGGCCCGTGATCATCCTGATCAAATCATCCCAGCCGTCCATTGCCTTGGAGAGTCGTGCTCTCTCTTTTCCAGAAATGGCCAAACAAGGGCTGCCCAAGGTAAAGCAAAAGGTAAATTTTCACTTCAGGAAAGGAGTGCTGGCTCATTTCTAGCTATTCCTGGGGCCACGTGGCGCCATCCCTGCCACTGGTTATGGACGAGATGAGAAGGAGACGAGAAAACGTACCATCTCACGAGAATTGGAGATTCTCATGAGATGATTCGAAACTGACATTTGGGGCCCAAAAATTGGACCCCACATTGCTCAAAGGCATCATCTGAACCGACCAAACGGACCGGATCATAACCATATACATCAAGTGATGATCTGTTATTAATGGGCAAATCATCTTCTCTAATGAACCACCAAAACGAGATGACAAGTGGGCCTCACCATACTTAGAAAATTTGCTTTTCTAGTGGGCCGAGACGCTAGCTGTCCATCCCACCATGTGGATACGCCCCTCGCAAGGCCACCTTTCGATCATAATCATTGCATAACTGGCCCTTTTTTCTAACCGTTGGTGAGCCTCTCCCATTGCTATAAAAGGGGGCACTATGCCTCGGAATTTGGACCAGCAAGAGTGAAAGGAGAAAGGAGAGAGAGAAAGGAAAGAGAGAGAGAGAGAGAGAGAGAGAGAGAGAAGAAAGGGTAGGGATTGAGCTGTTTCAATTAAGTCGTCTCAACTCGGTCATCCGTGGGTCGACTCAATTGAGGAAGGAGGTGGGGTCTGTTCCAGAGCCCGAAACCACCCGATAACAAGCTACCTTCCCCATCCACTTTCGCCTATTAACACACCAGCATGGTAAGCCGAGTTAAACTGAAATCAAGCCAACCAATAGCTGCATGTTAGGCTGAAAACGGGCCAACCCATGACAATATATTCAATCCGGAACCAAACCAAACAATGGCCATAGTTCGGGTTGAAACCATGTCAATCAATGGTTGTATTTTGAACTAAAACCAGCCTTCATAATGGCTGTTGTTTAGACCGAGACCAACCATGCTGTGATCTGGATATCGACCATAAGTAGGAGCTGAAAACAACTCTCAAGCAGGCCCAGAAGTGGGCCGAAAATAGCCTTAGTTGGGCTACAATCTGGACTAAAACCAGGCCAAGGAATGCCTGCGTTTTGGGCCAGAATCATTCCAAAAATCAAACCTCGGGTGGGCCGTAAATGGGTCATGTTAGGGACCTAAATCAGCCCTCAAAACGAGGCTTAGATGTGAACTAGAAATAGTCCTTTGACTGGGTTCTGTAATGAGCTAACATTGGGTTTCAGTTGGGCTAAAACCAAGCCAAATAATAGCTGAGCTTTAGGCCTTTGGTCTGGTCACAACTGGCTGCACTTTGGGCCATAGATGTTCCAGCATGTGGGCCCTGTTTCTAACCAATAACGGGTCAGGTCTGGGCCGTGATTCCCAGCTAGAATCAGGCCAGAAGATGGACTAAAATCAAGCCCAATCTGGACGGTGAGTGGGGCTGCAACCGTTCCCTGTTTAGACTGTGCAAATTCGAGCTGCGAACTAGTGCTCGGTATGGGTCAAAGGACCGAAGGCATGGCTGGCATCAAACCCCATAGAGAGCCGGAAATCTGCCCAGAACTGGGCCGACAATAGTACATCAGCAATGAATGGCCACACCATATGAATGGATTAGATTTAGATTGGCTGGCGCGTAGGTCTCGTAGCTTGCTGAGTTATCCTGAGATCAAGAGTTCAAACATCTCTCATCCCAACTTCCTTTTTCCCCATCAACAACGGGTGGGCCGCACCCTGATTCAGTGGGCCTCACCTCAAACAGTTGGCCTCACTAGTAATTCTGTGGGCCGCATCTCAGTGAGTCTGGCAACCGGCCTAGCCACACTGTGGGCCGAACCGATCAACCCAGTGCAGTTTTCTGGGCAGTTATGATATGTGCGAGCTGGACCAGACCAGGCCGAGTCCAAGGTTTATTTAAAGGATGGGAACTGGGCCCAGCTTTTCGGCCACCTTAGGAGCCAATAAACTGGGCCAAATCAAGCCCAAGTTAAACCCAATTCGGATCTAAGCCTTAAGAAAACCCCAAGCCCATCAGGCCTCTTGTTGGGGCAAGTATTGATGGGCTTGATTCCCTTGGTGGAAGCCTAAACAACATTTACTATGGATTATCAAACCTTCCACCAACTTTTATGCTTAAGGCCCTAAAACTTATTATCTAATGCAAGCAAATTTCTCTAGGGAACTATTTGAGTGTCGTGGAGTCACTTACTTCTCGAGAAAATTCACATCAAGAAGCGCATTACGACTTTTCTGGTGATGATTTTCTTCCCCTTGAGCTTTCCATCTCTAAACTAGATTAAGGGTAGTCTTTTATAACAATTGTAAATGATACCCTAGGAGTGGATAATCATTCAATTGGTTTTTTGGAAGTACATGTTCTTTGGCCATGTTTAACCAATGAGTAGCTATTCTTATGTATTTTAGCAGTGATCCAGTCCATAATTCATTTCACCACATGTCATAGGGTCGACCATTTGTAATGGTTACTCCACCATATGTTCTTAGAAATTGAGGGATTGCTAACTAGTTTAACTTGAAAGTATAAGTTGAATTTATTAAAATGCTCGATTGCTTACTTAAGATGCATGCTTTAGAAATTGGCAAGTTAGGAATTTATTATTCTTGAAACTGATTGTATACATGAGCTTTTCTTCAATTATCAATACATGCTTGAATCTTCATAAGATTGGATTGGTTGTAAGTCATACATTATTTGAAATCTCTTTATGGGAACTCTTACCTTAAGGGAGTCCGAGCTTAAGGTGTAAAGGGACAGAATTGTGATGGAAATTGACCATCGATATGGCAGTTATGGTTAGTGGCATTTGAGCTACAGGGTTTACCACCTATGAAGTGATTCCACTTTTCTGACCATGGAATGAACCTAGCAACATTTCTTTTCTTCACTATTATTGAGGCATAAAAAATGATGAAGGAAGGAATGAAGCAAAGGGAGATTAAGAGATAAAAAGAAAATTGGAAAAGAAGAAGAACGACGTAGTTTAAGGGGGGTTTTACGCAGGTCCGCTCAAACAATGTCTGTTGCTCGGGACCACGCAACCGAAATATCAGTTGTGTGGGTTCGCACAACGAGATTCAGAGCTGGTTCTTTATGAAAAGGTCTAAGGCATCGGAAAGGTGGGTCCCATGGCACCAAAATCGAGGTTCCACACGTGCGAGGGCCTATAAATACCCCCTCCCCTTCTTCATTTGGACGGATTGAAGATTTTGGAGATGAAGCAGAGCGAGGAGGAAGATTGAAGGTAGGAGAGGAAGTTCCTGTGATTTGCGCAGGTCCGCACAACTGATATCCGTTGCGCGGGTCTGCGCAACCAGACTGCCTTGCAGTCTACGAAGCTAAAGAGCCGAAATGTTGTCAGAATGGCTAATCTTCAGGGTTCTTCTGTCCGAAAGCTTCAAGAGCCAGAAGCCAGTAGAAGAGATATTCAAGTCATATTCCTCTTAAAGAGATGATCAAATCGTGAGTCAAAATGCTGCTGGATTTGATATCTGACTTGAATATTTGAACTTGGTCAATTTGTACATTCTAAATAATCTATCTTAGAATCAAGGGATATTCAAGAATACAAATGAACTCAGTATTAATAAAATATGATGAGTGTCTTCAATACTCTTTCTTTGTTATGTTTGAATAAGATAATATCCCAAACCAAATGCATTTGTTTCTTGTTCGAAACAAAATGGTGACTCTGCTGGAGAACTTTTATCTCATTTAACATTAACATTGGGAGAGTTATAAAACTTTCATCATAATTTGGCTCCTTTCCGACGCCAAAATAGCAACTCTCAGTGGGAACATCCTCCCCTTCATCTCTAAGATAGATTATTTGGTTCTTCAAATGCTAACTATGGTTATGTTTCATGTTTGAAGGTTTCTGAATTCAGCAACAAATTATGACGAATGGCAACTCCTGCAAGAAAAGTGAACTTCCGTTTCATTCTAACCCGATTCACAATAGAGTACGCACCCAATCAAGCTCCCGCATACATGACTCGACTCCCTACAAATAAAAACAATGTGACTCGAGCGACAGTTGGGCTTGTTTCTGCTTCGCCGCAACCACTAAAAAGAGAGGAAGGTTGGACTGTCGTAGTGTCTCGCAAAACAAGAGCACAGAATGTGAGAAGCCTCAGAAATGATCTACCTTCGCCAAGAGTTAGGGGGACGATAATGCGCAATGCAGTTAGGAGGAATCCTAAACTTGCTCCCCCCGCGATATATCCTGAGCGAGTAATTCCACAGTTCGCATTGCGCGACTTTCAGGCTTTAATTGCCTCGAGGGCCAGATGGACAAGAGAGTAGAAAGGCAAAGTGTTAATAGTAAGCTAACAAATGCCCGTGTCGCCCTAGGCGAGTTCACTGATGTCTGTATCACCCCAACCGAGCAATGACACCGGAAGCGTATAGAAGTCAAATGAAACTCCATTTTCTCCTCTCTTCGTAAGCCTTGTCACATCCACGTACTCTCGTCCTACTCTAACTATAGCTTCGTCAAAAAGTGGAGAAACTGCAGTGTATATGGCTGAGACAAATCAAGAAAATAGGCTGACTACAGAAGATCGTATCAATGAGATGACAGAAGTACAAAGAGCACTAATGGATGAGTGCAGAAACCTCAGAGAGGCTTTAGTGACTCTTGCACATAATGTAGCCCAGATAGCAGCTCCACCGATGACGGGCACAATGAATGCGCAAGAGAACCAGCCTGAAGGCTCTCAACCACAAGGGACAGGATCACGAGAGTCTCCAGCCACGAGAACCGTAACACAGGATGATGTAAGCCAAGTCGTCGAAGAAGCTGTCAGGATAGAAAGTGTAACGCCCCAAATCTTCGGGACTCGAGTACACGACCCATTTTCCGAAAACCTGAGTGTTAACCTTAAAGAATAGTCAAATATTTTTTTTTCTTTTATCAAAGTAAGCAGATGAGAGTAGAATGGACAAGTAAGCATAAAGGAAAATTCCATTATCATTTAGAATATACAAGAGAGTGCCCATAATGACTTATTCAAACCAATGTCTCGAATATAACAAATACAAAAATCCACATGATCTAGTATAAGAAAAATAATATAAGAATGTAAACATAAGCCGCAAGACTAGGCGGCTCCTTGAGGTAGATGTAGTCATGCAACCCTGGCACTTGTACCTGGCTCCTCATCAGCCTAAACCTGAAAGTCACTTAAGTCACCTGTGCTACCCGTACGGTTATATTTATTTGATGGATGAGTGGCCAACTCAATGTGAACTCCCCTTAAGATTACACATCGCCGCATTAGGTAAGAAATAGTATAAAATATCCAGACAACCAAAACACAGTGGATGCAGTCTTATTAGGTGCATGGATGTACGGAATGCATTCATGCCCCGGGGATGCTCATCCGTGCGGACAGTGGTCCCCCACCCATGCAATCATCGAACCTGGGAAACATCATCCAGTCGGAAACAATACGTACCCTAAGTACGATAGCAATAGATGCCGGTCTGTGCAATGTATGCATGATTAACCAATTTATTATTAATCCAATTACACTCAGCCATTTTAAATAAGCTCATGGTCACTACGGGGAGCTTGTGGCCCAGCGTTGGCTGACGACTCGGGCATAGTATCCTATGACTATCATCCCCGGCCCATGAGGCTACCACATTCGGATGTTTAATGGAAACTCATCAACTAGTAGCCAATCATATTACATTATGTGGGGCTTACCATTACATGGTTGCATAGTATAAAACATCAAACCTATGTAGGGAAAATACTAAATAAAACCAAGTAGGGCGAGTATCAAAATATGCCACATAGGGTGAATATGAAAACCATACGATAAAGACCATCCTTAAAAACCATTGGGCACAATAACCCTGGATGGTAGGCCCACATTAATGATCCATTTAGACCACCACTCAATAACCACTGAGTCGAAGGTCCATTACAATCACAACTAGTCAAGTTACATCCCAAGTATGGGTGTACATTCATATATGGGAATTTCCCACTAATGTGCCAGTTTAAGTTCCGTAAGCAATCCACAAATAATCCATAAGCATGAACAATTATATAGGATAATAATAAAGCATGTAAGATAGCAATTCAATTTCCACCAGCTAACACATGTGATTATAAAGGGAGATATCAGTTATGAATTTAAATAAAAACTATAACTTAAGCTAATGAGAAGATGGAAAGCTCAAGGGGAAGAATCATCACCTCACAAGTCGAATCGCCAATGCCAACTAGTGTTGCTAGGAAGTGCGTGCACCCTTAGAATCGAATCCTATCATGAATTGTGAAGTTGTACGTAAGATCAATGTTCTACAAGGTGTCCATGGTCTAGATTAATATAACCTAGGGCTTGGATTGCTTAGGTTTTTGGGTTTCACCCTTGGGTCTAGTTCTAGGAGTTGTATTATGATGTATGTGTGGTTTAAACACAATGTAATAATATGGTTAATCGAAACTTGACGTTAATGATATGGTTAATATTTGCGCCCCTAGTATCACTAAGTATTACAATGGGAATGAAATAGGGTAATCTATTATTAAAGATAATCTTCTCGGGTGATGGATACCATGCTAATATCATTAGTGTTAGTTTAATAATTATAAAGTATTTATTAACATGAGTGTTATAATTATCATTAGCTAATGTAGCAATAGTGATCGATGTAATGATACCATTTAGTAAAATCACTATCCATGATAAATGTTTAAGAATGATTAATAAAATACTACCACTTAATACTTGTAAATCTGCTTATAATGACTAGTTTTAGTATAACAATCTACTAATGTCCAACCATATATAGTATATTAACAATCCCAATAACATTGGAAATGGTAACAATGTTAATGTAATCATTAGAAAATAATTGTTAATATTAGTGCTATGATTAATATTAACTAGGATAAGGATGTTGTAGTCATGTTCCTACATTTAATAAACTTATGGAACTTACTGAATCGGGTAGGCCTTACCTTGCTTGGCTACTCTTGACCCAACTCGACACTTCGACCCTTGTTTTGATGGCCAGGACAGCTCGCCACATGCCTAACTCGGCCATTTCTGAGTTAACTCGGCTGAGTCAGATTTAACCCGAGTCCTCTCTCGTCTTACTATCTACTTCCTTCCATCTTCCTCCCTGATAAGAGGATAAGACAAGACCCCGAACTCACCTCGACTTATCATCCCACTCAGTCCGACTGGGTCCAACGAGTTGAGGGCTCACCCAACTCATCAACGAGTGAAGGACTCAGCTTGAGTTAATGTGGCAAGAGAGCCACCACACGAAGCCTCCTCTTCCTTTTCTCCTCTCTACTCCTTCCTTCTGGATGTGCAAAGGATCAACAACAGTTTGCTATTTTGAGAATCTGGTCTGTTTGGGATTGAAACCGGTCAGCAACAGTTGGTGCGACATGCATTCTCTCTCCCTTAATTCTCTCCTACTTCCTCTCTTTCTCTTTTCTTTCTTTCCTTTCTTTTCTTTTTCTTTCTCCCACGACCAACTGACTAGAGCAGGCCCAACTCATCCTGAGTTCTTCCCGAACTCAGATCGAGTCCGGGTGTGGCACAACAGCAGCAGACAGCATTTACCCTCCACGCCTCACTCTCTCTCTCTCTCTGATTCTTTCTTCCTTCTCTTCTCATTTTCTCTTTCTGCTTCTCTACCCCTCTTGCCGAAGGTCCCACAGCACCACTAGATGATCCGGCTCGAAGGCAGCATGCCTAAACTGAGTCTGGCTTGGCATGAGGTGGCGGGGAAGACAACAGGCTTCCATGGCAGACTCCCACCCGTTGTTTCTTCCTTTAATCCAGTAGCATGGGGTGGTTCACATGAACCCGAGGGAGCTTACAGGAGAGTTCTTTCGAAGCTTTAAGAGCGTTTGGGTGGTGGGTTCGCTGATGGAAAGGAAACGGCTATTTTTTAGGGTTTTTACAAGAAAGGGAGAGAAACGTAGCTGCAGTCTGATTCGTCCCTCCCTTATAGAAGCTCCAACGCTCCTAGGACCGTTAGATGAGGATGGAAAACCAAGATCAGATCTCACTATCCGGTTTTCTGGAAAGAGTCAGCGGAAGGGTGGTTTTGGCATCGGTTTTCCACAAAAAACCCTAGCCCACGTGAGAAGCAATAGATGGCTGGGATCCGTCTGAGAATGGAGGGCTAAGATGGTGCAAGAGCAACTCACGCGGATTGCTGAGCTGGCTGCAGCGGTTACGGTTTCCATTTTAGGAAACATGGTTTTGCAGGACCAAGTTGCAGCAAAGATCGTGTGCGTGCACACGCGATCCCGGGCATGGAATTTGGTAGGATTAGGTAATCCTTAATTTACTACAAGATGGACGGTTCAGATCAGTGATATGATCTCAGGTGGGGCCCACCTGGTCGGGTTTCACGGACGAGGTCTATTTGCTTGCTAAAGACGTAGAGAGAGAGAGAGAGAGAGAAATCTCTCGTTTTAAGTAAAACGCGGGTCCGCGCTGGTTAACTAGCATACCGCGGTCTGGCGGACTGCATGCACACCGCTCATGGTGCATGTGCACCCTGATGTGGGGTCCACCGTGATGATTGGGTGAAATCCACACCGTCCATTAATTTTCTCAGCTTATTTTAGAACTCAGGTCCAAAGGATGGGGCATATCCTAAGGCTTAGGTAGGCCATCCTCCTATATTCTGCCTTTACTCTTGGAATTCCATTGATCTGATAGTTAGATTACTCTATCTTCGAATATCAACGGTTAAAAGGGTCCTATTAGGTTATCTGTAAGACTTTCTTGATAGGTTACTAACCACACACTAATATTAATGAAATCCTTTACTTTTCTTTATTATAAATTATCCATTATTTATTTCACTTTATTATCATTATTACTATTACTTATATATTTTCATATTATCACAGGTTGTTAACATATAAATTCTACGAATATTAGTAAGCAAAGATTAATGACTATATTATTTGTACATTATTTGTAGGGTTACATATGTGTTATGTTTTAATTTCATATAAGTTGTTAAATTGTTTGGAATATGTTATCCATTGTAACTTTTTCTAGTATATTCTATTTTCTTAATATTTTATATACATTATATATATATATATATATATATATATATATATATATCACTCTATTACAATACATTTTCATCCGTTTCTATATGTTAAATAGGTTCTCGAAATACATCTGAAATTTTGATCTATGTTTGTGTAACGTTTATAATATAATAAATAATGAAAATATACTTACTAAATATTATTGGGGCGCCAATGGAAAAATGGGTCAACATATGGATGGGGATTGTTTTAAAGATCATAATTAAATTAAGATGAACGTGGATGTTTGCTTAAGCCTAGCTTATGTCTATATTAAGTTTGGTTATATGGTAATACTCGAGTATTGGAAAGTACGGGGTGTTACAGAAAGAGAGCGTGAAAATATTGGTCGCTTCAGATACCGAATGTCGTATCCAAGGGAGGTCGAAGATGTTTCGTTCCCAGCCAACTTCAAGTATCCAGATTTTCAGAAGTTTAATGGGGAAGGATCGCCAGAAGAACACCTAATGCACTTCATTACTAGCATGGGAAACTTTTTTATGATACTACAGCATTGCTTGCAATTGTTTGGGTCGTCACTGGCACACAAAGCATTCCAATGGTATTCTAACTTGGCTCCGGGGTCGATACGTACTTGGGAACAATTGCATGATGCCTTTATGTCAAACTTCTTCTCTTTGGAGCGTGATGTTAGCATTACAGAATTGGCTTCCATACGGCAGAGAAAAGGGGAACCAATAGAAAAGTTTATAGATAGATGGAAGACATTGGGAGCTTCGTGTAGGCAATTGCTAGAAGAAAGGGAACAGGTCAAGATGTGTTTGAACTCTATGGAAACGGGTCTCGCGTTTGGACTCACTAGCGCCGACATGAGGACTTTCCGTGATCTAGCCACTAAGGCTCATGCTTTGGAATTGATGACTCGTAAGATGCCAGCATTTCACCATGAAACATCTACGAGAGCACCCAACAGGATGTCCGTAAACACCGCCGATCATGACAAGAGAAGCAAAGATACTAGAGACTCCAAAGAAAGAAGACCAGAACAAAGATAAGAATGGAATAAGTTAAGAAGCAGGTTTAGCGGAAAGAGGCCCAGGACGCTTAATTCTCATGAGGGGTTCACGTTCGATAGGGAAGATGTCGTTCCTATGATGAATCAACTGCTGACAGTCGGCACAATAGAGTTGCCAGAGCCTAAACGCCCCGAAGACGTGGCAAGAACTAGAGAGAGATTTTTGTCGCTACCATCGCCTAGTAGGGCATCCAACGGAGAATTGTTATACATTGAAATGTATAATACAACGGATGATAGACATGGGGTGAAATAGTAATGGGTGGAGAAAAAGAAAGGGGTATGATGGCGACAGTGAACACGATTACGACCGAGCAATTATCAGAAGAGGATCCTCAAACGGTTGAACATCCTGAAATGGCTCTAAAGTAGATGGAAGACGGGGGACAGTCGACAATAGACAGTTTGTGAGAGATAAACTTGGGTACTGAAGAAGAACCAAGGAACACATTTATCAGCGCCGATCTTTCTGAGCAAGAGTCTGAGAAATACGTTCGGCTTCTGAAAGAAAATAAAGACGTCTTCGCGTGGACGTATGTAGAAATGCCTGGTTTGGAGCCTTCCGTAGTAATGCA
Organism: Magnolia changhungtana; assembly: GCA_030180095.1. Lineage (NCBI taxonomy): Eukaryota > Viridiplantae > Streptophyta > Magnoliopsida > Magnoliales > Magnoliaceae > Magnolia > Magnolia changhungtana. The sequence goes on along the minus strand of JASAUF010000384.1, from coordinate 2,245,144 downwards.
CCGATTTAATATCTCTAAAGAGAAAAGGCCGGTAAAACAAGCGCAAAGGCGATTTCATCCGGACTTGGTTCCCCTGATAGAAGAAGAAGTTAGTAAGTTGATAAAGGTCGGGTTTATCAGGGAGGTCAAGTATCCCAAGTGGATATCGAACATTGTTCCCATAAAAAAGAAGAGCGGACAAGTCAGGATGTGCGTTGACTTCAGAGTTTTGAATGAAGCTTGTCTAAAAGATGATTTTCCTCTCCCGATTACTGAATTACTGATTGATAGTACGACTCAATATGCTATTATGTCCTTCATGGACGACTATGCAGGGTATAATCATATTAGAATGACACCTGAAGATGAAGAAGTAATTGCATTCAGAACGTCATTGGGAATTTATTGTTATAAAGTCATGCCATTTGGTCTCAAAAATGCCGGAGCAACATATCAGAGGGCAATGCAGAATATTTTTCAAGATATGATGCATAAGCATGTCGAATGTTATGTCGATGACTTAGTGGTCAGGTCAGAAGATCATCAGGAGCATCGCGAACATTTGGCATCAATTTTTCGTCGGCTCAAAAAGAAGCAGCTGAAGATGAATCCAGCTAAATATGCATTTGGAGTATCTACAGGCAAATTTCTCGGTTTTGTTGTCCGGCATAGGGGCATTAAGATCGACCCAGGGAAAGTCCGAGCTATTCAAAATATGCCGCCACCGAAAACACTAAAGGAATTGAAAAGTTTACAAGGAAAGTTGGCCTACATTCGCGGTTTCATTTCCAATTTAACAGGGAGATGTCAGCCGTTTTCCCATCTAATAAAGAAAGATACAGAATTTGTTTGGGACCAAGCTTGCCAAAATGCGTTTAACTCAATCAAAGAATTGTTAAAACAGCCGCTGGTACTAACAGCTCCAACAAAAGGGAAGCCGCTGATTTTGTATATATCTGCGGCTGAGAATTCTTTAGGGGCTTTGTTGGCCCGGGTAAATGAAGCTGGGAAAGAAACTGCCCTTTATTATTTAAGCCGAACTTTGATGGGTGCAGAATGTAATTACTCCCCGATCGAGAAAGAGTGTCTTGTGTTGATATTTACGGTTCAGAAATTGAGACATTATTGTCTTTCTCATGACATAACCCTGATCTCAAGAGCGGATCCGATAAAGTTTTTGATGATAAGACCGATATTATCCGGGAGGTTGGCCAAGTGGATGCAGTTACTTTCAGAATATACTATTACATATGAGTCGACAAAAGTAGTAAAAGGACAAGCAGTGGTGGATTTCCTCGCTGCGCACCCTGTAGCAGACTATGAAACCATCAATGATGACTTTCCAGACGAACAAGTTATGTTGGCCGATTCGTAGATCCCATGGCAGATGTATTTTGATGGTGTTGCCCGAGCGTCAGGAGCAGGGGCAGGAGTGATATTCATTATTCCTCGAGGTGATTTGTTACCATACTCTTTCATGCATTACATGTACAAATAATGAGGCCGAGTACAGAGCCCTCATCATTAGAATAGAAATGGCTCAAGAAATGGGAATCAAAATGCTGCACATATTCGAGGATTCTTAGTTGATTATAAATCAATTGATGATTGAATTCGAGGTAAGAAAGCAGGAACTTTTGCCATATTGCCGAAAAGTACAATAGTTACTAGAACAGTTCTGTCATGTTGAGATCAAACACGTATCGCAGTCAGAAAGTGCAAGGGTAGATGCTTTGGCTAGTTTGGCAGCGGCCCTATCTTGTTCAAATCGAAGCCCTCTTTAAGTAACTATAGAGGAAAGAAGGTTTTTACCATCTCCAGAGATCATCGAAGAAATCGTCGAAACACTCCGTGTATCGTGCTTAGAGATAATGACAAATGATTGGCGTCAGCCCCTCATCAATTACCTCAAGTATGATATCCTGCCAAAAGATCCAGCGCAAAGACAGCAAATCAAGCAATGATCAAATAGATTCATCATATGCAGTGAAGTATTATATAGAAAATCTTACAATGGAATGCTGCCACGTAGCTTAGGCGAACACGAAGCGGGCCAGACATTACGAGAAGCACACTCTAGGGAATGCGAGGCACATCAAGCTGGCCGAAATCTATTCCATAGAATACATCGAATGGGGTATTATTGGCCTACCATGTTCAAAGACGAGGCAGATTATGCCAAACGCTGTCTTGAATGCCAAATTCACGGTGACGTTATACACATCCCTCCAGAAGACCTGCATCGATTAGTCGCCTCTTGGCCCTTTTCAGCTTGGGGACTTGACGTCATTGGTATCATAAATCCACCGTCGTCCAAAGGAAAGCATTGCATACGGTGGTAGTTCCCTTGTATTGAGAATTGATTGGCCACATATTGATGGATTTATACACACACTAGGGCGGTAATCTTATGAGCCGAAGATGGTGGTAGGGGACCTATACCCGAGCTGTTGGCCTACACTGGTGATGAGCCCCCATAGTGACCTTGAGCGTACTTAATTGGCTGTTTGTAACTGGACAAATAATAGGTTGGCTAATCATGCATTCAAGGCATAGACCAGCGTTTATCGCTATCATACGTGATATACGTATTTTGTCCGACTGGATGAACTTTTCTAGGTCAATGATTGCATGAGTGACGAACCCTTTGTTTGCACGAATGAGCATCCTCGGGGCGATGATTTGCATAATAAGACTGCATTCCTATGTTTTGTGTTACTTGGATGTTTTATGTTATTTCTTGTTTAAAGCGGCGGTGTGTAATCTTAAGGGGAGATCACACCAAGCTAGACATATTAATTCAATCGTACAAAGGATATAGGGGCTGATGGACTTGGGGCAGATCAAGAGGCAGCTGCGGTCGAGGAGGAACCCTATGATGATGAGCCGTACCAGGAGGCGGCTGCATATTACGGCTTAAATCAGTAGATTTCATTTATGATAGATGTTTGGGATTATTATTATTATTACATTTGAGGATTTTGTATATTGGCCTCCAGCTGAGTGGGCTAGAATATTGTTCACGTTTTGATCATATTTACGTCATGGTTGTCTTTCCGCTACTTGCACTCTGATTTCCATTAATTACCACTATTATTTAGTTAACATTTGGGTTTTGGGGATACGAGTCATGTACTCGGGTTCTAAAAAACTAGGGTGTTACAAGACCTCAACTTTTACTTGATTTTATGTACATGATAATGTTCAACGCTCTATTTTAATCATGTTTGTGTTGTAAGGTGAATTTAGGAGTTTGGACTGAATAAGGGTGCTAAAGGCATGGATTTGAGGCTCAAGAATCACCAAGGCAAGGGACGGATCTTAAGAGATCAAAATCGAAGAATTTATATGCCAAAGATCCGAGAAAATCGAGTGATTGAAGATAAAGAGGCTTGAAAGTCGTCCCGAATGCAAGATTACAGGGTTCCCACCATTCGTTTGGCTCGAAACTTTATATCTGGCCTGAGAACCATAAAGTAACTGTACACATAAAATTTCAGTCATTGGATCCTCATAGAAGTGGCCCAACGGACAGATCAGCTTATAAATCACTCATCAGGGGCCCACCTGATATCTGGATATGCTTCAATTTTCGTCTTGACCCTTTCAATAAGATGACAAAATGGATGGACGGAGCAGATTTCTCACGAACATTACGATGGGACCTTGGGGTAAGTGCGCACCCAGCGCGCATAATCTCTCAGCGCACCGGACCGCGCAGATCGGTAAAAGACACAAGACCCTATCCATTTTCGAAACGGAAATAGCGTCCGTATGTTGTCTCTCTTGTGACCCGTAGTGGGCCACCATCATGGTCCCGATGGATGATCGGGACCGTCCATTCGACTTAGGGGGTGGCCACAACCGTAGTCATGGTGTCTTCTTGGTCCCATGCACGCGTACACACGCAGATCGCCGTCAAACGCAGGATAAACAGTGGGGTAATTTAATACAGTGGGTCGCACTAAAACTCGACCAAAACCACTCCTTTTCGACCGAAATTTCAGCAGGAATCCAATGAATGAGGTGAATTTTTCCGAAAACACCATTATAGGGCCCACCGAGCATTTCAGCGCAAGAAGTTCGCATGTAATGCACAACCAAGAAAACTAGGACTTCCAGGGCGTTGTACGTGCATGATCATGGTCGGATGGCTGATCCAAACCGTCCAAAATCTTCAGAGGGTGGCCACGACCCTACTCATGAAGAAAAATTCAAGTTTTGGACAGCAACCACCCAGGAAATTCAATTCACACACAACTTGTTGCATTTTTCTTTCGCATGCAAAAGGTTCTGCACACGTTCTCCAGCCACCGCCTCCCCTTACGCACTTCCTCCACCGCCCCTTGCTGCCTATAAAAGAAGAGAGAGAGAGAGAGAGAGAGAGAGAGAGAGAGAGAGAGAGAGAGAGAGAGAGAGAGAGACGTGGAGTCGGCCAGCTTCTTCCTTCTTCCTTCCTGGTTTTGCTTTAAGAGCTTAGTTTGATCATGGTGATGACAGGCTAAACCTCTTAGCTAGGGCTAAGAGGTGAAGCTTGTAACTTGATGGGGTGTTTTTTTATAGCTTTGATTCATGTTTATTGAACTCTCTTTGATTATAGTTTGATTATATGGAATATTCATGTCTTTTTTTTTTTTTTTTCTGAGATTAATTAGTTTTAGAATTAGGTTAAGATTAAGGTTTTTCTAGTTTTTAATTCTAGGTTTAGGTTTTTCTAGTTTTTAATTCTAGGTTTAGGTTTTTCTATTTAATTTCTATAAACTAACCTAACTTTTTTATTTTGTAAGACCCTGATATAGGCTTTCTAAATTAGTAATCTCTTTCTAATTTTTCTATTTTTCTATTAGAGTTTTACTTTCTATTTTCAGGATTTCTTTTATTTTAAAAAACTAACTTACTTTCTAATTTAGCTTGTTAGTATACACCTATGTCAGCACCCACTAGGGATCGATACCGATGTATCTCCACTTAGTCTGTCAGTAGTTGAGCTATGGACCTGGGTGTTCATTCCAAAACCCTTGGCAGGGTTTTTCATCGGAGAAAACTTTGATGCTCTGGTAGTGTGTGATGGATGATCCACAGGCACGTAGAAATTTCTTAGAAACTGCACACATTGCGGAAAATGTCAAAAGTAAACCGTCCAAATTATAACACCCAGTGTACATGTATAAATGAACAACAAGTTAAGCTTATTGGATTATTTGAATCTCAGATTGGTTGACAATTATTAGACGGTTAAAACTAAAAAAATCCAACGGTGCTATTTCCACAAACAAATGTCCACGAATCAGAGGTTCGGATTTTTCAATCAATCTGATCATGGGGTCGTGACTCGGCGACGGTAGGCTTCACAATCTAGTCGGTTTATTTGAGTTAATATTGCCTGCCCGCGTATCAAGCGTCATACGCAGCGAGAGTATCATATAACCACCTCTTTACATTGAGTTAGCAGCACTGCAGCAGCCGTCGCTTTGGGAGGGCGAACCAAATGAAAGATTCTTGCAATAGCTGAAACACCATCGTCGTCATCACCATCAGTAACCATGAAGCTGGTACAAAACATTTCTGGTATTTCTCAATCTCCATTTCTATCTAGTCTTGGAAGGAACGACCCAACCACCATCATCTTTTCATCTGATCTCTCAATTTTCTATTCCTTTTCAGGCCACTGCCGTTCTTTGTCTCGCTTGATGCTGCGGCCCATTTCCCTCTCCGCATCATACTCATCAGCGGCATCTGCTTCGTCGACAGACGTATATGCTAGGAGGAACTACGCCAATAACGTCTCCGAATACAACACTGTTCTTGGTTCTCTAATCGCTCAGCGAAGGCAAGCTCTTTTTTTTTTTTTTTTTTTTTGAAATTTTAAATTTTTTAATCTTTTGGATCTTTGGCATTTTTGTATGTTTGTGTTGCTGAAGGGGGGTTGGTTGATTTTGGAATGGGTTTACTAGGCATTTCCTTCTGAGGGACGTGTATGATGACATGCTGCTTGATGGAGTTCAGCCGATAAGAGACACTTTCCATTCTCTGATCATCGGGGCGATGAAAGGAAGCCGCCTCCAAGATGCATTCTTTTTCAGAGAAGAGATGAAAGTTATGGGACTTGCCCCTGATGTAAGTCTGAAATTTCATTCTGTAATTGGGGCCCTTATTTACACCCGCACTTTTTATTTTATTTGTTATTTTTACCGGCGATGATACAGTTGAATATAAGGCTAGTTTAAAATACGATTTTATGAGGTTGTTTACAAGTTTAAAAGGAAAGTTCATCATTCAAGCAGGGTGGGTGTATATGTTTATCTCCTTTGTAGTTGTGAAGTTTTGTATGATGCTTGATGGTAAGAAACATCTGGTTTTCATTCTCCCGGGCATTGGTATGGGTGGTGCCCACCTTTCAATTATCTAAGTCATTCACTTGGTGTGCCCATCATGAGATGTGCTATGCCCCAAATTCGTTCTTATCAGATGATCCTTGCCAATCCTATTGCTGGCTTGCAGACGGACAATTGAGTCCGGTGGTCCTCATTTATTGGGTGGTTGAGATCATCAGATGGGGGATTTCTATGGTGTCTCCCTTATATGATGGGGCCACCTGTGAACGCTGGATCGCGGGGATTGTGCTCATGGGGGCCTTTTTCAGACTTTTGCTACTGTGATTATGCGGTTTAACTCGGGGTAGGAAATATTTGATCTAGAGTTGCCACTATTCAATAGACTCAGATTTTCACTGCCATCTTGACCCAGCATAATCTTTAGAAACCATAGAATTTGGGGATTCCCTGTTTTATAATGACTCCTGATTTGTAAGTTGAGATTATGAGTAAGGGACATTGGTGACAGAGAAGGAAGGTGTTAGGCACCTTCTTTGCCTGCATGCGAGTGCGGTCTCTACTTTGTGAGATTCAATGGATTTCAAGGGATTTGATTAGTCTCGCATTAAACGATGTAATGGATGGATGATATGAACTGCAATAGTGCAATGTCCAACTCTGGAGTGAAGTGAGGGATTGAAAAATACGTGATCTGCCAGGACCCATTTACATGAGAGAGAGTAAAAAAAATGTAAAATATCTCAGTCGATCTAAGTTTTTGATGTGGCAGGATCCGGAGAACTGACAAGCCCCAAAGCATACACTCAAAATGATTAAAAAAGTGGGGAGGTTGTAATGATGCAAGATGCAGAAATGAAAATGATGCAATGGGTGCAATGTCTAACTCAAAAGTGAGAGTGTGGATTGAAACACAGGCGATCTATCATGATTCGTTTACCTAAGAGAGATGGTAAAGAAAAGGGAAAAATACCCTAGTTGTTTTGAATTCTTGATGTGGCAGGATCTGGAGAATCGACAAGCCCCAGAGCATACACTTGGATAGACTAGAGAAGCAGGGGGGTTAAGAGGAGATATGATGATGTAAGTGCTAAATGCAAGAATGATGAGGATGAATGCAATAGATCTATGATCCAGATAATCCAACATAAGGGCTATGGGTGAGTGGATTTTTGCAAGGATTGAATGAGGGAAGTGGATCGGCCTTTTGATGGTTGAGATGGCTAAGGCTTAGGTGTAGTCAGACTAGCCTAAATTTGGGATGACCTCTCTCTTAAGGATAGGTGTTGATGATGCGTGTGGATGTATTGAAATGAAGAGGGTAGGGGTATTTATAGTTGAAGTGAGTGATCTTTTAGTGATATAGGTGAAGTTTAGGGGGGTAAAAGAGGTCTTGGAGGGCTGTGATTCGCTGAGAGAATGAGTGCCATGTTGCATTCTCCCATTAGCTACAGGGGTTGGTATGGGGTGTAAAAAGAGAAAACTCCAAGGGTAAGTTGGTCATTCGAGCTTAGGCGCAACACTCGAGGTGGAGGGTGGAATTCTCTGTGCTCCACCTCAGCACACCTCGGGTTGTGGAATCATCCACGTGGTAGGTAACTCATCATGAGCCGCACCTCATGATTTGCACCCAATTTCTACAGGGAGTTCTTGTAGATCTTGGGTACCTCATTGACTTCCTGTTTTCAAGCTTACTTGGGTTTAAGGTTGTATGGGCTTGGATTTGTTTTTGTTTTTTGGTTTTTTGTTTTTTGTTTTGTTTTTGTTTTTTTTTTGTTTTGTTTTTTTTTTTTTGTTTTGTTTTTGTTTTTGTTTTGTTTTGTTTTTGTTTTTGTTTTTTTTGTTGTTTTTGTTGTTTTCGTTTTGTTTTGTTTTGTTTTGTTTTTTTGTTTTTGTTTTTTTTTTTTTTTTGTTTTGTTTTGTTTTTGTTTTTGTATATATATATATATTTTTGTGTGTGCGTGTGTGTGTGTGTGTGTGTGGTTTTGGATGAGTTTGGACATACATAGATCAACCGCATTAACTTGGGTGGGGTGTCTACACCACCATATCCCCTACATGTATTGTTTCTTGAACCAAGGAAACATTGTATATCGGCCTATTTACAAGAAATTATCGCCTTGTTCTCGGTCTTCTGAATCAAGGAAACATTTATTATGTATTGTCTCTCCCATCTATAACACCTTTTTCCAAAAAAGGACTTTTTAAAAGAAATCGTCGTTTTTTTAACAAAGAATAACCATTACATAATGTGCAACTGTTGGGTTATTACTATATAATCTATATATTACCTGGGTTTGCGTGGGTCTAGGTTTTGAGCTCATGCGACCAAATCTCAAGACATGGGCTTGAACTGTACATTTAATATTTTATTGTTTTTGTTACTAAGAGTCTAAAACATTGTTAAATAATTTAATTAATTTTTGTAGTCTTATTTTACAAAATTTAATTCTTACTTAATATACAACACCTGGGTGGATTGAGCCATTCCATTACAAACCTTACCCATACCCATGTCATGTCATATTGTAAGGATTTGGGTAACATTGGTTACTGCAAATTGTCATTGTATTCACCACTATAATTCTTTTAAAAAAAACTCTTCTCATGATGATGAAGTTTGATACTTATCAGAAACCTTTTGAAGTATCCATTAGATCTTCTAGGCGAGGAAATTGGCATCTTGGTTGAGTTGATGGGTATTCTCGAAGAGGTCTGCGCTAACGTTCAAATGCTGGATGTTAGAGTGTGATAGATAATGTGATTTGGGGTTTCTCTTTAAGTCATATTCTTGATTATCTCGGATTTGGATGAGGTCTTTCAGTTTGCAAAGGTTGATGGAATTCAATCTCTCCTAGGATGGAAGCCTCTATATGGAAAATGACGGTGAATAGAATCTTTATACTAGACAACCTTCATAAATGTATCATTGCTTTTCTGAATATCTGTATTATGTTTAGGGATGAGGAAGAATCAACAAACGACTTTTTTTCATTGTAACGCGGCAAGAAGCTTTTGATGCCATTTAATTTCTCTTCAACATCCAATGGGTTCAATGAAAGTCGGGGTGATGATTGTTGGCTAGGAAGCTAGATTCTTTCGCTCGTATGGGAGAATCTTATGGCTGCCCTTTTCCATTGTGAGGGAGAATCTTATGGCTGCCCTTTTCCATTGTGAGGGAGAATCTTATAGTGGATGATTGCTTTGCCATTATTTGCAGATACTTGAAGGAGAGATTGAATAATCTTAAAAAATATTGTGAATTGTTGTGAGAGTTTATAAGAGTCCATTTTTTCCTTTGTCAAGGGGCCAAAGTCTTAAAAGAGATTTGAGATGCCTCTGATTATATTGGTAGGGATTGTAAGGAGATGATTCTTCAAGTAGTGAACTGAAACCTAGGATGGAGTTTCAGACTCAAAACTCGAACTCAAACTCCTCAAAAACATAACTTACTATAAATAGTAAACTTACTATTTATAGACGGGCATGATTCCTACTAGACTTCATGGTTTTCTGCCAAAAATAGTAGGTGTCCAATTTGGCCTAACCACGTTATTCTCCTAAATTTTCTAAGCCCTTTACATGTTGGGCATGACTCCTAAAAATCAAAGGATCAGAAGTTATGATCGAATTAAAACTTACTATTTATAGTAAAAACGGAAATAAAATGGACTTTTGACCGTCGAACTGATGGAATCTCACAAATTTGGCTTGGGCAACCTGACGTAGTGGGTTGGTTGGCTAAAGTAGCTTCTCCTACCCCAAAATCATAAATGATATGTTGAAAAACTCATTTCGGTTTGCGAGATACTATTGTTTTAAGGTTCTGACGGTCCTGATCACCTCCGCCTCCGATCGGGCTTTCTCTAATCCATCTTAGCCATGAAAGTGTTCGCGACCCGCTCTACATTAGTCCCCTCAAATTCAAAAGAACTCGTCCTCGAGTTTTCGTCCCTCTTTAGTTCATGATACTCGGTCAGGTTCGCGACATTGAAAGTGTGTGAGATTTCCATGTCATCCAGAAGATCAACAATGTAAGCGTTGTCATCGATCTTTTGGAGGATCGATACCTGTATAATCTTCTTATTTTTCAACTTGTTGTAGCTTTTGGTCGGAAATCTCTCATTGTGTAGATGGACCATTACATGGTCGCCCACCTTAAACACCTTTTGTTGTCGATGCTTGTTGGCTTGCTCCTTGTACTTGTCATTCGAGGCATGCAACTTGGCTTGCACATCCGCATGAATGCCCACGATTTGGTCCGCCATATGTTCTGCTGCAATGCTCATGTTCGAGAGCTTGGGTATAGGGACCAAGTCAAGTGTGTGCCAGGGCACTTGACCATAAACAATTTGGAACGGGGACTTCCCTGTCGTGTGGTTCACCATATTGTTGAATGCAAACTTTGCTTGAGACAAGGCCAAATTCTACTGCTTTGGTTTGACAATTGAAATACATCGAAGGAGGTTTCCAAACATGCGATTCACGACTTTAGTATGCCCATTGGTCTGTGGGTGGTAGGCATTGCTGAATTGAAGTTGTTAATCAAACCGATTCCACAAAGTCTGCCAGAAGTGGCTAATAAACTTCGTGTCACGGTCAAGTAATAGTCTTGGGAACCTTTGTAGCCGCACGACCTTTTTAAAGAATAAATTCACCACGTGTGTTGCATTGAGGGTTTTTTTACATGAGATAAAGTGCATCATCTTTGAAAAATGATCTACCACCACGAACACCAAATTCATGTCGCGCTGTGTGCATGGGAGAGCAAGCATGAAGTCCATAGATAGTCCTCCTAAGGACCATCAGGCATAGGTAACGGGGCGTAGAGGCCCATATTCTGAGACTGCCCCTTGGAGGTTTGATAAACATGACAACACTGCATTGCTTTACCCATGTCACATCAAGGTGTCCCATATCCGTTACGATACGGCCGTATAGGCCGATACGTAACGGTAACGATCGACACCGTTACGCGATACAGGGTCGAAACGGGCACCCCCGATTCGTGGATCAGAATCGCTGTTACTGAGGCCGTTACGCCCGTTACAGAGCCCATAATGGTCATTACGGTCCCGTAACTACTGCACGGGGAAAAAAATAGGAAAAAAAAAACATACCTGTTTTTTTTTTTCTTTCGGTTCTTCTTCTTCTTCTCCTTCTCCTTCTCCTTCTCCTTCTCCTTCTTCTTCCTCTTCTTCTTCTTCTCGCCCTGCTGCGGCTGCGGCCGTGGCCGTGGCCTGGGCCTCCTCCTCCTCCTCTCTCTCTCTCTCTCTCTCTCTCTCTCTCCTCTTCTTTCCCTCCTTTTCTTTTCCCTCTCTCTCCCATCTTTTTCATTTGAAATCGGAAGCGGATTGACTGGTGTACCACACACCAGTGTAGCTGCTGTAGGTACGTGTCATGTTAAGACGAGTGCTGACACTCCTCGAGCTCCGAGTTGTACGAACGGTTCAAAGGAGATCAAAGTTACGTGGGCTCCACAGTGATGTATTTATTATATCTACACCGTTCATCTATTTTTAAATATCATTTTAGAGCATTACCCAAAAAATGAATCATATCCAAAGATCGCCTGGACCACACCAAAAATAGTAGCAGAGATGATGATTTTCATCGTTAAACAATTCGTAGGCCCACCATAACGTTTATTTTCCATCCAATCTATTCATAAGGTCAAAAAGACCTGAATGATGAGGAAAAACAAATTTCATATTGATCCAAAAGTTCTGTGATCCCAAAAAGGGTTTCAATGGTAGACGTTCAATCCCCCACTGCTTTTTGTAATATGGTCCACTTGTTAACTAGATCTGTATTATTTTTCGTGTCAAGCCTTAAGACGATCTCGTCAAATGAATGGACGGTTTAGATATAACACATACCTCATGATCAGACCCATAGGACTTACTGACGTCAATACACATAGGTACACCAGGCATCCAAAGAAATCGGACTCTCTGGAGTTACGCAGCACGCTTTTGTACATGTGCCTTGTGGCCCCACCATAATGTATATATTTTATCCATGCCGTCCATCCATTTTGCCATATCATTTTAGGTCATGATCCAAAAAAATTAGGAAGATCCAAATCTCAGGTGGACCACACTATACGAAACAGTGGTTATAGAATGCTCACCATTAAAAATTTCTTAGGGTCCACTGTAATGTTTATTTTTCATCTAACCTGTTAATTGGGTCACATTAACGTGGATGAAGGGAAAACACACATGTCAGCTTGATTTAAAACTTTTGTAGCCCCCAATAAAATTTTAATGGTGGACGTTTAATTATTGTTATTTCTTATGGTGCAGTCCACCTGAGCTTTGGATCTGCCTCATTTTTTGGCTCATGCTGAAAAATTATTTGGCAAAATGGATGGACGGTGTGGATATAACACATTCATCACGGGTGGGGCCCAAAAAACTTTGACACTCGTGTGCTACAGTTCACAATTCGAGTCTCGCCTAATTTGGGCCCTTAAAAAATTGTACACGAGACATGTATTAACTTAAAATTTACCAATTAAATTATGGACTATAATTGCTAACTCACAATGCTAAAATCAAATTGTTTGAATAGTTTTAATTATTAATTTGTGGATGCTTATTTTTTAAAATAGTGCCTTTTTGATTTTTTTTTTTTTTTTTCATGATTCACTATCCAATAAATGTCCACCAATTCATAAGTGGGATAATGCCAATAAATTGCATGAATTTGAGGCCGATTTGGGGCATGGATTTGTCCTCCAAGTCAGCCCCAAATTGGCAATGCCATCTACTTGAATTTAATTTAATTTTTTAAAAGAACTATTGGGAGAAATGATATCAAATTGTTAAGTATATAAATTAGATATTTATAAAATTAAATACACGAATTTTGTAGTCAAATTCAAGTTATCTGGTTCATAAATTCATCAGACAGTCCGATACAACTTCTCACCAAAGAGTGGACCGTTACACCACTATAAACATGTTCCAATTTATAAATGAATGCATATTTGGAATGCTTAGAATATTCTGGATTTAATCCATATTTTTTCATGTTTTTTTGGTAAAATTTTTTTTTTTTTGCACCGTTACGGGCCGTTACGCCCCCGTATCGCCGTTACACCCCAATATCCGTATCGGCATTAGAGGGCACCGTTACGCCAACCGATACCAATATGAGATACCTTGTGTCACATACTAATTGTGGCCAGTAATAATACCGGTCCTCAACAAGAGCCCGTATCTTGTCTTGCCCAAGGTGTCCAGTCCACCAAGGCCACCTCCATGTAGCTCTTGAATAACCTGCTTCCTCAAAGAACTTTGGGGGATGCAAAGTCGATTCCCTTTGAAGAGGAAACCGTCTTGCATATGTAGGTCATTGGGATGACCCTCTTGGCTCCTTATTCATGCATCCTTGAAGTCCTCTTCCTCGGCATACAACTCCTTGAGATAGTCGAAGCCAACCACATCATTGCTCGTTGTAACAAGTGATGCACGACGGCTAAGTGTATCAGCCACCTTGTTTTGCTGCCCTGACTTGTGCTTTAGAACGAATGTGAATTTCTAAAAAAAATGCAACCCATCTAGTATGCACATGATTCATGTTAGCTTGACTATTAATTAACTTTAAGGCTTGATGGTTAGTGTAGAGAACAAACTTTCTCTGAATCAGATACTGCCGATAATGTTGTAGCGCTTGAACAATTGCATACTGCTCAAGCTCATATGTCGATTACTTCTTTCAGACTTCGCTGAGCTTCTCACTATAGAAGGCTACTGGCTTGCTTTCCTGTGATAAGACTCCTCCAATTCCGACATATGAGGCGTCACACACAACCTCAAACAACTTGTCGAAACTGGGAAGAAGTAAGACCGGTGTTGTGAACAATCGATGCTTGATTTCGGCAAAGCTCTTGTTAACATCATCGGTCCACTAAAACATGCATTTTTCTTGCAATCTGTAATCGGTGTGACTATAGTGTTGAAATTCCGCACGAATTGAAGATAGAAGGTTGCCAACCTATGTAAACTCCTCACTTCATGAATGTTTGTCGGGATCGGCCATTCCCTGATGGTTCACACCTTTTCATCGTCCACATGGATGCCCGTGGACGTCACAACAAACCCTAAGAACAACAGGTTGTCTGTTAAAAAACTACACTTCTTCAAGTTGAGGTACAACTTGTTAACTGCCAGGACCTGTAGCACCTACTTGAGATGTTCTATGTGCTCTGTCTGACTCTGGCTATATATCAGGATGTCATCAAAATATACCATCACAAACCGGCCAATGAACGGCTTCAACGCTTGATTCATCAGACGCATAAAAGTGCTCGGTGTGTTCGATAGACTGAAGGGCATGACCAACTACTCATACAACCCTTCTTTGGTCTTGAATGCCGTTTTCTACTCATCACTGGGCCGGATACGAATCTAATGGTACTTGCTCTTTAGATCTAGTTTAGAGAACACCTTGGCACCTTCTAGCATATCGAGCATGTCATCCAACTACGGTATTGAGAATTGATATTTAATAGTAATCTTGTTAATTGCTCGGTTGTCGACACACATGTGCAGGATCTCATTGTTTTTAGGCGTTAACAACACTGGCATAGCACAGGGGCTCATGCTCTCTCTTAGAAGACCCTTATGGATCAATTCCTCCACTTGCCCCTGAAATATCTCACACACTTTTGGACTCATCCAATAGTGAGGGCGGTTGGGCAAGCTAGCTCCAGGGATGAGGTCTATGTGATGTTGGATGTCTTGCATGAGGGGTAGTTTATCGGGTAAATATTCGGGCCAGATTTCTTTGAATTCCTTCAGCAACGGCCTTAAATTTAGAGGAATGTTCGAGGGCTCCGATTCCTCGCCCTTTACTACCACGACGTACATCTTGCTGGATTCCTTGAATTCCTCTATGAAATCCCGAATGGTCAAGAGGGAGCTCCCCTCCACTTTAGAAGTTTCAGGGTCGTTCTCTGGTGTAATAGGGGCAAGGATCATCTTTTGACCGCCCTTGATGAAGACGTAAACATTGTCTCGTCTTCGGTGGGGTCGCATCACGATTTGCTTGCCATGGTTGACCAAGTAACATATGACATACTTCCATGTCGACTATGTCGCAAAGTAATTGATCCTTATAATTCGTTCCAATTGTAAACAAGACAGTGCATTGTTCGGTTACCTTGGTCTCGTTCGCCTTTTTTATCTAGCTAATTGAGTGCGGGGAATGATGCTTTGTCGTAGCTAGCTGCAACTTGTACACCATCACCTTCGAGACGATGTTTTCGCTACTGCTATGTCTATGATTAAATCATAGACCCTGCCGTTGACTATACACCGCGTACGGAATATATTGCGCCATTGTGGGTGCACCTCATTCCTTGGAGTGTACAATAATCGCCTCACGACCAAGGATTCGCTATGATCCTCGGCTAACAATTCTTCGTCCCCAACTCCTTCCTCAACTGCTCGTTCATCTTCATCACCTTTGGTGCCATCTTCGTTAATGGCCAAGTGGGTTGCGGGGCATTGTGGGCAGGTGTTTGATAAGTGGATTGGTTGGCCACAACGGTAACAATTATTTAGCCATGGTTGACCATAAAGATTTGGAATCCTACTCGGACCCCCTGTTGTGGGTGCTGCACTTTGAGGTTTAGATGGACTGCTCCACTTGTCATGGTTTGCAGTTGTAGGAGGTTGAGGACGTCCTCTTTCCTTTGGCCAGCGCTGAATCTTGCGTGGGACCAGTCATCAAGGTGTTTCGTTGCCGTATCGGTGGACGTAACGGTGCCCACCGTTACTGATACAGATACGCCTTGTATCGGCCGATACGGGGTGTGTAACGGTGAAAAAAAAATTTTGGTTAAAAAATTATGGAAAAATATCCATTAAATCCAGAATATTCTAAATATTCCAAATATGCATTCATTTATAATTTAGAACATGTTTATGGTGGTGTAACGGTCCACTCTTTGGTGAGAATGCTATATCGGGTTGTCTGATGGATTTATGAACCTGACAAGCTGGAATTAACTGCAAACCTTTTATATTTAGTTTTCGAACTATATAATATCTATATAAATTTACTATAATGAATGTAATACCAAAACATCTTATATTTTCAAGTTTTCCTTTTATTTATTGTGCTAGTGCATTACATACTTCGTGACTCACATACATTTCATTTCAATATATAGAGTTTAGGGACTTTTGTATCATATTATGTAATTCATATACTTAACAATTTGATATCATTTTCCTCAATAGATCTTTAAAAGAAATTAAAATTAAATTGGGGTAAATAGTGTTGTCAATTCGGAGCTGATTAGGGGACCGTTTGATGCCCTAAACTAGCCTCAAATTAATGCAATCTATTGGCACTTATCCCACTAATGGATTGGTGGACATTTATTGGACAGTGAAAAATGAAAAATATCAAATGGTCCTATTTCAAAAAACAAGTGTCTGCAAACTAATAGTGAAAATTGTTCAAACAATTTAATTTTGGGATTGTGACTTAGCAACAATGGTCCCAAAATTTAATTGGTTAATTTTGAGTTGATATATACCTCATGTATAAATTTTTAGGGCCATGTACGTGGGGTTCACTCGATTATGTATTATATATACATGTCATCCATCCGTTTTGTCAACTCATTTAAGGGTATTGGAAAAAAATGAGGTAAATCCAGATCTCAGGTGGCCCGCCTGACCACTAGTGGGTGCCACCTGAGATCTGGATTTACCTCATTTTTTTCCAATACCCTTAAATGAGTTGACAAAACGGATGGATGACATGTATATATAATACATAATCGAGTGAACCCCACCTCGATGTATTTGTATATCCATGCCATCAATCCATTTTGCCAACTTATTTTAAGGCATGGTCCAAAAATTCAGGTAGATCTAAATCTTCGGTGGACCGCTAGTGAGCATGCCTTTAAAAGTGGGGCCCACCTCAATGCATTTGTTGTATATCCATGTGGTCCATCCTTTTTGCCCACTTATTTTAGGGCATGGACCAAAAAATGAGGCTGATCCGAATCTTAGGTGGATCACAAAATGGGCCTTAAGAAGATTTTAACGACGGGCATTCAATCCCAACTGCGTGGTCCAATTGAGATTTTGATCCCTTCATTTCAAGGATCATGCTTTAAAATGAACCTGAAAAATTATGGATGGCATGGATTTACTATACATAAATCAAGGTGGGCACTACTAAACATAAAATAGTGTGTGTGCACTATGCAGCGTGCACTGCAGATTATAAAAAAAAAGAAAAGAAAACTGCGTGGCTGTGAAACAGCCACGCCATTCCATTTATTTTTTCTGGAAAAAGAAAAGAAGAGAGGGAAATGAAAAGAAAAGAGGGAAAGAAGAGAGGGGACCGAACCGAGAGAGAGAGAGAGAGAGAGAGAGAGAGAGAGAGAGAGAGAGAGAGAGAGGCAGCAACTGCTACCGCCACAACCGCAGCAGCAGCAGCAACAACATCGCCGTAGCCGCAACCCCATAATAATAAGAAGAAGAAGAAAAGGAAAAAAAAAACGGTATGTTTTATTTTTCATTTTTTTTTTTTTTTTCCAATTTGTCTTTAGGGTTGTGGACTGTAGCGTTTGTTACGGTACCGTAACGGCCGTTACAAACCCAAAAAACAGAGGTCCCTCGTTTCGGGGCCGAATCGCGTAACGGTTGATGTCGTTACCATTACGTATTAGCCGTTACGGCCGAAACGTAACCGATTTTGAATACCTTGCTGTCATGGGGGGCCAAGTCGAAGGGTAAAGCCGAGTAGGGACTCTTGCAAACTGCGTTTCTACCTTACCTGTCAACTGAACCGCTTTATCCACGGTCCTGACCGGGTGCTTCTGAACTCACTCTTGAATTGTCGATCGTAAACCGCCTATGAACTGTACTACCTTTTGCAATTCAGTTTCTGACAAGTCATTCCGCATTGCTAACTACTGAAATTCTTCGGTGTAATCTGTGATGGTTTGATTCTCCTATCAACAATTTTGTTATCGCTGGAACAATACATGCTCGTAATCATTGGGGATGAGTCGTGATTGAAGAAAGGCGTCTCATCCGTGGCCATGATCGGATGGGCGCTTTGTTTTGTTGGGCACATGAGAGTTGTAATTGCTCCTACCATGCAGAAGCACCAGATTTTAATTTGAATGTTACGAATTTCACTTTTTTATGTTCCGACTCATCCATGTAATCAAAATATCATTCTACTTCGGCTAACCAATCGAGGAAATCTTCTATACGCAATAAGTCATTAAAATTGGGAAGTTCGGCCTTATCTC
Organism: Magnolia changhungtana; assembly: GCA_030180095.1. Taxonomy (NCBI): domain Eukaryota; kingdom Viridiplantae; phylum Streptophyta; class Magnoliopsida; order Magnoliales; family Magnoliaceae; genus Magnolia; species Magnolia changhungtana. The sequence continues at coordinate 2,226,535 of JASAUF010000384.1, read as the reverse complement.
AATAGTTTCTTTCAGCACGATTTAGTCGATCATCTCCATGGACCAGTCGTTGGGCAACGCCGCCACCGATGTCTTTGTCGCTGGAGCTCGACTCTTCTAGGGTAGCCCTACAATTCACCTCCGAAAGTGCGCTACGGAAATCGGGGTTGTGCCGTATAGCAACCACGGGTGATTGAGTATCGCCTTGGCCTCGGGGCGGAATTAGCACATCCGCAATACCGTTGAGGGTTACCTATAGTCCTTGCATGGTCAAACTGACTCTTCTGGTGGAAAGCTTCCATTCTTCCCAATAGATAACGAATCCCTGGATTATCGTCCATAGGATTTTAGTCAATTTCGTCGTTAGTTGCCATCAGTTCGAGGGTAATCGTTCCTTTGATACCAATTGACGCAGGGAAGGACGTGATGAGGTCGATCACCGTCTTCCTTAGGGATAATTACTCCGAATCCATGAAGCTTCTTTGGACTCCTCACAGAGATTCCTTGAATCCACGAGGGATGAAAATAGAAATAATTTCTAATAATTCAAAAATAATTGATCGATGATAAATAAACGGAATTACAATCCTTAAAATAGTGAACTCAAACCTAGGACGGAGTTTTAGACTCAAACTCTAACTCAAACTCCCTAAAAACATGACTTACTATAAATAGTAAACTAACTATTTATAGACGGTCATGATTCCTACTAGACTTCATGGTTATCGACCAAAAATACTAAGTGTCCAATTTGGCCTAATCACGCTATTCTCCTAATTTTTCTAAGCCCTTTTCATGCTGGGCATGACTCCTAAAACTCAAAGGATCAAAAGTTATGATTGAATTAAAATGACTATTTATAGTAAAAATGGAAATAAAATGGACTTTCGACCGTCGATCTGATGGAACCTCTCAAATCCAGCATGGGCAACTTGGCGTAGTGGGTTGGTTGGCTGAAGTAGCTTCTCCTACCCCAAAATCATATATGATATGTCGAAAAACTCATTCCGATTTGCAAGATACTATTGTTTTAAGGTTATGATGGTCCTGATCACGTCCGCCTTCGATCGGGCCTTCTCTAGTCCATCTTGGCCATGAAAGTGTCCGCGACCCGCTCTACATCAATGAGTTAGTGAAAGCTGTTTGGTACTTTTTTAGTATACTTTTCGGGCTTATGTATGTGCAGAATGGATCACTTATTCAGGTGATAAGAGAATGGCATGGGGCCATTTAAAAAAAAACGGAGAAAGATGGTTTAGAGGGTGCCTTTTGTCAATGTACATGGTTAGTGGAAGGAGAAAAATAGTAGAATTTTGATGATAAGGTTGCCGTGGAAGATCTATCGAGGCGAAGAATTATGTTTATGGGTTCTAATTGGTTTTTAGTTGCCCACTTATTTAAGATGATATCTCATCTTGAACTCATAAGGGGGTGGATTTTTGTGTTCGATGAGAAAATGGAAGCATGCCCTTACTGGTTCTTGCATCTATCTTCTTTGGATTTCTTTTTATCTTTCCTTGCTAATGTTTGTTTTATCACTCATTGGCTCTTTGGGGTGTGAACGTCAAGAGGATTCTTGCCTTCATCCTCCTTAGAGATTTTGTTTTTTCAATCTTTTTAATTAATTTTATTACCTTTAAAAAAAGGGAATGGGAAGGAAAATTGTAGCATCTCTCTCTCTCTCTCTCTCAAATTTTAAAAAAAAAAAAATGAAGAAGAAGATAAAGGTTCACGGTAGTATTTCCACTTTTTTTTTTTTACTGGGCTGTTGGAGTCAAAAGACTCCACTGAAATGGCTGTTCTATGTCTGGGACTGAGTTTCTTTGCCCTGTCTTTCCTTGGGCCCTTAGTTGTGGAAGGTAATGCTAATGTCATCCATTGGGCTTTGCATTTGCATTTAGAAAAGTCCGCTGGTGGGATTTTGCGCTGTGATTGCCCGTCCCAAGCCCATATAGAGGAGGGTTTCGTTGGGTTGATAGCTGGTGTCAAACTTCGGCCACATCTTTTTCTCATGAATCTTGACATCTGCAATCTGAACCATGGCTATTTTCTGTCTTCTCTTCAATGGGATTTGTGACATCTTTTCTTTCCTTAGATGTATCTTTTTGCCATTTTCTTAGAGAAGCTAATGAGGTTGTGGAGTCCCTTGCTAAAGATGGGGTGAAGAGAGGGTCATTTGTTTTGTTGGGAATTTGCTTCTCCTTTCTTGGCATCTTTTTTCTTTCCCCTTCTTTCTTTTAAGGAAGTTTAGTTGTTCATAAAAAGAAAAGAAAAAGGTACCTTTTGAAGTAGAATCTAGAACCAGAGTTATTATGCTTGGTATGAGCAATGTTTTAGTGTGTCTAAACTTCCCTTAGACTTGGGCGATTATCTCTATTTAAGTCTTAAGTCACCTGTTGTTTTATTTATGTTAATTCTGCTTGTAATACTTCTAAAACAACGATGAATTTGATTATTTTTGTTGCAGGTTGCTTTATACAACTTCTTGATCTCAGCTTGTGGAAAATGCAAGAATTCTGACCCTGCAATTCATGTAAATTTTTTATTCTTTGTTTTTATTTCTCATCATTTTCTTTAGAAGCAGAATAACTTGGTCAGTGTCCATGCAAAATGCCCCTATTATTTTTCTTGTGGAAAAGAGAGCCTACAATTATCATCTAATGAGAACACATGGTTGCTGGCTTGTTGCATAATTCAAACGGATGCTTGTAAATCTTCTCCCTGCTTGATTCTTTACTGTATATTATCGACAATATATAGATTGATATGGAGAAATTAACCTAAATGGAATGAGAGATTTGATTGCTCATCACTTCTGTTGTGTTTTTTTACCCCTTATATTGATATTAATCTAACTTCTGACAATATGATTGCTAACTTGTTTGGAGTCTCCTGGAATTGAAGCTTTTGGAAGAAATGAAAAGAAGCGGGGTGAAACCAAATGGGCAAACCTACATATGTCTTCTAAATGCCTGTGCTGCAACTGGTCGCATAGATCAAGTGTATGTCCATTTCTTGCTCTACTTTTTAGCTCCTTTTAATGTTCTTTGTAGAGTGATATTTTTTCAGTTGGTATTATGAGTGGTTGGGAATTAGTGTATTATATGATGTGGATCTCCATCATCATCATCATCATCATCATCTAAGTCTCAGATCTCATGTGGTCGTGTTAACAAGCAAGCATGGTTTAAAACATTGGTAAAAGAGGGCATATCGACCTAGCTGAAAAATGATATGCTATGGTGCATATCCACTCGTGTCGGACCCCTCTTAGGCCATATCAGTGTGAAATTTCTTTAAAAAAAAGAAAAGAAAAGTAGAAAAATATCAGAGAAAAATAAAACAGAAACACAAGAATCTATCATTTGAGTTTGACATTATCCAATGGTGTATTGGATCAATCTTCATTAAGAATGCTGTCCGTCATCTTGACCTGCTGGAAACTGAGTTTTTGAGTCTTTGATCTCTAATTTTGCTGTTAAAGCATTTGTAAATATGAACTCAAGTTTTTAAAGATTGTTAACAATTATGTATCGATTAAAACCTTCATATACAGACTAGAGTATAGAGCGCTACAATAGTCAATAGGGCACTATTATGAAACACTAGCTCACTACTTAGAATCCCCAAAAATACCGAAACTTCACTCCAAGATGCCCAAATGAACAAATTTTTTGTTCAGTCCATTGATCTAGAGTAGCAACAACTAATTCATGCATTTTTTGCAAGAAAAAAATTGAAAAAAAAAACCAAATCTGTTGAACTCAGGAAAAATAGCTTAAAAACATAAAAGTATTGACAGATCCAGAAAAATGAAAGTATTTAGAGATAAAGAAAATAAGACCTAACTGAACATAAATCAATCATGATTTGGTGGATTAGGGCCCAAGGTTGAAAAAGAAAAGAAAAGAAAAGAAAAGAGAGGGACTATACAAACTCAATCATTTACCTATTTTTCAGTTTCCCCCAAAGGAGACCAACCAGCTTTGATTCATCAAGTCTCCCATGAATCTTATGTTTTGATCTTTAAAATGGGCGTCTTCTTAAAAGTAATAATAAAAAATACTTTAAAAGGGGCATAGATTTAGTTGAAACCTCACATTCTTTTCCCAAGCTCAAAATGAGTAAGAATGGCGAAAAATGGAAAAAAGGTAAAAATTTGAAAAAAAAAATGATGCCTTTATAGCGTCTTGGTTGAGACACTTGTTATGTGTGTATTGTGTCCAACAAGCCATATTGGCGAATAAAGTTATGTTGCCAAAATGCGCGTGCGTACAACTGAGATGTGATGTGCCCTCATATCGTGCTTCAGTGTAGCCAGATATAGTTACATATAGATCTGCTGCTGTATTGGCCAATATTTTGAGTCATGCATCCAAGTATCATGATTGAGTTTTTGAATAATGGTATTGGTGAGCTTATTGCCGAACACCAAAACGATATCATACGGGGCGTATTGGGCCCATGACAGATGATATCGACCTGTATTGAATGTTTTTTTTTTTTTTTTTTTTTTTTTTTTTTTTTTTTTTGTTGTCACAAAAAATCTTGAAAAATATTGGAAAAAAGAAAAAAAAAAGTAAAATGTTAGAATCTATCTTTTTTGTGCTTTTAACATGTATTCAATGGCATATCAGACTATTCTTTCATAAGAATGTTGGTTGTTAGTTTGATCTGTTGAAGTTCAACCAAATAGGTCCTAATTGAACATAAATCAAGTATGTTTTGGATTAGGGCCAATTCAGCATGGGTAAAAAAAGGGAGCTGAAAATACGAAAAAAAAATGTTAGTTTACCCCCTTTGATATTTCCCAAAATTGGCCTAGATCTAGTCTATTTATTTATTTATTTTTCTAAGGTCCATGGTTGAAGAAAGAAGTGAAGAAATGAGAGAAATTATGAAACAAAAATTTCAAAACCCCCTTATTATGTAATGAGAGTAGTGATGCAGGACACTTAACCACTTGCTCTACAAGGTCGAACTGTTAGAGTATGGAAAATCAATCCCTTTATCTCATAGCCCAGGCCCCACATATCATAGCTTAGGACCTCGGCCGAACCCCCCTCGTGGGCCCCAAATCACATGGGTACCACCTCACACGAGCCAGCCGCCTCACACGGGCCGCCCACCCCGAGTGTGCCCCTGCATCCCACAGGCAACCCCACTCGAGCCCGGTATGAAAATGCCTTTACATTAATAACCTCCGGTGAGGAGTCTCGAACATGAGATCTCCCGCTCTGATACTAATTTGATGCAGGATAATTAACCACTTGCTCTAAAAGCTTGAACGGTTAGAGCATGGTGAATCAATCCCTTTATCTCATAGCCTAGGGCCCACATTTCATGGGTTAGGACCTTGGCCGAACCGCCCTCATGGGCCCCAAATCACATGGGTACCGCCTCACACGAGCCACCCGCCTTACACGGGTGGGGCCCATCTCACACGAGCCATCCGCCTCACACGGGCTGCCCACCCCGAGTGTGCCCCTGCATCCCACAGGTAACCCCCACTCGAGCCTGGTGTGAAAATGCCCCTGCATTAAGTAGTTGATACGGTTATGCAGTGTTCGAAATATCAGTATCGTGTTATGTATCGCACCCTTGGGATACGGATACGTATCGGTTATCGCATGGGATATGTCGGTTGTATTGCATAATGTATCGCTATTGTTGGAAACATGGGGAAACATTGGGAAATTGGTCGTATTTTTCAATGAAACCTCAACGATTGTTTAAAAAGACATCAATGCACACTTATAAATCAAAACATTACAAAAAACAAGTGCGCGTAATAGGTTTGCTATGTATGGGGTCTTAATCTATATGTTGTCTAACTGAATTGATGTAAGTATATTCATATAATTTATTAATGTAAGATGACGTGTGGAAACACAAGCAATACATTTAAAAGCAAAAGAAGAATCACTAGATCAGGTTACATACATGTTTGATTTTATGTTTGGACACAATGATTGCCACTGATTTGCGCAAAATTGGGAAATTTTGTTTTGTTTTGTTTTGTTTTTTTTTTTTTTGTTTTTTTTTTTTTTCGATTTTCTGCAACTGGGCCCATGTCCTCCAAATCTTGAAAGCGAAGCTTCTAATCCATGATTTTTCATGCAAAACATGAAAAAATCATGGGTTTGTAACAATTGGACACTGGATCGAACATGTGGGATATATCCCACTACTTGTGCATATCGTATCGCACAAGTGGGATACAAGATATATCGTGGGATATATCGGCTGATATCGTCGATATTTAAATCACTGCGGTTATGGTACGGTTGATATTCCGTATCGTTACCAGTGTAGTGTAGTTAACGGTGTCTGGGTGTGTGCCTACCACCAAACACCTATTTGTGCCTATGTTTGCCTGTTGTTGCTGCATAATGTTGTGATATACCCTTTTGGGTACCTCAAAGAATGGCATTTTTGGTATGTAGACTGCCATTAATGGTGGAAAGACATCCTATAAACCACCCGCTTAGAGCACATTTTCCTCATTGCTATTATATCAAAGTTTTGATTTATGAGAAGTTCCTCCTTTCAATTTCTTAGTTTTTTTTTTTTTTAGGTTTAAATTCACGAGATTTTGTTCTTGACTTATTTGTTTTGTTGGTGTTTTGCGCATTAAATTGGGCTTCTTAAAAAGAAAATTGAGTTTCTTTTTGTTCCACGCAAGAGGTAGACGACAAATTGGGGATTTTAGGAGAATTGGAAAATTTAGGTTAGAAGATCTAGGGATATTGAAAATTTGTATCTTAAGGTTAGAAAATTTCGGAATTTTAGCAAAATTGTGACTTTGGGTTGGTGAATTTGAGGGAGTTGGGGAAAATAGGGAACATAATGGTTTAGAATAGGGGGAATTTTATGAAAAATTGGGTATATGGGGTTTTGATAAAACCATGTTTGGAAATCGTGGATTCCATGCCAAACAATAGTAAAGGAAAAGCGTTTCCTCTGATGTGATGATTTGTGTTTTTTTTAAAAGGTAAGGAACTTTTTTTGATGAAATGCCAAAAAGGCGAAAACTACAAATACTACCAGCCATCATGGGCCAATCTCACTGAGGTCAGAGGCTTCAATACAATTGACCCAAGAAACACATCTAATTGAGCCCGCCAAAACACTATCGCTTCCGATTCACTCTTATCTCTGAAGGATTGATTGTTCTTTTCCCCCCACAATTCCTAAAGAACTGCTAACAAGACTAACTTCCAGACCACGCTTCCTTTACTCTCGGCTCCTCCCGTATGTCATGTGAGGAAAAGCTCAAAAATAGACCCTATCATCACCCAAGAAATCTTGAAAAGGGCAAGGAACCTATCCCATGCTTTATGAACAAATGCACAGTGGATGAAACTAGGTGAGTATTGTGAGAGGAATATGAGATTTCCACTGTTTGGCACCAAGAAATCCTTACAATTTTCCATAATTTGGAAACTTTGTGCAAGAAACTAGGTGAATATTGTGAGAGGAATTTGAGATTCCTACTTGCTACCCAAACAAGAATTCAAAATTAGAACCCATTTCAATATTTCTTATGGAAAATGGAAATCATCATCCGGTAATTATTGTGTTTTCCTTTCTTGTCTTGGATTCCACATATCCAAATGCCTTAAGATGAGTTGGGAATTTTGTGAAAATAAGGTTCAGGTTTGGAAAATTGGAGAAATTTGGAATTTTCGGGTTCCGTGGATTCATTGGAATGTTTCGGCGGATGTAAGTTTTTGGAAGTGGGGTCTAACTATGACTGCTTAAAATACGTAACCTTACAATTAGTTTTATTTCATTGTGCTAAAATTAATTTTAGAGTAAAACTATTAAAAAAATCAATTTGTATTTGTATATAACATATATGATATTAATATAATTTTCTAAGAAAAATTGTGCCTGGAATCTCTTGGCTTGCATCTAGGTGTGTTGGGCATTCTAGGGGCAGTTGCTTCTAAGTGCACTTAGCACCTTTAACTGTACTAATTGTAACTGATTTTTAAAACCATGATCGTGATAAATCTCATTTTTTGTTCGACTAATTGTGTGCATTTGATGTAAGCATTTTATTTTATAGAAAATTTTGCCACAACAACTAGCAGGTGATGGAAAACGAAATTCAGAACCACTACTATGGGGTTGGATGACAAACTTTCATCTAGATCTGTATGAGTGGCTGGTGACGTCTTGTGTGTAGCCTCCATAAGTAACTAATGTATGGGAGAATAATAGAAGAAGAAGAAAGAGAAAGAATGATGTGAATAAATGAGGTCAATACCTTATTTTCATGATGCTGGAGTCGGAATTGCCTGTTTTTGAGAAGTTGGAAGTTGAAAGTGTCTAGGAACCATCCATACACCTATCTAATAATAACTATAAAAGAAATATATATATATATATATATATATATATATATATATATATATATATATATATATATATATATATATGAATGTATAGTTATCTTAAATTAGAGAATGATGCAGTCCTTTCAGATTACTATGTGTTACAGTGCTCCTAGTTGAATTGGGACACTCTTGGATAGTCTGCTCAATCACTTTGGACTGTTCAAGGTCTAGAACGCATTTTATTGGATACCATGCAAAAGTCTATTTTAATTATTCTAACAATTGATCAATAGCCTATAAAATGGATGGTTGAGATTGTTTGAACAAAAAGTGGATGATTAAGTTCCAGCATGGATCACTTACTATCCTAAAGAATAATTTTAATTGGACTTTCCTAATCATACCATGGCTTGGAAAAGGGAAGGCGAGTATGGAGAATGCCAACTTATGGAAGGATCAGATCATCCAATCAGTGAATTTTTGCATGGTAGATGATGAAATGTGTGCTTGACCCAATGGATGGTCTAGACCGACCAATTGGACCATCCAATTGTCTTGATGCACTTGGGAACACTTACACTTTTAGGGAAAAAAAACTTGCAATGTGTTGAGAGCACTCGATCTTTCGTCGTTGAATTATTGTATGAAAATATATTTTGGAACATGAATTCATTGTATCTAATTGTTAGAAGATTCAATTTTGTGGAAGTGAGACTTTCTTAAAGTCTTTGCAAACATATGATTGATTTTTAAAATTATGTTTATATGAATGATTCTCTTTTTCTTGGTAACAAAACAACTCCACATGTGTGTATATATATATATATATATATATATATATATATATATATATATACATATATATAGGTGATAAATAGAAATATATCGAAGCTAATTAGGAAATGCTATTCGCAGGTGTTGTGATGCAGGACAATGAACCACTTGCTTTAAAAGCTCTAACTGATAGAGCGTGGTGAATCAATCCCTTTATCTCATATCCCAAGCCCTACATCCCATAGGTTAGGACCTTGGTCGAACCCCCCTTGTGAGCCCCCTTCACACATGAGGCACTTGCCTCACACGGGCCGCCCACCCCGAGTGTGCCTTTTCATCTCACAGGCCACCTCACTTGAGCCTGGTGTGAAAATGCCTTTGCATTAATCACCTTCGGGGAGGTGTCTCAAATACGAGACCTCCCGCTCTGATACTACTTTGATGCAGGACAATTAACCATTTGCTTTAAAAGCTCGAACCGATAGAGCATGGCGAATCAATCCCTTTATCTCATAGCCTAGACCCCACATCTCATGGGTTAGGACCTCGTCCGAACCCCCCTCATGGGACCCACTTCACATGGGTTTTGCTCATGGTGTGCCGTAAAGGCCGTTACGGGGCCGTAAAGGCCGTTACGTAAAGGTAAGGGTGGCAACCGTTACACGTTACGGGGTCGTAACAGTCGTAACAGCCGTTATGGAAAAAAAATGACGTAATTGCCGTTAACAGCACATTACATCCCCTATAAAGGCCATAATAGCCTCGTAATGGTCTATTATGGGACATATATAGGTTTTTCATACTTTTTAATCAACATTATAGGGCAGATATTGGTTTTTCAGGAGTTTTTCAATAAATAAAAAAATAAAAAAAGAGAGACCGTAATGGTCGTTACGGGGCCGTAACAGCCGTTATGCCCCATATTGTAAAGATAACGGTGGTGGCTGTTACAGTCACTGTTACTGTTACGGAATACCTTGTTTCACACGAGCCACCCGCCTCACATGGGCCGCCCACCCTGAGTGTGCCTCTGCATCTCACAGGCCACCCCACTCGAGCCTGTATGAAAATGACCCTGCATTAAGTTGGACTCTCGATTAGAGGGAGAATCATGTTTTCTATGAGAATCCAAATTGGAAGCGGAATTCGTGCTTTGTAGTGTGAGATGGATTGAATCATGTAACTAAGATCTATGCATTAGTTCCTCCTAAAACCACATGTTGTGGTCTAAGAGTTTAACTGAGATAAAAAGAGAGTATCTTTCCCTACACCTGATGGAATTTTGCATTAACAAACATTGCTTAACACCAATTTTTACGTGCAACATATGCAAAATACCTCAAGTAGCTGATCCTCTCACATATAGATAAACAAGGAAACAACCCTCCCATATTTGAAAAGCTCAATATCTTTTAGTCGGCGTGTCCTCATCTTCAATGCGTCAGATAGGGTGGGTTATGGGTTCGAATTAAAATAATCATATGATCAAATTATGTACGAGGAGAACAAAATGTCCAAGTAACCCTTCTAATTGAGGAATTGTATTGTGTAATCCTTGAAACCATGTTTCCTTCTTTTATTTGGAGTTTATTGAATCTTAGTTCAAACGTGCATGTGTTGTTGGGATCAGTGTTTCAAATATCGATACTATCGGCCGATATTATCGTTATCGGCCACCGTCGACACGAAACCCTTCGGAGATACCAAAATTTCCAAAATTATTTGTATTGTGCGATATATCGCATGATATCGCACGATATTTTGCAATATTGCTGATATTATCATCTTTCTCGTGTTTTATTGGAGGATTTTATCATTTTTTGATGCGTAATTACCCGAAAAAATCGAAAAAATAAAATAAAAAAGGGGAAAAGCTTTCAATCCACATAAGAGAGGAGATTTTGGTACCCGTAGAAGCGGATTGCATTATCCGAAGTAGAATTTGGTGGGCTGTGATCGACAACGGTGCGCCGTGCAAAAAAATCTCGAATTCCCCCTTTTTTTTTTTTTTTTTCCTTCGAATGAATGATCTATTGAAATTGCAGAGACGATTTTGGCAACAAATCTCCAAAAATTCTGGAGATTTGGATTTTGGGTGAGAGATTTTAGGGTTACGGAACCCTCGTGGTTAAAAAAATGGCTTCAGAAGCCATTTTATAGTGACGCGAATTGGGTATTACGCTCACCAGGTCTTGTTAGAGACGGACGGTCCTGTCGGGGGCTTTGTGGGGCCCATCGTGATGTATATGTTTTATCCAATCCATCCATCCATTATGGAAGATCATTTTAGGATATGATTCCAAAAATGAGACATCAAAGTCTAAAGTGGACCACACCACAGAAATCAGTGGAGATTGAATGGGTATTGTTGAAAACTGCCTAGGGCCCACCGTGATGTTTGCCATCCAACCTATTCATAAGGTCAAATAGACCAGGATAAAGGTAAAAATTAAATATCAGTTTGATCCAAAACTTGTTTTTTCTACAATTTTTTTTTTCAATGGTATGCATTCAAACTCCAATGCTTCCTGTGGTGTGGTCCATTTAAGTCTTTAATTTGCCTCATTTTTTAGATCACACCCTAAAATGACCCGTGAAAATGGATGGATGGCATGGATAAAACATATACAACATGGTGGGCCCCATAGATCCCCTGACAAGTCCATATGTCTCTTGCACCATTGGGATAAAACGGGCTATTATCCTTACATAGCGGTCCAAGTCTATCTTGATGATTTAGTTCATATCTACACCGTTCATCCATTTTTCCAGCCCATTTTAGGATGCGGTCCCAAAAATTAAGATGATCTAGATCTCAGGTGGACCACACCACATGAAACAGTGGTGATTGAGTGTCTCACCATTGTAAATTCGAAATGGCCCATCGTAGGGTTTTCATAATGTTTATTTGCAATCTGACCTGTTGATTATGTCAAGAAGATTGGGATGAAGGGAAAATAAAAGATCATCTTGATCCTAAAACTTTTGTGGCCCAAAAAAAGTTTTTAATGGTCATTCATCTTTGTTGCTAGTGGTATGGTCCACTTGAGATTTGGATCTTCTTAAGGTTTGGGATCACACCGTAAAATGAGATGGAAAAACAGATGAACGACATGGATATACAAAAAAAAACATAGAGGTGGGCCCCACACGGTTAGAGTAACATCCACTGGGGTGTTACCCGGGTAAGAGCTAATCCGCTCCCCCCCTTTACTTGTTACTTCCTTGCAACCATTTGCAATTGGGAGTTGACATGTTCGATGGGCCCTACTATGATGTCGTCTGTTTTATCCGCACCATTCATCTATTTTGGATGATCAGTTTAGGGCACGAGCCGAAAATTGAGTTAGATCCACATTTCAGGTGGACCACACTAAAAAAATAGTAGTAATTTAACGCTTAACATTAAAAACTTCTTTGGCCCACAATAACATTTATTTGCCATCCAACCACTTATTAGGGCTTGCTGATTTATCACATAAGATCTGGATGAAGAGAAAACCAAATATCAGCTTGATTGAAACTTTTGTGCCCCAAAAAGTTTTTAATGGTGGCCATTGAACGACCACTGTTTCGTGTGGTGTGGTCCACCTCATATTTGAATCTGCCTCATTTTTTGGCCCATGCTCTAAAATGATTTGCCAAAATGAATTGATAGTGTAGATACACCATATTACATCAAGGTCGCCCCATGGCCAGGGGCCCACCAATGGGATGGTTGGCCACTATTATAGAAAGCAGATTGCCTAGTGGGCGTGGAGCTGGGGAAGCCGACTAAACTCTTTGGGGCCCACCTTGCTGTATGTATTGCATATCCACGCCGTCCATCTATAAGAAAATGAAGCAAATACAAGTTTCAAGTGGACCATACTATAAGAAACAGTGGTCAATGATCTCCTACCATTAAAAACTTCCTAAGGTCCATTGTAATGGTTATTAACCATCCAAGCTGTTGATAAGTTCATACAGACTTGGATGAAAGGGAAAAAACAAATATCAGTTTAATCTAAAAAATTTGTGGCCCACAAAAGGTTTTTAATAGTCAATAACCACTATTTTTAAATATTATGCATTTAATTTGAATATGGTTGCATTAGTTCAGTCAAACAGCGCATAACTTATAACCTTATACAAAGTAAACCTATTATATGCTCTTCTTTTTTGAGATGTTATGATTTAAATTTGTATATTAATGTATTTATTAACAATCCTTGAAGTTTCATTGAAAAATTCAATCAATTTTCCAATGTTTCCCAATGTTTCCCAAAATGTGCGATAAATTATGCGATACAAATGATATATCCTGTGTGATAACTGATATGTATCTGTATTCCAAGGGTGCGATACATGGTGCGATACCGATATTTCGAACACTGGTTGGGATAATCTTCAACATCTGGTCAGCCGTACAAAAAAATAAAAATAAAAATAAAATCAATTTCCTGTTTAGCTATTGAGATGCATTTTGTCATCCTCACACAAAAAAGTGAGGGCATTATCCTTCTCTCTAATTTCAGTTATACAAATCTTGAATAAGATTCCAAGGTGTGGCTTACTCAGTGGCCTTTATTCATAATCTTAAGTTATGACTCATGAACTGATAACTAACCTTTGGAAAAAGGGACCTTTTCTCGCTATTCAGTTTAGTTGAGCTGTTGATTATCACTTACATACCATTTCATCAATGGTGTTGAAGTGACCAATTGATTCATCTATGCATAGTTGATGTGGATAAATAGATAATCTCTGTCAGATGGGGTTTTGTAAAAGTGGGAATGAACAAACCCTTGAGTAACTGCATGTTGACATTGTTGGAGTCCGATCCACAATCTGATTCTCTTTCCTGAACCCCAAGACTACATTTTAACTGAAAGTAGGGGGAAAAAAAATAATCCAGATTTACGACTGTGGCAAAGGGAGTCAATGAAGACATAGAATAAGGTAGAATAGGGAAGATCTAGCCAGCCATGCTTAGATCTGGGCAACACATGCCACCCACAGAAACAAATGCTCACAATAAAAGTCTCTTTCTCAAACTATTCTTCAAAATGTTTAACATAACAGGCTCACACCTCCCATGAAGGGAGGGAGGGACATGAAAAAAGAGTGGAGTTTGAATCCAAGTCTCACATATGAGTAGTTCTTGTCTCCAAAACAAGCAAGAGTGTGTAGAAGGAGGCAGGGGATACGAAAAGGATGAACCAAAGGCAATTCCCATCACCAATAACTTTTTATTATGGCACCCCCTTACTTGACTGGGGTAGAGAAAAATATTTAGAAAAGTGAGTGCAAAGTACAATAGAGGGAGGGAGGGAGGACTCTTTGAAGAAGGTTGGGGAGAAATTCATAATGAAGCCTATGTCTAAGAAGATCATAAATTCCATGAAGCTCTTGAAAGAAGAAGTACAAGAAAAATGAGTGAGAGTATGAATCTAAGTATCACATAGAGGAGTTCTAGTCTGCAAAATATACGAGAGTTTGCGGCTAGGGGATTTAAGAAGGATGTACCAATGACAATAAATTGTACTCTGTTTTGGCTACTTGATGGGTGTAGAGAGAAAAAAAAATAAAGAAAAGGAAAAGTATGTGAAAGGCACAATAGACCGACAAACATATATTCTAGGGAACAAGATAAGGTGGAGAAATATCTTGCTTTGGAATTAAAAAGAATTTGCATGGAGGAAGATTTCTCAGTATGAGAAGGAAGATACTTGGTTCATTATGATTCAAGTTTCAAATAGAAAAGTATGCTTCACTCATGCTATTTAGAGGCAGGGGACTTCGCTTCGAGTACCTAATCTGATGGAAAAGAAAACCATGGTACAAACTCTCAAGGATGAGTTCTCTCCAATCAGGGGAGAGTTGATCTCCAATCAGGGGAGAGTTGATGCAAGAGCATTGAAGTGGTAAAAGTGAAGAAATAGGAAAAGAGTTCTAGTGCCAACTTTCGGTGCCCTTATTTTCATGACATATTTCTCGTGGTATGTTTCAAGTGCTAAACAACCATTTGAAGGCATATTGAATTAGCTTTCAAACAAATCTGAGATCACGAGATTCTGGTCAATGGAATTTTGGCATAGTGGTGGCATTCGCAAGTGGACTGGCGGGAATTTCAGATTTCAGCACCTATCCTCTGTCATCACTATCAGCAATCAATTTGCTAACCTTCTTATTAGAAAACAAATTTACCACAAATAGTAAGAAAAAGTGGTTCCTCATAACTCTAGCCACACTGCAATTGGTGAATTGACTATCTGCCATCTCCTAGTCCTCCCAAAGCAACTGCGACATTTATAGTTGAATGGGTTGAACTGGCCATTCATTTAATTGGTTTTTTAGTTTCTTTGTTTCATTTGCCTTTATGAAAGTTACGTTAATAACTTTGTTATCCTAATCACCTGAATGTGTTGCAAAATTGAATAACTGATTGGATGGTTCTGCTAATGTTACAGGTATGCAATTGTTCGTGATATGACTGCAGCTGGTCTTGGTTTAAACAAGTTTTGCTATGCTGGACTTATAGCCGCATATAAAAATAAGCCACCTACAAATACATCAGATGATACAACTACAAAGGTATGTGATATATTGCTGTCAGCTGTACTCTTTACTTGCATTCCTTAATAATGTTTCAGTTGTAGTGGAATGAGTTTCTAATGGAATGTGTACATGGAAAAGATCATTGAGCTTGTCAAGCAGTCGAAAGGGTGGTCCTCTGTTGAAGCTTCAAGCGATATTGCAGAAAATGTGATGATGGGCGTTTCTGAAGAAGAATTGTACAATATCCCGACTGCGGAATTTGTGAATAGACGAGCATTTCTCAACAGGCAATTAACAGTTTATCATGTTGCTTTTCATGCTTGTGCTGAATTGAAGAGTACCGAGGTAATCCTTATCCATTTTTTGTGTTCTTTAAAACTCAGTATTAATACAAGGTTTAGTTGGAGAAGCCATCTCTATAACATTAGTAGTACACTTATAAAGCAGGAAGGTGCAAGTAATAGGCCTATGGTTTTGTAACATTTTTGTGTGGCATGCAAATAACATGATTGTGCTGCCAAGTGCGTTAAGACGTTGTGGGTCTTTGGGCTGCATCACCATCCACATGAACATATGCAATAGGAAGGATAATGCAGAAGGCAACAGTTGCATGGAAATTGATAAGCTTTATTAATGACAAAAAGATGAATACAAGGCATGTAAAATAGGCAGAGCATTTCGAGGGCCTAGCAATGGAGCAAAAGATGGTTGTTATACACATAATGCATTTATTGGGGAGGACCATAGCTCTCTTAATGAGGTTGTCTACAGTGAGCACCTTCTTCCTGTTTGCCAACCATTGATCATCAATCATTGCTATAAATTGCTAGATCCGGCCATTGATTGTCCATCTCCATGAGATTCAAATGCTGACCACTGACACTCCATGATTGCTTTTGATCTAGCTTTTCTACTCATTGATCCTTGACATGGGGTTTTTGTTGATCAATCCATAATGGACTAAATGGAGTAGTTTTTGTTCATTGATCCCTGTAACTGGCCTTTGTCTAGGCCCCACCTAATTGTCTTTACGCCATCAAATGTCATTTAGAGCAATTTGGGCTGTTGGACCTCACTTTGTGTGGCTGGATATTGGCATGTGTAATGTGGACAGGTGGATGCTATTTTGACCAGTTGGATGTTGGCTTCAGCAACTCTGGCCCTTGATCTCATTTCAAGCTGATGAGTTGCAAATCCATGGATTTGGTAAAAAAACATCTTTTTCTTGGAAGTTGCAGGTCCTTCCTTTTGGGGATTTGAAGTGATTTCTACAGTGAGAAATCTATTGATTGTGAACTCTTCTTATCCTGGAAACATCGTTTTCCTTAATGTCCATCTCACTTCCAATCTCCTTCAACAAGCATGGTGAATAGATTCGATGGCTTCAAAAGGGTTTTCTGTAGGAATGGAAAGAAAATCAGAAATTAGTGCAAGTATCCCCTTGTAGATTGATTATAGTTATGTAATGGGAAAGAAAATCTTTTGATCATGAATCGAACAACATGTATATTTATGTTGCTCGTGCTTACAGTAGTTTCTTCTTTTTTCTATCTCATAGTTACAATGAGGCCTTTCATGGATTTCTATATGCACTTCATATTTCATTGGGAAATCCGAGATGTAACACTTCTGAGAAACAGGAAACTCACTCCGTATAAATGGAACATGATTCCTGCAAAACTGGAGACCAATTTCATATTAAAAGGAAACATGGTTCCAAAAAATTGGAAACCCGTTTCCTATAATAGGAAATTCATTTCATGTTTACAGGAGGCATGTTTCCTGTTTAAAACACATTCCGTTTGACTATTTTCTTCAATTAAAGTTAATGTGTTCAAACTTCCAAGAGATTTAGCTCTATAGATGGGGGTTTTGGACTTCTCAAAACACTAGTCCCGGCTGATCCAGGGAGTGTAATAGGTATCTTGATGTGTATACCTCAGATGAAAATCCTATCCCTATTTTGCATTTATCTTCATTCTCATGTGATATCCAGACATGGAAGCAACCAACCTGAGTGTGCCTTTCTCTTATGTTTTTGTTTTTCTCACAAGGTCTTCGATAATTCTGATTGATAATTGCCAAACTCACCAACATTCTGATTTCCACTGTAATGTGTGCATATGTGTTTGTGTGTGAGGTCTCTCAGGCAACTGGTTGTACCACTAAGTAGTGGTATAACTAGCACATAATTGTCATCATGTCATGTGTGTATGATTGCCAACTTGTCCAAAAAGTTGGCCTCACTATGAAGATCGCCTAGTGCAAAATCAAGCCAATCTACTCATCAAGTGAGCTGCATGTACCTTGGATCATATCTGTGGTTGTTTATTGTTTTCTCTGGTGTGGCCACAGGATGAGTAGATCGGCCTGATACAGACACATGCAAGGAATGCTCACATACAACCAGTTGGACAACTGAGTTAAGAGTCCAATTAGTGGTAAGGTATTTTCTTCAGTGTGACCTACCTGATGTGCTGTGTTATCAGAATTGTAGGATTCAAATCTTATACCCACACCTGAGGAATGCTCGCATACAACTAATTGGACGACTTTGTTACAGTCCAACCAGTGTTAAGTTTTTTTCTATGGTGTGATCCACCTGATAAGCAGTGTTATCGGAATCGTATGATTCAAATTGTACACCCAAATAACAATTCTAAACAATCGTATGATAACCGTAGATTACATAAATGGTCCCCAATTACTTAAAAAATGAAAAATATTCATTTTCCATTCACTTGTTCTTCGTTTCTTTTTACCAATTTTCTTTTAAAACATGTAGAAGGCCCTCCCCTATTAAAAATTCCTCACTTTTGTCTTGAGAGAGAAAGGTAGGGAGGGAGGGAAGGAGAGAGAGTTGGGGATTTTTGATATTCAAAAACCCAGAACAAAGAAATCAAGATATCATTTTATATGGTCGATGAAATCAAATGCTGCATTTTCCAACGTGATTTGACACTCAAGAAGGGTACAAAAGAAGGTAAATTTCTTGAAAGAAAAAATGAGGAAGAGACAAGAATCTTTTACTATCATGATAGGTAGGCTTCTTGAAAGACAAGCGGGAGGGAGGGAGGGAGAGAGAGAGAGAAGAGGGTACCATCGAAAGAATCTTGCAATTTACGACACGATTTTCGATTTGATATGGCTCAACACCTATTACGATTTGTGATACAATAACAGTTTTGACAACATTGCTGATGAGTGGATTATCCTGATTTTTGTGCCAAATGTTCTTCATGGTGCTCTTAGACGTGTTGGATGCCGTACACAGTTTACAGGGTGCAATTATACCCTAGCTGTAGTAATTTATCTTCCAACTAGTTGTTTGTGAGCACTCTCTCTACATGTATGCTGTCTCACAGACTCTCTCTACAGCCACAGACATACATATCATGTTTCTTGTACCAGAAGTCTCAGAAGGCATTTCCTGTGTTTTTTCTTGTTTCACGTTTCATACTTTGGCAACTTCTCTATTATTATTATTATTATAAATATTAAAGGATTTTGGCTTTTGAGTATGTAAACATTTTGATTTCCTTGTGTGATATGCCAAAAGCTTGTTAGACATCTGCCACTTCCTGCAACTCGTGGAATGTGTTGATTGCTTCATTTTCCTTTTTAAGAGCCATATGCAAATTCTCTAGGAGCAACATAATATCAAGCATAGAAGTGGACTCAATATTCGATTAATTTACTTTTCTTCACCCTCCTTCCACTGATGTGGCTATATATTGTGCATGTATTCTGTGACTATCAGTGTTGAGAAAGGAGTAATTCTGCCTTTGTAGCTATGTGTCAGCCAATCCGTAGTCTAGTTAAAGGAAGGTTGATGTTTGGTTGTTAGCTGGTGGTCAAACTTTTGCCAAATTAACATGAGTGGATTGGTAAAGCAGACATGAAATATCTGGGACAAGGTTATGATGATGACAACCGGAATGACGATGATACAACTTCCAATGTTTAGAAAATTATATGCAATTTTTGAACAAGAAATCGTAAACAATTCCTTTCTATCCTTCCCTTACTGCAATGTTTTTTTAGAATTATCTTTTGATATTTTTTTAATGGATATTTTAGATGCTGGAAACACTTCTGGAGATGCTCAAGCAGGACGGATATTCTCCTGATGTCTTCATTGTGATGCAAACAATGAGGTAACTATATGTTGGTTCTGAAGAAACAATAACTCCACTTAGCAATGTATTTAGGTGCCTGTATTGATGAAGGCATACAAATTTATTGTTACTTTTGGATTATTTTCACATGATGTCCTGACTCGTTCTGGCATTTATTATAATTAACGTAGGCTATTCTGCACACAAGGCCATGGCCTCTATTATGTTTAATCAATTTGCTTATTATAGAGGGCAGATACAATGTACTGATTGTGGCATTTTCTTCCTGCTCACCTCATTCTGTAGCTTTATCTATTTCTCTAAGATCCTGAATATCGGTATTGGAGGGATTATTAAGGTGTGTATCAGACCATTTCAACCCATATCGGCATAGCTTTTATGCCAAATTTTTTAAAAATATTATGAAAACAAAAAATAACATGAGAATGTATCTTTTATTTGTGTTTTTGAAATTTTTTCAGTGGTGCATTGGACTATTCTTAGGTAAGAATGCTGTTTGTCGGCTTGACCTGCTGAAAACTGAGTTTCTTAGGCTTTGACCTCTAAATTTGCTGTTAAAGCATTTTGGAATCAGAAATTCTTAATTATTAATGATTCTTATAAGATATGAAGTTATCAAACTATTTTTAGTCTTTACTTGTTTCATAACACACCCCCCCCCCCCCCCCCCCACAGTTTTGTTGCTCACTATTTATTGCTTGATAAAATGCTCCAGAGTCATCACTATGGACTACCAACTACTTATCATCATGTATAAAGCATTTAGCTATGTTGCTCACTATTTATTGCTTGATCTAGTAAAACTTATACATATGTCCCCATGTTTTAAAAACTTCCAAGAAAGGGGTTGTTTGTTTACCACTTAATATTTCACCGAAATCTTAAAATCAGATTTTAGCCACTTAATAGGCTATACTAGGTGTTTGTTTACCACAATTAAATAAGTCCTTAATGGAAATTAATCATGGAATTAATTCAGGGGCGGTGTATCTAACAAAAGTGGTAAGTGATTTTGATGAAATGCGGTAAGTGCTTTTGATTAAAATTTTTGGTCATTTTTTTTTCTCAAAAATATCCTTATTTATTATTATTATTATTATTATTATTATTATTGTTATTATTGTAAATGACAAGTTTACCCCTTTTACATGTAACTTCCGCAAAGGCTTTCAAACTACTCGGATTAGAGAACACTCGACAAAGTTTTGTTTTCCTCATCATAATGCATGTGTTATATCCACACCGTCCATCCATTTTTCAGATCATTTTAGGTCATGAGCCAAAAAATGAGGCAGATCCAAAGCTGAAGTGGACCATACCACAAAAGGCAGTGGGGACAATGACGTACACCGTTGAAACATTCCTAGGGACCACTATGATGTTTATTTGCCATCCAACGTGTTCATAAGGTCACACAAACTTGGATAAAGGGAAAACACAAATATCAGCTTGATCCGAAACTTCTGTAGCCCCCAAGAAGTTTTCAAGGATGAGCATTTAATCCTCACTGTTTTCTATGGTGTGGTCCACTTGGGCTTTGGATCTACCTCATTTTTGGGATCATGCCCTAAAATGATCTAACCAAATGAATGGACAGTGTGGACATAACACATACATCACGAACTTTGCCAGGTCAACACGACACTAAGGTGTCTTGTTCTGTTCTTGCGAAAGGAGCGGATTAGGTGTTACCCCAGTAATAGCTTAGTGGGTGTTACCTTGACCATAACACCCTAACCATAGCACTCACCTTGATGTATGTGTTGTATATCCACGTGGTCGATTAGTTTTTCCAACTCATTTTAGTTTATGGTCCAAAAAATAAAGTAGATCTAAATCTCCAGTGGACCACACAGTAGTGGTTGAATGCCACCATTAAAAACTTTTTGAGGGCTGCAAAAGTTTTGGATCAAGCTGATATTGTGTTTTCACTTCATCTAGGTCTGTGTGACCTTGTCAATAGGTTGGATGGCAAATAAACATTAAGGTGGTATCAATGTTTTAAATAACGGTAGCTTGATGTGTAGCGCTCAACCCTCTATAGCGTGTAGCATAAATATGTCTCTATAGCGTGTAGCATAAATATGTAGCATGTAGCGTAAGCTACACGATACTTCTATTTTTTAATTTAAAAATAGGACATATAATAAATAGTGAAAAAAAGGGAAAGAATATAAAAATGCCTAAAAGATGATTCATTTTATCAATTATAAGCATGTTCAAAAAAGTTATTAGTTATCATTTATCAAAAGCCAATCCACATATGTAAGCCAAATCAAATAATTATCACATCAACAACTTTATAAACAAACCACTTTAATTAATAATGTCTAATTGAAACCACAAGTCACAATTATGAAAAGAAATAAAAATCCCATAGGTTAAAAGTATCAAGTACAATACAAGTGTCATCCTCAACATTAGAAACAAAGAAAACATGAAAAAATAATAAAAAACTAAAATAGTAAAAAAATACATTGTAGCTTATGCTACGGACGCTACGCGCTACGTAGTTGTAGTGTACGCTACGACCCCTGTAGCGTGCGCTACAGGGGATTTACGCTACTTGGGACGCTATGGCCACACTACGCTACGTAGCGTATGCCACCGCTACGTTACGGGCGTTATTTGAAACACTGGGTGGTATATGAAGTATTTACTGGTGGATGTTCAATGACTGACATTTCTTGTGCTATGGTCCACTTAAGATTTGGATGTATACTACATATATCAAGGTGGGCCCCATGGCCAAGGTAGCACTCACTAAGGTGCTACCCCCTCTCCACTAACGGTGGACTTGATTCAGTAGTGACCCCTTCAGTAGGTGCTGGAAAAGCTCTGTGGGGCCACCGTGATGTATGGTTTTATCAATGCCATCCATCCATTTTTCCATATCATTTTAGGTCATGAGCCCAAAAAATGAGGCAGATTCAAATCTCAGATGGATCACTTTGATAAATATATTTTATTTCCACTCCGTCCATCAATTTGATAAATATATTTTATATCCACACCGTCCATCAGTTTTTCTAGCTCATTTTAAGGCATGGCCCAAAAATGAAGTAGATCCAAATCTCAAGTGGACCACAACACATGAAACAATGGTCATTGAACGACTACCATTAAAAACATCCTAGGGCACCACCATAATGCTTATTTGCCATCGAACCTGTTTGTAAGGTCACGTAGACCTAGATGGAGGGAACAGACAAATATTAGCTTGATCCAAAACTTTTGTTGCCCCCAAAAAGTTTTTAATGGTGGGAATTCAATCCCTGTGGTGTGGTCCACTTGAGATTAGGATCTTCTTCATTTTTGTGACCATATCCTAAAATGATCCAGAAAAATGGATGGACCACGTGGATATACAACACATACATCAAGGTGTGCCCCCCAGTCCGTTGTTAGCTCAGTAACACCTAATCCACTCCACCTTTGGAAGGAAGCCAACTAGGTGGGGCCCACCATGATTTTTGTGAGAAATCCACCCTGTCCCTCTGTTTTTTCAAATTACTTTAGGGTATGGGCCCAAATTAGGGGCAATTTGGTAACATTGCCAAATTTCAGACATTTTTACCTAACAATTTTTTTTAAAAAAAGATTTAGTAATAAATTTCAGTATTCAAGAATTTTTTTCGAACAGTTAACTAAACAGGCATTCCACTGCTTATTAGTACCTTAAAATACAGTACACAATGGATCCGGTACTTAAATTAATTTCAGACTTTTTTTTATTCAGTTTACCAAATGCACCCTAATAAGAAAATGTGATACAAAATTGATATTACCTTGTTAAGGTCGTGGATGCTCAAGGGGCCCTCAAAATCTTAGTCATTAGGGTTGTTTTGGCATGTTAATCCATTTCTGTATTGACAGTCTGGCACTACAGAGAAGGATAACCAAATAGATACGTGTATGGGTGTAAGTGTGGCTATGGATGCTGCATGTGCATCTTATAGATAGTCCAGTCAGCATATTTCTCGTGTCCTTCGACACCTATCACTGCCATCATCACTATCATCTCCACAATCACCACTGGCTTGTCTAGGTTGACTGTCCTCTTCATCAAATGACACATATCCACATTGTTAGATACACGATATTGGCTGGCGTGATGTATAGAACTAGGGATGGCCATCTTACCACCACCTGTAGGTCCAATAAGTCACACACTTCTAAACTTAAAAGGAATTCCCTGTCCATAGGATATCTATAAATAATATTTGGTATACAGATAGGTATTAAGTTTTGCGTTACTTTTAGTTCAATCATTTGCAAACAGTGGAAAGAAGGTTAATTGTATGTGTCCATGCATGAAAAGCATGTGCTGGCTACTTATTGATAATAGACGAAAACAAGAATGATTTTTTATTAGCCTAAACTCTGTGCTTACAACCAATGTAGGACAAAAAACCTTGGATCTACTAAAGTTTCACATTGGGTGCCTAATCTCAACCATTGGCTATGGCAAGTTACATACTCCTGCATGGGTTTACTTGTCGACAGTGGACTCCCTAATTTGTCGAGTTACCTACATCATCATCATTATCTAACCTTTTTGCAATTAATTAGGGTCAGCTACATGACTCCTATTCAACGTTTCCACTTTATTGAGGATCATATCCTCAGTTAAACCATGGGTCATCAAGTCTTTTCTTACTAGCTCTCCACCTAAATCCTTTCGGGTCTTCCCCTTGCCTTTTTGAGCCTTCAACTTGGAACCAATGCACTCCTAATTGATCCAGTTCTTGGTTTCCATTGCACATGGCCAAACTATCTAAGTTTACTTTCCCTCATCTTATTACCTAATGATGCTACTCGTAAGTTCCCTCCAATGCATTCGTTTTTTTTTTTTTTTTTTATTAAATATATTGTATCCTTGTCTTGCCACTCATCCATCTCAACATCCTCATTTCAGCTATGCTCATCTTATGAACATGTTGTTCCTTAATTGCCCAACATTTTGTGCCATAGAGCATGGCCAGCCTTATAGCTATACTATAAAATTTCCCCTTCGATTCGATTGGTATATGGCGATTACATAGAACTCCAACAACACATCTCCACTTCATCCACTTAGCTCTAGTTCTATGAGCAACATCGTTCTCAATCTATCCGCTCTCATGAATTATTGATCCAAGATATCAAAAAAGGTCATTTTTGGGTAGTTCTTGGTTAGCATTCTTAAGTAATTCCTTGTTTCCATTTGTATTGTTACTAAAATTGCATTCCATATACTTTGTTAGTCTGATTAATTTTAAAACCTTTAGATTCTAAAACATAACTTCCATAGTTCTAATTTTGTGTTTACAACTTCCCTTGTCCTCCTATCAATCAAAACTAAGTCATTTTCAAATGACATACACCACGGGACCTCTTCTTGTAAACAATGTTGTCATATCGCACATGCGATCGTGCGCGATTGCATATGCCTTTGTGCATATGCGGTCACATAATCGCATAGGTGTTCGCATATTTATTTATTTACTTTTTTTTCGATTTTTTTTTTTTTTTTTTTTTTTAAAGGGGAAAATAAGAAAAAAATATAAGAAAGGGAAAACTTTCCTAAGTTAATAGATAACTAATTTTACATGTTAAAAATACATTTGAGTGAAATAAAACCAATTAAACATCAAGTCATCAACATTCAACAAATAATAATTAACACTTAGTAAGTGAGAACTAAGAAGTAACAAAAATAACTATACAAAATGAAGAAGCTATTTATTTATTATCGATTGTAGAAAATGGAAATATAATTTACAAGTCATACACTAAGTCACTAACAAAATAATACAAAATGCTATATACATTGATCTATTGCCATTGTGGCATTTGATCACCACCATAGTCATCATCGTCGTCATCATTTGAGTAATCTCTTTCTTCCACACATACTTCTTCTTAGGTTTCTTCATCACTTGTAAGTACTAATACTTCATTAACATCTAACGGTGAATCTTCAGCTTGATCATCGTCTCCTTCTATCTCCTCAATCTCTTCTATGGGTTGACTGCTACTATTCATCCCCCCTCATTCATCTTCGAGCGGAAGTAGAAGTACATTCTCTTAGTGTCGATCCGTATGCAGCATCTTCAACTTAAGCCCATATCAGGTCCTCGCCAGCAAATATCGGGTCCTTCGTCTCTACGAGCCACTCGTTATCTGCGTTCAGCTCATCTAAGTTGGTATGGTTAAAGAAATCGAGTTTTTCTTTCCTAGTCTGGAATTGTTTTCCCAATTTCTAGTTGTAGTGGACGAAGACCAAGTCGTTAAGCTTCTTTTGCTCAAGGTGGTTGCTTTCCTTAGTGTGAATTTGCATGAAAAAAGTGCATTTGGCATTAGCTATTTAGCTAATTAGCTTAGACTTACAATTATCCCAAATTGTAAGTCTGTAACTACGTTTATATCCTTGTATGCATCTTATTCCACATATTCCTATTGACATAAAGCACTATCGGATTTCTTTCTCGATTGTTTATCCATATACTCCATGATCGACCTTCGGATTTCTGGAGTAATTTTGTCACATGTTCTTGCATTTATTCCCAATGTATGTGCAAGGTGTTTGGTACAGGACAACTAACCACTTGCTTTAAAAGCACGAATTGATAGAGCATGGTGAATCAATCCCTTTATCTCATAGCCCAGGCCCCACATCCCATGGGTTAGGACCTCGACCGAACCCCCCTCGTGGGTTCCACATCACATGGATACCACCTCACATGAGCCACCCGCCTCACACGGGCCGCCCACCTCGAGTATGCTTCCGCATCCCACAGGCCACTCCACTCAAGCCTGGTGTGAAAATGCCCCTGCATTAATCATCCCCAATGTGGAGACCTCCCGCTTGGATACCACTTTGATGCAGGACAACTAACCACTTGCTCTAAAAGCTCGAACTGATAGAGCATGGTGAATCAATTCCTTTATCTCATAGCCTATGCCTCACATCCCATGGGTTAAGACCTTAGCTAAACCCCCCTCGTGGGCCCCACATTACATGGGTACCACCTCACATGAGCCACCTGCTTCACACGGGCCGCCTACCCCGAGTGTGCCCTTGCATCCCACATGCCACCCCACTCGAGCCCGGTGTGAAAATGCCCCTACATTAGTGTTGCTTATGTCACGCAATACCACCAGAGCCCCACATATCCACATAACTCACATATTATGTGAGTCTTATCCATAACACTACGATAATGCCCATACTTCCAACTTGGGTTTCAAAGGGGAAGACTGGGAAGAAGACATGGTGTGGTGTGTGTATTTATTCTTGTTATAACTTTTAAGTTGCAAAAACAAAAAACTAAATTAAAGTAAAGAGTCAAGACGAGAGAGAGAGAGCGAGAAGCGAGAGAGAGAGAGAGAGAGAGAGAGAGAGAGAGAGAGAGGTACAACCAGGTTCGACCGTACAATTGTACAGTCAGAGGGGATGGGCCAGGTGGAGTTTGGGTTGGGTTAGGTTGTAGATGTGGGGAAAGAAGAACAAGGATAGATGTGGAGATTGTTTGTTGATGGGGAAAGAAGAGAAGAAAACTAGAAAGAAAGAAAAAGAGAAAAAAGAAAAAATACATTTTAATGGAAGAGAATGAAAGAGAAGGATAACTTGGAATCATTCCATGTCATCACACCAAATTGCTCCAATCACAAGACGTGTGTGTGTGTGTGTGTGTGTGTGTGTGTGTGTGTGCGTGTGTGTGTGAGTGTGAGTGTGTGTGTATATTTCATATGCAATAATAGCTGGGGCAAGGATGTCTAACCCTTCATAATGGAAAGACTTTTTATAAAAAGGCACTCTCAGATAAAAAAAATTCACATAAAGATGCTCAATAAAATAAAATTATTTCCCAACTCCTTAAACTTAGTAAAATATAAGTTAAAAAAATAACAAACATATAAACAACTAGATAAACTAAATTATGTTTTGGCCCACGATCAAGATGGACCACTGACGGTGATCTAACGGTTGGAATGGTCCAACTAAATAGCCTACATTCATCTTCTGATGCAGGACATGAAATTAAATATGAGGTGCAAGATTTTAAGCTTTAGATCATACCAATTTCTAAACAATCACAAAAAAATCATGTCACACATACGTTCAAACATTCAACAAGGGGAATCTACAGGGGTCCAAGCGTACACATGTTTAGGGCTGGATCAAGTAGAATTATAAACCAAACAATACCCAATGGAGTGTAGATTCATCCAATCCTGCAAAGGACTGTTCCCCAATCCAAGAGATTCACCATGTTTCATATAGGAGAAAACCTAGGGTTTGCAAAAGTTGGAAATACTTAGAATCTGGAATTTTCTAGGGTTACGGTTTGGGATTTAAGGCAAGAGAGGAGAGAGAACTTGAGAAGGATTCTGCGTGTGGACAACAGGCTCACCTAGATGCACGTGTGTGTCTGTCTGGCCACATGTGTGTGAGGCCTACGAAGCAGGAAACGGACTCCTTGGGTGTGGTTGGCTAGGGGAGGCTCACTCTCACACCAAGTTTCGCGACGATCCGCCTTCCAGTGTGTGCATGGTGCGCCCCTCTCGTGGGCCAGAATTTGGAAATCTGCTGTAGTGGAGAACTTAGGCACAACAAAAGGATAAATCCGGAGAAGGGAGGGCTGTGGAAGATGGTGGATGTGGGGTAGAGGAGATGGGGATGATTTGGGATAGTTGTGGCTTCACACCACGGTAGTTAGCCCTTCGAGGAAGGGAGGGTTTCGCACCCAATTAACTTCTTCAACTCAGAGGGATAGAGAAGAAAAAACATAGAAATTTATTCATAAACTTCAATGTGAGAAAACCTACATGGGGTTGCCTATTTATAAGAAAACCCTAAACCCTAAAAGCCATGCCATGTGTGCCATGGTGTGTTGTAAAGGCCGTTATGTAAAAGTGACGGTGGCAACCATTACGCGTTATGGGGTCATAACGGCCATAACAACCATTATGGAAAAAAAGACCCATAATTGCCGTTAACGGCACGTTACGTCCCCTATAAAGGCTATAACAGCCCCGTAATGGTCTATTACGGGGTAGATACAAGTTTTTCATACTTTTTAATCAACATTACGAGGCACATACAGGTTTTTCGAGGTTTTTGTCAATTAAAAAAAAAAAAAGATCGTAACGGCCGTTACGGGGCCATAACAGCCGTTATGCCCCGTATCATAAAGGTAACGATGGTGGCCATTATGGCCACCGTTATCGTTACGGAACACCTTGATATGCGCACACTAATACTTAGAGACAGTAACAAAAATAACAACTGATCAACGTAATCAAAACCGTTCATGATGTTTCAAATAATGATAATAGCCAAAACTCAAAATCCTAGATCATCTAAGGTAGTGGCCACGATCATGAGATCCAATGGTGGGATTCACATGATGATTGGGTCTACTCCAATGATCTATAGCACAGCCTCCTAGTTAAGAGGTCCTCTATAGATGTCGTCGTCGATCTAGAACGATAGTGGGGCCTTCCTCCTCCTTGAGTACGCGTGTAAGGTAGGGTGTGTGTGTGTGTGCATGATGTCCCCATCAACTCTCCCCAGCTGCGAAAGTTTCGCCACTGGCGAAACAAAACTCTTGAACTGCTCCAAAATGTCAGGATCAAGTCTCTGAAGCTCCTCCTCAGTGAGCTACGTACTATCTGAAGCTGGGCGTTACTTCTATTTGACTAGGAACTTTTGAAACCTGCCGTCCAACGTCGATACTATTTGATGGTCCAAAATATCCTCTATCTCCTCTCTGAGTGTGGGAATGGTGGGCATGAGAGGTAGAGGCTGGGAAGATGGGTCAAGAAGAGGCCATGGATCAAAAGAAATGTCTGGGGAATTAGGTTGGTTCAGTGAAAGGCTGGACAATGTATCAGTGGTCCCCTGAAATGTAACTAGATTCTCCACATTGAATGTGGAACTAATTCCCATGGAAGGTGGAAGATTTACCACATACGCATTAAGATCGTTTTGTTTTATAATTTTGAATGGTCCAGCGCTACCCGCGTGCAGTGTTTAAATTGTCAGCGATATTATCGAAATATCGCTGATAATATCGGTGTCGCTGCATTGACGACACCGAAACCCTAAAGTTTCGTTTCTCTACGGAATATCGACGAAATATCGGCGAAATTTTCGTTATTGTCGATAATTTGGTTTGTAACGCCCTGAAAATTGGGGGTAGAGTATAACTCAACTCCCGAGTTCCAACGCATCACTTATGCAACATAAATAATGATGATTAAATGTTGTTTGTGTTAGAGTAATAAACATGAGTGAGATTATACCAAAACAGTAATTCATACTCCAGATCAATTGTATAAAGGCAAGCGGAAGACTGAAACTGTATATATAAAGTATGTAAAGGAACAAAACCATCTTGATCTCCAGAGTATGAACACTGAGTATCCATATACATGTATTGTTTCTGAATAAAAAGAGTCAAAATACAACTAAAGTTAGATCCTGAAATCCCCGCGATCCAGTCGGCCTAAGCGTAGCCGTCAGAGTATTGCATATATGAGAACTCATCCTGGTCCTCATCGTATTCCGGCTCTGCCTCCTGAATCGACGCATCCTCTATACCTGCGACAGAGTTTGGTTGATGTGTAAAACACCGTCCCGTAACGTGGGAGTGAGTAGCTAACTCAGTGGAACAATAAGGCATAGGTTAACATGTTATCAATTCAATCAAGCAGTAATGATAAAGCAGTACATTCAAACAATCCTAACTACTCTTATTAAATGCAAGTATGAAATGACATGATGAATGCCTTTGCCAAACCACCCTCATGCGACATCATCTTACGTTCGCGGATGCATACCTCCCTCAGTGCTCCACATCTACCAGGCACATGCGGTGCGATGATGAGCATAATTACCGAGCAGTTATTAGTCCATTTCAAACAGCAGTATTGGGAAACTAAGGTACCTCCCTTGTATCATTCCCAAATATGATCCATTCTAGGGTCGTCAATCCTAGTTAATCTCATACGATATTATGGTTCGAGAAGCATCGCGAAGGCATCGCAAAGGGCTCGTCACCCGTCAGCACGGATACAGATCTCACCGTATGCGGATCAATTGCTGACCGTCAGCTCGAGTACAGGTCTCACCGTACTTGGCTCAATCGCTAGCCGTCAGCTCGAATACAGGTTTCACCGTACTCGGCTCAACTCATACTCTAGCTGCTGTGAAGGGCTCGTCGCCAATCACAAACCTTTGAGTATACTCGAAGACACTACGGAGGACTCGTCGCCCGTCAGCACGAATACAGGTCTCACCGTACTCAGCTCTCGCCGTAGGTGTCGACAGCTCGAATATAGTGTCCCATACCATCGTATTTGGCTCATGAGTTTGGTTGCTCAATGGTCACTACGGGGAGGCACGTGGCCCCAGCGTAGGCCGACAACTTGGCCACGGTGTCCCATACCACCATGTCCGGCTCATGAGTCTTAGTGGATCGAGGTACCATGGTTAACGGGATTTCCACTGGTAAGTTTGGTACCCTAGGTTCAAGCAGTAGCGACCAAACATGGTGAACACACATTTGACATATCGGGTCACTTGACGAGCCTGACAAGCTCGAGCGCACAATCAGCTGAACGACATGAAGTGCATAAGCACTTTGCGTGGCCTAACCACTGTCGCCAACTGACGTACGACTCGGGTTCGTCAAACACATCCTACGTGGCGGAATGGATCTCAACCACGATCTCAAGTCTGGTACCGATTGTCTGGACTATAGACATAGTCCCAAACTCAATCAATTCTCATCCATAGCATGTGGAATAAAGCATGATAAACAAAGTAATTCAAACAAGTTAACAAATATGTTATAAAGCATATTATAAAGCATGTGTAAAGCATGTTATAAGGCACTACATAAATAGAAATACAAACACATATGTTGAACAAGTAAGCGATTTAAGTAAACAACCACATGGAGGAAATCATACATGTCTCTAAGGTAGTTGAGAATCCCATCTCAACACCCTCCTAAGGCATCAACATCCAAACACTTACTCACACAAGCCTTTCCACAAACACTTAACATACACTATTTCAACATACTTAGTGTATGTTAACAAACATGTATTAGGGCGAGTCCTTTCGCCAAGCAAGTATTTTATGCATACATAATATATTTATACAACAATTAATCATGGCAAACACATCTCTAAAATATACATGTATACGATACTTTCTACACTACTGTATTTCTACATACATAGTGTATATTAGTAAAACATGTATTTGGGCGAATCCTTTCGCCAAATAAGTATTTTATCCATATATCGTATATTCATACAACAAATAATCATGTCAAACACATTTTCAAAAAATATATGTATATGGTATTTTCTACGAATACCTAGAATATGTAAAATTCCATAATCTACATCTTTAATCAAAACGGAAATCGGAAAGCACTTTGTACATGTGCAATTGCATGCAGATCATGAATCTATCATTATCTGACATTGAAAGCGTTGAAAACCGTAACCTATACACTTAAAGTCCTCACCTTACGCCGATAAACGCGTAACGGAGTCAGTTCGTTCACCCTCGCTTTGTCTAAGGCACAACGGCAACCTAAGACATGAAATAGGTTAGCTATTTCATAACCTACAACCTTCACGCTCCAAAACAGATCTAGGGTTAGAGTTTCTTACCTAGAAACGGAGTCGGTATTGCCGGGAAATCAACAAGAAAGGGGTAGTGCAGCTTGTGTAGCGGCAGGGGGTGGTAGTAGGAAGGATCTCCCACAACACTCTAGCTTTCTCTCTCTTTTTCTCTCTTCTCACTTAGGGTTTTCCTCAAATTCGTATGGCTGTGAGAGAGGGGATTCTAAGGCCCTTATATAGCCTAAAAAGTCTCCAAAGTAGACTTAAGGTCAAGGTATACTTGGGTTATAACCAAAGCGGCGTTCTTTCAGCTCAACGGAGGATTTCTGGCGGGCCTCCTTGAGCCAAAAGTCGGACTTAAGCTCACTAACCTTGGATCTACGTGGAGTTAAGTTTTCGTCTCAGTCGGATTCCCAGATCACGCGTGGCGGACCAGTTTCAGTTCAACGGTCAGCGGGTCTCGATCCGAAATTCCAAGTACATGTAAATGTTTATGAAATTTTTCCTGATCCGAGGGTGTATTTGGGTCAGATTCTGACGGTCTGGTAGCTTACAAATCGACCGCAAGTAACAAGTCTCAGATCACTATTCAAGATATTTATTTTGTAAAGAAAATGTGAGTTTTAACACTCCTTCGCTCCGGACTCAAGCGAACAGCCGTGGGACACTGTCTTGGTCTGATTTCCGAGATAGTTGTCAAGCCCAGCGAGGCAGTCCTAAGTCCTTAACCTCGTATTATTCGGACTCCCGATGTGCGGTCTAGACCTGATACGGAGTTTTAATGTGCTCCCAAGAGCAGACGGGTAATGAGTTTGATCCTAGATTTTAGTGTAACCTAGCATCAAGGATTCTACAAGTTTTGGGTCTTGTAGATCGTATTTAAAGTGATTCAAATGGATTTCATGGTAACCTAGTTTAACACTTAGTTAACTTTGTCAAATTTCTAATGGATTTAATCCTAAGTGATTTCTGGTCGAGGTGGTACTCGAGCCATTGTACGGAAATTTACGAATCGTTACATGGTTTCTCGCCGAAAATATCGACTGTATTCTTGTGTAAATACGTAAAAATCGGAAAAAAGTTAACAAAAAAATCAGAACAGCCCCAGAAAATCGAAAAATATATATATAAAAAAGGAAAACTTTCAAGAGTGCATTCGGTACCTGTAGAAGAGGGCCAATCGATCGAAGTGGTGCGTCGTTCGTAGGTAAGCACGAAAGAATCTTCGATTCCCTTCAATTTCGGAGTGTATTTGAGTGAGATTTTCGGATTTAGGGTTCCGGGAAGGAAGAACCGGAACCCTCTCTGGTTTCGAAAAAAAGGGCTTTGGTTGCCATTTTCACGAACGCGGATTAGGGAAGAGGACTGCTGTATTGACGTCAGCAAGTTCTGTGGATCTGATCATGAGGTGTGTGTTATATCCAAACTGTCCATCCATTTGGCGAGCTCTTCTTAAGGCTTGAGATGAAAAATAAGACAAATCTAACTATCAAGTGGACCACACTGTAAAAAGCAGTGGGAGATTGAACGTCTACCATTGAAACCCTTTTTGGGGTCACTGAAGTTTTGGATAAATATGAAATTTGTTTTTCCTCTTCATTCAGGTCTTTGTGACCTAATGAACAGATTGGATGGAAAATAAACGTTATGGTGGGCCCTACGAATTTTTTAACGATGAAAATCATTATCTCCGCTGCTATTTGCGGTGTGGTCCAGATGATCTTTGGATATGATTCATTTTTTGGATAATGCTCTAAAATAATCTATAAAAATAGATGACCGCTGTAGATATAATAAATACATCACTGTGGGGCCCATGTAACTTAGATCTCCTTTGAACCGTTCGTACAACTTGGAGCTCGAGGAGCGTCAATGCTCGTCTTTGCACGACACGTACCTACAACAACTATATAGCTGGTGTGTGGTACACCAGCCAATCCGCTTCACGCGAATTTCCTAGGAAAGGTTCATGCACTGTGATGCAAGGTGGGGCCTACAGTGATGTTGTTGATAAATCAAAACCGTCCATCCCTTGTGAGAGTTCATTTTAGTGCATGCGACCAAAAATGAGTTGGATCCAAGACTCAAGTGGGTCGGACGAGAGGGAAAACCAGGAAAAGAGTTTCCTACCGTTGAAAACTTCCTGGCATCTTCCTTTATATTTATATGCCATCCAAACCGTTTATAAGTCATTCCCACTCGGATGAATTGAAAACACCAAAAATATCGCCTGATATAAACCTTTGTGGCCATACGAATGGTTCAAATGGTGGTTATTAAATCTAAATTGTTTCCTCTCGTACGGACCACTTGAGTTTTGGATACATCTCATTTTTTGTATCATGCCCTAAAATGACCTCCCAAATCGCAGGAAATCTGCGTCCAGCCACTGAGCAGCGAGACTCCCTAGTCCTACCGAAGTTATGTCACCAAGTTAAGTGGGCCCCACCATGATGTGTGTTGTATCCACACAGTCCATACATTTGAAGAGATCATTTTAACGCATGATACAAAGAATGATTCAGATCCAAAGTTCCAGTGGACCCCACCATAAAAAACAGTGGGGAGAGTGCCGCCCACCATTAAAGACTTCTAATGGCTACAAAAGTTTTAGATCAAGCTGATATTTATTTTTTCCCTTATTTCGTGCCTGTGTTAACTTATGACAGGGTTGGATCTCAAATAAACATCGTGGTGGACCTTAGGAAGGTTTCAACGGTGGCGTCACTCTCCCCACTGTTTTCTATGATGGGTCCACTACTGCTCTGGATTTGCCTCATTCTTTGTCTCGTACCCTAAAATGATCTCTCCAAATGAATGGACGGTGTGGATACAACACATGCATCATGGTGGGGGCCACAGAACTTGGTGACATCAACACACCAAAGAAATCGGTGGTGTGGCACACATGCAATCCACCCCGATTTTGGAGGGTGACTTGGGTGAGACCCGGAACCAACGATGTGGGTGGGACCCTCATCGTAGGGCTCACATCTATGCATTCATTGTATATCCATGCCGTCCATCTGTTTTTTCAAATTAAATTAGGGCATGGTCCAAAAAATGAAGTAGATATAATTTTCATGTAGACCACACCATAGGAAACAATGATTATTGGCTATTAAAAACATTATGTGGGCGACAAAAGTTTTAGAGCAAATAGATATTTGCTTTTCTTTCATCCAGGTCTGTTTGGCCTTATCAATAGGTTAGATAATCAACAAACCGTTTGTTGTGGTATGGTCCACCTGAAATTGCTTCTTTATTTATTAGACCACACTCTAAGTTAGGCTGGAAAAGCAGATGAACGGCATGGATATACAATGCATGCATTAAGGTGGGCCCTTCGGTCAACATCCCACTCACATTGATGTTCTGGGGTCACACCCAAGCCGGCGCAGCTTTAATAGGTATGTATCCATTGAGGTGGGTGGAATCCCTAACCGCGGGGCCCACTGTGATGCATGTTCCTTATATCCACTCCGTCTATTTGTTTTGAAAACTCATTTTAGGGCATGCTCCAAAAAACAAGCAGATCTTAATAGTAGGTGGACCATAATATGGGAAACAGTGGTAATCGACCAATAAAATTTATCATGGGCCATGAAAGTTTTGGATTATGCTCATATTTGTGTGGTCTCTTCAGCCATGTCTTTGTGACCATATCAATAGATTGGATGGCAAATAAACATTCCGGTGGACCCCATGAAGTTTTCAGTGGTGGTGATTTAATCACAATGGTTTGTTTCATGTGGTATGGTCCACTTAAGATTTGGTTCTTGTTCATTTTTCTGATCATGCCTTAAAAGGAACTGTTATATTTGATGGGCGGTGTGGATATAAGGCACATACATCACAGTGGGCCTACAATTATGTAATGCAATTTTTTTGTATATATTTTTTTTAATTTCTAAATATGCAAATATATGTATTCAGGCTTGTCATGAAGTTTCACTAAAAAATTCCTCCGTTTTCCTCGTGTTATTCCCTTTTTTCCCGAATTTCCAGTTATCGGCGATATTATCGGCGATAACGATATTATATCTTTATCTCTGGCTAGCGAAACTTGTAGCGACACCGATGACTTGAACACTGCCCGCGTGTAATTTACGAATGGCTTCCTAAGGGTACCGCTATGGCCTGATGCGACTATCACAGAGTCCCCTACATTGAATTCCTTGAATCGTTTATATTGGTGTGTAAAAATTTTGTAATGTTCATTACTAGTATTGATCTTTTGCTTGATTTCTTGATGCAATGAATGAATGTGATGTGCAAAGGACTCTGCAGACTCTGATGGCCTATGGGATAGGGACATAGGGACAAGATCAATAGGCTTCCTAGGTTTATATGTCCCAAATTGAATAGGAACAACATCACACCAAAGTGTCTTTATATGATCTAAATTAAATAGGAACAAGACAACAGTGCGAGACTGGAATGGAAGTTTCATCAACCCAAGACACTCTATAGGGTTGAGGATGGGCTTCAAGCTTCAAGCCTAAACGGCTCACAGTGCCAGTTGATGCCACATTGACCCAATTATCGTTATCCACGATCATATTGCAGCTCTTATCACCACATTTTGTGTAAGTATCGGAGATTGTGTTGTGGCGCCAATCGTCGGTATTCTTTGCTTGTGCAAAGGCACAATGCACAACTGCAAGGGTCGCGGACTCTTGCGCTCCATCTTTCTCATCACTAGGGATTTTTGTTGGCTCATATTCTTCCTCCTCACCGTCACTTTTTGGAGGCACTACTTCTACTTGCTCCTCAATAAGGAACACCTTGGTGCCCTCTTTCGTGTCACACTGGTGAGCAAAGTGACCAAACCCCTGACATCTAAAATACCTAGTCACATTGCTTCTGCGCGAGCTAGATCCGACAACTTCTTTACCCTTATCATCCTTAGGCCTAGACCAAGAACTACGGGAAGGTTTGTACTGATATCCAGTGCCAGGTTTATCCCCAGAAGGGTTGGCCTTAGCGCCAGAATCACGAGACTCAAACCGCCTTCCCACAGATGCTTTGAGGTATTGCTCGACCTCCAACACTACTTGATACATCTGTTTAAGAGTGTCTATGTCCTTGGCGAGCAATTCTCTCCTAATGTCAAAACGGAGGCCCGTCTTAAATCAAGCAAGAGTGAGTATGGGATCCACTTCAACTTCACATCAGGACAAGTACTCTTCGAACTTCTCAATGTATTCAGTCAGACTCATGGAACCTTGTCGAAGAGACTGCCATTCTTCAACCAACCTAAGTGATAAGAGAAAGGGAGGTACTTTTCGTTAAGAGTTTCTTTCATTTCTCCCCAATAGACTATTGGGGGCTCCCTTGACCTTTCTTTCTTTTGCTCCACAGTAGCTCAAAACCTCTTTGCTTGGACCACAAGCTTCATCTTGGTAAATCGGACTCGACGAGCATCCGACATGTCATACCACTCAAAATAGTGGTTCATATCCACCAACCAATCTAGAAAAGCTTTAGGGCCCAAGTGGCCATCAAACGTAGGGGCCTCTACTTCAGCTCCCTTGAGGAGTTGCGCATCTGCGTCATATTGATCATGATGCTCCTCGCAGTGTGGGTGCACGGGTGCTCGCCCACGACCATTCCTTTGGCCACCCCCATTCCTTTGTTGGACCTCCTGACCACCTGCCTGAGATTGGGCATCTTCCCCCATGGCAGGGTTTGCCCGAGCGGAGGTCCCTAGTTGGGTAACGCGCACATTGATCTGATCCAAGCGTTGGTCAATACCTTGTTCCAAGTGCTTACCCAAAGACTCAAACTGGCGGATTATGTTATCCATTGACTCTTGTAATTGCTCCATGTTTAGCGTGGGGTGCAAACCAAAACCACGACCAGTACGTATGGACATACAACCACTCACTCAACTCATAGACCCTCTAATGCAACTATATGTGTCTAAATGG
The DNA here is from genome assembly GCA_030180095.1 of Magnolia changhungtana. Classification (NCBI taxonomy): domain Eukaryota; kingdom Viridiplantae; phylum Streptophyta; class Magnoliopsida; order Magnoliales; family Magnoliaceae; genus Magnolia; species Magnolia changhungtana. The sequence goes on along the minus strand of JASAUF010000384.1, from coordinate 2,188,192 downwards.
GACTAAATGATCCTATAGGACTCTATATGAGGGAAACTACACAACGCTACTAAAATTCCAGCAACATAACTGCCCAAATAGTTTGTTAACAGAAAATTCAGCCTTGAAAATTGAGGAATTTTTGACAACAGAAAATTCGGCAATCCATGTTGTGAATGATGGGTCCTAAACAACCCTATATGATGAGACTTGATGTAAAATAGATGTGAGTAGACTAAACCCTAAACATGCAATGCATTCCCCTACGAAAAACCTACTCTGATACCAAATTTGATGCAGGACATGAAATTAAATATGAGGTGCAAGATTTCAAGCTTTAGATCATAGCAATTTCTAAACAATCACAAAAAAAAAAAATCACGTCCCACATACGTTCAAACATTCAACAAGGGGGATCTACGGGGGTCCAAGCCTACATATGTTTAGGGCTGGATCAAGTAGAATTATAAACCAAACAATACCCAATGGAGTGTAGATTCATCCAATTTTGCAAAGGACTGTTCCCCAATCCAAGAGATTTACATTGTTTCAAATAGGGGAAAACCAAGGGTTTGCAAAAGTTGGAAATACTTAGAATCTGGGATTTTTTAGGGTTAGGATTTGGGATTTAAGGCGAGAGAGGAGAGAAATAGAGTAGAGAGAAGAACCTGAGAAGGATTCTGCGTGTGGACAACAGGCGCACCTGGACGCACTTGCATGGCTGTTTGGCCGCATGTGTGTGGGGCCCATGAAACATGAAACAGACTCCTTGGGTGTGGTCGGCTAGGGGAGGCCCACTCACACCAAGTTTCGCAACGATCCGCCTTCTGGTGTGTGCATGGTGCTTCGCCGAAGTTTCAGCTCCTCTGGTGGGCCAGAATCTGGAAATTTGCTGTAGTGGAGAACTTGGACACAAAAAAGGGATAAATCCGGAGAAGGGAGGGCTGTGGAAGATGGTGGATGTGGGGTGGAGGAGATATGGATGATTTGGGATGGTTGCGGCTTCGCACTATGGTAGTTAGCCCTTCGAGGAAGGGAGGGTTTCGCACCCAATTAGCTTCTTCAACTTAGAGGGATAGAGAAGAAAAAACATAGAATTTTATTCATAAACTTTAATGAGAAAAAACCTACATGCGGTTGCCTGTTTATAAGAAAACCCTAAACCTCAAAAGCCGTGCCATGTGCGCACACTAATACTTAGAGATGAAGTAACAAAAATAACAACTAATCAACGCATTCAAAACCGTTCATGATGTTTCTAATAATGATAATAACCAAAACTCAAAATCCTAGATCATCCAGGGTAGTGGGCCACAATCATGAGATCCAATGCTGGGATCCACATGACGATATTGTCCACTCCAATGATCCATAGCATAGCCTCTTAGCTAAGAGGTCCTTCATAGATGTCGTCGTCGATTCAGATCGATAGTGGGGCCTTCCTCTTCCTTGAGAATGTGTGTAGGGTGGGGAGCGTGTGTGTGCGCATGATGTCCCCATCATTTTCCCAATGTGGGGCCTTCAAAGATGCATAACCATGCATGTGGAGTCTTCAACGAGCTATGCACTCGAATTGCGCTCATGGGGCCCCATGTGTGCATCACCTAGCCATAAAGAGATGGGAGCTTTCCTCCTCCCCTGATATACTCTGATTGGTGCTTGGATGTCCTCATTAACTCCCTTTGGCTGAGAAGAGTTTGCCTCTAGCGAAATAAAGCTGCAGTAATGCTTAAGGAGATCCGGGTTTAACTTGTGAAGCTCTGCCTATGTGATCCACGTATAGTCTGACTTTGGCATGTTCTTCCACTTGACGAGATACTTTTGAAAACCTTCATGTTTGGTAGAAAACACTTGCTCATCCAAAATATCTTTAATCTTTTCTATTTTAGGAGCATATACCGCATATGCTATGGTGGCATATGCAGTTTTTATGACCATTGGGCATCATACGGTCGTATATAGAAGTATGCGACCGCATATACCATAAGTACGCGATTATGTGATTAAACAATTGTGTGATCACATATGCGATTATGCGAAAATATGTGATAAAAAATAACTTTTTGGGGGTTGTGTGATGGCATATACAATAGTGTGATCAATGTTTTTTAAAAAAAATATACAATTGTACGATTGCATATGCGCACAACCCCCTTGGGTTGCATTTGATCAATTGTGCCATTTGACAATAGTACTTGTGACACGTATGCAATGTTTTAAATATCTTTATCGCATAATGTATCGCACCCTTGGGTTACAGATACATATCGGTTATCGCATGGGATATATTAGTTGTATCGCGTAATGTATTGCCATTGTTGGGAAACATGGGAACATTGGGAAATTGGTCGAATTTTTTAATGAAACTTCAGGGGTTGTTGCAAAAATCATCAATACATACTTAGAAATCAAACCATTATAAAAAAAAAGTGCACATAATTGGGGTTTCCTTTGTATGGAGTCCTAATATATGCTCTTTCCAACTAAACTGAACCAAGTATATTCGAAGTCTGTTCATATAATTTATAAATGTAAGAAGACATGCATGGAAACACAAGCAATACATTCAAAAGCAAAAGAAGAATCACTAGATCAATTTACATACATGTTTAATTTTGCGTTTGGATACAAAGATTGCAACTGATTTGCGAGAAATTGAGAAATTTCGATTTTTCTTAATTTTCCGCAACTTGATCCATCTCCCCCAAATATCGAAATCGAAGTTCCAAATCAATGATTTTTCATGGAAAAGATGAAGAATCATAGATTTGTAACCATTTGACATTGGTTTAACGGAATTTACAACAAAAACATGGATCAAAAATTGAAAATGCTCATTTGATCGAATAGGTGGGATATATTGGCACTACCTGTGCGTTTTGTATTGCACAGGTGGCTACAAGATATATCGTGGCATATATCAGCTGATATCGTCAATATTTAAAACATTGCACGTATGAATGATGCCAAATGTGACCCATAATTCTTCACATGAAACTGATTCACTGTGCTATATAAAAATGCATTATTATTATTTTTGAACATGGTGACCCGTGTTCTCAAAGATGCAGAACATTCTGAATTACCATGTGGCCGATTAAAATGATTGCATACTAGTAAAAGATGAATAAATTCAGAATTTTTCATTAGGTGCTTATTTTGAATTGCTAATTTCCTTGTCCTATATAACTTAATCTTTTGTGCCTTCTGTAATACTAGAAGTGATGAAAGTGCATTTAGATGACACATCCCTTGTGACAAAGACTTGATGATTGTAGAATCATAGATTAAAGAGAGAAGAAGAGAAGAAAAGAGAGAAGAGAAAAAAGAGAGGTAAAGCTGGAAGTCCCCACTGTTCCCCTTTATATCAATAATAAAAACAAAAAGTACAAAAACACTCTAGCCAATAATGTTCATATTCCAAAGGAGTCCTAATCCAATATAAACATTAAATATAAAAGAGAAAGAAGCTAGGTAAGCCGTATAGTGGGATGACCCACACCCACATCTTGTATGACCCACATCCTCATGTGTTAACACCCCCTTACTCGAGCATAGATGTTGTCGATGCCAAGCGTGGAGTCTATGTATAGACAAACTGCGAGGAAGGCCTTGGCGAACACATTAATAAGTTGATCCTGAGATCGGACATTGGTATAGAGATTTCACCACTAGATGCCTTCTCATGTATAAAGTGACAACCAACTTCAATATGCTAGTTTTTCATCATAGACTGGATTGTTTGCAATGTAGGATGTTGCTTGATTATCACAAAACAACTTCATAGCTAGATTCACCACAAACTCCATTTCTTGCAACAGTTTCTTGATCCAAATCAATTCATTACTATGAGTTATTGTTATATATTTTGCTTCATGCTTGATCGGGCCATAACATTGCTTCTAACTATTCCATGTAATTAGATTTCCCCCCCACAAACATGCAATACCTGGTAATAGACCGCTTTTTTAATTTAATTTTTTTTTTTAAATTAAAGAACCTGCTCAGTATACATAAGATGAAGGAAAGGCTGAAGGAGTCTGGAGTTGGTGGTGGTGCTATCGATGAAGGAGCGGAGGATGAAGATTGCAGATGGTCGCGGGTTGGGAAGAAACCATCCTTCAAGTGCAGGACTTGTCATCCTATGTGACCCACTTCGTCACCGACTTCCTGGAAGGGTGGCTTCCGATCAACTTCTCGAGAGTATACGGAAGAGTAGGAGCGGTAATGGAGGTGGTTCTTCCTCACAACCGTCTTTCTACGTAGTTGCGGGGCTTTGCCTTCTCAGAGGAGCTGGCCTGTGCGGTTATGCTTCTGCATGGGGAAAGCTTTGGTGGCAGAAAGCTCCTGGTTCAGAGGGCTAGATTTGGTCTAGAACGCAGGAACATGGAGGGTATCAATTCGAATCAGGGCAAGAATTTGTTGGAAGTGGAGGTCGGGAAACAAGGTGAAAGGCAGGGACTAATCCATAAAGGAGATGTAGCGTCTGACAATTTCTGGGGGAAGATCTTCCTCCTTTAGATATGTCGTGGCAGGATCGGGCTCTGGTAAATTGCCATAGGAGGATTCACAATTGACGACTCACCAACAAGAGAACTTAGAGGATGAATGGATTACAACAAAGGACCTGGGCAGCGGTAAAGTTATGAGGGTAAATCCGAAGGCGCTGGACAAGGCTAGGGAGTCGCTAAGGTGGTCGGTAGTTGCTGAAACAACTCTGAATGCTATGATACCCCAAATCAAAACCCAACTTGAAGATTGTTGTTGCTGGATCAAAAACATCGCAGCTATGGAAGTATGGATTTGTGTTCAGCCTGAAAGAAACCTAGATTTGTTAATGGCTGTGGGAGGTATTCACAGAGAGGGTCTGATAAAGAAGATCCAAAAATGGGAGGATTTCTCTCACTTTGGTAGCGAACCGAAGTGGTTCCTCATTTGGGGGGTTCCTTTGGAACTTTGGGCTCACGAATTTTTTGTTGTGGTTGCCTCCTGTTTGGGAGAGGTGGGTGACATTTGGAGGATTCGAGAGGATGCGACCTCTCAAGGCATCAATGGCGATCGAAATGAGGGGTGATGGAGCCCAATCTCCATTCTCCACAGTAGCACTGGACGTTAAGGGGGACGCATGTAATGAAATCAATGGTGAAGATGGTGAGGTAAGATCACTTGTCGTGGTGACTCATAATTTTCAATGCGAAGGACCACTGGAACCCTGTTACACCTGCTAGAACTGGTGTTCGAATGTAGGTTCGGATCTCGAACCTCCATCGCATGGGTGCAGTGGCAGCTCCGTCAAGCTTAGGGATCGATCAAATGCATGACACACGTCAAGAGAAGATGGTGGAAAAGGTGCCGAACGAAGTTCTGCTTTTTTCGTTACGAACTTCATGATGACACATGTACAACTTATCAGAAATCAATTTATGATCAGTCGGAAGATGTTGCATGTGCAATGGAGGTTTCTTCATCTCCGGCATGTGTTTCCCATTAAATGGATCACGCATGCAACTTCGTTGCATGTGACTCCTAAGTGATTCACCCGCATGTGACTCGGTCTCGTCAGAAGGGCTACTAAAGCACAATTCTTGGTAATCAAATCCTCCTATTTTGCTTCGAAGAACAAACAATCCAACTAATCCAAGCCCTTTGGTAGAAGAAATGGAAGAGAAGATGAAGGAGATCACCAAAGCACAGTAGGAAAAGCTAACGATGTCTGATGCCAAAGGTGACCTTAGGCCACAGTTAGAGGATTGTAATCCTCATGGATTTCAGGAGGGTGAAACCACAATGGGCTGCTGAGAAGTGACCACTTGCTGCGATGAAGATGTAACGAATGATGATAACCTATCATTGAATGATACAGGAAGGGGAAGGAACTCTTGCTGTCGCAAACCTGATCAATGATCTAGAAGATGCCATGATTGTTACTCACTTATGTGCTGAGAAGATGAATGTTGCCACGATTGATTGCGATTGTGCTACTGAGCCTCAACATCATATCAGGGGGACATGTATGATATCAGCAGAACAATTCCAGTGGTTTAAAGACGTTTGGCTATGTGTGGGAGGTATGGTGGGGATGTTGTATGAAGTTCGTGATGAGGATGTTTACAAATTCTTCCACTTTGTTCGACACGGGGTTCAATTCCAGCAAGATACTCGTTCCATGAAGAAGAAAAAGTCGCGTAAGGGTTGGAAGGAAGTGCTCAGTCTTGAATTCTCCATCAATTATGACACGGTTGGAAGAGCAAGCGGAGGAAAGAGGGCTGGATCAGGGAAAATAAGTTCTTAATGATCATTCTCTCATGGAATGTTAGAGGGCTGGGGTACAAGGCTAAGAGGGCACAGGTTAGGAAGGTTTTTAAGAATAAGAAATCTAAGGCAGATATTATTACCTTATAGGAGTCTAAATGTCAGAAAATGGATAAGGGCCTACTTGATTCTATCTTTGGGGAGGATCAGGAACAAGGAATGGGTGACAGTCGATGCTATTGGATCTATTGGAGGCACTATTGTTGCGTGGAATGCTGATTGCTGGAAGAAGATAGACTCATATTCTGGCATTTTTTCCATTTCTGTTCGGTTTTGTGAAATCACGTCTGGATTCCAATGGGTTTTTACAACAGTTTACGACCCCTGTTCGTACAGTCTGCATCATAGTTTTTGGGCTGAGTTGGATGTTTTTAGACAGAGATGGTCCAAGCCTTGGTGCATTAGGGGGGACACACCTTGTTTGACTCCTGTGAGTAATACATCAAGGTGGTTGCTCCATATAGGCCTACTCAGTGAGATCACCATCAGTGTTCGAAGTATCGATATCGCTACAAGTTTTGCTGGTCGGGGATAGCGAAACAATATCGATATCGCTGATAATATCGTTGATAACCAGAAATGCTAGAAAACATGGGAAAAACAATAGAATTTTCAATGAAACTTTAGGAGATGCTAAAATATAAATATTTGCATATTTAGGAATAAAAAATTTGCAAAAAGAATGTATACACAATAAGTTTCCATTTAATGGGGGCTTAAAAGCATGTGTCGTCGTAAGAAATAGTCTTAACCATCCCATCCATCCCATTTGACCTTGCAATCATCCATCCAAACATCCATCGATATTGCTGAATATCGACAACTTGGGATATTTTGCAAAGAAATCATCAACAACAAGAAAGGAAACAAAAGATTATGGTCTTGATATCGCGCATGTTGCGATAATGATAATATTGAGATATTATCAATATTTGCAATGAAAAATTGAAAATTGCATACAACAATGCGCTCATAAAAAAAAATTTGAAATCGATTTTTTTATTTTATTTTTTAATTTTTTTAAAAAACAAACTTTTTGTGATATCTCTACATTGCCGATATTATTGAAATATCGCCAATACACTTGTGATACAAGCATCACCTAGAATTTACATAGTCGAAAATATTGGCGATACATTGGCAATATCAATGCATTAAACATACAAACGACGCCTGGAATTTACACATTTGAAAATATTGGTGATATCGATTCGTTGGTAGTACTTAACAATACATTGTTGATGCTTGGAATTTCTAATACTACCGGTGTTATCGATATCGCTACTGGTGTTATCGGTATCGCCAAGCTGGAGATAACGATAATATCGGAGATATTTCGATAATATCGAAGATATTTCGATAATATCGGAGATATTTCAAACAACGATCGCCATGAAGAAAGGCATTTTTTTACTTCAAGTTGGAAGAGGGGCCCGACCGTGATTAATAACCATAGAGAGGATAATACGAATGGAGTTCAACTTGGCAATATGAGAGAATGTCTTGGTATAATCAACTCCAAGGGTGTGAGTATTTCCTTTAGCAACGAAGCGAGCCTTTGAACATTTAACCGTACCATCAGGATAAAACTTAATGGTATACCCATCTGCAACCAACAACACACTTATTGCTGGGCATATTGGTTAGCTCCCAAATGTTATTCCAATAAAGAGTAGTCATTTTTCTTCAATTTACTGCTTCCACCCCTTATGTAAAAGTGCTTCCTAGTATGACTTGGTAATGAGTGATAGGACGAAGATAGGAAAATCTACGGAAAGTGGGAGATAAGCATTGAAAATAGACATTTGAAGATAGGATGATTAGTTTATACACACATAACTTTTCTCAAGACAATAGGAACATCAAACCTATTTAGAGAACTCACAGGGTCGTTAGGCTTGGATGAAACATGGTGGATGCCACATCAGGATTGGCCACAATATCTTTTCGTTTTCGTTGTGAGTAGACTTTCAATTTAGGCACAGTGGAAATGGAGTTAGCAGTGTGAGGAACTTGGATGATGTCTTCTTCAATGACAGTAGGTACAGGCATAACTTTCAACATTAAGAGATTTACAATCTTTGAGAAGAACAGAGTGGACTTGAAAAATGTAATATTTGCATACACATTGTTTTTGAAGTGAAGAATTGTGACAATGATAACCTTTTTGTGTTCAGGAGTGCCTGAGAAAAATACATTTAATGGCTCTAGGATTTAACTTATCGTGATCCGACTCCAATTGGTGAATAAAGCATCAGATTAACAAGGTGTTGAGAATCCATGGACCACGACTCTCCCAGGTCAATGACCGTCATGTCCAATCTCAAGTTCCTAAGGACTACCAAAAGAATCACTCAACAAATCCTATGAATGAGAGCAACACTAAATTTGTCTAAGGCATATCACATGTCCAATCTAAGACCCATGATCACCACGATCAACGATTGAGATCCGCTTAATCACATCCACATGGCTAGTGGATAAGTGCATGAATGGTTTGGGTCCTTACTCTTGCTCCAGTGGTAGACTCTTAGGAGTTTCAACACCTGGTCAAGGGTTCGAGTACCCATAGGTGGTGAAATTCCACTACGGCGTGAGTGTGTGAGGGTATGTGTGCGTGTGTAAAAAAAAAAAAGTGCACAAATGGTTTTCTAGGGCACCAACTCCAACACCTTGACCACCAACTCGGCCTCGATTAGTAAATGTTGCCAAAGCAGAGTTATCATTGGCTCCACTTGTAGAATCGAGAGATACACATTGGAGGCGAGCATACACTTCATTTAGAGATGGCACATCCTTGCCGCTTAAAACCTATGCATAAACTGGTTCATTTTCCTATTTAAGCCAGATAAAAACTTGGCCACACGGAACTGCTTTTGCTTCTCCAAATCAGTAATAAGGGTTTGATACACATTCAACTCCTCCCACATTCCTTTTAGTTTTGAAGAATATTCACCTAGTATTTATTCCTGGTTGAAGCTCAAATATATTCTCAAATAATTGATATGTCCAAGGGATGTTTTTATTAGATGAATACATTTCTTATAATGCACCCCACACTTATTTTGCAGTATCCAAAAACATTACATTTGCACTAATGGAAGGTTCCATACTATTCCATAACCACGTCACAATCTGCACATTCTCCTGGATCTATTAATCATATGTACTCATCAGGCTTTTCAGTGGTCAAGTATTGTAATTTTTCTTTAGTAGTTAAGAACACTTGGATTTAGACCACTGAAGATAGTTCGTTCTATTTAATTTAATAGAGGTTATTTAGACCCCTAAAAAATCAGATAGATTTAAGAATCCAGTTCTCGAATCACCTTTCTCATTTATTTAGGAGAAGGGACTAGAACGTATACTGCAAGCTTATATGAATACGTGCTAACCTTTTGCGACCAACGAACACCCAACTTGTACGCTTCACACAATATGCATACCACACTTGAAGAGAATAACTGGCAACACGTTCCAACCAATCACGAGGATCAATAATGACAAACATGGCATCTGACAATGACAATCAACCCACATGTCCACGCATACACACACAAGAGGTGATGATCATGAACACTTCATCCCCTTCTCACGCATGGACCATGATAAAGGCCTGGCAAGATAAGAAGAAAAGAAACCCTAGCTTTCTTAAAAGATTTTCAGCACTAGAGGGATGATAGAGACAAAATATTAAAAAAGGAAAAAAAATTATAAGATAAAATGGAGAAAAGTCGACTAGGTTAGCAACAAGGATGCTCTGATAGCATGTAGAGTTAGATTAAAGGGAAACACAGAGGAGAAAGTTGAGAGGAGAGTAGAGCTAGATTGTCCCCACACTTCTCCTTTATATTAATAACAAAAACTAAAAGGTACAAAAATACCTCACTAATAAGTTCATATTCCAAACAAGTCCTAATCCAATATAAACACTAAATAAAAGAGAAAGAAGCTAGGTGATCTGTACAGTGGGATTGCACACACCCACATCCATTAGGTTGGCTGTATAGTGGCACGACCCACATCCTCATGTGCTAATAATGATGTATGGTATGATTGAAGGTATGACCCTTGATAGAGTGAAATGGCGGAACATGATTCATGTTGTCGGCCCCGATTTAGTGGGATAAGGCTTAGATGATGATGATGATGCTCCCTTGTGACAAATATTACAGAGGTTTCCAAAATCTCGTGATATTTTCATGACATATTCATTAGACGATATTATCGTGGTTTTCAAAATCTTAACTGTCTTGAATTTATAGCAATTTAATCACAAAATTATCGTGATTTTAATATAAAAGTTATTTAAGAGTTAAGCTAATTCATTATACCTAAATATTTAAAATTTTAAAAATACTTATTGGTTTATAATAAATACTTTTTAATAATTTATTTTTCAGTGAGATTTTCCTGATAATATCCCGAGGAAAATGTCAAAATCTGAAATATCTCGTGAGAAACTCCTATGCTGAGAACGAAATTTGTCAGTATGGATACATCGCCTTAGTTCAACACTGTTAACATGCAGTACTATTGATAGTATCTGCTTTTCTCTTTAATATTTTAGAGCCCATGTTACTTCATTGTTAAAATGGTGATGAATTTTGTTCTTGAAATCTTTTAGTTCATTCTGTTATGCATGCTCACTGCATCACATCTCCAGCACATCATTGCTTGTCCAGGTATTATACAGGATGGGTGTTCATTCTTTTAGTCTGGTTACTGTGTAATTGTGCAATAAACTGATTTTGGAGCGTATGCTTCTTCTTTCAACTATTTTAACCACCAGCATGTTTCCAATTTGCTTCCTTTTAGCTGGTTAATTGCCTTTCCGACTGTATTTATTTACAACATTTTTCTTTCTGGGATGCCTGTCTACTATGTTCTATTCTATCTTTCTCAGCATTAATTCAAAACTTTTACTGCAATAGATGTTGATGGTTGCATAATGTTTCTACTTGAACACCATTTTACACAGGTGTTATTTACATTGTGGAGACATTGATCGTGGCGTTAAAACTTTCGAGGACTATATGGGTTCAGGAAAACCACCTATGGTGGAACTATATGTGGTGAGTTTCTACCAAAAAGCTCCAGGTGATTGCTAAAAAGTGCTATTTTGTTTTTTTGCAAAAAGGTTATTGGCCATTTTGCTACTTGGGATTCTTAATGCTGATGCTTGATGCATTTTCTGTTGACATTATGATAATCTGCTTCATGCCTCTTTAAGATTTTTATGCCCACTGATAACTTTTGCTAGCGATAAAAATGTTTGAAAGAACTTGTCAAGTGGCTAGGTTTCTAAAGTGAAGCCCATGGTTCGGTGATCCATATTGTCGATTTAATGGGCCCCATCTTGGATGGGAGATGCCCTAAAAATCTCCCTGATTTGAGATCCTATATCTTTTGTTGATGGACTACAAATAAAATGTTACGAAAACAACAGGAGAATGGTCCAAAAAAGTCCAAAGGTTGGATCAGTATTTTAAATAGCTATGCTATGTAGCGTGTAGCTTATGCTACGTAGCTTAGCTTAGCCTTAATGCTACATAGCTCATGAAAATAGCTTAAGTCGCACGTAGCCTACACTACATCATAATTTGCATATGCTCCACACTATGTAGCTCACATGATGTTTTCAATGATTTGTTACATTTTTCCATTTCCAATAAAAAAATAGTTAACATTTTTAATGCTTTCAGTAAAATAATATAAATAACAATATTAAATCAGTTTCATTGCTCTTTCTTTATCTTTATAATTATTCATTTCCCTTTCCTATTACTTTAGGTTGCATTTTATTGCACCAAATATCATGAAATTTTGTTAAGTTTTATTATTAATCAGTCTAATCTGGTATAGAATATCATGACATTGGTGCAACCAAGCACCTTGATTAAAAATCCAGGAGTTGTGTGTAGCTTATGCTGCACGTTATGTAGCTTACACCTCACGCTTCAAAGGGGTGAACGCTATGCTATTCACTATTTAAAACACTGGGTTGGATGGCCAGACTATTCCAATCTGGAGGATTTTAAGGCTATCATCCACTATGGGCTTGTCAGATCAATGGTCTGGATTGCCAAATCCCACTTGTTCAAACTGCATAGCAGGACGCCATTCAAATTTTGATGCATCAGGATTTGATAGTTTCTCTCTATGGTATGGTGCATTACCACTCATTGCTAATGGTTACCAACTAAATAAACCAAAGTCACTCACCACTTTGAGCATCTATTGTGTATAATATAAAGTGAGAATGCATTCTTTTGTTTAATTAAATCGATAACTAACAAAAATATTGTGTTGTCTCCACTAAATAGAATATTGACCTTGTTGTCGATCCATTGTTACTGGAAATGCCCTAGTGGCATGGGAAGTGTGTTTCCTTGGAAACATGCTTTTGTAGTGGAATCAAATAATTCAAATTTGAAAATTTTGGAAATGTTTCAAAACACAAGGCAAATGCAAGAAAAAGTGTTAGAAATATTAAGTGCCTATTTGGATTTGTTCGTTACTGGAAATGTCCTAGTGGCATGGGAAGTGCGTTTCCTTGGAAACATGCTTCTATAGTGGAATCAAACAATTCAAATTTGAAAATTTTGGAAATGTTTCAAAACACAAGGCAAATGCAAGAAAAACTGTTAGAATTATTAAGTGCCTATTTGGATTTGTTTTATTTTTATTTTTTGTGATTTTGAATCTGAAAACCACTTTTTTAAGGCTTCAAGTGTGTTGGGTAGCGACCATTTCTTATAGTTGTTTCTGGTTCTACAAACTTGTGAAAAGCACTCATAAAATTCTCTCTCTCTCTCTCTCTCTCTCTCTCTCTCTCTCTCTCTCTCTCTCTCTCTCTCTCTACACATCCAAACAACGTAGGTCCGAAATATGTCATGTACGAGTTGTATTGCATACGCATTGAGATTGACTTTCCTATAACCCTCGTTCCATGTGACATCCACTCTGTCCATTCGTTTTGCCATATCATGTTGGGGTATGACTCCAAAAATAAGGTAGATCCAAGACTTAAGTGGGCCATGCCACGGAAAACAGGGGGATTCAACTCTTACCTCTGAAACCTTCATGGGGAAATTGTTTTTTGTATGCATCTTTACCAAATATGCACTTTTTCACATAACAAATTCTCAAGAAACAATCCAGAGATTTTTTTCATGATAATTAATTCTGTAGTTGCTAGAAGCAATGCCTAACAGGCCTTAAGAGAAGCTAAATAAAGTGTTTGTGAAAGCGAATGATTATGCACATGATTTTAGCAGCAAACACATGAAACCAATAGAAAGCAACCATGAGAGCAAATGAAACACATGATTCTTGTAGAAATTGCATGCAAAACCAATAGAAGGGTAGCTCAATTGAAATAGGAAACTGTCAATCTTTGATAAAAAAGTACAACGTTTTCAATGTATTTATTTGTTTATTTATTTTGTATTGGTGATGAAGACTATATTATGGAGGAAAGGAAAGAAAAGATCACAACAATGGATGCATCTGCCCGATTGCAAGTTAGCACTCTTTTGTTCTGTGATGCTGATAGAGTCCAATTTGATAATCTGAGAAGGATCTTCTGTTGTTTCAAGTAATCTCAGAGAAAAAGATCTGTCATTTGAAAAGCGAACTTCAAGGGGTTAGAATGGATTGTTGGCCTTCTCGATATCCAACTTACAAAATATCCCAGTTCTTTTCTTCCTGTTCCTAGCATCAACACTTTTTTGAGCAATAAGTACACTGTCCAGAACCTGCCTGGCCACAATAAAAGCACCCCAATTTTCGGAAATGGCCTTCAATAGAACTCCCTTAAATCTAGAAGTAAGGATCTTGGCCAAGATTTTGTAAGGATCCCCAATTAAATTGATTGGCCTGAAGTCTTTCAGATTTTCTGCACCCTTCACAGAAAGAAGCCCCAAGCTCGGTAGAAAGGTGTCTACAATAAAAATAAATAAATAATTCCGCAAGGAAATCCATCACATTTTTCTTCACCATCCGCCAAAACCTCTGAAAAAACAATATAAGGTACCTATCAGGGTCCGGGGACTTATCTCCACACATCGAGCTGATCGCCACTTTAACCACATCCTCCGATATCAGTGCTTCTAAAGTAGAAGCGTACATTTGAGAGCTCTTGGAAAGCTAAGTTATCCAACTATGGTCTCTCGCATTGATCATCAAGCATCAAATCTCTGTAAAATTGCATTATAGAGTCACATATCTTTCTTTTATCCATAGTCCTCGAACCATCAACAATCATACTGGATATTTTGTTGTTGTGGGCTCGGGAACTAGCGATACTATGGAAGAAATTGGTGTTTTTACCCCCCTCATTGAGCCACATCGCTCTTGATCTCTGACGCCATTTGATTTCCTCTTCCTTTGATCGGTTAGCCAAAGATGCAAGTAAAATGGTCCTCTTGTCTCTATCCTCTTCCGACAGACCCCCACTTTCCTCTAGCAAATGTAACTCATGGATCTCATCCGCCATTCTATCAAACCCTACCTCTCGAGCTCCAAGCACTTCTTTCTTCCACGATTTAGTTTTATCTTTCAAAAGCTTTAGTTTTTTACTCAACTTGAAGCTGGCGAAGCTGGCATACCCTTCAACCGAGAATGAAGATCACCATTCGGCAATGAGCCACAGGAAAGCATCAATCTTCAACCAGGAAGCTTTGACCCTGAAAGGCCTAGAGCCCTAGTTTTCAATATCCCCCTCAAGAACATTGGGGCAATGATCTGAAATTGTCCTTGGTAACCCGCGCTGACTAACCAAAGGGAACTTTTCATTCCAGTCCATGGATACCAAGAACCTGTCCAATTGCAATAGTATCTGTCCAATTGCAATAGACTAGCATTCTCTTGCCTGTTAGACCACGTGAATTTGGCACCCTCATCTATCTTTGTGTCTAACTCTCTCCCTCGTCTCGTAAATCAAGACTATGTCATCTTCAAACAATATACACTACGGGATATCTTCCTATAAATGCCTCGTGTCCCTTATTTTTTATATTTTAAAATATCAAAGAAGAAACGTAGAAAGGCGGTATGGGAGGCTTTATGCCTCATGTCCTAGGACTTAATCTTTGCTTCCATGAAGACTTGGACGCCTCAATTACCTTTTAAAACAGTGATTCTGAGTCTGAGAGCAGGAAACTGGTGGATCTCAATGCATTTAAGAAGTGGGAGCGAGTAGGAATCTCTAGAAATACTATTGAAGGATTTAAAATAAATCTTATCAATATGGTGTACCATGCACTATTGTACTTATAGGTTCCCACAAAATTGGAAATGGGGTGTGTCATAATGGTGATCAAGACTATCTATTTGCTAGGATCTAGTGTGAGATGCAAAACGTGTATGGTTAGGTCGATCTAGCTATCTGATTGTTTTACTCTCTTTTTTTTTTTTTTTTTTTTTTTTTTTTTTTTTTTTTTTTTTTTGGGTTGAATGTGGCCTGATGCACCTAAAAAAAAAAAAAACGAATGAATGTGGACTGGTACAATTTTTATTTATTTTTACCATCCATTTGCTGGTTCTCTATTAGATAACTTCATAGGTGGACAACATTTTGGAATGTGATCCTTTCCCAATAGATGATAATCACTTCAAAATATGCATTTATATTTTGTATAAAGGGAAATGCCTTAGTGAGGTAAGTCGTGTATTTTGGCCTGAAGAGACAAAATTTAGAAGGTATTTCTTGGTTGTCTTTATGCCTTAGGATTAGGAGTTGCAGGAGTAGTGAGTTGTTTTTATCAAAATGATAGCAAGTGTAAATGCCTAGGTCTGTCAGAAGTAGGAATCAGAGTGGCATCTCTGGTAGAAAGTTTGGGTAAAAGTTCCTGCAATTAAGTTTTAAGCTAGATTCCAAATTTGGGGCAGAATTAGGATATAGTATTCATTCCCTTTTGCTAGAGGGGTGTGGGTGTTCTTCTCGAAGTCTTCCAAATGTTGTGGGTGATACTGGATTCTGGTGAAGGTCTTCTCCTAGCGTGTCATGGGGGAAGGGTGGGGAGAAAGGGGAGGACGATTTGGAGGCTTGCCCTTTTGGCTGATTTTTGGGCCTTGTGTGGGGAGGAATAATCGGTGTTTCTGAAATTGGAGAGGGACAGTGTCGGGTCTTTTGTTTGGCCAAGTTTGATATTCTGGATTGGGTGGCATGTTCTAAGGCCCTTGCGGTTGTAGTTTTGCCTTAGAGTTTCTCTTTGGCTTTCTTAATAAAATTAACCATCTTTCAAAAATTAGGATTTAGCATTCATGAAGTCCTGAGATTGAAGAGAAATGATTACATACAGCATGTTCTATGTTACATCATCACTCAAATGTTTTTATTTTCTGTTGTCACTTTAGCGAACATGTGAAGGAGTTGACCATACCATGCAGATCACCTGGAGTGGAAATTGGAATGATCCACTCTTCAGGTGTTGGCTGTACATTGATTTCAACAGTGTAGCCCGTCTGATGAATGAACCATCCTGGTTTTTGTCCCAGGTGTTCTTTATGACGCGGGCCACCTTTTGCACACTCGGGTGTTATACATGAGCATATCAGCAGAAAATAGAAATGTTGTATGTTAGTCAACATACGTTGTACATATTCTTCATATGTTGAGATTGAAATGGATAAAAACTTTTCATGTTCTATATGAACTATGAAGAGCAAGTTACTGATGTAACAACAGAAGGCCTCTTCTAAGATAAACTACTATCTACCTATAAGCTCCCAATGCACCACTGGCACTTGCAAAGCGGTGAGTAGAAGAGAGATGACTTCCTTGTAGGTAATTGTAATTGTATATATTTGTTATTCAATTCTTCTATTTATGAAGGTCATTCGAGTTTTTATTCCACACCTGTACATTCTGTTAAATCTGTATATTGCATGATTAAATTAACTGACCAATTCTAATTTCCTTATTTCTTAGAGCATAATTGAAAAGAGGAACAGAGCAATGTTACCTAAATCATTATCCCCATTACATTTTCCATTCCAAACTGAGCATTTATGATCCGGATACTATTTTTACTAACCTGTAATTATGGTTCACACTCTTATTGTTGATTAAGATTAATTTGTACTTCAACTATATATTAGATTATAGAGATTTGTTTTTTAATGTAATGCCAAGCATGTATATTACTATGCATGCTGGATAGATAATAATAACTTTCCTTATTTCATATATAAATAACAATATCAATTTCAAAAAATATAACTATATTATGTACACTGTACTAGAGTGGCACACGTGATGTACCCCTAGCATACCACATAGCAGAGGAAGTAGCACACTGCAAAGCTGTTCCAGTGCTACATAACAGTGGGATCCACAATCCAGGTAACCTTAGATCAAGTCATTTTCTAAGAAATTTGCAATTTTCATAGATCAATGGTTCCAAAAGCCATTCCCAACCAGACATCTATATCCCCCCTACAAAACCATGGTATTCAGAAATGGTTACGTAATGGCCATCACGTAACATTAATGGTGAGGCCCCTTATGCAATAGAGGCTGTCATGCCCGTTCTGAACAATGTTTAACAGCCATAATGGGCCTGTAACGGGCTGATATGCAACTGTACCAGTCCGATTGAGTTTCTTCCTTAAAAAATAAAAATAAATTCTGTTATGGGGGCCATAATGGCTGTTATGCCCATATTGTAATGGCCATAAGGTTGGCCACCGTTGTCATTGTTGAATACCGTGTATGAAACTGACATAATTTTCTTTTACATGCAGAACCGTAGTCCCTCATTTTGTGCATTTCACAGCAAATATTTCCCAAGATTGTAGAGCTGAAATAACAGCAGGCTTCAAAACCTCATGGAATTCTGAAGAAATCCTATAATGCACTCTTGTATGAGTTCCGTGGCATTGTTCCATCATGGGAAGTGGCAATTCTATAATCTGATTAAGTTGAAGAAACATACAGTATCCTCAAGCCTTGGCCATGTCTGGACCTTGAATATGAAAGTGGAGGATATGTAGTAGTATGTACAGTATCAAGTGTTGTCCATTCCTCCAAGATCCAGATCATTGATCTGATACACTCCAACATGGATATGGCGGGTTCCCCAAACTCTCTTAGATTGGACGATTTCATTTGTCCAATATATGCCCCTTCTCCATTGGATGTGGATCGAAGGGTTTGTAGTTTTCCGTAATGGAAGTTTATGGGATTCTCCCATTGATTAGTGGCCACCATGTTGGTAGTCTGAATCAACAATCCATGGGAATCCCTTGTGCAAACTCAACTTGACAATGTTATGCATATCCTTGTCTTTAGGAGCTTATATTTCCTCACCCATGAGGGGGTGTGTGTGTGTGTTTAAAATAAAAAAGAAGATTATATTTCCTCGTTGATGATTGATAGACATATCTCAGCCATTACCATTAACCACTTCGGCTAGTCTATTGTTAGGCACATAACATATTGCTTACAATCTTAAGCTACAAAGTTCAATGAAAAAACACATTGGAGTGTTGTTCATGACTCAGCAATTGATCTTCTTCTTTAGCTCGTAACTTAGTATGCCCATTGCTGAGATCTAAATTATGGTTATCTATTATCCTGGAAGCATTTTGCATGTCTCTTTAGTAGTTTTCAGCATAGAGCCAACCAAAGGTTCGATTACTGTGTAATCTATGGGTTAAAATGGATAATAAGCTTCCTAATATTGCTTCATACCATATAATTTTAGATTCAGTGTGTGTGCATGTGGATTTGAATATGCTGATTCTTGTACTTGTTTGGCTGTAGACACTTGTTGAGGGCGCCATGGTTGGATATACTCCCCAAGGGATGCAAATTGCTCAAGATATGCTGGTACTTGTTCCTCTCAACCTTGAGCCTGATTAAATACTTGGTATCAGGATCGTTTTGCAGGTCTTAGATTATATAGGACATAGACCATGTTTCATCAAGCCTCTGCTTGGTCCAAAAACTCAAGATGTTGGCCCACCTTTGGTTATCCCAATTGTTTATATGGTGGGTCCATGGTCCGTACGAGATACCCTGATAATCTTCTCCATTGAATGATTCTAACTGTTCGATTGGGCCCCCGTTAAACATGGATCATTGTTCGTCTGCCCATTTTCATCAGATGGCTAGAATCATCAGAGGGGGATTACTGTATGGTTCATTTCATTATGGTGGAGACCAGGTCAATGGCTTAGGTAACTAAAAGGTGGGCCCTTCTATACCATTGCTGGGTAGAAAAAAGAAAAGAAAAGATGGTTATTTCTAGCAAGCACCATACAATATCTTTATTATATGGTTGCCATGTTCTGTAGGAAAAAATGAATTCCAGGGGTACCTTCTTGAATGTGAAGATGGGAAATGAGCTTCTCCTTGCAGCCTCAGGAGAGAAGGTAAGCAGCTGGCAATTTCTTTGATTATGGGATGTGCTCAGTTATTATTTTCTTTCTTTTAAAACAGAAATTTAGTTGTTTTCTTTTCAGTTTCGATCTCTCTTTTTTTAAACATTATTTACTAGATCGATGGCTTATGAGAGCATCCCAATTAGTTGGGAATTGGAATAAGGCATAGATGATGATGACGATGGCTTATGAGAGCAGGTTTTCTTATGTACAGTTTTTTCTAATGATGGTTTGATGATTGTATGCAGACGGGTGGATATACGACTGCCAATTACATATGGGACCTAATGCAAAGCCGCAACATCACCCCTTCTCTTCCGGCTGTGGATTCCTATTATAAGGGCTTAAAGGTGACTCTTTTTTTTTTCCCCCACCTTTGATAATGTATAAGCATTCATGCATTGTAGAATGGTCACTACTTTGAACCTGTTCATGTAGAAGGTTTAAAATGTGCTTTGGTGATATCCATGAGGCTGAGCCTCTGTTATTTTCCTGTATGTATGTATGCATGCCATGTTTATCACTGATCCAAACATGCAGTACATGGTGCCAATGACCGACTCATCCATGATGAGGTTTGCTTAGTTCACATGCATGTACAGCTTGAACCCCTGTACCTCTTTGCCATGTGCGCTGAATATGGCACCCTTGCAAGATCAAATGCATCCATTGGCCACTTATCAGATAGGCCAGTTTAAGAAACAAATGGACAGCTACAAATTTGGCCGAGTTTGTTCACCCATTCGGTGTTTAGTAGTGGCCCACCTGATGTCTGGGCCATCCTTAAGTCTTTAGCCAGGGCATTTACCAAGTGAACCCTACCTGATGGACAGCTTGGATTTTCGGTAGGGACTGGGTTGTATGTTTGTGTGGAACTAATACATAATATGCTGCATATAAATGCAAGGCGTAATGTGTAGTTTGCCATTTCAATGTCCGTCTAAGCGTGCATATTCATCAGGTAGAATCTTTTGTGTATTTTCTTCACATCTTGTTTGCTTGCTGTTAGTTATCTGAGATGCATGTATGCACACATGTTTCGACTTGCCACTGGTGTTAACATTTTGGCTATTGATTTCAGCAACGTGAGATTCCTTCTGATGATCCAAGGCTTTTATTGGTTGCTCGGACGTTGGACAATCTTCGGACTAGATTTGGAGGGGGAAGGCCTTTTTAATGGAGGAAACACATTAATTCCATTGCATGATAGATGGTGCTCATGAACTGGCTTCCTTCCTCTTCAGAGGGAATCATAAGGTCATCCCGCTCTTAAAAGAAGCTTATTCAATTTGCAGCATCCCGCTATGTCCTACTTGCAGTTGCATCTGCTGTAATGAGAAAGTGGCATATAATTTTCAGAAAATGAAATGTGAATTTCCGTCAAAGTACTATTTTAGTTTAGATAATTTTCTTTTTCTTTCTTTTTTAAATGATTTGAAAATTGTTTGCAGACCCCAATTAGTTGGGATAAGGCCTAGATGATGACTATTGCAAACCAGGAGGGTCAACCTGTGACTCAGCCGAGTCAACCTAGCCCCGTCAACGACCTGGTCACTGGGTCAGGAAAACCAGTACTGCCCTGGTTAGGGTGGGACTTGGGTCTGGTTTCCTGATTTTACCTGGAACTTGGTTGATTTTGACGAGTCAAAACGGATCAGCTGAGTGGCTTAAGGGCAATATTGTAATTTAGAGAAAAGGGGTGCTAGAGTTTAGAGAAAAAAGGGCATTTTCCCTCTCAGCTTGGTTTTTGATTTTTTGTTTTGTATATATATATATATATATATATATATATATATATATATATACTTTCCTGGTTTCTTTTCAGTTTCAAGTTTCATTTCTTTATGAGTGAGTTCTTTTTAAAGGCTTTGGAGAGCGAGAGGGAGAAGAAAATGAAAATGAAAATGAAGAAGACAGATGCTTGGTTTTTGTTTTATTTTTAGTGTTTTTATTTTTCTTTCTAAAAACTGCCCAATGTTTGCACCATATACCAATAACCGCCTACCCTTTAAACTGTTATCTATATAGTTTCACGCTGTTATCCCCCTTATACCTATTTGGTTTTGTATTTTCAAAATACCAACATTATCATCATTAAAACCCACCTACCCACCTTATGACACACTCGTCGTCATCTTCCCAACCGGAAATAGTGGGGATTGAACGCCATTGTTGAAACATACAATTGTACGGGTTGGATTTCTCACAAACATCAACGTGGGTCAATCACCCGTGCCCTAAAATGAGATGACAAAATAGATGAATGGAATGGGCCGTCACGCCTGGTGCTCGTGGAGTTATCAAGTGTCTGTACAAGCATGCAACCCAACACATGGGGGTTGATTGACGTGCATTCGTAACCTTGACCGTACATGCATCCAGTCTCGATGTTTGTGAGAGATCCATCCTGTGTAATCCATTTGTTTTGCATCTTATTTTAGGACATAGTCCAAAATGAGGCAGACCCAATGCTCAAAGTAGGCATATGATGGCTCTAAGATGTTTTAACAGTGGGCGTTCAATACCAATTGTTGTGTCATTTGGCCCATTATAACTTTGGATCAGATTGCCCTAAAATGAGATGAAAAACAAATGGACGATTAATTTCTCAGTAACATCCTGTAGCCCCATAAATGTTTCAATGGTGGGCGTTCAATCCCCACTTTTCACATCGTGTGGTCCACTTAAGCTTCTTGTCTGGCTTATTTTTGGGCTAATGCCCTATGATGAGCCACCCAAATGGATGGGCGGCGTAGATCTTACCTTAACAGAAGGGTGGGCTCCACGGATGGATGCATGGGAACCAAAAGGTGTCCCATTCAGGCTGGCTAGTTGAGTTGTAAAATGGTAAAAAGGGTGCTTGTTCACGGGTAGACATATCCTACCAGCAGTTAACGGCTCTTCACTTTTTCAAACCATGAGCCAAAGTTAAAAATCGCCTTCTTTTAGAATGTATTTAGAAAGAGCTTGCAAAAAACATAGGCAGTTATTAGTATATGGTGCAAACATTACGTGGTTTTTAGAAAGAAAGAAATAAAAAAAAAAACCCTTATATTTTAATTTTAATTTTTATTGTCTGATTGCTTCTTCGCCCACCAACTTTTCAAGAGGGTGTAGTAGTGGTAGGAGAAGAAAAATATGAATGGAAACTAGGCAAAGTATTTATTTTCAAGATTTTTGCTCATATATATTATTAAAAAAAAAAAAGTATACTGCAAAAACAATTAAATAATTTTCTGACCTACAGATAAACTCGACCCGGTAAATGACGGAGTCCCAAGCCGGGTCCAGGTTTGTAAACTATGGTTCGCCTATGGGAGTGGTAACCTAGTCATATGCCCTTGTAGGGGTGGGGACCTACAGTTTTCAACCTTTACTTCAACGGTTTTGTTGTGGCTTTTATTTTTATTTTTTGTTTTTAAATGGATAACTTAAGATTATATTAAGAAATCAAAAGTATGGTACAACAAAGAGGGCTAGATCCATCTAAAGCCCAGCTAAGAGTGACAACGGTCAGCCGCAACTGCTCAGCAGAAAAAGTAATAGAACCCATGCTAACAATTACCCATTTCCCTCGCCTTCCTTTGCTAGCTTGTCAGCCGACTTGCTCAGACTAATTTCCATCTCATCTTCCACAATTGCTGATGTCTTCCATTTGAAGATGTTGGAATCTTTCTAAGATATTGCATTTCTGAGTCCCCTCCAAGGAATAGCCATAGCCGGGAGGAATTTGAACCGTTTGATTATCTTTGATAGCTTAGAGAATTCTACAGCTTCTTAGTAAATACGCCGGGGTGCATTCCAGCAAAGGTCTCTCTCTCTTTGAAAAAGGTTTCTTTTCCAGGTAATTAATCGCCATTTTAATTTTAAAATGGTGGACGCATGACATAGTTTTAGGGCAATCCAAACCATCCAAATCCCTGGCATAGTTCTGGATCTAGCATACGCTGATGACATCATAACTATAATATGGTTTTGCCTTGGGAATTTGGACAACTCACTGTTATAATACTAACCATCAACTTGACAGCAAGATTAGATGGTTTTGATTGATTGATTGGTGTGGTTTCAAACATATATCTGCAGCTATAATCGGAGCCACAATTTGGGTGGTGTGATTCCGTCAAATGAATGTCACGTATGAGTCATGGCCATTTTCAAACAGTGGTGAGCAATTGTAGCAGTTTTAAAGAATTGCACCTGAAAATTACGTAAATTCTCTTTTCTTTTGTTATGAGAGGTTTGCTCGAATGCATCCCACTTGGGACTTTAGCCTTTAAATTTGGATCATCTTCTAATGATCCAAACCTGATCTTTTACTAGATAAGCTGTGAATAACTGAATACCCGTAGTTGCTTTTACAACCAAGATGATGGGTCCTCTATACATGCCTTATATTTTGCTACATTGTTTGTGTGCTTAAATTTTAGTCTCATTGAGATCGTTGGGAGAGTAGATGATTGCCCCTTATTTGTTTTCGTTTGCATTGATAGCACCCCTGAAGTACATGGTCCACTTGTTTGATTTCTTTTCATTTTTCTTTCTCAATGAAAAGAATGTCCTTGTTAGGGAAGAGGGTCTTTAACCGTTGGTAGCCTAACAAGGAGTGTGTTGCATTATGTGCAATGGGTTTAACAATTACCTTGAAGTAATTGTTAAACCCACTTACTTTCCAAGTTATTGTAAAGCAACAAGGGTCTTTGAGGGATATGCGACACTAGCAATGGTCCGTTTAACAATTACTTCTTAATGTTTTTGAAAGAAAACTCATAGTCGTCATTCCAATCTATTGGTGAATTCTTTCAGAATAGCTTAAAGAATGCCTTACATATGGGGTATTAGCTCGGCAATGAAGCGATTGACATACTGGAGTCATTCCTAAATAGTTATGAATTTCGTTTTTGGTCTTCGAAGGAGGCATCTTGATTATTGTTTCGATCTTAGTTTCGACAACCTTGATTCCTTCCTCACTGGTCAAGTAGTTTGACCTAAGTAGCTCCAAAGACACACTTCTGTGAGTTTAGTTGGAGCTTGAACTTTTTTCAATCAGTTGAAGAGCTTTCTGAGATCTTCAAAATTTTATTCGATGCTTCAAGACTTGAAAATCATGTCATACATGTAGACTTCCATTTCTTTACTCATCTTGTTAGTGAACACGATTGTCTTAGTATTTTTCACCCTAAATGGTATAGATTAGTAACAAAAGGTTCCCCACTATGTAAGGAACGACATCTTCCCACCGTTTTTTATTACTATCTCAATTTTATTGTAGCTGGAGAAACCATCCATGAATAAAAATTCTTGTGACCGGTCATATTTTTTACTAGAGTGTTGATGTGGGCAGTGGGAATTCATCTTTAGAATTGGCTTTGTTGAGGTTATGGAAGTCGATGCACATATGAACCTTACCATTCTTCTCGGGCACATGTATAATGTTGGTGAGCCATTTCAAATATTTAGATACTACAAGAAAGCTCTCATTGTAATCCTTGTTAACTTCTTCTTGGGTCTTTAGGGTCCACTCTAGTCTCATTCTTCCCAGCTTTTAGTTGAGGGGCTTTACTTCGAGCTTTGTCAACAAATGATCTATAAGTAGGTCTTCATCAAGTTCAGGCATGTCTTCATAGGAGAACACAAATTTAGACAAATATGATTTTAAGAATTCGATCATTTAATGCTTATCCTTAGGGGACAACAATTTTTTTTATATGCATTTCCCTAAGAATTCTGGATGTTCCCAAATTTACGATCTCGAAATCGTCTGAAATGACATTAGCTTTTACTTCAAACTTTCTAAGGAGATCCTGTAGGTCGAGAGTTAGATCGTCATCTTTCATTCGCTTGGTTTCATCCAAACCCATGAGCACTAAGTCTAGTTTTAGATTAAAACCATAGGAGTTTACCTTAAACCTGAAATTGCATCAGTTGTCTAACATGACACCACACTACGTGGAAGCTTAAATTATGGATAAATCCTAAGGCGGGGGGGTGAATAGGTATTTTAAAATTCTTTACTAATTTATGCAATTAGGCAGTATAAACCAAGAACTTAAACTAATTAATATACAACTAATTGAACACAATAGTCTATGTGGGAAATAGATATTGTGTTTATATGTGTAATCAATTAAGCGTCTCGCATATAATTTAATTATGCATTCATATAAATTAAACCATTTAAAAACTCAAAAATACAAATAAAATAACATTCTCAAATCACAATCGCAAACACAACGATATATTGTGGTTCGGCTAATTGCCTATTCCACTCCAGCGGACGCACTCTCCTCAAGCATACCTTTATAATGGTTTTACATGTGCGCCACAAACCTACACGTACATACCCATGTTAGTGGACTACGTACATACTAGTGTCGGTGACGGTCCTACAAAAAGACCTACACATACTCATCTGTGTTAGTGAAATATGTTTTCACCCATGCCGATGGCTCCCGTGAAAACTTAATTGATTTTCTATTGGTTAACTAATAATCTCAGTCCTAATCTAAGGACCTACGTACACTCCTGCTGGATGTGGTCCTACATAAGAACCTACACATTTACACTCGTGTTGGTGGCCTACGTACGCACCCATATACGGTGGCGATATGGTCCTACAGAAGGACCTACGTGAGTTTGGGTTACAAACTCTATACTTATTCATATACAATGAAAGAGTACGTGGACTTTAAAATAACAACACTACCTTGCATATGATGTACCTATGAGGCTATTAAGGCAATGGGAGGATGGTGGAATCTCCTAAAATTAATGGATAGTTGGTTCCAATAAGGGGATTTACCTAGATGGATATTCTAGAGGTTATAGATAAGGATTTACCTATTGGGTTGGTGTCTAATTTCTAGAAAATTAAGGAGTTCATGCACATCTTCATAATGGAGCTTAGAATGCTCATGAGATTGATTAATCCTAAGAATAGAGATATGAAAATTTTTATGATAGAGCCTAGGAGTGTTGGTAAGGCTTAGGATATACTAGGGTCTCTAAAACACCAAATTTCATCATTTACACAAAGACTCGGTTGCAAATTATATAAAGAAAAAACTCTAACGGATCTATAATGGCTAGTCCATCGATCGATTGATTAAACCTTCAATTGATCGAACTAATTCATGATTTACCGGTGAAGAACGCTAGACAATTTTAGTTGTTTTTTATTGATCAAGTGATGAGCCTTCGATCAATCAAGTTCGATCGATGAATTGTCGATTCGATCAAGATTCGATCGACAATTGCTAAAAAGCCACTGATTCGAGTTTCTAATTCGCTACAACTTTGCACCTATTGTAAGCCTAACTTAACATATTCTTTTGAGGTCTAATGTCAGGCCTGTGACCTAATACCATTCCATTCCTTAGGATTCAACGGTCATTTCTATCAAAGTCCGGCGACCTGCGACCTGTAGATAGCATTTGCGAGCGACTTTGAGTTGTGTCCTGTCAACCCGAGTCGGCTTGACCCGAGACATATGCCATTGCGATCGCGCCGTCACTGAGGTTCCGACGTCGCGTCTCGTGCGCCAATGCGACGCTTAGATTGTGAGATGTGGCCTGCACTTTATTTCGACGGTGGACCACATGTTGCAGGACCCACCTATCACAGATATCACTTTTCCCTAGAGAATCCCATCATTAGGATGATGTCACCCTAAGGGTGACATCACCCTACCTAGCACCTACCTAAGCATGCCTAGCCATTATGAGAGTATGCCACTCTATTCCGAACAAGTAACGATTACCCCTAAGCTACCTAGCCCTCTCTCTTATCTCTCTCCCTCTCTCTTTCCTTCCTCATTTCTCCCATCGCTAGAGCTTGGACGTCCCAAGCTACCCTCCAAGTCCAGCCACTCCAAACTCTATTTCCCCCAAATTCAACCCTTTAGATCTCATCTCAACTATAGAAACCTCTCTCTTGGAGCTCTAGGATCGTAAGGTGGAAGGAGTTGAAGATTTGAGGTGGGTGCCATGTTAGGAGCAGTTCTTACAATTTCTTTCTTGGATCTTTTGATTTCCTTGGTTAGGGTCATGTAGGACCCACCAATCAATGGTGGAGATCCTACTTGACCCCTTGGGTGTGGCCAATGGCCCACCCTTGGTGCATGCTTAGCCATGATGGGGCCATTCTCCATGGACCCCATCATGATGTTTTGTTTAGATTCATGGTCTTGATGGGTCACCTAGACCCTGATTTCATGGTGGGGTTGGTATCCCCACCTCAGATATTTTTTATGTAGGGCCATGCAATGCATGGGACCCATGTATTGATCTTGATGTATGGTTTTGATTTGATTGGAGGGGATCAAAGGGCGGAGTCCCCTCCCATGGCCGGTCTTCTTCTCATTGTCTCTCTTTCTCTCTCTCCCTTCCTCTTTTATGTTTCCCTGATATGTGTGGCCCACCTGATGTGCTCAACACATCCAGACCATCCAACAGGGTGGGATAGTCCTGCTGTTTAAAAATCTGGATGCAGGCTGACCCACCTTGCTGTCCTATGGTGCATGCGAGATTAGATTCAGCTACAACCTTGGTCTGGGTGTGCATGGCCCAACCAGGTGGCCCTATCTTGATCCATGATGAGGATTTTCTCCCTGTCCAACAACTTATGGGCTAGAATGTCCAACAACATATTGCTGTCTAGATTTTATGGGCTCATGTTGCATATTATTTATATGGAGTTTAGCTTTATATGCAGCTTGATTTTCTTTCTGATGTGGGGTGGTTTCTTGATGTGTGGACCCCACCTTAATGTATGTTGAACCTCCCATCAGCCAGCCCTTGATGGACGCCTTGGGATGGGCCTAAGGTGGGCTGGACGGTCCAAATTTTTGGACCATCTAGTAGCATTCTTGAAGGGAAAACATAAATGTCAACCTGATTTTTGGGATGTTGGACCACTCATGTGGACCTCACCTTGTAGTACAATTAAGGGTGCATGCCATATGCCCATTTTTCCCTGATTTAGCCAGCCCTGGGCCCACTCAAGGGGAAGAATCCAGCAGGACTAGCAGTATTCTTTTTCAGCACCTTGTTGTCTAGAATTTGTAATTGTTGTTGTAGGTGTTTATGGATCCCCAACTCACCTCCATTGTGGTCCACCTGACTGGGACCCACCTTGGCTATTTGAGGGCCATCCAGGTTGTCCATTGGGACACCCCAGCTGGGCCAGCAGCCTACCTGCTGGATGTCCCAGCTGGGCCAGCGTCCAGCAGGGAGGGGCTGACCGTCCACCCCTCTTGTGGCCCACTTTGATATGTGTTGTACCCAGCCATTCCCCCATTTTGTGTGGCCCACTTTGATGATGTGTTGTACCCAACCGTTTACCCATTTTGTGTGGCCCACTTGGACGTGGCCCACCCCTGGTGGGGTGTCCAGTGTTGGGGCCCACCATGTGCTTGATATGAGCTAGCCGTCCAGGCCCTATGGACGCCCAGATTAATCGGGGTGTTACTGGACTTGCAGTCCAGCAACAGGCCCACCTTGTTTTTATGAGTTCTATCCATGCTTCCATCTGGTGGGGCCCACTATGATATCTATGGCCCACTATGAATTAATTGTTGCCCAGATAATATATTTGCTGGGCCCTAGCAGGCCCAAGAAGTTGGGTGTGTCGGATGTCTAGTAAAGGCCTAGAAAATTCTGCATCTAGTTGATTGTTTTGAAGTAGTGTGGCTCACCAGATTGGAGGTGTTTTAAGTACTCTCTATTCCTGTGTTTTTGTGTGATTGTGGGCCCCGTTTATGTCTCGTGTGGCCCACCACCCATCTGATTATAGGAGGACCTTGCTGTCTAGATTTTTGGACATCCAGGTAGGCCCAGATGGGCTGGACATCCAGCCTTAGTGCTTTCCCATTTGCTCGTGCTACCCATCCATTATACTGGGCCTTGTGGGCTAATTGTAAGCCCAATATGATGTATGTGATTGAATCTTTGCTGCCTATCCAACTTGCCCAATTTTGGGCTGATTTATAAAGCCCGCGTTGGTGGATGTTGGATATACCTTAGCTATTTAATTGGGGCATATAGGTTGCCCATGAGGCCCAACATAATGCATGAATGGGATGTTCTCTTTGGCCATGATGTTTTTGGGCCATGGGCTGCCCCTCATATAACTCATCTTGGTGTATTTAGGCCTTGGGCCGTTTCTTGAGGCTCAACATGATGTGTCGAATATTGTGAATGCTGCCCATTTATTTTCTAAGTAGTCTTTGGGCCATGGGCCCCACATGAAGTTAGATTTCTTGATGGGTCGCTCTCTAGGGAGCAACGGTGGTTAAATGTCCACAGTGGTTAAATGTCCACATTGTAAGCCTCCCTAGGGCCCATTGTTAGGCCTATTCTCATCTTCGCGTAGTGGGCAAACCCAGACCGTTGGGCCCCCATTATTGTTGGTATTTCCATCATGCCTTATAGATTTGTCCAAGGTCATCGAGGCCACCATGTGCATATCAGGCCCATTGGGAAGCCCAATTTGCTACGTGTCGAAAGGGGCGAGGAAGCCCACTCCTTATTCTTAGGCCCATCCTTGTCATGAGGAGAGTACGTCATTACCATACATAGAAGAATTTATGGTATTAGATTTGGTATATCTACTGTTGAGGACTAATCTTAATATTATATCTGTTAATCATGCTAGTGTACTTGAGTTAGTAGGACACTGAATATAGACTAGTATAACATCATGTTACATGCCCATACACATCGTTTGTATGCTTGTTATGAGGAGTGACTGATCATAGCATATGTCATTGGGCAGATTGTTTATGGGACTCCCTGATAGACGGAGTTGCTCCACATGAATGCATGGTACGTGCAGGATTGATGTATGATTGGATAATGTGACTTATGCTGTAACGCCTTCAAAATCGGGGGTCGAGCATAAACTCAACTCCCGAGTTCCAACGCATCACTTATGTAATATACATAATGATGATTGAATGTTATCCGTGTTAGTGCATTAAAGATTAATGTGATTAAGCCAAAACAACATATCATACTCCAAAGACAGTTAAATTATGCCAGCGGAAGACTGTGATAAATATATAACACATATAAACTGTTGTAAGTCTCCAGAGTGTGAACATGTTACCAGGTTAAATATATCAATATATACTCCAAAAAAATGGACAAAATGAATATACAAGGGTGTTCCAAAAGAGCAAACTAAAGTGTAATGCCATCTAATCAGCAACCCTGTAACCTCGTCGATCAGAAGATGGTCTACATAGACCCATTTGATAGCTGCATAAAGGAGAAACCCTCCTCATCATCATAAAGACCGGCTCTGCTCTGCAAGCATCGCCATCATCTGAAACTCAAATAGGGTCTGGTTGGTGTGTACAACACCGTCTCGTAACGTGGGAGTGAGTGCTCAACTCAGTAGAATAATAAAGCATAGGTTAACATGTTATCAACTCAATCAAGCAGTAATGATAAAGTAGTAAATCACACATCCCTAAGTACTCTTGTTAATGCAAGAATGATATGAATGATATGATGCATGCCCTCGCCTACGCTCCCTCAGCGACTTCATCTCACGTTCGCGTATGACAACACTGCCTCAGTGCTTGACCTGAAACCCCTGAACGCATGCGTAATGCGGTGCATGCGTATGATTACCAAGTTCTTATTAGTCCTTTTCATACAGCAGGATTGGAAAACTAAGTTACCTCCCTTATATCAATACCCAAACAATGATCCATTCTAGGGTCGTTAATCCTAGTAAATCTCATACGAAGTTGTGGTTCTAGGTCACTACCACCAACGCCCTACCAACTGGCAGTCTATTTTTGAAGGCATGTCACCGACCTGACTAGGGACCACAGCCAGGCTGCGATGGGGTAGGCCTAGCTTGTACTCTCGTTACTACGGAAGGCTCTTCGCCTCATCGTAGACTCAAAGTATGCTCGAGATCACTACAAAGGGCACGTCTAGGGCTGTTAGGGCTGTTGCATGAAATCGTTACACCACTCCCCCATCACCCATCACGTCTTCATCATCAAAACATTGTAGGCCGACAACTCGAATACAGTATCCCATACTACCGTATTTGACTCACGAGTCTGAGTTGCTCACTGGTCACTACGGGGAGGCTTGTCACCCCAGCGTAGGCCAACAACTTGACCATGGTATCCCATACCACCATGTCCGGCTCATGAGTCTTAGCGGATCGAGGTACCAAGGTTAACGGGGTTTCCACTGGTGAGTTTGGTACCTTAGGTTCAAGCAGTAACGTCCAAACATGGTGAACATACATAGGGCTAATCAGGTTACTTGACTAGCTCGACTAGCACGAGCGCACATCGAGTGGATTGACATGAAGTACATAAGCACTCCGTGTGGCCTAACCACCGCCGACAACTCTAGTATGACTCGGGTT
Organism: Magnolia changhungtana; assembly: GCA_030180095.1. Taxonomy (NCBI): domain Eukaryota; kingdom Viridiplantae; phylum Streptophyta; class Magnoliopsida; order Magnoliales; family Magnoliaceae; genus Magnolia; species Magnolia changhungtana. Next base: position 2,156,113 of record JASAUF010000384.1, on the reverse strand, counting down.
CACCAAACATGTCCCACGTGACGAATGAATCTCAGCCACAAACTCAAATCCTGTTACCGATTGCCTGGACTATACATAGCCCCAATCATATTCAATTACAATAAAATATCCTAAAAGATAGTCAAAGCAGTAATGGATCAAAATTTTAAATCATACAATCATGTCCACTTTAGGGCTGCCAGGGCTGTTGCATGGAATCGTTACATGTAACACCCTGAAAATTGGGGGTCGAGCAAAGCTCAGCTCCCGAGTTCCAATGCATCACTTATGCAACATAGGCCCGGACAAACCGGACCGTGGTGCACCGCGGTAAGCGCGGCGCCGCCGTGGTCCTCTGGACTGACCGCGGTGCCGCTGAGGCTGGGTAGTGGCCACCCCCCTCCCACGATGCCATAGAGGCCCTGGGTCCACTGTGGGTCCCCCTGGATTGCACTGCTTAGCCCCCGACTCTGATTCGAGTCATTTCGGGGCCTTTTAGGTAGTTTCTGATGTATCCTCTCATTTACCGACTGTTGACGGCTGGGATGGGGTAATTTGTGATATAGACCCGTCGTTTGACAGTCTAGGAGTGATCCGGGGTCGCTTCATGCGATCACGGTTGAGTATGGACTCAAACAAAACGACCAATTTCAGTGAACTTCGCCGATTGGCGAAATCGGGATACCTATGACAGTTTCTACATTTTCTCGCACCCACCTAAGTCGAAGGGCGACAGCGTACGTCGTGTGACCATAACCCATGTTCGGTTTAATCCAAATTATGCTCTGATACCATCTTGTAACGCCCTGAAAATCGGAGGTCGAGCAAAGCTCAGCTCCCGAGTTCCAACGCATCACTTATGCAACATAGATAATGATGATTATGATGAGTGCATCGAAACATGAATGGGATTAGGCCGAAACAACATATCATACTCCAGAGACAGTTAAATTATGCCAACGGAAGACTGTGATAGATATATAACATATATAAACTGTTGTAAGTCTCCAGAGTGTGAACATGTTACCAAGTTAAATACATCAATGTATACTCCAAAAATGAATAAAATGAATATACAAGTGTGTTCCAAAAGAGCAAACTAAAGTATAATGACACCTAATCAGCAACCCTATAACCCCGTCGATCAGAAGATGGTTTACATAGACCCACCTGATAGCTGTATAAGGAGAAACCCTCCTCATCATCATAAAAAAAATCTGGCTCCGCTTCGCAAGCGTCGCCATTATCTGAAACTCAAACAGGGTCTGGTTTGGTGTTTAAACACCGTCCCGTAACATGGAAGTGAGTGATCAACTCAGTAGAACAATAGAGCATAGGTTAACATGTTATCAATTCAGTCAAGCAGTAATGATAAAGCAGTACAATCAAACACTCTTAAATACTCTTATTAATGCAAGTATGGAATGCAGTCATGATGTATGCCCTTGCCAAACCACCCTCATGTGACACCATCTTACGTTTGCGGCATGCGTTCATCCCTTAGTGCTCCACATCTTTCAGGCACATGCAATGCTTTGTTATCATTAGTCCTTTTCATACAGCAGTATTGGAAAACTAAGGTACCTCCCTTATATTATTCTCAAACAATGATCCATTCTAGGGTCGTCAGTCCTAGATAATCTCATACGATGATGCGGTTCTAGGTTGCTGTAAAGGGCTGCCAGGGCTGTTACACGCAATCATTACACCACTCCCCCATCACCTTATTAGTGTAGGCTGACAGCTCGAATACAGTGTCCCATACCACCGTATTCGACTCACGAGTCTGGGTTGCTCACTGGTCACTACGGGGAGGCTCGTGGCCCTAGCGTAAGCCGACAGCTCGACCACGGTGTTTCATACCACCATGCTCGGCTCATGAGTATTAGCGGATTGAGGTACCAAGGTTAACGGGGTTACACTGGTAAGTTTGGTACATTAGGTTCAAGCAGTAACGTCCAAACATGGTGAACACACATTAGAAAGATCGGGTTACTTGACAAGCTCGACTAGCACAAACGCACAACCAGCTGAACGACATGAAGTGCATAAGCACTTCGCGTGGCCTAACCACTATCGCCAATCGAAGTACGACTCGGGTTCGTCAAACACATCCTACGTGGCGAAGGAATCTCAACCATGAACTCAAGTCTGTTATCGATCGCCTGGACTATAACATAGCCCCAATCATATTTAATCCTTAACCAGAAGTATGTAAAGCAGAATAAACAAAATAATTCAAACATGTTAACAAGCATGTTATAAAGCACAAGGCAAGCAGGAAATACAAACACATATATTTCATAAGTAAGCAATTAATTTAAACAACTTGCATGGAGGAAATCATACACATCTCTAAGGTAGTTAAGAATCCTATCTCAACACCTATCTAAAGCACTATCATCTAAGTACTTACTCTTACAAACATTTTCACAAACACTTAGAATACACTCTTTTAACATACATAGCGTATACTAGCAAAAACATGTATTAGGGCGAATCCTTTCACCGAGTAAGTATTATACATACATATAGCATATTCATACAGTAATTAATCATGGCAAACATACTTTCAAAATTTGTACGTATACGGTATTTTCTACAAATATACAGAATACACAATATGCCATAATTTGCACACGCAACTGAAACGTAAAACGAACATCGCATTGTGCATGTACAATAACACCCAGATCATGAATCATCATTATCTGACATTGAAAGCTTTGAAAACCTTAACCTATACAACTAAAGTCCGCACCTTACGCCGTAGAAACGTAACGAACGCGATAGAATTGCTAAGTCTTCGTCCACGATAGTATAACGACCTAAATCACGAGTTATGTTAGCTATTTCGCTACTTGCATCAATTGAAACCCTAAGATAGGTTAGAGTTAGGTTTTTCTTACCTAAGAACGAAGCCAGAATCACCGGGATAGCGATTGAAAAGTGATGGTTTAGCACGTAGATCGGCAGGGTAGAATAGCAGGAAGATTCTCCCACTTCTCTCACACTTTCTCTCTTTTCTCTCTTCTCTCTCTTAGGGTTTCTCTCAAATTCGTATGGGCTGAATGAGAGAGGGTTTAAGGTCCTTATATAGGCTAAAAACTTACCAAATTAAATTCAAGGCCATGATATACTTAGGTTATGTCCAAATATGGACAGTTCTGTCTCAATGGAGCACTTCTGGAGCCCCCCCTTGAGCCAAAGGTCGGACTTAAGCTCACTGACTATGGATCCAGGTCGAGTTAAGTTTTCATTCCAATCGGGTTCCCAGATCACACGTGGTGGACCAGTTTTAGTTCAACGGTCACCGAAACTCGATCAGGGTTACAAGTATACGGACATGTATGGGAAATGTTCCCTGATTCGATGGTGTATTTGGGTCAAATTTCGATGGTCTGATTGCTTATATTTAGTCCGCAAGCGACAAGTCTCAGATTACTTAAATGAGATTCAATTTCTAAAGAAAACCACATTTTCCCACCCTCTTCACTCTGGGCTCAAGCGAATAGCCCCGGGATATTATCTGGATTTGATTTCCGAGATGGTTGTCAAGCCCAACAAGGCGGTCCTAAATGCTTAATCTCATGGTCATCGATCTTTCGACGTGCAGTCCAGATCCGATACGGAGTTTCAATGTGCTCCCAAGAGTAACTGGGTAATGAGATTGATACTAGATTTCAGGGTAACCTAGCGTCAATGATTTTACAAGTTTTGGGTCTTGCAGATCATATTTAAAGTGGATCAAGCAGATTCCATAGCTAATCCAATTTAGCACTTAGTTAAACTCGTCTAATTTCTAAAGGATTTGAGGTTTGAGAGGTTCATAAGGGGTTAGGATCTATCCCTTGGCTAAAGACATCTAACTCCAGGTTGGCAAAAATCTGGGGCGTTACATTACACCACTCCCCCATCACCCTTCACGGCTTTGTTCTTGCAATTTATAGAATACAACATACACATAGATTTATACATTTACATTACATAGATAAACAACCACTATAATATACAGTACATGGAGGAAAGCATACACATAGTTAAAGGAGTTGAGAATCATATCTCAACACCCTTATACATTACAATTTACTAACTGCTTACTCATTCAGGCATTTGAACAAACACTTTAGACTACTTACATCAACATACATGACGTATGTTGATCACATAGGTATTAGGCCAAATCCTTTTACTAGGGAATTGCCCCATTTATAACACGCGTGCACCCACGACGTATAGTCATGGCAAGCATGAATCCAAGTTCCATATTCATTCATTCATTTCCACAAACACTTAGGCTACACACTGCATCACATAGAACGTATATTTGTCGTGACGTGATTTAAGGCAAGTCTTTCGCTAAGGAGTTGTCGCACATGTAACAAGCATATATTCACGATAGATAATCATGTTAGGCACAAATCATGATTCATAGTCATTTAGTCATTTCAACAAACACTTAGACTACACTTAATAACATATACGACGTATGTTAATATAACATGTATTAGGCTAATCCATTCACCCAGAAGTTGATACACATGCATCCAGCATACATAGACAGCAGTTAATCATGGCAAGCACAAATCTGTATTTCATATGTATACGGTATTTTCTACTTATACGAGGAATACAGTATATTCAACATAATTAACGTATATCTGAAAAATGAAACGGACAATACTTTGTACATGTGCAATAGCATCCACGTCAGTAATATATCATTAACTGACATTGAAAACCTTGAAAACCATAACCTATATATTTAAAGTCCGCACCTTTTGCCGGTAGACGTGAAACGAAATTAGTTTGAATATAACGCCTTTGTATACGGTACAACGACAACCTATAACAGGGAATAGGTTAACTATTTCATCACTTACACTATTTGGAACTCTAGATCAAGTTAGGGTTAGGATTTCTCACCCAAAAACGGAATCAGAATCGTCAGAAGAGCGATACAGATGCAGTAGCTAAGCACGTGGAACGATGGAATAGAATCCCAGGAACTCTCTCCCACTTTCTCTCTCATTTTCCCTCTCTTTTCTCGCTTCTCTCTCGTAGGGTTTCCTAAATTCGTATGGGATGAGAGAGTGAGAGCTTAAGGTCCTTATATAGGCCTAAAACTGATGGAAATGGCCCCAGGGCCAAGGTATACTTAGGTTATGTCCAAAGAGCGTATGTTTCAACTTAACGGAGCATTTCTGGAGCCCCCCCTTGAGCCGAAGGTCGGACTTAAGCTCACTGAACTTGGATCTAGGTCAAGTTAAGTTTTCATTCTAGTCGGGTTCCCAAATCATACGTGGCGGACCAGTTTCAGTTCAACGGTCACCGGAACTCGATCAAGGTTACAAGTACACTGACATGTGTATAAAATTTCTCCTGATCTGAAGGTGTATTTGGGTTAGATTCTGATGGTCTGATTGCTTATATCAGGCCCACAAGTGACAGGTCTCAGATTACTTAAATTAGGTTTAATTTCTAAACCACATTTTCTCACACTCTTCACTCCGGGCTCAAGCGAACAGCCCCGGGACACAATCTGGATCTGATTTCTGAGATAGTTATTAAGCCCAGCAAGGCGGTCCTGATTATATAACTTCGTATTATTCTGACTTTCGACGTGCGGTCCAGATCCGATACAGAGTTTCAATGTGCTCCCGAGAGCAACTGGGTAATGAGATTAATCCTAGATTTTTGGATAACCTAGCGTCGATGATTCTACAAGTTTTAGGTCTTGCAGATCGTATTTAAAGTGATTCAAGCAGATTTCTCAGCTAATGTAGTTTAACACTTAGTTAAACTTGTCTAATTTCTAAAGGATTTGAGGTTTGAGAGGTTCATAAGGGGTTAGGATCGACCCCTTGCCTAAGGACATCTAACTCCAGGTTGACAAAAATCTGGGGCATTACACATGCACCTTGCATTGTATGATTCGATTGTTGTATGCTTTAGCGATATTAGGGTGGTGGTCTCCACAGGCGTATCGTGGATGACAGGATTGGATATCGAAAATTTTTTATTCCAGCACTGGGGTGTCATAGATGTCCCTAGGTGAAAGTCCTTAAACCCTTATGGTTCCGAGAGGATGCTCCAACATCAAGACCGAGTGGATATATGAGTGCACGAGTGCCGAATACCATTAGGTCGCATCTCCCACTGTGTCGTGGTCGGTTGGAAGGGGGTATGGCTTTATCCGCCTGAGGGTAAGGGGCAATGCTAGGCTGAGTTTGGCCAGCTTATAAATGGGTTCACTACCGACGTGCCGGGTAGATATTGGCCGACTACTGGCTAGCGGGTAGTGAGGTCTCTTCGACTTGCATGGTTGTGCGTCCAGATGGGGCGGTGATCTGGTATATAGTATACTAGACCCTGGTGATTTTTTAGAGATGAAATGTATTGATATGTGGATTCAGATGAGGATTGGTATGCTTGAGTTGCATCTCGCATATGTCATTGGCTATGTAGGCCTTGCAGCGCATAGCCTTGGTACGACTGTTAGCATTCATGGACTTACCAGCATTATTCCGCATACTCTAACATTGCATACTTGGCACTTACCTTGCGTACACACTTACACCACCCTTTAAGCTTTCTACAAGCTTATGCATGATCGTTGTGTGTAAATGATGTGAGAATGCCACAACAGCACTGAGTCAAGAGCGTGCCATTGAGTTTTTGGAGCCTTTGATATCGATATTGTATTTCCCTTTATGCATTGTACTTAAAGTTTTTTTTTATAGTGGATATGTGGTAATATTGTTGGTTGTTGTTTGTGAGTTATGCTTTTTATGAAATAAATTTATGCTGAAAATCCTCCTTGTAGGATCCTAGGATTGAAACCTAGTATATGGGTGCTAGGAGCCGAGAATGGGGTACAACGGAGGCTGTCGGTACCAGATTCGGCTGTTGAAAATTTTGTGAGCCCGGTCCCCGAGTATGGGGCGTGACATTGAAGGTTTTAGTTAGATGAATCAAATGTTTATATATGGAATGAGACATTTAGAGGTAGGTTGTTTTGGAACTTAAGAGGTCTGAGGCTAGGTTTACTAAGGCACATCAATGTTTACCTGTTGTTTTCAGGCCTTGATACTTCAAGTCTTCAATTTTCAATGTCTTTCAATGGAGGCTTAACCGACTCACCCTAACTCATGTTATCGACAAACCGAGGCACTAACAATCTCCCCCTTTATCAATTACGTGATTACGTGACAAAACTAAATTAAACCTTGTTATGGTTCATACCAATAACAAATCAAAATAACTAAAAAATTACATGTCAATATTACAAGATTTATAACATAAATATAAGACTTGACATGTATACTCTGTAAATGCTCTCCCTCAAATGCCCCCTTTAACTTTATTAAATTCCTACAACAAATAAAACCTGCAAAACAATATTTAACTTGTTTTGGTGGGATGTTAATTTCTCCCATTTTTTGTCACTAAATGACAAAGAGACAATTCTATGGTTATACAAATAAGCACATAAAATGGAAAACTCTATAAGTTATGTATTTACCTATATTAAAGAGTGCATATACACATTAAATTCATAGAGCATTCATACTATGGTCATTCAAAATACATACCTATCTAGCAACACATCCAAAATAGTTTAGAAAATTTTAAGATAAGAATGCAACAACTTATGCTAAACTGTCAAAGTAAAAAATGAGGCTAAATTCTCATATTTATCTATAAACGCACAAAGACCTTCTAAGGTCACCTATCATTCTTCACAACGCACTTGGGTGTGAATTTCCAATGACCTGGATTGTTATTGGGAGAAAGGTCTTCTTTCCCAGTTTTATTCTCTAAGGTGATATCCTATTTGGAGATCTATGTTTTGTAGAGGATTTTCCTATTTGTTTCCCACCCTGGTTGTTGTTGCCCCAAGTAAGAATTTTCTTCATTTTCTCATTGAGAAAGGCAAACAACTTCCTCTTATGCTTGTTCATTTTGGGAGGGGTTAGAAACTTTTTCTTCTTTTTTGGCGATCCTTTAGAGGGCTTATCCATTAGTGTGCTAATTTCTTAGTCATGATATATTTACCTATTCGATTCGTGACTGAGGTGAATTGTGGCTTTTTAGAAGCATTCAAACTTTAAATGATCCACATTTCCACAATTGTGACACACATGAGAGGCTTTTGATCTACTTCTTGAAGCAGACGAATCATTTTGGATTATTAGAGGGGTAGAAGTTGTAGTATTAGTTTGCCTATTAACTTCAAAAATTCTCTAGCCCGTAAAGGCTTACCCAAACCGAAATATTTACCTACTTAGTCTTGTTGGGTAACTTTAGCCTTAATATTGGTAAGTAGAGACTCGAGCTAGTTAACTTGAAATTTTAGGTCTTGATTTTAAGATTTTACTGTATCAAGTTCCAATTCAAGACCCGAACATCTTCCTAAAGTCTTATCTAAATCAGACTTAAGATTTTCCTTTTCAAGCACTAGCGAGAGATTTTCAATTTTACTTTGTATAATTGGTTAACCAATTGACTCTTTTACGCCTTAACCCATCCTCGATTTTTAAGGATTTTAAAATTTTGGTGTATGGTTGTTCGCGGGATTCTTACAAATCCCCATCTCCTTCATCTTTATTATTATTATTATTATTTTTTATTGAAGGACTCTTCTTTTTCGCCGGAAGAGTTATGGTCAAATTTTTCTCCCATTTATCTAGTCACAAGGAGATTAGTAGTGTTGGAGGCTATCAAAACTCTCAAGGAGCCTTATAGGTAAACCTTGATAATAATTTTTTAGCCTTAGAAACTTAATTAGAACATGATAAGTAAGGCTATAAGAGGTGCAAAGCTGTTGTGAAATTGTTTGCCAAAAATAACAGACTTTCGACTGGTGCTCGATCTCATTAAGCTGATCTTGAGGGGTATTCGATGACATTAAAGATCCCCTCAATGGAATCAAGTAGGCAACTCAGATTTGTCTAGCAGAGTGATCTTTTATCTAAGCTACTTGATGACATCAGATAACAGTGTGAAAACTGTCTAACAATAATTTAGCTTGAAATTTGATTTTCTCAATGCCATCGAAGGCATGCTCGATGCCATCGATAGAGTTGTTATCTACCCATTTTTTATGGTTGGATCTTGAATTCCTAATAAAGGGCATTTGATTCTTGGGCATTAGGATGAGTTTTGGTGCAATAGAAGCTTATATGATTTCATGGTCATATCCCTCATCCCAAGTCTCTTAGTCCATAAGATCTAAGTTATCGTTCTTGTGATTTATCACTTGAAAGTGGATACATCCTTATTGATAAAGAGGAACTTGTTATCTACTTTGTTCTAGATATTAGACTTGAATCAATAGTTTAATCCTTGTCTAAACCTTCTAGAATACTCTTCTTGGTGAATCCCCTAGGCTTTCTAACTTCCCATTAGTTGTAGGAGATTCACCTTACATCCCCATCACCTTTGTCACCGCATTGGAGCATCGCATGCAAAGTGTTTGATCTTTGAGCTGAAGCATTGGCAACACATCAACATCATGATCGAGGGAACAATTGAGGAGTGAATTCAAGCACTGGAGAGCTTTGAAGAAACGACTCAAAAATGACGCATCAATGGGGCTCAATTCGACAAGTATCATTCAGTGAGTTAATACTTTATTTCTTTGTGTAGGATTGACGGTAAGAGTTTATGACCCAAACTCGATAGGTTCTTGTGTAGGACATAGGCTCTTATGTAGGGTGAAATTCACCGGATATGGGTGTGTACATGTTAGTCTTCATAGGATCATCTGACGGGAGTAAACATAGTTCATTGGATTAAGACCGAAGTTATTGGTTAACCAATAGAAAATCAATTAAAGTCTCTTATGGGAGCCTTCGGCGGGAGTGTACGTTAGTATGTTCTTGTGTAGGACTGATGTTCGTGGTGAGCCTATTAAAAAAACATGTAGAGTCTCTTGTGGGAGCCGATCTTTGTGTAGGATTGTCAAGGTTAGAGGTGAACCTGATTTAAAACCTTCGATAATGAAATTTGGTATACTCATGAGTTATGTGCATCCTCCAATTTTGGAGTAGGTAAATCGAACCACTATACATGCTCATGTTTGAGATTGTCATTTGAGCACTTGTTTAATTATACTTATGTGATTGTTTAGATGAATTATATGTATGCATGATTAGATGAATGATAAATGTTGATAGTTAACACATTCCACACACACATGTACATTGTCATGTTTATAGACTAGTTACTTCATAAGAATATGATTTGTAATTTATGTGATTGGACCCTCTATTGGTTTGAAAGCCTTAGAGTTAAATTGCCTTAATTTAATTTAGATATTAGTTTAAGTTAGGCAATTGTGCATATCCCTCATCCCAAGCCTCTTAGTCCATAAGATCTAAGTTATCGTCCTTGTGATTTATCACTTGAAAGTGGATACATCCTTATTAATAAAGAGGAACTTGTTATTTACTTTGTTCTAGATATTAGACTTGAATCAATAGTTTAATCCTTGTTTAAACCCTCTAGAACACTCATCTTGGTGAATCCCCTAGGCTTTTTAACTTTCCATTAATTGTAGGAGATTCACCTTACATCCCCATCACCTTTGTCACCGCATTGGAGCATCGCATGCAAAGTGTTTGATCTTTGAGCTGAAGCATTGACAACACATCAACATTATGATCGGGGGAACAATTGAGGACTGAATTCAAGCACTGGAGAGTTTTGAAGAAACGACTCAAAAATGACGCATCAATGGGGCTTAATTCGACAAGTGTCATTTAGTAAGTTAATACTTTATTTCTTTGTGTAGGATTGACGGTAAGAGTTTGTGACCCAAACTCGATAGGTTCTTGTGTAGGGCATAGGCTCTTATGTAGGGTGGAATTCACTGGATATGGGTGTGTACATGTTAGTCTTCATAGGATCCTCTAACAGGAGTAAACATAGTTCATTGGACTAAGACCGAAGTTATTGGTTAACCAATAGAAAATCAATTAAAGTCTCTTATGGGAGCCTCCGGCGGGTGTGTACGTTAGTATGTTCTTATGTAGGACTGATGTTTGTGGTGAGCCTATAAAAAAACATGTAGAGTCTCTTGTAGGAGCTGATCATTGTGTAGGATTGTCAAGGTTAGAGGTGAACCTGATTTAAAACCTTCGATAATGAAATTTGGTATACTCATGAGTTATGTGCGTCCTCCAGTTTTGGAGTAGGTAAATCGAACCACTATACATACTTATAGTTGAGATTGTTATTTGAGCACTTGTTTAATTATATTTATGTAATAATTTAGATGAATTATATGTATGCATGATTAGATGAATGCTAAATGTTGATAGTTAACACATTCCACACACACATGTACATTGTCATGTTTATAGACTAGTTACTTCGTAGGAATATGATTTGTAATTTATGTGATTGGACCCTCTATCGGTTTGGAAGCCTTAGAGTTAAATTGTCTTAATTTAATTTAGATATTAGTTTAAGTTAGGCAATTGTGTTTTAAAAAGGTATAATTTTTTATTTGATCCTAATCACCCCCCTCTAGGACATAACCATCATTCCTTAGCTACGTCAAACTTTCGCGCATAGCACGTGCGCCCACCACGTGCAATTTCAAGAAGTTTCTTGAGAGATATATGCATGCTTGAGGGTCTTCAAAATAGATTTTAATTAGGCTTCTATATTATAGGCAACCTTAGCTTTAGTTGAAATCTTCACCAATGATCCCTTTGGATTGTTTCTGTTGTTCTCTATTTGGAAGCACCACCAATTAGGGTTTCTGTTTTCCATTTTGGCATATTCTAAATAATTCTAAGGAACTACATTCTTGTCTTTAGGAGGAACTATCCATCCTTAGAGGAAAATAGGGGCTTGAAGTGTTAAGGGCTTGGGCTTAGTTGAGGTGACCGAAGTCGTCACCTTCCCTCCCAAGTAGATTGGGAATGCAGAGCTCTGACAAGAAGACCAGACTACTCCCTTTGGAGCAACAAAGGTTGGCTGGAACTGATTTGGTCAAATTGAGGGACAATGTTCCTTTCTTGGAGGGTGGTTGGTTAACTAAAGCCAAGCCTTAATTTAGCTAGGGTGTGTGGCATGTTGACTGGGGAATGTCTCCTTCATTGGAGAACAATAGGTGGACTGGATGTTGTTAGACTGGGATAAGGAGCCAAACTCCTCCCTTAGAGGAATAACAATTGATTAGAAGGATGCCTTGATCTAACTTGGGTGTGGGGCGTTGTAATAGGCTTAGGTGCCCTCCCTTGGAGGACGATGGCTAGGGTGGGCACCACGTTGGCAGGTGGTGCCCCCTATAGGATTAATAGTATAGAGTGCGCAAGTGTGGGTTGGAGGTGATGGCATTGATGGACTAGATGAGAGATGGGGCGAGGTGAATAGATTTAATCTCGATCATATTAATGATAAGAGGTCTTGATGAACTGGAGCCTGATTGATGTTGTGGCAATGGATTATGAAGAATGTTATCAGAATGCATGCTTCAAGGTGAATCATTCGTCCATTATATGGCCCCTAAATTGGGAAAATGCATAGTACTCACTTTTGTTGTAATTAGGAGGCAAAGGATTCAACAGAGGCCTAGGTTTTCTGGGTGAGGATTTACCTTTGGACTAACATGTTAGTACCTCACTATAGGGTTAATCCAATGGTATGAACACTCTAGGCTTTCGTGCCATCCTTGCCTGCCTATTTTGGTGTGGTATTGCTCATTCCCTCTCCATTGTTATTATCCTTGTTGGGAGGCAATAAAGCACTTTAAGCAACAACGATACGATTATTGACTTCTGTTAGACATTGGATGGGAACATTCTCATTTCCTTTTCCACACTTGATATTCTTTCCTTCGATTCGATTCTTTCACGTAGAGGCTGCCTAATGAGGCCAAGGGAAGATTGTCCCAACCCTTATTCTGGCTTTGACTAATTCTCCGATGCGAATGAGCTAGGTGGAGTTAGTTTATGAGTATAAGATGAGGTATTTAGAGATATTAGGTTTACCAAGTGAAAGACCATGGAGATTTGCTCCTCATCGTGAAAGGTTTTATTTTTATTGGCCATGCCCGCCAACGTACATCATAAGTCAATAGAGACACGCCATTAATTTGTCTTGAGGCAGCAAAGTTCGCCCTTTTGAGTGTCATATTCAAGTAGTATGAAAACCAGTCAACGACTTTAAAAAAATATTCCTAGGTCCTGATTTGGCAATAGTATAACAACGTGTACCAATCAAGTGGGTCACCTTTTAGGGACTTTTAGAAGAGGCAAACTAACACCCCATCATTGCTTGCTGTTGAGTGTCAAATATTGTATATGTTCCCCCACTTATATCTTGGTTATATGAACATGACAATGCATAATGGTATATTTTATACATGTTTGTGTTGCAAGGTGAATCTAAGAGCTTGGATTGAAAGAATGTTAAAAGCATGGATTTAATGCTCGAGAATCATCAAGGAAAGAAAGGATCTTTGGAGACTAAGATTGAAGATTTGAAGACCCCAAGATTCAAGAAAAATCAAGTGGAGAAGGAAGGAAGTGTAGAAATTCACAAAATCTGAGCTTAGATGTCATCGAAGGAGTTTCGATGACATCGACGCCGATCTTCAATGACATCGAAGGAGGTTCGATGACATTGAAGAAATACAGGAAATTGAATTTGGTTGTTGGACAGATTGGATGCAGTCTTCGATGACATCGAAGGAGTTTTGATGACATCGAAGAAATACAGGAAAATAGAGTTTGGTTGTTGGACAGATTGGATGCAGTCTTCGATGACATCGAAGGCTATTTGATGACATCGAAGAGTTAAATAGAATATATTGTGGAGTACATAAATTTGAGGCGGTTTTATGATTTTACACAGACAAGGCTATAAATATGGGTTTTCAAAGGACTTTTATGATATCCAGGGTTTCAAGGAGAAGAGCCAAAGGGTGGAGGAGCCTCCCAAGAGTTTTTATTCTTTCCTAGTTTGTTTTTAGTGCTTTTTTCTAAGATTTTAAATCGAAACATGTCTATGGTTGGCTAGACCTCTTAACTAGGGCTAAGAGGTGAAGCTTGTAGCATTTTTGAGATGTTTTTTTTTTTTTTACTTTGATTCTTATTCTTGTTGAACTTCTTTGATTTCTAGTTGATTTTAAGGAATACTATCAGTTTTTAATGGTTTATTGTGACTCAAATTATAGTAAATCTGTAATAGCTTTGAGTATCTTCTTTTTTTAATTGAGATTGTGGGATTGGTAAATCCTGTTGTTTGTCATTGTCTCCTGGGCATGGTTGGGTGATGGAATCCCTTCCAAATCTTCACAATTCTCCTCCATTGAAGCTAGATCAATGAGAAGTTCAGAAATTTGTCTATCTCTTTCTCCAAGTGGATAAGATAGGACTCTAATTCCAGTTGGAATTCCTGAATCAAGCAAGGTAGCATCTCAATTGCTACAAGTGGATCCTTGGCACCGTAGTTCCCTTTTGATTATTGAAATCCCTTTCACAATTACTTCCTTATATTCTATATTTAGATTTAAATCTTCTTCTAATTCTACTTCTAGTTATTTTCAGAATACACACAAGATTAGTCTCCGTGGATTCGACCTTGGTCTCACCAAGATTATTACTACATCACGACCCTACACTTCGTGTTGTGAACAAGTTTTTAGCGCTGTTGCCGGGGACTAACGGTAGCATTTTTCTGAATTTAATTAGTTTTAAAATTAGTTTAAGATTAGGGTTAACTTTCTGCTTTATTTTTAGGTTAATATTTTTTCTGTTTTGTTTTAAAAACTAACGTTGTTTTCTGTTTTGTAGGATTCTAACCTAACAACTCCTATCTGGTAACTTCATTCTAACTCTCTCTTTCTTACTTCTTATTTGCTATAGTTTTTAATTCTTCGATCTTAGGTTAAAAATTCTAAAATTGAGGGCTGAGAGTATTTCATGCCGAAGTGTATCCATGACAACACTCGACGTCTCTTAAGTGAAGGAGGATTGATTGAAGGGTCATCTATCTATCACAAGATTAGACACCACTAGAGATCTTAAGAGTCAATTGAAGTGATGATTGCCAATCAACCAACAAATCAACCTGCAATCCAACTTCAACCTCCAGTTGAGGAAGTTCAGGATGAGAATGAGGTGCATAAAGCACCCCGCCTCATACTTTACGAGATTATTTACAACCGGTGGGGGTGAGCACACCTTCCTGCATGGTTTTTTCAGAAAATACAAGAAACATGGATATCAAGCCAGGAGTGATCCAACTCCTTCCAAAGTTTCATGGACTTGAATCTGAAAGCCCATATTTATACATGAAAGAGTTTGATGAGATTATAGTCACTTTATATTTTCTTAACGTGTTTGAGGACATGGTCAGGCCGAAACTCTTTCCCTTCACCTTGAAAGAGAAAGCTAAGATGTGGTTGCACTCACTACATCCACGATCTATTAACAGATGAAATGACATGACAACGGAGTTCATAAAGAAAATTTTTCCATATTATAAAATGAACACCCTTAGAAAGTCAATCATGAATTTCGTCCAAAAGGAAGTTAAAACATTCTTTCAATGTTGGGAGCGGTTCGAGGATCTAGTTAGTTCATGCCCACAACACGGTTTTGAAACGGGGCACATAACAAGTTTCTTCTATGATGGACTGACATCTTCCATGTGCCAAATGATCGAGACAATGTGTAATGAGGAATTCATGAACAAAGATGTCAATGATGTGTGGGATTAATTTGACAAACTTGCTGAAAACATATAATCATGGGACATCTCTCCAAGACCAAACACCACGTCTAAGCCTACTCAATCAAAGGAGAGGGGTGGAATATACTTGTTGAAAGAGGAAGACAATATAAATGCTAAAGTGGCTAGTCTCACAAGGAAACTCGAGGCCATGGAACTTAAGAAGGATAAGGGTAAGGAAGTTGTTTGCGGTATTTGTGCTTACAATGTTCATACAACTGAAAACTGTCCGACAATACCTACTTTCCAAGAAATATTGGATGATCAATCGAATGTCGTGAACAACTACCAAAGGTCTTTCAAAGGACCTACCTCAAACACATACAATTCAAGTTGGAGAAATCATCCAAACTTCAACTAGAAGAATGGACAAACTGCTACTCCTCAAGGAATCTCTAACCAATTTTTAAATCAAGGGAAACCTCAAGAGGAATTGGTTCAAAATCCCACACAAACTCAAGAGTTTATCTAGCAAAGTACTTTCCAAGTCTTACAAGAACTTACAAAGGCTATATAAAAGATAGACTCACGTGTTGCAGTTATGGAGAAATGAATCCTTCCAGCTCAACCTATCCCCAATCATAAACCCCAATGTAGAGTTAGTGAACCAAGCTCTTTAAATCTAATAGAGCAAGCCAAGTCTATCACCACTCTTAGGAGTGGAAAAACAATTGACAAATCTATTCCGGTAAGGGTTGAAAAGTCTAAGGACCCAGAGGAAGATACAAATGATAGACCTAACAATACTCCACATGGACTAGAACTGGAACCTCTGAGCAAGCCAATTGCTCCATTTCCCCAGGGGTTAATTGCACCAAAACCTCTCTCTAATTCTCAGGACATTCTAGAGGTGCTTAAACAAGTAAAGGTTAACATTCCTCTTCTGGATATTGTGAAACAAATTCCTTCATATGCCAAATTTATAAAAGACCTATGCATAGCTAACAGGTGGCGAAGTATTAAAAAGAAAATTTCCCTGACAAAAAAAGTAAGTGTCATCCTCAAGCAAGATGTGCCACAAAAATATAAAACCTCTAGTAGCACAACTATCACTTGTATAATTGGGAATCACTAAATTGAGAACGCACTTCTTGACTTGGGGGCAAGCGTTAATCTGATCCCTTGCTCTGTCTACGAATAACTGAGTTTAGGTGAGTTAAAACTCACCCGGACCACATTACAACTTACTGATCTCTCAGTTTGTGTACTAAGAGGGATGATTGAGGATGTATTGGTCCAAGTTGATAAATTCTACTATCCAGTAGACTTTATCGTTCTGTGCACTTAGCCCATCATAGATATGACCACTCAAATTCCTGTCATACTTGGCAGCCCGTTCCTTGCTACATCCAATGCTATCATCAATTGTAGGAATGGGGTCATGAATTTGTCTTTTGGAAATATGATGTTGGAGCTCAATATCTTTTTCAACATGAGAAAACAGGCAGAGGATGATGATGAGGCCCATGACATTAATATGATAGACTCTTTTGTGGAAGATAGAGCTCTGATGACCTTATCCTCTGACTCTCTAGAGGCGTGCTTGGCCCACTCCCCTGATTTGGATGATGACATGATTAGGGAGATGGATGTCATGCTTGATGCTATGCCGGTACTTGAAGTTAACCGGTGGAGGCCACGATTTAAAGAATTAACCCAAACTAATATAGTGCCTATACCGTCTAGCCTCAAGGCGTCAAAGCTTGACCTAAAACTTTTACCCTCTGATCTTAAATATGTCTACTTAGGTCAAGATGAGACATACCCGGTGGTGATTTCTTTCCACCTTAAGCAAAAACAGGAGAGTACGTTTATCTCTACTCTCATTGAGCACAAAGGAGCCTTGGGATGGTCGATTGCGGACCTCAAAGGAATTGACCATTTGATTTGTAATCATTGCATTCATCTTAAGGATAATGCGAAAACCTCCCGACAACCATAATGTAGATTAAATCCAAACATGAAGGAAGTGGTTAAGGCCGAGGTTCTTAAGTTCTTGGATGTGGGTATTCTATACCCCATATCCGATAGCCAATGGGTGAGTCCAACTCAGTTATTTCCTAAGAAGTCTAGAATCACCATCGTAGCCAATGCTGATAATGAACTCGTGCCAACTAGAGTCACTACTGGTTGAAGAATGTGCATTGACTACAGGAAGTTGAATAACATTATGAGGAATGACCACTTTCCCTTGCCCTTCATTGATCAGATCTTGGAAAGGCTAGCTGGTCACTCTTACTATTGCTTCCTTGACGGGTATTCGGGCTACAATCAAATAGAGATAACCCTTGACGATCAGGAAAAGATAACTTTCACATGTCCTTATGACACCTTTGCTTACTGAAGGATGCCATTAGGACTGTGTAATGCCCCCACCACTTTTTAGCGATGCATGTTGAGTATTTTTCTGATATGGTGGGGCAATATTTAGAGGTCTTCATGAAAAACTTTTCTATCTTTGGTTCATCCTTCAACGAATGTTTGGAAAATCTGAAAAATGTGCTGAAGCAATGTGAGAAAAAGAATTTTGTACTAAATTTGGAGAGGTTCCATTTCATGGTTCGTAAGAGAATTGTTTATGCACATATCATCTCATCCAAGGAAATTAAGATACATAAGACTAAAATTAATTTTATCTCTAACCTACCTCCATCCAAGAGCATACGAGACGTGCGATCCTTCTTAGGACATGCTAGATTTTATAGACGATTCATAAAGGACTTTAGTCACTTCTCTCATCCTTTATGCAATCTACTCTAAAAGGACGTACCATACGAGTGGACTGACAATGCCAGGAAGCTTTTTCTAAGATCAAGGGCATGTTAACCACCGCACCTATCATGCGGCCACCTGACTGGAGCTTTCCTTTTGAAATTATGTGTGATGCATCTGACTATGCTATTAGGGCGGTATTAGGCTAGAGAAAAGAAAAGAAGCCTTATGTTTTTCATTATGCAAGTAGAACTTTAAATACTGCCCAAGTAAATTACTCTATTATGGAGAAGGAACTCTTGGACGAATTTAAGTCCTACTTGATTGGATCTAAGATCATCATCTACACTGATCATGCAATGCTCAAGTACCTTCTTTCTAAAAATGATGATAAGCCCCGCTTGATAAGATGGATCCTCCTTGTAAGACCCGTATCCTTGCCCGTACCGTTCCGTAGGCTTCCTCGGTCCTTCCGGTAGAATTTCAGCGACCCGCGATCTGTTATTGGCGTTTACACGCGATCACGAGTCCCGTCTCGTATATTAGAGTCGGCTCGACCCGAGACTTGTACTAGTACGATCGCGCCGTCGCCGCGGTTCCGATGCCGCGTCTCGCGCGCCGAAGCGATACCTAGGCTAGGAGAAGTGAACCCGCGTCAGTAAGAAGAAAAAGCCGCGCGTTGCAAATATCGAGGGAATCTCTACGAAATGTTACATCAATCAATCACATCCATCACTTCACATGTCAAGTACAAGCAACCATCCTCTCTCTTACACAAGTACTTTAAAGTCAACTCTCTCTTACACAAAGTATACTCTTCCATCACTCACCATCACCCATCTCTCTCTCATTCTTTCTCTCCATTTTTCAAAAAACACTCCATGAGAGCACCCAACGTCCATGGCTTCCATAGAGAGCAAGTGAGGCCCACCTTCCTTATTCCCATATCCACCGTCCATGATCCAATCTCGATCGTTGAAATTCGTCCAGTGAAGCTCTAGGATGCCTTGGTGAAAGGAGGGCAAGATCATGGGTGGGTGCTTCTTTCTCCCTCTCTCTCTCTCTCTCTCTCTCTCTCTCTCTCTCTCTCTCTCTCTCTTTCAATATTTTAGTGTTATGATGTGGCCGTGTGGCCCACCCTGATGTACCCCACCTTGATGTATGTGTTGTCCAAGCCGTCCATCAAATGGACCCCATGCCCGTTCAAGCCATGTGGGCCCAACTTAACGGTTATGGGAAAAATACAAAAAAAAATCAATTGATCAAGTGGGCCATGACCATGTGGGACCCACCTTGAAGAACATTCCAAATATCCAGCGTCGACGAACGCTGGGCGTATTTTGTGAAGAGTGAAGGGACCGTGAGGTGTACTCACGTTGTATTTTTTTGGCTTTAGGGTGGGCCATTCATGCGGGCCCCTCCTTGACATATGGAGCCAATCCACGCCGTCCATTCCATCCCCCAGCTCATTTTAGACGTTGGTCTGGAAAATGAACTCAATCCGATTTTCTGGCGGGGCATAGCATTAAAAAATAGATTTTTACCGTTAAAATTTGACTAGGACCCACTTTGATCCAAAACATACTGAATATTGGGCTTGTTTGGTCGGTCTTAAGCCATGAAATGCAATGGATGAAGTGGATTCTCCTTATGTGGGCCCTACTTATGAAAAACCTATGAAAAAATCAAACACACAAAAAAGGAAAGGCAAGAGAGGAAGCCACTTGCTGTCAGCGTCCAGAGGACGCTGCAGCAAGCAGCGTCCAACCGCTTGTAAAATGGCCAGAGACCGTGGCCCCACTACAGGTCCCACCTTCATGTCGTTCGAACATCTACACCGTGCATTTGATGGGACTCCTTTAGAGAATGGTCATCTCAAAAAATTCAACTGTAGGAGGAGCTCAGGTGGCCCACGTCATAAGAAACAGTGTTGAATTGAACGTCTACCATTTAAACCCTTTTTGGGTGACGTGGAAGTTTTAGATCATTATGAAATTTGTTTTTCCCCTCCATCAGGGTCTGTGTGACCTTACCATCAGATTGGATGATAGGTAAACATTATGGTGGGCCCCACATGGGACCCACTAGTGTATGTATTGTATTCCACACCACCCACAGTATCGGACGGTGGAGTCCACCATGATTTATGTGTTTTATACCCAGGCTGTCCGCGCCTGGACGGTACTATGGGACTCACGCATGAAGTATGCATTAGGTCCACCCCGTCCAGCCACGTGGACGTGGGTCCCATGATATATGTGTGTGATCCATGCCGTCCGTCCGTACATGAGGCGTGCCACCCATGATCTATGTGCTGCACTTACACCGTCTAGCAGCAGGCGCTGCTGGAGAGGTAGACATAAATATCTGCTTGACCCAACGCTGGCGGGCCACCACGTGGCCCCACCTTGATTTATATGTTGTATTTGATACCATCCAGCAGAATGGGCCGTGGGCCCACTCAGACGCCATGAGTTTCATCCTCACCGTCCATTTAAGGATGGTGGAAATCCACCCTGATGTTTGTACTTCACCTACGTCGTTCAGCTCAACAGTGCTAGATGGTGCTTTGTACTCCACCATGATGTATGTTTTGGACGCACTCCGTCCGGGTGTGGACCCCATGTGTTGTATGGGTTACATTCAACCGCCATCCATTCAATGCGTGTGGGACCCACTCCACACGTGTTGCACGTGTAGAGGTGGGTCCCCAGATGAGGTATGTGTTTTATTCAATCCGTCCAGATGGACGGTGGTTGAGTGGGACCCTTTCTGATGTATGTGTTTTATATATACACCATCCATCTGTTTCATCCACACGGTCCATTGGCCAGATGAGGGACCTACCATGATTAATGTGTTGCATCCTCACTGTCCAATCCCTGGACGGTGGGACATGACATACCTCACACCTGTTATATATTATAATATTATGTTATATTATATGTGTATATATGATATATATCTGTTGTATTGCAGCCGTGGGATCCACACACGTGTGGGCTCTACCATGCTACGTATATTTCATCAACACTGTCTAAACGGTGGGCCCCACGTCAGCAGTTATAGCTGCTTCTTTGACGCAGCAATATCTGTGGGCCCCTACTCGAGCTATGTGTTGTATCCATCCATCCACACGTGTGGGGCCTACCATGTAATGTATGGGTTTAATCCACACCTTCCTTTGTGTAGGACGATGCGACCCAATGGGATATTGTGTCTTATCTGCACCATCCAGTGATCTGGACGGTAGACCGCACCATGATGTAATTATCTCATCCACACCGTCCAGGTTGTACTGGACGGTGCTGAGCAATGTTTGGATGGTGCCGATTTACACAGGCAATGTTTGGATGGTGTTGATTTACTTGGACAAAATTTGGACAATGCTGATTACCATTAGTGAGCCATGTACACCCATAGAGTGATTGTGTACAGTGATGCACATGTTGCACTTACAACTATTGAAATGATTTTAGATGTAACCCTAGCTCTCATCGTGATCTACAAACCCTCCACCTTCCTGGGAGACCCATATCATAGTGGGACCCGCCGTGATATATATGTTGTATATTCATACCGTCCATTCATGTGACCCCCACGTGATGTACGTATTTAAGGCCCATGGGTTGCGGGCCATTGCGATGTATATTGAGGCCCATGGTTATGGCCGTTTGAGGCCATGGTTATGACCTGTTATGATATGTTAGAGGCCCATGGTTGAGGCCCATTAGGATGTGTTTATGACCTATTTGGTAAGGCCCACTGAGATGTATTTTTAGCCCATGGGTCGAGGCCCATTGTGACGTATTTCCAGTCCGTATGTCGTGGCCCATTGTGATAGGTTTCCAGCTCAGTTATCAAGGCCCAACTTGATGTGTACAAGGCCCATTAATGCGGCTCATTGATGCGGCCTACTTGTTGGATATGAGGCCCATTGGTGCGACCCAATGATGCGACCCACCGTGATGTGTATATTAGGCCACTGGTGCGGCCCAATGTATCGACCCGCAGTGATGTGTAGGCCCACGTGCTACATGTGTAAGGCTCACCTGTGATGACTATTTGAGGTCACTTGTTGGATATTTAGGCCCACCTTATGTTTGACTCTATGTGGACCACTGCTTGGGAATAGTGTTGGTTGAATGTCACATTTTTTGGTAATGATGGTTAAACACCCGCATGGTGACCTTCCCTTAGGCTTAGTTAGGCCCATTCTCATCGATACCGATTGTATAGGCCGATTCTGTTTGCCGAGGCCGAGTATCGAGGCCGATTCCGAGTGTCGAATCCGATTGTTAAGGCCGATTTCGATTGCCAAGGCCTATTGTTGAGACCTATATGATGTATATGCAGCCCGTGTTTAAGACCTAATGTAATGTGTAGGAGGTCTATGTGAAGGGGCCCATTGTGATGTACTTGAGGTCCATGGGCAAGGCCCATTGTGATGTATTCGTGGCCTATGGGCGAGGCCCATTTTGATAGGTAATAGGCCCATAAGGCATGGCCCATTTGATGTATTCGAGGCCCATGAGCAGGGCCCACCTGCTATGTATATGTGGCCTTGAGCAAGGCCCATTGTATTGTATATTAGGTCCTTATGTGAGGTCATGGGTCCACTATATATGTTAGGCTCTATGTGGGCCCTTCCTTGGAGGCAATGTTGGTTAAACATCCACATTGTAGAGGTCGATGGTCAATGCCGATTATTGATACCGATTATGAGTATGTAACAACATAACATCATGATACATGCCCATACGCATCATCTGCATGTTTGTTTTGAGATGTGGTTGATCATTGCATATGTTATTGAGTATGTTGTTCTGAGACTCCCTGATAGGCGGAGGCTATCTCACATGAGTGCACAGTATTCGCAGGATTGATGCATGACTGGATTGTATGACTCATGCATCTTGCATTATGATTAATGTACGCCCTAGCGATATCAATGTTGTAGCCTCCACAGGCATATCGTGGATGGCCGGATGGGAAACCGAAAATGTTTGGTTCTAGCATACGGGCGCCATAGATGTCCCTAGGTAAAAATTTCTAAACCTCCGTGGCTAGGAGACGCCCCAACGTCGAGACCGAGTGGATGTATATGAGCACAAGAGGGCCATATACCAGTAGGCCGCGTCTCCCACTGTGTCGTGGTCGGTTGGGAGGGGGTGTGACCTTACCCGCCTGAGTTAGGGGGCAATATCTAGGTTGAGTTTGAACAACTTGAGGAATGAGTCCGCTATCGACGAGCTGAGCCTGATATTGACAGGCGGATAGTGAGGTCTCTTCCACTTACCCAGTTGTGCGCTTGGATAGGGGCGGCAAGCTGACGTAGAGTATAATAGACCCCGGTGATGATCCCAGAGATGAACCGTACTGATATGTGGACTTATTGAGCAGGATTTGCATACTCATTCAGTCATTCACTATCTACTCGGGCCGGTGGTGCGCAACTATTTTTTATGTGAACTTTTGCAATGGTAAGGATTTCGGTTGGGGCGCGCGACTAACCTGAGATCAGGAGTCTACCACATCGAGTCTGACTATCCAAATTTAGGTATGGGACTGGTTTGGATAGAAGTCCCTTGTGATGGACCCCATATCCTGTAATATTACGTACTATCATCTCGACTTCACACTCCAGCATGGTCATTCCATTTACACCGCATATTTCATTACATTCGCGGCATATAACATTTTGGATTACAGTGTTTCTGTATTTATATGGTCTAGATACGGCTGACGCTATTCGTGAACTCATCAGGAATTGCATATTGCATCGCATTCTTGACATTTGAATTTGGCTCATTATGACTCCTCATTTGCATAGTTGTTCTATATTGCGTATTCTGATATTGATTGACTCATGGACTTGTCCGTATTTCTGCTTACTCTATTATCGTACGATTTATGATCTTGTCACTATTTCTATTTATTCCGATAATGTACGATTTATGGATCACCAGTATTTTCGGTATTGTATGATGATGGCATTGTATTGAATACTTGGCACTTATCTTATGCACACACTTACACCACCCTCTAAGCTTTCTATAAGCTTATGCACAATAGATGCGTGCAGGTGATGTCAGGTTGCTGCAGTGTTGAGCTTGGAGCGTGCGGCGGTCTTCTAGAGCTTGATTTTCGATTGATGTATTTTCTTTTCAGCATTGTACTCAAATAATTATATTAGTGGATATGTGATGATGATGTTGCCTTTCTGAACTGGGTAATCTTGTGGTTATGCTTATTACAAGTTAAATGTACAAAAAAAAAAATCCTCCTCGTAGGATCCCATGATCGGAATCTGGCATATGGACGCTAGGAGCCGAGAATGGGGTATTACGGAGGCTGTCAGCACCGGATTCGGCGATTGAGATTCTTGTGAATCCAATTTTCGTGTTTGGAGCGTGACACTCCTACTTCAGAAATTTGATTTGGAAATTCAAGATAAAAAGGGAGTAGAGAACACAGTGGCTGACCATCTTTCAAGACCTGATCTTCTTGATTCCCTTAAGACGACACCCATAAACGACATGTTCCCTGATGAACAATTGTTTAAACTCTCCTACTTACCTTGGTTTGCTGATATTGCTAATTATCTTGCAACAGGTTTCACACCAGCACATTGGATTGCGAAAGATAGGGAAAAAAAATTCTTCGCTGAGGTTCATAAATTCATTGAGATGACCCATATTTATTTAAATATTGTCCAAAAAAATTCTAAGGAGATGTGTACCAGACAATGAACACCAAAGTATTAACTCATTCTATCACTCTCAGGCCTGTGGTGGTCACTTTTCTGCTAAAAAGTCTACGACCAAAATTTTGCAGTGCGACTTCTATTGGCCCACTATGTTTAAGGACACTTATGAGTTCTATAAGGCTTGCGAGCGTTGTAAAAAATTGGGAGCATTGTCCCATCGAAATATGATGCCTCTGAATCCTATACTGATCATTGAAGCATTTGACTGCTGGGGCATTGATTTCATAGGGCCATTCCCCTAATCCTTTGGATATTTATATATTTTCCGAGCAGTAAACTATGTCACTAAATGGATTGAAGCGATCCCATGTTGGAAAAATGACCATCTAACGGTCATTAGATTTTTAAAAGAAAACATCCTTTCTCGGTTCGGAACGCCTCGGGCCATCATTAGTGATAGAGCTTTGTTTTTTATAATATTGCCAAAGTCATTAGATTTATTTTTAAAAATTCATTTAGTTCCAATCACATGTTTGTCAGAAGGTCTAGGAACTAGATACCAAACATCATTTCTGACAAATTAACTTAATTCTTCTTGCATAGCCAAAATCTAATTTTCATTAGCAAGGGCTGCATTTACATTAGATGGTTCTATCTAAGAAATGAAGCACACATGATTATAGATGTTTTCCAATTGTCTTCTGGTTTGAACACCAGTGTGAGGGTTACCGAGTATTTGATTAGTCGGATGATCCTTGACTAATCTATTCTCAGTTGAATATGATTTTGATGAAGGTTCTAATTGATTGACAATGATAACTTCATCATCATGATCACAATTGGGAGTGACCTTTTGATCATCAATAACAACGTTTATAGATTCTTGTATCACTCCAGTCCTTTTATTCTGAACACAATATATTCTGCTATTTAGAGCATACCCTAAAAATATGCCCTCATCACCTTTTGCTTCAAAATTTTTTAGATGTTCTTGATCTCGATCTCGTAAAATGAAGCATTTACTTCCAAAAGTACATAAATATTTTACTGAAGATTTTTTTTTAATTATTAAAACAGAGTTCGTAAGCAGTTTTATTTTTATCTTCTCTTATATAAACTCGATTAATAATATAGCAAGTAGTATTAATGGCTTCAGCCCATAAATGTTTTGCTAATTTTTTACTGTTAAGCATAACACTCCCCATTTCTTATAGTACTCTATTTTTCCTCTCGACAACACTATTTTGTTGAGGGGTTTTAAGAGCAGAGTATTCATATAATATTCCATGGTCATTACAGAACTTTTCAAAATTGCTATTTTAAAATTCACTGCCATGATCACTTCTTATTCCTTTCACGGATAGTTTTTTTTCATTTTGGACGTGTTTAAAGAACATTTTGACTTCGTCAAAAGCATCTGACTTTTCTCTTAAGAAGGCTACCCAAGAGTATCTAGTGTAGTCATCAACTACAACTAGAAAGTATTTCTTACCGCCTCTATTCTCCATTTGAGTTGGTCCAACTAAGTCCATATGGAGTAGTTCAAGAGGTCTAGTTATGGCTAAGGAGTTCACCTTTTTGTGACAACTCCTGATTTGTTTGCCTATTTGACAGGCACCACATACTTTCTTCCCTAATTTTTTAAAGCTTACGTAAGCCTCGAAGATGATCTCTCTTGCTTAGTTTGTATAAGTCTCTATAGTTTACATGTCTAAGACGTTGATGCCATAATTCTGTTTCGTCTGCTTAGACCATGTAGCAAGAGTGATTTAAAGAATAAGATTCATCAATGATATAGCAATTTTCAGAGGTTCTTCGACCATTTAATATTATATGGCCTTGGTTATTAATTATCTCACATCCGTGATCTGAAAATTTAACACTATGATTATTATTATAGATTTGAGATATGCTCAGCAAATTATGTTTCAAACCTTCAACATACAAAACATCTTTAAAAGCAGGTAGGTTAGGGAGTTTTACATTACCTCCTCC
Source organism: Magnolia changhungtana (assembly GCA_030180095.1). NCBI lineage: Eukaryota > Viridiplantae > Streptophyta > Magnoliopsida > Magnoliales > Magnoliaceae > Magnolia > Magnolia changhungtana. The sequence goes on along the minus strand of JASAUF010000384.1, from coordinate 2,128,965 downwards.
AATGATTTTGCAGTTGATGTCACTCCAAATGTTATTGAGCCACCATCAATTTGATTTATGTCTGATAATATTGCCTTATCACCTGTCATATGTCTAGAACATCCACTATCTAGGCACCATCTTGAATGGCTACTTGCTTTGAAGACTGTGTGGATAACATGACACTTAAATTTTGGAACCCCATTTCAATTTGGTTTTGGGTTTAAAAGGATCTCTTACTATTCGCTGTGTTTGAGAGTAAGAGTTGTGCTTGTTTCCACTTACTCTATTATTTCTAGAGTTGAATTTCAAGAGCTCTTTAAGTAAGTCAACTATCTTATCTATTAAAGAAGGGTTATTATTTTTCCTTTGATAGTTATGATAGTTGGCCTTAGTTTTTGGATTAGAAGTTTTTTCAAAAGGTTTTTCAATTTTCTTTATTTCATTTATAATTTATACTTTAGATTTTGAAGATTCACCTTTTACAAATATGGGAGCAGAAGTTTTAGATTTTTTTGGTACGATTCTTGATATATCTCAAGCCAGATTTGTTGCTAATTTGTCGAGATGCAGTTAATAACTTTTTAACTCTTTGGTCACCTTGGGTGTATATCCAAGTCTTTTTTATTTTTTATTTTTTTTTAAAGATAAGTAACTTTTAATTTTAAATTCTCATTTTCAGTTTTGAGATTTTGAATTTCAGAAATTTTTAGATTTAAATCTAGTTTGGTTGTATCAAAACAATTAAAAAAAAGAATTTTTTTCAAAACGAATTTTTCAAGTTCTAATTTCAAATCAACAAATTTTTCTTTTTAATATTTTAGTTTTGCTGCAATCTTACAATTCTCTTTCTATAGGGTATCATAAGCAATTTGAAGATATTCTTCATTTTCAGAATCAATTTTAGGAGTTTCATAATCAGAAATTTCACAATCATCTGAAGAAGTGATTTTGGCTATAGTCATGAATGCCTTTTGTTCTTTCCCAGATTCTTAATTTGATTCGTCAGTTTTTGAATTGGATTTAGATTCTGATGATTCATCCCTAGTAGCAATCGTATCTCTTCTTTTGGATTTATCCTTCTTAGGATATTTTGAAGCTATATGCCCATATTCAGAATAGTTGAAGCATTGGGTGTCTTTAGATTTTGGATTCAAACATTTAAGTTTCTTTTTCTTTTGTCAAAAAGTTTTTGAAAATCTGATCTATTTTTATTTTTGAAAATTTTATAAAACTTTTTGGCCAACATAGCCATATCATCTCCATTCTCACCATTTTCAGAATCTGAGTCTTTAGATTTAGATTTAGATTTAGAAGAGTTAAGGGCTATAGACTTGTTCTTAGGAGCTTCGAAATTTAGCTCATAGGTTTGTAGAGATCCAACTAATTCCTCCACCTTCATTGCATCAGTATCCCTCAATTCTTGAATTGCCGTGACTTTAGAATTGAACCTGTCAGGAAGTGATCGTAGTATTTTTGCGTACACTTTGCTTGCAATGACTTTTTCTCTAAGACCCCACATAGAGTTAACAATGTTATTTAGTTTAGTATAGAAGTCCATGAATGATTCATTCTCTTCCATACGGATTTCCTCAAACTTTGTTGTGAAGATTTGAATCTTAGACTTGTTGACAATGTTAGTCCCTTCATATGTCATTTTGAGAATATCACATCCTTATTTTGTTGTATCACAAGAAATGATTATTTTGAATTCATCCGGTGATAGAGTACAAGTAATAACATTAAGAGCTTTTACATTAGCACTACTTTCACTTTTCTGAACTGTTGTCCAAAAAGTATAAGCGATTTCTTTAATGGACATGGTTGCATTTTCAGCCACTACTTCCATCATTGGAGGGATCCATTGGGTCATGGTGGCTTGCTACACACTTTCATCAATGGACTTGAGGAAAATCTTCATCCTTACTTTCCAATAAGAATAGTTTGGGCCATTAAAAGAAGGTGGCCTAGAAATGGATAGATCATTAAAACTTAACATTCCAATAGCTTTGGATCTAGCTCTAGGAAGTTAATCCTAAAAAGAGCAACCTCACTCTGATACTACTTGAAAGGATGAGATGTAAATGTCCTAGAGAGGGGGTGAATATGACTATGCCAAATATTTTGATACAATGCAAAATAATAAAGCAAATAAACTCAATTACTTAAAGTATTGAATTGTTGATATCAAATAGTTCATAGGACAACCTTCACCTAAAAGATTTAGGCAGGATAACCTTATTTCACGACGTCTTTAAAATCAAAATATCAAACTTTAGCAAGAGCAAATGAAACATAAGATAGGAATACAAGTAATAAAAGCAATCACCATAATACACAAATAAATTATAATGGTTCGGTGCATAAACGCAACCTACTTCACTCCTAAAATTACTACTCTCGCAATTTTGGTTTTCACTATCTCAAGGTTTTCCCAAGGTCACCTTAACAACCTGATACAGTTATTACGATTTTCACGGGCTATTACAATAAACCTACTTTGTGATTTTCATGGGATCACCACAAACAAACCCGTTGAGATTTTCGGGATATCTTAAAAAAACCCAAGCCAAAATAAAAGTAAAACAATACTTATCTTTGATTGACGAGTCGAAGTCGTAGTTGTAGCTTGAATGCAACGATCTTCTTTTTAGGTTATTGATGAAGTTGTGTATGAGTTCAACACAAAAGAATATAGGGATCTATAAATTATTTAATATAAAACAAATACCCAAGGTGCTGCAAATTCAATTCTCTATATCTCGAGTAGAGTTTGGATTACTTTATTAAAGACAGTTAAAGCATCTTGAGAAAGAGAATGAAAATAAGCTAAAACAGAAGATTAGAATTACGCTTAAAAATCTTAAGAAGAGCCTGACTTTATCTCTTGAAAAGGTGGATTTTCTTACTAACTTTCTTGTGTAAATGAATGAGAGAAGCCCTCTATTTATAGCCAAAGGATTTGGAAATTCGGTTGGCTCGAGTGTCGATTTGGCTAGCTGGATTCCAACAATTTTGTTCCCAAGGCACTCGGATTTCGCGGGATAAAATCTTTCAAAAATTCGACTGGCCCAAGCCCAAGTTTGGCTAGCCGACCAAAGGGTTCGGATGTCCTAATATGCTTGAAATTCGAAATCATGTCATTGCTGGAAACTTGACTGAACAAGTCCGAGCTGGCCGAACAGTCATGTTCGGTTGGGCGAACCCAAGGTCGGGTTGGCTGAACATGCCGGGGAATTTTTTTTTTCAATCTGTAAACTTGTCCGAATCATGTAGGGTTAGCCGAAGACAGTTAGGCTGGCCGAACCAAATGTCGGGCTGGTCTAACTTTAGTGTATTTTAACATAAAAAATTATCATTAAGACGTTATGAAAAATACACCTAACCTAAGGTCCATCTAAGGTTATACCACTTGATGGTTGACTCGTACGGAGTATTCCAATCTTTGAACCATGTACTTTCATGACTTGACATGTGAAGTCTTCCCTGAGACGCTTGATCAGTCGATAATATATCTTCACGAGTTGTCGAAGAGAATCTTCATGAGAGCTTGCGATCCTTTCAGGACTACGAAATTTGACAACTAAATTGTGCTTGAGAATACGCACTTAACCTTCCTTAATTCCATGACCTCTACTTTTTGAGTGAGACCCGCTATCTTTACATTCACATCATCAACTTCCTTCAATATGTACATATTTCCCTTTTCCTTGGGCACAAGTGTTAAGTGTGAAATATTGTTTATTTCCTCCTTATTATGCATTTGTTTTATAAGCATAAATGTTCTTAGTTGATTTAATTATGTATGTTTCCTATGCGAGGTGATTTGGAGAGCTAAGGTGAAAATAACGACTAAAAAGAAGATTTAATGCTTAAAGAATGACCAAGTGGAGATTTGGACATTTGGAGGTGATTAATGAAGACTTCATGTGCCAAAGATTCAAGGAAACTAAGTGCAAAAGAGAAAAAAAACAGGCTAAATCACAATGTTCCTCATTTATGGCTCTTCCATAACCTCTGGGAGATTATTATACTTTTTTTTTAACATAACAAACATCTTTCTTTATTGAGAAATGTTGAAAATACACACCGTTGTGCCATCGAGCATGCCAAAAAAATAGTGTTGTTGTTCAATTATATAAAAGGCAACACATGTAATGAATGACATGTATTCGATCAAATGTGTGTGATAGGAATAGTTCTAAGCATGCTAGAATCATACTTAACTTGAATCGATTGAATGCTTGTGACCCCAAGTTCCAAACTAGCTAGATTAGGATCAAACATGTGAAGGTTGATCTAACTATTCAAGCACCAATGTTACAAACATCCACATCCATGGCTCAAGTGGTAGACTGAGTGAAAGATACCTCGTTTCAACATTGAGGTCTTGACATCGATTCCCTAGTGGGGGTGGCTAACAGTGAAGTGTGATCTGATAGTGGGTGTACTAACAAGCTAACCAAAAAAAAAAAAAAGCGCCAATGTTACAACGATCAGGTGATTTATAAGGGGAGGGTTAGTGTCACGCCCCAAACTCAGAAATCGGGCTCACAAAATTGCCCGATCACCGAATCCGGTGCCGACAGTCTCCGCAGTACCCCATTCTCGGCTTCTAGTCCCATACACCAGATTTCGATCCTGGGATCCTACAGGGAGGATTTTCAACGTACATTTATCTCGTAAGAAGCATAACCACAAGTTTACCCAAATTACAAAGGTAACATCATCATCACATATCCACTAATATAAATATTTGAATACAGTGCTGAAAGGGAAATACATATGTTAAAAATCAAAGCTCCAGAAGACGCTGCGTGCTCCAAGCTCCATGTTGCTGCAACCTAACGTCACCTGCACGTATCTATCATGCATAAGCTTATAGAAAGCTTAGTGGGTGGTGAAAGTGTGTGCGCAAGATAAGTGCCGAGTATGCAATACAATGCCATAAATTATACAATATCGAAATAGGCGGAAATACTGACAAGATCATGAATCATACAATATCAGAGTAAACAGAAATATACTGATAAGATTATGAATCATACGATATCAGAGTAAGCAGAAATATACTGATAAGTTCATGAGTGCCATCAGCCGTACCAAGGCTATACGATGCAAGGCATGAATGCGAACGACCATATCAATGTAGAAATATGGCAACCTAAAATGCTAAACGCTGCGAATGCAATGCAATATGCGGTGCTAATGAAATGAACAAGCTAGAGTGAATTCTAGATGATAGTACGTAGTATCGCAGGCTATGGGGTCCATCACAAGGGACTTCTATCCAAACCAGTTTCATACCTAAATTTTGATAGTCAGACTCAATGTGGTAAACTCCTGATCTCAGGTTAGTCGACGCCACAACTGAAATTCTGGCCATTGCGAAGGTACACGTAACAAATAGTTCTGCACCACTAGCCCGAGTGAATAGTGAATGAATGAATGAGTATGCAACTCCTGCTCAATAAGTCCACATATCAACACCGTATATCTCCGGGATCATCACCAGGGTTTAGTATACTTCAAGCTGGCTATTGCCCCAGCCGGTCGAGTAGCCCAACGAGTGGAAAAGACCTCACTACCCGCCTGCCAGTAGTATACCAATGCCTACTCGACTCGTCAATAGTGGACTCATTTGGAAGCTGGTCAAACTCAGCCTAGCTTACAGCCCCCTCACTTAGGTGGATAAGGCCACACCCCCTCCCAACTGACCACGACATAGTGGGAGAAGCGACCTACTGGTATTCGGCACTTGGACGCTCATGTATCTACTCGGTCTAGACATTGGGGCATCTCTTGGCCTCGAAGGTTTAGGGACTTTCACCCATGGACATCTAAAGTGCCCAGATACTCGAATCAAAATATTTTCGGTGTCCTATCTGGCCATCCATGACATGTCTGTGAAGGTAACAACGCTGATGTCGCTAGGGCGTACAATAATCGCAATCACACAATGTAAGATGCATGAGTCATGCATCAATCCTACGCATACCGTGCGCTCATGTGGGATAACTCCGCTTATCGGGGAGTTCCATAAACCATCTGTACTATAACACATGCAATAGTCAATTATATCTCACAATAAACATATATATGATGCATATGTACATGTAACATAATGTCATGCTGTCACATACTCATAATCGATATCAATTACTGACATCAACAATTAGCCTCGACAATGTGGACATTTAACCAACATTGCCCCCAAGGAATGGCCCACATAGAGCCTAACATATAGTGGACCCATGGCCTCACACAAGGACCTAATATACAATACCATGGGCCTTACTCAAGAGCTTAGTACACATCATGTAAGACCCGTATCTTAATCCGTACTGTTCCGACGACTCCCGCGATCCTTCCCGACGAATTCCGGCAACCTGCAACGTATAATCGATGTTTGCGCACTATCCTAAGTCATATCATATAGATTTGAGTCGGCTCGACCCAAGACTTACACCCTTGTGACCGTGCCGTCGCCGCGGTTTCGACGCCCCATCTCGCGCAGTGAGGCGATGCCCGGGCCAGAAGATGTGGTCCCGCGTTGAATTCGAGGAACACGCCCCGCTTTGTAAATTTCGATAGAATGTCTATGATATGTCCCATCAATCACATCAATCATGAGTCAAATACATTTCATCACAACCCATCACTCACCCTTACCTCTCCTTACCCAAAGTCAATGCAACCTATGCTTAGCCCATTCTTTTCTTACAAAAAGTCAAAAGAACCCATCCTTTCCACTCCATCACCACTCCTCTCTCTCTCTCATTTCTCTTCACTCAAGCAACTCCCAAGAGGAGCCAACGTCCAAGGTATTTCCAAGAACCATGAGAGCTTTGTGTGGCCCACTTCCTATCTCCCATCCCCACCCTCTAAAACCAATCTCGACCGTTGAATCTCATCCATTGGAGCTCTAGAATGCGTTGATGGATGGAGAAGTTCATGATCTAAGGTGGGTGCCTCTACTCTTTTCTCTCTCTTTTAATCTCTCTCTTTCACTTTTATTGTGTGTGACGATGTGGCAGTGTGGCCCACCCAGAAGTACCCCACTTGATGTATGTATTATCCAACTGTCCAAACCATTCGGGCCCTACCTTAGGGAGATGGGAAAACACAAATATAAAGTTGGTCCAAATCAAGTGGGCCACGTCCACGTGAGACCCACCAACCATGGTCACCACACGTGGGACCACCTTATGCATGTGTCGTATGCAAACCGTCCATCGTCCAGGGACGCTGGACGTAGCTTAGACATGAAAAGTGAACCGACAGTGGGTGTAAAAAAAAAATAATGTAAATATAACTATGCTTTCAGGGTGAGCTACTCATGCAGGCCCCACCTTGATGTGTATATCTAATCTACGCCGTCCATCCCTTTACTCAGATCATTTCAGGCATTGAGCTGAAAAATGAAGCTGATCCAAGTTTCTGGTGGGCCATAACATAGCAAACAGTCTATCCACCACTGAAATCCACCCTCACATTTCTGTACCCTAAAATATATCGAATATTGGGCTTGATTTGTCTATCTTAAACTGTGGTGACTAATGGTAGGGCCAGATTCTACTGATGTGGGCCCCACACAGGAAAAACCTCAGAAAAACCTCCTTTAAAATAATTTTTTTTTTAAGCAGCAGGTGCTGCTGACGTCCAGAAGAGGACGTGCAGCAGCCTCCTGCTGCGATTTTACGCTGGAGGCAGGGGTCCCAGCAGTCGGCCCCACGTGATGTGTGTTGAACATCAACACCATGCATTTGATAGCCCCTTAGGGCAGTGGGCCCCAAGCCAAAAATCAGTCCTATCTGAAGCTCAGGTGGCCTACATCATAAGAAACAGTGTGAATAAGCGTCTGCCATTGAAACCCATTTGGGTGTTCGCAGCAGTTTTGGGACTATAGAAATTTGTTTTTTAATTTCATCCAGGTCCCATGTGACATTACCAACAGATTGGACGGTGAAAAAACGTTTGGTGGGCCCCACACCTTTGATGTTTATGGTTGGCCTTCACCATCCAGATAGCTGGACGGTGGGCTGTACAATGGAGTATGTATTTCATCTGCGCCTACTCCCATGGATGTGAGCTGCGTCCGTGCAGGGTGGGACTCACCTTGATGCATCTATTCCACATCCATGTAACGGTGGGCCCCACTACAATGTATGTGATTTATACATGACCGTTCGTCCAGTGTCCAGGTCTGGACGCTGGACGTCCTTCAAAAGAAATATACATATAAAGAAAAATAATAAATATTATAATATTATGATATATATTATATATTACATATGTGGTAGTCCCCACCTGGGACCCACCTTTTTGAAGAGGTTTGGATGGTATATGCCTATACCAGCTATATATCTGCTGTATGCCTATACCAGCTATATATCTGCTGTATTTGAAATATAATAAACTATTATATTATATACACAGCTGGTGTATATCTTGTGGGTCACCACGTGGACCCCACCCTGAATTATGTATTTGATCTCCACCGTCCAGACTTATGGGACGGTGGCGTCGACTTGATGAACGTGTTACCTCCTCACCCTCCACACGTGGGACCCACCTCAGATGTATGTGTCTATACAAGCCGTACATCTATTTTGCCAACGTGGGATGCCTGCCTTGATGAATTTATTTCATCCACACCGTCTAGATTGTGTTGGACGGTGCTGGACAATGTTTGGACGGTGCTGATCACATTGGTGAGCCATGTATCCCTACGATAGTGTACATCGATACACATTGCACCTGCCATTATTGAAGTGATTTTAGATGTAATCCAAGCTCCCACCGTCCATCAGGACGTGGGACCTACCGTGATATACATGTTATATATTCACATCGTCCATTCATATGGCCCCCACGTGATGTACGAGTTTGATCAAAGCTGTCCATGTCATGCAGCCCGCTTTGATGTACATGAAACCCATGAGCCAGGCCTACCTCATATGTTTCATCCAGACCGTCTAACCTTTTGAACGGGTGGGATCGACCATGATGTATATGATCCACACCGTCCATGTGGGACTTGGACGCCCCTCTATGGTGTATGTGCTGAATATGCACACCGTCCATCTGGACGGTGTTGCGTGGACTAACCATGATGTATGTATTTTATGTCCACCTTATAAATGTGTTGTACACACACCGTCCCTCCGTGGAACCCCCCCTTGATGTATAGGTTTTATCCATCATGTCCTACCAGATGGGCTGGATGTGGGCCCATTATGATGTTCACGTTTGATCCAAGCCCATCCACGTGGGACGTGGGGCCACTGTGATATATATATATATATATATATATATATATATGCTGAACATTCTCACCGTCCAGGGCAGCGCCCCACCCTGATGAATGCGTTGTATATCCAAGCTGCCCATCCATTTTCTTGGGTTATGGGCTATATATGAGAAGCCCATACGATGCGGCCCACTTGATGTATTTAAGGCCCGTGGATGTAGCCCAATTTGATGTTTAGATGGCCCATGTGGTGAGACCCATTGCGATGCATACGTGGCCCATGAGTAAGGCCTATTGTGATGTATATTATGCCCTTGTGCGAGGCCGTGGGTCCACTATGTGTTTGGTTCTATGTGGAGCACTGCTTGGGAGTAATGTTGGTTAAATGACCACATTGATGGGCAATGATGGTTTGATGTCCACATTGTGACCTTCCCTTAGGCCTTGTTCGGCCGATTATCGAGGTCGATTATTGATCGATTCCGATTGACGTGACCGATTTGCGATTCTGATTATCGATCGAGGCTGATTATCGATCGTGGCCGATTGCCGATTCTACTTGTCGTGGCCGATTGACCGATTACCGATTGAGGCCGATTACCGATCTGGCTGATTATCGATTGACGTGGCCGATTTCCGATTCTGCTTGTCGTGGCCGATTGACCGATTACCGATTAAGGCCAATTATCATGACCGATTACCGATCGTGGCCGATTATCGATTGACATGGCCGATTGCCGATTCTGCTTGTCGTGGCTGATTGACCGATTACCGATCGAGGCCGATTATCATGACCGATTACCGATCGTGGCCGATTATTGATTGACGTGGCCGATTGCCGATTCTACTTGTCGTGGCCGATTGACCGATTACCGATCGAGGCCGATTATCGTGACCGATTACCGATCGTGGCCGATTATCGATTTACGTGGCCGATTGCCGATTCTGCTTGTCGTGACCGATTTGCCGATTCCAATTATCGATCGATTCCGATTGTCGTGGCCGATTGCCGATTAGCGATCGAGACCATTTATCATGACCGATTGCCGATTAGCGATAGAGGCCATTTATCATGACCGATTGTTGATTCCGATTGACGTGACCGATTTGCCGATTCCGATTATTGACCGATTCCGATTGTCGTGGCCGATTGTCGATTAACGATCGAGGCTGATTATCGTGACCGATTGCCGAATAACGTGACCGATTTGCCGATTCCAATTATCGATCGATTCCTATTGTCGTATCCAATTTGCCGATTTCGATTGTCGAGACCGAGTATTGAGGCCGATTTCGAGTATCGATTCCAATTGTTAAGGCCGATTCCGATCGTCGAGGCCCATTGTGATGTATTCGAGGCCCATGGGACGTGGCCCATTGTGATATATTTTCGGCCCATATGGTGAGGCCCGACTTGATATATATTAGGCCCGTGGGAGCGGCCCATTGTGATGTATATTAGACCCGTGGGATGCGACCCACCTGTTGTGTATATGTGGCCCATGAGTGAGGCCCATCGCGATGTGTATTAAGCTCTTGAGTGAAGCCCGTGGTGTTGTATATTTGGCCCTGGTGTGAGACCATGAGTCCACTGATTGTTAGGCTCTATATGGGCCATTCCTTGGGGGCAATGTTGGTTAAATGTCCACATTATCGAGGTTGATTATCGATGTCAGTTATTGATACCGACTATGAGTATACGATAGCATAGCATCATGATACATACCCATATGCATCATCTGCATGTTTGTTATGAGATGTGATTGACCATTGTATATGCCATAGGGCAGGTTGTTCATGAGACTCCCTAATAGGCGGAGGTTATCTCACATGAGCGCACGGCATGCGCAGGATTGATGTATGACTGGATTGTATAACTCATGCATCACGCATTTGGTGATATGACTACTGTATGCCCTAGCGACATCAGGGTCGTAGCCTCCACAGGCATATCGTGGATGGCCAGATGGACACCGGAAATATTTAGTTCTATCATACGGGCGCTATAGATGTCCCTGGGTGAAAATCCCTAAACCTTCGTGGCCAGGAGACGCCCCAACGTTGAGACCGAGTGGATACATGAGCGCCCGAGTGCCGAATACCAGGAGGCCGCGTCTCCCACTGTGTCGTGGTCGGTTGGGAGGGGGTGTGGCCTTACCCGCCGGAGCGTAGGGGGCATTGCTAGGCTGAGTCTGACCAGCTCGAGGAATGGGTCCGCTATCGACGTGCCGGATAGGTATTGGCAGACTATTGGTTAGGCGGATAGTGAGGTTTCTTACGCTCACTTGGACTATGAGGCTGGGAGAGCGGCAGTGTCATTTGGAGTGTAATAGACCCCGGTGATGATCCCAGAGAGGAACCATACTGATATGTGGACTTATTGAGCAAGAGTTGCATACTCATTCATTCATTCACTATCCACTCGGGCTGGTGGTGCGCAAATATTTATTACGCGTACCTTCGCAATGGCCACGATTTCGATTGGGGCGCACGACTAACTTGAGATCAGGAGTTTACCACATTGAGTCTGACTATCCAAATTGAGGTATTGGACTGGTTTGGATAAAAGTCCCTTGTGATGGACCCCATAGCCTGCGATATCACGTACTATCATACCGACTTCACACTCCAGCATGGTCATTCCATTCGCACCGCATATTTCATTACATCCGCGGCATTTAGCATTTTGGGTTACCTGTGTCTCTGGATTTATATGGTTTAGATACAGCATCTGATATTTGACTCTTTATGATATTGTTCCTCATTTGTATAGTTGATCTGTATCGCGTATTCTGATATTGTTCCTCATTTGCATAGTTGATCTGTATTGCGTATTTTGATATTACTTGCTTATAAACTTGCCAGTATTTTCGCTTACTCTGATTCATGACCTTGCATCTATTTCGATATTGTATGATTATGACATTGCGTTAAATACTTGACACTCACCTTGTGCACACACTTACACCACCCTTTAAGCTTTCTATAAGCTTATGCACAATAGATGCGTGCAGGTAATGTTAGGTTGTTGTAGTGTCGAGCTTGGAGTACGCAGCCGTCTTCTGGAGCTTTGATTTTTGATATATATATTTTCCTTTCAGCACTGTACTCAAATGATTATGTTAGTGGGTATGTGTTGATGATATTGCCTTTGTGAATTGGGTAATCTTGTGGTTATGCTTATTACGAGTTAAATGTACATAAAAAAAATCCTCCTTGTATGATCCCAGGATCGAAAATCTGGCGTATGACGCTAGGAGCCGAGAATGGGGTACTACGGAGGCTGTCGGCACCGGATTCGGTGATCGGAATTCTTGTGAATCCAATTTTCAGATTTGGGGTGTGACACATCACGATAGGCCTCTCACATGGGCCTAATATACATCACAATGGACTCCATCGCCTGGCCCTCAAATGTATCACAATGGGCCTCATCACATAGACCTCATATTCATCACATTAGGTCATAAACACGGGCTGAATACACATCACAATGGGCCTCAAATACGGGCCGCATATACATCACATTGGGCCTCAAACACGGGCTGCATATACATCACACAGGCCGAATACACATCACAATGGGCCTCAACTACGGGTCGCATATACATCATATAGGTCTTGACAATAGGCCTCGACAATCGAAATCGACCTTAACAATCGAAATCGGCCTTAACAATCGGAATCGACACTCGGAATCGGTCTCGATACTCGGCCTCGACAATCGGAATCGGCCTATACAATCGGCCTCGACAATCGGAATCGGCCTCGACAATCATCATATAGGTCTTGACAATAGGCCTCGACAATCGAAATCGGCCTTGACAATCGAAATCGGCCTTAACAATCGGAATCGACACTCGGAATCGGTCTCGATACTCGGCCTCGACAATCGGAATCAGCCTATATAATCGGCCTCGACAATCAGAATTGGCCTATACAATCGACTTCGACAAATCAGAATCGACCTTGATACTCGGCCTCAACAATCGGAATCGGCCTATGCAATTAACCTCGACAATCGGAATCGGCTTCAATACTCGGCCTCGACAATCGGAATCGGCCTATATAATCAGCTTTGACAAATTGGAATCGACCTTGATACTCGACCTTGACAATCAGAATCAGCTTTGATACTCGGCCTCGACAATAGGAATCGGCCTCAGTAATCAGAATCGGCCTCAATACTCGGCCTCGACAATCGGAATCGGCCTATACAATCAGCCTCGATAAATCAAAATTGGCCTTGATACTCGCTGTCAACAATCGGAATCGGCCTCGACAATCGAAATCGGCATATTCAATCGGCCTCGACAATCGGAATCGGCCTTGACAATCGGAATTGGCCTATACAATCGGCCTCGACAAATCGGAATCGGCCTATACAATCGTCCTCAACAATAGGAATCGGCCTCAATACTTGGCCTTAACAATCGAAATTGGCCTATATAATCGGCTTCGACAATCGAAATCGGCCTTGATACTCAGCCTCGACAATCAGAATCGGCCTCAATACTCGGCCTCGACAATCGAAATCAGCCTCGACAAATCGGAATTGGCCTCGATATTCGGCCTCGATAATCGGAATCGGCCTATACAATCAGCCTCGACAAATTAAAATCGGCCTCGATACTCGGCCTCGACAATTGGAATCAGCTTATTCAATCGGCCTCGACAATCAGAATCGGCCTATACAATCGGTCTCGACAAATCGGAATTGGCCTCGATACTTGTCCTCGACAATTGGAATCGGCTTATAAAATTGGCCTCGACAAATCAGAATCGGCATATACAATCGGCCTCGACAAATCGTAATCAGCCTCGACAATCGGAATCGGCTTATTCAATCGGCCTTGACAAATTAGAATTGGCCTCGATACTCAGCCTCAACAATCGGAATCTGCCATTCAATCGGCCTCGACAATCGAAATCGACTTCGATATTCAGCCTCGGCAATCAGAATCGGCCTCGACAATTGTAATCGGCCTCGACAATCGGAATCGGCCTTGATAATCAGAATCGAAATCGGCCTCGGCAATCAGAATCAGCCTCGGTAATCGAAATTGGCCTCGAAACTCGGAATAGGCCTTAGCAATCAGTTTCAGCCTAAGGGAAGGTCATAATGTGGGCATTTAACCATCATCGTCCATCAATGTGGACATTTAACCAACATTGCTCTCAAGGAGTGGTCCACATAGAGCCAAACGTATAGTGGGCCCATGGCCTCATAAAAGGACCTAATACACATCACTATGGGTCTCATTCATGGGCCAAATACTCATCATGGTGGGCCTCGGCACATGGGCTATGATTACATCACATCGGGCCTCGTCATATGGGCCTCACATACATTACGACGGGCCGCAATACATGGATCTCATATACATCAAATGGGCTGCACTATATGGGCCTCACATACATCAAATGAGCCGCATCACATGGTCCGCACCAATGGGCCAATATACATTAATGGGCCGCATCGCATGGGCCTCATCACATGTGCTACTAATATATCAAGGTGGGCCTCACAGATGAATTTTGATGGACCACAAATATATTAAGGTGGGCCTCTCGAATGGGCCACAAAATACATCAAGTGGGCTTGACGAATGGGTCATAAAATACATCAAGGTGGGCCTCACAGATGGGCCATAAGTATATCAAAGTGGGCCTCTCGAATGGGCTACAAAATACATAAAAGTGGGCCTCACAAGTTGGGGCTTGGATCACATCTAAAATCATTTCAATAGTTGTAAGTGTCACACGTGGATCACTGTACACTATCATTCCACGGGGCACATGGCCCACTAATGATGATCAGCACTGTCCAAACATTGTCTAAGTAAATCAGCACTGTCCAAACATTTCCCATGTAAATCAGCACCATCCAAATATTGGACAGCACCATCCAAACATTGTCTAGCACCATCCAGCACTATCTGGACGGTGTGGATATTAAAATAAATAAATCACGGTGTGGATATTAAAATAAATAAATCAAGGTCGACCCCACCTCATCTGAAGGATGGACGGACAGTTTGGATGAAACACAGACCTCGAGATGTCACCCACCATCCTGGGCAGATGGACGATGGGGATGGAATAAATACATCAAGGTGTGGTTCCGACCATCCCAAGCAGTGGACGGTGCCGATGCACCACATACATCACAGCAGGCCCGGTCCCACATGGCAACAACAAGGTGGGCCCCACATCCCATGCATGGACGGTGGATGTACAACACATCCATCAAGGAGACTTCACCGTCCAGGAATGAACGATGTTGATAGAATATCACATCAAAGTGGGTCTCACCGTCTGGACAGACGGTGTGCTTATACAATACATACATCTGGTGGGTTATCCTCGTGGGGCCCACCAGTTATACAGAAATATAACAATATATATATATATATATATATATATATATATATATATATATATATATATATATATATATATATACAGTCCCTGGTGAGGACGGTCTGGATCAATGGCTGACGGGTGTCTCACATGCACCGTCCAGATGGGCGGTGCGTAAAAAATTTCATACATATAGGTGGGCCCCATCCTCACACGAGTCACACGTGTGAGGTGGCCCCACATCCAAGGAAAATGGACGGAAGTGTGGATATACACATACATCACGCTGGCCCACACAACACCGTCCTGAGCAATGGACGGTGCAGATCAATTACACATGAAGGTGGTCCCATCCCACACGTGCCACACGTGTGGGGTGGGGCCCACACGTCAGCATAAATGGTTGGATGGAATGGATATAAATCATACATGGTGATGAGGCCCGCATAACTAGCTAACGCTGAGCCAGCAGCTGCATGCTGCTGGCCATACGGACGGTCCAAATTGGCCACATGTGTGAGGTGGGTCCTCACGTGTGAAACCCACTAGCCCACATGAAGCTGATGTTTGTGTTTTACCTATGTCCAGCAGCGCTGGACAATGCACATACAACCCACACAACACGCACACACACACACATATATATATATAGCATCAGTGGGCCGCCCTACAGATTAAGCTGATACTTGTGTTTTTCCCTCCATCCGGGCTTGTATTACCGACCAGTCGCAGGCCCCAGATCGGGATCAAGGTGGCCCACTTGTTGGACGACATGGATAAATTACACACATTATAGGTGGGCCATCATACAAGGGAGAGAGAGAGAGAGAGAGAGAGAGAGAGAGAGAGAGAGAGACCCCGCCACTATGGGTCCCTCCTAGATACAAAACATACATCAAGATGGGTCCCACCATATGTGGGCCCTCTAATCATCGAAATTACACAAAAATCACCTACTTTTGATCTCTTCTTCATTCTTCCACCAATGCATTTTAGAGCTCCAAAGGATGAACTTCAACGGTTGAGATAGGTTTTGGAGGGTGGGGATGGGAGATAGGAAGTGGGCCACACAAAGCTCTCTCATGGAGCTTGCTTGGACGTTGGTTGCTTGGGAGGAAATGAGAGGGAGAGAGAGAGAGAGAGAGAGAGAGAGAGAGAGAGAGAGAGAGAGGTGTAAGAGAGAGGGATGGGTGAGTGATGGGGTGTGATGGGTGAGTGAGTGATGAATGTGTACTTGTGTAAGAGAGAGTGTTGACTTTTGGGGAGGGTGGTTGTACTTGGGAATGAGATGGAGTGATGGGTTGTACTTTGATTGATTGATGGATTGATGTGACGTTTCATTGAGATTCTCTTGCAATTGCAACGTGTGGTATTTTTCTCGAACTGAATGCGGGCCCACATCTCCTAGCACGGGTATCGCCTCGGTTCGAGAGATGCGACGTCGGAACTGCGGTGACGGTGCGGTCGTAAGGGTACAAGTCTCAGGTCGAGCCGACTTTGATATACGGGACACGACTCAGGATCACGCGCAAATGCCAATAACAGATCACGGATCATCGGAATTTGACCGGAAGAACCGCGGAGGCTTATGGAACGGTATGGGCTAGGATACGGGTCTTACAGTTAGTCCTTAAACGTGATATTTTTGCCTTGTGCTAAAGATTTTTTTTTTTTTTTTTCAACAGTCATCGCTGTTTCAGGTTTCCTAGTAATGTAATGATGAATGAATAAGAAAAAAAAAATTTAAGGTCAATTGTCAATTTTATTAATTTGCATATAGGGATAGTATAATCAATGAATAAAATAAAACTAAGAAGAGAAATAAAAAATTACCTATGACTGCCTATATGGACAGAACAATTGAGGTGTGATCTACCAAGAAAACAATGAGGTGTGATCTACCAAGAAAACAATTGGTAGTCTGTAGGATGTGACTGGTGTGATCTACTAAGAAAACAATGAACGGTGGGCTCCTACGATGAAGGTTGTGGATATTCAATTTACTCCTAAGGTGTACTATAACAATGGCGATAGATAGTAGTAGATCTAAGCTAAACCAATGATTATGGACTTGTTATTGTATGACTGAACAGAAGTGAAATATTTAAGCTAAGAAGACAAAATTAGGATATGCAGCGTTGTATTGTAGAGATTGATTGGTTGTGTGTGGCGAGGGCTTGAAGCTCTTTGTTAAATGCTACTCTTACAAACTTGGAAGGGCGGTGGCCAAGTTAAGATTTTCTTGTTGGTCTGAAAAGGTGATTTGATCGTGTCCTAGTAGGATTCAGATTATTTGTGCCATCGTGATATGATTTCCTTCTAATTATGGAAGAATCCATCTTTTAGCCTTTGTAATCTCTGAGAATGCATTGATTGTCTTTAGAAAAATTCTCTTTTCGATATAATTGTATGAGACAGCCTTACCATGCGTATCTTGGATTGCGAGATGTCCGATATTGGTGAATTTTTAAGTAGCTTATTGCGTGTGTTGCTTTGTCACACGTGTCACTCATACAACAGTCATGTGTCCTTCATGTAGTCTCTCTTTTCTCAACCGTAGACATGCATATTTGTCACACCCCGAATTTCAAGGGTTGAGTACATACTCAATCCCCAATATTCTGAGTGTCACTTTTTCTATATGGAAGTGTGATTTCTCATTAAAATTATAATGCCATAAAAAACAATCATAAGAGCTAAGCTATAATAGTGTGTACAAGTCCAAAAATAAGTGTGGTGACAACAATCTCCAAAATATACATACAACCAACCAAAACAATTGAGTCCACTTAGCTGGGGACTCAAATATACATGATAAAAAATATATAAAATAAAATGTCAATTGTGTCTACCCAACACTCCAATAACAACACCAAGATGAAGCATGTTAGTCTATGCTAGCTCATCTAAGACTTGGAAGTACGCGACCCCATCTATGGAGTCTAGGCACACCTCATCTGATGTGTTGGCTTCAGTGATACCTATATCGATAACATCGTCTAGTTGGTATTTGAAAATACTTTCCTATATGGGAGTAAGTGATCAACTCAGTGGTACCATTTTTTTAAGTTATACATGTTATCAATATAATCAAGTGTAGGTAATGATAACATAACAAAACAAATAATTTCATAATTTGGTTTATTAAGTGCATGGATGGCATGATATGCAGATGTATATCTTGAGAATAACAAAAAATATAATACTTCTCATCAACCTAATTATCCACAGAATATATATACTATTATAATGTAGCCTATCACTATCAATACTATTATCCACAAAAATATCTATCATATTGTAATGTGTCATGTAACCGCCATTACCAATGGATGCCATAATATACATGATTGGCCAATTCTTTATTAATCTAAATTCAAAAAGTATATTGTTGAAGTTAAGATATCGTCATTATATCATGAGTCACTAACTAGATCATGTGGCTTGTTACGGCACATTGCGGCTCCTTACTAGTGTCCCTTGATTCAAGTTAGGGTTCGTCACCCTAATGTCCAAAGTATATGATTGTTTCAATAGTAAGGGTTCTTCATCTTCACCCAAAGATAATTTTAAAAAGGTAAGGGCTCGCCAGCAAATATTAAATCAATGAGAAAAGGGCTTGTTACCCAATTCATATAATAACATACTAGGTTCATCACCAATATTACCAACAAATGCCTATCATATCGTAATATGTGCCGACACCTTCATTGATGCTCACTTGTTACTACGGGGAGGCTTATCACAGAAGCAAAGGCTAACTGCTCAGACAGGGTGTCCCATACCACTATGCATGACTCCCGAGTCTTTGTAAGATCGTAACGCACTAACGGTTATGAATGGACTTAAATCCAATGATAACAATGGTATCCCAAATTCCATTCAATGTTGTACAATCATAAAGTATATAAATGATCAGCTCTACATTAGAATGATCTAATTGACTACAAAGAACTCTGACAAAACCGACATTAGGTGCAAAGCATCCAGTGTAGTTCCAACTACTGTCGGTTGTTCGTGTTTAACCTTGATTGACTGTATAAGCCTATGATCGTCAACCCAAAGCGGGCCATCTACTTAAACAATTTACAGAGCTCAATTCATCATAACAACAATTTAGACTATTAAATTCATAATGATAATCACAAGGAAATTTAACACCACACCAGGGTATATCAATTAAACATATTTACAAATTAATACAATACAATGTACACCAACTACGCTTAATAAATAGCATAAAAGAGTTCTAACATTGAGAATTTTATATTGTTCAAGCATTTCATCATACACATTAGCTACCAATAACAAATAACATTAGGATTACAATAATAAAGCAATTCAAGCACAAATAGTATATGAAATTCTAATAACAACTTAGAATAATTCTCTAACACTATCAATGGTTGATAAAAGGAAACCTAGAAGGAATGGTCTGCACCTTAGTAGGGTTTCACGCAACCTATTCACGCTTAGGGTTAGTGTTTTTGTGAAAAATCACCAAATCTAAATAAATTCAAGGGATTACCATTAATAACAAGAAATCTACAACTAATGTTATGAAATTAAAATGTTAAAAGAGATTCTTACCTCCAACTGTAAGTAAAGGTGAATTTGGTGGAGGTTTCAGTGATAAATAGGGTTTGCTTGAGGGAAAATCTCGTCAACAACACACTAAGAGAGGAGTATTTATACTGCTAGAAAGGTGTCAAATGGCCCTAGTGACTAGGTATTTGGTATTATAACCCAATGAAAGGTTATTTTTAGCAGTTGGAGTTTACTAGGAGATGTATGGATCAATCTACGCCGTAGGATATTGTCCTTAGTGATGATTTATGCAAGACTTCGATCACCTTGCAATTCGGACGTGATGATTGATGGATATGATTAAAGATTAGTTCGATGGTTACCGATCATCAATCGGGGTCGCGACTATACGAATTTGTGTAGAATATTAACTTAGGTTAGTGCCCTTAATTTGATTGTGATCTAACAATCCAAAAGCCATAATTTCGAAAAAGTTCAAATGGGAACAATTAACTTAAATATTTGATAGTTTCTAAGGGCATTCACATATCTCATGTGCTCACCTTGTAAGCCTAAGTTGAACAATTTGAGGTGTAATCTCAGTCCAATGTCTCATGATAGACGTCAATCCCGCTAAGAGGAACATCTTTTTACAATTTCGGGTCCAATTGTGCACTAACGAGCGGTCCAGGGCTTGTTGGTTAATCTGAACATTTTAAGGATGAGTTAGGTAGTGAGATTTCTTGTGCGCGATAAATAGAGCTCAGATTAGCTAAGTTCATAGTGTTGCTTTTTTGTAATTAGTGAAAAGGGTGATTAAGTCCCTATAGCCCTAAACCATTGATTTGATGGTTATAAGGTAATTTTGTCAATTTGATTTATGTACACGGATAATTAAGATCTAATCCATAATTATCTTAGTTTTAGGTAGACCTTTTTTAATTTACAATTATCTTGATTAATTAATAGTGGGTCTTCTAGATCTGGTCCCTAGATGAATAGATCATGAGGTCAGGCTCAAGATTTTGGTGATCGGAGGTAATTGATAGTTTCTTAAGGGTAATTTATCAAATTTATGCAGTTTTTTATTGATAACACTAACGTATAGGCTAGGATCGAGTATTAAAGATTATTCGGTGATAAAATAAAGTAATTGTAGTGAAATTTTTTCTGAGAATTTTTATATTCCAATTTGGCAAAATTTTGGGATGTTATAGTACGGCTTTGAGCCATGTTGCTTGCAGACTACATGTCCCTGGAGATAGGAATAAGAGATTTCTTAAGGTGCATGTACGATCTTGCCTTCCATCATTCATACGATAGTTTCGACATGTGATGGTGTCCAATTGGATGCTGTGGATGCGCCAAGTTAAGTGTAAACAAAGTCCGTACAAAATCTAAACTTTTTTTAAAATGTTTATTTTAACTTGACTCCAATAAAGAAAATTGATTTTTATGCAAAAATTCCTCCTATGACATTATATAAGGAGAAAATACTTTGAGGTTGGATATTTACCATAATATTTTGACGATGGTATGGGTAAGAGGGAAAAAGTCTAATATACCCTTGTGAGAGAATCCATGTATAACAGAAGAGTACAGATTGTCTACGTTAATGTGATGGCTTCTCATTGGTCCACATCCACACTAGCTCACAAAACATCCCAATTTTTTCTCTCCCAAATTGATTGCGTATTGCACAACATAGCTTCTAACGTGTGGAACTTCTATGGGCCCCATCATGATTTATGTGTTAGATTCACACCGTGCATAAAAATTTTAAGATCATTCTAGAGCATGAATAAAAAATGAGGCACATCAAAAACTCAAGTGGACCAAACCATAGAAAGCAGTGGGGATTGAACAAATTATCATTGAAACCTTCTAAGGCCAACCATGAGGTTTATTTGCCATCTAACCTGTTCATAAGGTCACATGGACATGGATCAAAGGAAAACACCAATATCAGCTTGATCAAAGTCTTCTGTGGCCCAATAAGTTTTTAGTTGGTAGGTGTTAAATCCTATTGTTTCTGTACTGTGGTTTACTGGAGCTTTAAATCTGACTTGTTGTGGATATAATAAATACACCATCATGGGGCCACATAAATTTCCCACCTCAAGAAATTGAGTCCGGATCCTCTGTTCCTAGGTAAACAGGGATTTCCTGTTATCCTAATCCTCATTGGTCCACTTCACAACTCACTTAAAAAATAAAAAATAAATAAAAGAAAGCTTCGGACGCCAAATCATTAAAAAAAATAAAGGAAAAAAAAACATAGAAAGAAAACGGGAAGGGAGGGAAAAGAAAAAGAAGAGAAGGGAGAGAGTCTCATCTCCTCTCTCTCTTCTATTGGGTCGTTTTCCTTCCTTGTAGAAGATTTACGAGGTTAGTATTTGAATTTTCATATATTTTAGTTGGATTTTCCTTTAAATTTAGACTCCACATTCTTTAAAAAGATTCACCGCTTTGATTCTTCTCTGTCATTTCACGGCCTTTTGGCAAAATCAATACAGTTACCTTATAGTTTTTTCCAACCAACTATGGATGGATTATCAACAAAATTTTAACAGGGAGATAATCTTAACTGTCTAATTTTTTTCCATTTTCTACAGGACCACTCACTTTTTTATTCTTAACCATCCATTTGGTAGACTTTGATTGGACGGTTAGGACTGCCTTAATCAGTGTAGTTTTAGAGATATGGTTCATTTAAAAAGGAACCAATAATTTGAATAGTCTGGATTGCTGTACCGGTACCCCCATGTGATGGACAGGGAACCAGATTGTTTTTTCTAACCAACTTAATTGCCCTGCTTGTTTTGTTAAATTACCCAAAAAGCCAAGTATTTATCATGGTATGGAAATAAGTACAGGGAATGATCACATACTCAGACGTATTTCAATTCAATTTGTGGGGCCTACTTTAATGTGTGAAGAATCCAAACCATGCATCGGGTGATCCACATCCTGCTCATTATATAACTCAAAAACTAGGCTAGTCTAAAAAACCTCGAGTCCCTATTATTTGGTAAACAGGGATCCCTGATTGCCTAATCCTCTTGCTTTTGGATGGCCTTTTTTGCCCGTAAATCATTTTACAGACTGTAAATGATTTGCAGCATTTATAGGCAAAAAGTTTGGATTTCATTTACAAACTCAAATGGTTCTCCATTCACAGGACTTAAAATGCTTTATAGGCTATCCAAATGCACACAATCATTTACCTGTAAATCATTTACTACTTAAAGCCAAACAGGACAGACACCTGTAAATCATTTGCAACTTAAACCATGCTGCAAAGGAAGGATGTCTCCTCTTAAAATGTACACTGTAACACCCCATCCATTTCATACCATTTTTCATGCATATGTACACGATGATCGATGCCCTTAGCTAGACCTGGATTGGCCGTTCATAGTATACACCCAACTGACTGGAACCTGAAGACCTCGAAACCTATCTCATATCGACCGCCCCGTCGCCACGATCATGGAGGTACCACCCTTGCGTATGTATGATACTCTGTTAGTGAGATACGCCATGAAGAATCATTAATGTATCATGTGCGCATGGCGCCATGTACTCCCCTCCACACATGTGCACAACACATGTCATACTCACATGCACATGCCACACATGGGTGAGAGAATCTCTACCCATGTGTGTGATGTCACACACCCATACCTCCCATCTCTCATGTCTCTCCAAAGTCAGCACCTCTCCATTCCATACCTTAAGCATGACATCATCACACCATTCCATCCCATGCTCCTTTAATCCACCATTAATTGCAAATCATGAATTAATTGATATAATCCTAATCTAACCGAACCAAGATCACATTAATTAAATCTAACCACATTTTTAACAATTTCTCTACATATATCCCTTCAACCCTTGGCATTTCACCATTTTCCATAAGAGAGAGAGATAGAGATAGAGAGAGAGAGAGAGAGAGAGAGAGAGAGAGAGAGAGAGATGAGTGATCTTGGTGGGCCATCAACTCTATCAATCCCATCCCTTCCATCCATCTCAACCATCAATTCCATCTCAACCATCCATCTAATTCATCAAGGTGAGTACACCCACTCCACTCTTGGTTTGTTTTCTTTTTTATTATTTATATGATTATTAGTGGTGACGATTGATGTGATCAATGGTGTGGATGATGAAGATAGTATGATTAATGGTGAAGATAATTGCAATAATGATGATGATGCTATTAATGGTATGATGCATAGAAGAAAACATATAAAATCAATTTATTATGTTTGTATGACATCCAAATCATCCAACCATTGGCCCATTGGGATGGCCAAACTCACACACACCCGTGCACACATGTGCACGTATATAAAAAAAAAAGAAAAAAAAAGGAAGAAAGAGCCCGTGCACACATGTGCACGTATATAAAAAAAAAGAAAAAAAAAAAGGAAGAAAGAGACGCTGCTTGCTGGCAACAACATCCCAGCTATTTGATTTAAGGGGGCAGGGGCTGTGGTCTCACAACAGGCCTCACCCACAGTGTATGTATTTGATCCACGTCTTCCATTCAATTTCCCAACTCATTTTAGGCATTGAGCAGAAAAATGAAGCCAATCCAAATCTCTAGTAGGCCACACCATCAAAAATATGGTTTTAATAGTAATAATCTATTAGGGCCTGCTGTGATGTTTCTATATATCCAAAAATACTGAATATTGGGCTTCTTAGATCTGTCTCGGGAGGTAAAATCCAACAAATGAAGTAGAACGCCAAGATATGGGCCCCACCTATGAAAAACACACAAAAAAGTTTAAACAGCACTGACGCTATTGCCGTCAGCGTCTGATGCTGCAGCAAGCAGCGTCTGCTACTGACATTAGAAGAAAGTGGGCCCCACCATAGGCCCCACCTTGATGCATGTCAAACATCTACACCATGCATTCGATGGGTCCCCTTTAGAAAGCGGAATACCCCAAAATTCATCCTTACACGGAAGTCAGGTGGCCCACACCATAAAAAATCATGTAAAAACATGCTAAAACATATAGAAGTACTTGCTGGGGCCCACCTGAAACTTTGATGCATTTGAAACTTGGACTGACCCCTCAACCAAGTGGGACACACATAATGGATGGATTGGATCTCTCAAGTGATCCACCTTGATGAGAAAATATACAAATAATAATAATAATAATAATAATAATAATAATAATATCAGAATAAAGTAATAGTGTGAGGAAGTGACGTCCTCACTGGATGTCCACATTTGGGGTAAAATTTTGTGGGCCGATCATGGCCACACCATGATGTATGTGCTAAATCTACACCATTCATCTATCTTACTAGCACCATTTATTGTATGGTCCAAAAAATCAGGCCGATTAGAAGTTCATGTAGGCCATGCCACTTGGACAGTGGAAATTGTACACAAAATACTTAGATTTTTCTGGGGCCCACCTTGGTGATGAAAGGTATATCTGGGCCATTCATCCACTCCTTCAGACCATTTTAACATAAGTAAAAGAATGAGGCAGATCCACAACTTAGGTGGACCACACTATAAGAAACAGTGGGAATAAAATTCCCTACTATTAAATCCTTTGAGTTCTACTGTGATGTGTGACTGCCACCAAAGTTGGGTCAGCCATTAAATCGTGGAGCCAACTCGTTACATGTATTTTACATCCCAGTCATCCATCATTTAGACCATCCATGTGTTATAAGTCCCACCCGACATATGTACCTTATATCCATGTCATTCATCTAGTGGGTGATATCAACTATGATGTTGTTTGTTATATGAATTGTTCATGGGGTGAACCCCACCATGTCAATGGGACCCACAATTATACAAAATATAATAATAATAATAATAATAATAATAATAATAATAATAATAAGGAAAGGGAATTGCATGCTTACCAATGAAAGCTTCCCTGGACATAATGCAATGCATGTGAAGCCCACCTAGGTGCATGTATTGTATACCCACACTGCTTATATATTTTCCAGTCACTTGGGAAGTGAGCCTATCTCCTGCATGTGGACACAAGATGAAGTATAACTCAATTTTAGGTGGGCCAGGCCATGCTACAAGTAGAAACAGTGTAATAACCATTGGAAATTCTTAGGCTCTAGTGTGCCCTTATATGTTGGGATGCTTCCTTGACCATGGACTCCACTTTGTAGTATGATGTAGATCCATGCCTTTCATCGGTTTATCCTCATCATTTTAGGGTATGGTTCCATGACTAGTCAGATTCAAATCTCATGCCACGGGAGCAATATCGATCACTTGTCCACCGTTAAATATTTCTTAGAGTTGCAGTAATGTTTGCGAGAAATCTATCCATTTATTCCTTTTAACCGATCATGGACCACCTAATATACATGTTTTACCAGCCATTCATCTATTTTGATTAGATCATTTTAGAGTGTGGGGCTGCCTATATATTTACTACAATTTAAGTCATTTTCATGGTGCCCATTGTAATAGTTATTCCTCATTTAGTCCGCCAGTTGGTAGGAATCATGTGGATCACTACACTATAGAAATTTGGGATCTTGGGTGGCCCAACTAGTAGTGTGGATTAGTGGAAGTTGTGTGGACCACCACATGTGAGTGCTTGACTTTTATAGCCCACCTAACTGTATGAAAATTGGGGCAATCGTGTGACTACTTGTCTAAGTAGATTTATGATTGTTATGGCCATTAACCATATGATCACTGACGGGATGAGTGATAATTAGATTTGACAAAATGGTGCTGAATATGTAGCTCATAAATCTTGTGATCATGTGTGACGTGGATAGCCGTAAATCATGTGGGTATGTGGGGAATGTGTAGCCCAACCATATGATTAAGTAGTGCTTTGGTGACTACTAAACTATGTGAAATTGTGGTACTGGCCGCCCAGCTACATGAAAATTTAATAAAGTGGTTGCCCCATTATGCGAAATATGGTATAATAATAATAATAAGTAACCATCTCACCTTAAGTCCCTTATTATGACAAGTAGAGTGACATTTGTGTGGCCACTCAACCATACGGACTTCTGATAATGGAGTGGCCATAAGACCATGTGGGCATATAAGAATTTGTGTGATTACTCAGACTCATGGACTATGCCGATGGTGTAACTTCCTGAGTACATGAACTTAGGACTTGTGATAGATTGATCATAGGCCCATTGAGATATATTTTCAGCCCATATGATGAGGCTCATTGTGATGTATTTCCTACCCATGTGATGTGGCCCATAGTGATGTGTATTAGGCCCAGGTATGTGGCTTACCTGTGAAATAGATTTAAGGCCACTTGCAATGTATTCGAGGCCCATGGGCGAGGCCCAATGTGATGTATTTGAGACCCATGGGCGTGGCTCATTGAGATGTATTTTAGGCCCATGGGTTATGGCTCATTGTGATGTATTTGAGGCCCATGTGTAGGGCTCACCTCTTGTGTATTTGAAGCCCATGGGTCGTGAAGCCTGATGTGGTGTATTCATGGGCCATAAGTCGAGGCCCATTGCGATGTGTAGTACACTATGATAAGGCCTAATGTGATGTATATGCGGCCCATGAGTGAGACCTAATGCAATGAATGTGCGGCCCTTGTGTGAGACGCAAAGCAATGTATCTGAGGACCGATGTGATGTGTGATTTCACCATGATGTATGTATTGATGTTTATGTAGGCCATTCCTTGGGGGCAATGTTGGTTAAATGTCCACATTGTCAAAGCCGATTGTCGAGGGTGGTTATTGATACCGATTATGAGTATGTGACACATTAACATCATCATACATGCCCATACGCATCATTTGTATGTTTGTTATGAGATGTGGTTAACCATTGCATATGTCATTGGGCAAATTGTTATGAGACTCCCTGATAGGCGAAGGTTATCTCACATGAGCGCACGGTATATGCTGGATTGATGCATGATTAGATTGTATGACTCATGCATCTTACATTGTGATTACTGTACACCCTAGCGACATCAGGGCTATAGCCTCCACAAGCATATCGTGGATGGCCAAATGGGACACTGAAAATCTGTTCTAGCATCGGGCTGCCATAGATGATCCTTGGTGAAAATTCCTAAACCTTAGTACCAGAGGATGTCCCAACGTCGAGACCGAGTGGATACATGAGTGCCCGAGTGCTGAATACCAAGAAGTCGAGTCTCCCACTGTATCGTAGTCAGTTGGGAGGGGGTATGGCCTTATCTGCCCAAGTGTAGGGGCAATACTGGCTGAGTTTGACCAATTCGTGAATGGGTCCGCTATCGACGTGCCGAATAGGTATTGACAGACTATTGGCCAGGCAGATAGTGGGGTTTCTTATGCTCACTTGGACTGTGTGGTTGGGAGAGCAGCAGTGCCATTTGGAGTATACTAAACCCCAGTGATGATCCCAGAGATGAACTATACTGATATGTGGACTTATTGAGCAGGAGTTGCATACTCATTCATTCATTTATAACTATCCACTTAGGCTGATGATGCGTAACTATTTGTCATGTGTACCTTCACAATGGCCAGGATTTCGGTTGAGACGTACGACTAACCTGAGATCAGGAATCTATTATATTAAGTCTGACTATCTAAATTAGGTATGAGACTAGTTTGGATAGAAGTCTCTTGTGATAGACCCCGTAGCCTGCGATACTACGTATTATCATCCCGACTTCACACTCCAGCATGGTCATTCCATTCGCACCGCATATTGCATTACATCTACGACATACAACATTTTGGGTTACTGTGCTTTTGCATTTAGATACGGCTGACAGTATGCGTGAACTCATCAAGAATTGTATATTGCATTGCATCCTCAGCATCTGATAATTGACTCTTTATGACCCTCATTTGCATAGCTGACCTGTATTGTGTACTCTGATATTGTATGATTATGACATGAAAACATGATGATGATGATGATGATGATGTGATTACGGATGTGTGTAACACGATTATGGCCGTGGTATAGGAGAAATGAAAATATGAATTGGTGATGTTGGTAGCATTAACTCGAAGTATTACTATGATGCATATGCATTGCATTGACATTGATATCATACCTTACATGCTACACGCCTTTCACATATATGATTTTCTTGTGGTATATTTATCTTGCTTGCATGCAAGACACACTGCACACACGTGTGTACTCACTAGGTTTTTTGCCTAAGCTTCCTTTTCCCATTTTTTTCAGGGCTGGAGTAGTTTGGAAGACCTTACTTTCTCGATGCATTGCATCTATGTTTCGATTTGGCAATGTTGATGTTATGTATCTTTTGGAAAGCATTGTACTTGTAATCATCAGGATTTATAATGGAGAGTGTCGCTTGGTAATTTGATCATGGATCTTTATGCTTAGTTATTATTATTATATGCATAAAAAAAATTAGTCAAAAAATCTTCCTTGTGGTGCGCCGAACTTGGGACTTGGTGTATGGAAGTCAAGTGTCGGATTCGGGGCATCACGAAAGTTGTCTGTCCCTGGGCTTGGGGCGTGACATACACAAGACCACTTTGATTGATCATTCTAAGTCATTCATTAGGCCATTCAAAACTCTAGTGGCCCACATATTATATAGGATTTGGGGATAATTTTCATCGATTGCTCTTTATGGTGACCCCATAGATTTATTTAAAGATTTTTTAGATTTATTTGAAGTGTTTTATGTTAGATGATAGGTTATATATATTATACAACTTTAAAAAAAAAAAAAATCATAGTTCTCATGTTAAATTTCTCTTGACATTATAGGTTAATGGAAAATAGAACTCTTATGACTTTTTTACCCGTCATGCCTGGTGGATGATTCTATGCCTCATTCATGATGTGATATAGACATCGACTCAGTAGTGAAAGGTGATATGGATGATCCAGACATGGATGAGAAGGTACCGAATTCAGAAATTGGTATGGAGTTTAAAACAGAGAAAGATGCATATGATTTCTACAATAGTTTCGGAAGGAAAGTCGGTTACAGTATTCGAAAGCATAGTGTAAAAAAGACAAAAAGACAAGTGTATTGAAAATGAGAGATTTTGTTTGTTCCAAAGAAGGTAAACGTTTATTTGATAAACGTGATGTTAATGTGAAGCATCATCGGGATGAAACAAGAACAGGTTGTGAGGCACATATGAAAATTAGATTGGGAGTTGACGGAAAATATCATGTTACTGATATTAAGATTGATCATAATCATATTTTTGCATCTCCTGAAGAAGCTTATTTTTTGAGATCACAACAAAAATTTACTCAAGAAGTAGTTGCCGATAACTGTGATAATGCAGGTATAAAGCCAAAAGCGACATATGATTTCATGACTAAACAATCCGGTGGTCGATGGAATGTTGGATATAATTTGGTAGATTACAAGAATTATTTATAGATGAAAAGAGTGAAAGTAATGAAGAAATTTGATGATGAAGGTCTTTTGATATTTTTTAAAAGAAAGCAAGCTGAAGATCCAATGTTCTTTTATTGTATTCAATTTGATGTTGAAGATTGTATCACCAATATTTTTTGGGCAGATGGAAGAATGATTTTAGATTATGAACATTTTGGAGATGTGATTTGCTTTGACACAACGTATAAAACAAATGAGTATGGATAACCATTTGCACCATTTATCGGTGTTAATCATCATAAACAGACAGCTATATTTGGGGTTGCACTCCTCTATGATGAAACAATCGATTCTTTCAGATGGTTGTTTAGAACATTCAGTGATGCAATGTGTAGAAAACAACCTCAAACCATTCTCACAGATCAAGATAAGGCTATGTCAAATGCCATCAAGATAGAGTTACCTGGAACGGTTCACCGTATTTTTGTATGGCATATGTTTCAGAACGCTTGCAAACATCTAAGTAATCTATTTTGTTCTTCCAAGTCATTTGGTAATGATTTTAGTAGATATGTATATGATTTTGATGAGGAGCATGGATTTCTTGAAGCATGGGAAAGAATGATTATGAAATATAATCTCACAGATAATATATGGTTACAATAGTTATTCAATGAAAAAGAGAAGTGGCCATTAGTATATGGAAAGAATAGTTTTTGTGTAGATATGAAGAGCACGTAGCGTGTGAAAATTTCAATAAGGATATGAAGAAATGCTTACATCCTGGCCAAAATATAATCAGATTTTTTAAACATTTCGAACGCTTGGTGGATGATAGATGAAATGCAGAATTAGAAGCCAATTTCAAAATGACCCAAAGTTAACCAATTGTAACTTTTCTTGTTAGTATCCTGAAGCATGTAATTAGTGTATATACACCAACTATTTTTAAATTATTTCAAGCAGAATTTGGTGATAGCCTTGATCAAATAGTGGAACAAGTAGATGAGTTCGGTACAGTCAGAAAATATCAAGTTTTGAATAGAAGAAATCAGAGTCTTCACATTGTTACCATTGACTCAATGGACGAGTCTATCACTTGCAGCTATAGAAAGTTTGAATTCATGGGTATTTTGTGTTCCCATGCATTAAAAGCTACGAATCATATCCTCACAAATATCCCGGCTAAGTACATCTTGAAAAGGTGGACTCGAGAAGTTGCTTCAATTTCATTCCCCTCATTAAGTAGTGGAAGTGACTCCATTGACAAAAGCAAGAAATCACAATCTCGGCGTTACAATAATTTACTTTGCAATTTTATGAAATTGGCAACAATGGGTTGTGAAAGTGAAGAAGCTTTTGAATATGCTTCCAAGCATTTAGAATGGATGTTGCAAGATTTGAAAAAGATTTTGAAAGAAAAAGAAAATGAAAAAGAACCCTCATCACATGTTGAAAGCCTGAGTAATGAAAAAGGCATTCAAACTTATCGGGTAAAATTCGAAGATGATGATGTGCAGTAAAGAAGTGAAATAATTTAAATTAAAAAAGAAGCTCATGAGAAAGTAATGGAAAGTTATTATATTAAACGAAAAAGCACTGAAATTATTGAAGTAAGAGAAAAAGCACATGAAATTAAAAGAAAAGAGAATTGTCATGGTAGACGTAGAATTGAGAGTAGCTTGGAGAGAGGAAAATCGAAGAGAAGTCAACAAAAAGAGCAGAGAGATACACCAAATCCAGTCCATCCCAATAAACAATCCACATTAGTACGCTCTAATGTTCAATCTCCATTTGCTCAGGTAATATTTTGATTACCCTTAGAGTAATGAAAATTTATTTTAAGCTACATTGTGCAGATTTAATATTCTCTTTTGTTAGCTTTATTTATTTAATTTTGTTTCTACATTCCAATCTGAATTGATAAGAGGACTTGTTATATTCTTTCTTCTTGGAATCAAAATCAAATATAGCTAGCCCAATTAGTTTAATTTAAAATCAATTAGAACTTAGAACCATATCACAGTGAGTATTGGACAATTAAACTTCTATATTTAAACTTCTACTCCGATTGGTTCTTCCGGGCTACAACGAAAGGAGAAATCCAGGTATTTTACTTTATTGTAAATTTCCTTCATTTTGGTTTTTGTTTGAGATTAAGCCAGAAAAATCTCAATCGAGTGGTTATCTGAGGAGAGCCAGAAAACTAAGAAAGTGGGATTTTTTGAATTGTGTAAGCCCATTTGAAAGACACAATTGTGAAGGTTTTAGGTGAACCTGTGAAACCTATTTTCATAGTGAATGTTGATATCTCCTGTGTGAGGATATTAGGAGTGGAGTAGCAATCTGTGTAGTTATTGTTTAATAGTTGGTGTACACACAGGCGAACCACTATAATTCTTTGTCTTGTGGTTTGAATGTCTATTTAATTTTTATATCTTTTATCATTTAAAGCTGTGGAATGTATTTGTGGATGTGAATGCTGTAATCTTTTACATTTCAAGCATTGTGGGGAATGTTGTAATAACTTAGATTTAATTTTTTTGTTATTTATTTATTTATTTGTTTATTCCTCTGTATCAAGTTTGAGTTTTTGATACAAAGACCTTTCTAGAAATCAGGTTGTCCTACCATAAACCTTGGTTTTTGGTGTAAGGTTGTCCTTAGAACAACATTTGTATCAATTTCTCAATACTCATACATTTGCGGTTGCCTTACATTTCAGTATTGTGAATTGGTTATAGTGCTATCTTTTTTTAATTTGTTTATAAGGCTATCTTATTCATTTAAATTCCACTGTTAAAATTTTAATTTGGCACAGTCCTATTCACCCCCCCTTTAGGACATATAGCTAGGCCTTTTCAAGTGG
Organism: Magnolia changhungtana; assembly: GCA_030180095.1. NCBI lineage: Eukaryota > Viridiplantae > Streptophyta > Magnoliopsida > Magnoliales > Magnoliaceae > Magnolia > Magnolia changhungtana. The sequence continues at coordinate 2,095,620 of JASAUF010000384.1, read as the reverse complement.
TATCAAAGCCAAATAGCTCATATTAACTATTTTTTATTTTTTTATTTTTGAATTTATTTCCTGAGCTAATCGATCCAAGCTATTGATAAGATGTCAAATTTTGATAGCCTTTCAGTCACTAGGCCTCCACCATTTGATGACTCAAATTATGCCTATTAGAAAGGCAGGATGAAGATTTTCCTTAAATCCATGGATAAGAGTGTGTGGCAGGCCACAGTGACTGAATGGATCCCTCCTACCACTGAAGTGACTAGTATCGATGGATCAAAATCAATGAAAGTTTCACCTTATTTTACCTGGACCACTCTTCAGAAAAGTGAGAGTAGTGCCAATACAAAAGCACTAAATGTAATCACTTGCACATTATCACCGGATGAATTCAAAAGAATTATATCCTGTGATATTGCAAAGCAAGCTTGAGATATTTTAGAAATGATACACGAGGGTACATCAATTGTCAAGAAGTCTAAAGTCCAAATCCTCAACCAAATTTGAGGAAATACATATGGAAGAAAATGAAATGTTCATGGACTTCTATACAAGACTAAATGACATTGTAAACTCTATGTGGGCTCTTGGCGATAAAATCCCAGATAGTAAAGTGTGTACAAAGATACTACGCTCACTACCTGAACGGTTCAACTCAAAGGTGACTGCGATCCAGGAACTTTGTGATACAGACAATATGAGGGTAGAAGAATTAGTTGAGTCTTTACAAATCTAAGAGTTAAATTTTAAAGCTCCTAAAGGTAAATTTATTGCCCTTAAGTCTTTTAAAAATTTTTCTCAAGAAAACTCTAATTTAGAAAACTCAGAAGATGATATGGCCCTTCTTGCAAAAAAGTTTTACAAAATTTTTAAAAGTAAGAAGAGGGTTGATTTTCAAAAATCGAATGATAAGAATAAATCTAAAACTAAAACTTGGAAATAATTTAAAGATAGTCAATGTTACAACTGCCAAGAATATGAGCATTTGGCGAACAAGTGTCTAAAAAGGGACAAACCCAAAAAGAAGAGTATGTTAGCTACTTGGGATGAATCTTCCGGTTCTTCTGAATCAGAAGATTCTGAAAACAAGTCGAGCAATGAAGTCAAAGCTCTTATGACTCTAGCCAAGTTCACTTTTTCATATCATGATGATTCTACTAGTGAAGAAAATCTGAATAGTGATCATAAAAATGAAGAAGATCTTCAAGATGCTTACAATGCCCTATATAAGGAAAGTTGTAAGATTGCAGTAAAACTAAAACTTCAAAAAGAAAAGTTTTCAAAGCTTAAAGATAATTTTGAAACTATTGTTTTAGAAAAGTCTCATCTTTTAGATTGTTTTGAAAAATGCAAATGTGATGTAGATTTCAAAACCTCCCTTATTGAAAATCTTAAATCTAAAAATGAAAAACTTAAACTTGAAGTTTCTTCACTTTTGAGTTTAAAGGATACACGGAGGTATGCCCAAGGTGATCCAAAATTAGAAAAACTTTTAACTGGATCAAGAAAACGTGGTGACCGATCTGGTCTGGGATACGATAGAAATATTCCTCCTAAACAGAAGAATACTTCTCCTAAGTTTTTCAAAGGAGAGTCCTCAAAATCAAAAGAGAAAAGTACTAATTAAAAGTTTTCTAAAAACGATAAAACTTTTCAATCTTTCAAACCTAAAAGTATCCATATCAACTATAAAAATCAGAACCGAAACCCTTTAGCTGAGAAAATAGTTGATTTACTTAAGGAGCTCTTAAAATCTAACTCAGTGGGTCATTCATACAACAACTACAAACATAAGAAAACCAACTATACTCCTAAACCCAAAATAGTTATGAAATGGGTTCCTAAGGTTACCTGCTTGGTTGCCCACACGGCTTTCAAAGCTTCAAGCCATTTTAAGTGGTACTTAGACAGTGGATGCTCAAGGCACATAACTGGGGACAAAGGTCTGTTTACCACTCTTAAAGACATGAGTGATGGTTCAGTCACATTTGGTGATGGTAATAACTGCAGGATTATTGGCCAAGGTACGGTTCAACTTTTTAACCTCCCCTTATTTGAGAATGTAACATATGTTGAAGGTTTAAAACATAACTTATTAAGGATTTCTTAAATATGTGATAAAAATCATAGTATTAAATTTTCTAACCTAGGACTTGAAATATTAAACAAAAATGGGTTAGTAATATTAACTGGTCATAGAACTTCTGAAAACTGCTACATCGTAAGCGATTCTAGCTCATCTAGTCAAACGTGTTACATGGTCCATACCAATGAATCTGAGTTATAGCATAAACGCCTTGGACATGTACACTACCGAAAGCTATACATATTGAGCAAAAAAGAACTAATAAGAGGTCTACCTAAACTTCAAAAAATAGACATAATATGTGGCGAGTGTCAGATTGGCAAGCAAATTAGGAGTGCTCACAAAAAGGTGAACTCTAATGTCACATCTAAACTTCTCAAACTTCTCCACATGGATCTTGTAGGACCAACTAGGATGGAGAGTCGAGGTGGTAAAAAATATATATTAGTAATCGTGGATGATTTTACCAGATTCACTTGGGTAGCCTTCCTAAGGGATAAATCAGAAATCCTTGATGAAGTAAAAAGGATTCTTAAATGGATCCAAATTGAAAAGGGTTCTCAAGCTAGTAAGATTCGTAGTGATCATGAATCAGAATTTGAAAATTACAGTTTTGAGAAATTCTGTAGCGATCAGGGAATATCACATGAATTCTTTGTACCTAAAACACCACAACAAAATGGAATTGTTGAAAGAAAAAATAGAGTACTTCAAGAAATGGCTAATGTAATGTTGAATAGTATGAAGCTCCCTAAAAATCTTTGGGCTGAAGCTGTAAATACTGCATGCTATATAATCACACGAGTTTATACAAGTAAATTTAATAATAAAACTCCTTATGAACTATGGTTTGATAAAAAGCCTACTGTCAAATAGTTTCGAGTTTTTGGCAGCAAGTGTTGTATTTTACGTGACTGTGAAAATCAGGAAAATTTTGATACTAAAAGTGATGAAGGTATCTTTTTAGGATTTATTTGAACAGTCATGCATATCGTGTACTAAATAAGAGGACGGGTGTTATCCAAGAGTCCATTAATGTGGTCATTGACGATCACTTGAATACACCTGCCCTAAGTTCAGATAATAATGTTCTTTTAATTGACAAACTTGATACTTCATCAAATCAAGTTAACTCTAAACTAAGGACTATCAAAGATCATCCAACCTCTTAAATTCTTTTAAACCCTCTCACTGGTATGCGCACTCGTAGTCAACTAGAAAACATATGTAATTACGTGTGCTTTACATCCCAGATAGAACCGACTAACGTGAAAAAAGCTCTTACTGACGAAAACTAGATAGTTGCGATGCAAGAAGTGCTTAACCAATTTGTGAGAAATGATGTTTGGTATCTTGTTCCTAGACCTAAAGATAAACACATTATAGGAACTAAGTAGATTTTCAAAAATAAGTCTGATGAACTTGGTAATATAATTTGAAACAAGGCTAGACTAGTGGTACAAGGGTACACTCAAATTAAAGGCATCGACTATGATGAAACCTTTACCCCAGTAGTTCATCTTGAATCAATCAGACTATTCATATCCATTGCTTTCTTTAGAAAAATCAAAATTTATCAAATAGATGTAAAGAATGCCTTCTTAAATGGTGATCTACATGAAGAAGTGTATGTGGAACAACCAATGGGTTTTGAAGACCCTATGAACACTGATCATGTCTATCGCCTTAAAAAGACTCTCTACAGTTTGAAACAAGCTCCCAGGGCATGGTATGAAAAATTAACTAAGTTTTTACTAAGTAATAACTTTATAATGGGAAGTGTTGATAAGACTCTGTTTGTTAAGAAAGATAACGATCATATCTTAATGGTACAAATCTATGTTGATGATATTATTTATGGATCTACCTATACTAACATGACTGTTGAGTTTGCAGATTTAATGAAATCTAAGTTCGAAATGAGCATAGTTGGAGAATTGAATTACTTCCTAGGGTTGCAGGTATATTTATTTCTCAAACCAAATATGCTTTGAACTTAATTAAAAAGTTCGGATTTGAGAGTAAGAATTTTGATACTCTTATGAGTACAACTTTAAGACTCTCAAAAGACTCTACAGGTAAAAATGTAGATCCTAAACTATATCGTAGCATGATTGGCACTTTACTTTATTTAATCGCAAGTAGACCTAATATTGCTTTAAGTGTTGGAATTTGCGCTAGATATCAGTCTGACCCAAAAGAATCTCATCTAACTGCTGTTAAGCGGATTATGCGATATATCGCAAGTTCAGCTAATTTGGGTCTCTGGTATCCATATGATACTAGTGTTCAGTTGGCTGGGTATTCAGATGCTGATTGGGTTGGTAATATCAATGATAGAAAATCAACTAGTGGTGGTTGTTTCTATATCAAAAATTGTTTAGTTTCTTAGTTTAGTAAGAAGCAAAATTCTACATTGCTTTCTACTGCTGAGGCTGAATACATGGCAGCTGGAAATGCATGTACTCAGCTTGTTTGGCTGAAACGTATGTTAAGCGATTATAGAATTGCACAGGAATTAATGATATTATATTGTGATAATTCCAGTGCTATAAATATTTCAAAAAATCCAATTCAGCATTCACGTACCAAGCACATTGACATTAGGTACCATTACATTCATGAATTAGTTGAAGAAAAAATAATCTCTTTAGATTACATTCTGACTGAGACTCAACTTGCTGACATTTTCACTAAACTGCTTGATAAAAGCAGATTTAATAAATTGAAAATTGATCTTGGTATGTGCAATTTAAATTGATTATTCTTGCATATGTGTATCATAGTGTATATATATTTGATAATTTATTAGTCTAAATTTCAAATTTTTATGAAAAATGCATATTTTTGTTAGTACACGACCAGTTGAGGACGTTCTCGACCAGTCGTGGTACGACCGATCGAGAACGGTTCTCGATCAGTTGTGTAGCGCGCTGGACCTTTTTAATTTGAGAAAAAAACACATCTTCCTCATTTCCTATTTCTTCTCCAATATACATAAGCATGACCAGTCGTACCCAACCGTTTAATTCGTCAAGGTTAGTACATTTTTTGGTCAATCTTGTGGATTCATGTTCTATTCTCCTCATCTTTGTCATTTGAGTGCTTGATTTGAAGCTTTGTTGAGATTTTGGGGTTTTTCTTCTCCATTTGCTGTTCTTAAAAAACCCATCTCTACTTCCTTTATGATTTTTTGTTGCTTTAGTTTTCTTCAAGTAAATGTATGCTATAGGGAAAAAGAAAACTGTTCATGGTCCATCATCTTCTAGATAAGCTCCTATCACTTGATGTCATCTTCGATCACTCGAAGATGATCCCACACATGTATGGGATTTGTGTATGCGCAATGTCATTGTTGAAAAGTTATTGATCTTAACCACATTGCTCCTTTTGGTATTCTTCCTCTTCTCCAATCTGTAGGTTAGGATAACATCCGACATTAGGGTGGGCCTGCATACCAATCCATTGCACAGGCTATGTGTGCATGTATCTCTAAATTTTCATATGATAATTTAACGCTTAATATTGATACTAGAGAAAGTCCATTTATAGTGGACCGTCATCTGATTGCAGATCTAATGGAAATACCTGTTAATAATGAGGGCATGCCTATTCATACTCTAATGGAAAAACCATCAGAATAAAAAAACGGATGTTAACCAGAGATTTATGTAATATGGACGTTTAATGGACACATAAAGGAAATGCGCTCCCTGTAAAGTATTTGTTACCCATATACAGAGTTCTCCACAGAATTTTTATTTCAAATCTATATCCTCGTTTTGGTAACAAAATATAACTGACTTCCTTTATGGTTCGAGTTTTGCATTATATCGTCACTAGCACTAAAGTTTGTCTGCCTTCTTTCATATGTCATTTCATCATTCAATTTCGTCTCCATCTAGGACACAGTGATGTTCGATTTGCATATCTTATGATTATGTTAGCTACTCACATGCTAGTTGTTATGCCTGTTGGAGAGGCTCCTATTCATCATCTTTTGTTTAACAATACTAGTTTAAATAAGATGAAATTGGAATTGGCACTTGGCCAAAGAGATGTAGGTGGTGGTGGTGCTGAAGCAGGGAATGAAGAAGAAGGTGGTAATCTTCCTCCTGATGATATAAATATGGATGATATTTTTGATGGAATTAAATCAGATTCCACTAATGATCCTGACTTTAAGCCATCCAATTTTGATGCTCGTCTTCGTGCACTTGAGGAGAAGGTTGAAAATATGAATGTTGCCCATTATTTACAATTTAAATATACGCGTAAGTATCTTAGGCGCTTAAACAAGAAGCTTCATCAACTTGATCCTACCATACCTGCTTCTTCTTCAGGATCTGATTAAACGGTTTATCCTTTGGTCTGTAATAACTTTTATACTACTTTACTTTTGTTGGTATGTGAGACTAACTTTTGTTTATACTGGATTATGGAATATGCACTTTGAACTTGCTTATATTATTCTCATATCTTACTTAGTTAACTCATTTATTATCCTCTTATTGGTCTTCCACTTCCATTTATTCCTTTCTTCCTTTGTCATATTGTGATAAAAAGGGGGAGATATATGTTTTGGATTGTTTGATTGATATATGTGGATTGTGGAGGAGAGTAGCAACATTTTTTATAGCATTTTTTATGGATCTATGTGATAGATCTATATATTTATGTGTGCTACTCAAGAGGAGTAAGTGATGAGGAATTTGTGCTAGCTAATGACAATTAGTGCATGATACTTTAATCATGCTATAACTGGTATTCTTTTATAACTAGTACATGATTCTTTGTATTCATAATGATCATATTCTTGTTAAGTGTATTTTGTCACAAATTTGATAAAGGGGGAGATTGTAAGTGTAATTGTTATTTGCCCCTTTGGTTCTCAAATTTTGTGGTGCCAAAAACACAATCTATGTCTTGTGTAGCATGTTGTTTTGTATGTTCAAGGCACTGTATCACAATGCTTCAAAGTTGAGAATGAAGATCTACTTCAAGAAGTTTAATTTCAAGTTATTTGTCTACTTCTGCAAATTACACAAGAGCTACATCAAAAGGCATGTTCTTGTTCTAGTCTCAAGTACAACTCAAGTCTCAAGTACAGCTCAAGATCAAGTACAACTCAAGACTAAAGTACAAGATGAAGTCCAAGCTTTAGAAGATCTCAAGTTCAAGCTGCATCAGAGATCTCAAGCTTCATAATCTTCAAAGGTCAACCATCTTCTTAAGAAATGAAGACTCGATGTCCATACTTCACATTTAAGGTTTGCATGACCTTAATTTGACCTTAGGGTAGGTCATTTTGAATATATAATTCGAACTGAATTATTTTATAAGTGTTTGGTCTGTTCTAAGACTGTCCTGAACTCTGTTCGACTAGTCCTAGAACTGGCTCGACCAGTCCAAGAAATTTCAAGACTAGTCCTAAGTTATTGCAAAATTTTAAAATTTTTTGGTTGAGCTTCGACCAGTCCTAGAGTCTGCTCGACCGGTCATAGAAACAGTGCCGACTAATTCACGACCAGTCCTGAGCTACGACTCAAACTCTAGCAACCATTCCTGGTTCCTCACGACCAGTCGTGGGATGGTCACGATCAGTCATGGTGGCCTCACGACCAGTCGTGGACACCCTAAGACTAATCGTGAAACGGTTTTATCCGATCGCGCTTAAAACTTCAAAATGTAGTTCGACCTAAGACCAGTCGTGGTGGCCACACGACCAGTCGTAGACGCGATTGCTGCATCTATAAATAGAACACGAATTTCAGAGTTTCATATCCAATTGACGTATACTCAAGGCATCACTCTGAGAGATAAGTTAGTGTTCATTTTAAGCTACATTGTGCATATTTAATATTCTCTTTTGTTAGCTTTATTTATTTGATTTTGTTTCTGTATTTCAATCTAAATTGATAAGAGGAATTGTTGTATTCCTTCTTCTTGGAATCAAAATCAAATATAGCTAGCCCAGCTGGTTTAATTTAAAATTAATTAGAACTTAGAACCAAATCAAAGTGAGTATTGGATAATCGAACTTCTATATTTGAACTTCTACTCTGATTGGTTCTTCCGGACTACAACGAAAGGAGAAATCCAGGTATTTTACTTTATTGTAAATTTTCTTCATTTTGGTTTTTGTCTGAGATTAAGCCAGAAAAATCTCAATCTAGTGGTTATCTGCGGAGAGTTAGAAAACTCAGAAAGTAAGGTTTTTTGAATTGTGTAAGCCCATTTGAAAGACACAATTATGAAGGTTTTAGGTGAACCTGTGAAACCTATTTTCATAGTGAATGTTGATATCCCCTGTGTGAGGATATTAGGAGTGGAGTAGCAATCTGTGTGGCTGTTGTTTAACAGTTGGTGTATACACAGGCGAACCACTATAATTCTTTGTCTTGTGGTTTAAATGTTTATTTAATTTCTATATCTTTTATCATTCAAAGCTATGGAATGTATTTGTGGATGTGAATGTTGTAATCTTTTACATTTCAAGCATTGTGGGGAATGTTGTAATAACATAGATTTAATTTCTTTGTTATTTATTTATTTATTCCTCTGTATCAAGTTTGAGTTTTTGATACAAAGACCTTTTTAGGAATCAGGTTGTCCTACCATAAACCTTAGTTTTTAGTGTAAGGTTGTCCTTAGAACAACATTTGTATCAATCTCTCAATACTAATACATTTGCGGTTGCCTTACATTTCAGTATTGTGAATTGGTTATAGTGCTATCTTTCTTTTATTTGTTTATAAGGCTATCTTACTCATTTAAATTCTGCTGTTAAAACTTTAATTTGGCATAGTCCTATTCACCCCCCCTCTAGGACATATAGCTAGGCCTTTTCAATATTTGAAAAGTAAGAACCTTATTTGGATAAGTGATTGTTGGAGAAACTACCTATGGTTTGTCACAACTCACAATCTCTAAAAAGTGCATATAGGAAACAAATTTATCCAATCACATTCCCAATAACGTACATGATAGGACCACACTCAACTTCTGCAATTTCATGGATAGACAAAAGGCTACATGCATGGCCGAAACTGCCTTCCATCAATATTAGTTTTTACGAAGGACAAAGCTAACATATTTTCTATAGGTGCTTTTTTGGGAGTTAACAATTGTGAAAATGCTGATTCGAGTGTGGCAACAAAATTGACAATGGAATTTATATAATATTATCTTTTAAATTTTAAATATGTAAAAAAAAAAATGCAGGTTATAATTAAATAATATAAAAATTGGTCTGCACATATACAAACTATTTACCGGCACTTCCACATGCCTTTACCGGGTGTTCTATAAGCGCCTTTACTGGCGCTTATAAAAGTGATGGTAAATCTTACCTATAGGGGTGTCTAGCACAACCACCGATAAAAGTCTCTAATCGCCAGTAAAGCCTTTACCGATGACACTTTTGCGGCCAATTGCCTGACTGTTGAAAAAGGCTTTACCACGGTTTTCTAGGCCTTTGCCGGCGGTTTTAACCGCCGATAAAGGCCAGTTTTCTTGTGGTGACTCCTTTTACCGAATGCCTTGGTAATTGGTGAATGATTTATGAATTGGGCTGGAATTAAAAATTTGAATATGCTAAATGGATTTGAAATGTGCATAGAAACTTTTATTTTTCCAAGTTAACCTGTAGTGAGTTTTTTGGGGTGAGTAATTATTATCATATTTATCAATATTCTTAGCTATTTAAATTTATCTAGTTTTAACCCAGTCTCCCTTACCCATGCACTACTATTACAATTCTAAGGGAATGCTCCATAGTAAGAAAAAGAAATTCACTTCCGCAAGGCTTGTTCTTGTGTTTATAAGAGCAAGATGTATGATGTTTACGTGGCAGCCCATGAAATGTGTATTGGAACTAATAACTAGGTAAGATTGATGACTTGGATTATTAGAAGGCATCCCAATGCAGATAAGATAAATACTTTTTTGTGTTTTTTTATAGGGTTGAAAAATTTTCAAATATAAATGAAAGAAGTGGCAGACACCATGTAAGAAATTACAATCTATATCAGAATAGGTACATGCATATGTGGAAGTGATACAGTTGAAGGACTAAGTGATGAGGTTACCCTTAATGATATGATGTAATTGTGTGATAGTGTGAAGTGGTTCTACTTGAGAATATGATATGGTTGATAGACTATATGATGAGGTTGTGCTTGAGGATATGATATGATTGTGTGATAGTGTGATTTGGTTTCACTTGAGAATGTGATATGGTCATCATACTATGTGATGAGGTTGCAATGGAGGATATGATATGGTTGTGTGATAGTATGATATGGTTACATTTGAGAATATGATATAGTTGATATACCATGTGATTAGGTTGTATATGTGATAGTGTGAAGTGGTTCCAGATTGAAGAATGTGATACGGTTGATAGACTATTTGCGCTTGAGAATATGATATGATTGTGTTATAGTATGATAAATGATCTCCACTTGGGAATGTGATGTGGTTGATGGACTATGTCATGACATTGGATAATCCAAAGTTGTGTGACAGTGTGATCATGTTACACTTGAAAATATAATATAATTGATGGACTATATGATGAGGTTACGCTTGAGGATATGATATTATAGTGCAACAATGTGATGATGTTACACTTGAGAATGAAAGAAATTGAAGGACTATGCGATGAGGTTACACTTGAGGATATGATATGTGGTTGTGTGAGTGTGATGTGTCCACTTGAGAATGTGATACAGTTGATGGATAACATGATGAAATTGTACTTAAGGATGTAGTATAGTAGTGTGATAGTGTGATGAGGTATATATCCACTTGAGAATATGAAACGATTGATGGACAACGTGATAAGTTTGCACCTAAGGATATGATATGGTTGTATGATAATGTGATGTGGTTACACTTGAGGATATGATATGGTTGATGGACTATGTGATCAGGTTGCACTTGATCGCATGACATGGTTGAGATGATAGTGTGATGTGATTCCACTTGAGAATATGATACAGTTGATGGACTATATGATGAGGTTGCACTTGAGGATGCATATGATATGGTTGTGTGATAGTGTGATGCGGTTTTGCTTGAGAATGTGAAACACTTTATGAACTATGTGATGAGGTTACACTTGATGATATGATATGATTGTTTAACAGTTGGTGTGGTGGATCCACTTGAGAATGTGAACGATTAATAGACTATATGATGAGGTTACACTTGAGGATATGATATGGTTGTTTGAGTGTGAAGTGATTTCACTTAGAAATGTGATATAATTGTTTATTTTGGCGAAGATTATAGTTTATTTTTCTATTTTCAGTTTTCAATCTTCATTAATTTTAAACCCTCAAAATAAATAATAATTTTAATAATAATAATAATAATAATAATAATAATAATAATCTTAGGTGATAAAGCAAAAGTAATCACTATCAGAAAAAGGGACAAAGGCTACGGATAAAAACTGTAGCTAAATATCTATGGCTACAGTGTTTGGATATAAGGCCACAACTATTAGCCATAGCTATTTTCTTTAAAATAATAATATTATTATTAATGGCTTACCATTGCCAGTACATGCCCTGATAGATCAACTCATCTAAAAATTCTGAATTCAATAATAAAAGAAACATACACAACAACTTTCATGAATCAGATCATCCAAGTTATTTCCAACTGTATGAAATTCTTTATCCATTATAAACACTTTACAAGCTAGCCAAATGCACAATCTATTTACTTGTAAACAAATTACCTCTTAAAAGGGAAATGGAATAGTGTTACCTTTTCAAGAGGTCTTATCGATGAACTAACAGTGCAAGAATCAAATATAATAAAAGATAAAGTAGTGATGCTCTTCCATAAGAGGTTACAGTCATATTCAAGCATCCAAGAACAAGTAAAGGAAGAAATCACATGGATACTCACCACCGAATGACTTACCTTCTTATTTTATAGAGAAACCAAGAGTTCTTAAAACCTGCAAAATTTAGTTAATGCATCATTAAATTGCTTTTAAACAAGCCCCTAACAAAGATCACAAAGAAATAAATGCATTAAAGAACAACTGTGCATTGTGGTCCTTGCTATTAGAAAGAAATTTGATATGTTCTGCTGAAAGGTCCACCTAGCAATTTAGGGCACATCCAAATGCAATTATAAGTGATAACTATATTGAAAAAATAAATCAATGATCAAGAAAGCATCTTCATTTAACAATATGCAACAACAAAACTATGGTGCATACATGAATGTTTCGAGATATGCAACAACAAATTCAGTTAGATAAAATTACCAAGGTTTTTTTATGCTGCTCTCTAAAGGCTCGGTAAAGAAATGACCAAAATGACAAAAAATAAAGAACAAAAAAATTACCAAGTAGCATCATATCCCACATAATAGAGCCACAGGTGGAAAATGACCCTTTTTCTCACACCGATGAAGTCATACACGATCTGTTAAAAACCCATGCCAATCTACCTTGCAACTTTACAATGAATGGAGAGGTGATTGACAGCCTCTTCGTCCCCCTTGCATAGAAAGCAAACATTGGGAATTTTCCATGTTCCTCTTCCTTATCAAATGTTAAGATCCTTTAAGCCATGGCAGCCCAAAGGAAAATTTGGATGGGTGGCATGGAAGCTTTCCAAGCCTTCACCAATGGAGTGGGAGATAATCCACCATGGATTTCATAAGAAGCATCGAGAAGAAAGGAACATTCTTCAACCAATTACTTACTTTCTTATCTTCCACCAATGTCTTCTTCTTTTTTTAATATAAACGTAACATTACCAGGGATTAAACCCTAGATAACTCACACACTACACTCTCTACACTCTTTACCTTGTTGACTGTTTAGGTGGAATTGCAATCCACTAGTTGAGGCATGTAGATGTACGGTACAACTCAATGGAGGATATATACTTTCCACATAGAAGTTATCCTGACCATTCAAATAACAGACATGAATGTAAACTGTTGACCTTTGTAGGCTTTTGGTTGCCCAAAAATTAAGTGGCTTGGTTCACCTGTGGCAGCCCATACTTTTCCCATGACACATTCATGGTGGGACCTACATCCTAAATAGTTCCAACCACTTGCACAGAGCACCCAGCTTGTAGGAGTGCATATTCATTTCAGTAGTTCACAGACTACTAGACCAAGCCTTGAACAACAATAGGAAGCAGAGGAACCATGTAGCATACAATTGTGCCCTGCATGCAATGGTATTAAATGATTGATCTTCAACAACTTGCAAGTATTAATACAATAGCTTCAAGTTTCACAAATACATCCCAAAAATCGTATGCCCTGTTGCTTACCATTACATCATTAGAAAAAGAAAATGCTCTAAAAGGAACAATATATATGCTTTGGGCAGTGATCTACGCATGGAACTAAATATTATTTCTCAAGGTTGCATACTAATTGTTAGCAAGGTCATACCTGTCTTCAGCATAATAAACATGCTTGTTTGGTAGCTGATTATCAAGAGAATGTAGCATGGAACTTAGCCTTTCAATTTTCTGCAGCAAACAATGAAGCTTTGTCAATTGAACTAACCAAAAATGAGATAAAACATGTACTAAACTGCATTCAAATCCCTACATGACAACATTCATATACCTTCTTCTCACTTTGAACTTTCTAAAGGACGTATCCTATATCTTATGTCTTCATCAGCATGAGTTCCTCTTGAGTTTATTTGTTAGCTTCACTCCTAAAAAAGATCATCAGTTAGTATGATCAAAGGAGGGAGATGGACCCATTGTTTACGACCACTTTGACTGATAAATACACCATCTTTTTCACATTTGGTTATACGATCATACAACTTTGCACTAGAACCGAAATTGGGAGGATGGGTTACTTTTTGTGAAAAAGGGTGTCGATAACAATTCCCAATATATATATATATATATATATATATATATATATATATATATATATATATATATATATATATATATACATGCACAGCTACAAAGTTACTGAAACAAAGGAAGATGAAAAGATGTCTATATTTTACTCGGGTCTATGGATTCCATCTACAGTCCTTGTTTTGATCATCTTGAAGTAAAACTCATCTGGGTTTCTGAATGCAACCTTCTCCTTTTTCATTGAATAACTATTGTAACCATAATATATATATATATATATATATATATATATATAATCCGTCATTTAACATAAAACACTTCAAATAAATCTAAAAACTCTTTAAATCACCATTAAGAGCAATTGACGAGAATTATCCCCAAATCCTATATAATCTATGGGCCACTAGAGTTTTAAATGGCCTAATGAATGTCCTAGAATGATCAATCAAAGTGGGCTTGTGAACATTTTAAGAGGAGACATCCTTCCTTTGCGGCATGGTTTAAGTTGCAAATGATTTACATGCATAGGCTTTAAGCAGTAAATGACTTACAGGTAAATGATTGTGTGCATTTGGATAGCCTGTAAAAAATTTTAAGTCCTGTAAATGGAGAACCAATCAAGCCTGTAAATGAACTCCAAACTTTTTGCCTGTAAATGCTACAAATCATTTATAGTCTGTAAAATGATTTATGGGCAAAAAAGGCCATCCAAAAGCAAGAGGATTAGGCAATCAGGGAATCCCTATTTACCAAATAATAGAGGATCCAGACTAAAAAAAAAATTTATTATTTTACTTGTATCGAATGTGGACAATCTATTTGCTTTATTCCCAACCATTTGTGCCGCGAATTAAAGAAGGATTCAGATATATTCCATCTGGGAGACTTGGGGGATCCACCATCCATGGCGAGGCTCATCATTCCAACGGTAGGGATTTCAATCAGTGGGCCTTATTTACACAAATAGCTTTAGTAATAATATGCAAATCCTTGGCCGTAGGACCATCATACAGAGTAATTGATGAGCTACAGACGTAAGGACGCTGTTTTTTCCTGGCCGTAGGAAATCCGTAACGTTAAAAACGGTAGGCCGCAGCATGAAAATCGACTTACACAAAAATTTGGCTGGCCCTCTAATAAGATGGGCCACATTGATGGAATCAATGAACAATCTACGGTTTGACTTAGAGCCTGATTTTTGTGCAATGTGATCTTTATGGTAGGGCGGTGAAATGACAAAGAAGAATCCAACAGCTTGCCAACGGAAGTAGCCATCACTTTTCTCTAAAGTAATGAATCTTTTTAAAGAATGTGGAGTCCAAATTTAAAGGAAAACCTAACTAAAATATATGAAAATTCAAATACCAACCTCGTAAATCTTCTGCAATTTTTATAACTCTCACCTTTTCGCCAGAAAGGAAAACGGCCCAATAGAAGAGAGAGAGAGAGAGAGAGAGAGAGAGAGAGAGAGAGAGAGAGAGAGAGAGAGAGAGAGAGAGAGAGATGACTCTCCCCCTTTTCTTCTTTGTCTTTTCCCTCCCTTCCCATTTTCTTTTTCTGGTTTTTTTTTTCCTTTGTTTTTTATTTATTTTTATTTTTTATAATGACTTGAAGTCTGTAGTTTTCTTTTAGTCTTTTTTTTTAATTTTAATTTTATTTTTTTTAAGTAAGTGGTGATGTGGACTAATCAGGACTGGGCAATCAGGGAATCCCTGTTTACCTACTAACAGAGGATCCAGACTCCCTCGACAAAGGGATCTTGCTGAAAATATAAGAAAGCTCTGTGATGTATTCTAACCAGCAATAAGAGAATATGAACCTTTGAGAGGACCCAAAAGAGCTATACCACTTATACCCGTACCTTGATGCAGGTACCAGGGTCCAGTTGAAGCACTTATGTAACATAACATACTGAAGCCCATATTCTAGCATAAGAAAAAATAAAAATTAAAAGAAACAAGGTAGCAACCAAATCCAATAGAAACAGAAATTGACATGTGATAACTCTGTAAACAATTCTTGCTAAAGATATGCAATTTTCCTTCCATATGGGGACAGGTTGGGTTTTGAGACACAATGCTAGTTGGAACATATTAGTCGTTGGAAGGTAACTTATAATGCATTAGGTTCGAAATATTTTAATTTACCTTGCTTAATATTTTTGTATGCCCATTTTCTATTTTTTTTAGAATGAAAATGTAATATTTCATATCACAAAGTGACAAGTGGGTGCAATCAAATCAATTAAGGTGGGTGGAGATATCAATTCCATGAATGAATGTATAAAATAGATGGGCATGATAGGGACTTTTTGTGGCCCACCAAAGATAAGGTGCTTTACACTGTGTAAGGCTCGTATCCTAGCCCGTACTATTCCATCGACTTCCGCGATCCTTCCCAACGAATTCCGGCAACCTGCGACCTATAATCGACGTTTATGCACGACCTTAAATCGTATCCTGTAGATTTGAGTCGGCTTAATTCGAGACTTGTACTATTGCGACCACACTATCGCCGCGGTTCTAATGCCGCGACTCGCACACCGATCCGATACCCAGGTCAGAAGATGTAGGCCCACATTCAGTTCGAGGAAAATACTGCATGTTTGTAATCCCAAGAGAATCTCTATAATATGTCCCATCAATCCATCAATCAAGCAATCACCTCATGTCAAGTACAAGAGCACCCATACTCTCTTTCTTCACAAGTCAAGTAACTACCAAGTCAACCAATCTCTCACCTCACCCATCACTCACTTCACATCCATCACTCTCTCTCCTTACAACTCTCTCTCTCTCTTTCTCTCTCTCTCTCTCTCTCTCTCTCTCTCTCTTTCTTTCTCTTCACAAATTCCAAGCAACCAAAAGAAGTGGTGGACGTCCATGCATTTCTAAGGAGAGAAAGGGTGTTGTCTGGCCCACCTTCCCATCCCATAATCCTTCATCCTAGTCATTCATCTCTCATCATCTTCCATCAAAGAGAAGCACCAGGAGCTCGACGTTCCATCGGACCAAGAAGATCAAACGGTGGGTGTTTCTATAGGCCTAAAATTAATGCTTTAATGATGGGCCAAGTGAGGCCTACCGATTGATGGTATGGATCTCACTTTGGACCCTAGATGTGGCCGATGGTCCACCTTGATTCCCATGATCATTCCATGATGAGGCCATTCTCCATGGACCCCATCATGATGTTTATTTTCCTTGCATAAATAGGGTCATCTAGACCTTGCATTTTGGTGAGGAATGGATATCCACCGTTGATTTTGATCGGTGGGCTCATATGAAATGAGACCTATTTGATGTATATTGTAAATCATGTAAGGGAGGGACTATAGTGCTGGGATCCCATCATTTTTACGTGTCTCTCTCTCTCCCTCTTTCTCTCTCCTTCCTTTATTTTGTGGCCCACTTAATGAGCTATGTGATGTCCAAACTATTCATCAAGTGGACCCCACGACCGTTCGAATCATGTGGGCCCTACCTTATATGGCATGGGAAAACACAAATATTAGATTGATCTAAGTGGGCCACATCCACGTGGGACCCACCAGCCGTGGTCCCACATGTGGGACCCACCTTGATGAATTGTATATAAAGGTCGTCTGTCTAGCGTCCAGGGATGCTGGACGTGTTCACTGAAGTGTGAACAGACAGTGTGTACTCACAGCAAAAACAATGTGATTTTAAGGCTTTTTGGAGGGCCATTCATACAGGCCCCACCTTGATGTATGGGTCCAATCCACACCATCCATTCCATTCCCCATTTCATTTTAGGTGTTGAGTCAAAAAATGAGGTTAATTCGACTATCTGGCGGGCCATAATATAGAAAACAGTATTTTCTACCGTTGAAACCCACCTTTATGTTTCTATACACCAAAATACCTCGAATATTGGGCTCATTTAGACTGCCTTGAGCCATAGAATTCAACGGCTGGATTAGATTCTTTGGATGCGGGCCCTACTTGTGAAAAACCATAGAAAAACTTTTTTCAAAAAAAAAAAAATGCAAGGCAGAAGCAGGCACTGACGCAA
This sequence comes from Magnolia changhungtana, assembly GCA_030180095.1. NCBI lineage: Eukaryota > Viridiplantae > Streptophyta > Magnoliopsida > Magnoliales > Magnoliaceae > Magnolia > Magnolia changhungtana. The sequence goes on along the minus strand of JASAUF010000384.1, from coordinate 2,077,635 downwards.
GAGGACATAGCAGCGTCCTGCTGCTGCGTGGATGCTGGAGGCTGGGACCGTGGGTCCCAGCCGTGGGCCCCACCTTGATGTGTGTAGAACATCTACACCATACATTTGTTGGGTCCCCTTTGGGACAGTGGGCGCCCTAAAAAATCAGCTGTATGTGGTGCTCAGGTGGCCCACATCACAGGGAACAGTGTGATTGAACGTCTGCCATTGAAATCTTTTTTTTTTTGGGTTGCAGAAGTTTTGGATCATTATGAAATTTGTTTTTCCCCTTGAATCAGGTCTTTGTGACCTTATGAATGGATTGGATGGAGAATAAACGTTATGGTGAGACCCACGTGGGACCCACCTTTATGAAATGGATGGGCTGGGTACCGTACAACAACTATTTAGCTGCTGTATTAACGCCAGCACGTTCAGTGGGTCTGAACATGGGACATGTGTTATATCCAAGCTGTCCATATGGACGAGGCCATCTAGCGGGCGAGCCACGTAGGTGGACCCCACCCTTTGAGATATGGTTGGTATTTCCATCGTCCAGTTGTTGAACAGTAGGACCCACCTTAATGTATGTATTGCATCCACGTCGTCCATCATCTGGATGGTGGGAATCCCACCCTGTTATATATATTTTTATGGATGATGGGACCCACTTCAGATGTATGTGTTTCATCTTGCGATGTGGGTACCATTTAATGCATGTATTCCATGCACCGTCCATGTGGACGGTGCATTTGAGGTCTATCTTGAGGTATGTGTTGTATATCTACACCAGGCCATAGGGCCGTATGATGTATGTATTTCAACCACGTTGTCCATCTGCAGGACCCACCTTACACGTGTGTTCCAACATCGTCTAGCAGGGATTGGATGGTTGGCCCTGGCATGATGCAGGTGTTTTTATCAACGTCATTCATTAGTGGGCCCTACCGTAATGTATGTGTTTTACCTGCACCATTCATCTGGACGTGGGGATCCACCCCATGTATGTGTACTATACCCAATCTGTCCATCCCTGGATGGTACTATTTGGGCCCCACCTTTGATTAATGTATAGTACATCCACCTCGATGTATGTATTTTATATCCGCACCGTCTACCCGTTTTTAGGCCAACCTGCTGTATACAGGGCCCACCTGATGTATGTGAGTCCCATGAGCGAGGTCCGTCATTACAGCCCACCTTGATATATGTATTTTATATACACGTCGTCCATTTGTTATATACATGTCATCCATTTGGACGGTGCTGTATGGGCCGACCATGATGTATGTGTTTTGCAGCAATGTCGTCCATCTGTTTTGTGGGATGGTGGGCCCCTTGATGCATGCATTTTATACCCAACAGTCCATTTGTTTTGTCGTAGGACGGGTAGGGCCCACCTTGAGATGTGTTGTATATTCACACCGCCCATCCATGTGGCCCCCACGTGATGTACATGTTTGATCCAAGCGGCCCGATGTGATGTATAAGGCCCATTGATGCGGCCCATTGCGATGTGTGAGACCCATGGGATGCATTCCACTTGATGTATATGGGCCCACTGGTGCGACCCATGTGATATGGCCGACTCGATATATATAAGGCCCATTGGTGCGGCCTATTGTGATGTATTTTGGCCTGTGCGAGAGGCCCATTATGTTCTATTTGTGGCCTAGTTGATAAGGCCCATTGTGATGTATTTGTCACCCAGTTAATAAGGCCCATTATAATGTATTTGTGGCCCGCATGGCTAGGCCCGATGTGGTGTATATGTGGCCTAATGTGATGAATGTGCATCGATGTATTGTGTGATTCCTCCATGGTTTATGTAATGATGTTTATGGCGGGCTATGCCTTGGGAGCAATGATGGTTTGACGTCCACATTGTAAGAATAATGTTGGTTAAATGTCTGTATTATAACTCTCCCTAAGGCCCATTGATAGGCCCATACTTATTGTGTGTAGGCCGTTTAAGCCCATTTGCGTTGTAAGGATAGTTCATTTTTTTATAACATACTTAGTATAATTCCATGACTCATGTCATACGCATCATATGTATGCTTGATATGAGCAGTGACTGATCATAGCATATGTCATTGGGCAGATTACTTATGAGACTCATTAATAAGAGTTACCCACATGAGCGCATGGTATGCGCAGGATTGTTGCATGACTGGAAAGTGTGACTCATGCATCTTGCATATGTGTGACATGATCATTGTACGCCCTAGTGACATCAGGGTCGTGACCTACACAGACACATCGTGGATAGCCAGATTGGACACTGAAAATGCTTAGTTCTATCACTGTGGGCACGTAGGATGTCCTTGGGTGAAAGTCCCAGAACCTCCTTCGTACCAGGAAATGCTCCAACGTCTAGACCAAGTGGAATATGAGCGTTGGTGCCTGTACTATGAGGCCGTGTCTCCGACTATGTCGTGGTCGGTTGGAAGGAGGTGTGGCCTTATCCGCCTGAGTGAGGGGGCTATAAGCTAGGCTAAGTTTGGCTAGCTCACAAATGGGTCTGCTATCAACGAGTCGGGTACTGGTCAGGCGGATAGTGTGGTTTCTTCCACTCGTTGGGCTGTGCGGCTAGGGAGGCAGCAATCAGTGTAGAGTGTAATAGACCCCGATGATATCCCAAAGAGGAACTATACTGATATGTGAACTTGATATGAGGACTGACATGATATTATGACACCCCGTCACTATTGCACTTGTGAGTGGGCACACGTGGGTGGACGCTGATGTGGGCGGGGCTGAGGCCTGGGCGAGCTACCAGTGGTTGACAGGCTACTGTGCTGGCAGGCTACTATGCAGGAGTTGCGTACTCAGCACTTGACTCATTCATTCATTCATCCACTATCTACTCGGGCTGGTGGTGTGCAACTATTTGTTACGTGTACCTTCGCAATGGCCAGGATTTTAATTGGGGCGCGTGACTTACCTGAGATCAGGAGTTTACCACATTGTATTTGACTATCCTAATTTAGGTATGGGACTGGTTTGGATAGAATTCCCTTATGATGGACCCTGTAGCCTGCGATACTACGTACTATCATCCTAATTTCACACTCCAGCTTGGTCATTTCATTCGCATCGCATATTGCATTACATCCGTAGTCATATGACATTTTGGGTTGCTATGTTTCTACACTTATATGGCCTAGACAGACTTAGTAGGGTTTGTATATTGCATTGCATCCTTGGCATCTGATATTTGGCTCTCTACTATTCCGCGTTTACATTACATATTGTGATATTGTATAACTCATGGACTTACCAGTATATTTCTGCTTCCTCTGATATCGTACGTTTCATGATCTTGTCAGTATTTCAACTTATTCCGATATTGTATGATTTATGGCGTTGTATTTGTGTGCTTGGCACGTATCTTGCGCACACACTTTCACCACCCTCAAAGCTTTCTATAAGCTTATGCACGATAGATGCATGCAGTGACGTTAGGATGCAGCCGATCTGAGGCCGGGGTATGCAGTGGAGCTTTTGGAGTTTTCTTTAATATTTTCGTATTGTATTTCTATTTTAGCATTGTACTCAAATGATTATATTAGTGGATATGTGGTGATGATGTTGTTTTGTGACCTGATTATGCTTGTGATTATGCTCCATTACAAAAAAAATAAATCATATTGAAAATCCTCCTTGTAAGATCCCAAGATCGGAATCTGGCGCATGCACGATAGGAGCCGAGAATGGGGTACTACGGAGGCTATCGGCACCGAATTTGGCGATCGGGAATTTTTAGAGCCCGGTTTCTGAGTATGGGGCGTGACACACCGTTTGTTATGTTTGTTAAGTACGTCCCAAGACATGTAAAGAATAAAAAATAAAGGAGGGTTTGATTTTGAATTATTAATGGAGAGTTATGGTTACAGTCTTCATGGTGTTGAGTTATAGTTTTAAAAACTCCATGACTCAAAACCATGCAACAAATGAGCCAATTCCAACTTCGCCTAAAGTTGAATTATATCCGTCTGGCTCGGGCAATTCGGCGCAACCTTGTAAAAATCTTCCCGAAGAGGTTTGCCATGAATCATTTGGGGCCCATCTGACAAAATAACTCACCCTTAAGCAACGAGGATTAGGCAATTAGGAAATCCTTGTTTACCAGATAGCAGAGGATCCAGACTCGCTTCAATTACGGTCTCACGCGTAAAATGAGCCGACAAAAGGGTGCAGCTTCCGTGAATCCCTGAATCCACCAAGGTGGGTGGGATCCCTGATTGTGGGGCCCATAGTGATATATTTGACTACATCCACGCCGTCTGTTCGTATTGAAAGCTCATTTTTGGGTATAATCCAAAAATGAAGCAAATCCAAATCTTAGATGGACCATAGTACACGAAACAATGGTAATTGACCGCTAAAAATTTCCTGTGGGCCATGAAAGCTTTGGATCTAGATGATATTTGTGTGGATGAAGGTCTCTGTGACCTTATAAACAGGTTGGAAGTCAAATAAACAGTCTGGTGGAATCGACGAAGTTTCAATGGTTGGGATCTAATCAAAACTGTTTATATGGTGTGGTCCACTTAATATTTGGATCAGCTTAAGTGTTGAGATAATGCTCTAAAATGAGCTGTTAAAATGGTTGGACGGTGTGGATTTAAGGCACATATATCATTGTGAGCCTCACAGTAAGGGTCCCACCCACCTCGGTGGATCCACCGAAGTCATCCCATTGTTGTTGGCTTCACCACCTAATCTGGTTCCCTGTCCGTCACATGGTGGTACCGATACAACAATCAAGACCATTCAAATTGTTGGTTCCTTTTTAAATGAACCATATCTCATCTCTAAAACTACACTGATTAAGGCAGTCCTAACCATCCAATCAAAGTCTACCAAATTGATGGTTAAGAATAAAAAAGTGAGTGGTCCGTTAGAAAATGGCAAAAAAAAATCAGACAGTTAAGATTATCTCCCTGTTAAAATTTTTTTGATACTCCATCCATAGTTGGTTGGAAAAAACTACAGGTAACTGTATTGATTTTGCCGAAAGGTGGTGAAATGACAGAGAAGAATCAAAGCAGTGAATCTTTTTAAAGAATGTAGAGTCTAAATTTAAAGGAAAATCCAACTAAAATATATGAAAATTCAAATACTAACCTCGTAAATCTTCTGTAAGGAAGGAAAACAACCCAATAGAAGAGAGAGAGAGAGAGGAGATGAGACTCTCTCCCTTCTCTTATTTTTCTTTTCCCTCCCCATTTTCTTTTTCTGGTTTTTTTTTTTTTATATTTTTTTTATTTTTTTTTATTTTAATTTTAATGGTTTGGCGTCCGGAGCTTTCTTTTATTATTATTATTTTTTGAGTGGTGACGTGGACCAATGAGGATTAGGATAACAGGAAATCCTTATTTACCAGGTAACAGAGGATCCGGACTCCAAGTAATTCATTTGCTTGCTATGACATGCAACACATTTCAAAGAGAGAAGAAAACCGGAAGAGTTGGCATGTGGAACTTCCGTGGGCCATCTTGATGTGTGTGTGAGATCCACACGTCCATTCATTTTCCATATCATTTTAGGGATGACATAAAAAAAGAGGTAGATACAAGGCTCAAGTGGGCCACATTATAAGAAATGGTGGGAATTGGATGGGTACTATTGAAAACTTTTTAGGCCCACAAAAAGCTCTGATCAATCTAATATTTGTGTTTTCCCTTCATCCATGTCCTTGTGACCTTATGAAGAGGTTCGATGGAAAATAAACCTCACGTGGACCCTAAGAAGTTTTCAATGGTACTCGTTCAATTCCCATTGCTTTATGTGGTGTGGTCCACTTGAGCTTTGGATGTGCCTCGTTTTTGGGTTCGTGCTCTAGAATGATTTGTAAAAATTGATGGACAATGTAGATCTAACACAAATCATGGTGGGGCCCAAAAAAGTTCCAAATCTAACCACTGTTTCCTATGTTACGGTCCACCTGAGATTTGGATCATTTTTAGGTTCATGCCCTAAAATGATTTGAAAATTTGGATGGACCACATGGATATAACACATACATCATGATGGCCCACAATGGTTTTACAGCACTACACGATACCATTTTTGCTACACTAATTCGAGTCGTACGTGTTGCTCCCAACTGTTTGAAAGAGATTTTCCTTTCCATATTACAAAAAAACTAAAAAAGTAAAAAAAATAAAAAATCATAAGGCGCCCACTCCAGCCCACCATGATGTGTGTGTGAAATCTACTCCAACCATTATATGTTTAATCCCACTCTAGATCCAAGGCCAAAAAATAGGCTGACCTATGATTCAGATAGACCACATCAAAGGAAACAACTAGGAGGGTTTTATAGAGCCCACTATGATGATTATGTGAAATCCACTCAAAACATTATATGACACACCAAAATTTAGGCTTGGTGTCCGAAAATCAGGACAATCCATTCTTCAGATGGGCCATACTAAGAGAAATAAATTACAGGGTAGGTGTCACCCTCTACACCTTTTCCAATCATTTGGTCCATCTAAATCAAGGATGGGGATTTTTAGACCACTTAAAATTGGGACATGCAAATAGTGGTCAGTGTGGATTTTGCAAACACATCACGGTGGGGCTCACATGGCTTCATAGTGTGACAAATGCGATGGTAGGAGGTTTCGGTTGTACATGATTCTCTGAAGGTAAATTAGACTTTTTAGCTTTAAAAAAAATAAAATAAATAAATAAAAAATGTTTTGGTGTGAATATACAACCTCAAAGTATTTTCTGGTAATACCAGCTATTAGGAGGAATTTTCGGACAAACATTCCTAAAGAAAATAGAAATAAGGAAGAAAAAAGGTAAAATTAAAATTAAATTAAAAATTCAATGCTAACAAGTATCTAATAGGTTCCATTCCACGAAATTGCTAGTGGAGTCGCAATCGCAATGCTTTGTAACTTTGCTGGCGTGGTATATTATTATAATAGGTATGATATAACACATTAGGATGTATCCTTTGTATCTGATTTCATCTTTCAATGATCTAAACCGTTCATATAATTCCCCTCATGTTGGAATGGCGAAATCAATAAAATGAACTCTTTTATCATTCAACTCCGTTATTTATTTATTTTATTAGTATTATTATTATTTTTAAAATACTAAAAGTCCTTCTAACTGTCAAGTCATCAAAGGGTCGAAATATCTCTGGGCCTTTTATTTTTTTTCGGGCGTCCTCCATCCCTGGTGAGGACGATCATATAAACGGTTTGGTCATGGGAAAGAGCCTACATCCTGTGTGACGATCATATAAACGGTTTGGTCATGGGAAAGAGCCTACATCCTGTGTGGATGTATCCTACTGCAAGGGCTTTCATAACGTAGTGGTTTTTTTTTTTTCCCGATAGATGGTTTTTTTTTTTTTTTCTTTCTGTTAGCTTGTTAGTACACCCACCGTCAGTTCACACTTCACTGATAGATGGTTTGAATTATAGGCCACTGGGGCATGTGTGGCATGTACATGAGCTTTACTGTACGCGAGTGTGCACTTAGCCAAGCTCGCAGGTTGAATACATATGGGCTGTCAATGGGCTGCGTTGGCCCAACGGGCTCGGGCTTCAGGCTAGGCTTGGGGTGGAGTAGTAGGCTTGAGAGCTAAGCTCGGTCTCAAAACTCCAACTCATTTCTCAAGTGGACTGGGTTTGAATTTAGGCGTCTGAAAGCCCAGCCCAGCCCAGCCTCATAACCCTTTAAAATTTTAATTTTAATTTTTTAAAAATTCTCTTAATTTTGAAATTCGAATTCAAAATTTTCTCTTTTTTCTCTCTCTATCTCTGTCTTCTTCCTTTTTTTATTATTTTATTTTTTATTTTTATTTTTAGTTTGCTGAAATGGGAAGAGGAAGGGTAGAGTCGAAGCAGATCGAGAACAAAATCAATCCACGCCCAAACAAGCATTTGAAGGATGTCTACAGTCTCTGTTCTCTCCAATGCTGAGGTGGCTCTCATTTACTTTTTGTAATTTTTTTGCCTTTTGAATTGTTAGGTTTTCTGGTTTGTTTGATTTAGTTGAATTTTTGAATGTAGATGCAGTGAATAAAGATTTACAAAAAATAAAAATAAAAAATCATATACATGACGGTGGGCCCCTACAATCCCAGAACTAATGAGGTCTGTAGTTCACAGGATCCGCCAAAGCCGTGTCGACAAGCAAACCTGTTATGATGATTCAAAAACAACAATCATGGTCAAACAGTTGGTCTAAAGCCGCACTCGTGCTACCTCCGACACACATAAACCGAGTTACCCCACCACTCTTTGATTGAACCCCACTTCAATGCCTACTTTCTTTCTTCATATTCGCACTACATCCGTAAATGCTCCGTTTATGTTATATTGCTCCTAGTTGCATCTAGTTGTATTGGGGCACTTGGACTATCCAATCCATTAATCTAGACTGTTCATTAGGTCCAAAGAATACTTATTAGTCTACTATGCAAGAATCAAGTTAATCTGGCAAATATTAATGATTGGATCAATGTCCTTAATTTGGACGGATAAGATCATTTACCTAAAACTAGGTCCAATAAATAGTTTGGTCCATCCATTTTTAGAGACCACCATGGATTGCCTGTGATTCTAAAGAATCACTTTTTCATTTTTAGTTCATTTTTTTTCAATTAATTTTTTACAGTCTAATCCATACCATCTATAGCCTGGAAAAAGGACGTCTATCAGTGTTTTTTTTCGCATAGAAGCTTGAGAAATACGTTCATGTCTTAATGGACAGTTCAGATCAATTGACTGAAGTGTCTGAAACTAGGCAACTAGAAGCACTGTAATACATGCTCTGACAACATTGGAGCATTTCTCACGTTAAAAGGACGTTGGTTGTGCTGCAACGGGGGACCTTCAGTCGGTAGCTAGTTAGGTAGGGCCACCGAGATGTTTGTCAGAAATCTATTATTAATGCGCATCTGCTTTGAGAGCTCATATCACAAAATGAACCTAAAATTGAGACAGATTTAAAACTCAAGTGGGCCACACGATGGGAAAAGTTACCAAGGGGGATGCTACTGTTGAAACATAAGGAGGCAGAATTTTTTTAGATCAGGCATTTTTGTTTTTTGTTTTTGTTTATTTATTTTCAGTTAATCAGTGGGAATGATCGGATGATACATGTGTTTTTTTTTTTTTTTTTTTTAAATAAATAAATAAATCCTGGTGAATCAGATGTTTGGATCACCTCATTTGTTGGGCTCATGTCGTAGGATGAGATGGAAAAATGTGCGCAGGTAATACCAGGTGGACCTCACCGGAAACGGATTGGCTACTCCCCCCTCCCCCAGCCAATGGGGGGTGGTCGTTGCTCTGTGGGCCCCACCATGATATATGTGTTTTATTCATACCATCCATCTGTTTTTCCAGGTCATTTTGAAAATGAGACCAAAAATGAGGCATATCACAATCTCAAGTGGACCACATTACAGGAAACAGTGTTGAATGAACGTCGACCATTAAAAAAAATTTGGGGGCCATAAAAGTTTTGGATCAAACTGATCTTTGTTTCGTCCCTTCATCTGGGTTTGTATGACCTAATCAACAGATTGGATGTCAAATAAACAGTACAGTGGGACTTAGGAGGATTTTAATGGTGGATATCCAATCACTATTGTTTTCCTGTGATGTGGTCCACCCGAGATTTATATACCTCTCATTTTTGGCATTAGGCCATAAAATGATCTATAAAAATGGATGAACGGCATGGATGAAACATATACATCATGGTGGGGTCCACAGAGCACCGACCATCAGCGACTGGCCTGGTGGGAGATGGAGGAGCCAATTCGTTTCCGACCTCACCCCCTTCCGAACGTGGAAACTGGAAAGTTCCCACGGGCAGAGTCGCAGGCAATCCGCATTCCTAAGACTTTTTAATTTTATTTTTATTTTAATAAAGCGAGAAAATAAAGAAGAAAAAAAACACAGAAATTAGTAAGGTGGCCGTAAAGTCTTTTAATAGGGGATCCATGCACACGCGCCCAATGTCCCTCACATGTGTGGGACATGATCCACTCACCTGGTGGGTCCTACCATGAACATGGTCTGATCCATATAATAAACTGGCATAATCGTCCTGCGTGGATCACACATGAACATGAAAATCCGACGGTTGAAAAGAAAAAAGAACACGTACTTTGACTTTTGGCCCATCTGATGAATAGCCTCGCTTTATTTATTATTTTATTTTATTTTATTATTTTATTTATTTTTAATAACCTGGTAATATTCAATGGCACCGACTTGATGATTATTCAATATCTCACACAGGTAGCAGGTTGGCACGTAGCAACTTGTTTTCAATAAAGCAGTCTTATGATTGAGTAGAAAAACCCAAGAAGAACATGTAACATAGAGCGTGCAAAGAGGCATTCCATGCATCAAAAGGGATTTTTCTCATGATTAGAATCCATTTGGAGTGGAAGACAGTGGAAATTGCGACCTTTACAGCCGATCCCATGTCTTATCAATGCTTCCAGCAACAATCATTTATTATAGCTTAAGAAAACCAACAAATCTGAAAGGGAAATCTTTAGTTTGATTGAATATGCTCCAAGTAGATGGTTTGTATATGTTTGTGTAGCCAACAGGCGTCCCTTTGCAAAATTAGGATCCATATGATTTAATTTTATATACTGATGTGCAAAAATACTACGAGAGAAAGAGAGAATTAATCCATTCCTCTAATCCATGGTTCAAATAACCCACCGTATACAATCAATGGCTATGATCATTTAATTGAAGCCCACAGACGAACGTGGCCCACCCTTTCTTTCCTCTCTATTTTTCCTCAACTCTACTGTAAATCAGTTTGTTGGGAGAGTTTCTCTCTTTGAAAAGATGAACCAGAAACGATTGATGGATTAAGATAAGGCGCTGCTCTTTTCTCTTTTAAACCGTCCCTCTCAATTGGAAGTCAATTAGGATAAAGAGAGAGGTCATGCACGTGCCATTAAAGAAGGGGACTCCATATGGGCCCACCCACTAAGTGGTCGCCCACATGTGGAGGAAACGGGCTAAGTCCAGCATCTCTCACTCTATAACATTGTGAGATGATGGAGTTGTATATCTTGAAATCAAATGTCCTTGATCTGCTTTACATGGTTCAATGTCGTTGAAGCCAGTTCGATGACATCGAAGCCGGTCGATGCATTTGAGTATTTTTGGGATTTTTCACCCCTGATTGCTAAAAAGTTTTGGTTGTTCTTTGATGTCATCCAAGGATTTTTGTTTCTTATTCTGATTCTACTTCTTTCTAAACCTATATAAAGGGATGTATGCGGGATTGAGAGGTATTCCAAGGTATTTTAAGAGGTTCTAAGTATTTTTAAAAAGGTTCTAGGGTTTCAAGGGGTGAAATGAAGGTGAGGTTTGAGGATTGCTCAAGCTGGATAAGTCATCCATCTTTGCAATCTGTACTTTTATAATGATATTTTCTGTCGCTTTGTGCCATGGTTTTTTTCCCGCAAGGGTTTTCCACGTTAAATCTTCATGTTCTTTTATGTTTTCTTGGTGCTCTTGGATTGCTATCCTAGATCCATATCTGTGTGATTCCGCAGGCCAAATCCCAACAAATGGTATCAGAGCAATCGTTGGGGCACAAATCTGAATCTGAAGGCTTTGTAATAATGGGAAACGCCAAGTTTGATATTGGGAAGTAATCAAGCAAAAATAATTTTGAGTTATGGAAGGTTAAGATGATTAGCCTATTAACCAAACAAGGCGAGATTAAGGCTCTTGAGGAGCAGAAATCTACTATGAAGGATGAAGAGTGGGAAAACCTTGATAATAATGCTTTGGCCTCTACTCGTTCATGTCTCATGGACGAGGTTCTCTATAATGTTTTGAGGGAGAAAACTGCGACTAGTTTATGGGCGAAGTTAGAGAACATCTATGTGAAGAAGTCCTCTGAAAATCGCCTACACTTGAAGCTACAATGTTATACCTTCCAAATGGCAAAGGGTGGAGATTTGGAAGCATACATCAACAACTTTAATAAATTGATGTGTAAATTGCTGGATACGGAGGAAGCAGTCAAAGATAAAGAACAAGCATGTATATTGTTGAATTCCCTTTCCTGCATCGTATGAGTCATTTAAGGACACAATGTACACCGCAAACAAAACCCTGAGTGTAGACACCGTTATCTCAGTCCTTCAAGGGAAGGCCATGAGAAATCTAAATGGCGATATGTGGACATCTTCCGATACACTGATTACGAGGAGCAGGAATTCTGAACAAGATATAGGATCTTCAAGGTCAAGACCTAAGTCCATGGGTAAATGCCAATGTAAGTTAAAGTGCTGGAATTGTGGGATGAAAGGACACATGAAGAAAGATTATAAAAGTCCTAAATCTAAGAGAGAAGAATCTGAGGCTTCATACAGGGAGGCCAATCCTGCCACGTCAGATGGATCAAGTGGATGTGATGGTGACGTCTTGTCCATGTCTATGATCAAATGCCTATATGATGATTGTAGGGACGAATGGATTCTAGACACATGGGCATCCTTTCACATGACTCCTTGTTGGAGTTGGTTCGCCAGCTACAGCGAGTGTGAGGGTGGACAAGTGTTTATAGGCAATGACATTGCCTGTAATGTTGTGGCTGTTAGTACGGCGCATGTCAAGATGTTTGATGGGACAGAGTGTAAGGCCCGTATCCTAGTCCGTACCATTTCTTAGACCCCCGCGATCCTCCCCCGTTAAATTTCAGTAACTCACGACCTGTATACAGTATTTGTGCATGACCTTAAGTCGTATCCCGTAGATCTGAGTTGACTCGACTCGAAACTTATACCTAGCGACTGTGTTGTCGCAGCGGTTCCAACAACGCATCTTGCGTACCGATGTGATACCTAAGCCAGAAGTTGTGGGCCCGCATTTATTTCGAGGAAAACGCTCCGCATTGCGAATCCCGAAAGAATCTCTACCTAATTCATCGCATCAATCAATCAAGTACTAGTCAAGTACATAACCCATCCCTCTCTTACACAAGTCATCCCCAAAGTCAACTCTCTCTCTCTCTCTCTCTCTCTCTCTCTCCACCCATCCCTTTCTTACACACACCCATCCCTCTTCATCCCATCACACCTCCTCTTCCTCTCATTCTCTCCACCATTTCTAAGCAACCAAGGAGTGGACATCCAAGCATTTTCAAGAGAGCCAAGTGTGGCCCACTTCCTACCCCCTAAACTCTTATCTCCACCCTTCAACTTCATCATCCTCCATCAAAGTAGAAGCTAAGGAGAATGACATCCCAAGGAGCCAATAAGAAGTGTAATCGATGGGTGTTTATAGGACTAGATTTGTAATTTTGATGATGGGCCAAGTGGGGCCTACCAATTGATGGTATGGATCTCACTTTGGACCCTAGGTGTGGCCGATGGCCCACCATGATTCATATGTTCATCCCATGATGGGGCCATTCTCCATGGACCCCATCGTGATATTTATTTTTCCATTACAAAAAGGTCATCTAGACCTTGATCTTGTGGGTGGGAAAGGGATTTCCACCATTGATTTTTATGATTGGAGGGCCAACATGTGGAGGGACTCGTTTGATGTATGATTTATAATCCTAGGAGGGCTCATAGTGGCGGAGCCCTCCATCACACGTCTCTCTCTCTCTCTCTCTCTCTCTCTCTCTCTCTCTCTCTTCCTTGTTTGCTGCCCACAATGATGCATGAATTTTATCCACACCGTGTCCAGCAGACGGGCTTGCTGCCTGTCCATCTGGACAGGCCTGGATGAAGGAAATACAAATATCAAATGATCTAAAACTTTGGTGGGCCACCATGAGGACCCACCTTGATGATATGTGTTTTATCAACACCGTCCAGTCTGCTGGATGGTGGGATCCACTGTGATGCATGTGTTTTATCAACACTGTCCATTTGATGGGGCCAACCGTGATGTATGGGTCTTATCCTCACTGTTCAGCTTACTGGATGGTGGGACCCACCTCTATGTATGTATTACAGCCACGCCGTCCATCTGTGGGGACCACCGACTATATAGCTATTGTATTGACGTCAGCAAGTTTTGTGGGTCTGATCATGAGGTATGTGTTATATCCAGCCATCCGTCTCTGGACGGTGGGACCCACCACATGTGTGGGGTCTCCACCATCCAGTTGGGACGTGGACCCCATGTAATATATGTGTTTCATCCCTGCCATCCAAATATGTAAGACGGTAGGGCCTGTTATGATGTATGGGTTTGTCCACGCTGTCCACATGTGGACATTGGGACCCACATGATGTAGGTATTGTATTCACACCGTCCATCTGTTCTGCTGGACATGGGCCCCACCTTAGTGCTTGTGTTTCATCCAGACCATCCAAAATGGTGGGGCCCTAACGTGATGCATCAGCACCATCCATCTGGATGGTGGGACTCCACTGTAATGTATGTATTTTATCTATATTGTTTGGTCCTGACGGTGGGACCCACCAGATGAATATGTTGTATCCATACCATCCAGTCATTTGTAGAGATCGTTTTATGGCATTACAAAGAGAATGAGATAGATCTAAATTTCAAGTGAGACCCACCATTATGTATTTTATCCACTTTGTCCAGTTCATGGACATGGACCCCACACATGATGTATGCGTTGTACACACACCATCCATTTGTGGGGCCCACACGTGACGTATGTGTTTCATCCATACCGTCCAGCCCATTGTGGCTGTACGTGTGAGGCTTGCCTGCTGTATGCAAGGCCCACCTGATGTAAATGAGGCCCATGTAATGAGGCCTTTTGTGATGTACATGAGGCCCATGTTTGAGGCCTAATGTGATGTATGTGAGACCTATATGATGAGGCCCAATGTGATGTGTATGAGGCCCATGTTGTGAGGCCCAATGTGATGTATATGTGGCCCTTGTGTGAAGCCCAATGTGATGTATATGAGGGCCATGTGGTGAGGCCTAATGTGATGTATATGAGGCCCTTATATGAGGCCCAGTGTGATGTACATGAGGCCCTTGTGTGAGGTCCATTATGGTGCATATGAGGCCCAGGTGATGAGGCCCAATTGTGATGTGTGACTCCACCATGATGTATGAAATGTTATGTGTGATGCCCATCCTTATTCCTAAGTAGTATTCGGGCCATGGTCTCTATTGCATATTAGATTTCTTAATGGGCCGTTCTCTAGGGAGCAACAGTGGTTAAATGTCCACAGCGGTTAAATGCCCACATCGTAAGTCTCCCTAGGGCCCATTGTTAAGCCCATGACCACCTTACCTTATTAGGCTACGCCAAATCATTGGGCTCCCATAATTGTTAGCATCATTTTTTTTTATATGAGTAGGCCGTCTAGGCCCATCCTTGTTAAGAGGAGAGTTCGTCATCGTATAATATGCTTAGTATAACTTTATGATTTATGCCCATACGCATCATATGTATGTTTGATACGAGGAGTGACTGATCATAGCATATGCTATTGGGCAGATTGTTTATGAGACTCCCTAATAGGTGGAGTTTCCCCACATGAGCGTGCGGTATGCACAGGATCGCTGCATGACTGGATAGTGTGATTCATGCATCTCGCATTGTGTGACATGACTACTGTACGCCCTAGCGACATTAGGGCCGTAGCCTCCACAAGCATATCGTGGATGGTAGGATTGGACACTGAAAATCTTTTTCTCTACATGGGGTACGATAGATGTCCCTGGGTGAAATTCCCTAAGCCCTTATGGTACCAGGAGGTTGCTCCAATGTCTGAACCGAGTGGATGCATGAGCACCAAATGTCGAATACTAGGAGGCTGCGCTTCCCACTATGTCGTGGTCGGTTGGAAGGGGGTGTGTCCTTACCAGCTCAAGAGGAGGGGGCAAAGCTAGGCTGAGTTTGACTAGCTCAAGGAATGGGTCCGCTATCGATGAACCGAGCCCAATATTGGCCGGTGGATAGTGAGTCTCTTCCACTCACCTTGTTGCGCGCGATGAGACGGCAATTTGATTTGGAGTGTACTAGTCCCGGGTGATGTTTCTGGTTGTTGTTGTTGTGGGTTATGCTTATGGTTATGCTTCTTACGAGATAAATGTACATCAGAAATTGTAATGCCCTGAAAATCGGGGGTCGAGTAGCAACTCAACTCACGAGTTCTAAAACATCACTTATGCAACATATATGCTTATGATTCAATGTTTCTGTGTTAGTGCATTAATCATGAGTGAGATTATACCAAAACAGTAATTCATACTCCAGATCAAGTTAGAAAACACAAGCGGAAGACTGAAAGACATAAATACACGTATATAAGTCAAAGATCACGTTCGGTCTCTAGAGTATGAATATAACGCTGAGTCACTATGTACATGAAGTATTACATGTAATATTACAAAAGTCAAAAATATCAAAAATAGTTCAACTGTAATAAAACCCTGTAGTCCCGCCGAACAGGAGAGCCTAAGCGAAGCCATCTGAGAACTGCATGTAAGAGAACTCGTCCTGATCGTCATAATAATCAGGCTCCGCCTCAAGGGTCACGCCGTCAGCTGAAATCAAGACAAAGTCTGGTTGGTGTTTTAAACACCATCCCGTAACGTGGGAGTGAGTGATCAACTCAGTGGAACAATAAAGCATAGGTTAGCATGTTATCAATTCAATCAAGCAGTAATGATAAAGCAGTAAATCACACATCCTTAAGTACTCTTGTTAATGCGGGAATGGTATGAATGTATGACGCATGCCCTCGCCTACGCTCTCAGGGACTTCCTCTTACATTCGTGCATGAACAACACTGCCTCAGTGCTTGATCGGCTACGCCTGAACGCACACGTAATGCAATGCATGCATATGATTACCAAGTTCTTATTAGTCCTTTTCATAGAGCAGGGTTGAGAAATTAAGGTACCTCCCTTATTTCATTTTCCAAACAATGATCCATTCTATGGTCGTCAGTCCTAGTAAATCTCATACGATGTTGCGGTTCTAGGTCGCTGCAATGGGCTCATCACCAAATCATTACAGACCTAATTTATACTCTAGATGCTACAGAAGAGTTGTCGCCTCCACATAGGCTTAGAGTATGCTCGAGGTCACTACAAAGGGCACATCTAAGGCTGCCAAGGCTGTTGCACGGAATCGTTACACCACTCCTTCATCACCCATCATGGCTTCATCATCAAAACATTATAGGCCGATAGCTCGAATACAGTGTCCCATACTATCGTATTCGGCTTACGAGTCTGGGTTGCTCACTGGTCACTACGGAGAGGCTCGTCGCCCCAGCGTAGGCCGACAGCTCGACCACGGTGTCCCATACCACCATGTCTGGCTCATGAGTCTTAGCGGATCGAGGTACCATGGTAAAATAAGATTTCACTGGTGAGTTTGGTACCTTAGGTTCAAGCAGTAGTGTCCATACATGGTGAATATACAAGGGCACATCGGGTTACTTGACGGGCTCGACTAATACGAGCACACATTGCATCGATCGACATGAAGTGCATAAGCACTTCGTGTGGCCTAGCCACTGCCGACGACCAACACATGACTCAAGTTTGTCAAACACGTCTTACGTGGCGAATGAATCTCAGCCACGATTTCAAAGCTGGCTACCGATTGCCTGGACTATAACATAGCCCCAATCACATTCAATCCTTAACCAGAAAGCATGTATAGTAGTCAAAGCAGAATTAACAAGTAATTCAAACATGTTAACAAGCATGTTATAAAGCACAATGTAAGCAGGAAGTACAAACACATACATGTCATAAATAAGCGATTAAACTAAACAACTTGCATGGAGGAAATCATATACATCTCTAAGGTATTTGAGAATCCTAGCTCAACACCTACCTAAATCACTATCTCCTAAGTACTTACTCATACAAGCATTTTCACAAACACTTAGACTACACTTATTTAACATACATAACGTATATTAGCCAAAACATGTATTAGGGCGAATCCTTTCGCCGAGTAAGTATTACACATATATATAGCATATACACACAGTAATTAATCATGGCAAACACACTTCCACATTTTATACGTATATGGTATTTTCTACAAATATATAAAATACACTAAATGCCATAATTTGCATGCGTAACTGAATCGTAAAACGAACATCGCATTTTGCATGTGAAATAACACCCAGATCATGAATCTATCATTATTCGACATTGAAAGCATTGAAAACCATAACCTAAGCATCTATAGTCCGCACCTTATGCCGTAGAAGCGAGTAACGGACTCAGTTTAAACACCAAGTCTTTATCAACGGTAGAACGACAACCTATGACATGAAATAGGTTAGCTATTTCATCACTTACTCTAGTTGAATCTCTAGAACTAATTAGGGTTAGGATTTCTTACCCGAAAACGGAATCAGAATCGCCAGAAAAGCAATACAGCAGTGATGGATAGGCACGGAGAATAGCAGGGATCAATTCCTAAGAATGACTCCAACTTCTCTCTCTCTCTCTACTCTCTTCTCTCTCCTAGGGTTTTCTCAAATTCGGATGGGGTGAATCAGAGAGGGTTTAAGGTCCTTATATAGGCCTAAAACTGATGAATATGGCCCCAGGGTCAAGGTATACTTAAGTTATGTCCAAAGGGCATCTGTTTCAGCTCAACGGAGCACTTCAGGAGCCCCCCTTGAGCCAAAGGTCGGACTTAAGCTCACTGACCTTAGATCAAGGTCGAGTTAAGTTTTCATTCCAGTCGAGTTTCCAGATCACACGAGGTGGACCAGTTTCAGTTCAATGGTCACCGAAACTCGATCAGGGTTACAAGTACACGGACATGTGTATGAAATTTCCCCTGATCCAAAGGTGAATTTGGGTCAGATTCTGACGGTCTGATTGCTTATATCAGACTCGCAAGCGACAGGTCTCGGATTTCTTAAATTAGATTTAATTTCTAAAGAAAACCACGTTTTCTCACACACTTCACTCCGGGCTCAAGCAGATAGCCCCGAGACACTATCTGGATTTGATTTCTGAGATGGTTATCAAGCCCAGTAAGGTGGTCCTAATTATATAACTTCGTAGTAATCGGACTTTCGACGTGCGGTTTAGATCCGATACGGAGTTTCAATGTGCTCCCGAGAGCAGCTGGGTAATGAGATTGATCCTAGATTTTAGGGTAATCTAGCGTCAATGATTCTACAAGTTTTGGGTCTTGCAGATCGTATTTAAAGTGCTTCAAGCATATTTCAAAACTAATTTAGATTAGCACTTAGTTAACTTTGTCTATTTCCTAAAGGATTTGATCCTGAGTGATTTCTGCCTGAGGTGGTACTCGGGTCTTTGTACGGAATTTTTCGAGACGTTACAGAAATCCTCCTTATAGGATCCCAAAATTGGAACTTGGTATATGGGTGCCAGGAGTCGAGAATGGTGTACTACGAAGGCTGTCGGCGCTGGATTCGGCAATCGAGAATTTTTTGAACCCGGTTTTCAAGTTTGGGGTGTGACATAAGCGTACCCTGACTGGGGTGAGGCACGTTCCTAACATGAAGAAGAGCTTGATGTAAGACCCGTATCCTAGTCCGTACTGTTTCGTTGACTCCCGCGATCCTTCCGGTCGAAGTCCGGCAATCCACGACTTATAATCGATGTTTGCGCGTGACCCTAAGTCGTATCTCGTAAATTTGAGTAGGCTTAATTCGAGACTTGTACTATTGCTACCGCACCATCGCTACGGTTCCAACGCTGTGACTCGCGTACCAATCTGATACCTAGGTCCGAAGATGTGGGCCCACATTTATTTCGAAGAAAATACCGCGTGTTTGTAATCCCAAGAGAATCTCTACAACGTGTCCCATCAATCCATCACTCAATCAATAAATCAATCACCTCATGTCAAGTACAAGAGCACCCATACTTCCTTTCTCCACAGGTCAAGCAACCACCAAGTCAACCAACCTCTCACCTCACCCATCACTCACCTCACACCCATCACCCATCACTCTCTCTCTCTCCTTACAACCCTCTCTCTCTCTCATTTCTCAACACAAAATTCCAAGCAACAAAGAGAGCAAAAGAGTTGACGTCCAAGCCATCCCAAGTGAGAAAAAAGTGAGTTGTGTGGCCCACTTTTCATCCCAAGATCTCTCATCCTAGCCCTTAATTTCTCATCACCCTCCATCAAAGTGAGACACAAGGAGATCGGCGTTCCATCAGACCAAGAAGATTGAATGGTGGGTGCTTCTATAGCCTAGTTTTCATGTTTTTATGATGGGCCAAGTGAGGCCTACCGATTGATGGTATGGATCTCACTTTCGACCCTAGATGTGGCCGATGGCCCACCTTGATCCTCATGCTCATTCCATGATGGGGCCATGCTCCATGGACCCCATCATGATGTTTATCTTTCTTGCATAAATAGGGTCATCTAGACCGTACATTTTGGTGGAGAAAGGATCTCCACTATTGATTTTAGGCCTATATGTATTAGGACCCACCTTGATGTATGTTTTAAATTATGGAAGGGAGGGCCCATAGTGTCAAGGTCCCTCCATCACTCGATCTCTCTCTCTCTCTCTCTCTCTCTCTCTCTCTTTCTCTCTCCCTTTTCTTTTGATTTTGCCCCCTTGATGTATGCATTTTATCCAAGTCATCTACCTTTGTAAGACCTACTTGATAAACGTGTAGGATCTACACAGTCCAAACCATGTGGGCCCTACCTTAGGGTGATGGGGAGACATAAATATCAAATTGATCCTATCAGGTGGGCCACGTCCATGTGGGACCCACCTTGAAGAATATGTATATTCACGTTGTCTGTCCAGCGTCTAGGGACGCTAGACGTGGGTTCACACAACAAAAAAAAAAAGAAGATTTTTTAAGGCTTTTGGGTGGGCCTCTCAACAGGTCCTACCCTGATGCATTAATCCAATCCACGCCGTCCATCCCATTTCCCAAATCATTTTAGGTGTTGAGCCAAAAAAATGAAGTCAATCTAGTTTTCTAGCGGGCCATGACATAGAAAATAGTAATTTTCACCGTTAAAATGCACTCTGATGTTTCTGTACCCCAAAATATATCGAATATTAGGCTTATTGGATCTGTTATGGGCTGTAGGATCCAATGGGTGGGGTGGATTTCATTGATGGGGACCCCACCTAAGAAAAACCTCAAAAATGCACGTTTTCAAAAAAAAAAAAATCATGCAGCAGCGCTTGCTCCTGCAGCGTCAGCAGTGCAGGACGCTGCTGTTGGCGTCACCGTGGAATGGCAGACAGGACAGGGGTGCCATACGTGGGCCCCATTATGATGTGTGTTGAGCATCCATGCCGTGCATTGGTGGGCCCTTTAAGGCAGTGGACCCCACTCTCAAAATCAGCCATATACATGGCTCAGGTGGCCCACATCATAGGAAACAGTGGTGATTGAACGGCTGCCATTGAACCCTTTTTGGGTATTACAGAAGTTTTGGGTCAATACGAAATTTGTTTTTCCTCTGCCTCCAGGTCTGGGTGACCTTAGCAACAGGTTGGACGACAGGTAAACATTATGGTGGGCCCCACGTGGGACCCACCATTGATGTATGTGTTTTATTCACACCACCGTCCTTTGCCATGGATGGTGGAACCGACCATGTATGTGTTTTATCAATGCCGTCCAGGCAATTGCTGGACGGCCAGTAGGCCCCACCCTTGATGTCTGTGTTATATCCAAACTGTCCATTTAATTAGTGGGCCATGTGTGTGGACCCCACCATGATGCATGTGTTGTATTCTAACCATCCAACCATTTTGTCAGGTAATTTTAAGGCTTGAGTTCAAAATTAAGATAGATCTATGATTAGGTGGACCACACAATTGAAAACAGTGGGTTCGAACGTCCACCATTAAAACCCCTTTCAGGTTAGTGTGACCTCATGATCAGATTGGATGAGAAATAAATGTTATTGTGGGCCTTGGGAATTTTAATGGTGGAAAATCATTATGTAACGCCCTGAAAATTGGGGGTCGAGTATAACTTGACTCCCAAGTTCCAACGCATCACTTATGCAACATAGATAATGATGGTTAAATGTTGTCTATGTTAGGGTAATAAACATGAATGAGATTATACCAAAACAATAATTCATACTCCAGATCAATTGTATAAAGGTAAGCGAAAGACTGAACTGTATATATATGTATGTAAAAGAAACAAAATCATTTCATTCTCCAGAATATGAACCCATCTGAGTCATCATATACATATATCTATTTAATGTTCAAAAAGTCAAAAATACATCTAAGGATGTAATCCCAGCAAATCCCATCGATCTGGCAGTTTAGTCGAAGCCGCCAGAATACTGCATAAATGAGAACTTATCCTGGTCCTCGCCATAGTCCGGCTCAGCCTCCTGAGTCGCCAGCTCATCTAAACCTGAGACAGAGTCTGGTTGGTATGTACAACACCGTCCCGTAACGTGGGAGTGAGTAGCTAACTCAGTGGAACAATAAAGCATAGGTTAACATGTTATCGACTCAGTCAAGCAGTAATGATAAATCAGTATAATCAAATACTCCTAACTACTCTTATTAATGCAAGTATGAATGTAGTCATGATGGATGCCCTCACCGACATACTCCCTCATGTGACACTATCTTACGTTCATGACATGCTTACTTTTCTCAGTGCTCCACATCTTCCAGGCACATGCAATGCATGATGAACATGATTACCGAGTTGTTATTAGTCCATTTCAAACAGTAAGATTGGGAAACTAAGGTACCTTCCTTGTATCATTCCCAAACATGATCCACTTTAGGGTCGTCATTCTTAGACAATCTCATACGATGGTGTGTTTCTAGGTCACTGCAAGGGCTGCCAGGGCTGTTATACGGAATCGTTGCACCAATCCCCCATCACCTTATAAATACAGGCCTAGCTTATACTCTATTACTACGGGAAGGATCGTCGCCTCACCGTAGATTTAGAGTATGCTCAAGGTCACTACACCGGGTACGGTCAGGGCTACCTTGCACCACTCCCCCATCACCCATCAAGTAGTGTAGGCCGACAGCTCAAATATAGTGTGTAACGCCCTGAAAATCGGGGGTCGAGCATAAACTCAACTCCCGAGTTCCAACGCAGCACTTATGCAACAAAATGAATGATGATTGAATGTGATCGGCATTAGTGCAATGAACATGAGTGAGATTAAGCCAAAACAGCATATCATACTCCAGAGACAGTTAAATTTGTAAGTGGAAGACTGTGATAGATAGATAAAATATATAAACTGTGGTGGGTCTCCAGAGTGTGATAAAGTTACCAGGTTAAATAATTAGAAGTATGATTTTAAATTATACCAAGTTGTGTAGTGTGATCTAGTCAACATCCCTGTAGCCCCGACAATCAAGGCACGACTCTCACAGAGCCGCCAGAAAACAGCATATACGAGGAAGCATTCTCGTCGTCATAGAAGTCCGGCTCCGCCTCGAGTAGCATCCCCATCTGCAATCAGACAAAGTCGGTGGGTGTTCGGAACACCGTCCCGTATTGTGAGAGTGAGTGATCAACTCAGTGGAACAATAAAGCATAGGTTAACATGTTATCAATTCAGTCAAGCAGTAATGATAAAGCAGTACAATCAAACAATTTTAACTACTCTTATTTAATGCAAGTATGAAATGACATGATGTATGCTCTTACCAAACCACCCTCAAGCGACATCATCTTACGTTCGCGAATGCTTACTCCCTCATTGCGCCACATCTACAAAGCACATGCGGTGCGATGATGCTCATGATTACCAAGTTTTTATTAGTCCATTTCAAACAGCAGTATTGGGAAACTAAGGTACCTCCCTTGTATCATTCCCAAACATGATCCATTCTAGGGTCGTCGACTCTAGTTAATCTCATACGATATTATGGTTTGAGAGGCGTTAGCGAAGGCATCACAAGGGGCTCGTCACCGTCGGCATGGATACGATCTCACCGTATGCGGCTCAATTGTTGACCGTCGGCTCGAGTACGGGTCTCACCGTACTCGGCTCAATCACTAGCCGTCGGCTCGAATACGGGTCTCACCGTACTCGGCTCAACTCATACTCTGAAGTTGCTTTGTGAAAGACTCGTCACCAATCACAGCACCTTGGAGTATACTCGAAGATACTACAGAGGACTCGTCGCCCGTCTGCACAAGTACAGGTCTCACCGTACTCGGCTCTCGCCGTAAGTATCGACAGCTCGAATACAGTGTCCCATACCACCGTATTCGGCTCACGAGTTTGGGTTGCTCAATGGTCACGACGGGGAGGCACATGGCCCCAGCGTAGGCCGACAGCTCGGCCACGGTGTCCTATACCACCATGTCCGGCTCATGAGTCTTAGCGGATCGAGGTACCATGGTTAACGGAATTGCCACTGGTAAGTTTGGTACCCTAGGTTCAAACAGTAATGACCAGACATGGTGAACACACATTTGACATATCGGGTTAATTGACGAGCCTGACTAGCTCGAGCGCACAACAAGTTGGGCGATGTGAAGCGCAAGAGCACTCCGTGTGGCCAACCACTATCGCCAACCGAAGTACGACTCGGGTTCGTCAGACACATCCATTGTGGCGACATGAATCTCAGCCACAATCTCAAGTCTGGTACCGAATGTTTGGACTATAGACATAGTCCCAAACACAATCAATTCTCATCCATAGCATGTGGAGTAAATCATGATAAATAAAGTAATTTAAGCATGTTAGTAGGCATGTTATAAGGCATGTTATAAAGCATGTTGTAAAGCACTACATCAATAGGAATACAAACACATATATTACAAGTAAGCGGTTTAAGTAGACAACCTCATGGAGGTAATCAAACATGTCTCTAGGGTAGTTGAGAATCCTATCTCAAACCCTCCTAAGGCATCTACATCCAAACACTTGCTCTAGCATTTCCACAAACACTTAACATACACTATTTCAACATACATGACTTATGTTAGAAAAATATGTATTATGGCTATCCTTTCACCTTGCGAATATTTTATCCGTGTATATCATATTCATACAACAATTAATCATGACAATTACATCTCCAAAATTTATACATAACCGGTATTTTTTAGAATACACATTTTCAACATACATAGTGTATACAAGCAAACATGTATTATGGCGATTCCTTTCGCCAAATAAGTAATTTATTCATATATCATATAATCATACGACAAATAATCATGGCAAACACATTTCCAAAATATACATGTATACGGCACTCCTTACAATACAATATTTCTACATACATAGTGTATATTAGTAAAACATGTATTTCGGCGAATCCTTTCGCCAAATAAGTATTTTATCCATATATCGTATATCCATACAACAAATAAACATGTCAAACACATTTTCAAAAAAAATACATATACGGTATTTTCTATGAATACCTAGAATATGTAAAATTCCATATTCTACAATTTTAATCGAAACAGAAAACGGAAAGCACTTTGTACATGTGTAATTGCATGCAGATCATGAATCTACCATTATCTGACATTGAAAGCATTGAAAACCATAACCTATACACCTAAAGTCTGCACCTTGTGTCGTAGAATCGTAACTGAGTCGATAGGTTCGCTAAGCTTCCTTATACGGGAGTTTGGCAACCTATGGAACGAAATACGTTAGCTATTTCATATTCTACAACCACCCAAGCCCCAAATCAGGTTAGGGTTAGGGTTTCTTACCTAGAAATGACGCCGGAATCGCCGGGAACGCGATGAGAATCAGGCGGTGGAGCTCGAATAGCGGCAGGGAACAGCAGCAGGGAGTTCCTCCCACATCTCCCACACTTTCTCTCTCTTTTCTCTTTCTTAAATCCAAATTCGTATGGCTGCCATGAGAGAGGGTTTAAGGTCCTTATATAGCCTAAAAATTTACCGAAATAGACTCCTGTTCAAAGTATACTTAGGTTATAACCAAAGCGAGACTTTTTCAGCTTAACGGAGGACTTCTGGCGGGCCTCCTTGAGCCAAAGGTCGGACTTAAGCTCACTAACGCTGGATCTACGTTCTATTAAGTTTTCGTTTCGGTCGGGATTCCAGATCACGTGTGGCGGACCAGTTTCAGTTCAACGGTCAGCGGATCTCGATCGGAGATTCCGAGTACATGTAAATGTGTATGAAATTTTTCCTGATCCGAGGGTGTAATTTGGTCAGATTCTGATGGTCTGGTTGCTTAAAACTGATCCGCAAGCGACGAGTCTCAGATTACTATTCAAGATATTTATTTTTAAAGAAAACAAGTGTTTTCACACTCACTCGCTCCGGACTCAAGCGAACAGCCGTGGGACATCGGCTGGATTTGATTTCCGAGATGGTTGTCAAGCCCAGGAAGGCGGTCCTAATTCCTTAACTTCGTGTTAATCGGACTTCCGACGTGCGGTCCAGATCAGATACGGAGTTTCAACGTGCTCCCGAGAGCAGTCGGGTAATGAGTTTGATCCTAGATTTTAGGGTAACCTAGCGTCAATGATTCTACAAGTTTTGGGTCTTGCAGATCGTATTTAAAGCGATTCAAATGGATTTCATGGCTAATCTAGTTTCGCACTTAGTTACTTTGTCTCATTTCTAAAGGATTTAGTCCTAAGTGATTTCTGTCTGAGGTGGTACCTGGGCCTTTGTAGTTTGTATATAAAGTGATCCAAGTTTTACTACTTAGCTAGTTTAAGATAGTGTCTAGGGCGAAAGTGCTATGAGAAATTGAAAGCACAAGGTAGTGAAGGGTGGGATTTGTGAAGAAAATGGTTTGAAAAGGGATTTGAAGCTTTAATTGAGCGTTTAAGAAGTTAAACCTGTGTTAGGATTGATTCATTGCCTAAGGACGTCTAATCCCAGGTTGGCAAAAATCCGGGGTGTTACATAGTGTCTCATACCACCATAATCGGCTCACGAGTCTGGTTACTCACTGGTCACTACGGGGAGGCACATGGCCCCGACGTAGGCTGACAGCTCGACCATGGTGTCCCATACCACCATGCCCGGCTCATGAGTCTTAGCGGATCGAGGTACTATGGTTAACGGGATTCCACTGGTAAGTTTGGTACCTTAAGTTCAAGCAATAGCGACCAAACATGGTGAACATACATTAGACATATCGGGTTACTTGACAGGCCTGACTAGCTTGATCGCACAATCAACTGAACGACATGAAGTACGTAAGCACTTCGCATGGCCTAACCACTATCGCCAACTGACGTACGACTCGGGTTCGTCAAACACATCTTACGTGGCGACATGAATCTCAACCACGATCTCAAGTCTGGTACCGATTGTTTGGACTATAGACATAGTCCCAAACTCAATCAATCCTTATTCATAGCATGTGGAGTAAAGCATAATAAACAAAGTAATTCAAGCATGTTAACAAGTATGTCATAAAGCATGTTATAAAGCATGTTATAAAGCACTACATAAATAGGAATACAAACACATATATTGCACAAGGAAGCGGTTTAAGTAAACACCTCATGGAGGAAATCATACATGTCTCTAAGGTAGTTGAGAATCCCATCTCAACACCCTCCTAAGGCATCATCATCCAAACACTTACTCACACAAGCATTTTCACAAACACTTAGCATACACTATTTCAACATACTTAGTGTATGTTAGCCAAACATGTATTAGGGCAAATTCTTTTGCCAAATAAGTATTTTATCCATATATCATATATTCATACAACAAATAATCATGTCAAACACATTTTCAAAATATATACGTATACGGTATTTTCTACAATACACTATTTCTACATACATAGTGTATATTAGCATAACATGTATTAGGGCGAATCTTTTCGCCAAATAAGTATTTTATCCATATATCATATATTCATACAACAACTAATCATGTCAAGCACATTTCCAAAATATATACGTATATGGTATTTTTTACGAATACCTAGAATATGTAAAATTCTATATTCTACGTCTTTAATCGAAACAGAAATCAGAAAGTACTTTATACATGTGCAATTACATGCAGATCATGAATCTATCATTATCTGACATTGAAAGCGTTGAAAACCATAACCTATACACCTAAAGCCCTCACCTTATACCATAGAATCGCAACGGATCAGCTAGGTTTGCCAAGCTTCCGTATTTGGCAGTTTGGTAGCCTAAAGAATGAAATAGGTTAGCTATTTCATAACCTACAACCCTTACAACTCCAAAATTGATTAGGGTTAGGGTTTCTTACCTCCAAACAAAGTCGGTATCGCTGGGAAAACGACAAGAACAGAGTGGTGGAGCTTGGGTAGTGGCAGGAAATAGTAGTAGGGAGATTCTCCCACTTCTCTCACTCTTCTCTCTCTTTTCTCACTTCTCTCTCTAGGGTTTCTCTCAAATTCGTATGGCTGTGAGAGAGAGGGTTCTAAGGTCCTTATATAGCCTAAAATCTCTCCAAACTAGACTTGAGGACAAGGTATACTTAGGTTATAACCAAAGCAGCATTGTTTCAGCTCAACGGAGGATTTCTGGCGGGCCTCCTTGAGCCAAAGGTCAGACTTAAGCTCACTAACCCTGGATCCAAATAAAGTTAAGTTTTCGTTTCAGTCGGAATCCCAGATCACGCGTGGCAGACCAGTTTCAGTTCAACGGTCAGTGGGTCCCGATCCGAAATTCCAAGTACATGGATATGTTTATGAAAATTTTTCTGATCCGAGGGTATATTTGGGTCAAATTCTGATGGTCTGGTTACTTACAAATTGACCGCAAGTAACAAGTCTCAGATCACTATTCAAGATATTTATTTTGGAAAGAAAACAAGTATTTTCACACTTCCTCGCTCCGGACTCAAGCGAACAGCCGTGGAACACTATCTGGATTTGATTTCCGAGATGGTTGTCAAGCCTAGCGAGGCAGTCCTAAGTCCTTAACCTCGTATTATTCGGACTCCCGATGTGTGGTCCAGACCTGATACGGAGTTTCAATGTGCTCCCGAGAGCAGTCGGGTAATGAGTTTGATCCTAGACTTTAGGATAACCTAGCGTCAATGATTCTACAAGTTTTGGGTCTTATAGATCGTATTTAAAGCGATTCAAATGGATTTCATGGCTAATCTAGTTTAGCACTTAGTCAACTTTGTCAAATTTCTAAAGGATTTAATCCTAAGTGATTTCTGGTCGAGGTAGTACTCGGGCCATTGTACGGAAATTTACGAGTCGTTACACATTATCACCACTTATCTTTGGTGTGTCCCATTTGATATACATATGGTCCATGAGAGGTGGCCCACTTGCCATATGAAGACCCATTGTGATGTATTCAAAGGCCCATGAGATATGGCCCATTGCAATGTACATAAGGCCCACTGATACGGCCCATTTGATGTATCTGAGGCCCATGGGTCGAGGCCCAATGAGATGTATATAGGTCCATTGCAATGTGTGATTTCACCGTGGTATATATAATGATGTTTATGGTGGGCCGTGCCTTAGGAACAATGATGGTTTGACGTCCACATTGTAAAAATAATGTTGGTTAAATATGCGCATTATAACTCTCCCTAGGGCCCATTGATAAGCCTGTACTTGTTGTGTGCAGGCCATTTAGGCCCATCTTCATTGTGTGGACAGTTCAACACTTTATAACATGCTTAGCATAGATCCATGATTCATGCCCATATGCATCATATGTATGCTTGATATGAGTAATGTTTGATCATATCATAAGCCGTCGGGCTGAGACATTTACGGGACTCCTTATGGGACGGAGTGCCCCCCATGATCGAGTAATACGTGCGAGTGTGCTGCATGATTGTATCGTGTGACTCATGCATCTCGCATATGTGTGACTTGATCATTGTACGCTCTAGCGACATCAGGGTCATGGCTCCACAGGCACATCGTGGATGGCCGTATCAGATACTAGAAATACTTGGTTCTAGCACTGTGGGCACTTAGGATGTCCTTGGGTGAAAGTCCCAGAACTTGTTTGGTACCAGAAGGTGCTCCAACGTCTAGACCAAGTGGATACACGAGCGCCCGAGTGCCGAATACCAGTAGGCCGTGTCTCCCACTATGTCGTGGTCGGTTGGAAGGGTGTGTGGCCTTATCCGCCCGAGTGAGGGGGCTATAAGTTAGGATGAGTTTAACTAGCTCGCAAATGAGTCCGCTATCGATGAGTCGGGTAGGTATTGACAGACTACTGGTCGGGTAGGTTTGCTGACGAAGTCTGTCTGCGAGGGTTTGTCGGTATCGATGCCTTTGGGGAATATTGCAGTATTAGACCAATTTTGCTCGTCTTGCCCCGTTCTGATTGAGGATATCTTCTTGCCTACCGACCTATTCATATTACCGATGTCCGAGTTTGATGTCATTCTAGGCATAGATTGGCTCGCTGAGTACCATGCCATATTGGACTGCTATGCCAAGACAGTCATGTTCTGTATACCCAGTGTGCCGGTGTTCCAGTTTGTTGCCGAGCGCAGAGGAGATCAGCTTTCCTGCTTGTTGTCATGTATCGTTGAGGAGTTAGTTGCTTTGAGTATCGACCAGCTGCCTGTCGTTTGTGGTTTTCCCGATGTGTTCCAGGAGATTCTGGGGTTACCACCTCATCGGCACACTAATTTCCAGATTGATCTTGTGCTCGGTACCACACCTATTTTGAAGGCCCCGTATTATATGGTACCGGTGGAGTTGTGGGAACTGCAGAAGCAGTTGCACGAGTTGCGTGAGTTAGGTTTTATCCGTCTGAGCAGTTCACCGCGGGGAGCGCCGGTACTCTTCGTGAAGAAGAAGGATGACTCATTCAGGTTTTGTGTGGATTACTGCGAGCTCAACAAGGTCACGATCAAGAACAAGTACTTGCTTCCGAGGATCGATGATTTGTTTGATCAGCTGCAGGAGGCGCAGTTCTTTTCAAAAATAAACTTATGGTCCAGTTATCATCAGGTTTGGGTCTGAGATGAGGATATCCGAAAGATAGCTTTCAGGACATGCTACGGTCATTTCGAGTTCCAGGTATGTCCTTTGGACTGACCAATGCGCCCGCGGTATTCATGCAGTTGATGAACGAGGTCTTCCGTCCGTATCTCAACCAGTTTGTTGTGGTGTTCATTGACGATATTCTGATATATTCGAGGACCCGTGAGGAGCATGAGCGACATGTGGAGATTACATTACAGACACTCCATGCACACTATCTTTACATGAAGCTGAGAAGTGCGAGTTTTGGCAGGAGGAGGTGAAGTTCCTCGGTCATGTGGTGATGAGGCAGGGCGTCGTAGTGGACCTCTCAAAGATTGATGCCGTGCATCGGTGGGGCCAGCCCACGAACGCATCTGAGATCCACAGTTTCCTTAGTTTAACGGGCTACTACTAACGTTTCATTGAGGGATTCTCTCATATTGCTGCCCCGTTGACCAGGTTGACCGGGAAGGGCGCCTAGTTCGTTTGGAACGACGCTTGTGAGCTGGCATTTATGGAGCTGAAGGACCACCTCACGTCTACTCCTGTCCTCACTCTTCCCTCTGGGAGATGGATTTGTTGTATTTACTGATGCCTCGCGAGTTGGCTTAGGTGCTGTCTTGATGTAGCACGAGAAGCCGGTGGCTTATGCATCTTGCCAGCTCAAGTTCCATGAGCTGAACTGCCCCATGCATGACTTAGAGCTGGCAGTAGTTATCTTCACACTGAAGTTGTAGAGGCACTATCTTTATAGGGTGAGGTTCGAGCTCTTCTCTGACCATAAGAGCTTGAAGTATCTGTTCTCTTAGTCCGAGCTGAACATGAGACAAAGGCGTTGGATGAAGCTCGTGAAGGACTATGATTTTGATCTCCAGTACCACCCAAGTAAGGCAAACATGGTGGCGGATGCTCTCAGCCATCAGCCATGAGGCCTGGTGGCGCACGTGATGATTCAGGAGTGGAGGATGCTTGAGGATGTATTTGTATTTGACTTCGAGATCGGCTTGCAGTTTTCTATTGTGCAGTTATCGAGCTTGTCGATTTAACCCTCTCTTGTCGCAAGGGTGATCGAGGCTCAACAGGCAGATGAGTCATTGCATGATTATTGAGCAGAGGCAGCATCTGAGAGTCAGACAGATTGACAGATTGGTTCTGATAGTAAGCTTCATTTCAAAGGCCGATTATGTGTCCCGGATATTCCTTAGTTGTACAAAGATCTTATGATTGAGGCACATCGATTGTGGTTCTCTATCCACCCTGGCTCGATGAAGATGTATCGCGATATGAGGTGTCAGTGTTCTTGGACAGGGATAAAATGCCAGATAACTAGTTTTGTGGCCGAGTGTGACACATGTCAGCGTGTTAAGGCCAATCATCAGAGACCCCTTGGTCTATTGTAGTCATTGAGTGTCCCGATGTTGAAGTGAGATCACATATCTACAGATTTTTTCATGGGTTTGCTGAGGACACAACGTAGTCATGATGCCATCTGGGTTGTCGTGGACCATCTGATGAAGTCGACATATTTTCTTGCGATTCGTGAGACTTGGCATGCGGACTAGCTCGCTAAGATGTTTATTGATGAGATCGTGAGACTGCACGGTATTCCTGTCTCGATCATTTCTGACCGAGACCCGAGGTTCACGTCTCAGTTTTAGAGGAGCTTCCAGAGAGCGATGGACACTGATTTGCAGCTTAGCATCGCGTATCATCCATAGACCGATGGGAAGACCGAAATGGTCAACCAGATTCTTGTGGATATGCTTCGGGCCTACGCGATTGATTTTTTGGGTAGATGGGATGAACACATGAGATTGGCTGAGTTCGTATACAATAATAGTTATCTAGCGACCATTGACATGGCTCCTTTTGAGACATTATATGGCAGACCGTGTAGGTCTTCGAGTTGTTGGACCGATATTCGAGAGCGGCGTCTCCTAGGTCCCGAGCTTATGCAGCAGACGTCAGAGGCTATCGATATCATCAGGCAGAGGATACGCACAGATCAGATCCATCAGAAGAGTTTTGCTGATCGTCGATGTCGTCCTTTGAAGTTTTGTAAGTACAATAGTTATTTGCCCCTTTGGTTGTCAAATTTTGTGGTCCCAAAAATACAATCATGTCTTATGTAGCATATTAACTTGTATGTTCAAGTCAATGCATCAATGCTACAAGCTAAGAACGGTGATCTACTTCAAGAAGTTCAAGTTGAAGTTATTTGTCTACGGTGATTTACTTCAACAAGTTCAAGCTCAAGTTATTTGTCTACTTCTACAAGCTTCAATGATTAGAATATTTCAAGAGCTACATCAGAAGACAAATTCTTGTTTAAGTCTCAAGTACAACTCAAGAATAACAGTACAAGATGAAGTTCAAGCTTTAGAAGATCTCAAGTTCAAGCTACATCAGAGATCTCAAGCTTCACAATCTTCAAAAGTCAACCAACATTTGAAGAAATGAAGACTTAATGTCCATACTTCATATTTATGGTATGAATGACCTTAGTTTGACCTTAGGGTAGGTCATTTTGTATACATAATTCAAATTAAATTTTTTTACGGGTATTTGGTCTGTTCTAAAACCAGTCCTAGACTCTATTCAACTAGTCCTAGAATTGGCTTGACTAGTCTAAGAAATTTCAAGACCAGTCTTAAGTTGTTGCAAATTTTCAAAATTTTTTGGTTGAGCTTCGACCAGTCCTGGAGTCTGCTCGACCGGTCATAGGAACAGTGCCGACTCATTGATGACCAGTCCTGTAGCTACGACTCAAACTCCAGCAACCATTCTTAATTCCTCACGACCAGTCGTGGGATGGTCATGATCAGTCGTGGAGGCCTCACGACCAGTCATGGACGCCTTACGACCAGTCGTGGAATGGTTTTATCTGATTGCGCTTAAAATTTCAAAATGCAGTTCGACCTGCGATTAGTCATGGTGGCCACTCGACCAGTTGAAGACGTGATTTCTGCATTTATAAATAGAACACGAATTTCAGAGTTTTTCAAGAATTCAGATCAAGTAAAATCAAGGCATCACTCTGAGATATGTTTGTGTTAATTTTCAAGCTACGCTGTGCATATTTAATATTCTCTTTTATTAGATTTATTTATTTGATTTTGTTTCTGTATTCCAATCTAAATTGAAAAGAAGAATTGCTGTATTCCTTCTTCTTGGAATCGAAATCAAATAGAGCTAGCCCATTTGGTTTAATTTAAAATTAATTAGAAATTAGAACCATATCAAAGTGAGTATTGGACATTGAACTTTTATATTCGAACTTCTACTCTGATTGGTTCTTCCGGGCTACAACGAAAGGAGAAATCCAGGTATTTTACTTTATTGTAAATTTCCTTGTTTTTGGTTTTTGTTTGAGATTAAGCCAGAAAAATCTCAATCTAGTGGTTATTTGAGGAGAGCCAGAAAACTCAGAAGTGGGGTTTTTTTTTGAAATGGGTTTCTAAGGTTACCTGCTTGGTTGCCCACACTGCATTCAAAGCGACAAGCCATTCAAAGTGGTGCCTAGATAGTGGGTGCCCGAGGCATATGACAGGCAACAAGGCTTTATTCACCGACCTTAAAGATATGACTAATGGGTTAGTCACATTTGGTGATGGTAGCAACTACAAGATTATTGGCCAAGGTACGGTTTAACTCTATAACCTTCCCTTATTTAAGAATGTTTTACATGTTGAGTGGCTAAAACACAACCTCTTTAGCATATCTCAAATATGCGATAACAATCACATTGTGAACTTTTCTAAACAAGGTTGTGAAATTTTAAACAAAAAGGGTTCTGTAATATTAACTGGTCACCGGACTTCTAAAAACTGCTATATTGTAAGCGATGGTAGCTCATGTAATCAATCGTCTTAGACAGAATTATGACATAAACGCCTTAGACATGTACACTACCATAATTTATACAGATTGAGCATGGATCCAAACTAAAAAAAGTTCTCAAGTTTATAAGATCCGTAGTGATCATGGATCTGAGTTTGAGAATAACAGTTTTGAGAAATTCTGTAGCGATCAGGGAATATCGCATGAATTCTCTACGCCCAAAACACCATAACAAAATGGAATTGTGGAGAGAAAAAATAGAGTGCTTCAAGAAATGGGAAATGTAATGTTGAATAGTATGAAGCTCCCTAGAAACCTTTGGGCTGAAGCCATAAATACTGCGTGCTATATTATCAACCAAGTTTATACATGTAAATCTAATAATAAAACTACTTATGAACTTTGGTTTGATAAGAAGCCTACTGTTAAATACTTTCGAGTTTTTGGCAGCAAGTGATATATTTTATGTGACTGTGAAAATCTGGGAAAGTTTGACACTGAAAGTGACGAAGGGATCTTTTTAGGATACTCTTTAAACAGTCGGGCATATCGTGTACTGAACAACAGGACCAGTGTGTTTCAAGAATCTATTAATGTGGTCATTGATGATCACTTGAATACACCTGGCCTAAGTTCAGATAATGATGAAGTTTTTTTAATTGACAAACCAGATACTTCATCAAGTCAAAATAATTCTGAATTAAGGACTGTCAATGATCATCGAACCACTCAATTTCTTGAAAACCCTCTCACTGGTGTGCGCACTCGTAGATAATTAGAAGACATATGTAACTACGTGTATTTTACATCCAAGATTGAACCGGCTAACGTAAAAGAAGCGCTTTCTGACGAAAACTGGATAGTTGCTATGTAGGAAGAACTTAATCAATTTGTCCAAAATGATGTCTGGAATCTTGTTCCTAGACCTAAAGATAAACATATTATCGGAACAAAGTGAATTTTTAAAAATAAGTCTAATGAACTTGGGAATATTATTCGAAACAAGGTAAGACTGGTTGTACAAGGGTACACTCAAATAGAAGGCATTGATTACGATGAAACCTTTACCCCAGTTGCTCGCCTTGAATTAATCAGACTTTTTATATCCATTGCATGCTTTCAAAAATTCAAAATTTATCAAATGGATGTAAAGAGTGCCTTCTTAAATGGCGATCTGCATGAAGAAGTTTATGTTAAACAACCAATGGGTTTTGAAGACCCTAAGAACACTAATCATGTTTATCGCCTTAAAAAGGCTCTCCACGGTTTGAAACAAGCTCCCAGGTCATGGTACGAAAAATTGACTAAGTTTTCACTAAGTCATAATTTTCTAATGGGAAGTGTTGATAAAACTCTGTTTGTTAAGAAACATAACGATCATATCTTAATAGTACAAATCTATGTTGATGATATTATTTATGGATCTACCTATACTAACATGACTGTTGAGTTTGTAGATTTAATGAAATCTAAGTTCGAAATGAGCATGATCAGGGAATTGAATTATTTTCTAGGGTTGCAAGTAAAACAACAACCTGATGGTATTTTTATTTCTCAAACCAAATATGCTTTGAACTTGATTAAAAAGTTCGGATTTGAGAATGGTAAGAATTTTGATACCCCTATGAGTACAACCTTAAGTCTCTCAAAAGGCTCTATAGGTAAAAATATAGATCCTAAACTATATCCTAACATGATTAGCAGTTTACTTTATTTAATTGCAAGTAGACCTGATATTGCTTTAAGTGTTGGTATTTGTGCTAGATATCAGTCTAACCCTCAAGAATCTCATCTAACTGCTGTTAAACGGATTATGCGATATGTCGCAAGTTCTGTTAATTTGGGTTTCTGGTATCCATATGATACTAGTGTTCAGTTGGTTGGGTATTCAGATGCTGATTGGGTTGGTAATATCGATGATAGAAAATCAACCAGTGGTGGCTGTTTCTATATCAGAAATTGTTTAGTTTCTTGGTTTAGCAAGAAGCAAAGTTCCGTATTGTGAGGCTGAATACATCGCAGCTAGAAATGCATGTACTCAGCTTGTTTGGATGATACGTATGTTAAGTGATTATGGAGTTTCACAAGAATTAATGATATTATATTGTGATAATTCTAGTGCTATAAATATTTTAAAAAATCTAATCCAGCATTCACGTACCAAGCACATTGACATTAGGTATCATTACATTTGTGAATTAGTGGAAGAAAAAATAATCTCTTTAGATTACATTCCGACCGAGACTCAACTTGCTAACATTTTCACTAAACCGCTCGACAAAAGCAGGTTTAATAAATTAAAATTTGATCTTGTCATGTGTAATTTAAATTGATTATTCATGCATATGTGTATCATAATGTATATATATTTGATAATCTATTGGTTTAAATTTTAAATTTTTATGGAAAAATGCATAATTTTGTTGGTACACGACCAGTCGAGGATGTGCTCGACCAGTTGTGTTATGACCGGTCAAGAACAGTCCTTGACCAGTCGTGTAGTGCGCTGGACCTTTTTAATTTGGAGGAAAAACTCTTCTTCCTCATTTCCTATTTCTTCTCCAACGGGCATAAGCACGACTAGTCATACCCAACCGTCTGATTCATCAAGGTTAGTGCATTTTTTTGGTCAATCTTATAGATTCATGTTCTATTCTCTTCATTTTTATCATTTGAGTACTTGATTTCAAGCTTTGTTGAGATTTTGGGATTTTTCTTCTCCATTTGCTGATCTTAGAAAACCCATCTCTACTTCCTTTGTGATTTCTTGTTGCTTTGGTTTTCTTCAAGAAAATGGATACTAGATGGAAAAAGAAAACTGCTCGTGGTCCATCATCCTCCAGATCAACTCCTATCTCTAAGCGTCATCTTCGGTCATCCGAAGATGATCCCGCTCATGTATGGAATTTGCGTATGCGCAAAGTCATTATTGAAAAAGTTGTTAGTCTTAACCACATTGCTCCTTTTGGTATCCTTCCTCTTCTCCAATTTGTAGGTTGGGATAACATCCTACATTGCGGTGGGCCGACATACCAATCCATTGCACAGGCCATTATTGCATGTATCTCTAAATTTTTATTTGATAATTTAACGTATAATATTGATACTAGAGAAGGTCCATTTATAGTAGACCGTCATCTGATTTCGGATCTTATGGACATACCTGTCAATGACGAAGGTATTCCTATTCAGGCTCTAGTGGAAAAACCATCAGAATCAGAAAAACGTATATTAACCAGAGATTTGTGTAATATGGACGTTCAATGGACTCATAAAGGGAATGCACTCCCCGCAAAGTATTTGTTACCCAAATATAGGATTCTCCACAGAAACTTTACTTCAAATTTATATCCATGTTCTGGTAATAAAGACGAACTGAGTTCCTTCATGGTTCGAGTTTTGCATTCTATTGTCATTGGTAATAAAGTCTGTCTGCCTTCTTTAATATGTCATTTCATCATTCAGTTTCGTCTTTATCGAGGACACAGTGATATTCCATTTGCATATCTTATGATTGTGTTAGCTTCTCACAAGCTAGTTTCTATGCCTGTCGGAGAGGCTCCTATTTACCATCTTTTGTTTAACAATACTAATATAAATAAGATGAATTTGGAATTGGCTCCTGGCCATAGAGATGTGGGTGGTGGTGGTGCCGAAGTAGGGAATGAAGAAGAAGGTGGCGATCTTCCTCTTGATGATATAAATATGGACGATATTTTTGATGAAATTGAATCAGATTCTACAAATGATCCTGACTATGAGCCATCTGATTTTGATGCTCGTCTTCGTTCTCTTGAGGAGAAGGTAGGGAATATGAATGTTGCCCATGATTTGCAATTTAAGTATATGCGTAAGTATCTTAGGCGCATTAACAAGGGGCTTCATCAACTTGATCCTACCATACTTGCTCCTTCCTCAGGATCTAATTAAGTGTTTTAATCTTTGGCTTGTAATAACTATTATACTACTTTTGTTGGTGTGTGGACTTACGCCAGTTTGTATGACTGACTTTTGTTTCAACTGGTTAATGCTATGTGAACTTTGAATTTACTTAGTTTTACTTGCATATCTTAACTAGTTATTCGTTTCATTACTCTCTTATTGGTCTTCCACTTCCATTTCTTCCTTTCTTCCTTTGTCATATTGTGAGGAGGAGAATAATTTAAGTTTGATAAATATGGATATGGGGGAGATAAATATGGATTATGCGGGAGTAGAGTAGTATATCATTTTTATGCTGGATTTACGTGTGCTACTCAGGGGGAGTAAGTAATGAAGAATTTGTGAATGACAACTGGTGCATGATTCGTTAATTAGGCTATAACTGGTTTACTTTTATAACTGGTGCATGATTTCTTTTGTGTTCATATTGATCATATTTTTTAAGTGTGTTTTGTCACAAATTTGATGAAGGGGGAGATTGTAAGTGCAATAGTTATTTGCCCCTTTGGTTGTCAAATTTTGTGGTGCCAAAAATAGAATTTATGTCTTGTGTAGCATATTGACTTGTATGTTCAAGTCACTGCATCAATGCTACAAGCTAAGAATGGTGATCTACTTCAAGAAGTTCAAGTTGAAGTTATTTATTTACTGTGATCTACTTCAAGAAGTTCAAGTTCAAGTTATTTGTCTATTTCTGCAAGCTTCAATGATTAGAATATTTCAAGAGCTACATCAGAAGACAAGTTCTTGTTTAAGTCTCAAGTACAACTCAAGAATAATAGTACAAGATGAAGTTTAAGCTTTAGAAGATCTCAAGTTCAAGCTACATCAGAGATCTCATGCTTCACAATCTTCAAAGGTCAACCAATATTTAAAGAAATGAAGACTCAATGTCATACTTCACATTTAAGGTATGAATGACCTTAGTTTGACCTTAGGGTAGGTCATTTTGTATACATAATTCAAATTAAATATTTTTACAAGTATTTGGTCTATTCTAAGACCAGTCCTGGACTCTGTTCGACTAGTCCTAGAACTGGCTCGACCAGTCCAAGAAATTCCAAGACCAGTCCTAAGTTGTTGCAAATTTTCAGAATTTTTTGGTTGAGCTTCGACCAGTCCTAGAGTCTGCTCGACCGGTCATAGGAACAGTGCCGACTCATTCAAGACCAGTCTTGCAGCTATGACTCAAACTCCAGCAATCATTCTTAGTTCCTCACGACCAGTCGTGGAGGCCTCACGACCAGTCATGGACACCTTACGACCAGTCATGGAACGGTTTTATCCGATCGCGCTTAAAATTTCAAAATGCAGTTCGACCTACGATTAGTCATGGTGGCCACTCGACCAGTTGAAGACGCAATTTTTGCATCTATAAATAGAACACGAATTTCAGAGTTTTTCAAGAATTCAGATTAAGTAAAATCAAGGCATCACTCCGAGATAAGTTTGTGTTAATTTTCAAGCTACGCTGTGCATATTTAATATTCTCTTTTGTTAGCTTTATTTATTTGATTTTGTTTCTACATTCCAATCTGAATTGAAAAGAGGAATTGTTGTATTCCTTCTTCTTGGAATCAAAATCAAATAGAGCTAGCCCATTTGGTTTAATTTAAAATCAATTAGAAATTAGAACCATATCAAAGTGAGTATTGGACATTGAACTTCTATATTCGAATTTCTTCTCTGATTAGTTCTTCCGAGATACAACGAAAGGAGAAATCCAGGTATTTTACTTTATTGTAAATTTCCTTGTTTTTTATTTTTGTTTGAGTTTAAGCCAGAAGAATCTCAATCTAATGGTTATCTGAGGAGATCCAGAAAACTCAGAAGTGGGGTTTTTTTTTGAATTGTATAAGCCCATTTGAAAGACACAATTAAGAAGATTTTAGGTGAAACCGTGAAACCTATTTTCATAGTGAAAGCTGATATCCCCTATATGAGGATATTAGGAGTGGAGTAGCAATCTGTGTGACTGTTGTTTAACAGTTGGTGTACACACAGGAGAACCACTATAATTCTCTGTCTTGTGGTTTGAATGTTTATTTAATTTCTATCTTTTATCATTCAAAGCTGTGGAATGTATGTGTGGATGTGAATGTTGTAATCTTTTACATTTCAAGCATTGTGGGAATGTTGTAATAGTTTAGAATTTAATTTCTTGCTATTTCCTTTATTTCCTTTCAGTTTGAGTTTTTGATATTCAAATTGTTCTAGTAAGGTTGTCCTGCCATAAACCCTTGGTTTTTATGGTGCAAGGTTGTCCTTAGAACAACATTGGTATCAATCTCTTTATTTGAGTTTGTTTTACATTTCAGTACTGTGATTTGTTTAAAGTTTTATCTTTCATTAATTGTTTATAAGGCTATCATATTCATTTAAATTTCACTGTTAAAGTTTAATTTAGCATAGTCCTATTCACTCCCCCCTCTAGGACATATAGCTAGACTTTTTTTAAGTTTATTGTTGGGGACCATGTGTATCTCAAGGTCTCGCCCATGAAGGGTGTGGTTCATTTTGGAGTGAAGGGCAAACTTGCCCCGAGATTTATAGGACCTTTCGACATCACTGGGTGCACTGGTGCCATGACCTATCGGCTTGCCTTGCCATCTCAGTTGTCTGGTGTCCACAACGTTTTCCACGTTTCGATGTTAAGGAAGTGTGGGTCAGACATTGTGCCTGTTATTGATTAGTAGCCGTTGGAGGTTCGTGAGGACACTTCTTACGTTGAGCAGCCAGTTCGTATCCTCGATCGGAAGGAGCAAGTCCTACGGACCAAGGTCATCCTCTTAGTGAAGGTGCAGTGGGGCCATCATAGTGTGGATGAGGCATCTTGGGAGTGCAAGGAGGAGATTTGAGAGCACTATCCCCATCTTTTCGATGTTTGATTGTATGTTGTATTGTGTTTTAATTATACATGATATTATGTATCCTATTTCCTTATGAGCTGTGTTTAGCTGCGATGGTAGTATAAATTTTGATGACGAAACTTTTATTAGGTGGGGAGAGCTGTAAGACTCGTATCCTAGTCCGTACTGTTCCGTCGACTCCTGCGATCCTTCCTGTCGAAGTCCGGCAATCCGCAATTTATAATCGATGTTTGCGCGCGACCCTAAGTCGTATCCCATAGATTTAAGTCGGCTTAATTTGAGACTTATACCATTGTAACCGCACCGTCGCCATGACTCGCGCACCGATCCGATACCTAGGTCCGAAGATGTTGGCCCATGTTTATTTCGAAGAAAACACCATGTGTTTGCAATCCCAAGAGAATCTCTACAACATGTCCCATCAATCCATCACTCAATCAATCAATCAATCACCTCATGTCAAGTATAAGAGCACCCATACTTCCTTTCTCCACAAGTCAAGCAACCACTAATTCAACCAACTTCTCACCTCACCCATCACTCACCTCACATCCATCACTCACCTCACATCTATCACCCATCACTCTCTCCCCTTACAACCTCTCTCTCTCTCTCTCATTTCTCAACACAAAATTCCAAGCAACAAAGAGAGCAAAAGAGTGGACGTCCAAGCTATCCCAAGTGAGAAAAGAGTGAGTTGTGTGGCCCACGTTCCATCCCAAGATCTCTCATCCTAGCCCTTTATTTCTCATCACCCTCCATCAAAGTGAGACACAAGGAGATCAGCGTTCTATCGGACCAAGAAGATCAAACGGTGGGTGCTTCTATAGGCTAGTTTTTATGTTTTTATAATGGGCCAAGTGAGGCCTACCCATTGATGGTATGGATCTCACTTTGGACCCTAGATGTGGCCGATGGCCCACCTTGATCCTCATGATCATTCCATGATGGGGCCATTCTCCATGGACCCCATCATGATGTTTATCTTCCTTACATAAATAGGGTCATCTAGACCGTACATTTTGGTGGAGAAAGGATCTCCACCGTTGAATTTGATCGGTGGGCCTATATGTATTAGGACCCACCTTGATGTATGTTTTAAATTATGGAAGGGAGGGCCCATAGTGTCAAGGTCCCTCCATCACTCGATCTCTCTCTTTCTCACTCCCTTTTCTTTTGATTTTGGCCCCTTGATGTATGTATTTTATCCAAGTCATCTACCTTTGTGGGACCCACTTATAGGGGTGCACACGGTTCAGTTTGGTCCGGTTTTGGGGTGAAACCAGAACCGAACCGTTCCTAACGGTTCTAGGAAATTCAGAACTGGAACCGGACCGTTGGCACCCTAGAACCAAACTGGAACTGAACCGTTAAAATCGGTTCGATTCCAGATCGGTTCCACGGTTCTGGGCTTTTTATAATCCAGCCCAATTGGAGGCTCATGTCCATCCATGTTGTGGTCCATTTGATGAATGGTTTAGATATTGTATAAGGTGGGCAAAAATACATTTACGAAAATAATTGTTCTAGAGAAAATAATTATAAGGTGTGCAAAAATACATCGGTTTGGTTCGAGGTTCAGTTCTACGGATCAGATCCACGGTTTGGTTCTATGGATCGGTTCACGGTTCTGTTCGGTTCTACATACCCCCAAACTGAGAACTGAACTGATGTCACCAGTTCTTTGATTTTTGAA
Organism: Magnolia changhungtana; assembly: GCA_030180095.1. NCBI lineage: Eukaryota > Viridiplantae > Streptophyta > Magnoliopsida > Magnoliales > Magnoliaceae > Magnolia > Magnolia changhungtana. The sequence goes on along the minus strand of JASAUF010000384.1, from coordinate 2,034,402 downwards.
ACCGGAACCGGAAACGGTTCACTCTAGAACCGGACCGTTTGGTCGGTTCCGGTCCGGTTCCACGGTTCTACCGGTTAAATGTGCACCCCTACCCACTTATAGACGTGTAGAATCTACACCGTCCAAACCATGTGGGCCCTACCTTAGGGTGATGGGGAGACACGAATATCAAATTGATCCTATCAGGTGGGCCATGTCTATGTGGGACCCACCTTAAAGAATTGTGTATTCACGTCATCTGTCCAGCGTCCAGGGATGCTGGACGTGGGTTCACACAACAAAAAAAAAGATTTTTTAAGGCTTTTGGGTGGGCCTCTCACACAGGTCCCACCCTGATGCATTGATCCAATCCACGCCATCCATCCCATTTCCCAAATCATTTTAGGCGTTGAGCCAAAAAAATGAAGTCAATCCAGTTTTCTGGCGGGTTATAGCATAGAAAACAGTGGTTTTCACCGTTAAAATGCACTTTGATGTTTCTGTACCCCAAAATATATCAAATATTGGGCTTGTTGGATCTGTTATAGGTTGTAGGATCTACTGGGTGGGTGGATTTTGCTGATGTGGGCCCCACCTAAGAAAAACCTCAAAAATGCACTTTTTCAAAAAAAAAATACGACGGCCTTTCTTCTTTGCGCCAGCAGCAGAGAGCATTCTTTGGCTCCCACCGTGGACGAGCGGGCAGGATAGGGGTGCCGTATGTGGGCCTCATTGTGATGTGTGTTGAGCATCCACGCCGTGCATTGGTGGGCCCCTTAAGGCAGTGGGCCCCTTCCCAAAATCAGCCATATACATGGCTCAGGTGGCCCACATCATAGGAAACAGTGGTGATTGAACAGATGCCATTGAACCCTTTTTGGGTATTATAGAAGTTTAGGGTCAATATGAAATTTATTTTTCCTCTGCCTCCAGGTCTGTGTGACCTTAGCAAAAGGTTAGACGGCAGGTCAACATTATGGTGGGCCCCACGTGGGACCCACTATTGATGTATGTGTTTTATTCACACCACCGTCCTCTGCCGTGGACGGCGGAACCCACCATGTATGTGCTTTATCAATGCCGTCCAGGCAATTGCTGGACGGCCAGTAGGCCCCACCCTTGATGTTTGTGTTATATCCAAACCTTCCATTTAATTGGTGGGCTTTGTGTGTGGACCCCACGATGATGCATGTGTTGTATACTAACCATCCAACCATTTTGTTTGGTAATCTTAAGGCTTGAGTTTAAAATTAAGACAAATCTATGATTAGGTGGACCACACTATAGAAACAGTGGGTTCAAACGTCCACCATTAAAACCCCTTTCAGGTCAGTGTGACCTCATAATCAGATAGGATGGGAAATAAATGTTATCGTGGGCCTTGGAAATTTTAATGGTGGAAAATCATTATCACCACTTATCTTTAATGTGGCCCATTTGATATACATATGGCCCATGTGATGTGGCCCACTTGCCATATGAAGGCCCATCGTGATGTATTCAAAGCCCCATGGGATTTAGCCCATTGCAATGTACATAAGCCCCATTGATGCTGCCCATTTGATGTATCTGAGGCCCATGGGTCGAGGCCCAATGAGATGTATATAGGTCCATTGCAATGTGTGATTTCGCCATGGTATATATAATGATGTTTATGGCGAGCTGTGCCTTGGGAACAATGATAGTTTGACGTCCACATTGTAAAAATAATGTTGGTTAAATGTTCGCATTATAACTCTCCCTAGGGCCCATTGATAGGCCTGTACTTGTTGTGTGTAGGCCATCTAGGCCCATCTTCATTGTAAGGACAGTTCGTCACTTTATAACATGCTTAACATAACTCCATGATTCATGCCCATACACATCATATGTATGCTTGATATGTGGAATGTTTGATCATATCATAAGCAGTCGGGTTGAGACATTTACGGGACTCCTTATGAGACGGTGTGCCCCACTTGATCGTATAGCATGCGAGAGTTTGATGCATGATTGTACGGTGTGACTCATGCATCTCACATATGTGTGACTTGATGATTATACGCTCTAGCAACATCAGGGTCATGGCTCCACAAGCACATCGTGGATGGCTGTATCGAATACTGAAAATACTTGGTTCTAACACCGTGGGCACTTAGGATGTCCTTAGGTCAAAGTTCCAGAACTTTTTTGGTACCAAGAGGTGCTCCAACGTCTAGACCGAGTGGATACATGAGCACCCGAGTGCCGAATACCAGTAGGCGGCGTCTCCCACTGTGTTGTGGTCGGTTGGAAGGGGGTGTGGCCTTATCCGCCCAAGTGAGGGGGCTAAGCTAGGCTGAGTTTGACTAGCTCATAAATGAGTCCGCTATCGATAAGCCGGGTACCTATTGGCAGACTAGTGATCAGGCAGATAGTGAGGTCTATTCCGCTCACTGGGCTATGCGGCTAGGGAGGCGACAGTCAGTGTGGAGCGTACTAGACCCTAGTGATATCCCAAAGAGGAACTCTACTGATATGTGTACTTGATGAGGACTGGCATACTTGCTTTGCATCTCGCATATGACATTTGGCTACATAGGCCTTGTATCGCATGGCCTTGGTATGACCGATAGCATTCATGCCTTGCATCACATAGCTTTGGTACAGCTGATAGCATTCATGGACTTACCTGCATACTTCCGCATTACTCTAATATTGTATACTTGGCACTTGCCGTGCGCACATACTTACACCACCCTCTAAGCTTTTGTAAGCTTATGCACGATCGTTGCATGCAGGTGGCATTGGATCGCAGCAGCGCTGAGGTAGGAGCGCACATCAGATTATTTTGGAGTTTTTGATCACCTTGTATTTCCCTTCCCGCATTATACTTAAAGTTTTAATATAGTGGATATGTGGTGATGTTATTTTGTGACTTGGTTATGCTGCATTACAAAAAAAAATTCATACTAAAAATCTTCCTTGTAGAATCCTCGGATCGGAATTTGGTATGTGAGTGCCGGGATCCGAGAATGGGGCACTACGGAGGCTGTCGGCGCCGGATTCGGCGATCGAGAATTTTGTGAGCCCATTTTAGGGCATGACACCTGATTTCTCTTGGTGCAGTCGAGGTTATAGGGTGCCGGTTCACAAGTATTGATGGTGTCCTTAAAGTATCTAAGGGGGCACGGGTGATCATGAAAGCGCAATAACTCTATAATGCTTACAGGTTGATTGGGAGCACTTCAAAAGGTGGAGCTACAATGGCTATAGTAGATTCCACCTCTGTACATGTATAGCATGCTGGGCATGGCCACATGAGCGGGCCGGGCAGGAAGGATGTGACGCGCGGTTAGACAAACAGATCAGGTGGAGCAGCCACCTGTGAGAAGAATCACACCGTATAAATGCAGGTGATCGATAAGGTACATGGATGACTCCAATACCATAGGGGATCCGTCTTCTATTTAGATGGCTCTAGGTGAGCTTAGTGCTGAGAAGTGGAAGGTGACTATGGATGATGTGATGGACTCGTTGTATGAGAGAGATGGGTCGACTTCTGAGAGATATTCGCGACGACGGTATAACAGGTGTCTATTAGATCCATATTGGTGCTGGTTGCCCAATGTGATCTTGAGCTAGAATGGAAGGATGTGGAGATAACATTTTTGCATGGGAAATTGGAAGAGCTGTTTTACATGAAGTGATGTTTTATTTAAACCAACATGATTTAAATGATTTTTAAACTTGCAAGTATACGAATTAGATGTAGATATGGTACGTATTACGAGATCGTTCCCACGAGGACTGGTCGTCACAATTCAAATCTATGACTCTCCTTAACTAATCCAACAAATAATGGAGCGAATTACTGAGCACAATTCTATGAAGAAAAACAATTGAGAATAGAGAAGAAAATTCAGTCAGAGAAAGAGCACTAGGACTTTTGAATCCACCCCTAATTATCCTAACCCTTATTTTGTCTGTTGATTCACCTTAATCTAGATTGATACCACTTAAATAGAGAAAGCACAATCTGTGTCCTTAATCGGGCATACAGAATGTCTAATTCCTTTAAGCAATGCCATGAATAACATATCCCATGTCCTTGGTCGGGCACATGGAATGTACAGTTCATTAAAGCACCACTGTTTCTTCCTCTATAGGAAACCCGTTTCTTGATCGACACAAGCACCTACAATAAGCATCCAAACAACATCCATATATATACTTTGGTCAAGTTCATAGATGGAGAAGTATAGAATTTAAACCAATCAAACCCACTTAGAGAAAGAAACACACCAATCAAATCAAAGTAAAATCAAAATATAACAAGAGTATTCAAATTAGGGGTTTCATCTCAGCCCTAGCTGAGAGATTAGTGACCCATAAAATCCATTAAAAAGATGGATAAATAAAATTCATAAAAGAAAAATATCAAACTAATCTCTCTCTCTCTCTCTCTCTCTCTCTCTCTCTCCTTTCTTCTCTTCTCTAAATCTCCTCCCTGGATCTGGAATTCCCTGTTTCTGAATACCCTTCCTCATGTTTTGCAATTCTTTTTATAGCTGATGGAGTGGCTGGAGTGGTGAAAATCGGATTTGGGAAGGTGTCACACGCGCAGCAAAAACCTTTTCACAGCCAAGTTCAGGACCTCGAAACACCATACTTTCCTCGCTCAAATTCCAAACAAACACCGTCCCTTAGGATTTTCTTGGGTCCTCTACATGATGGAAGGCTCGGATCGGCTGGACAGGCCATGTGTGGGGCTCACTGTCGTTCGCAAAACGGACCAGCGGCGTCCGTTCGCTAACGCTAAAACAAGGACGCGGTCCGCTGTCCGTTCTGGTGGGGCCCACTCCATCGTTGCTTCAATAAATCCACTCCGTCTACTGGACAGAGGACGAAATTCCAGGTGAGAAGGACTGCTTTTGGATTAATTTTGATGCGGTCCACCTTTTTTTTCTCTACCATCAGTCCTGCGTTTGGACGGTTTAGATCTGATCTCTGCTTTTATTTGAAATGCCGTCACCTAGGAGTGGTTTTTGGCCCCACTTTGGATCATATGGACGGTTTGGATTGTCCATTTGGACAATGGATGGGTCCCACAACTGTTCGCAAGATGGACAGCGTACGGACGCTGTCTACAAACGGAGTTTCCGTTTTTGCTGAAGAAGTCGGTCAAAGCTGACTTTGACCGCTGGTTCGGTCCAGTGTACACCGAGTGCACTTATGCACTATGCATGCTCACTGTCCGTGTGGGTCCCATGGATATGTGTATATAAAATCTGTTCCATCCATTCACTTTATCACCCCTTTTAATGTATAGACTGAATTTGAGGTAGTTCCAGATATCATGTGGGCTGCAAATCATGGTATTAGGGGCTGATCCATCCGTTGGGGTACTTCCCTAGTGATCCGAGGGCTGAATTTTGAAATGTACAGTTAATTTATGTCCTTAATCCCATGTATAAAGTTTTGAGCCAATCAGATAGAGGGAACCATGTGATCTTGCATTTTGCACCAATTTCAGGCCTCTTTAACGTGAACGGCTTAATTTTCTCGGATCCTTGGTATGCAAATTCTTCTATATTAGTCCTATGGAATCCGTCCCTTGCTCTGGTGACTTCGGAACGTCAAATCCACGCTTTTAACATCAATTTTCAATCAACGCTCCTGATTTCATCCTGTAACAAAAATACAATTAAAATACTCCATTAAGCATTATCATATACGTAAAATCTGGTAATGATCGGGGTCTGATATGTAATATTTGACCCTCAACACAACCCCCAACCAGCATTTTGCTAGTCTCGAGCAAAACATGTGAAAAATAATTTCAGAAATAAAAGACAATTCCTATAAACTCAAGTGACTTGTGAACAGATAGTTGAGATGTGAAAACTTTAAGATTCATGAATGGTGAAAAGATTTTTCTCCTGAAATCAAGCTTACCGTAAACTTCATAATCAAGTTCAAAATATTAAGCCATTAATTAGACAATTTTAAACATTGAGTTCCATGAGTGTTTAGTGTAATCTCGGCTTACAATCATTAAAAGATCCAATTGTCAATTTCATGATATCATTAGTAATTCGTGACAACCAACCTGAAACCAACACTGGCATTTTAGATCATCTTTTCGTTCTATCAGCCTTTGATTTCCTTTATAAACAGTGGTGCCAAGGAGGGGAATCAAATCCGCACCTATAGGGAGCAAACCTATGGTGAAAACTTGTCGCCTAACTCTTTTCTCATGTCAACTATGGGGAATCGAATCTTCATCTATAGGGAGCAAACCTATGGTGAAGATTATGTGACTTAGCCTTTTCTCTTCTTCTTATTAAACTGATGCTAACAAAATTTTTTTCAGGCTAGTTCCTTTCATGCTTAATGATCACCATGTTACCATTTAATATCGAACTGAAAACTTAATGTGTAAGTGATATCTGATATGTGCAATCCTGACTCAATCAATGTTTACAACTTCTAATCATGGATTAACAATTCAAACTTAACTGTGAAATTTACCAGACAACTGAATCCAAGAGTCATAAATTACTCACATTCTGTATCTTGTAATTTTAAAATCACAACTATCCTTCAAAATCACTTTGAATTCAACAAAAATTCCAGAAAAAATGTTAAAATTTGCACAAATTTTACTCAAGACCAAGAGAATACTGATTAGGTAACCTAATCTCCCACCCCCAACTTAAAATCTACATTGTCCTCAATGTAAAAGAAATAAGCATGCGATGCACATGGGACAATGAAAATGAAAGAGTGATGGAAAGATGGTACCTGGACGAAGAATCAAGAGGCTTTTCCAAAATTATCAATGTAAGAGCGAGTTAGCACAAGAGAGAAATAAAAAAAATAACAAAAAGAAAAACAAAAGAAGATCCTACCTATACCACTTTCGCAGGTGCTCTCGATTGCATTTAGCGTATGCAACAAGCCTTTAAACCCCTAGGTTACCCCTAGTGGACGAGTTGTAGTATCGTGAGGGTTTGCAGTCATGTTACCCACAAACATTGAACTAACTAAAGAAATGAAATGGAATAAAAAGCTGGGTTGCCTCCCAGGAGCGCTAAGTTTAACGTCTTCAGCCACACAAGAATGGACCATGAATGAACTAATCTTTATAACCAGGGTCCGCCAAAGAAATTACCTCAACACCTTGATTAACCAATCCCAGACAAGTGATGTGAGTTCCCATGAACTATGCTATCTGAAATGAGGTAACTGATACTGTTGTCAAATAATTTAAGGACTTCTGCTCGAACGACTTCTTCCATGTTAGGATCACGCTTCCTTTGCATTTCACGCGACATTTTCACAGCATGATCCATACATACAGTGGGGCATACTCCCTGTATTTTCACTATCTTCTGTTCAATTGCTACCTTATATGCTCTACGAACATTAAGTAGCCTGCTCGCATTTGCCTTCTCAGAGTTAGACACTGTGCTGTCAGAAAGAGTCTCAGAGGGATGAAGAGGTTCCACTTTTACTTTCCATTTTTCAGTCTCCAATATAGGAGTAAAGTCGAGCAGTGCATTGACTTCGTGGATGGGACTATCGATGTCAAAGTCCATCCCATATTGTGCTAAGTAGGTCTCAAGTGGATCTTCAAAGGATTTACAGAAGGAGTCCTGCACTAGACTCTCGATCATGTCCACTTCAGATATGTCATCCAAATCTGCGGATTGTTGTCCTGCATTAAAGACATTGAGTTTAATATTCATGTTACCAAAGGACAACTTCATAACTCCATTCCGGCAATTTATAATAGCATTAGATGTGGCCAAAAATGGACGACCCAAGATGACTGAGATCTGATTATGAGGATTTTGGACAGGCTGAGTATCTATAACTATGAAATCCACTGGAAAATAAAATTTATTAGCCTGGATTAACACATCTTCAATAACACCCCGGGGCACCTTGATAGATCTATCAGCTAGTTGTAATGTTATTTTAGTCGGTTTCAACTCACCAAGTCCTAGCTGCTCATAAACTGAATATGGTAACAAATTAACGCTCGCCCCTAAATCAAGCAATGCCTTCCCGATCTTATGATCTCCTATGCCGCAAGAAATGGTGGGAGCTCCTAGATCCCTAAATTTAGGAGGGGTGTTATGTTGAATCATGGAGCTGAGTTGCTCTGCAAGGAAGACCTTTTTATGAACATTCTGCTTACGCTTTTAAGTGCATAAATCTTTAAGAAACTTAGCGTACGCAGGGACTTGCTTGATGGCATCAAGTAACGGAATGTTGACTTGCACTTTTTTAAACACATCCAGGATTTCATCAAAGTTATTTCTTTTCTTCATTGGTGCTAGACGTTGAGGAAAGGGTGCTTTGTGCACGTAGGGTGGCACATCAGTAGCTCTTGGAGAGTCAGAGAGCTTTTGGACTTTGGATGCATTAATGTGTCTCTCTGCTTCATCTTGATCTTCCACTTTAGAATTTGATTCATCCCTAGGCATCTCTATTCTGTTGTCAATCTGTTTGCCTGACCTAAGGGTAGTGATCGATTTGGCTTGCTCATGATATTGCCCTTGGTTGGAATTAGAACCAATCTCATACTGTCCCTTTGAATTAACCACAGGTTGGCTAGGGAGCTTACCCTTCTCTCTCTCACTCAATGTGGCAGCTAGTTAACCCATTTGTACTTCTAGCTTGGCAATGGATTGCACATTTGCATGTAAGCTTTGCTGGTTGACTAGTAAGGTTTGTTGGGTATCTTTTTGGAATTGGAGAGAACTCTGCATAAAAAGATTGAGTGTATCCTCAAGAGATGGTTTCCTTGATTGTGAAGGGACTTGTTGATATTGCGGAAACTGTTGAAGTTGTTGATTGCCAGCTTGAGGGTAAGGTTGCATGGGAGGATTTCCAGATGGTCCTCCTTGTTGTGGTCCTTTTGCCCAAGAGAAATTTGGATGCCTAGCCCAACCTGGGTTGTAAGTTTCTGCGTAAGGATTATTCCCAGGTCTTTGAAAAGTGTTCATTGCATGTACTTGTTCAGAAAGAAGTTCGGGAGATGCTGCACCAGATGGACAAGACTGCGTAGGATGGGCAGGACTAGAACATATAACACATGCATCGACTTGAGCGGTTTGTGGAGGTCCATTATTTAATACCAGAGCATCAACTTTCTTTGTCAGGTTATCAAGCTTGGCGCACAGATCTGGCATGACTCCTATCTCATATATACCACCTCTCTTCTGTGGTTGGGGACTTCTGTCACCTCTATTTGAATAGTCCCATTGCTGGGAATTTTCACACAAGGTTTCAAAGAAGTTCCATGCTTCAACATCACTTTTGGTCATGAATGACCCTCCACTTGTGGCATCAACCATGCGACGGTTCTGGGGTGTCAAACCGTCATAGAAGTATTGAACCTGTTGCCACTTTTCAAAACCATGGTGTAGACATTTAAGAAGTAAGTCCTTCCATCTTTCCCAACATTCATGAAAGTGCTCTCCCTCTTTTTGTGTGAAATTGGTAATTTCCCTACGGAGAGCATTAGTTTTGTGAACAGGGAAGAACTTGTTTAAGAACTTCCTAGACAATTGGTCCCATGTAGTGATAGACCCAACTTCCAGAGAATTCAACCATGCTTTCGCCTTATCCTTCAAAGAAAAAGGAAAAAGGCGCAAACGGATTGAATCGTCTGAAAAGTTTTGAAACCTAAAGGTAGAGCAAATGTCTAGAAATTCTTTCACATGATGATATGGGTCCTCCTTGTCTAAACCATAAAAGGAAGGCAACAACTGTATGACCCTAGTCTTGAGTTCAAAGTGTGCTGCCGTGGTGGCGGGCAACACTATGCATGAAGGCGCATTGAATTAGACAGGAGCTGAATAATCTCTAAGAGCTTTAGTTCCATTCTCTTCCGCCATTTCAAATAGGATGTTTCTAAATCTTCTACGAAAAGTTCTTTCTATTTCTGGATCAAAAGGTGCTAGTTCTATATTTAGAGATCTACGTCCTAGCATAAACTATGTTATTGCAATGTAAGACAGAAAACTAAACTAAGAAGCAACCTAAGAGAAATAAAACTAGAACTAGAAACTATGAGATTCTAAAACAAATTAAAACTATGTAAATAAGAATGGGGAGAAAGAACCCGGAAAAGGAGATGATTGATGACAGAAGATTTAAGAAGCTCCTCCTTCACTTAGTAGCTTCCTTCCTCAATTCCTGTAAACAAAAACAAATCAAGTTTCCTAAAATAATGATAGAAAAATCCTAAGCAACGGTAAATTTCTAAAAAAAAGAAAGTTTCTAAAACTAGAAAATAGAAAGTTTCTAAATCCAAAGTTAGAAAATAGAAAATTCCTAAAAATAAAAACCTAATTCTCAAAATAGAAAGTAGAGAAGACTGGAGAATTTAGAAAGATATTACCAATTTGGAGATCTATGGTAGAATCCTGCAAAAGAAAACAAAACAAGTTAGTTTCTAAAACAGAAAATCTAAAATTAGAAATTTTCTAAAGAATAAAAAAAAGAAGAGTTAGTTTCTAAAAAGGAAAGAAATCCTAGAATTAGAAAGTTACTAAAAATAAAAAGCTAAGTTAGTTTCTAAAAAGGAAAAAAAATTTCTAAAACTAGAAAATAGAAAGTTACTTAAAAGAAGAATCCAAATCTAAAAATAGAAAATTGAATAATTCAAAAAAGAAATTCTAGAATTAGAAAATTTCTAAAAAGTAAAATCCTAATTCTAAAAATAGAAATTAGAAAGAGTAGAAAATTTAGAAAGGGATTACCAACTTAGAAATTTATGACAGGACCCTACAAAATAGGAAATAAGTTAGTTTCTAACAAAAACTCTAATATAAAGTTAGTAAAATCCTAAGACTATGAATTATGATAAGAGAAAATCTTAAATCCAATTTGGAACGAAACAGTCCCCGGCAACGGCGCCAAAAACTTGATGTTTTATTTAAATCAACATGATTTAAATGATTTTTAAACTCGCAAGTATACGAATTAGATGTAGATATGGTATGTATTACGAGATCGTTCCCACGAGGACTGGTCGTCACAATTCAAATCTATAACTCTCCTTAACTAATCCAACAAATAATGGAGCGAATTACTGAGCACAATTCTATGAAGAAAAACAATTGAGAATAGAGAAGAAAATTCAGTCAGAGAAAGGGCACTAGGACTTTCGAATCCACCCCTAATTATCCTAACCCTTGTTTTGTTTGTTGATTCACCTTAATCTAGATTGATACCACTTAAATAGAGAAAGCACAATCTGTGTCCTTAATCGGGCATACAGAATGTCTAATTCCTTTAAGCAATGCCATGAATAACATATCCCATGTCCTTGGTCGGGCACATGGAATGTACAGTTCATTAAAGCACCCTGTTTCTTCCTCTATAGGAAACCTGTTCTTGATCAGACACAAGCACCTACAATAAGCATCCAAACAACATCCATATATATACTTTGGTCAAGTTCATAGATGGAGAAGTATAGAATTTAAACCAATCAAACCCACTTAGAGAAAGAAACACACCAATCAAATCAAAGTAAAATCAAAATATAACAAGAGTATTCAAATTAGGGGTTTCATCTCAGCCCTAGCTGAGAGATTAGTGACCCATAAAATCCATTAAAAAGATGGATAAACAAAATTCATAAAAGAAAAACATCAAACTAATCAATCTCTCTCTCTCTCTCTCTCTCTCTCTCTCTCTCTCTCTCTCTCCTTTCTTCTCTTCTAAATCTCCTCCCTGGATCTGGAATTCCCTGTTTCTGAATACCCTTCCTCATGTTTTGCAACTCTTTTTATAGCTGATGGAGTGGTTGGAGTGGTGAAAATCGGATTTGGGAAGTCAAGCCGCACGCGCTGTGAAGACAAACCTTTAGCAGCCAAGTTCAGGACCTCAAAACACCATACTTTCCTCGCTCAAATTCCAAACGAACACCGTCCCTTAGGACTTTCTTGGGTCCTCTACATGATGGACGGCTCGGATCGGCCGGACGGGCCATGTGTGGGGCTCACTGTCATTCGCAAAACGGACCAGCGGCGTCCGTTCGCTGACACTAAAACAGGGACGCGGTCTGCTGTCCGTTCTGGTGGGGCCCACTCCATCGTTGCTTCAATAAATCCACTCCGTCTATTGGACAGAGGATGAAATTCCAGGTGGGAAGGACTGCTTTTGGATTGATTTTGATGCGGTCCACCTTTTTTTTTCTCTACCGTCAGTATTGCGTTTGGACGGTTTAGATCTGATCTCTGCTTTTATTTGAAATGCCGTCACCTAGGAGTGGTTTTTGGCCCCACTTTGGATCATATGGACGGTTTGGATTGTCCATTTGGACAATGGATGGGTCCCACAACTGTTCGCAAGATGGACAACGTGCGAACGCTGTCTGCGAACGGAGTTTCCGTTTTTGCTGAAGAAGTCGGTCAAAGCCGACTTTGACCGCTGGTTCGGTCCAGTGTACACCGAGTGCACTTATGCACTGTGCATGCTCACTGTCCGTGTGGGTCCCATGGATATGTGTATATAAAATCCGTTCCATCCATTCACTTTATCACCCCTTTTAATGTATTGAGACTGAATTTGAGGTAGTTCCAGATATCAGGTGGGCTGCAAATCATGGTACTAGGGGCTGATCCATCCGTTGGGGTACTTCCCTAGTGATCTGAGGGTTGAAATTTGAAATGTACGGTTAATTTATGTCCTTAATCCCATGTATAAAGTTTTGAGCCAATCAGATAGAGGGAACCATGTGATCTTGCATTCTGGACCAGTTTCGGGCCTCTTTAACATGAACGACTTGATTTTCTCGGATCCTTGGTATGCAAATTCTTCTATATTGGTCCTATGGAATCCGTCCCTTGCTCTGGTGACTTCGGAACGTCAAATCCACGCTTTTAACATCAATTTTCAATCAACGCTCCTGATTTCATCCTGTAACAAAAATACAATTAAAATACTCCATTAAGCATTATTATATACGTAAAATCTGGTAATGATCGGGGTCTGATATGTAATATTTGACCCTCAACATGAAGCAACCACATCGGTTCGAGGTTCAAAGGGGGAGAGAAAGGTTTGTAGGAGGTCGTTGTATGACCTGTCGCCTAGGCAGTGGTTTATAATTTGATTCCTTCATGGTGAGTCAAGAATTGTTATTGATGACATGTAGATTGTCAATCATGACATGTCTGAAACCAACGAACTAAAGACTCGGTTAAGTGGGACATTCGAGATAAAGGATCGGGGGGCTGCAAAGATGGATCTTGGCATTGATATTCATAGAGACTAAAAGAGGGGTAGGCTTTAGTTATCTCAGGCAGAATACCTTGAGTAGGTATTGATCAAGTATGTGATGGACCAAGTAAAGCCGGTGAGCGTTCGCTATGCGACTCTCTTCATGTTTTCCTGAGGACATGTCCTAAAACAGATGAAGAAAAACATGATATATCCCATGAGCCTTATTCAAATGCAGTTGGCAGTGTATGCCATGGTCTGTATTAGATCGATTATTTCACAAGCAATCCGTGTTGTGAGTAGATACCTCGGCTAACAACATTGGGATGCAGTGAGATGTTTACTTCGATACATTTGAGGTACAGAAGACTATGTCTTACTTTTGGGAAGATAGGAGCAAAGGTGGTTGGGCATGGGGATTCAGATCCAGCAGACATGCTCATCAAGGTCGTTCTTAGAGAGAAGTTCAAATTCTGTGCAACTTCTCTAGGCTTGGCGATGGCGTAAAAGGAGGATGGAGTGTGTACGAGAAGTGTTGATGAAGCTATGATGTGATGCAGAGATAAGAGAGGAGGACAAGAAGTTACATATTTGAAGATTGAAGACATGGTGGAGATTTTGTAATCAGATGTCCTCAATATGCTTTACATGGTTTGATGACATCGAAGCTGGTCGATGCCATCAAGTATTTTTGGGATTTTCACCCCTAGTCGCTGGACAATTTTGGTTGTTCTTTGATGACATCGAAGGACCTTCGATGACATCGAAGGTTTACACAGATTCGTTTGCGGAAATACAGATTCTGTGATTTTTGTTTCCTATTCCGATTATACTTCTTTCTAAACCTATATAAAGGGGTGTATGCGGGATTGTGAGGTATTCCAGGGTATTCTAAGAGGTTTTAAGTATTTCTAAAAGGGTTTTAGGGTTTCAAGGGGTGCAAAGAAGGTGAGGTTTGAGGATTGCTCAAGCCGGGTAAGTCCTCCATCTTTGTAATCTGTGCTTTCATAGTGGAATATTCTGTCGCTTTGTGCCGTAGCTTTTTTTCCCGTAAGGGTTTTCCACGTTAAACCTCTGTGTCCTTTTATGTTTTCTTGGTGCTCTTGGATTGTTATCCTAGATCCATCTTTATGTGATTTCGCAGACCAAATCCCAACAGTATATTGTCCATATATATACCTCGTCTTAAAGTAACCAAAGCTTATTAATGGTGATCATAAAACCGGAGGTATGGACTACCTAGCATGCTATTATTTTCTAATAAGTATTTGAATACTTAATGACCATGTAACTAATATTCAATAATCCAAACTTTAATATTCTTGTATTAATTCACATGCATGATAATAATAAATGGAGTTGACACTTAATATGTAATACTCAAGCTAACCTACAAATCCAACTTATTGAGTTTAAATAGATAAGCTAATTTTTGCAAATATTATTTTAAACCCTTATAAAAGTATTAGCACAATACATATACGTATACTTTTTAGAAATAATGTTGACATAGAACTCCCTACAAAAAGCTGAATACTCTCCGTGGACAAGTCTTCAAGTGTATATTAATTAATGGTCTTATGAACTTGGTGTAGTTGTCACAATATCTTACCTATGCAGATGTGTAACATGCAACTGACCAATTAGTTTTCCCAATGTAACCAAGTTCAGTCCAACCAATGTAGGACATAAGATCTAGATGTGGAATAACTAAAGAATTTACTGTGCATTAGATATGAAGAACGAAGAAAGAAGATGGCTTACCTGATGGTGTTACCATTGCTGTGAAATCGTAACGACACGATATTCCTTTCCTCACACCCTTTAGAGAAGACGGGATGCGATTGTGACTTCTGTCGATGGTGTAGGATTGGGGACCTAGCTCTGTTTTATACTAATGTGGGTAGAGGAGTTTGAAAACCATAAAAACTCCTCTCCCTGAAAGGCTCCACACCACTTGGGAATCCCAGTTCTTATAAGACACTATGTGCATATCACAATAGAAGCACACCACCCCTTACACGAATTTCTAGACATTATTACTTAGTGTGGCCCACTAGTGGACGTGATCACACTATCCAACCTATAGGCAAATCCAGACTGTTGATCAATAAGGCCCACCTTATAGGATTCTTACATTCTCTCACTTGGGCCACATTGATCAATGTCAATGATTAATCTTTAGAAAACACATTTTAAAATCTATTTTAATTTTAAGAAAAACATCCAAATGGTTAACCAATTTCATTGTTGGATAATATGGGTAATGCTATGACAATATGGTTCATTAAGACTATTAGTATCGAATCGCGGTAGTCATCACAACATTTAATCTAAGCGAAGTGAGACTAAATGTGATCACAAATACTTGGGAAGTGTGCTATAAAAATTACACACGTAATATGATGATGCATGTCTATCCTTAAAAGGTCATGGAGCTTTAAAATGTCTCCAATAAGACACGACTGTAGTTCCACTTACTCAAATTAGATTATGCATATTTAGAGAGAAGCAGAAATAAACTTTATATCGAAATCATCAAAACATTATCAAATGAAATCTCTTTAATGTCTATGAAAATAAAACACGCTTAACTCCTACTAACTGAAAACATCCGTGGGATCAATGACTCCCATGGATGTTACATGCTCCTGAAATAGCGTGATAGAGAGCCATTTAATGAGTGGATCTGCAATCATCTGCTTAGTGTTAATAAACTCCAGAGACACTTGATGATTCTGAACTCTTTCCTTTACAACAAGATACTTGATGTCGATGTGCCTCGACCTTGATGAATGCTTGTTGTTACTAGAGAAGGAAATCACGGCTGAATTATTGCAAAATATTCTTAATGGTTTTAGGATATGCTCTAATCCTGCAAACCTAAGAATAAACGTTGTAACCATAATACCTGATTCGATGCCTCATGACAAGCAATGAATTCAGGTTCCATGGTGGATGAGGCTGTGGTAGACTGTTTCATGCTTTTCCAAGATGTAGCCAGAAGTAGACTTCTTAGTGTCAACCCAGCTAGCATAATCTGCGTCTGAGTATCTAATCAATTCCAAATGATCAAATCTTCTGTATGTCAGTCTGAAGTCCTTTGTAGATACCGCAACACTTTCTTTGTAGCTAGCTAATATTACAGTCCTAGATTAGATAGATACCTGCCCAACATTCCAACAACAAAGGCAATATCTGGTCGCATACAGACTTGAGCATACATGATGCTCCCTACTACTAATACGTATAGAAATTCCTTCATTTGATTCGTTTCCAAATCATTTTTAGGACACTGAAATTGGCCGAATTTATCACCCATTACAATGGGCGATTGTCCAGAATCATAATTTTGCATGCCATACCTTTCGAGTACCCTAGTAATATAAGCCCTTTGTGACGGGATCTGTCATGACGAATCTCAATGTCGATGACATAAGAGGCATCACCAAGATCCTTCATTTCAAATCTTTGAGATAAGATTTTTTTGTGTCGATCAATATCCTGATGTCACTGCTAGCCAACATAATGTCATCAACCTACAAAATCATCATAACGAACTTACTTCCACTGATTTTAATGTAGATGCATTCATCTGCAGTGTTTTCTACAAAACCATATGAGAAAATTACTTCATGAAACTTTAGGTACCACTGTTATGATGTTTGTTTCAACCCATAGATAGATTTCTTAAGTTTATAAACCAAATGTTTTGAGCGATGGGCTACAAAACCTTCAGGTTATAACATGTATACATTCTCATTTAGATCCTCATTGAGAAATGTTGTCTTTACATCTATTTGATGTAACTCTAAATCCATATGAGCTACAAGAGCCATTATGATCCTGAAAGAGTCTTTCTTAAATGCTGGTGAGAAAATCTCCTTAAAGTCAATGCCTTCACGCTGGTTGAAACCCTTTGCAAAAAGTCTGGCATTATATCTTTCGACATTACCTTCGGAGTCCCTCTTAGTTTTAAATATCCATTTACAACCAATTGGCTTTATTCTTAAGGGTAACTCAATAAGATCCCACACTTTATTGTCCCTCATGGATTTCAACTCATCCTTCATGACATTAATCTAATGAGAACGATCATCACTTTGTTTGACTTGTATAAAGGATTCAGGATCCTTTTCCACCCCTAGGTCAAACTCGTGCTCCTGTAAGTATACGATATAATCGTCTCGATTTACAGGCCTTCTCTCCCTTTCAGATCTTCTCAATGGCTCAACCTCTTGGGTGTGATTTTGATTTTCTTCATCAATGGGTTATACATGAGGTTCAACGTGGTGTTCTATAGTGATTGCAGGGTCGATTGCTGCATTCAATCCACGTGATTTACAGTGACGATGACATGAGATACAGTCCTTTCTTCCTCAAATACAAAGTTCCTAAAGTTTGTGCTCTCACTATTTTCAGTGTCCTCAATGAACCTGGTATTCCAAGTCTCAATAATCCTAATAGAGTGGAAATGGCAGTAGAATCGGTAACCCTTTGACCTTTCTAGGTATCCAATAAAGAAACAACTTATGGTTCTAGGATCAAGCTTCCTTTCATGCGGGTTATAAATTTCAGCCTTAATAGGACATTCCTAAACATGCAGATATCAGAGCCTTGGCCTTCTCCCATTCCACAACTCAAAAAGGGATTTTGCTTATATCTATACCGAAGACCTTGTTAAGGATATGAACCGAATTTTTGATCACATCGCCCCACAGAGAATCTAGTAATGTCAGATTGCTTAATATGCTTCACACCATATCCATAAGAGTGCTATTGTGCCTTTTAGCCACACCATTCTGCTCTGGAGTCCTAGGCATAATGTATTAGGTGACAATGCCACAAACTTGTAGGTATCTAGCGAATGAACATGGATTACGTCCTGATTCATCATATCTACCATAATATTCGCCACGACAACCAAATTTGATGACTTTAACTTTCTTATCGAGTTGATTTTTAACTTCGACTTTATAGATTTTAAAAGCATCCAGGGCATCTGATTTTTTACTAATAAAATAGAGTTACCTAAAATGAGAGTAGTCATCAATAAGGGTAATAAAATATTTGTGTCCACTCTAGGATGCTTTAGGGAATGGTCCATAAATGTCGGTATGTATTACCTTTAAGAGTCCCAGACTCCTTGTTGCACATTTTTTTCTAGTTTTGGTCTGTTTTCCTTTTATGTAATCAATGCACAATTATAGTCAAAGAAATCTAGAAAATGAAGAATCCCTTCTCGCACAATCCTATCCTATTTCTCACGAAATATATGACACAACTGCCTATGCCATAACATGGAGGAATTCTCATAGTCTAGTCTTCATTTAGATCATGTTTTATTTCCATGCAAGGCATTAACATTATAGACGTGTGAGGCATTCAAGTCTAATTGCTATAGGTTGTTCATTATAGAGCCAGTGCCAACTTTAGTTGAATTAAAGTAAATACTTAATCCTTTATTCGAAAACTGAAATGAATATCCCAATTTGTCTAAACGAGAAATAGAGACTAAATTACGCCTTATAGAACGCACACAAAATGTATCTACCAAATCTAATGAATAACTTGACTCTAACCTAAGCTTATAAACTCCAATTGCCCCCACGTTGACTTTAATACCATTGCTTACATATACTGAGCGCTCTGCATCAGTCGGTGACCTGGTATGTAGTAAATCCTGCATGGAAGTACATATGTGAATAGTAGTTCCCAAATCTATCCACCAAGAATCCACCGACACATCGGTTAAATTAGATTCAAAACTGACTAGAATAGAATTATTATCCTTCTTTATGAGCCATTGCTTATATTTCATACAATCTTTCTTTTGATGGCCCAACTTCTTGCAAAAGAAGCAATTGTTGCCTTTTACCCACTTGTGATTTGATCCATTCTCAGGTCAATTTTCATGATTTCCTGTCGAGGGACTTGAGGATCCATTATTAGAACCTTGATTCCTTTTTTGTTTTCCTTTATGTCCATGTCCATGTCCATTTCCTAAGGTCACCAAATTAATATTTTGTACCTTGCCTATCAACTTGATCCTATCTTCCTCTTAAACACATTGAGAAATCAGATCGCCCAATGTCCATTTGTCCTTTAGAGTATTATAGTTCACTATAAGGATACCGTATTAAGGAGGTAGGTTGTTCATGACCAGGTGAACCAGTTGGTCATCTGTAATTTCTAGGCCTAAAGAGCGGATCTTAGATACAACTTCGATATGCTCTATAATGTATTCACGAATGTTTCCTTTTCTGTCATAGGATGAGCGGGTTAATTTGTTCAGTAGAAAACCCACTTCAACCTTATCCGATTTCTTAAATCGGTTTCCCATTTCGGTCAGGAAAACTTTGACTTTATCTAAATTAGGAATGGCAACCCTCATTGACTTAGAAATCGAATACTTTATGATTTTGAGGGACATTTCATTAGATCTATACCATGCCTCATAACGGTCAACCTCCATTTCAGGAGCATTATCAGATGGTCTCGAAGGCTCTGGTTTTACCAATGCAAGGTCTAATTGTAGGCAACTCAGGATAATTTCAATTGATTCATTCCATTGGACATAATTTGACCCGGTTAGGGCATGAACATGGTGCGTTTGAGTTAGAATTGAAACTGAAATAACACACACACACATATTATTAGATTGACAATATAAAACAATGCATTAATAGAATAAGATATCTGGCAGAACTTACCAATTCAGTTATAGGGAGGGGCCATCAATTGAGATATCCAGGATGAAGATGGGCCTAAACATCTGATCCTGGCGAGAGTCGGTTACATCATTATTACTTCTCCTGTGGGAGGAAATGATAACATGCTAATGACCCTCCTGAATATGAAGCTAAGTGATGTCAATTATGTAAATCAGAGACATTCAACGCCTGCGGGAAAGATGAGTCTTTCAGCTTTACATCATCGGCACCATTTACTCCATTCCATTTATGTCCCTGCCAAAAGGTGATCATTTATGTTTTCTTCATCATTCGGATTGGACACAAGCACAACTGCTATGGTTTTTAGCCCCTATAATTGTCAAATTTTGTAGTGCCAAAACCTCTTAGAATCTGTCTTGTGTAGCGCATATATTCAAGACAATGCAAATCATGTACAAGGACAATGGTCTTTACTTCAAGAACTTCTAATGCAAGATCAAGTCCATAGTTCACTCCTTCAAAGTCTCAAAGATCAAGGTTTCAAAGCTAACTTTAAAGGCAAGACAATAGTCTGTACTTTGGGACTTAAGACTCAAGGTGAAGATCAACTCAAGCTCAAGCTTCAAAAGTTCTCAATTTCAAGCCTCTATATATGTCAAGACCTCAAGCTTTGTGAACTTCGAAGATCATCTATCAACCGAAGGAAAAGAAGTTTCAATGTTCATACATCATGGATAAGGAATGAATGACCTTAGATTGACTTTAGGGTAGGTTATTTTAAATACATAATTCAATTAGATCATTTTATAAGTGAATATATTGTTTCTCGACTAGTCCTAGACTCTGTTCGACTAGTCCAAGCACTGGCTCGACCAGTCCAAGAAATTCCACGACCAGTCCTGAAGACTGCTCGACCGGTCGTGTGAACAGTGCTCGACTCGTTCTCGACTAGTCCTGTAGCTACAACTCAAAGTCCAACAACTAAATCTGGTTCCACATGACCAGTCATGGGCAAGTCATAACCAGTTGTGGAGGTCCCTCTACCGGTCATACAAGGCCTATGACCAGTGGTGGAATGGCTTTATCCAATCGCGCTCAAAATTCTGTTGGTCCTACGACCAGTCGTAGTGTCCATAAAAGCAGTCATGAACGCGATTTCTTCATCTATAAATAGAACATGAATTTCAGAGTATTTCAATTTAATTCAAGCTAATTCAATTCGTCACTGTGAGAGATAAGTTAGTGTTCTTTTTAAGCTATATTGTGCTCATTTAATATTCTCTTGATTTAGCTTTTTATATTTGATTTTGTATTCTTTATTCCAATCATATTTGAAGAAGGGATTGAGATTTTCATTTTCTTGGAATCAAAATCAAATAGAGCAAGCCCAACTTGATTTAATTTAAAATCAATTTAGAACATAGAACCATTTCATAAGTGAGTTTAGACATTGAATTCTACGTTGAAATTCTACTCTGAATTGGTTCTTCTGGGCTACATCAAAAGGAGAATATCCAAGTATTTTACAATTTTTGTAAATTCCTTTGTTTTGGTTTTTGAGATTGTGCTAGAAAAATCTCTATTTTGGTTTGTCTGAGGTGATCCAGAAAACTCAGAGTGTGGGGTTTTTGAATTGTGTAAGCCCACTTGAAAGACACAATTGTGAGGGTTTTAGGTGAACCTGGAAAAACCTATTTTCATAGTGAATGCTAATATCCACTGTGTGAGGATATTAGGAATGGAGTAGTTATGTGGCTGTTGTTTAACAGTTGGTGTACACACAAGCGAACCACTCTAATTCTTCATGTCTTGTGGTTTGATTGTTTATTTATTTGTGTGGATGATTGTAATTTCCCTTTTTACAGTTGTGGAGAATGTCGTAATCCTTATGTGGATGTGTGGGAATGTTGTAATAGCTTAGATTTCGCTTCTGACTATTTATTTCTTTATTCCTCTATAACAGTTTGAGTTTTTGATACACAAACTGTTCTAGTAAGGTTGTCCTTAGAATAACATTTGTATCAACCTCTCAATACTCGTTCTTTTGAGGTTGTCTTTAAATTCAGCATTGTGGGATTGTCTATTGCTATCTGTATTTAATTTATTTAAATTCTGCTGTTAAAGTTTTAATTTGGTATAGTCCTATTCACCCCCCCTCTAGGACATATAGCTCGGCCTTTTCAATTGCATATAATCCTCTTAATCCAATTATCACAAGTCTCTACTTGTAAAATTTTCATTGATTGAGGTCACTATGGTGGCTAACAGAACGGAATCCAATTTCATGAATATGGACTTAAGATTGTGATTATAATATTGCCCTCAATGGATTATATCTAAATTAGTATGATGCGGGCCACAAGGCAATTGGTTTGACGGTTTGAAAATAAAAGAACTTTAAAGAGAAACATATGGGTAGGTTTCACATTATATATTCCAACGATCTATACTAACTCCTAGAGGATGGGTAATGGGCTCATAATTGGGTCAAATCATGACTCTGTATGATCATGTCATCAGCAATGAGCATTATATGTTTAGCTCCTGACATTCATACAATAGACAGTTGGCATATGACCATTCAGATGGACGGTTAGATCCATACATTAGTGTCCATAATATGGACAGATCAGATTTGATTCTAAGTATCCACTTGATGAAAGTTCCATATTTTTTATTGTCTATCTAGTGAATGAGCCAGATTGTATGCTCACACAACTACAATGGATGGATCAGATCTGTCAACTAGTGATAAAAATTGTGGGATGAATGGTCATAAGCCCATGGGCTTGGATCAATATGGCCTTGATCATGAGTAGGCTAAAAAAATAATATAAGAGATCCTACTGCCATACGGTGCACATGCAGTTTATAATGGCCTTGAAAGCATCGAAACAAGAGAGAGAAAAGGGTTGAACCCCAACCCTCACCTACACTTTCGATGCCACCAGCATAGTTGTCGTCCAAGATTTTCGGCCATTGATGGCAACCTTCATCTTCCTTACTGATGGATGCCAAAAAGATGGCGACCATGATTGTGAAGCAGAGAAGAGCTGACTGGAAGTTGGACGACTGCTATGAGGAGAGAGAATCTTATTTAACATTCACCTGTTGCTACTTGCTGTGATGCCCAACTACAATGGTAGCCATAATCTTTGTCGAAGAGGAGTGATGATCTTGGTGATGACAACCTAATATGGAAAAAACCATGTAATTCTATCTTCTTATATCCTGATGTTTTCAATTGAATCAGCATACGGGACCTCATGAACAACCAAATCAGAGGTCCTATCTTGTTGGGATGAATAGATTCTGAAATCCCCAATTGATGTCAGGATATGGGGTTTTGGATTTGAAATCCCCAATTATTGATTTGGGAATCGAATCCCCTAATTCCTAATTTGGGGAATGAAATCCCTAATATCCTAATTTGGGATTTAAATCCCTAATGTCCTAATTTGGGCTTCGAATATGAAATCCTCAATTGATCCTGATATGGGAATTCAAAAACCCTAAAAGTCTAATTTGGGAATTGGAATCTGAAATCCCCAATCTGTTTGGATTTGGGATTCCAATATGAAATCCCTAATGTCTTGATTTTTAGGAATATGAAATCCCCGACTGATCTAGGTTTTAGGGATCGAATTAGAGATCCCAATAGCTGGGTTTGCTGCATTCGATCATCCATACTTATGCACAGTGGCTCTAATACCATGCATTGGATATGAAGAACAAAGAAAGAAGATAGCTTACCTGATGGTGTTGCCATTGCTGTGAAATCAGAATGCCGTGATCTTCCTTTCCTTACACCTTGTAGAGAAGACGAGATGGGATTGTGACTTCTGTCGATGGTATAAGATTGGGGACTCAGCTCTGTTTTATACTAATGAGGGCAGAAGAGTTTGAAACCCATCAAAACTCCTCTCCCTAAAAGGCTCCACACCAATTGGGAATCCCAGTTCCTATTTGACATTGCATGTGTATCACAGTAGAAGCACACCACCCCTTACACGAATTTATGGACATATCATCACTTAATGGGGCCCACTGGTGGACCTGGTCACACTATCCAACCTGTAGGCAAATCCAGACCGTTGATCAATAAGGCCCACCTTATATGATTCTTATATTAACCTTCATCTTTCTACGTTAAAGTAGTGTGTGTTATACTATTATACACTTAGCGTCGCTTATGAATCTGACTAATTACACTATGCAATGATTAGATTGTCAAAGCATTCGGTAGGTAATAGGTCCATACACACGTCTACAAATCCATAACATAAAGTAGACAATTTACATTATATGTTGGGTCTAGTTATGCAGGTCATAACATGTGAAATATAACTCATTTCATCCCTTAATGACCGGACCTGGCTTTGAAATCACATCATTACGTACCTCATGCATTAGTGCAATGGATTGTGACTTACATTATCTCAACTTCAATAAGTCTCATCTTCAACTTTCATTATTAAAGCAGATATGATATTTTACCCATTGTATTCTCATCTTCCATTCTTTGCAATATGAAAATTTTAACCTATGTGTAACCACCACCCTAGTTGCATGTTGTTCATTAGGGTTGGTCTTTTGTGGTAATAAGTGACCGACATATCGACAATTAAGAGGGATCACCTTGTTGGTATTTTGTGCTTGTTGACATTGAAAATTTGGTTAAGTGTTATTTGTGCTTACCATTATTTGGCAACGGGGTATGTCTTGTGCTCACTTAAGGGAAGGGGTGAATCAAATCTGCAAATTGATACAAACTAGGCAGATCCTATTCTATCCTTTGTGCTCATAGAATGATTTAAGTGCAAGGCCTCCTTAATAGTCCACTCGCAATGCCCAAGAATGGTGTGAAGTGGATTTTTACACCCTTTTACAAGACTAAGTTCAAATTGTGCCAACAGTCAAGCCCATCATTGTGAACACTAGAATTTTTGGGATAGTGCTACGTGGGGCCTTTTTTTTTCTTATACGGTTATGTAATTTGACTTGGGGTATTAGATATTTGATTTGGAGTTGCCACTAGCCAATTAACTCAAATTTCCTCAGTTGGCTAAACACTACAAAATCCTTAAAATTTAGAGAATCTGGAGATTTCTTTTTTCAAAAATGACTCATGATCTGCAACATAAGATTTTAAGTAAGGGACCATAGTGATAGAGAAGAAAGGTTGTTGGAGCATAAAAATAACGAAGAAAGATTGAAAGGGGTAGAAGATCAGAAATTAAACATGAAGTGAAGAAATGAGAAAGAAAGAAGAAGATCAAGCATCTTGTTCAATGGTTGTGCGGGTCGCGCAACCAGTAGTTGGTTGTGTGGACCGCGCAAACAACATTATTCATTATACGGGTCAGGCAATGGATTTCCTCCATTGCGTGGATTGCGGAACTGAATTCCCTGTTGCGCGGGTCAAATAACCAAGATCAGATATAGATTGTTATGGACGGTCATATCTGATGCAAGGTGGGCCTTATGGCACAAAGATCGAGGGTTTGCACATGTAAAGGCCTATAAATACCCCACTCCCCCTCTCATTTGAAGAAGAAGAAGAATTTTGGAAGAGGAGCAGAGCTCTGAAGGAAGACTGAAAGTGAGAAGGAGAAGCAGTCATTGGTTGTGCAGGTTGCGCAACCAACAAATTGGTTGTGCAGGCCGCACAATCAATAACTTATTGCGCTGGTCGCGCAACTAGGCCATTATATGGTCAGTGACAAAAGGGGCCAAATTGCTGCCAAAATCGTTCAGTCTGATCTTCGTTGCTTTAAGCTCTCCTTTTGCATAAGGGATAAGCTCAAAGGGGGAAAAGATCGAATGATCAAATCAACACAACATTCCTCCTAAGGAGATGACCAAAGCACAAGTCGAAATGCTGTCAAATTCAAGATTCGACATTCGAACTTTGTTAATTTCAATTCATGTATTTCAAATGATCTATCTTAGAATCAAGGGATATTAGAGGATGTAAATGAACTCAGCACTATTAATACAATGATTGTTTTGTATATTCTTTCTTTGTTATGTTCTAATAAGATAATTTCCCCCAAATCGAATGCATTTATTTCTTGTTCGAAACAAAATGGTGACTCTACTGGGGATTTTATTTATCGTATTCGATATTAACATTGAGAGTATTATAAAACTTTCATTGTAGTTTGGTGTCTTTCGACGCCAAAATGGCGACTCTCAGTGGGAACATCCTCCCCTTCATCTCTAAGATAGATAATTTGATTCTTCAAATACTAACTGTAACTTAATTCTATGTATTATATTTGAAGGGACCAAACTACAAATTACGACCAATGTTAATTTCTACAAGGAAGCTGAACTTCTATTTCACTACAACCGGATTCGTGGTGGAGTATGTGCTGAACCAACCTGCAAAGCACAGGGCTCAGCCTTCTACAAGCAAAAACAACTCAACCCGAGCAATAGTTGGAGTTGTATCTGCTTCACCTCAAGCACTGAAAGGTGACAAGAGTTAAAGGACTCGATTATTGTGATGTCTCGCAGGATGAGAGCACAGAATACAAGAAGCTTCAGAAAGAATTCGTCTTCACCAAGAGTTAAAGGACCGATAACACATAATGCTGCTAGGAGAAATCCTAAACTCGCCCCTCCTGCGATATATCCCAGGTGAATAGTTCCGTAGCGAATGTCGCGCGACTTCTCAGCTTTGTTTGCTCTGAGAGTCAGATGGACAAAATAACAAAAAGGTAAGGCACTACTAGTAAGTTCACCGGTGTCTTTTCCCCCCCAATCAATCAATGACAATGGGAGCACAGAGAAGTCGAATGAAACTTCATCTTCCCCTCTCTTCGTAAGTCCTCTTACGTCGACGTATTCCCATCCCACTCCGACTACAGCTTCATCGAAGAGTGGAGAAGCCATATTACATATGGCTAAAATGAACCAGTAGAATATGCCAACTACAGAGGACCGTATGAATGAAATGGTGAAAGCATAGAGAGCACTAATGGAAGAGTGCAGAAATCTCAGAGAAGCCTTAGCGACTCTCGCACACAATGTAGCCCAGATAGCGGCTCCCCTAATGATGGGCACAATGAATGGGCAAGAAAACCAACCCGAAGGCTTTCAACCACCGAGGGCAGGATCACTGGGGTCTGTCCCAACAGCGAGAACCATGACACAGGACGAGGTGAGACAAGTCATCGAGGAAGCTATTAGAGTAGAGAGGGAGCGTGAGAATACTGGTCATTTCAGATACCGAACGCCGTATCCAAGAGAGGTAGAAGACATCCCATTCCCAGCCAACTTTAAGCATCTGGATTTTCAAAAATTTAATGGAGAAGGGTCACCGGAGGAGCATTTAATGCACTTTATTACTAGTATGGGGAATTTTTCTACAATATCGCAGTATTGCTTGCGATTGTTTGGATCATCTCTGACAAACAAAGCATTCCGATGGTAGTCCAGCCTGGCCCTAGGGTCGATATGCACTTGGGAACAAATGCAAGAAGCCTTCATGTCAAATTTCTTCTCTTCAAAGTGTGATGTCAGTATTATGAAATTCGCTTCTGTACGACAGAGAGAGGGGGAACTGGTAGAGAAGTTTATAGATAGATGGAAGATGTTGGGAGCCTCGTGTAAGCAGCTACCGGAAGAAAAGGAACATGTCAAAATGTGTCTGAACTCCATGGAAACGGGAATCGCGTTCGGACTCACCAGTGTTGATATCAGGACTTTCCATGACCTAACCACTAAGGCTCATGCTTTAGAGCAGATGACTTAGAAGATGTCAGCGTTTCACTATGAGACGGCTAAGAGAGGACCCAGCAGGATGACCGCAAATACCATCAATTGTGAAAAGAGAAGCCAAGACACAAGAGACTCAAGAGATAAAAGGTCAGACGGAAAGAAGAATCGAACTAGCCAAGGAATATATACAATGGAAAAAGGCCTAGAGCGCTCAATTCTCACGAGGGGTTTGTGTTCGATAAGGAAGATGTTGTCCCTATGATGAACCAATTACTAAAAGATGGTACGATAGAATTACCAGCACCCAAGCGCCCTGAAGACGTGACAAGAACGAGAGAAAGAGATTTTTTGCCCCTATCATCGCCTAGTGGGACATCCGACGGAAAATTGTTATACGTTGAAATGTATAAAACAATGGATGATAAACAAAGGTGAAATAGTGATCGAAAAATAAAAAGAAAAAGCAAGGGATGCAACAGCAATAGTGAATATGATGACAATTTGGGAAAAGGCCCAAGAAAAGAAAGAGAAAGAAGACCGTAAGACAACAAAAAAGGTAGTGGTGATTACACTACGATCAGGAAAGAAGATAACAAGCCCTACGAAGCAGAAAACATGAATTATAAGAAGGGAAGTTGTTAAAAGACAGAACAATAATGATAAGAAAGAAGAGAAGAACAAGACAACAAAAGTGACTTACGATGTAGTATGTCATTTGAAGGGCATACCGGCTCGATTAAGCATCTACAATGCGCTTAAGTTGTCAGAGGAATTTCGGCAGAGCTTGGTTCAAGCCCTATCCAATCATGATGTCAAAGAAACCTTATTGGCAGAAATGGAACACGAAGAGTATAAAGAGTAAGAAGACTGCCTGCCAGTCGTTTCCTTCTATGATGATGATGATTTGATCTGCGATGTAGGGAATAATAGGCTGCTAATGATAGAAGGCCATATCCGTGGTAAAAAGGTTAAACGGATTATGCTTGATAATGGGTCTGCAGTAAACCTCTTACCACTCTTGATGTTGAGTAAATTGGGTTATCGTTGAAATAGCGGTGAAGACCGCTTGAGTAGAAGTTGGAATATGTCAATATGTCCTAGAGGGGGGTGAATAGGACTTTTTAAAGATTTATGAGTTATTTAAAAATCCTATCACTCTAATCCTATCATGTATGTAATTTTCAGGATTACTCAAATGTAACTCTACTGGCTTTCAAGCTAAGTAGAGGATCCAATCACAAACTAATCAAGATATAACAATATGCAACTTAGTCTATGTTGGATGTGACTGTGTGTGTGAGATGTGATCAGATATATGAATATAATTGCATTGTCATGAATCACATATAGAGAAAGCAATCACAAACATGGTCATTTTATAGTGGTTCGACGATAAGTCTACTCCACTCCCGGCTATCGCACTCAACCCTTGAGTGTATCGGATTTCACTAAGGAGGGTTCCTAGGGTTCACCTCAAACCTATGGTTTTAAATCAGGTTCACCTTCAACCTTTACACGGAGGTTTCTACTCGGTTCACCTCTAACCCTAGAGTTTTACTGGTTCACTCCTAACCAGATATTTATGCTCTCCATAGAGTAAGGGTCCACACAATACACCTAGAGGTTTCTACTCAGTTCACCTCTAACCCTGGAGTTTCACTGGTTCACTTCTAACCAGATGTTTATGCTTTCCACAGAGCAAAGGGTCACACAACGCACCCAGAGGTTTCTACTCGGTTCACCTCTAACCCTGGAGTTTTACTGGTTCACTCCTAACCAGATGTTTATACTTTCCACAGAGTAAGGGTCCACACAACGCACCCAAAGGTTACTACTCGGTTCACCTCTAACCCTGGACTTTCACTGGTTCACTCCTAACCAGATGTTTATGCTCTCCATAGAGCAAGGGTCCACACAATGCACCCACAGCGTCCACTCCCGCCAGAGGCCTCCTTGAGGACTTCAAAGGGTGAGAACCACTTAAGACCTAATCCTAGAAAGGAATGATCGCAAGTGTCCTCTTGGACTCTAAATACTTACAGATAAGTTGATGAGTCTCGTTAAGCACAACGCCGAAGATCTCCTCATCTTTGTTGACGAAGAGTCTTCTGCTTGAGGTTGGGTCAAGGTAGAGATAGAATCCTACTTTCTAAAGGTTTACCTATAAGGAAGGTAGAGTAGTTCCACTCTCATGCATTCAAGGCATCCCAGCATAATGATTTACCATTAAGGTAGTAGCTGGAGGATCTTTGAATGCGGAAGTTCATTCCCCAATCCACTCTATTGAATATCAATGGTAAGGGTAGATTGGAGGATGAACTCCCTCGAGAGAAAGGGCTTTAGGTATAGGATATAAGTTGAAACACTCAAAATCTCTCTCTACTTTCTCTCACAGCAACAAAAGACAAGTCCTCTATAAGTAGGCAAAAAGTTCTAACGGATATAAAACGGTCATATTTATGACAGAGTTCGATATCATTGAGCAGGTTCGATATCATCGAGTGTATACTCTCGATAGCATCGATGGTCTGCTCGATGACTCGGACTCGATGTCATACGCTTTTGAAATTTTTTGCCAATTAGTCGATGAATCGAAGCTATTGTCGATGTCATCGGATTTCGTACTCTGATTTCATCGATGATGTAACAGCCCGAATTTTTCCCAACCTGGAATTAGACGTCCTTAGGCGATGGATCAATCCTAACACCGGTTTAACTTCTTAAACACTCAATTAAAGTCTCAAATCCCTTTTCAAACCATTTTCTTCACAAATCTCACCCTTCACCACCTTGATCTTTCAATTTTTCTAAGTACTTTCACCTTAGACATTATCTTAAACTAGCTAAGTAGTATAACTTAGATCACTTTATATACAAACTATAAAGGACTAAGTACCACCTTAGACAGAAATTACTCAGGACTAAATCCTTTAGAAATTACTCAGGAATTGCTGGGGGACCTCTATTTCTCATCGTTTTGCCCCCTTTTCTCTTATTTCACCCTTCTAAGCCCTCCAACTTGCTGTTTTTCTCTCCAAACTCCCTTCCAATCGTCTCATCTCCCATTTTCGACCACAACCTTTTCATATACACCATCCACAACAATCCCTACTTCTCTACCCTCTCCGCTTTCTCACATTTGAGCTCTTACACTCCCATTTATGGCTCAAAATCGTACACACCTCTTTACCCAACCCATCTCTCCATTTTTTTCTTTACAAATCCCTGTTCTTTGGGCCTCTATAACCTCTGTTGAGACCCAAGTTCATGAAGAAGCGAGGAGATCAACCCTTGTTCTCCCCTTTTCTTCACTTTTCCATAGCCCTCACAACCTCCAAATGATGGGACATTTGGGGCCCGTTCAATCAACTACATTAAGTGAGATTAGGTGGACGGAATTGTAAAAGTAATAATAAATGTATGTGTAAGATATGTTCCCTAGATTGGGTGTATCTCATGTTTTTTAATGCCATGTTTGGAATGTATGCAATGAAAAGTATATCCCGGGTTTTCCTATTACACTTAGAAATTCATCATTATGGGGTTTGGAAATCCCATCTCACACTTTTCTAACACCAGACTCATTTTCCAAGGCCTATAAAATTAATCCCCACCCACCCTCCTACCAACCATACCACTTCTAATCCCGAGGCGGGATTAGTAACACAATCCATTTAATACAACTTAATACCCAAATACACCCTTAGAGTTTTGGACTTAAAGTTGGTACTTCTAGATTTCAAAGAATTTGACAGTATAGGAAACCCGATAAATGAATAATGAGAGCCCTAGGACCTTTATAGCTAGTATAAGCAGGTGTGTAGTGCTCAAGAGTAATTAAATTCAAGTTCGGGCAATTCAATTTCAATCAGACAACTTTAACCCTAAGCGATAACCAATTTCTTGTATTAGAAATCATCTAGCGTAAGTCGGCTTGATTAGGTTGGAGCGAGACCCTGTCCTTTCGTTGAATCCCCTTAATACTTATAGACTTCTTTAGTAACTCTCAGGGAGCTTGATCGACGTAGAAACTATTCACCTGGGTGGTGCAGCGGAAATGCGGTGGACCCTTGTCCTACTGGCCCAGGATCGAATGGAATTGATCCAGACTGTACGCAAAGATAGGTCACTAACAAGGACCTGAATCTTCTTTAGAATGTAAAGCAATTAGGTTCTAAGTATTAAACTAATCCATATCAAAGAAAAGGCCTAATAATGAGTACGAGTTTAACTATTACCCTAGACATGAATTAAGATGAGGACTCTCCTAGACCAAGACCCAACGGGCAACCTTATGACCAGGAAATTTGAACCTTTCATTGATGGACAATTCCTAAGTTTTTAGAGTGATCAGACTACGGAGTTACTGAAATATACAACTGCGAAGCATTCACGGCTTGACCCAATTCTTAATCCTGGGTGACAATGGACTCACTGCTTTGTCTGAGCAGAAGACCAGGATTCACCAGGACTAAGAGGGAATACGACGAGCCTTCTACCCTAGTTAGGTAGATGATCGATGTATCGGGATCAAGTCCACTATAACCATCTCTCCGTGTTAGTCAAATAATGAAAACAGCTATCTTACTTTAAATAATTGGGAATTAATGTCAAGACTCCAAATAGGTAAAGAAATAAATTGTAGCAAACCATCAGGGTATGAGAAATGGATAAAGAAATAAGTTTTAAGGGGGGTAGATTGAAATGAACCAGACTAGTATATGCTCTACCACGCGCAGAAACTCGAAATCAATAAAACTTAGGCAAAAGAAATAATTAAATCTTTCTTTATTACCCTTAGCCAATTTCGGGGATGAAATTTTGTTTTAAGGGGTGTAGATTGTAACAGCCAGGATTTTTCCCAACCTGGAATTAGACGTCCTTAGGCGATGGGTCAATCCTAACACCGGTTTAACTTCTCAAATACTCAATTAAAGCCTCAAATCCCTTTTCAGACCATTTTCTTCACAAATCTCACCCTTTACCACCTTGATCTTTCAATTTTTCTAAGTACTTTTACCCTAGACACTATCTTAAACTAGCTAAGTAGTATAACTTGGATCACTTTATATACAAACTACAAAGGACTAAGTACCACCTCAGACAGAAATTACTCAGGACTAAATCCTTTAGAAATGAGACAAAGTAACTAAGTGCTAAACTAGATTAGCTACGAAATCCACTTGATCCACTTTAAATACGATCTGCAAGACCCAAAACTTGTAGAATCATTGACGTTAGGTTACCCTAAAATCTAAGATCAATCTCATTACCCGGCTGCTCTCGAGAGCATCTCGAAACTCCGTATCAGTTCTGGACCGCACATCGGGAGTACGATTAGCACGAAGTTAAGGAATTAGGACCGCCTTGCTGGGCTTGACAACCATCTCGGAAATCAAATCCAGATAGTGTCCCAGTGTAATTCACTTGAGTCTGGAGCGAGGAGTGTGAAAACACTTATTTTCTTTACAAAATAAATATCTCAAATAGTAATATGAGACTTGTCGCTTGCGAGTCAGTATTAAGTAACCTGACCGTCAGAATCAGGCCAAATTACACCCTCATATCAGGAAAAATTTCATACACGTGTCAGTGTACTCGGAATCTCTGATCGACTTCCACTAACCGTTGAATTGAAACTGGTCCGCCACGCGTGATCTGGAATCCCGAATGAAACGAAAACTTGACTAAACATAGATCCGACATTAGTGAGCTTCAGTCCGACCTTTGGCTCAAGGGGGGCCGCTAGAAATCCTCTGTTGAACTGAAACAGAAGTCCTTTGGACAAAACCCAAGTATACCTTGTTCCCAAGTCTATTTCGGTGAAGTTTTAGGCTATATAAGGACCTTAAACCCTCTCTCATTTCAGCCATCCAAATTTGAGTTTGAGAAGAGGGAAAAGAGAGAGAAAGTGAGAGAGAAGTGAGAGCTTCTTCCTACCGTTCTTCCCTGCCGTATCCAAGCTTAAACCACTCCGTTCTTATCACTTTCCCGGCGATTTTAGCGACGTTTCTAGGTAAGAAACCCTATCCCTAAACTGATTTGGGGTTTTTAAGAGTTGTAGGTTATGAAATAGCTAACCTATTTCATTCTATAGGTTACCAAACTGCCGAATACGGAAGCTTGGCAAACCTATTAACTTCGTTACAATTCTACGACAAAAGGTGAAGACTTTAGGTGTATAGGTTATGGTTTTCAACACTTTCAATGTTAGATAATGATAGATTCATGATTTGCATGCAATTACACATGTACAAAGTGCTTTCTGTTTTCTGTTTCGATTAAAGACGTAGAATATGGAATTTTACATATTCTAGGTATTCGTAGAAAATACCGTATACGTATAAATTTTGGAAATGTGTTTGACATAATTATTTTTGGTATGACTATACGATATATGGATAAAATACTTATTTGGTGAAAGGATTCTCCCAAATACATGTTTTACTAATATACACTGTATGTAGAAATACTGTATTGTAGAAAGTACCGTATACATATATATTTTAGGGATGTGTTTGCCATGATTATTTGTTATATGAATATATTATATATGCGTAAAATACTTGCTTGGCGAAAGGAGTCACCATAATACATGTTTGCTAACATACACTAAGTATGTTGAAATAGTGTATGTTAAGTGTTTGTGAAAATGCTTGTGTGAGTAAGTGTTTAGATGTTGATGCCTTAGGAGGGTGTTGAGATGGGATTCTCAACTACCTTAGAGACATGTATGATTACCTCCATGAGGTTGTTTACTTAAACTGCTTACTTTGCAATATATGTGTTTGTAATCCTATTGATGTAGTGCTTTACAACATACTTTATAACATGCCTTATAACATGCTTACTAACATGCTTGAATTACTTTATTTATCATGCTTTACTCCACATACTACGAATAAAGTTTGATTGAGTTTGGGACTATGTCTATAGTCCAGATAATCGGTACCAGATTTGAGATCGTGGCTGAGATTCATGTCGCCACATAAGATGTGTTTGATGAACCCGAGTCGTACGTCAGTTGGCGACAGTGGTTAGGCCACCCGAAGTGCTTATACACTTCATGTCGTTCAGTTGATCGTGCGCTCGAGCTAGTCAGGCCCATCAAGTAACCCGATATGTCTAATGTATGTTCACCATGTTTAGTCGCTACTGCTTGAACCTAGGGTACCAAACTTACCAGTGGAATCCTGTTAACTATGGTACCCCGATCCGCTAAGACTCATGAGCCGGGCATGGTGGTATGGGACACCGTGGTCGAGCTGTCGGCCTACGCTGGGGCTACGTGCCTCCCTGTAGTGACCAGTGAGCAACCAAACTCGTGAGCCGATTATGGTGGTATGAGACACTATATTCGAGCTGTCGGCCTACACTACTTGATGGGTGATGGGGGAGTGGTGCAATGATTCCATGTAACAGCCTTGACAGCCCTGACCATATCCAGTGTAGTGACCTCGAGCATACTCTAAATCTACGGTGAGGCGACGAGCCTTCCCATAGTAACAGAGTATAAGCTAGGCCTGTATTGATAAGGTGATGGGGGAGTGGTGCAACAATTCCACGTAACAGCCCTGACAGCCCTTGTAATGACCTAGAAACACACCATCGTATGAGATTGTCTAGGACTGAACCCTAGAATGGATCATGTTTGGGAATGATACAAGGAAGGTGCCTTAGTTTCCCAATCCTGCTGTTTGAAATGGACTAATAACAACTCGGTAATCATGCTCAGCATGCATTGCATGTGCCTGGAAGATGTGGAGCACTGAGGGATGAAAGCATGCCGCGAACAAAGATGGTGTCGGATGAGGGAGTATGTCAGTGAGGGCATCCATCATGACTGCATTCATACTTACATTAATAAGAGTAGTTAGGAGTGTTTGATTGTACTGCTTTATCATTACTGCTTGACTGTATTGATAACATGTGTTTTGACAAGGAAACAAAAGTGTTTGATTTGGGGAATTATCTTATTCAAACATAACAATGGAATAGTTATAGAAACAATCATCACACTTTATTGATTCTGAATTCATTTACATCCTCAGGTATCCCTTGATTCTAAGATAATTTAAAAAGAATTCATTGCAAGTTACAATTATCGTAGTTAAATATAAATTTCGGCAGCATAACGGTGCTAATCTCAATCGCCTCCTATGACTTAGGAGGAATAGACAAATCGACCAACAGTCTTTAAGAGAACAGAGATTCTGGCAGCATAACAGCGCTATTTCGGTCATCTCCTGAAACTTAGGAGGAATATGCCTTTTCGTCGATGATTCTTCCTTTTCTCCTGAACAAGAAGAACTTAAAGATTTGAAGACTCTAGCCATTCTAGCAAAGATAACAAATTCTTTGTTATAGATCAAAACGATCGGTTTACATGCGGTCCACGCAAACAACATACTTTGCGTGGGTCCGCGCAAACTATAGGAGCCCAATGCTCCTTTACGCGGGTTCGCACCTTCTGTCTTTTTCTTCATCCTTCTTTTACTCTGAAATCTTCGAACCCCTCTTGAGAGAAAGAACGGGGTATTTATAGATATTTTTACAGGTGTAAAACTCTATTCTGGTCGATGTGGGACAAAATAACATCCAACCATTTTTATACTACAGTCATACACTTTGCGCGGATACGTGCAAACGACATGCTTTGCGCGATCTCGCGCAATCTATCGGTCCCGCGCAATCTGTCTTCCTTGAGCAACCCCAAGAACTGTTTACTTTTACTGCGCGGTCCCGCAAGTAACTGTCACTTTGTGCGGTCCAGCGTAAAGTCATCTTCAAACTGATTTCTTGATCTTTCTCTTCTTCACTTTCTTGCTTATTTTATGCTTCAACAAATGCCCCCTTGATCCGTTCTTTATTTTTTTCAGAAAATCAAAGAAAAAGGATCAAATCACTCATTTTGTATAGAGTTTGCGAGAACCCGCGCAAAGCTCGGTCGAATACCGTACTAGGCTAGAAATACTATAAATAATGCAATACCTTCGTCATTTTCACGAACTGCTTGCACTCTGCCGAAACTCTGCCCTTGCGATTTTCTTCGGCGCAAACCATTCACTTTGCGCGAACCCGCGAAAACCCTTTCAGTTTGCGCGAAGTCCTTTGAAATTGCAATCTTTTCCGCGCAAACCATACACTTTGCGCGGACCCGCGCAAAGTATTTCGTACTTAGTCGATTTTCTTTTAAACTTTTTCCAACACTTAGCCTTTTTTCTTCTTTCTTCCTTTCTCATTCTGACATCTATCTTCCTTCCTTGACTTATTTTCATGGCTCGTATTAAACAAACGGCTCGTCTTGTGACTCCTCCTTCTAATCCACCTTCTTCTGATCAACCTCCTGCTAAAAGAATAAAGACGACTTCCAGAAATCCTGCTTATTTCAAAGAACCTGTTCTTCCTACCTTTGACTTCTCTGATCGCATCAAGTCTTTGCCATCCCCCATTCATAGATCTATATCTTTGGGAGATATCAAATGTCCGCCTAAGCATGGCAGAGAGTATGACTGGGATGAATGGTTAAAGACTATAGCTCATATTCGTACTGATAGTGAAAGACCATCTCCTCATGAAGACACTCCTCCGGCTTCTCGTTCGAAGAAAACTCGCCGCAATAAGGCGAAAGAATTTGCAGAGAAAATTAAGGAACATAAGAAGAAGAGGCTTCAAAACTCATGGGACTCAGTACGAGTTGTTGAAGGTGTCACGAAATTTGACAACCCTCATGCGGAGGGCATGACGATTATTCCCATTAAAGTATATCACCATCAGTCCATGCTTGACTGTGAATCTAAAGATTACGTCCATGGCGAAAGGTTAATGTATACTGAATCGTGGGCCTCAAGAGAGCCCCGGATCCTTGAGGGAGTCATTCAAACACAGAAGCCACGACAAAGGATAGGAGAAGCTCATCCCATGATATTCTAAGTTCCTTTCCATAGTACTCATGATCTCTTTCCTTCTCATTTTTATGAGACAGTTCGACAGCGCTTTAGAGATCGAGAACAACTCTAGGGACAGGCAGAATTTCGCATCAGAGGCATGTTAACCGCTCGCCGCTATCATTCTGAATGGGCGGAGGCTATTTTACTGAAGCATACGAGCACTCTTGCAAAGATCGGCCTTTACTGAAGCATAGAAGTGACCTCCAAATACTTCTATAGGGAACCCAATATACTGAAAGGCTTCCTTGTATACTGGTCACTTACAACCAATTCCTTCCATTTACCTTATGGTGAAATGAGCATATCACTTTGGGATCTTCATCGTATAGCCGGTCTCACAATAACAGGTAAATTCTATGATGAATTCATTCCAACAAATAGAGAATTGGCCTTTGTATCTTCTCCAGATCGCAAGCCTTCTATATCTGAGACTACCATAGAACTGTTTAAGGAGATGGGCAAATTTTCCAGCTTTCACAAAATTCCTCCTCTACAATGGCTGGCACATTTTTTTAGAGGTCTCAGGTATTTATCAATCCGACAGCTGACTTTCCTCTTTGTATTCTTGCTATTTAGCCATTCCTGCATATTGACCTCCTCTTCTTTATTTTTCTTTGAAGATTTCGTGATTGTCATTTCAAAGAATTAACGAAGCTTCGAGATGCAATGAGGGGAAGACCAGAATATAGCTCTTTTGGAGAACTTGCAGCGTTCTTGGCTTATTGGTTAAGTTTGGTTGTATTGCCCAGCTCTAAATGGGCAGATGTTGTTCGTCCAAGCGTCTTTGTTGTGGCTGGTGCTTTAGCGGAAGGCCATAAATACTCTCTTGCTCCTCCAGTATTATGTTCTATTTACAGAGCTCTTGGAGAAGTAGCTACCCATGTAAAAGACTCTATTCTTGGAGCTTCGTCTGCACATACTTCTTGGCATTATATTACGGGGTGGCTAGGAGTTTATTTTCCTTGGACTTTTGAAGCTCCGGAGCAAGCATATATTCATCCTTCTCACCTTCCACTCTGGTTCTTTCAGCAAAGAGCAATGGCTAAAAGAGCATATGAGTGGGTTGCCAATAAAATTTGAGATGATGACCAGATAAACTATTTTCAGTTCCGCCTTTATCGCTACACTGAGGATACAGATATGGTGGACCAAGAAACGCTTACTGCAGCAGAGAGAGCTTTCTTCTTTTCTATTTGCTCGTGCAGTTTAACTCTTCGGGAAGGAACAAAATTTTGGAGAGAACCTTACTACCCCAGCTGTTTTGCTCGTTAATTTGGTTATGACCAAACCGTACCACAAGACTGCGGGCTGGTTACTAGAAAAATGCGTTGTTATGGAACTGGTCCTCTTAACTGGGCCATGATATGGAAACAGCTGCTGAATGGCTACGTTGGATCTCTTTTCATAATTCCTAGCTGTGATCGCATAGTCCGTACATCATATAGCTGGATGCGATGGTGGGATCACCAATCATACTTGGTCACTAAATGCTTGCCA
Source organism: Magnolia changhungtana (assembly GCA_030180095.1). NCBI lineage: Eukaryota > Viridiplantae > Streptophyta > Magnoliopsida > Magnoliales > Magnoliaceae > Magnolia > Magnolia changhungtana. The sequence goes on along the minus strand of JASAUF010000384.1, from coordinate 1,995,365 downwards.
GTGGATTCTTCTATCTTTCTTCATCCACCCAGGCTAAAGGGCAGAAATTTAGAGAGTGGAATCGGCTATATTTTAGAAAAGAGCCATGCCTCCCATCCGGGAGAAATTTGTAGGAAGATATCATTGGAAGACCCCATTCGTGAAATCAAGCCTATCAACACTTTGGATGGCTGGTTTGCTCACGGAGTTTTGAGAGAATTTGAGAAATCTCGTCGGGACTTTTCAAACCAAGCTGCAAATGATGCTGAAGGTACATCTTCTCCAATTCCTACAGAAATTGCAGTGGTTCAAGAAGGACCAGCTATTAATACCTCCATATCTCCTCCACAACCCCTTGGTCCTAGTCCATCTTCCCCGATGACTAGATCAAAAACACGTTTACAAATATCATCTCCAATTCTTCCGGAAAGGACCAGACAAGCATCCGCCTCCCTTACAGTCAAAGAGCCTGCACCGGAGAGCAGCCAGGCTGTTTCTTGCAAAGGGAAACAGATTGTCGTTGAAGAAGTTGACGAAGAAATTTTGGAAGATGAGAGTTCAGCTTCATCGTCGGAGACTACTGACTCTTCACAATATGAAGACAGTGAGGATAGCGACAGCTGTGAGGATAAAGATGATGACTTTGAAGAAGGCGAAGTTGACATTGACGGAGACGAGGAAACAATTGCGAAAGGAGTCGAAATGGAATCTTCTCCGGCAACTGCTAAGACTCTTCCTGGCGTAAATGTTCCTGCTAAATCTCCTGCAGCTGAAGAAGATGAAGAGGAACTTTTAGATTATGGCGAATATGGTTATTCACCAGGTAAAGGAGATTTAACTTTCATATAGATATATTTATCTATATTTTAACAACTATTATTTATTTAGAATTATTATGTCTCCCTTTTTTAGGTGCTCAAGTTGCAGAAATAGGCGCCATCTCTTTAGTGAATCCTCTCGTGATAACTTCACCAAGAGCACCCGTAGTTCCATTGGTAGTACAGAGAGTAGTGGCTTGTGAAATCATATTTCCAACAGAAACTACGGATTTGCCGACTCCGGCTACCAGAGATTCAAGCATGGAAGCTAGAGCACCATCTTTTGCTGATATGGTGGAACTTGATCCTTCCGCAACTCAGGGGGCTTCTCCTTCTGTTAGTCGTATTCTTGTGACAGGTACATATATATGCACTGATTATTTTATTTAAGAAATAATATTTTGAATATCCTTCTTCTTTTGCTATAGGAACTCCTTCTTGCAGCGGTGTGGTCAGTTCTGATTCTGTGGCCACTACTTCTGAATTGTCGTCCTTTGTGAAGATTCCTGTTCATAAAATGCTTATGGTGAAACATTCCTTGTTAGCAATAGCCCATATCTTCAGAAATCCTAATCAGTGGTCGGATTTGGATGTTGCTATAGAGATTCTGGAGAGCTCTGCCAAGATGGCTAGAATCAACATATCTCCTTTGCGTGATTCACTCCTCAAATTTCGTGATTCAGTAATTTCTTTGGCGTCAGCAAAAAATGTTACAATTGCTCCTGAAATTTTAGAGTACAGGAAGCAGCTGGCTTTATCTCAAGAACAAGCCTTTCTGACAGCTTCATCGATTTCTAAACTTGAACAAGAGCATATGATTCTTCAAGATCAACTAAAGACTCATATTGATGAAAGAGCGACTATCCAAGATCGTATTGCAATTCTGAAGGAAGAAATCTCTCAACTGGAGAGAAGGAATCATGAGCAAGCCTTAGTCATTCAAGATGTTGAAGAGAAGATACGGGCGAATGCTCAATCTATTGATATTGAAAAATCCGCACAACTTCAAGGAAAAGAAATGATTGCTTCTTTGGAGAATAAACTTGCTGGCGTTTCTGATCAAGCAAGACTTATTCTTGAAGAAAAATCTAAACATGATGCAGCTCAGACACAATTGAAAGAAGATTTGCGCAAATATATGGAAGTAGTGGGGATTACAGAAGATCTTTAAACATGTAATTTTGAAAATGTAATCTTTGCTTTCATGTTTCCTGGACATATAATTTATTTGGCTTCACATATGTTTTTATGATAGCATTTCGAGATGTTTATAATGGCATTTTTCACATTGCATGTTGATGACATTTATGCTAATATTATCAGATTATATTTATATTTTATATAGTAATTTCATTACATCCTTTATGATTTCCAAACCTTTTATGCTTTGTTAGTGCGGGATTCTCTATGTGAGTATTTAAATTGGCGGTACTAAGTTTCAATTTAATTAGCCACACACAGTTTAAGCTCATGAGTAGTGGAGCGTGCGCACACACACAATTTAAGCTCATGAGTAGTGGAGCGTTTATGGGTCTTATGTGATGGCCGCTGTAACTCTCTAGAGTTCGGTTTTGGGCTTTTCACTGCCTTGAGCTCACGGCCAAGGTCCATCAGAGGAGCCCATTGACACTACTGGGTGGTGAACTGTTGGTTTTACGCACAGGGTTGGCCACGGTAACTCTCTAGAGTTCGTAGGGCTCGCAAGGCTACCTTTGGGCACCAAATCTAGGGTCGCCAGTCCATCAATGAGTAGGTTTAAGCCCTTCCTCACGAGTTACTACTGAAATCAAACCCTAGATCTGGAGGGTCTTACGCACGGTTGGCATAAAGCTCGCACTGTGGCCCCTGTTTTCTTCGTCTGCAAGGTCGAGCCCATTCACGGGAGGGCATTTTCATCCGTTCCCCGTGGCGCTGCCGGAAGCTGTACAGACGGCATGGGAGTTACGGTGACTAGTCTTTACGGATTTATGGCCTTTTTAGGCTTTGAATCCTTAACTTCGTCAGCTGCCCGCATGGGTGCGCACGATGGTCTTCGTGGGCTTTTTAGGGCCACTGACTCCTCGCCGCTGCCCGAATGGCGATCTTCATAGGTCTTACGTATAGTTGGCCGGCTCTTTTAGAGCTTGATCCTTTGAGAGTTTTTTTTTTTAAATTTTATTTTATTTTTTACAGAGCTTGATCTTTTTTTTATTTGGCTCAATTTGGCTCTTTTAGGATTTGGCTTGGCTATACTGCCTCTTTGACTGATATTGATATATCCTTGCTTTTGATAGTATTTTTAAGAAGACCCATGCCTTATAAGGCAATAATATTTATGATCATCGTCATTGCCAGTATAGTAGATATTTCTAAAATATCTTCAAGAAGACCCGTGCCTTGTAAGGCAATAATATTTATCTTGTCAATATCTTCAAGAGAATCTTCAAGATGATATTGACTTTGTCAAACTTATTTGGTGATGACGATGATCAATATACTTTTCAGAATTGATGCTTGATAATTGACATGCTCGTGAATTTCTTCTTCATAGCTTCTTTTGTTGACATATAGACATGATCTTATCCATCCTTGCCCCCTTTTGATACAGAATCATTATGCCAATAATATTCTGGGTCAAAATCAGCATGTCTATCTTCAGGGGTAGTATCTTTTGATGAAGCGGGCATTGACAGGTATACTGACACCCTGTCCCTCTTGATTTGCAATTCTATATGCCCCATTGGAGTATACTTCTTTTACTACATATGGACCGTCCCATTTAGGCTCGAACTTACCCCCTGTCTGGCGAGTGATCACTATAGGTCTTTTCAACATTAGCACCAAATCCCCTTTTTTGAAAGAGCGGTATTTAACCTGTTTATCAAAGGAGACGATATCCTAGCTCGATATGATCAGAATCGTCTTTGAGTCGCAAGACGTTTTTCATCGAGCAGATCCAATTCTTTCAGCCTTATTTTTGTATTTTCATCATCCGTTATAGACTGATGTACCGCTATTCTGAGCGATGCCAGCTGTATTTTGATTGGGATAACTGCTTCCATACCATAGATTAATGAATACGGTGTCGCCCCTGTTGTTGTACGGTGAGTAGTTCTGCAGGCCTATAATGCTTCTTATAACTTTTCATCCCAATCGCGCTTATTGCCTGTCACCATTTTTTTATTATTTTAATAATCATTTTGTTAAACGCCTCTGCTAATCCATTGGCCGGAGGATAGTAAGGTGTTGAAAACGGATGTTGGATGCCGAATTTCTGACACAATTTTTCCATGCCTCTATTTTTAAAAGGGGTGCCATTATAAGTGACGATCTTTTTCGAAATTCCATGACGGTATATTATAGCATGCCGGATGAAATTGACCACGTCTTTCTCTTTAACACTACGCAAGGCGACTGCTTCGATCCATTTGGAGAAATAGTCTGTTGCTGCCAAAATATACTGTTTTCCCTTAGATGAAGGTGGATTTATAGGACCAATCACGTCAAGTCCCCAAGCTGAGAAAGGCCAAGAAGCAACAGACTGATGTAAGTCTTCTGGGGGAACATATATTACATCTCCGTGTATTTGACATTCATGACACCGCTTTGCATATTCTATCGCATCTTTGAACATAGTAGGCCAATAATAGCCCATTCGATGCACTCTATGGCATAAATTTCGGCCGGCTTGATGTGCTCCACATTCACCTGAATGTGCCTCTCGCAGCATTTGGTTTGCTTCTTGCCTGTCTAAGCATCTTAACAACATTCTATTATAAGATTTTCTATACAATACTTCGCTGCATATGACAAATTTGCCCGATCGCTGCTTAATCTGCTGTCTTTGTGCATTATCTTCTGGTAAGATATTATATTTGAGATAATCAACGAAAGGCTGACGCCAATCATCTGTCATTACTTCTAGACAAGATATAGGAAACATTTCAACGGTTTCTTCGATAACCTCTGCAGATGGCAGGAATCTTCTTTCTTCTATAGTTACCTGAAGAGGACTTCGATTTGTGCAGGATAGAGCTGCTGCCAGACTGGCTAAAGCATCCGCTTTTGCATTCTCAGACCGTGGTATGTGTTTAATTTCCACATGACAAAACTGTTCAAGCAACTGTTGTGCTTTCTGATAATAAGGCAGGAGTTCTTCTTTCCTTACTTCGAATTCTGTTGTCAACTGATTTACAATCAATTTAGAATCTCCAAAGATATGCAATAATTTTATTTCCATTTGCCGGGCTATTTCCATTCCGATGATAAGAGCTCTGTATTCAGCTTCATTGTTTGTGCATGTGGTGCCCAGTGTGAAGGAGTATGGTAATAAATCGCCCTGAGGAGTAATGAATATCACTCCTGCCCCCGCTCCCGATATTCGAGCAGCACCATCAAAATACATTTGCCAAAGATTCTGAGATTCAGCCAACATAACCTGTTCATCTGGGAATTCGTCATTGATTTCCTCACTTTCTGCTATAGGATGTGCTGCGAGGAAGTCTGCCATAGCTTGTCCTTTTACTGCTTTCGCCGGCTTATACGAAATAGTATATTCTGATAGCAATAACATCCACTTGGCTAGTCTTCCCGACAACATTGGCCTGGTCATCAAAAATTTTATCGGATCTGCTCTTGAGATCAGAGTTATATCGTGGGAGAGATAATAATGTCTTAACTTTTGTACAGTGAATACCAATGCCAAACATTCTTTTTCGACCGAGGAATAATTGCATTCTGCCCCCATCAATGTTCAGCTTAGATAATAAAGAGCAGTCTCTTTTCCAGCTTCGTTTACCTGTGCCAACAAAGCACCCAAAGAATTTGTAGCTGCAGATGTATATAAGATAAGTGGCTTACCTTTCACTGGAGCTGTTAACACCGGCGGCTGTTTCAACAATTCCTTAATTGAGTCAAATGCATTTTGACAGGCGTGATCCCATACAAATTCTGTATCTTTCTTCATTAGCCGAGAAAATGGCTGACACCTTCTTGAGAGGTTTGAAATGAAACGGGGAATGTATGCCAGTTTTCCTTGTAAGCTTTTCAATTCCTTTAGTGTTGTTGGTGGCGGCATATTTTGAATAGCCTTAATTTTTCTGGATCGATCTCGATTCCTCTATGTCGTACAACAAAGACGAGGAATTTTCCAGAAGATACTCCGAATGCACATTTAGCAGGGTTCATCTTTAACTGCTTCTTTCTTAGTCGACGGAAGACTGCTGTCAAATGTTCGCGGTGTTCTTGATGATCTCCTAACATTCAACATGTTTATGCATCATATCTTAAAAGATATTTTTCATTGCCCTCTGGTATGTCGCCCCAGCATTTTTGAGACCGAAAGGCATAACTTTATAACAATAAATTCCAAGCGGCGTTCTGAAGGCCGTCGCCTCTTCATCTTCAGGTGCCATCCTGATTTGATTATAGCCATCATATCCGTCCATAAAAGACATAATAGCATATCGAGTAGTGCTATCAATTAATAATTCTGTTATCGGGAGAGGGAAATCATCCTTTGGACGCTTCATTCAGATCTCTGAAGTCAATACATACTCTTATCTACCCATTCTTCTTCTTCACAGGAACAATGTTTGATATCCACCTGGGATATTTAACTTCTCTGATGAACGCAACCTTTATTAGTTTATTTACTTCTTTTTCGATTAATGGAATCAGGTCTGGGTGGAATCGCCTTTGTGCTTGCTTCACTGGTTTCTTTTCTTTGGAGATATTTAATCGATGCATTGCTATAGAGGGTTCTAGTCCTGGCATTTCTTCATATGTTCAGGCGAAGACATCTTTATTTTCTTTGAGAAGTTGGCCATATTTCTCAAATTCCTGTTCTGAAAGACTGATGCTGATGAATGTATTCCTTGGCTCTTCTGCTGTTCCTAAATTTATTTCTCGCAAGCCATCTATTGTCGGCTGCCCCCCATCTTCTATTTATCTCGGAGCGGTTTCAGGATACTCATCAATCTTAATATCTTGTTCTGGTATTTGTTCGGCTGAGGTCATATTTACTGATACCATGTTTACTGATGATTCTGCTCCTAATCCTTGGAATTTTCTCCGCTTTTCCTGATTAACCCCGAGAGGGATTTGAATTCATTTCCCATGATTTAGTCCAGTGGGCTTGTCACAATCAAAACCCATATTTCTCATGATTTTCTTGCTTACTGCACTGTATTTTCTCAAATTCTGCGGTGCTAACTCTCCATGATATATATTGCTTGTGTTTTCATCCTTCACCTCTGCTGCAGCGTGAAATTCTATTGGTTCAGGATATTTAGCACTGGCTCTGACTTGAAATGTTCCTGGAGCGGCTGCAAATGGCTTACATCTTTCGATATTGGGTAAGGGCATTGTGTAATTAGACTGTAAGACTTTCAGCTGTTCTGTTGACAATAATGTCAACGGCGGTTGTCTCAGACGTTTAGGTACAAAATAGAACTTCTTTCTTGCTCCTGTAGTCCCAGAAGATTCCGCCTTTTCTTCTCTAACTTTATTTGTTCGGTCATCCTTTAAGACTTTCTTTCCATCATCATTTCCCACTTTTTCGAAAAAACATTTATAATAGCCGGCATCCGTGAAGAAAGACTCAACTTCTGTGTAAGGTTTTGCATCAGCCATCACTTTACACTGCATTCCGTTCTTATAGTATTTGAAATATTGGTGTAGAGTAGAAGGTACAATATTGTACTGATGTATCCACGGCCTTCCCATGAGAAGGTTATATGTCGTCACAACATTTATAACGTGACATACGACAGTAGTAATTAATTCTCCCACTTCCAATGTTATTGTAATTTTTCCGAGTGCGCGTTGTCCATCTTGATTAAACCCCTGTATCATCATTCCACTGGGGCGCAAATCTGAACGGCGATAACCCAATTTAGTAATCATGGAGAGTGGCAAAAGATTCACTGCTGACCCATTGTCGATCATAATCCGTTTTATCTTCTTTTCGCAAATGTACCCTTCTATCATCAATGGCCTGTTGTGTTCTGTTTCACCGATTAAATCATCATTAGAGAAAGATATTACTGGTAAACAATTCACCTTTTTATTGCTTCTTTCATTTTTCATTTCTGTTAATAAAGCTTCTCTCACATCGTGATCAGATAGTGCTTGAATCAAACTTTGTCGAAATTCTTTTGATAACTTGAGCGCATCATAAATGCTTAAACGTGCCGGTATACCCTTCAAGTGGCTAACTACGTCGTAAGCCACTTTTGTCGCTGCGTCTCCATTTCTACTTTTATCCTCGATGTTCTGTCTTTCGGTCACTTCTTTTCATATAATTCCCACTTTTTGCTTCATCGGACTCGTTATCTGCTTCCCCGATCGCAACGTAATCATTGTCGCATTTCTTATCGACCTTCGATCTCCCTTCTCTTTTATTTCTCGAGTCTTTTCTTGGATTGACAATACATTTACTGTCGCCCTTGTATTCTTTCCTTTGCTTTCGCTGGTTATTATATCACCTCTATTTATCATTCGCTGTATGATGCACTTTAATGTGTAACAATTTTTCGTCGGATGTCCCACTAAGTGATGATAACGACAAAAGTTTCTTTCTCGAGTCCTTGTCACATCTTCAGGGTGTTTAGGCTCTGGTAATTCTAGGGTACCTGCTTTTAACAATTGCTGCATCATAGGCACCACGTCCTCTTTATCGAACTCAAATCCTTCGTGAGAATTGAGCATTTTGAGCTTTTTTCCTCTGTATCTGTCCCTTGATTGATTCCAGCCTTCTTTTTCTTCCGGCCTTTTGTCTCTTAAGCCCCTTGCATCTTGATTTTTCTTATCCCGATCGATGGTGTTCACTGTTGTTCTACTAGGTATTCTCCTGACGGTTTCATGATGAAATGCTGGCATCTTACGAGTCATTAATTCTAATGCATGGGCTTTGGTAGCCAAATCACGAAAGGTTCCGATATTAGCGCTGGTGAGTCCGAATGCAATTCCTGTCTCCATGGAGTTCAGACACATTTTGAATTGTTTCTTTTCTTCCGGTAACTGTCTACACGATGGCCCCAGTGTCTTCCATCTGTCTATGAACTTTTCAACTGGTTCTCCTTCTCGCTGTCGTACTGAAGCTAATTCTGTAATGCTAACATCGTGCTCTGATGAGAAGAAGTTTGACATGAAAGCATCTTGCATTTCTTCCCATGTACGTATAGATCCTGATGCCAAATTTGAAACCATCTGAAAGCTTTACTTATCAATGATGACCCAAATAATCGTAAGCAATATTGAGGTATCGTAGAGAAATTCCCCATGCTGGTAATGAAATGCATCAGGTGTTCTTCTGGTGATCCTTCCCCATTAAACTTCTGGAAGTATGGATGCTTAAAATTTGCCGGAAACGGAACATCCTCTACCTCTCTCGGATAGGGTGTCCGATATCTGAAACGGCTGGTATTTGCACGTTTTCTTTCTATTCTGATTGCTTCTTCGACGACTTGTCTTACATCATCCTGTGTTATAGCCCTTGTCGCTGGAACTGACCCTCGCGATCCTATCCCCTGCGGACGGGAACCTTCAGGCTGGTTCTCCTGTCCATTTGTCGCTCCCATCATAGGTGGGGCCACCATCTGGGCTACATTATGTGCCAGAGTTGCCAGAGCTTCTTTGAGGTTCCGGCATTCGTCCATTAGTGCTCTTTGTGCCTCTGCCATTTGATCAACCCCGCTCTTCAGTAGTTGGTCTATTTTCTTGGCCTGTTCCTGCCATATACACTGCTGCCCCTTAACTGTTTGTCGAGGCTGTTTTTGGAGTAAAATGAGAGTATGTTGACGTAACAGGGCTTATAAAGAGGGGAGAAATTGGAGTCTCATTTGACTTTTGTGTACTTCCCGTGCTGTTAACCGATCGAGGTGATACAGTTATAGGCGAACTTGTTTGGGGTGATACAGGCATCGGTGATCCTATCATCAGTGCTTTACCTTTCTGTGCTTCGTCCATTTGGTCCTTAGGGCAGCCAAAGCCGGGAAATCGTGCGACGATAATTGCGGAACGGCTTGTTCAGGATAAATCACCGGAGGAGCGAGTTCGGGTTTTCTTCTTGCTAGACTACGCGTGATTGGTCCCTCAGCTCTTGGTACAGGTGATTTCGCCTTACGGTTCTTTAAGGTCTTTGCTTTTATCTTTTTAGACAAGACCAATGTCCAGTTCTCATCACTTTCCTGTGGTTGGGGTGAGACGGAAATGACTCTCGTTGTTACTTGAGTCATTTTGCGCCTGCTTGTAGTGCTTACTTTTGTATGCTCAGGAATTTGGCTGGCACATATTCAATTACAAACCCAGTAGCGGTGAATCGGAAGTTCACTTTTCTCGCAACGTTAGCCATCAGTAGTTGTTATGTGATTGAATTTGGGTACCTTCAATAATAAAACATACATGAAATTAGTATGTGAAAGACTAAGTAAACTATCTTAGAGATGAAGGGGAGGATGTTCCCACTGAGAGTCGCCATTTTGGCGTCTAATAGACGCCAAAAACGATGATGAGAGTCTCATAACTTTCCCAATGTTAGTGTTAAATAAGATAAAAATCCTCAGTGGAGTCGCCATTTTGTTTCGACAAGGAAACAAAAGTGTTTGATTTGGGGAATTATCTTATTCAAACATAACAATGGAATAGTTATAGAAACAATCATTACACTTTATTGATTTTAAATTTATTTACATCCTCGGGTATCCCTTGATTCTAAGATAGTTTACAAAGAATTCATTGCAAGTTACAATTATCGTAGTTAAATATAAATTTCGGCAGCATAACGGTACTGATCTCAATCGTCTCCCATGACTTAGGAGGAATAGACAAATCGACCAACAGTCTTCAAGAGAACAAAGATTCCGACAGCATAACAGTGCTATTTCAGTCATCTCCTGAAACTTAGGAGGAATACGCCTTTTCATCGATGATTCTTCCTTTTCTCCTGAATAAGAAGAACTTGAAGATTTGAAGACTCTAGCCATTCTAGCAGCATAACAGCCCATTGCTGTTATAGACTGCCAAACAGTCGGTTTGCGCGGGTCCACGCAAACGACATGCTTTGCGCGGGTCCACGCAAACTATAGGAGCCCAATGCTCCTTTGCGCGGGTTCGCACCTTCTGTCTTTTTCTTCGTCTTTCTTTTACTCTGAAATCTTCGAACCCCTTTTGAGAGAAAAGAACGGGGTATTTATAGACATTTTTATAGGTGTAAAACTCTCTTCTGGTCGATGTGGGACAAAATAACATCCAACCATTTTTATACCACAATCATACACTTTGCGCGGATACACGCAAACGACATGCTTTGCACGATCTCGCGCAATCTATTAGTCCCGTGCAATCTGTCTTCCTTGAGCAACCCGCGCAACCTGTTTACTGTGCGCGGTCCCGCGTAATCTGTTCACTTTGCGCGGTCCAGCGCAAAGTCATCTTCAAACTGATTTCTTGATCTTTCTCTTCTTCACTTTCTTGCTTATTTTATGATTCAACAACATGTTAACCTATACTTTATTATTCCACTGAGTTAGCTACTCACTCCCACGTTATGGGACGGTGTTCTGAACACCCACTAGACTTTGTCTGATTGCAGATGACGACGCTATTCCTGAGGCAGAGCCAGACTTTTGTGACGATGAGGGTGTCTTCTCGTATATGTTGTTTATGGTGACTCCATTTAAGCCATGTCTTAATCGATGGGATTACATGGATGTTGACTAGATGACACTATACCTTAGGTATATTTTGAAATGTACTTGTAATTATTTAACCTGGTATTGTTATCACACTCTGGAGAATACTATAGTTTATATATTACATATAACTATCATAGTCTTTCGCTTGCAATTTAACTGTCTCTGGAGTATGATATGCTGTTTTGGCTTAATCTCACTCATGTTCAATGCACAAATACAGTCAACATTCAATCATCATTCATTTTGTTGCATAAATGATGTTCTGAAACTTGGGAGTTGAGTTACTACTCAACCCTCAATTTTTCGGGATGTTACAGATGACAGGTTCGATCCATCGACACATGAAAAATGAGAGAGACTTGACTTTGAGATATTTCAGGTTTTCATGAATGATCGGAGGAACCGTCGAGGTCATCGGAATTTGAATGTCGATGACATCGATATCAGAGTCGAGGCATCGATAAATCCAGCTGATTTATCTTTGAACTTGCTGGACAGATTATAGCTTTGTTCGATGCAATCGATCTGGTGTCGATATCATCGATATTTGAATATCGATTAAATCAAAGGGCCCCCAATCATAGTTAAAAATAACCTGAAATAACTGCTGTAAGAAATGCGCGCCCACAGTCGATATCATCGATGGACCTCCGATCTTATCGATATTTGATTTCAGATCATATCGGACGGTCATCGATATATCAAAGGAATTTGAGATTTTCATTAAAAAACAGGGGCGCCGGAAATCAGCCTGTCGATCTTATCGAGCTACTCCCGATGGACTCGAGTTTTGAATATCGATGATATCGATATGTGTATCGATACATCGATAATTCGTCTAGATAAGTTGTGAAGTTACTGGACATATTTAGTGCTTTTATCGATGATATCGATATGTGTATCGATATATCGATAAATCCGTCCAGATAAATATTTAGTTGCTAGACGTTTTGGTCCTCTTATCGATAATATCATTAAGGTATCGAGGACATCGACAGTGCAGATCGATCATATCGAGGGTGCTTCGATAAAATCGACAAGGCGAGAAAAACTTAGAGATTTTCCTGTTTTGTAAAAAGTTTTCTCACCTTAAAAACCTTAAGATGTCTATCTTGTTTTAAGGGTTTTAATCACCTGGTGTTTTGAGACACGGGATGTGAGGCTATGGTTTACTTATTGCGAGCTTCCACACATCCAGTTGAGATAGACGCTTGAAATAATCTTCTTATCGAGTTCTCCAGCCAGTCTGACTCACCATACACGTAACTTGACAAACCAGGGCACTAGCAGGTGCACTTCAATCTCCCCCTTTGTCGATTACGTGATAAAATACCCAAAACACCCTAGAACACTTCTAGACACACCCTAAATTGTGTGTACATGTATTTACACAATTTTACAATTTTTCTAACCCATGTACACATTCTTAGAAGTATCTGCTCCTCCTTACTTCAAAACTCCCCCTTTCTTGGTGCAACTACTCCCCCTAACACCTGCAACACATTAGATATACAATTTTTCACTCAGGGTGTTTTGAATTGTTCTCCCCCTTTTTGTCAGTCATTGGCAAAGGTATAGCAAGTGATATTGACTGAAGTGTTAAAGCATATGGGAGAATTATCAGGCAGAAGCAAATTATTGATATTTTAAAAGTTAACGCATTTTAGCCAAACATTAATCACAGAATGAATGCATATTAGATGAGATATAGCATTTTTCAATCATATGCAAATCATAACTTGATAAACCAGGGGGAAATTAACACACATATGGCAATAATGATAAGAATTCTATTCAGCCATATCCAAAACCAGATTAAAGTTATCTGATTATCCAAAATAGACTGCCCAAGATTGACAACAAATTAACAGTTATCCCAAAAAATAGAACATCAAGCCCCCAAAAAAAATGGCATTTGATTAACGCGACCAGCTTCTACCGTCTTCTCGAGTCACCGCGTGTGAGTAAATCAATAACTTACTGATTTGTTTGTTAGAGAGAATCAACTTTTTTGTCAATCACGGTGAGACGTCTCTCACAATTGTGAAGTCTCTCCTTCATGCTCGCCATACCATTCAACAGGTGATGTTCAAGATGATGAGTTTGACAGTTTGTGATTGACTCCAGACTTAGTAATGGTGTTCGATTAGATCCCCATGGATATGATGGAGGAGCATATGGAGCAGCCGACTGCAGGGGAGCACTGTTCTCAGGAGGAACTGAAGGAAGGCAGAGCTGTTGTGCTACCTGACCTGAATCACTATCAAACCATTTCTCTGGATAGACTCTATCAGATGAAGTGGGAATACCAACATGATGAGCTAATTTACAGATGAGCACAGGAAAAGCTTGCGTATCCTGATGATTTCCTTGAATGACCTGAATTAGCTGTTTAAGAAGAAGTGTTGGAAGGCACACCTGAACTTCCTAATATACATCATATAATACATTTAACACAAAGGGCGACAGATGATTACCATGCACATCACACGGATAGACATTGGACGCAAAGATGTCATGAAGGATTTTAAAAGTGGGTCCAAGATGATTGATATGAAGGGAATTATCATCGTTCTGATAGATAGTAGTACCCTGACATAGTGCACGAGTTATCTCACTCCAAACACCAAGACCGTTTAGATTCCGATTGGTAACAGGAATGCGAGGGACCTGAAGGTCTAAAAGGTTTCTCAAGGTGATGGGAGTGATGTGCTTGGAGTAATGCAATAATTCTACTTGGATGCAAGGTGGATCAACACATATAACCTGACTATTGCTAAGGAAGTCTTGAATCACTCCCATTCGATAGGTACCACTAAGATTTAAAATATTTTTCCATCCAATTACTTCTAGAAGGAGGTCCACTCCAAATGACTCAATGGCGCTGTTAAGAATCAAACGTTCAACAACGGTGACAGGATGTCTTACCGTTGGTATGAGTTGATGCATACTAGGTTGCTTGGCTTTTCCTTTTGAAACTGTAAATGAGTCTTACCTTTTCCTTTGTTCATGCTTTTTTAGAGTAAGAGACAAGATAGGATGGATAGTAAGAGAATCCCCAAAAAAAAACTTTGGAAGGAAGGACAAAATTCTTCTCTTAAAGATCTTGAAAGTATCCGACCAAACGCAAGCTAGATTCAGGAGTGAAAGGATAATGCCAGTTTGTAATAAGCTTCCGGAATTACTGATGGACTTCTGGCCGAGGATTCGACCAAAAAAAAGCTTTTTTAAGAAAAATAGTGATTTTCCCGCTCGACTCCCTTTTTATCAGCTGGCAATTTTCGATGCTATCGAACTTTCTTTCGATTGTATCGATGATCCTCATTCGAGGTTATCGACAATAGTTTCGATGATAGTTTCGATCATGTGGCCTTCCACATTCTGAAGAGATGTCGATGATATTGATCGATTTATCGGGAATGACAGATCGATAGGTATTTCGAAGAGAAATATTTTTCTTTTTCGACCCTTCAAGTATACTTTTTAGTGTTTCTGTGAATCAGTAGCATACTTAGCAAAATTATGTACAATTACTATACATATCAAAAATTATAAACATTTGAATGTTTATATACAAAATATTGAGGTGAGGACCCTCAGATATATATCATTTGACGATCAACAAAATTGCATCATTTCAGCAAATATCCAGATCTAGATGCATGATCTGGAATTGTCTTCCTTTGCTCAGTGTTTCTCAATGTCACTCCTTTTTTTTCCTATAATAATGTAGTAGTGGTTGTTTGTTCGATGACCCTTAATTATTGATTTTACTAATTTTTCTAGGATATCGCATTAATCTTTGTTGAATTTGACCACATGTCCATTATCACAGATTTGAGAGATGCTTAACAGATTATGTGCTAGTCCTTTTATGCAAAAAGCATTCTCATATTTGAGCAAATCATTTCCTCTTATCATTCCTTGTCCAATTACATTAGCAGTGGCCCCATCTCCATAGGTGACTGTCCCTTTATGAAAATTTTTATAGTTGGAAAGAAGGGATTTGTTACCTGTGACATGTCTTGAGCAGCCACTGTCAAGGTACCATTTGACCTCATTGCCTGGTAGACGATCTGAATGTGTAACAAGGCAATTTATCTTTTCCTTAAACATCCACTTTATGATAGGAGTTTTACTTGTGATAGATTTGTTCATCTTATCCGATTTATCCACATGACTTAATGACTCCTTCATCTTATCAACTAGCACAAGTGGTGATGATTGCATATTTCTTTTGTTCAGCTCATAAACTGTCTTACCATTTTTGTGACGAGCTGAGATAGGTCTGATGTTACTATTAGAGGCAACAGATTTTCCAAAACGTTGTGCATTATGTTCAGTTTTTGTTCTAGCTATTCCATAACCTAATCCCTTTTTGTCCTCTCCACATTTTCCCATGCCTAAAAGTTTTTCTAACTTCTCACCACTCTGGGAAAACATACAGTTTTTCTTGGCAATTTTTCTGGGCTCTTCTAGATTAAACAGGAGTGTGATTTTCATTTTGAAGTAGCGAATTCTTATCTTTTAATTGCTCTACCTGTTTGCTTAGTTTTTTAGTCTCAGATTTAAGGAAGGTGTTAATTCTCTCAAGTCTATCATTATTTGAGTGATGTTGTTGTAAATCATTGATCAGATGTGTATTGATTTTTACAGTTTTGTCCAAATCTGTTTGTAGCAATTGGTTTTTATTCTCAGATATTCCCAGTCTTTTAGCCACTTTGATGCTATGGATATAAAGCTGATTGTAAGCATCTTGTAGCTTATCATTTTTTCCTTCTTCTTTTTCTTCGTCAGATTCCTCATTATCAGATGGAAATGATTCTGTGGCTTGTTGTTCTTTTTCGTTCTCAGATTCAGTGGGAATGATTGAAGCAGTGGAGACCATGAGAATTTTCAATGATTTCTGATCTTCATTGCTTTCTGAGTCACTAGATTCTGAATTTGACTCATTTGTATCATCCCACGTGGCGGCCATTGCCTTGCCCTTGGTTTTTCTATTTGGGCATTCAGTAGATAGGTGTCCATACTCTCGACAGGCGTAGCATTGAGGTTCTTTGGTTCTTCTACCAAATTTGCCTACAGGGAGTTTGTTGTTCACCTTTCTTCCTCTAGAGGGACGGCCATGATTCTTTTGAAAGAATCTTCTGAATTTTTGTGCCTGCAAAGCCACTTCTTCATCTTCATCTTCCTTTTCACTTCCACTGTTCTTATGTATTATTTTCTTTGAAGTTTTTAGGACAATGTTTTTGGATTTTTAGGATTGAGTGAAGTGTAGTTCAAAAGTTTGTAGGGAACCTACTAGTTCTTCTACTTTCATTTTGTCTATGTCCCTACACTCCTCTATTATTGTTACCTCGGGTTTAAATCGTTCTGGTAGGGATCTTAGAATTTTCCTACAAATTTTTGGTACCTGAACATTCTCACCCAATCCACTCATGGAGTTGCAAATAATGTTTAGCTTTGTAACGAACTCCATAAATGTCTCATGCTCTTCCATTCTGAGATTTTCAAACTGTGAAGTCAAGAGTTGTAGTTTGGATTACTTTACAGTACTTGTGCCTTCATGGGTTATTTCCAGTAGATCCCATGCTTCTTTAGATGTCCCACACAAGCTTATTTGCTTGAAAATATCTTGGGACATGTCACAGTAGATGGTGTTCATAGCTTTAGCTTCAAAAGTCTGTTTATCTTTATCAAACGCCATCCACATCTCTTTAGATTTTGGGTTTTGTGATAGTTATGCCACTATCCAATACAACTTGATCCGTTGGTGGCACATATCCATTTTCAACTATATCCCAAACGTCATGATCCAAAGATCTCAGAAAGTAATGCATCCTAGCCTTCCTGTATGCATAATTTGAGCCGTCAAATACTAGAGGCCTGGTGACTGATGAGCCTTCTTCTTTGGCCATATTCCAAACTTCAGTCAAGATCACTCTCTAGGCGGTGAAGCCCTTAAAGAGAGACCCGCTCTGACGCTAATTGAAATAGCAGTGAAGACCGCTTGAGTAGAAGTTGGAATATGTCAATATGTCCTAAAGGGGGGTGAATAGGACTTTTTAAAGATTTATGAGTTATTTAAAAATCCGATCACTCTAATCCTATCATGTATGCAATTTTCAGGATTACTCAATGTAACTCTACTGGCTTCCAAACCAAGTAGAGGATCCAATCACAAACTAATCAAGATAGAGCAATATGCAACTTAGTTTATGTTGGATGTGACTATGTGTGTGTGTGTGTGAGATGTGATCAGATATATGAATATAATTGCATTGTCATGAATCACACATAGAGAAAGCAATCACAAACATAGTCATTTTATAGTGGTTCGACGATAAGTCTACTCTACTCTCGGCTGTCGCACTCAACCCTTGAGTGTACCGAATTTCACTAAGGAGGTTTCCCAGGGTTCACCTCAAACCTAAGGTTTTAAATCAGGTTCACCTTCAACCTTTACACGGAGGTTTCTACTCAGTTCACCTCTAACCCTGAAATTTTACTGGTTCACTCCTAACCAGATGTTTATGCTCTCTATAGAGTAAGGGTCCACACAACGTACCTAGAGGTTTCTACTTGGTTCACATCTAACCCTGGAGTTTCATTGGTTCTGTAACACCCTGAAAATCGGGGGCCGAGCATAAACTCAACTCCTGAGTTCCAACGCATCACTTATGCAACAAAATGAATGATGATTAAATGTTGACTGTATTAGAGTAGTGAACATGAGTGAGATTAAGCCAAAACAGCATATCATACTCCAGAGACAGTTAAATTTATAAGCGGAAGACTTGATAGATATATAAAATATATAAACTGTGGTAAGTCTCCAGAGTGTGATAATGTTACCAGGTTAAATAATTACAAGTACAATCCTAAAATATACCAAATGTGTAAGGTCCTCTAGTCAATATCCCAGAAAGCCCCGTCGATCAGGACACGGCTCACAGGAACCTGCCTGAAACAGCATAAAGGAGGAATCCTCCTCATCCTCATAAAAGTCCGGTTCCGCTTCGCAGCATCGCATCTTCTGAAACTTAAACAAGTCTGGTTGGTGTGTACAACACCGTCCCGTAACGTGGGAGTGAGTGATCAATTCAGTGGAACAATAAAGCATAGGTTAACATGTTATCAAAACAGTCAAGCAGTAATGATAAAGCAGTACAATCAACAATTCTAAATACTCTTATTAACGCAAGTATGAAAATGCAGTCATGATGTATGCCCTTGCCAAACCACCCTCATGCGACACCATCTTACGTTCGCGACATGCGTTCATCCCTCAGTGCTCCACATCTACCAGGCACATGCAATGCATGATGAGCATGATTACCGAGTTGTTATTAGTACATTTCAAACAGCAGTATTGGGAAACTAAGGTACCTCCCTTGTATCATTCCCAAACATGATCCATTCTAGGGTCATCAGTCCTAGTAAATCTTATACGATAATGTGTTTCTAGGTCGCTGCAGAGGCTGTCAGGGCTATTACGCACAATGGTTACACCACTCCCCTATCACCACTTTAACGGTTCATCACTATATAGATACAGGCCTAGTTCATACTCTATACACCGCGACAAAACTCTAAGGCTCACTGCAAATTCAGAGTATGCTCGAGGTCACTACAAAGGGCTGACAGGGCTATTACACGCATTCGTTACCCCACTCCCCCATCACTTTATCAATGTAGGCCGACAGCATGAATATAGTGTCCCATATCACCATAATCGGCTCACGAGTCTGGTTGCTCACTGGTCACTACGGGGAGGCACATGGCCCCAGTGTAGGCCGACAGCTTGACCACGGTGTCACATACCACCATGCCCGGCTCATGAGTCTTAGCGGATCGAGGTACCATGGTTAACGGGATTTCACTGGTAAGTTTGGTACCCTAG
Organism: Magnolia changhungtana; assembly: GCA_030180095.1. NCBI lineage: Eukaryota > Viridiplantae > Streptophyta > Magnoliopsida > Magnoliales > Magnoliaceae > Magnolia > Magnolia changhungtana. The sequence goes on along the minus strand of JASAUF010000384.1, from coordinate 1,975,989 downwards.
GTTCAAGTAGTAGCATCCAAATATGGTGAACATACATTAGACAGATCGGGTTACTTGACGAGCTCGACTAGCACGAGCGCCCGTTGAGTTGTACGACATGAAGTGCATAAGCACTTCGTGTGGCCTAACCACTGCCGACAAGCAACGCACGACTCGGGTTCATCAAACACGTCCTACGTGGCGAATGAATTTCATCCACGAATTCAATCCCATTACCGATTGCCTGGACTATAATCATAGCCCCAAACACAATCAATTACAAAACAGTTAAAGCAGTAATGGATCAAGATTTCAAATCATACAATCAAATATCAAATATTGTCCGCTTATGGCTGCCAGGGCTGTTGCTCGAAAACGTTGCACCACTCCCACATCACCCTTCACGGATTTATGGAATACAATTTAAACATGTGAAGTAATCAGAGCAAAATTAAATAAACAAGTAATTCAAACATATTAACAAGCATGTTATAAAACACAGTGCAAACAGGAAATCCAAACACATAAGTTTCATAAAACAGTAAGCAATTAAACTAAATAACTTACATGAAGGAAATCATACACGTCACTAAGGTAGTTGAGAATCCTATCTCAACACCTTTATACATTACAATTTACTAACTACTACTCATCCAGACATTTCAACAAGCAATTTAGACTACATACATCAACATACACGATGTATGTTGATCACATAGGTATTAGGCCAAATCCTTTCACTAGGGAGTTGCCACATGGATAACACGCGTGCACCCACGACGGATAGTTATGGCAAGCAGGAATCCAAGTTCCATGTTCATTCAGTCATTTATAGAAACACTTGGGCTACACATTTTATCATATATAGTGTATATTGGCCGTGACGTGATTTAGGGCAAATCCTTTCGCCAAAGGGGTATTGCCAATACAACAATCAATATATATCCATGACAATTAGTCATGGCGAGCACGAATGAGAATTCTATACTCATTCAGTCATTTTCACAAACACTTAGAATAAACTATTTTAACATGCATAGTGTATATTAGCAAAACATATATTAGGGCGAGACCTTTCGCCAAGCAAGTATTTTGCGCATATATAATATATTCATATATCAAATAATCATGGCAAACACATCTCTAAAATTTATACATATATGGTACTTTCTAGAATACACTATTTCAACATACATAGTGTATATTAGCAAAACACATATTAGGGTGAGCCCTTTTGCCAAATAAGTATTTTTTCCATACATAATATATTCATACAGCAAATAATTATGGCAAACACATTTTTAAAATTTATACGTATACCGTACATTCTACAAATACCTAGAATATGTAAAATTCCATATTCCACGTCTTTAATCGAAACGGAAAACAGATAGCACTTTGTACATGTGCAATTGTATGCAGATCATGAATCTATCATATCTGACATTGAAAGCGTTGAAAACCATAACCTATACATCTAAAGTCTGCACCTTTTGTCGTAGAATCGTAACGAGTTCGATAGGTTTGCTAAGCTTCCGTATTCGGCAGTTTGGTAACCTATAGAATGAAATAAGTTAGCTACTTCATAACCTACAACCTTCACAACTCTAAAACAGATTAGGGTTAGGGTTTCTTACATAGAAACGATGTCGGATTCACCGAAAAAGCGATAAGAATGGAGTGGTGGAGCTTGGGTAGCGGTAGGAAATAGTAGCAGGGAGTTTCTCCCACTTCTCTCACACTTTCTCCCTCTTTTCTCTCTTCTCTCTACGGTTTCTCTCAAATTCGTATGGTTGAGAGAGAGAGAGAGGGTTCTAAGGTCCTTATATAGCCTAAAAACACTCTAAAATAGACTTATGGTCAAGGTATACTTGGGTTATAACCAAAGTGACCCAGTTTCAGCTCAACGAAGGACTTCTGGCAGCCCCCCTTGAGCTAAAGGTCGGACTTAAGCTCACTAACACTGGATCCAGGTTAAGTTAAGTTTTTGTTTCCGTCAGATTCCCAGATCACGCGTGGTAGACCAGTTTCAGTTTAACGGTTAGTGAATCTCAATTAGAAATTCTAAGTACATGGATATGTTTATAAAATTTTTCCTGATCCGAGGGTGTATTTGGGTCAGATTCTCATGGTCTGGTTGCTTACAAAATGTCCGCCAGTAACAAGTCTCAGATTTCTATTTGAGATATTTATTTTTAAAGAAAATCAAGTATTTTCACACTCCTCGCTCCGGACTCAAGCGAACAGCCGTAGGACACTGTATGGATTTGATTTTCAAGATGGTTGTCAAGCCCAGCGAGGCGGTCCTAAGTCCTTAACTTTGTGTTAATCGAACTCCCGATGTGCGGTCCAGACCTGATACGGAGTTTCAGGATGCTCCCGAGAGTAGCCGGGTAATGAGATTGATCCTAGATTTTAGGGTACCTAGCGTCAATGATTCTACAAGTTTTAGGTCTTGCAGATCGTATTTAAAGTGGATCAAGCGGATTTCGTAGCTACTCTAGTTTCGCACTTAGTTACTTTGTCTCATTTCTAAAGGATTTAGTCCTGAGTAATTTCTGTCTGAGGTGGCACTAGGGTCTTTATATGGATTTCTAAAGCATTATTCTTCATCACCTAAACGTTAGGATTCATGCCTAATATTAAAGTACTTAGAGACATTTAAAGAACAAGGTAGTGAAAGGTGTAAAGAATAAGGTAGTGAAAGGTGAGATTTGTGAAAGAAATGGGTTAAGAAGCGATTTTAGACTGTGGGATTGAGTTCTGACAAGTTAATAAGGCATTAGGAGAGACCTATTGCCTAAAGACGTCTAATTTCAGGTTGGCAAAAATCCGGGATGTTACAATCTACCCCCCTTAAAGCAAAATTTCGTGCCCGAAATTGCCTAAGGGTAGTAAGGAAAGATTTAACTATTTCTTTTGCCTAAGTTTTATTGATTTCGAGTTTCTACGCGTGGTAGGGTATATACTAGCCTGGTTCATTTTAGTCTACCCCCCTTAAAACTTATTTCTTTATCCATTTCCCATATCCTGATGGTTTTCTACAATTTATTTCTTTACCTATTTGGAGTCTTGACGACGATTCCCAACAATTTAGATTAAGATAGCTGTTTTCATTGTTTGACCAACATGGAGAGACGGTTATAGTGGGCTTGATCCCGATACATTGATCATCTACCGGGCCAGGGTAGAAAGCTCATCATATCCCTTCTAAATCCTAGTGGATCCTAGTCTTCTGCTCGGCCAAGCAGTGAGTCCATTGGTAGTCGCCCAGGATTGAGAATTGGGTCAAGCCGCAAAGGCTTCGCAGTTGTATATTTTAGTAACTCCGTAGTCCGATCACTCTAAAACTTAGGGAATGTCCATTACTGAAAGGCTCAAACTTTCCTATTTCTCGGGTTGCCCTTTAGGTCTTAGTCTAAGAGAGTCCTCATAATTATCTATGACTAAGGAAATTGTATGTCAAATCTTACTAGATCATCCTAAAATGGTTTCTCATAGTAGAACTTGCTAAGGCTTCTATAATGTTCGTATTTAACGAGCACAGTTTCGATCATGGGCCAGTGGGGTAGGGTCCACCACGCTTTCACTACATCACCTAGATTAAAGAGGTGTATTGATTTGACCTAGCTACATCTATCAGTCTCTGGCATTCTCTAATGTAACCGATAGTCTAGTCTTAATTTAGGTGTAGTCCAAAGTTTATGCTCATACGCTAGATGATTTCATACCACTTCTAATACAAGGAAGGGTTTTATCACTTAGGGTCAAAGTAGCCTAATTGGAATTGAGTTGCTCAAACTTGAATTTAACTATGCCTGAGCATTTCACCCATGTTCATACTAGCTAAGAAGGTCCTAAGGTTCACATTATTACTTATTAGATTTCCTATATGGTCAGGTCTGTTGAAATCTAGGAATACCACTCTAGGTCCAAAACTCTAAGGGCCTATTTATCAAACAATCATTTACTCTAGAAGCTTAAGCTGTCAGAGTGTGGTGGGTTAATGTATATTAAGGGACTTTATCACTTCAACACTATTTGGCCAGTGGTCTTAAGTTGTAGTAAATGAGACTGCATTGCTAATCCCACTTCGGGATTGAGAATGGCTTGTTTGGTAGGAGGGTGGGTGGGCATTAATTTTAATGGTATAGGCTTTGGAAAAAGAGCCTAGTGTTGGAAAGTGTGAGATAAGATTTCCAAACCCCATGATGATGAATTTCTAAGTGTAATTTGAAAGGAAAACCCGGAATATACTTTTCATTATATACATTCTAAATATGACATTGGAAAACATGGGATACACCAATCTAGAGACCATACCCTACACATACATTTATTATTACTTTGACAATTCTAGCCACCTTAATCTTACCTAATGTAGTTGGCCGAACGGGCCCTAAACGTCCTAACATTTGGAGGTTGCAAAAGTTATGGAACACAAATGAAGATACATGTAAGCTAATACAACCAGGGCTTCAAACACTTGTATCATTCTACCAAACATTACACAACTAGGCCATCAACATGAAATCATGAACATATCCTAAAGCAGTAACCAAAACAAGCTGCAAACATCGGCATGGATGACTAGGCATCCGAGTCTGGCGACGGAGGGGCACCCTTTCTCTTTCCCATGAGAGAGAAAAAATGTGGAAATCGAGAAAAAAGGCCGTAATGACTCGAAAAAGGCCATGGGAAGGGAAGAAAAGAGAGAGGAGGGGCTGGAGTCTCTAACTCTCCACGAATTTAAGCCTCAGCAGAGATTGTACAGGCCCAAGAGATAGGGTTCGAAGAAGAAAAGTGAAGAGATGGGAGGGATTGAGAACTTACACGATTTGAGCTTCAAACAGGGGGTGTAGGAGCTCAAATGAGAGAGAATAAAGAGGGTAGGGGGGTGTGTATTGTTATAAACGATGGAGGTGAATGGGTTGTGACAGAAAATGACAGAATGGGTGATTGGAGGGGTGATTTTTACCAAAAATCAGAAGTTGGAAAGAGAAAAGAGAGCTTGAAAGGGTGGTTTGTGAAGGAGTTAGGGGTTTGGGAGGTTTCAATGGATGGGATACACATCAGGGGGGTCCCACAACCCCCAAACTCGATCAGCCCAACCGGCCTGCCTGGCTGGGCCTGAAACCCGGCGAGGCCTCGCCGACCGGGGGGCCTCGCCACCCACTGGACAAAGTGGAAAGGGATCACCACTTGGGAGAGGTCCTCGTGACCCTTATGCCCCAAAAAACTCTGGGTCCCACCCTGGGTCCCCCTAGAGGTGCTCCGTTTGGCCCCCGACTATGTTTTGAGCCGTACCGGGGACAACTTGTAAATCGGAATAATTTTATGTGACGCGTAGCATATTATTTTGGGGTAGGAAGAGCTAATCTATCCAACTAATCCATTTATTTGTTTAGATTCCAAAGTTTGAATGGTCAAAAGTCCAATTTATACATATATTTACTATTTATAGAAACTTTTTGTTTAAGTATTACTCTCATCATTTATACATTAGAATTTATATCTGGTATGAAAGTATTTAGAACAAATCAAAGAATGAAGTGGTGCAAGGAGAGATTTTGAAGGAATTGGATAAAAATGGGTTTTAGGCTTTGAGATGAAGTGTAAGGTGTTGTGGTTGACCCACAACCTAAGGATATTCATTTCTAGAGAACGACTCAAACCCACCGACTGACGGCCTAGAAGTGATTCAGGATCGTTTTGCGTGATCATGGGTGCATACGGGCCCAATCTCAGCAGTCGATTTCGGTCGGTTTCGCTGTTCGGTGAATTTGAAAAATCCTAAGTCAGTTTCTACATTTCGTCGCTCCCTCCTAAGTCAGAGTACGTCAAAGTGCATCGTATGACCATAAACCAAGTCCAGTTTAATCCAAATCATGCTCTGATACCATCTTGTAATGCCCTGAAAATCGGGGGCGAGCATAAACTCAACTCCCGAGTTCCAACGCATCACTTATGCAACAAAATGAATTATGATTGAATGTTGACTGTATTAGAGTAGTGAACATGAGTGAGATTAAGCCAAAACAACATACCATACTCTAAAGATAATTAAATTTACAAGTGGAAGGCTGTGATAGATATATAAAATATATAAACTGTGGTGAGTCTCCAGAGTGTGATAATGTTACCAGGTTAAATAATTACAAGTACAATCCTAAAATATAACAAATGTGTAAGGTCCTCTAGTCAATATCCCAGAAAGCCCCGTCGATCAGGACACGGCTCACAAGAACTCGCCTGAAACAACATAAAGGAGGAACCCTCCTCATCCTCATAAAAGTCCGGCTCCGCTTCACAGCATCGCCATCATCTGAAACTCAAACAAGTCTGGTTGGTGTGTACAACACCGTCCCGTAACGTGGGAGTGAGTGATCAACTCAATGGAACAATAAAGCATAGGTTAACATGTTATCAAAACAGTCATGCAGTAATGATAAAGCAGTACAATCAACAATTCTAAATACTCTTATTAATGCAAGTATGAAAATGCAGTCATGATGTATGCCCTTGCCAAACCACCCTCATGCGACACCATCTTACGTTCGCGACATGCGTTCATCCCTCAGTGCTCCACATTTACCAGGCACATGCAATGCATGATGAGTATGATTACCGAGTTGTTATTAGTCCATTTCAAACAGCAGTATTGGGAAACTAAGGTACCTCCCTTGTATCCTTCCTAAACATGATCCATTCTAGGGTCGTCATGTAACACCCTAAAAATCGAGGGTCAAGCATAAACTCAACTCTCGAGTTCCAATGCATCACTTATGCAACAAAATGAATGATGATTGAATGTTGTCTGTATTAGAGTAGTGAACATGAGTGAGATTAAGCCAAAACAACATATCATACTCCAGAGACAGTTAAATTTGCAAGCGGAAGACTGTGATAGATAGATAAGATATATAAACTGTGGTGAGTCTCCAGAGTGTGATAACGTTATCAGGTTAAATAATTACAAGTACAATTCTAAAATATACCAAATGTGTAAGGTCCTTTAGTCAACATCTCTATAACCCCGTCGATCAAGATACGGCTCACATGAAGCCGCCTGAAACTACATAAAGGAGGAATCCTCCTCATTCTTATAAAAGTCCGGCTCCGTTTCGCAACATCGCCATCATCTGAAACTCAAACAAGTCTGGTTGGTGTGTACAACACCGTCCCGTAACGTGGGAGTGAGTGATCAACTCAGTGGAACAATAAAGCATAGGTTAACATGTTATCAAAATGGTCAAGCAGTAATGATAAAGCAGTACAATCAAACAATCCTAACTACTCTTATTTAATCCAAGTATAAAATGACATGATGAATGCCCTTGCCAAACCACCCTCATGCGACACCATCTTACGTTCGTGACATGCGTTCATCCCTCAGTGCTCCACATCTACCAGGCACATGCAGTGTGATGATGAGCATGATTACCGAGTAGTTATTAGTCCAGTTCAAATAGCAGTATTGGGAAACTAAGGTACCTCCCTATATCATTCCCAAACATGATCCATTCTAGGGTCGTCAAACCTAGATAATCTCATACGATATTATGGTTCGAGAGGCATCGTGAAGGCATCACAAAGGGCTTGTCACCCGTCAGCACGAATACAGATCTCACCGTATGCATCTCAATTGCTGGCCGTCAGCTTAAATACAGGTCTCACTGTACTCAGCTCAATCGCTGGCTGTCAGCTCGAATACAGGTCTCACCGTACTCGGCTCAACTCATGCTCTAGTTGCTGCGAAGGGCTCATCGCCAATCACAAACTATAGAGTATACTCGAAGACACTACGAAGGGCTCGTCACCCGTCAGCACGAATACAGGTCTCACCATATTCGGCTCTCACCGTAGGTGTCGACAGCTTGAATACAGTGTCCTATACCATCGTATTCGGCTCATGAGTTTGGTTGCTCAATGGTCACTACGGGGAGGCACGTGGCCCCAGCGTAGGGTGACAGCTTGACCACGGTGTCCCATACCACCATGTCCGGCTCATGAGTCTTAGTGGATCGAGGTACCATAGTTAACGGGGTTTCTACTGGTAAGTTTGGTACCTTAGGTTCAAGCAGTAGCGTCCAAACATGGTGAACATACATAAGACAGATCGGGTTACTTGACGAGCCTGACTAGATCCAGCGCCCATTGAGTTGTACGACATGAAGTGCATAAGTACTTCGTGTGGCCTAACCACTGCCGACGTGCAGTTCAGATCTGATACGGAGTTTCAATGTGCTCCCGAGAGCAACTGGGTAATGAGATTGTGTAACGCCCCGGATTTTTGCCAACCTGGGATTAGATGACCTTAGGCAATGGGTCGATCGTAATACCACATTAACTTGTCAGAACTGAATCCCAAAGTCTAAAGCCGCCTTTGAACTCATTTCCTTCACAAACCTCACCCTTCATCACCTTGATCTTCCAATTTTTCTAATAACTTTCACCCTAGACACTATCTTAAACTAGCTAAGTAGTATAACTTGGATCACTTTATATACAAACTCCAAAGGCTTGAGTACCACCTCGACCAAAATTCACTTAGGACTAAATCCTTTAGAAATGAGACAAAGTAACTAGGTGTGAAACCAGATTAGCTACGAAATCCGTTCGAATCGTTTTAAATACGTTCTGCAAGACCCAAAATTTGTAGAATCATTAGCGCTAGGTTACCCTAAAGTTTAGAACCAAACTCATTTCCCGTCTGCTCTCGGAATGAAACGAAACTTCAGTATTAGGTCTAGATCGCACATCGGGAGTCCGATTAACCCGAAGCTAAGGAACTAGGACCGCCCACCGGGCTTAACAATCATCTCAAAATCGCTCCATCCGATGTTCCATGGCCATTCGTTTCGATTCGGAGCGAGGGAGTGTGAAAAACACTATTCCCATCCAAAATAAATATCTCGGAATAGTGATCTCGCATCATTCGTTGACGCGTCGAAGATAAGCAACCTAACCGTCGAATCGGACCAAATTACACCCTCGGATTAAGAAAAATTTCGAACATTTACATGTACTTGGAATTTCGATCGTGGCCCACTAACCGTCGAATCGAAAGTGGTCCGCCACGTGTGATCCGGGAATCCGATCGAGTCAAAAACGTAATCCCACGTAGATCCATAGATGGTGAGCTTAAGTTTGACGTTTGGTTCAAGGAGGGCCACCGAACTTCCCTTTTGAGCTGGAAAAGCGACAAATATCCTATATTAGCAGTACCCCTTGAACCTGAGTCTAATTTCGGAATGTTTTTAGCTATAAAAGGAGCTTAGAACAGTCCCTCTCACAGCCATACGAATTTTGGAGAAAAACCCTAGAGGGAGAGAGAAAAGAGAGAGAAGAGCTTGGGTTTTGTGGGAGATCTTCCTCCTACTGCTTTGGACTGTTACACGGCCTACACCGCTTCATTCCAGGTGTTTTCCCAGCGGTTTCCATCCCATTTGAAGGTAAGAAACCCTAACCCTAGGTCTGATTTGAAGTGGGATCGATGTGGGTTGTGTAACAACTAACCGATTCCGCTCTTTAGGCTAGAAAACTCCCGTATACGGAAGTTCTACTACCCTTGCTGATTCGTTTCGTTTCCAAAGGCAAAGGTGAGGACTTTAAGTGTATAAGTTGCGGTTTTCAACGCTTTCAATGTCGATTATAGTAGATTCATGATCTTGCATGCAATTGCACATGTACAAAGTGCTTTCCGTTTCCTGTTTCGATTAACGTTGTGAAATATGGAATTTCACATATTCTAGGTATACGTAGAAATACCGTATACGTATTTTTTTGGATAAATGTTTGACATGTTTATTTAATGTATGATTATATAATACATGATTAAAATACTAGTTTGGCGAAAGGAATCGCCGCAATCTATGTTCCTTTGTAAACACTATGTATGTCGAAATTGGGTATACGAGGAAGTACCCTATACGTATAAAATTTGCTGATGTGATTGCCATGTTTAATTGTTGTATGAATATGATGTATATGTATAAAATACTAGTTTGGTAAAGGGATAATCCTAGTACACATTTCTCTAGCATACGTCATGTATGTTGAAATAGTGCATTCCAAGTGTTGGTGAAATCACTTGTGAGTGTAAGTGCTTAAGTGTTAGAACCTTAGGTAGGTGCTGAGATGGGATTCTCCGCTACCTTAGAGTCACATATGACACTCTCCATGTGGTTGTTCACTCTAACCACTCACCTATGAAATATAAGTATTTGTATCCCTATTTGCATAAATGCTTTATAACATGCTTTTGAACATGCTTTGTAATTTGTTTATTACTATGTTTCATGATATGCTTTGTAACATGATTACTAGTGTCCTTGAATTACCATGTATCATGCCGTATTTCATATGCTATGGTTAGGACTTGACTGAGCTTGGGACTATGTTCATAGTCCAGGCATCCGGTATCAGACTTGAAGATGTGGTTGGGATTCGTTCCGCCACGCATGATGTGTTGGCGAACTCGTGTCGTACTTCGGTTGGCGATAGTGGTTGGCCACACGAGGTGCTTCTGCGCTTCATATCGCCCAACTTGTTGTGCGCTCGAGCCAGCCGAACATGTCAAGTAAACCGTGTGTCTTATATATGTTCACCATGTTTGGTCGCTAATGCTTGAACCTAGGGTACCAAACTTACCAATGATAATCCCGTTAACCATGGTACCTCGATCCGCTAAGACTCATGAGCCGGGCATGGTGGTATGGGACACCGTGGTCGAGCCCTCGGCCTCGGCCTGGGGCCACGTGCCTCCCGTAGTGACCAAAGAGCAACTTAACTCGTGAGCCGATTATGGTGGTATGGGACACTATATTCACGCCGTCGTCGGCCTACATTGATAAGGTGATGGGGAGTGGTGCAACCTTTGTGCGTAATGTGACCACAGCGGCAAATTCCTTTGTAGTGACCGCGAGCATATTCGAAGTTGCGGCGTGCCTTAGGGTTCGCCGCGATATATAGATTATGAACTAGGCTGTTTACGTATAGTGATGAATCGTTTAAGGGGTGATGGGGGAGTGGTGCAACCTTTGTGTGTAACGTGACCACAGCGGCACCTCTGCAAGTGACCTAGAAAACACACTATCGTCTGATATTAACTAGGACTGACGACCCTAGATTGGATCTTGTTTGGAAATGATATAAGGGAGGTACCTTAGTTTCCTAATCCTGCTGTTTGAAATGGACTAATTAAAAACTCGATAATCATGCTCATCATGCATCGTATGTGCCTGGAAGATGTGGAGTACTGTGGGATGTAAGCATGCGCGAACGTGAGATGGTGTCGCATGAGGGAGTATGTCGGTGAGGGCATCCATCATACCTGCATTCATACTTGCATTAATCAGAGTAACTAGGAGTGCTTGATTTACTGCTTTATCATTACTGCTTGACTGCATCGATAACATGTTAACTTATGCTTTATTGTTCCACTGAGTTAGCTACTCACTCCCACGTTACGGGATGGTGTTGTACACACCAAACAGATTTGTTGAGTTTCAGGTGATGGCGATGCTTGTGAAGCAGAGCCGGACTACTTCTATGGTGATGAGGAGGAGTTCTCCTATCAGTATCTCTCTGGTGGGTCTCTGAAGACCTGATACTGTATTGACGGGGTTATGGTATTTGGGATAGAAGACATTAAACTTACACATTTGGTATATTTTAGAACCGCACTTGTATTTATTTAACCTGGTAATGTTATCACACTCTGGAGACTCATCATAGTTTATATATTTTATCTATCTATCATAGTCTTCCGCTTGCAAATTTAACTGTCTCTGGAGTATGATATGCTGTTTTGGCTTAATCTTACTCATGTTCATTGCACGAATACAGTCAACATTCAATAATCATTCATTTTGTTGCATAAGTGATGTTCTGGAACTCGGGAGTTGAGTTTATGCTCGACCCCCGATTTTCAGGGCGTTACAAAATGGTATCACAACATGATTTTGATTAAACCGGACCTGGGTTATGGTCACAAGACGCACTCTAACGCACTCTGACTTAGGAGGGAGCGACGGGATGTAGAAACAGTCATAGGTATCCCGATTTCGTCAATTGGCGAAGTTCATTGAAAACGAACGCCGAAATCGAGTATGTATTCAACCATGGTCGCACGGGTCGACCTTAAAACATTTCTAGGTTGTCTAGTGAAGGGTCTAGATCATAATCCACCTCATCCCAATCATTGAGAATCAGTAAAATGTGCGATAGGCGTGATGAGGATAACTACTCTGAATCCTCGAAGCTTCTCTGGACTCCTCGAGAGACTTCTCGAATCCATGAGGAAAGAAAGCAAAAACTAGAAATAAATTCTAATAGATCCACAATTGATTAATGAATGACTAAAAATGAGTTCACAATCCTTTAAATAGGAATACCAAGCAATGGGAAAGAAATCAGAAACAAACTACAACTAAAACTCCTAGCATTCGCGACTTACTAAGGTCATGGTGTCTACTAGTGCTCAAGGCTTTCAGCCAAAAATAGTAAGTGTCCTATTTGACTTCACCAAACCATTCTCCTAATTATTCTAAGCTCTTTACGCGATGAGCGCAACTCCTAAAGCCCAACAGATGAAGAGTAATCAAACAAAAATTACTATTTTGGTAAAACAAAATTAAAACGGGAAAATGGCCGCCAATTGGAGGGTTTTCTCGCAATTTCGGGCTGCGCAACCCAGCATAGCTGGGTTGGTTGGCTTCATTAGCTCGTTCTACCCCAAATTCATATATTTTACATCAGATAACTCATTCCGGATTGCAAGTTACGTCCGATTATCCCGAAAACTACCCGAAATGGAGCGAATCGGATTCGGGGGCCTCCCCGCTTAGATCCGATGGGACCCAGGGTCGAACCAGGGTGCATTTGGTACCTTGGGACCACAGAGGACACGGCCCCACCGCGGCCGCGCGGTTCCGGCCAAGGCGGACGGCGGCGGAGCCGCGGTTCCGGCGGCGGACCGTGGTCAGGTGGGGATTCGGACGTGGGGCCGGACCTAGAACTGGTCGGCCCGACCTTCCCTAGCGCGTGGTGGGTGCGGTTTGTTCTGGGGTTTAGGATTTTAGGGGTTGGAGCTCCCCTCTCTCTCATATCAACCCTTCCAAACGCCCAAACCCACCATTTCTGATTTTTCTCTCAACCCATTCCCCTAAACCTTGCAATCCCCCATTTTCTTCCATAAATCACCCACTCCAACTATCCACAACAGCTCTAGCCTCCTCCTTTTCACTTTTCTCTAACGCGGAGCTCTCACATCCCCCATTTGGAGCTCAAATTCGTGCAACCTTCAAACCTATCTCATTTTTCCATTTTCCTTCTTCATTCCTTACCTTTTGGCCTTTACAATCCCTGTTGAGGCTCAAGACCATGGAGAACCAAAAAAACTCCAGCCCCCCATTTTCCTTATCCTCATTTTCCATGGCTCTATCCGAGCTCATCCATATGTTGTCTTGTAGTTTGCATGGGCTACTATCTTAGGGTGGTTATGTTTTCCTGTTGATAGGTGTAGTAGTTGGTAGAATGTTTTAAGTATTTGAGAACGTTTAGGGTCCGTTCGGCCAAATTACATTAGATAAGTTTACGGTGGATAGAATTGTAAAAGTAATAATAAATGTATATGTAGGGTATGGCCCCTAGATTGGGTGTATCCTATGTCTTCCGACACCATGTTTAGAATGTACACAATTAAGAGTAAATTCCGAGAATTCCTTTCCAATAACACTTAGAAATTTTCCCATCGTGGGGTATGGAAAATCCCATCTCACGTTTTTCCAACACCAGGCTCATTTTTCCAAGGCCTATAAAATTTAATCCTCCCACCCTCCTACCAACCATGTCACACCCAATTCCAAGGTAGGATTAGTAATGCGGTCCCATTTAATACAACTTAAGGCCACTGGCCAAATTGTGTTGAAGTGATAAAGTCCCTTGATATACATTAACCCACCGCACTCTGATAGCTTAAGCTTTTGGAGTAAATGGTTGTTTGATAGATAGGCCCATAGAGTTTGGACCTAGAGCGATACTCCTAGTCTTGACAGACATGACCATATAGGAAATCCAACAAATTAATAATACAAACTCCAGATCTTCTTAGGCCGGGTGTGAGCATGTGTGAAAGGCTCGAGCGTCAAGTACGTACAACTCAATTCCACTTAGACAACGTTTGACCCTACACGATAAATAATTTCTTGTATTAGAAATGATCTGAAATCATCTAGTGTGTAAGTATAGACTAATAGATTACCACTATTCATAAATTGAGACTAGGCTACTGGTTCTACTACGGAACGTAAAAGACTGATTATGCTAAGATAATTGCAAGATAGTTGAAAGATGGACTTAATTAATGGGCTGGATTAGGTTGGAGTGAGACCTCACTCCTTCGTCAGACCCCTTAATACTCATAGGCTCCTTTAATAACTCATGGGAAGGTTGTATGACATAGAAACTATTCACGCTCATAGAAAACTTATATATCCTTTGGATTTAATGTTAGATCAAATCAATACACCCTCAGAATTGCCTTCTCAAGGACTTAGTACAATCGGGGACACGGGGCAGAGAAACTACACATTAGCGAGGTATTCGCGGTTTGAATCGAATTCTCAATCCTGGTAGTGACCAATGAACCCTATGCTCTGATCAAGCAGAAGGTCGGGATCAGCTAGGATTAAGGACTGATACGATGATTTTCTGTCTTCGCGAGGCGGAAGGTCTATGTATCCGCTCGGACCCACTACGCAACTTTCTTCCGTGTTGGCTTGACCACCTACAACCAAAAGTTTATAACTTTGTCTTTGAGAAGTGTGAGAATATATAGCCAATAGAAATATTTCCTTTTAGGCCTAAGGAATTTCCCAAGTGATCAATGTAGACAGTTAAGAATCGGTCCTAAATCACATGCCATGTCGGCATACATATTGTGCTTATGAACGCAAAAAGATAGCCTGCCTATTAAGCTAGACATGATTAAATAGGATAAGTCTGGACCGCGACAAAATTTCTTGGTAGAATTAGGCATCTCGCTACAAACTCACACCTGACCCCGAATCAACCACAATACCCTTCATCTTTAGCTCCTTTCTATGACCATAGGTATCAATGCCATAATACACAACATTGATGAAAAGAAGACCAATGTAGTGGGAGATCGCATCCCATTTCATGTCAAGGATAGATCCTAAACTACACCTTGTTCCGATATACGGAGCAGGACATAAATCTTGAGCCTTGAGGGCGAAAATAAATTTTAAGGGGGGTAGAACATGATGAACCCGCTCTAGTTAGGTCACCTAATACACCTCTTTGACCTGGGTGGCGCAGCAGAAACGTGGTGGACCCTACCCCACTGGCCCAGGATCGAAACGGTGCTCGTTAACATATGCACATTATAGAAGCCCTAACAAGTTTTACTATGAAACCATTTTAGGATGATCTAGTAAGATTTGATTCACCCTTTCCTTGGACATAGATAATATCGAGGACTCTCTTAGACTAAGACCTAAAGGGCAACCTTAGAATAAACAATTTGAGCCTTTCAATGATGGACATTCCCTACTCTTAGAGAGTGATCGGACTACGGAGTTACTGACATTTACAACTGTGAAGTTTTCGCGGCTTGACCCAATTCCCAATCCTGGGTGACTACCGATGGACTCTCTGCTGACGAGCGGATGACCAGGATCCACCAGGATTCAGAAGGGATACGATGAGCTTCCTACCCTGGCCCGGTAGATGATCGATGTATCGGGATCGAGCCCACTATTACCGTCTCTCCGTGTTGGTCAAACAATGAAAACAACTATCTTACTCTAAATTGTGGGAATTGTCGTCGAGACTCCAAATAGGTAAAGAAATAAATGGTAGCAAACCATCAGGGTATGAGAAATGGATGAAGAATTAAGTTTTAAGGGGGGTAGACTAAAAGGAACCAGACTAGTATATACCCTACCACACGTAGGAACTCGAAATCAATAAGTCTTAAGCAAATGAAATAATAGAAATCTTTCCTTATTACCCTTAGGCAATTTCGGGGACGAAATTTTGTTTTAAGGGGGGTAGATTGTAACGCCCCGGATTTTTGCTAACCTGGGATTAGATGACCTTAGGCAATGGGTCGATCGTAATACCTCATTAACTTGTCAGAACTGAATCCCAAAGTCTAAAGCCACCTTTGAACTCATTTCCTTCACAAACCTCACCCTTCATCACCTTGATCTTCCAATTTTTCTAATAACTTTCACCCTAGACACTATCTTAAACTAGCTAAGTAGTATAACTTGGATCACTTTATATACAAACTCCAAAGGCCTGAGTACCACCTCGACTGAATTCACTTAGGACTAAATCCTTTAGAAATGAGACAAAGTAACTAGGTGTGAAACCGATTAGCTACGAAATCCGTTCAATCGCTTTAAATACGTTCTGCAAGACCCAAAACTTGTAGAATCATTGGCGCTAGGTTACCCTAAAGTTTAGAACCAAACTCATTTCCCGTCTGCTCTCGGGAATGAAACGAAACTTCATATTAGGTCTAGATCGCACATCGGGAGTCCGATTAACCAGAAGCTAAGGAACTAGGACCGCCCCACTGGGCTTAACAATCATCTCAAAATCGGCTCCATCCGATGTTCCATGGCCATTCGTTTCGATTCGGAGCGAGGAGTGTGAAAACACTATTCCCATCCAAAATAAATATCTGGAATAGTGATCCGCATCATTCGTTGACGCGTCGATATAAGCAACCCGACCGTCGAATCAGACCAAATTACACCCTGGATTAAGAAAAATTTCAGAACATTTATATGTACTTGGAATTTCTGATCGTGGCCCACTGACCGTCGAACTGAAAGTGGTCCGCCACGTGTGATCTGGGAATCCGATCGAGTCAAAAACGTAATCCCACGTAGATTCATAGATGGTGAGCTTAAGTTTGACGTTTGGTTCAAGGAGGGCCACCAGAACTTCCCTTTTGAGCTGGAAAAGCGACGAATATCCTATATTAGCAGTACCCCTTGAACCTGAGTCTAATTTCGAAATGTTTTTGGCTATAAAAGGAGCTTAGAACAGCCCCTCTCACAGCCATACGAATTTTGGAGAAAAACCCTAGAGGGAGAGAGAGAAAAGAGAGAGAAGAGCTTGGGTTTTGTGGGAGATCTTCCTCCTACTGCTTTGGATTGTTACACGGCCTAAACCGCTTCATTCCAGGTGTTTTTCCGGCGGTTTCCATCCCATTTGAAGGTAAGAAACCCTAACCCTAGGTCTGATTTGAAGTGGGATCGATGTGGGTTGTGTAACAACTAACCGATTCCGCTCTTTAGGCTAGAAAACTCCCGTATACGGAAGTTCTACTACCCTTGCTGATTCGTTTCGTTTCCAAAGGCAAAGGTGAGGACTTTAAGTGTATAAGTTGTGGTTTTCAACGCTTTCAATGTTAGATAATAGTAGATTCATGATCTGCATGCAATTGCACATGTACAAAGTGCTTTCCGTTTCCTGTTTCGATTAACGTTGTGAAATATGGAATTTCACATATTCTAGGTATACGTAGAAATACCGTATACGTATTTTTTTTGGATAAATGTTTGACATGTTTATTTAATGTATGATTATATAATACATGATTAAAATACTAGTTTGGCGAAAGGAATCGCCGCAATCTATGTTCCTTTGTAAACACTATGTATGTCGAAATTGGGTATACGAGGAAGTACCCTATACGTATAAAATTTGCTGATGTGATTGCCATGTTTAATTGTTGTATGAATATGATGTATATGTATAAAATACTAGTTTGGTAAAGGGACAATTCTAGTACACATTTCTCTAGCATACGTCATGTATGTTGAAATAGTGCATTCCAAGTGTTGGTGAAATCACTTGTGAGTGTAAGTGCTTAAGTGTTAGAACCTTAGGTAGGTGCTGAGATGGGATTCTCCGCTACCTTAGAGTCACATATGACACTCTCCATGTGGTTGTTCACTCTAACCACTCACCTATGAAATATAAGTATTTGTATCCCTATTTGCATAAATGCTTTATAACATGCTTTTGAACATGCTTTGTAATTTGTTTATTACCATGTTTCATGATATGCTTTGTAACATGATTACTAGTGTCCTTGAATTACCATGTATCATGCCGTATTTCATATGCTATGGTTAGGACTTGACTGAGCTTGGGACTATGTTCATAGTCCAGGCATCCGGTATCAGACTTGAAGATGTGGTTGGGATTCGTTCCGCCACGCATGATGTGTTGGCGAACCCGTGTCGTACTTCGGTTGGCGATAGTGGTTGGCCACACGAGGTGCTTCTGCGCTTCATATCGCCCAACTTGTTGTGCGCTCGAGCCAGCCGAACATGTCAAGTAAACCGTGTGTCTTATGTATGTTCACCATGTTTGGTCGCTAATGCTTGAACCTAGGGTACCAAACTTACCAATGATAATCCCGTTAACCATGGTACCTCGATCCGCTAAGACTCATGAGCCGGGCATGGTGGTATGGGACACCGTGGTCGAGCTGTCGGCCTACGCTGGGGCCACGTGCCTCCCCGTAGTGACCAGTGAGCAACTTAACTCGTGAGCCGATTATGGTGGTATGGGACACTATATTCGCGCTGTCGGCCTACATTGATAAGGTGATGGGGGAGTGGTGCAACCTTTGTGCGTAACAGCCCTGGCAGCCCTTTGTAGTGACCGCGAGCATATTCTGAAGTTGCAGCGTGCCTTAGGGTTCGCCGCGATATATAGAGTATGAACTAGGCCTGTTTCTGTATAGTGATGAATCGTTTAAGGGGTGATGGGGAGTGGTGCAACCTTTGTGCGTAATGTACCACTCGGCGACCTCTCAGCTGACCTAGAAAACACACTATCGTCTCGATATTAACTAGGGTGACGACCCTAGATTGGATCATGTTTGGAAATGATATAAGGGAGGTACCTTAGTTTCCCAATCCTAACGTTTGAAATGGACTAATTAAAAACTCGGTAATCATGCTCATCATGCATCGCATGTGCCCGGAAGATGTGGAGCACTGGGATGTAAGCATGCGCGAACGTGAGATGGTGTCGCATGAGGGAGTATGTCGGTGAGGGCATCCATCATACCTGCATTCATACTTGCATTAATCAGAGTAACTAGGAGTGCTTGATTTACTGCTTTATCATTACTGCTTGACTGCATCGATAACATGTTAACTTATGCTTTATTGTTCCACTGAGTTAGCTACTCACTCCCACGTTACGGGATGGTGTTGTACACATCAAACAGATTTGTTGAGTTTCATGTGATGATGGCGATGCTTGTGAAGCAGAGCCGGACTACTTCTATGGTGATGAGGAGGAGTTCTCCTATCTGTATCTCTCTGGTGGGTCTCTGAAGACCTGATACTGTATTGACGGGGTTATGGTATTTGGGATAGAAGACATTAAACTTACACATTTGGTATATTTTTGAACCGCACTTGTATTTATTTAACTCCGGTAATGTTATCACACTTGGAGACTCATCATAGTTTATATATTTTATCTATCTATCATAGTCTTCCGCTTGCAAATTTAACTGTCTCTGGAGTATGATATGTTGTTTTGGCTTAATCTCACTCATGTTCAATGCACGAATACAGTCAACATTCAATAATCATTCATTTTGTTGCATAAGTGATGTTCTGGAACTCGGGAGTTGAGTTTATGCTCGACCCCCAATTTTCAGGGCGTTGCAGATTGATCCTAGATTTTAGGGTAACCTAGCGTCAATGATTCTACAAGTTTTGGGTCTTGCAAATCGTATTTAAAGTGGATCAAACGGATTTCGTAGCTAATCTAGTTTAGCACTTAGTTACTTTGTCTCATTTCTAAAGGATTTAGTCCTATCAGATTTCTGTCTGAGGTGGTACCTAGGCCTTTGTAATTTGTACATAAAGTGATCCAAGTCATAATACTTAGCTAGTTTAGGATCGTGTCTAGGGCGAAAGTAATTAGAAAAATTGAAAGAACAAGGTGGTGAAGGGAGAGATTTGTGAAGGAAATGGGTTCAAAAGCGGTTTTAGACTTTGGGATTGAGTTCTGACAAGTTAATAAGGTGTTAGGATCGACCCATTGCCTAAGGACGTCTAATTCCAGGTTGGCAAAAATCTGGGATGTTACAATCTACCCCCCTTAAAACAAAATTTTGTCCCCGAAATTACCTAAGGGTAATAAGTAAGAATTCTATTATTTCATTTGCCTAAGACTTATTGATTTCAAGTTTTTATGCGTAGTAGGGTATACACTAGCCTGGTTCATTTTAGTCTACCCCCCTTAAAACTTATTTCTTTATCCATTTCCCATATCCTGATGGTTTTCTACAATTTATGTCTTTACCTATTTGGAGTCTTGATGATAATTCCCAACAAGTTAGAGTAAGATAGCTGTTTTCAATGTTTGACCAACATGGAGAGACGATTATAGTGGGCTTGATCCCGATACATCGATCATCTACCGGGCCAGGGTAGAAAGCTCATCGTATCCCTTCCGAATCCTGGTGGATCCTGGTCTTCTGCTCGTCAGCAGTGAGTCCATTGGTAGTTGCCCAGGATTGAGAATTGGGTCAAGCCGCAAATGCTTCGCAGTTGTATATTTCAGTAACTCCATAGACCGATCACTCTAAAAACTTAGGGAATGTTCATCACAAAAAGGTTCAAATTGTCTATTTCTAAGGTTGCACTTTAGCTCTTAGTATAAGAGAGTCCTCGTTATTATCTATGTCCAAAGAAATGGTGAATCAAATCTTAATAGATCATCCTAAAACGGTTTCTCATAGCAGGCCTCTATAATGTTCATATTCAACGAGCACAGTTTTGATCCTAGGCCAGTGGGGTAAGGTCCACCATGCTTTCGCTGTGCCACCCAGATCAAAGAGGTGTATTGATTTGACCTAGCTACATCTATCGGTCTCTGGCATTCTCTAATGTAACCGGTAGTCTAGTCTTAATCTGGGAGTAGTGGAAATCCACAGGTGTAGTCCAAAGTCTATGCTCATACACTAGATGATTTCACATCATTTCTAATACAAGGAAGGGTTTTATTACTTAGGGTCAAAGTTGTCTAATTGGAACTGAGTTGTTTGTACTTGACGCTCGAGCACTACACACATGATCATACTAGCTAAGGAGGTCTTAGGGTTCAGGTCATTACATCAGTGGATTTCTTATACTGTCAGATTTGTTCGCAAAACCTAGGAGTACCCACTCTAGGTCCAAAACTCTATGGGACCACTTAGCCAGAGGTATGAAGTTGTACTAAATGGAACTGCATTACTAATCCCACCTCGGGATTGGGAATGACATGTTTGGTAGGAGGGTGGGTGGGATAAAAAATAATTTTATAGGCTTTGGAAAATGAGTCTTGTATTGGGAAATGTGGGATGGGATTTCCAAATCCCAAGATGATGAATTTCCGAATGTACTTTGAAAGGAATCTCGGAGTTTACGTTTAATTGCATACATTTCAAATATGGTATTGGAAAACATGGGAGATAGGAGAGGGGTTGTTAGGTTTCGGAATCTTGAGCCTACATAGGATCAAATGAAAGGGAATAAAGAGGGAAAATGGAAAGATGGGATGGGTTGAGAGATTACACATTTTTGAGCTCCAAATGGGGTGTGTAAGAGCCCAAATGAGAGTGAATAGAGAAGGTAGGGGAGTAGGTGTTGCTGTGAAACATTAGAGGGGTGCGAGATTTAACAGAAAACAGTAGAAGGGGCGATTGGAAGGGAGGTTTGAGAGAGAAAATTAGATTTTGGAAGGAAAGGGAGCGCTTGGAGGAGTATTCGAGAGAGAGGGGGCCAAACAGACAAGGAGGGGCCCCCACAAAATTTGGTAGGCACCACACGTGCCTAGGGGTCATGCCGACCTTGACCAGCACCTGCCCGACTAGCCCGACCCAACCTGACCGCGGTCAACCGCGGTGACCGCAGTTCTGCCACGGTCCACTGGACCAACCACGATGCCCTGTGAAAGGACGGTGTTCACCACCCTCCCAAGGGTCCAATGGTACCCCGGGTCTGTCTCGGATCCCACTGGATTGCATAGTGTGGCCCTCGACTTCATTTGAGGCATTTTCAGGGCCAATTTACAAACCGGAAAGAGTTTATGTGACATGTGGCATATAATTTTGGGGTAGGAGGAGCTAATCTATTCAACTAACTCATTTATTTAGTTAGATTCTAAAGTTTGAATGGTCAAAAGTCCAATTTATACATATATTTACTATTTATAGTAACTTTTTATTTATGTATTATTCTTCATCATTTATACGTTAGAATTTATATCTGGTATGAAAGGATTTAGAAAAAATTAAAGAATGAAGTGGTGCAAGGAGAGATTTTGAAGGAATTGGATAAAAGGAGTTCTAGGCTTGGAGATGAAGTGTAAGGTGTTGTGGTTAACCCATAACCTAAGGGCATTCGTTTCTAGGGAACGACTCAAACCCGTTGACTGACGGCCTAGAAGTTGTTCGGGATCGTTTCGCGTGATCATGGGCGTGTACGGGCCTAATCTCAGCGGTCGATTTCGGTCGGTTTCGCCGTTCGGCGAATTTGTAGAATCCTAAGTCGGCTTCTACGTTCCGTCGCTCCCTCCTAAGTCAGAGTGCGTCAGAGTGCGTCGTGTGACCATAACCCAGGTCCGGTTTAATCCAAATCATGCTCTGATACCATCTTATAATGCCTTGAAAATCGGGGGTCGAGCATAAACTCAACTTCCGAGTTCCAACTCATCACTTATGAAAAAAAAGAATGATGATTGAATGTTGTCTGTATTAGAGTAGTGAACATGAGTGAGATTAAGCCAAAACAATATATCATACTCCAGAGACAATTAAATTTGCAAGCGGAAGACTGTGATAGATAGATAAAATATATAAACTGTGGTGAGTCTCCATAGTGTGATAATGTTACCAGGTTAAATAATTACAAGTACAATTTTAAAATATACTAAATGTGTAAGGTCCTCTAGTCAACATCTTTATAACCCCATCGATCAAGACACGGCTCACATGAAGCCGCCTGAAACTGCATAAAGGAGGAATCCTCCTCATTCTCATAGAAGTCCGGCTCCGCTTCGCAGCGTCGCCATTATTTGAAACTCAAACAAGTCTGGTTGGTGTGTACAACACCATCCCGTAACATGGGAGTGAGTGATCAACTCAGTGGAACAATAAAGCATAAGTTAACATGTTATCAAAACAGTCAAGCAGTAATGATAAAGTAGTACAATCAAACAATCCTAACTACTCTTATTTATTGCAAGTATGAAATGACATGATAAATGCCCTTGCCAAACCACCCACATGGGACACCATCTTACATTCGCAACATGCATTCATCCCTCAGTGCTCCACATCTACTAGGCACATGCAGGGCGATGATGAGCATGATTACTGAGTAGTTATTAGTCCATTTCACGTAGCAGTAATGGAAAATTAAGGTACCTCCCTTGTATCATTCCCAAACATAATCCATTCTAGGGTCGTCAAACCTAAATAATCTCATACGATATTATGATTCAAGAGGCAACGCGAAGGCATCGCAAAGGGCTCATCACCCGTCAGCATGGATACGGATCTCACCGTATGCTGCTCAATTGCTGGCCGTCAGCTCGAATACAGGTCTCACCATACTCGGCTCAATTGCTGGCTGTCAGCTCGAATACAGGTCTCACCGTACTCGGCTCAACTCATGCTCTAGTTGCTGCAAAGGGCTCATCGCCAATCACAGACTGTAGAGTATACTCGAAGACACTACGAAGGGCTCATCACCCGTCAGCATGAATACAAGTCTCACCGTATTCGGCTCTCGTCGTAGGTGTCGATAGCTCGAATACAGTGTCCCATACCACCGTATTCGACTCACGAGTCTGGTTGCTCAATGGTCACTACGGGGAGGCACGTGGCCCCAGCGTAGGCCGACAGCTCGACCACGGTGTCCCATACCACCATGTCCGGCTCATGAGTCTTAGCGGATTGAAGTACCATAGTTAACGGGGTTTCCACTGGTAAGTTTGATACCTTAGGTTCAAGCAGTGGCGTCCAAACGTGGTGAACATACATAAGACAGATCGGATTACTTGACGAGCTCGACTAGCACGAGCGCCCGTTGAGTTGTATGACATGAAGTGGATAAGCACTTTGTGTGGCCTAACCACTGTCGACAAGCAACGCACGACTTGGGTTCGTCAAACACGTCCTACATGACGAATGAATCACAGCCACGAATTCAATCCCATTATCGACTGCCTGGAATACACAATAGCCCCAATCACATTCAATTGCAGATAGGTAAAGCAGTAATGGATCAAGATTCAAATCATACAATCAAAGTCTGATAACATCCGCTTAGGGCTGCCAGGGCTGTTGCACGCACTCGTTACACCACTCCCCCATCACCCTTCATGGCACTTATGGAATACAACATAAACATGAATTTAAACATATGCATTACACAGATAAAATCATACAATCAGTTGATCATGTTATGAAGTACAACATAAGCATGAGTTTGTACATATTCAATTCATAATCACACAGATATCTAAAGAAATCATACACATAGTTAAAGAAGTTGAGAATCATATCTCAACACCCTTATACATTACAATTTACTAACTACTACTCATTCAGACATTTCAACAAACACTTTAAACTACATACATCAACATACATGACATATGTTGATCACATAGGCATTGGGCCAAATCCTTTCACTAGGGAGTTGCCCCAATTATAACACGCGTGCACCCACAATGGATAATCATGGCAAGCATGAATCCAAGTTCCATATTCATTCAATCATTTTCACGAATACTTGGCCACACATTGTAACATATATAGTGTATATTGGCCGTGGTGTGATTTAGGGCAAATCCATTTGTCAAAGGGGTATCGCCAATACAACATCATAAATCCATGACAATTAGTCATGGCGAGCACGAATGAGAATTCTATACTCATTCAGTCATTTTCACAAACACTTAGAATACACTATTTTCACATACATAGTGTATATTAGCAAAACATATATTAGGGCGAGTCCTTTCGCCAAACAAGTATTTTATCCATATATAATATATTCATACAACAAATAATCATGGCAAACACATTTCCAAAATTTATACGTATACGGTAATTTCTACAAATACCTAGAATATGTAAAATTCCATATTCTTCATCTTTAATCGAAACGGAAAATAGACAGCACTTTGTACATGTGCAATTGCATGCAGATCATGAATCCATCATTATCTGACATTGAAAGCATTGAAAACCGTAACTTATACACCTAAAGTTCGCACCTTTTATCGTAGAATTGTAACGAATACAATAGGTTTGCTAAGCTTCCGTATTCGGCAGATTGGTAACCTATAGAACGAAATAGGTTAGCTATTTCATAACCTACAACCTTTACAACCCCAAAACAGATTATGGTTAGGGTTTCTTACCTAGAAACAAAGTCAGAATCGCTGGTAAAGTGATGAGAATGGGGTGGTGCAGCTTGTGTAGCGGCAGGGGATAGTAGTAGGGAGTTCCTCCCACTTCTTTCACACTTTCTCTCTCTTTTCTCTCTTCTCTCTCTAGGGTTTCTCTCAAATTCGTATGACTGAATGAGAGAGGGTTTTAAGGTCCTTATATAGCCTAAAAAGTCAACAAATTAGACTTCAGGTCAAGGTATACTTAGGTTATAACTAAAGCGAGGCTGTTTCAGCTCTACGGAGGACTTCTGGCGGACCCCTTTGAGCCAAAGGTCGGACTTAAGCTCACTAACACTGGATATAGGTTCAGCTAAGGTTTCATTCCAGTCGGATTTCCAGATCGCACGTGGCGGACCAGTTTCAGTTCAACGGTCAGTGGAGCTCGATCGGAGATTCCGAGTGCATGGATATGTTTTTGGAAATATCCCTGATCTGAGGGTGTAATTTGGCCGGATTCTGACAGTCTGGTTGTTTAATACTGACTTACAAGTGACAAGTCTCAGATTTATTTATTTTGAATTTAATTTAGAAGTATTTTCACATTTATCACACCCCGCTCCGAGCTTAAGCGAATAGCGCTGGGACATTATCTGGATTTGATTTCCGAGATGGTTGTCAAGCCCAGCAAGGCGGTCCTAATTCCTTAACTTCGTGTTAATCGGACTTCCGACATGCAGTCCAGATCTGATACAGAGTTTCAATGTGCTCCCGAGAGCAACTGGGTAATGAGATTGATCCTAGATTTTAGGGTAAACTAGCGTCAATGATTCTACAAGTTTTGGGTCTTGTAGATCGTATTTAAAGTGGATCAAACGGCTTTCGTAGCTAGTCTAGTTTAGCACTTAGTTACTTTGTCTCATTTCTAAAGGATTTAGTCCTATAAGATTTCTGTCTGAGGTGGTACCAAGGCCTTTGTAGTTTGTACATAAAGTGATCCAAGTCATAATACTTAGCTAGTTTAGGATCGTGTCTAGGGTGAAAGTACTTAGAAAAATTGAAAGAACAAGGTGGTGAAGGGTGGGATTTGTGAAGGAAATGGGTTCAAAAGCGGTTTTAGACTTTCCGATTGAGTTCTGACAAGTTAATAAGGTGTTAGGATCGACCCATTGCCTAAAGACGTCTAATTACAGGTTGACAAAAATTCGGAATGTTACACATCAGTCATAGTAAATCTCATATGATAATGTGTTTCAAGGTCACTGCAAAGGCTGCCAGGGCTGTTACGCACAATGGTTGCACCACTCCCGCATCACCTCTTTAATGGTTCATCACTATACAGATACATGCCTAGTTATTACTCTATACACCGCGGCAAAACTCTAAGGCTCACAGCAAATTCAGAGTATGCTCGAGGTCACTACAAAGGGCTGTCAGGGCTGTTACACGCATTCGTTGCACCACCCTCCCATCACCTTATCAATGTAGGCCGACAACATGAATATAGTGTCCCATATCACCATAATCAGCTCACGAGTCTGGTTGCTCACTGGTCACTACGGGGAGGCACATGGCCCCAGCGTAGGCCGACAGCTCGACCACGGTGTCCCATACCACCATGCCTGGCTCATGAGTCTTAGCGGATCGAGGTACCATGGTTAACGGGATTTCACTGGTAAGTTTGGTACCCTAGGTTCAAGCAGTAGCATCCAAACATGGTGAACATACATTAGACAGATCGGGTTACTTGACGAGCTCGACTAGCATGAGCGCCCGTTGAGTTGTACGACATGAAGTGCATAAGCACTTCGTGTGGCCTAACCACTGTTGACAAGCAATGCATGACTCGGGTTCGTCAAACACGTCCTACGTGGCGGATGAATTCTCAGTCAAGAATTCAATCCCATTACCGATTGCCTGGACTATAATCATAGCCCTAAATACAATCAATTACAGAACAATTAAAGCAGTAATGGATCAAGATTTCAAATCATACAATCAAATATCCAATATTGTCCGCTTAGGGCTGCCAGGGCTGTTGCTCGGAAACGTTGCACCACTCTCACATCACCCTTCACGAATTTATGGAATACAATTTAAACATGTGAAGTAATCAGAGTAGAATTAAATAAATAAGTAACTCAAACATATTAACAAGCATGTTATAAAACACAATGCAAACAGGAAGTCCAAACACATACGTTTCATAAAATAGTAAGCGATTAAACTAAATAACTTACATGAAGGAAATCATACACGTCACTAAGGTAGTTGAGAATCCTATCTCAACACCTTTATATATTACAATTTACTAACTACTACTTATCTAGACATTTCGACAAACAATTTAGACTACACACATAAACATACACGACGTATGTTGATCACATAGGTATTAGGCCAAATCCTTTCACTAAGGAGTTACCCATGGATAACACGCATGCACCCACGACGGATAGTCATGGCAAGCAGGAATCCAAGTTCCATGTTCATGCAGTCATTTCCACAAACACTTGGGCTACACATTTTAGCATATATAATGTATATTGGCCGTGGCGTGATTTAGGGCAAATCCTTTCGCCAAAGGGGTATCGCCAATACAACAATCAATATATATCCATGACAAGTAGTCATGGCGAGCACGAATGAGAATTCTATACTCATTCAGTCATTTTCACAAACACTTAGAATACACTATTTAAACATGCATAGTGTATATTAGCAAAACATGTATTAGGGCGAGTACTTTCGCCAAGAAAGTATTTTACACATATATAATATGTTCATACAACAAATAATCATGGCAAACACATCTCCAAAATTTATATGTATACAGTACTTTCTAGAATACACTATTTCAACATACATAGTGTATATTAGCAAAACATGTATTAGGGTGAGCCCTTTTGCCAAATAAGTATTTTATCCATACATAATATATTCATACAACAAATAATCATGGTAAACACATTTTCAAAATTTATACGTATACGTTACATTCTACAAATACCTAGAATATGTAAAATTCCATATTCCACATCTTTAATCGAAATGGAAAACAGATAGTACTTTGTACAAGTGCAATTGCATGCAGATCATGAATCTATCATTATTTGACATTGAAAGTGTTGAAAACCATAACCTATACATCTAAAGTCCGCACCTTTTGTCATAGAATCGTAACGAGTTCGATAGGTTTGCTAAGCTTCCGTATTCGGCAGTTTGGTAATCTATAGAATGAAATAAGTTAGCTACTTCATAATCTACAACCTTCACAACTCCAAAACAGGTTAGGGTTAGAGTTTCTTACCTAGAAACGAAGTTAGATTCGCCAGGAAAGCGACAAGAATGGAGTGGTGGAGCTTGGGTAGCGGCAGGAAATAGTAGCAGGGAGTTTCTCCCACTTCTCTCACACTTTCTCTCTCTTTTCTCTCTTCTCTCTCTAGGGCTTCTCTCAAATTCATATGGCTGAGAGAGAGGGGGTTCTAAGGTCCTTATATAGCCTAAAAATACTCTAAAATAGACTTATGGTCAAGGTATACTTGGGTTATAACCAAAGTGACCCAGTTTCAGCTCAAGGGAGGACTTCTGGTGGCCCCCCTTGAGCCAAAGGTCGAACTTAAGCTCATTAATACTGGATCCAGGTGGAGTTAAGTTTTTGTTTTCGTCGGATTCCCAGATCACGCGTGGCGGACTAGTTTCAGTTCAACAGTCAGCGAATCTCAATTAGAAATTCAAAGTACATGGATATGTTTATGAAAATTTTCCTAATCCGAGGGTGTATTTGGGTCAGATTGTGACAGTCTGGTTACTTACAAAATGTCCGTAAGTAACAAGTCTCAGATTACTATTTGAGATATTTATTTTTAACGAAAATTAAGTATTTTCACACTCCTCGCTCCGGACTCAAGCAAACAGCCGTAAGACACTATATGGATTTGATTTCCAAGATGGTTTTCAAGCCCAGCGAGGTAGTTCTAAGTCCTTAACTTCGTGTTAATCGGACTCCCGTTGTGCGGTCCAGACCTGATACGGAGTTTCCGGATGCTCCCGAGAGCAGCCAAGTAATGAGATTGATCCTAGATTTTAGGGTAACCTAGCGTCAATGATTCTACAAGTTTTAGGTCTTGTAGATCGTATTTAAAGTGGATCAAGTGGATCTCGTAGCTACTCTAGTTTCGCACTTAGTTACTTTGTCTCATTTCTAAAGGATTTAGTCCTGAGTAATTTCTGTCTAAGGTGGCACTAGGGTCTTTGTATGGATTTCTAAAGCATTGTTCTTCCTCACCTAAACGTTAGGATTCATGCTAAATATGAAAGTACTTAGAGACGTTTAAAGAACAAGGTAGTGAAAGGTGTAAAGAATAAGATAGTGAAAGGTGAGATTTGTGAAAGAAATGGGTTATGAAGCGATTTTAGACTGTGGGATTGAGTTCTGACAAGTTAATAAGGCGTTAGGAGCGACCCATTGCCTAAGGATATCTAATTCCAGGTTGGCAAAAATCCGGGATGTTACAGGTTCACTCCTAACCAGATGTTTATGCTCTCCACAGAGCAAGGGTTCACACAACGCACCTAGAGGTTTCTACTCAGTTCACTTCTAACCCTAGAGTTTCACAGGTTCACTCCTAACCAGATGTTTATGCTCTCAACAGAGCAAGGGTCCACACAACGCACCCAGAGGTTTCTACTCGGTTCACCTCTAACCCTGGAGTTTCATTGGTTCACTCCTAAGCAGATGTTTATGCTCTCCACAGAGCAAGGGTCCACACAATGCACCCACAGCGTACACTCAGGCCGGAGGCCTCCTTGAGGACTTCAAAGAGTGAGAACCACTTAAGACCCAATCCTAGAAAGGAATGATCGCAAGTATCCTCCTGGACTCTAAATACTTACAGATAAGTTAATGAGTCCCATTAAGCACAACGCCGAAGATCTCCTCCTCCTTGTTGACGAAGAGTCTTCTACTTCCTTGATCCGCAACACAAAAGATATACCAAGACTAAGCTTGAGGTTGGGTCAAGGTAGAGATGGATTCCTACTCTCTAAAGGTTTACCTATAAGGAAGGTAGAGTAGTTCCACTCTCATGCATTCAAGGCATCCCAGCATAATGATTTGCCATTAAGGTAGTAGCTGGAGGATCCTTGAATGCAGAAGTTCATTCCCCAATCCACTCTATTGAATATTAATGGTGAGGGTGGATTGGAGGATGAACTCCCTCGAGAGAAAGGGGTTTAGGTATAGGATATAAGTTGAAACACTCAAAGTTCTCTCTACTTTCTCTCACAACAACAAAAGACAAGTCCTCTATAAATAGGCAAAAAGTTTCAATAGATATAAAATGGTCATATTTATGACAGAGTTCGATATCATCGAGCAGGTTCGATATCATCGAGCGTATACTCTCGATAGCATCGATGGTCTGCTCGATGACTCGGACTCAATGTCATACGCTTTTGAAACTTTTTGCCAATTGGTCGATGAATCGAAGCTATTGTCGATGTCATCGGATTTCGAACTCCGATTTCATCGATGACCGGTTCGATCCATCGACACATGAAAAATGAGAGAGACTTGACTTTGAGATATTTCAGGTTTTCATGAATGATCGAGGGAACCGTCGAAGTCATCGGAATTTGAATGTTGATGACATCGATATCAGAGTCGAGGCATCGATAAATCTAGCTGATTTATCTTTGATGGACAGATTATGGCTTTGTTCGATGCAATCGATCTGGTGTTGATATATCATCGATATTTAAATATCAATTAAATCGAAGGGCCCCTGATCATAGTTAAAAACAACCTGAAATAATTGATGTAAGAAATGCGCGCCTACGGTCGATATCATCGATGGACCTCCGATCTTATTGATATTTGATTTCAGATCATATCGGACGATTATCGATATATCGAAGGAATTTGAGATTTTCATTAAAAAACAGGGCTGCCGGAAATCAGCCTGTCGATCTTATCGAGCCACTTTCGATGGACGCAAGTTTTGAATATCGATGATATTGATATGTGTATTGATTCATCGATAATTCATCCGATAAGTTGTGAAGTTGTTGGACATATTTAGTGCTTTTATCGATGATATCGATAAATTCGTCCAGATGAATATTTAGTTGTTAGACGTTTTGGTCCTCTTATCGATAATATCGTTAAGGTATCGAGGACATCGATAGTGCAGATCGATCATATCGAGGGTGCTTCGATAAAATCAACAAGGTGAGAAAAACTTAGAGATTTTCCTGTTTTGTAAAAAGTTTTCTCACCTTAAAAACCCTAAGATGTCTGTCTTGTTTTAAGGGTTTGAATCACCTGGTGTTTTGGGACACCTGATGTGAGGCTATGATTTACCTATTGCGAGCTTCCACACATCCAGTTGAGGTAGACTCTTGAAATAATCTTCCTATCGAGTTTGCAGCCAGTCTGACTCACCATACACGTAACTTGACAAACCAGGGCACTAGCAGGTGCACTTTCAATCATCGTTCTGATCTACGTTCTAGTGGAATGATGATATAGGGCTTCAATCAAGATGAACAACGTGCACTCAATAAAATTATAGTGACGTTGGAGATAGGAGAGCTAACTACTGATGTCGTGTGCCATATTATAAACGCAGTGACGACATACAATCTTGTCCTAGGAATGCCATGTATACATCAGTACGGCATTGTACCGTCTACTCTGCATCAATGCTTCAAATACTGTATATATATGGAATACAGTATAAAGTAATGGCTGATGTGAAGCCCTATATAGAAGTTGAGGCCTTCTTTACAGATGCCAGTTATTATAAGGGGTTCGCTAAAGAAGAAAGAAAGAATGATGAAAACAAAGTCCTGGAGGACATTCAAGTAAAGGTGATGAAAGAAGAATGGAAATGGCAGAATCATTCAGAGTTGTAAAAATAAAGAAGAAATTCTATTTTGTGCCAAAACACTTGAGACAACCAAGGAAACCGCCACTAACTCTGTTATCACCTGAACAGTTGAAGATTCTACAGTCCAATTATACAGTGGCCATTGCCGTACACTGAAAGAAATAAGCCATTTTCAGCTGTTCCGGGAAGATTTCACGTCAGGGCCAACGCAAAATACCCGGAACCAATAGAATTCTACGCCCCAGCAAAAGCAAAGATAGGGGAAGAGGCCAAGAATATTGTGTATAGCGGTGAGTTGACACCGTAAGATCTTTAAAAATATAGCTCGGCAAGTAAGAAGATAATGAAAAACGTGGGTTTCAATTATGAAGAACCCACTGGCCTAACTCATGGGAGAGGAATTCAGATTCCTATTGGGTTTGGTCAGGAAAAACGAGGAAGATTTCAAGGGTTGGGGGTTGAATCATCGGTGAATATGGTCATAACTGAGCAGTTATCAAAAGAAGATCCTAAAACAGTTGAGTATCTGTAAGTGCTATGATTTGATTCCTCTTTGATTGTCAAATTTTGTGTGTCAAAACTTCTTCGTATGTCTTTTATTTATATCTTGATAAATCTGTTTGAGACACCACGTCAACACTTAAAGTCTAGTTCAAAGAATTCTTCAAGCTTCATGATAGTTTAAGCTATAATGTAAAAGATATTAAAGAAGAGCTCAGGGTCAAGACTCAATTTCAAGTGCAAGTGGAAGTTCAAGATTCAAATATAAGTACGGGATTCAAGTGCAACTCAAAGCAACATTAAATTCAAGGCTTGTGAAGTGTACAAGCTACATCAAGAAAATTTCAAGCTTAGTGAAGTTCAAGATCCAAGCAAATGAAGTTTTCAATGTCCATACTTCATGTCCCAGGTATGATAAACCTTAAATTGACCTTAGAGTAGGTCACTATAGCTACATAATTCATTTTAATATTAATACATGAATATGGTCTATTCTAAGACTAGTCCTAGACCTTCTTCGACCAGTCTTAGTACTGGTTCGACCAGTCTAAGAAGTTCCAGGACCAGTCCTAAAATTGTTGTATTTTATCAGATTTTCTGGTTCGGCTTCGACCAGTCCTGGAGTCTGCTCGACCGGTCGTGAGATTGTCTCGACTCAACCCTCGACCAGTCGTAGTGCTACGTCTCAAACTCCGGTGACTAAATCAAGTGTCGCATGACCAGTTGTAGAGAGGTCTTAAACGGTCGTGGACTGCCTTCGACTAGTCGTGGACTGCCTACGACCGGTCGTACAATGGTTTACTCCGATCAAGCTCAAAAATTCAAAAATCAGTTTATTCTTGGACCAGTCGTGGTAACCCTAGGACCAGTCGAAGATGAATTTCTGCAACTATAAATAGCATATGAATTTCAGAAATTTTCATTGAATATTAAGTGAATTTAAGCCTCCACTCTGAGATAAGTTTGTGTTTGTTTTTAAGCTATTTTGTGCATAATTATTTTCTCTTTTTGCTAGCTTATTTAATTTAATTTTATTCTTGTATTCTAATCTCATTTGAAAAGAGGAATTTCCTTATTCCTTCTTCTTGGAATCAAAATCAAATATAGCTACGCCCAACTGGTTTAAGTCTAAAATCAATTAGAACTTAGAACCATATTAAAGTGAGTAGTAGACATTGAACTTCTATATTCGAACATCTACTCCGATTGGTTCTACCAGGCTGCTATGAAAAGGAAAAATCCAGGTATTTTACAATTTTGTAAATTTCATTATGTTTTGGTTTTTGTTTGGGATTCGCCAGAAAAAACTCAATTTGTGTGGTTATCTGAGGAGAGCCAGAAAACTCAGAAAGAGGGGTTTTTGGATTGTGTAAGCCCAAGTTAAAAAGACATAATTGTGAAGGTTTTAGGTGAACCTGTGAAACCTATTTTGATAGTGAATGCTAATATCCCCTGTGTGAGGATATTAGGAGTGGAGTAGCATTCTGTGTGGTTGTTGTTTAACAGTTGGTGAATACACAGGCGAACCACTATAAGTCTTTGTCTTGTGGATTGAATGCTTGCTTAATTTTTTATCTTTTATCATTTAAAGCTGTGGAACGTATATGTGGATGTGAATGCTTTAAATATTTACATTTCAAGCAAGTGTGGGGAATGTTGTAATAAATTAGATTTATATTTCTGCAATCTATTCCTTTATTTGTTTTGAGCTTTAGATTCTCTAATTGTTCTAGTAAGGTTGCCCTGCCATTTTTATGGTGCATGGTTGTCCCTAGAACAATCAATATTTGAGATTGCATTCTATTCCTCAGTATAGTATTAATTTGTTTATTCCTCTAAAGTTTAAGTTCTTGATATAAAGACTTTTTTAGAAATCAGGTTGTCCTACCATAAACTTTGGTTTTTGGTGTAAGGTTGTCCTTAGAACAACTTTTGTATCAATCTCTCAATACTTATTCATTGAGGTTGCTATTCATTTAAGCATTGTGGATTGATTTACTTTATTTGGCTATCTTGTTATTTAAATTCCGCTGTAATTTCTTTAAATTTGGTTTAGTCCTATTCACCCCCCTCTTGGACATATAACTTGGCCATTTCAGTATCCTGAAATGGCTCCAAGGTAAATGGAAGATGGGGGGCAGCCAATGATAGACAGTTTATGAGAAGTGAATCTGGGTACAGAAGAAGAGCCAAGGAACACAGTCATCAGTACTAGCTTTTTGACCAAGAGGCCGAGAAATATGTTTAACTTCTCAAAGAAAATAGAGACGTCTTCGCTTGGACATATGCAAAAATGTCGGGGCTGGAGCCGTCAGTAGCAATGCACCAGTTGAATATTTCTAAGGAGAAAAGGCTGGTTAAATAGGCGCAAAGGTGATTTCACTTGGACTTAATTCCCCTGATAGAGGAAGAAGTGAATAAACTGATAAAAGTTGGGTTTATTAGGGAGGTCAAATATCCCAAGTGGATATCAAACATTGTCCCAGTGAGAAAGAAAAACGGACAATTCAGGGTGTGCGTTGACTTTAGGGATTTGAATGAAGCCTGTCCAAAAGATGATTTTCCTCTCCCGATAACCGAATCACTGATTGACAGTACAACTCAGTATGCTATCATGTCCTTCATGAATGGCTATGCGGGTTATAATCAAATTAGAATGACACCTGAAGATGAAGAAGCAATAATGTTTAGAACTTCGCTGGAGATTTATTGTTATGAAGTTACACCATTTGGTCTAAAAAATGCTGGGGTGACGTATAGAGGGCAATGCAAAATATCTTCCAGGACACAATGCACGAACATGTTGAGTGTTATGTTGATGACTTGGTGGTCATGTCAGGTAATCATTAGGAGCATCGTGAACACTTGACATTGGTCTTTTGTCGACTTAGAAAGAAATAACTGAAAATGAATCTAGTTAAGTGTGCATTTGGGGTGTCTTTAGAAAAATTCCTTAGTTTTATTATCAGACACAGGGGCATTGAGATCGATTCAGGGAAAGTTAAAGCCATTCAAGATATGCCACCACCGAAGACATTGAAAGAATTGAAAAGTTTTCAAGGAAAGTTAGCGTACATTTGCCGTTTCATTTCAAATCTAGAATGAAGATGTCAGCCATTTTCTCATTTGATGAAGAAAGGCATAGAGTTTGTGTGGGACAAAGCCTGTCAAAATGCGTTCAATTCGGTAAAGGAATTGCTGAAACAACCGCCGGTATTGACAGCTCCAATAAAAGGTAAGCCACTTATTTTGTATATATCTGTAGCTGAGAATTCTTTAGGAGCTTTGTTAGCATAGGTGAATGAATATGGAAAAGAGACAGCTCTTTATTATTTAAACAGAACTCTAATGGGTGCAGAATTCAACTACTCTCCAATCGAGAAAGAATGTCTGGCGCTGATATTCGCAGTGCAGAAAGTGAGACATTATTGTCTCGCCCATGATATAGCTTTGATCTCAAGAGAAGATCCGATAAAATTTCTGATGACAAGATTGATGTTATCTGGGAGATTAGCCAAGTCGATGCTGTTACTTTCAGAATATACTATTACATATGAGCCGGCAAAAGCTATAAAGGGGGAAGCAGTGGCGGACTTCCTTGCAGCACATCCTGTAACAGAGTGCAAGACCATTAGTGATGAGTTTCCTGATGAACAGGTTATGTTGGCTGAGTCGTAAAGCCCATGGCATATGTATTTCGATGGTGCTTCTCGACCATCAGGAACGGGGGCAGGAGTTATTTTCATCACACCTCAGGGTGACTTGTTACCTTACTCCTTCACATTGAGAAATGCATGTACAAACGATGAAGCCGAATATAAAGCTCTCATCATCGGAATGGAAATTGCTCAAGAAATGAGGATAAAGATGCTGCATATTTTCAGGGATTCTAAGTTGATCATAAATCAACTGACGACTAAATTCGAGATAAGAAAACAAGAACTCTTACCATACTGCTGAAAAGCGCAGCAGTTACTGGAGCAGTTCTGTCATGTTGAAATCAAGCATATACCACAGTCTGAAAATGTAAAAGCAGATGCTTTGGCCAGTTTGGCAGCAGTTCTATCTTGCCCAAATCAAAGCCCTCTCTAGGTGACTATAGAAGAAAGGAGATTTTTACCATCTTCAGAAGTCATTGATGAAATTGTTGAGGCACTTACTATATTGTGTTTGGAGATAATGACAGGTGATTAGCATCAACCTTTCATAGATTATCTAAAATATGATATTTTGCTAGAAGAATCAGTGCAGAGACAGTAAATCAAGAAAAGATTGAGCAGATTCATCATATGTAGTGAAGTACTGTATAGAAAATCTTACAATAGGATGCTACTACGTTGCCTAGATGAACGAGAAGCGGGCTAGATGTTGTGAGAGGCGCACTCTGGAGAATGTGGGGCACACCAAGCTGGCCGAAATCTATTCCATCGGTGTAATACCCCAGATTTTTGCCAACCTGGAGTTAGATGTCCTTAGGCAAGGGGTAGATCCTAACCCCTTATGAACCTCTCAAACCTCAAATCCTTTAGGAATTAGACAAAGTTAAGAAAGTGCTAAACTGGATTAACTACGAAATCCGCACTAATCACTTTAAATACGATCTGCAAGACCCAAAACTTGTAGAATCATTGACTCTAGGTTACCCTAAAATCTAGGATCAATCTCATTACCCAGTTGCTCTCGGGAGCATATTGAAACTCAGTATCAGATCTGGACCGCACGTCGAAAGTCTGAATAATACAAAGTTATAGAATTAGGGCCACCTTGCTGGGCTTGACAACCATCTTGAAAATTAAATTCAGATAGTGTCCTGAGGCTATTCGCTTAAGCCCGGAGTGAAGTGTGTGAGAAACGTGGATATTTTAGAAATAAATATCTAAATTTAAGTAATCTGAGACTTGTCACTTGTGGGCTTGATATAAGCAATCAGATCATCAGAATCTGACCCAAATACACCCTCGGATCAGGGGAAATTTCATACACAGGTCAGTGTACTTGTGGCCCTGATCGAGTTCCGGTGACCGTTGAACTGAAACTGGTCCGCCATGTATGATTTGGGAACTCGATGGGAACGAAAATGTAACTCGACCTAGATCCAATGTCTGTAAGCTTAAGTCCGACCTTTGGCTCAAGGGGGGCTCCAGAAGTGCTCCGTTGAGTTGGAACATATGCCCTTTAGAAATAACCTAAGTATACCTTGACCCTGGGTCTAATTTGGTGAGTTTTGGGCCTATATAAGGAACTTTAACCCTCTCTCATTCTCACCATATGAATTTGAGAAAAACTAGGAGAGAGAAGAGGGAAAAGAGAGAGAAAGTGTGAGAGTAGTGAGGGATTCTTCCTGGGATTCAATCCCATCGTCCTACGTGCTTATCCGCCCCATCCGTATCACTTTTCTGGTGATTCCGGCTTCATTCATAGGTAAGAGAACCTAACCCTAAGCTATTTTAGAGTTTCTAAGAGTGTAGGAGATGAAATAGCTGACCTGTTTCATGATTCAGGTTGTCATTGTGCCGTAGACAATGGCGTTGGGTTCAAACTGGTTTCGGTTCAAGTTTACCGACAAAAGGTGCGGACTTTAGACGTATAGGTTATGGTTTTCAACGCTTTCAATGTTAAATAATGATAGATTCATGATCTAGATGCTATTGCACATGTACAAAGTATTGTTTGTTTTGTTTTTCGATTACATGTTAACTATGTTAAATATATTGTATTCCTCATATTTGTAAAAAATACCGTATACGTACAAATTTTGAAAGTATGTTGGCCATGATAAATGATTGTATGAACATGCTATATATGAGTGTAATACTTACTCGGTGAAAGAATTTGCCCTAATACATGTTTTGGCTAATGTACGTTATGTATGTTAATAAGTGTATTCTAAGTGTTTGTGAAAATTCTTGTATGAGTAAGTACTTAGATGATTGTGCTTTAGGTAGGTGTTGAGATAGGATTCTCAACTACCTTAGTGATGTGTATGAGTTCCTTCATGTATGGTGTTTAGTTTAACCACTTACTGGTTTATGAAACGTATGTGTTTGGATTTCCTGTTTGCACTGTGTTTTCTAACATGCTTGTTAGTATGTTTGAATTACTTGTTTATTTAATTCTGCTCTGACTACTTCACATGTTTAAGTTGTATTCCATAAAATCCGTGAAGGGTGATGGGGGATGGTGTAACGACTCCGTGCAATAGCCCTGGCAGTTCTAAGCGGACAATATTGGATAATTGATTGTATGATTTGAAATCTTGATCCATTACTGCTTTAACTGTTCCGTAATTAAATGTGATTGGGGCTATTGTATAGTCCAGGCAATCGGTAACAGGATTGAATTCATGGCTGAGATTCATTCACCACGTGAGATGTGTTCGACGAACCCCAAGTCATACTTCAGTTGGAGATAGTGGTTGGCCACGCGAAGTGCTTATGCACTTCATGTCGTTCAACTTGCCGTGCGCTCGAGCTAGCCGAGCTCGTCAAGTAACCCGATCTTCTAATGTATGTTCACCATGTTTGGACGCTACTGCTTGAACCTAATGTACCGAACTTACCAGTGCAACCCCGTTAACCTTGGTACCTCGATCCACTAAGACTCATGAGCCGGCCATGGTGGTATGGGACACCGTGGTTGAGTTGTCGGCCTACGCTGGGGCGATGTGCCTCCCCATAGTGACCAGTGAGCAACCTAGACTAGT
Source organism: Magnolia changhungtana (assembly GCA_030180095.1). NCBI lineage: Eukaryota > Viridiplantae > Streptophyta > Magnoliopsida > Magnoliales > Magnoliaceae > Magnolia > Magnolia changhungtana. The sequence continues at coordinate 1,936,446 of JASAUF010000384.1, read as the reverse complement.
GAGCCGAATACGGTGGTATGGTACACTGTATTCGAGCTGTCGGCCTACACTGTCTTGATGAGTGATGGGGGAGTGGTGTAACAATTCCGTGTAACAGCCCTGACAACCCTGACCGTACCTGGTGTAGTGACCTCGAGCATATTCTGAATCTGCGGAGAGGCTACGAGACTTTCCATAGTAAACAGAGTATAGACTAGGCCTGTATTGATAAGGTGATGGGGGAGTGGTGCAACGATTCCGTATAACAGCCCTGGCAGCCCTTGCAGCGACCTAAAAACATACCATCGTATGAGATTATCTAAGATTGACGACCCTAGAATGGATCATTGTTTGGGAATGATATAAGGGAGGTACCTTAGTTTCCCAATACTGCTGTATGAAAAGGACTAATAACAACTCGGTAATCATGCTCATCATAGCACTACATATGCCTGGAAGATGTGGAGCACTGAGGGATGAACGCATGCCACGAACGTAAGATGGTGTCGCATGAGGGAGTATGTTGGCGAGGGCATACATCATGACTACATTTCATCCTTACAGTAATAAGAGTAGTTAAGATTGTTTGAATGTACTACTTTATCATTACTGTTTGACTGAATTGATAACATGTTAACCTGTGCTTTATTGTTCCACTGAGTTGATCACTCACTCCCACGTTACGGGACGGTGTTGTACACATCAACCAGACCCTGTTGTAGCTGCAGGTGATGGCAATGCTTATGAGGCAGAGACGGACTTTTGCGATGACGAGGATGCCTTCTTGTATATGCTGTATTTTGGCGGTTTCATGCGAGCCATGTCTTGATCGACGGGGTTACAGGGTTGCTGATTAGATGCCATTACATTTTTTTTTTATATTTTGGACTTGCACATGTAATTATTTAACCTGACAATGTTATCACACTCTGGAGACTCACCACAGTCTATATATTTTATATATCTATCACAGTCTTCCGCTTGTAATTTACCTGTCTCTGGAGTATGCTATGTTGTTTTGGTATAATCTCATTCATGTTTCAATGCTCTCATCATAATTATGTTGCATAAGTGATGCGTTGGAACTTGGGAGCTGAGCTTTGCTCGCCCCCCGATTTTCAGGGCGTTACAATCGGATACATTGAATGGGGTATTATTGGCCTACCATGTTCAAAGATACTATAGATTATGTGAAGCGGTGTGACGAATGTCAGATTCACGGAGATGTTATACACATTCCTCCAGAAGACCTACATCAGTCAGTCACCTCTTGGCCTTTCTCTGCTTGGGGACTTGACATTATTGGTCTTATAAATCTGCTTTCGTCTAAAGGAAAACAATATATTTTGGCAGCGATAGATTACTTCTCCAAATGGACAAAAGCGATTGCACTGCGCAGTGTCAAAGAAAAAGATATGGTCAATTTCATCCGACACGCAATAATATACCGCCATGGTATTCCGAAGAAAATTATCACAGATAATAGCACTCCTTTTAAAAGTAGAGGCACGGAAAAGCTATGTCAAAAATTCAACATTCATCATTTGTTTTCAACACCTTACTATCCACCGACCAATGGATTAGCAAAGGCATTTAATAAAATGATAATTAAGATACTGAAGAAAACAGTGATAGGAAACAAGTGTGATTGGGATAAAAGGTTACAAGAAGCATTAGGGGCATACAGAACTACCCACCGGACAGCAGCAAGAGCAACACTGTATTCATTGGTTTATGGTGTAGAAGCGGTGATCCCGATTGAAATACAAGTAGCATCACTCAGAGTGGCAGTACATCAGTCAATTACAGATGATGAAAATGTAAAAATAAGGCTAAAGGAGCTGGATTTGCTCGATGATAAATGCTTGGTAGCCCAACAACAATTGCAATCGTATCAGGCAAGGATATCGGCCGCCTTTGATAAACGAGTCAAGTATCGCTCTTTCAAAAAAGGGAATATGGTACTGATGTTGAAAAGACCAATAGTGGTCACCTACAGAATAAGAGGCAAATTCGAGTCCAAATGGGATGGGCTGTACATAATAAAAGAAGTATACTCCAATGGAGAGTACAAAGTCATAGATCAAGATGGACAAAGTATCAGTATACTGGTCAATGCTTGCTTCATCAAAAGATATCGCCCCTGAAGATACTAATGATTTTTTTTATCCAGAATATTATCAGAATAATGCTTCTGAATCAAAAGGGGGCAGGAATAAACAAGGTCATGGTTATGTACATTCAGATGAATGAATAAAGAAGAAATTTGCGAGTACATCAAGACTATGTACCAATAAGTGTTTGAAAAGGAAAGTGACCATCATTATCATCATCAAGCGAGCTCTACAAAATTTTGTTGAAATTGGTATCGTCACCAAGCTGATATATTGTGAACAACACATATGAATATCGTTGAAGATATTAGTAGAAGTGGTGATGTATCAATCTCAATCAGAGATATCTATCGTTCTCGCAATAACGATGGCCATCTATCATTATCCTTTAAGGTAACCTAGCCAAGCCCTAAAAAATAAAATGGCCAACTACGCATAAGGCCTATCATTTTTGCTATTCGAGAAGCAACGAGATGCCAGTGGCCCTAAAAAGCCCATGAAGGCCATCATATGCATACCTATGCGGGCAACGGACGGAGCCACCGACTAAAAGCCATAAAAGACCAAAAAGTCTTCAATGGCCAGTCACGCGTGAGACCAATGCCGTCTGTATAGCTTTTTGACAGTGTCACGGGGAACAAATGAAAATGCCCTCCCATGAATGGGTCTGACCTTGTAGGTGAAGAAAATGCGGGCTGCAGTGTGAGCTCTTTGCCATGTCCATAGATAGGCCAACCATGCGTAAGACCCCCAAAATCTCTGGCTTGATTTCAGTATTAACTCATGACGAAGGGCCTAAACCTACTCATTGATGGACGGACGGCCTTAGATTTGGTACCCCAAAGGTTGCCTTATGCTCCCAGTGAACTCTAGAGAGTTACTGCGGCCAACCCTGTGTGTAAATCCAACCGAGTTCATGGCTCTGGTAGCTTCACTGGGCTCCTCTGATAGATCGCGATTTGTAAACTCACCAAGCTGTGAGAAGTCCAGTGAATTCCTAAGAGTTACAGAGACCATCACGTAAGACCCGACTCTACTACTCAAGAGTCTAAAAAACTGCGTGGCTCCACTACTCAAGAGGATAAACTATGTGTGATTATCTAACTAAACTAAAACTTAGCGCCGCTAATTAAGACAGGAATCATATAGGAAATACCTTACTAACAAGTCATAAGAGAATATTTATATAAAAAAGAGGAGAAGAAAGAAGAGGCATAACACATCAATCAGAACATCGTATAAACAAGACAAGAGCACCATTATCAAGAATATCATGAAATACTTATATAATTTGCAATTCTAAAAAGTACTTGTAGTGACAAAAGAGAAAATATTAAAGTTTTACATCTCATAGTTCTCCTGTAATGCCTAATGCTGCTAAGTATTGTTGCAAATTTTCTTGAAGATTAACTTGAGCAGCCGCATGTTCCAGTCTGGCATTTGAAATAATTCTGGTAAGATCTGGGATACCAGCTTGCTTTTCTTCGAAGGAAGCAATTAGTTCTTCATTCTTGGCCAATTAGGATCTTTCGGTGTCCACGGAATAAAGACTACATTACATCTTTTCTTTTACTCTTTCGATGTTCAGATCTTCCTCCAGACCTTGCTTCTCCAACTGAGCAATTTCTTGCTTTAAAAGAGTAATACGATTCTGAATAGTCGTCTTGTTATCAGCAAAAGTCTTCAATTGCTCTTGCAAAGATAGTTGTTCTTGGTCGTGATGAGAGACAATGGGAGCAATTTGAGAAACCTTCTCCTTAGAGTATGCAAGCTGCTTCCTGTACTCCAAAATTTCAAGCGGGACAATCACAGTTTCAGCTGATGCTAGAACATTTATTAAATTATGGAATCTTAAGAGAGCATCGCGTACGAAAGATACATTGACTTTAGCCATCCATGCAGCACTGTCTAAAACAACTAAAGCAACAGCCAGATCTGACCATTAATCAGGATCTTTGAACATCTCGACAATAACTAATATGGAATTCCTGATCAATGCCAATTTATACGCAGAAATTTTCTCAAGGGATAGCACATTTGATGAAGTCCCAATAGAACTAGAACTTGTCGTGCCACTTTGAGGTAAGTTCCCTATTAAGAAATAGAAAATATAAAGTTATAGTAAAACTGTAAGTGTAGATAATATGGAAAGTGTGAATAAAGAAAAGGATATACCTTCTACTGGTACCGGAACAGTGAGAGGTTGCGTCTCTCTAATGAGAGGGGGGTTAGTTTCCACCATCTCAACAAAGATGTAGCCCTACCTTCAGTACTCGAATCAATGGTGGTGGGAGTTAGCAGATCAGTTGATTCCACCGGAAAAGCAATTCACGTGCCACTGCCTGTGGAGGCATCGAGAATCTTGGTGAAGCCGCTGGTATGACGGGAGGTAAATCTATGGGGGAAGTACTATCTACCTCCGTATTGATAACATGATCACCTGAAATAGAATACATAAGAGAAGAAAGGAGAAAATAATGAAAGTAAATAAATCAAAAAGCGAGATTGTCTTACATGGTGAATAACCATATTCCCCGTCGTCTAGGGGTTCGTCTTCTTCTTCCCCCGCTATAGGTGAATCCTTTGCAGGAACAGCCTCGGAGGTTAGGAGGATATGTCCTTCATCAGTAGGAACATCTTTTGCGATGACATCTTCTTCGCCGCTGATATCAACTTCCCCTTCCTCATAGTCATCATCTTGATTCTCTTCTTCCACCTCATATTCATCAGAAACATTATTTCCAGACGAAGAAGCTGAACCTTCACTTTCTGAATCTCCTTCGCTGGATTCTTCAATAACAACCTGTTTCCCTTTAGAAAAAAGAGACTGGTTACTTTCCGATTGAGGATTTACGCTGGCTAAGACCGGAAAAGCAGAAGCAACGGTCCCTTCTTGGGGAGAACCTTGGGCACGGGTTCAAGATCATGTCATTGGTGAAGGACTAGGATGGACAGTCCTGGGGGCAGGAGAAGAGGTCGACTGATGTTGAAGATGAGTAGAAGAGGTTGGATGGTCTTGAAGATTGGCAGCGTTCTCTGACAAGGGGGAAGTAGCCTCCGTGGCTTCCTCTCTTCTTGAACGGTGGCAAGGAACTTTTTCAAATTCACGAATGACACCTTAAGCTATCCACCCCTCAAGGGTATTGTCAAGCTTCATCTCACAGATAGGTTCATCTACAGATATTTTAACGCAATGATGACTAGTAAAAGGAGCATGACTGGTCTCCGCTATGAAGTCTACTCCCTCTTCGATTGTGCGACCCCTAAGTCTGGGTGGTGGAAGCCAAATGGGCTTAGCTACTGGTAGACCTTTCCTTACCAGATATGACTGGTGAACCCACCATCTCATGTGGTTATATAAAGCTCGAGGAATATGGTCGTAGCCCGGGATGTTGAAAGAAGAATTAACTCGGCCTAACAGTTGCTTCCAGACCATCGCCCAATTAAATTATCCAGTGTCATAACTATGCATTCTTCAAGTTACAAGTCCATAGTCTTGGGGAACTTCTTGATCGAAGCTGAATTGACGAGCAAAACTACTAGGATAGTACGGTTCTCTCCAAAATTCTGTTCCCTCCCTCAACGGGAGCTGCACTATCTAATCGACAGAAAGAATGCCCTTTCTCCTATAGTGAGTGACTCTGTGTCCGACTTGTTTATGTCCGTTGTGTAGTGAGGCAGGCAGAAATGAAAATAATTAATCTTAGCGTCGGAGAAGATGGCATCTTTCGTCCAGTCATAAGACCTCTTCACCATGGCTCTCTTTTGAAAGAACCAGAGAGGAATCTGAGAAGGATGAACATAAGCTTTCTCTGGCACTTCGAAGGTCCAAGGGAAATAGACATCAAGCCAGCCGAGGAAGTAATGCCATAACATATAGGTAGAAGCAGAGCCGAAGGAGGGACTTTTTACGTGAGAAGAAATCTCTCCGAAACCTCTATAAATTGAGTATAGAGCAGGAGGAGCAAGGGAGTATTTGACCCCTTTGGCCATAGCACACAATGAGGGGTGGATGACATCTGATTACTTAGAGCTAGGAAAAACCACTATGCTCAGTTAGTAAGCAATAAATGCTGCAAGCTCCCCATAAACGCTGCAATCTTTTATGCTTCTACGAAGACGTTCCAGCTATAGCGAGTGGTTACTGTTAAACTTGGAAGAAAAGGAGAAGCAAGTGAAATCGAGATTATGTGTCAAGATGCAATAAAAACGTTAATTTGAAAAGAAGGAAGATTACCAAACATCTTTGTTAAAATGGGCTATTTAGCATGGAATGGTGACGATGGATGCTGACTGAAATCACCACAATACCTTACTTGTAAGGGTTGTCAAATTTTATGACACCCTCGATCGTGTGGACTGATTCCCAATAATTATGTAATTTCTTCCAGTTGTTCTCCTTGATTTTCTCTTAAAATTCCTGAGCCTTGTTCCGGCGATTCTTCCTCGGTCGAGAGGGGGGTGGAGTATCTTCCCTGACTGGAGGCTTCTAGCTGATGGTTTGATGATGCGCCATTGTCTTCAGCCACTGCTCCTAGTCGTATTCACCACCATGTTTTGGAGGTCTTTCAAGATCCCCTATTGCAATGGCTCTGTGGATAGGGGATGGTAATGTGGTGATGCATTCAGTAAAGTCAAAAGTAGGGAGCACTGAGTCCTTAATATAGACAAGGCACGTAACGGTCATCTTAAAGCGCTTACGCGAAGGTTGGATTGGGGGTTGATGGAGATTCTGAGGCTTGAAAAGGTGCAGGGTTTGGCAATTCCTAATGAGAAGGATGTTCAGTGGGAGGATCGATAGGAATGTAGGTTCTTTTCATGCGGGCCATAGTGGAAAAAAATGCTAAAGTCTTGAAAAATTGGCTAAGTGTGGAAAAACAGCTAAGTCTAGACAGGGTCAGTTGCGCGGATCGCACAACTGATATCCCGTTGTGTAGACAACGTAATGTGATTCTGGCTTGCGCAAACGAAAAGCCGTTACACGGGTCGCCCAACTGATGTTCATTGCGCAGGGAGAAAAAACGGAACAGGGGTTCGCTGCAGGAAGTGGGAAGTGAGAGAATGAACTGGAACTAGCTATTTATAGAGGACGGGGCCGAGTACGGTACTCGAGTACCCATTGCGCGAGTCGCACAACTACTTCAGGAGGTTCAAATTTTTGAGAAGTTTGATCCTAATTCTTTAATTCAAAAGAATAAAGAACGGATCTAAGGGGCATCTGTTGGAGCATAAAAATAATGAAGAAAGATTGAAAGGGGTAGAAGATCAGAAATTAAACATGAAATGAAGAAATTGGAAAGAAAGAAGAAGATCAAGCATCTTGTTCAGTAGTTGCGCGGGTCGCGCAACCAGTGGTTGGTCGGCGGACCGCGCAAACAACCTAATTCATTATACGGGTCGCGCAATGGATTTCCTCCATTACGCGGGTCGTGCAACTGACTTCCCCGTTACCGAGTCACGTAACCAAGATCAGATATAGATTGTTATGGACGGTTAGATCTGATGCAAGGTGGGCCCCATGGCACAAAGATCGAGGGTTCACACGTGTGGAGGCCTATAAATACCCCACTTCCCGTCGCATTTGAAGAAGAAGAAGAATTTCGGAAGAGGTGCAAAACTCTAAAGGAAGACTGAAGGTGAGAAGGGGAAGTAGTTATTAGTTGCGCGAGTCGCACAACCAACAAATTGGTTACGTGGGCCGCACAATCAACAACTTATTGCACGAGTCGCGTAACTAGGCCATTATATGGTCAGTGACAAAAGGGGCCAAACTGCTGCGAAATTGTTCATTCCAATCTTCGTTGCTCCAAGCTCTTCTTTTGCACAAGGGACAAGCTCAAAAGGGGAAAAGATCGAATGATCAAATTAATACAACATTCCTCCTAAGGAGATGACCAAAGCACAAGTCGAAATGCTGCTGAATTCAAGATTCGACATTCGAACTTTGTTAATTTCAATTCATGTATTTCAAACGATCTATCTTAGAATCAAGGGATATCAGAGGATGTAAATGAACTCAGCACTATTAATACAATGATTGTTTTGCATATTCTTTCTTTGTTATGTTGTAATAAGATAATTTCCTCCAAATTGAATGCATTTGTTTCTTATTCGACACAAAGGTGTTAGGCATCTTTTCTACCTTCATGAGTGTGTAGTCTCTATTTTGCAAAACTCAGTGAATTATAAGGGATCTGATTAGTCTAATGTCAAGTAATGTAATAAATGAATAATATACAATATAATGGTGCAATGTCCAAGTTAGGAGTCAGAGTGAGGGATTAGCAAGGGCGATCTGAAATAGCGGTGAAGACCGCTTGAGTAGAAGTTGGAATATGTCAATATGTCCTAGAGGGGGGTGAATAGGACTTTTTAAAGATTTATGAGTTATTTAAAAATCTTATCACTCTAATCCTGTTATGTATGCAATTTTCAGGATTACTCAAATTAACTCTACTAGCTTCCAGGCTTTGTTGAGGATCCAATCACAAACTAATCAAGATATAATAATATGCAACTTAGTCTATGTTGGATGTGACTCTTTGTGTGTGTAAGATGTGTTCAGATATATGAATATGAATGCATTATCATGAATCACACATATAGAAAAGCCATCACAAACACAGTCATTTTTATAGTGGTTCGACTACTTGTTTACTCCACTCCTGGCTGTCGCACTCAACCCTTACGTGTAATGGATTTCACTAAGGAGGTTTCCCAGGGTTTACCTCAAACCTAAGATTTTAAATCAGGTTCACCTTCAACCTTTATAGATGTTTTACGTGGTTCACCTTAAACCCAGAGTTTTGTTGGTTCACTCCTAACCAGATGTTTATGCTCTCCATAGAGCAAGGGTCCACACAACGCACCCAGATTTTAGACCACACAGGTCAAGGACCTACACAAGGACTTAATAGTTTATGCCCTACACAAGAGCAAGGGTCCACACTATGCACCCACAATGTACACTCCCGCCAGAGGCCTCCTACGAGGGCTTCAAAGGGTGAGAACCACTTAAGACCAAGACCTAGAAAGGAACGATCACAAGTGTCCTCTTGGACTCTAGATACTTACAGATAAGTTGATGAGACCCGTTAAGCACAATGCTAAATATCTCCTCCTTCTTGTTGACGAAGAGTCTTCTGCTCCCTTGATCCGCAACGCAAGATGATATACCAATGTTTGGCTTCGGGTTGGGTCAAGGGTGAGATGGAATCCTACTCTCTAAAGATTTTCCTATAAGGAAGATAGAGTAGATCCTCTCATATGCATTCAAGGCATCCCAGCATAAAGATTTGCCATTAAGGTAGTAGCTAGAGGATCCTTGAATGCGGAAGTTCATTCCCCAATCCACTTTATTAAATATCAATTGTGAGGGTGGATTGGAAGATGAACTCCCTTGAGAGAAAGGGCTTTAGGTATAGGATATAAGTTAAAACACTCAAAAGCTCTCTCTACTTTCTCTCACAGCAACAAAAGACAAGTCCTCTATAAATAGGCAAAAAGTTCCATTGGATATAAAACGGTCACATTTATGACAGAGTTCGATATCATCGAGAAGGTTCGATATCATCGAGCGTATACTCTTGATAGCATCGATGGTCTGCTCGATGTCATATACTTTTGAAACTCTTTGCCAATTGGTCGATGAATCGAAGCCATTGTTGATGTCATCGGATTTCGAACTCCGATTCCATCGATGTTAGACTCGATCCATCGACACTTGAAAAATGAGAGAGACTTGACTTTGAGATATTTCAGGTTTTCATGAATGATCGAGGGAACCGTCGAGGTCATCGGAATTTGAATGTCAATGATATCGAGATCAGAGTCAAGGCATCGATAAATCCAGCTGATTTATCTTTGAACTTGCTGGATAGATTATGGCTTAGTTCGATGCAATCGATCTGGTGTCGATATTATCGATATTTGAATATCGATTAAATCGAAGGGCCCCCGATCATAGTTAAAAACAACCTGAAATAACTGCTGTAAGAAATGCGCGCCCACTGTCGATATCATCGATGGACCTCCGATCTTATCGATATTTGAATTCAGATCATATCGGACGGTCATCAATATATTGAAGATTTTTTAGATTTTCATTAAAAAAATAGGGGCGCCGAAAATCTACCTGTCAATCTTATTGAGCCACTCTCGATGGGCTCGAGATTTGAATATCGATGATATCGATATGAGTATCGATACATCGATAATTCGTCCAGATATATTGTGAAGTTGCTGGACATATTTATGCTTATATCGATGATATCGATAGGTGTATCGATACATTGATAAATCCGTCCAGATGAGTATTTAGTTGCTGGACACTTTTGGTCCTCTTATTGATAATATCGTTAAGGTATCGAGGACATCGACAGTGTAGGTCGATCATATCAAGGGTACTTCGATAGAATCGATAGGGCGAGAAAAACTTAGAGATTTTCATATTTTGAAAAAGTTTTCTCACCACAAAAACTCTAAGATGTCTATCTTGTTTTAAGGGTTTTAATCACCTGGCGTTTTGGGACATGGGATGTGATGCTATGATTTACTTATTGTAAGCTTCCACACATCCGGTTGAGGCAGACGCTTGAAATAATCTTCCTATTGAGTTTCGCAGCCAGTCTGACTCACCATACATGTAACTTGACAAACCAGGGCACTAGTAGGTGCACTTTCAATCTCCCCCTTTGTCAATTACGTGACAAAATACCCAAAACACCCTAGAATACTTATAGACACACCCTAAATTCTGTGTACATGCATTTACACAAGCTTTCAGTTTTTTCTAACCCATGTACACATTCTAGAAGTATCCGCTCCCCCTTAGTTCAAAACTCCCTCTTTCTTGGTGCAGCTGCTCCCCCTAACACCTGCAACACATTAGAGACATACAATTTTCTGCTCGGGGCGTTTTGAATTATTCTCCCCCTTTTTGTCAGTCATTGGCAAAGGTATAGCAAGTGATATTAACTGAAGATTAAAATACTTGAGAGAACATGCATACAAGATACAGACGAGTAATGATCACAACATTATAAGAAGTCATTTGTGGTCAAAACAGGTGTATGCATATCAGTTTAAGGAAGGCAGTGATAACAATAGATCAATGAAGAATTAAACACATTATATGCATTCTATCAGACAAACTAGGGGAATCGAAAGCAGAATTATGGTATTAAAGATAAGAACTCTATTCAGCCATCGGAAGAAAAAAAATTAACTATCCAACACACATACTGTAACGCCCTGAAAATCGGGGGTCGAGTGTAACTCAACTCCCGAGTTCCAACGCATCACTTATGCAACATAATTAATGATGTTTAAATGTTGTCTGTGTTAGAGCAATAAACATGAATGAGATTATACCAAAACAGTAATTCATACTCCAGATCAATTGTATAAAAGCAAGCGAAAGACTGAACTATATATATATATATGTATGTAAAGAAACAAAATAAACGTTTCACTCTCCAGAGTATGAATCCATCTGAGTCACCATATACATGTCTATTTTATAAATAAAACGTCAAAAATAAAACTAAGTACAATCCCTGTGAAAACCCGTCGGTCCTGACAGCCTAATCGAAGCCGCCAGAGAACTGCATATACGAGAACTCCTCCTGGTCCTCGTCATAATCAGGCTCCGCCTCCAGAGTCGTCGGCTCGCCTAAACCTGAGACAGAGTCTGGTTGGTGTGCGCAACACCGTCCCGTAACGTGGGAGTGAGTAGCTAACTCAGTGGAACCATAAAGCATAGGTTAACATGTTATCAATGCAGTCAAGCAGTAATGATAAAGCAGTAAATCAAACACTCCTAGTTACTCTTATTAATGCAAGTATGAATGCAGGTATGATGGATGCCCTCACCGACATACTCCCTCATGCGACACCATCTCACGCTCGCGGCATGCTTTCATCCCACAGTGCTCCACATCTTCCAGGCACATGCAATGCATGATGAGCATGATTACCGATTTTTAATTAGTCCATTTCATACAAAGAGGATTGGGAAACTAAGGTACCTCCTCTTGTATCATTCCCAAACATGATCCATTCTAGGGTCGTCATCCTAGTTAATATCGACGATGGTGTATTTCTAGGTCATCAGAGAGGTCGCTGTGGCATTACGCACAAAGGTTACACCACTCCCCATCACCCCTTAAACGATTCATCACAATACAGAAACAGGCCTAGTTCATACTCTATATATCGCGGCGAACCCTAAGGCGCACCGCGACTTCAGAATATGCTCGCGGTCACTACAAAGGGTCGCTGTGGTCATTACACACAAAGGTTGCACCACTCCCCATCACCTTATCAATATAGGCCGACAAATAATATAGTGTCCCATACCACCATAATCGGCTCACGAGTTAAGGTGCTCACTTTAGTCACTACGGGAGGCATGTAGCCCCGGCGTAGGCCGACAGCGCGACCACGGTGTCCCATACCACCATGCCCGGCTCATGAGTCTTAGCGGATCGAGGTACCATGGTTAACAGGATTCTCACTGGTAAGTTTGGTACCCTAGGTTCAAACATTAATGACCAAACATGGTGAACATACATAAGACACTCGGGTTACTTGACGTGTTCGGCTGGCTCGAGCGCACAACAAGTTGGGCGATATGAAGCGCAAAAGCACCTCGTGTGGCCAACCACTATCGCCAACCGAAGTACGACATGGGTTCGCCAACACATCATGTGTGGCAAAATGAATCTCAACCACAACTCCAAGCCTGATACCGGATGTCTGGACTATGAACATATCCCAACCTCAATCAATTCCCAACCATAGCATGTGAAGTAAAGAATGATAAATAAGGTAATTCAAGCACACTAGTAATCGTGTTATAAAGCATGTTATAAAGCATGTTATGAAACAAGTTACAAAGCATGTTAAAAAACATGTTATAGAGCACTATACAAATAGGGATACAAATACATATATTTCATAAGTGAGTGGTTAGAGTAAACAACCACATGAAGGGTATCATACATGACTCGAAGGTAGTCGAGAATCCCATCTCAGCATCTACCTAAGGCACTAATACTTAAGCATTTACACTCTCAAGTAATTTCACAAACACTTGGAATGCACTATTTCAACATACATGACGTATATTAGAGGAATGTGTATTAGGACTGTTCTCTTATCAAACTAATATTTTATACGTATATATCATATTCATACAGCAAATAATCATGACAATTACATCACCAAAATTTATACGTATGGGGTATTTTCTAGGATACCCAATTTCAACATACATAGTGTATACAAGGGAACCGGTATTACGGCGATTCCTTTCGCCAAACAAATATTTTATACGCACATAATATATTTATACAACAATTAATCACGACAAACACCTTGTTAAATATACATGTATACGGTACTTCTTACAATACCGTATTTCTACATACATAGTGTTTATTAGTAAACATGTATTTAGGCGAATCCTTTCGCCAAATAAGTATTTTATCCATATACCGTATATCCATATGACAAATAAACATGTCAAACACATTTTCGAAAAAAAAATACGTATACGGTATTTTATACGAATACCTAGAGTATGTGAAATTCCATATTCTACAATTCTAATCGAAACAGCAAACGGAAAGCACTTTGTACATGTGCAATTGCATGCAGATCACGAATCTATCATTATCTGACATTGAAAGCGTTGAAAACCGTAACCTATACACTTAAAGTCCTCACCTTGCTTCTTGGAATCCCAACAGATAGACAAGGGTTGAGGAGCTTCCGTATTCGGAAGTTTTCTAGCCTAAAGAGTGAAATCGGTTAGCTATTTCATAACCTGTAGCCTATACACCTCAAAACAGGTATAGGGTTAGGGTTTATTACCTTAAAATGAAGTTGGTATCACCGGGAAAGCGTTTGGAAAGAGGCAGTGTAGCTCGTGTGATGATCGAAAGCAGTAGGAGGAAGGTGCTCCCACAAATCCCAAGCTTTCTCTCTTTTTCTCTCTCTCTCTAGGGTTTTATCCCAAATTCGTATGGCTGTGAGAGGGGCTGTTCTAAGTCCCTTATATAGCCTAAAACCTCTCCGGAATAGACTCCGGTTGGAAAGGTACGTCTATTATAAGCATTTCGGCGTTGTTCCAGCTCAAAAGAGGGTTTCTGGCAGCCCCCCTTGAGCCAAACGTCAGACTTAAGCTCACAACTCATGGATCCACGTGGGATTACATTTTCGTCTTAGTCGGATTTCCAGATCACACATGGTGGACCATTTTCTGTTCAACGGTCAGTGGGCCACGATCCGAAATTCCAAGTACATGTAAATGTTCCTGAAATTTTTCCTGATCCGAGGGTGTAATTTGGTCTGATTCTGACGGTCTGGTTGCTTAATACTGATCCGCAAGCGAATGGTGCCAGATCACTATTCAAGATATTTATTTTGTAAAGGAAATAGTGGTTTTCACACTCTCTCGCTCCGGACTCAAGCGAATGGCCGTGGGACATCGTCTGGACCTGATTTCTGAGATGGTTATCGAGCCCAGTGAGGCGGTCCTAGTTCCTTAACTTCGTGTTAATCGAATTTTCGATGTGCGGTTTAGACCTAATACGGAGTTTCAATTCTTTCCCGAGAGCAGTCGAGTAATGAGTTTAATCCTATACTTTAGGGCAACCTAGCGTCAATGATTCTACAAGTTTTGGGTCTTGCAGATCGTATTTAAAGTGATTCTAACGGATTTCATGGTTAATATAGTTTAACACTTAGTTAACTTTGTTAAATTTCTAAAGGATTTAATCCTAAGTGATTTCTAGTCGAGGTGATACTCGAGCCCTTGTACGGAAATTTACGGGTAGTTACAATCTACCCCCCTTAAACAAAAATTTCATCCTTGAAATTTATACCTTTTCATATTCCTCGAGAATCTGAGGGTAGTTCTTCCTGACCCCGGCCTCAGTCTCCCAAGTAGCTTCCTCCTCTGAATGATGTGTTCATAGTACCTTCATAAGTGGAATGACCTTGCTACGTAGTACCTGCTCCTTTCTGTCAAGGATACGCATCGGGCGCAACTCATACGTAGCATCCTCACTCAGCTGTACCTGCTTCCATCTAATGATATGTGAAGGATCAGAAACGTACTTCTTCAGCATAGATACATGAAATACGTTGTGTACAGATGCAAGTGGTGTGGGCAAAGCGAGACGATATGCCACATCACCCACGCAATCCAGTATCTGAAATGGACCGATAAACCTAGGCGTGAACTTCCCCTTCTTCCCAAACCGAAGGACTCCCTTCATAGGGGAAACTTGGAGGAATACATGATCCTCAACCTCGAACTCAAGCGGTCGCCGCGTCGTATCGGCGTAACTCTTTTACCTGCTCTGTGTTGTAAGTAGTCGACGCCTGATGATGTCGACCTTTTCTGTAGCCGCATGAACCAACTCCGGGCCAATCAGACTACGCTCGCCAACCTCAGCCCAACAATGCGGTGCTCTGCAGGGACGACCATATAGGGCCTCATATGGCGCCATACCAATAGTCGCCTGAAAACTGTTGTTGTAGGCGAACTCTGCGTAAGGAAGACAGTCATCCCAGCTGTCCTTGAAGTCCAACACACATGCCCGCAACATATCCTCCAGAATCTGATTCACCCGCTCTGTCTGCCCATCAGTCTGAGGATGAAACGCCGTACTGAACTTCAACTTCACACCCATCGCCTCCTGGATACGAGTCCAGAAGATAGATGTGAACCGAGTGTCTCTGTCCGACACGATCTCTAAAGGAACTCCATGCAGACGGACGATCTCCCTGATGTACAATCTAGCCAGCTCGTCTGCAGAGTTCGTAACTCTGATAGGGAGGAAATGGGCCGATTTGGTCAACCGGTCCACAATCACCCAAATGGAATCGTGTCCCTTCCTCGTCTTCGGTAGCCCAGATATGAAGTCCATGGAGATGAAGTCCCACTTCCACTCTGCTATGGGCATGGGCTGAAGCAGTCCAGGAGGTCGGCGATGTTCTGCCTCGACCTGCTGGCACGTAAGACATCGAGACACATACTCAGCGATGTGGGCCTTCATATTATCCTACCAATACGTCTGTCTCAAATCCCGGTACATCTTCGTGCTACCAGGATGCATCGCAAGCTTTGAGTTATGGGCAGACTCGAGAAGCTCGCGTCTCAAGTCAGGCATGTCAGGAATGCATAGACGGCCACAGAATCGTAGACCCCTATCAGAACCAACTCTCCACTCGGAGTCCTCGGCGTCACTAGCTTGCTCTTGAAGCTCAGACAGCCCCACATCGCCCTTTTGGGCCTCAATAACCCTGTCATCAATAAGTGGTCGCACCCAGACGTGCGCAACACACTCAAATGACTCCTCCACAGTGAGTCTCTGCTCGAAGTCCCGCACGAACTCAACCATGTCCCACTCAGCTATCATCAACGGTGCCGCAAATGCTATAGCCTTCTTGCGGCTTAACGCGTCTGCCACAAGGTTCGCCTTACCAGGATGGTAGGAAACCTCGAACTTGAAGTCCTTCAAGGTCTCCATCCATCGGCGTTGTCTCATATTCAAGTCTCGCTGTGTGAATATGTACTTAAGGCTCTTGTGGTCGTAGAAAAGCTCGAACTCCTCTCCGTAGAGGTAATGTCTCCAGAGCTTCAATGCAAAGATGACACCGCTAACTCTATGTCATGTGTAGGGTAATTCTCCTCGTGCTTCCTTAATTGTCTCGAGGTATACGAAATCACCCTGTCCTTCTGCATCAGGACACAACCAAAACCAACGCGAGACGTGTCAGTATATATCGTGTATTTCTCCCCTTGCTCTGGCAATACTAGCACAGGGGCGGACGTCAACTTATCCTTCAGCTCCTCGAAAGCTACTTCCGCCTTCTCATTCCAGGCTAACTTCAGGTCCTTCTGGGTCAACTGAGACAACGGCCTGGCAATCTTCGAGAAATCCCAAATGAAGCGCCTGTAATACCCTGCCAGACCAAGAAAACTCCTTACTTCGATAACCGAGCCAAGCTGCTGCCAATCCTGAACCGCGGCCACCTTAGCAAGGGCCACTGCTATCCCATCCTTGGACACTACATGTCTGAGGAACCTGACTTCCTCCTGTCAGAAGTCGCACTTCTTATACTGTGCGAACAACTGGTTCTTCTTCAGTGTACCCAATACCGCTCTCAGGTGCTCCTTGTGCTCCTCCCGACTAGTAGAGTATATCAAAATGTCATCAATAAAGACGATGACGAATCGGTACAGGAAGGGCCGAAATACCCGGTTCATTAGATCCATGAACACGGCTGGTGCGTTCGTAAGGCCGAACGACATCACAAGGAACTCATAGTGCCCAAAGCACGTCCTAAATGCTGTCTTCTGCACGTCCTCATCTCTCACGCGCAACTGGTGGTATCCCGACTGTAGATCAATCTTCGAAAAATACTTCGCCCCCCTCAACTGATCAAACAGATCATCTATCCTGGCCAAAGGATACTTGTTCTTCATCGTGACCTGGTTCAACCTACGGTAGTCAATATATAACCGTAGTGACCCATCATTCTTCTTCACAAATAGCACAGGTGCTCCCCAAGGAGACACACTAGGTCATATAAAACCCTTCTCTACAATCTCGTCAATCTGTTTCCACAGCTCCTCCATCTCACATGGAGGCATACGATAAGTCGGCAATGAGATGGGTGTCGCACCGGCGAAAGATCAATTGTAAAATCGATCTCGTGCCAAGGAGGTAAACCAGGAATAGTCTCAAACACGTCTGCAAATTCTCGAACCACCAGCATATTTCTCAACGTCGGACCATCAATCGGCGCTAATAAAGCAGTATAACAGTCAACACGGCAGCGCCAACTGACCTGTACTGGAAACGTGAAAGCTGCGCCGTCTGATCCATAGGCCGTCACGACTCGAGTATCGCAATCTATCTCTGCTCTCATCTTCGAGAGCCAGTCCATACCGAGAATAACATCGTAGTGCCACAGCGGAGCAACAATGAGGTCGACGAGCACGGTGCGGCTACCCAAATCCACAGAGCAACCCTCACATAACCGTGCGATATCAGAAAAAGTCCCAGTGGCCGTAGTAAGTCTCAGTCCCTTAGTGGGAATAGTACGCAAAGATAGACGTTTAACTGCCCCACAAGAAATAATAGAAGTAGTGGACCCAGTGTCCACCAACAAGGAAACAGAAGTACCGTGAATGTGAGCCATACCCTCAAAAGTTGTCGGGGCCGCAAGTGACGTGTCAGGTGCCTCAGCCACAAGCGTATGTACGCGCGCCTGCTGCTGACGGTTCGGCTGAGGGGCCAAGGGCCGTTGCGGCGGCCTGAACCGTGATACAGGAGGTCGGAAGGAAGGATGGGCAGGTACAGTCTGTAAAGGTGGAGTCGATAAGGCCTGCGGGCGAGAACGACCCAACATCTGTGGCGGAGAGAAACCACTATCCTTCATCCGCGCGAAACAACTCCCAATAAGATGACCCTGCTTCCCGCAGTACGTACAGGTCACAATAGGGCACCTCACCGGAGCCACTGGCGCTGCGATCCTGGGAGGCGAGTCAGAACGAGGCCTCTTGCCTAGGATATGCCTGCTCTGTATCTTCCGTCGTAGCCTCGCAACCATAGCACCACGAGATCGGGCCAACCGGTCCACATCTTGCTCTGCCGTCATAGACATGTGAACCAGTGCTGCATAGGTAGGTATACTGAGGTAGCATGTCTTCGACCGTATCTCCGGTCGCAAACCTAAAGAAAAATAACGCATCCACATCTGCTCATCAACCAGTATAGTCGGGACAAAGCGGCCCAACTTTGTGAAGCGGTGCTCGTGCTCCGTAATCGTCATGCCTCCCTGCCTGAGGCGCAGAAACTCATCCTCCCGCTCATGTCGGTAAGTCTGCGGGTAGTATTTCTCGTGGAACCGAAACTCGAAAGCCTCCCAAGTCCACACGTAGTCTGCCGCGACAGACTGCATCAAGACACTATCCCACCATAAACTGGCCTCCCTCTCAAACATGAAAGCGGCCAGCTCAACCTGCTCTGCCTCTGAACAGTGCAGCATCCAAAGCATCTTGGAGATGCAGTCAAGCCAAAACTCCACCTCCTCGGGTCTATAAGAGCCCATGAATGAGGGAGGTCTCAAGCGCTGAAATCGCTCGAGTAAACCGCGGGTACTGACATCTCCAGTAGGAGGTACAATGGGTGAGGGCAGAGGCACATCCTCACACTGAGCAAGAGGCTCCGAATGATCCGCAGGACGTGCAGATGTCGTAGGTGGAGTCGCACTACCACCCTGGGATAAGGCCTCAGCAATAGTGGCCATAAGCTGCCGGTGTCGCCGGTCTTTGTATCTGCCGCCGCTTCATCTGCATCTGGCTGGCCGGTGCATCATCAACATCAACCGCTCGATCTATCGCAGGTGGAGCGACCTGTGAATCATGCTACGCAGATGATGATGCCCGGTACTGCTCAAGAACCAGGGGCGTGTAAGGTGGTAGTCCACCGGTAGGACCAGCAGGAGGCTGATCAGAACCTAACCCTCAGTCCGCAGGACCGCCACTACCAGAAGGAGTCTGGTCCATAGAGTCAGTAAGGCGGAGGTGTGCCGTGCTCCGCGTATATTATCGCGGCATGCCCTATACAATATAGGGTATAACATTGGTGAGATAAAGCATAGCATGCATCATATAAGTACTTTAAGCATTCCACACATCATCATAACAAAAGAGGCTACATGCTTTTCATTTAACTAAAATTGTCACAATACATGGAATACAGAGTTACATGAATCATGACAGAAATAACATGTAAGCCGATACGTCTACAACATCAAACACTTAAAACATACTACTATCTACTAGATCTTTTACATGAAAACATAAACCGCCTATCACGGTAACCAAAAGAAACAACCACACACAACAACGTAGATGACTAGACATCCGAGTCAGGCAATGGAGGAAGAGCGTTCTTGTCCTGTACACAGCACAGAATGGCCTTCAACGTACGAGACACCTTCTTAAAGCTCCTCTTCATGTAGGCTTCGGTCTCTTCAAGCTTGGCTCAGGTCTCACCAAGCTCAGCCCGAACTTGTCCAACCTCTTGCCGCAGGGCGGCCTGGTTCTCCTCAATGCGAACCATACGAGCCTCCCTCGCTACCTGAGCAGCGTCAGACTCAGGTGCGCTAGGAGGAGAATCTCCTTAGTATCCTGAGTCTCATCTCCCACTTCTGGTACATCATCGCCGCCCTCCTCCTCACTTCCCACCTCGAGGTCAATACTCTCCTCACCAGCACTATCCGACTCATCTCCAGACTCGTCGAGTCGGGCTTGCCGCTTTTGAGGGCCGATCTTCATATTCTTAAGTGTCGCCTCGCTTATGACTCCTGACCGGTGCAAGGTCCTCCATGTTCAACCTGTAGCCGACATTACGAGCCATCCTGCAGATCAGGCAGCCAAATGGGAGAGAAAGGTCGTTCCTGGTAGATTGAACAACCTGAACTATCTGAAATAGGATGAATGTGGGTAAGCATATGTTGTCCCTGCGTCCCATCTTGTACAGAAAGTCCACCATCAACCGAGTACACTCCGTGCAGTTATCCCACCGTGGGTATACATTATATGTGAAAATGTGATGGAGTAAACAGAAGTCTTCGGCCATCTTTGTCACCGAAATACAATTTCCTCGCGTTCAAGTAACTCAGCGACCACAAAGGTATCGCGTGCGACGATCCCTTTCCCGCGCACTTCTAGAGAAGTCATCACTAGGAAGCACTTGACCACGTGGAATCTTCGTGATCCGAACCACCTCATCCACAGTGATTGTACGCCTTATGCCCCTCACAGAGATAGTGAACTGAAGAGGCTCTAACGATGGATCTATGATGTGGGCGTAGAAAGCACGAACCGTGTTCTCACATACAGGGAACTCACCGTTAAATATAGAATTCCATCCGATATCCACCTAGTGGTCCATCATCGGGTGTAGGCTAAACATTCTCTCATCCACGTGAGCTTCAAACACGACCTTACGGCCAGCAAAACGCCCATATTCAATGTCTATCGGATAGGCATTTCTGACAGGATGTTGAGGATCCAGGTCTCGCTTCGACCTAAACTCTTGAACGGTGCTAGTGTCGGCCCCATCGTCAGCTCTTCTTCTAGAATGGGCTAGGCTGCTCGGGCCAGCATCATCAGTTGCGGTCTTCCTCTTTCCCATGAGAGATAAGATGGAGGAAATGGAGAAGATAGCCATAACCAACTCAAAAAGAGCCATAGAATGAAGGAATGAGAGAAAAAGGGGCTGATTTCTTTGATTCTCCACGAGCAACAGTCCCCACAGGTGTAGAAGAGACACTAGGGGTAGGAAATGAAGAAGGAATAAGAGGAAATAGGGATGGGTTAGGAGGTTACCCAATTTTGAGCTCCGAATGGGGGAGATGAGAGTTCAAACATGAAAGGAAGGGGTAGGGTAGGTGGCTAGGGTTGTTGTGATCGATGGGAGTGGGTGAGTTATGGACGAAAATGGGGGATTGAATGATTTAGGGGAATGGGTTGAGGGAAAAATCAGAAATGGAGGGGATGGGCGTTTGGAAGGGAAGATGTGAGAGAGGGGGGGCTCTAGCCCTAAAAATACCAAACCCCAGCCCTTCCGTACACACCACATGCTTGGGAAGGTCGGGCCGACCATTCCCAGGCCCGGCCCCACATTATATGGCCCACCCGACCGCGGCTCCACCGCGGTCCGCCTTGGCCGGCGCCGCAGTGGGGCCGTGTTCTCCATGGTCCCAAGGTGGCAAATACACCCTGGTTCGACCCTGGGTCCCATTGTATTTAAGTGGGGAGGCCCCCGACTCGATTCGGTTCCAGATCGGGCACTTTCGGGCAATTCCGGACACCCACTAATCATTTCTGATTTTTAACGACTGGTTTTGAGTGGATTGCGATCTAGACACGTCAATAGACGGTCTAGAAGTGATTTAGACTAGACTCGTGCATCCAGGATTGAGCACGGACTCGATCAAGACGCGCATTTTCTACGAACTTCGCCAAATGGCGAAATCGAAAATCCTAGGACTGTTTCTAAAATTTTCTCGCACCCTCCTAGGTTGTAATGCGTCAGTGGACATCATGGGAACATAACTCAGGTCCGGTTTAATCAAAATCATGCTCTGATACCAACTTGTAACGCCCTGAAAATCGGGGGTCGAGTGTAACTCAACTCCCGAGTTCCAACGCATCACTTATGCAACATAATTAATGATGTTTAAATGTTGTCTGTGTTAGAGTAATAAACATGAATGAGATTATACCAAAACAGTAATTCATACTCCAGATCAATTGTATAAAAGCAAGCGGAAGACTGAACTATATATATATATATATGTGTGTGTATGTAAAGAAATAAAATAAACGTTTCTTTCTCCAGAGTATGAATCCATCTGAGTCACCATATACATGTCTGTTTTATAAATAAAACGTAAAAAATAAAACTAAGTACAATCCCTGTGAAAACCGGTCGGTCCTGGTAGTGTAGTGAAGCCGCCAGAGAACTGTATATACGAGAACTCCTCCTGGTCCTCGTCATAATCAGGCTTCGCCTCCAGAGTCATCGGCTCGCCTAAACCTGAGACAAAGTCTGGTTGGTGTGCGCAACATCGTCCCGTAACGTGGGAGTGAGTAGCTAACTCAGTGGAACCATAAAGCATAGGTTAACATGTTATCAATGCAGTCAAGCAGTAATGATAAAGCAATAAATCAAACACTCCTAGTTACTCTTATTAATGCAAGTATGAATGCAGGTATGATGGATGCCCTCACCGACATACTCCCTCATGTGACACCATCTCACGCTCGCGGGCATGCTTTCATCCCACAAGTGCTCCACATCTTCCGTGCACATGCAATGCATGATGAGCATGATTACCGAGTTTTTAATTAGTCCATTTCATACGGCGAGATTGGGAAACTAAGGCACCTCCCTTGTATCATTCCCAAACATGATCCATTCTAGGGTCGTCGATCCTAGTTAATATCGACGATGGTGTATTTTCTAGGTCACCGCAGAGGCTCGCTGTGGTCAAGTTACGCACAAAGGTTGCACCACTCCCCATCACCCCTTAAACGATTCATCACAATACGTAAAACAGCCTAGTTCATACTCTATATATCGCGGCGAACCCTAAGGCGCACTGCGACTTCAAAATATGCTCGCGGTCACTACAAAGGGCTCAATGGTCATTACGCACAAAGGTTGCACCACTCCCCCATCACCTTATCAATGTAGGACGACAAATACGAATATAGTGTCCCATACCACCATAATCACTCACGAGTTAAGGTGCTCACCGGTCACTACGGGGAGGCACGTAGCCCCAGCGTAGGCCGACAGTGCGACCACGGTGTCCCATACCACCATGCCCAGCTCATGAGTCTTAGCAGATCGAGGTACCATGGTTAATGGGATTCTCACTGGTAAGTTTGGTACCCTAGGTTCAAACATTAGCGACCAAACATGTTGAACATACATAAGACACACGGGTTACTTGATGTATTCGGCTGGCTCGAGTGCACAACAAGTTGGGCGATATGAAGCGCAGAAGTACCTCGTGTGGCCAACAACTATCGCCAACCGAAGTACGACACGGGTTCGCCAACACATCATGTGTGGCGAAATGAATCTCAACCACAACTCCAAGCCTGATACCGGATGTCTGGACTATGGACATAGTCCCAAGCTCAATCAATTTCCAACCATAGTATGTGAAGTAAAGTATGATAAACAAGGTAATTCAAGCACACTAGCAATCGTGTTATAAAGCATGTTACAAAGCATGTTATGAAACAAGTTACAAAGCATGTTAAAAAGCATGTTATAGAGCACTATACAAATAGGGATACAAATACATATATTTCATAAGTAAGTGGTTAGAGTAAACAACCACATGAAGGGTATCATACGTGACTCGAAGGTAGTCGAGAATCTCATCTCAGCATCTACCTAAGGCACTAACACTTAAGCATTTACACTCTCAAGTAATTTCACAAACACTTGGAATGCACTATTTCAACATACATGACGTATGTTAGAGGAATGTGTATTAGGACTGTTCTCTTATCAAACTAATATTTTATACGTATATATCATATTCATATAGCAAATAATCATGACAATTACATCACCAAAATTTATACGTATGGGGTATTTTCTAGGATACCCAATTTCAACATACATAGTGTATACAAGGGAACCGGTATTACGGCGATTCCTTTCGCCAAGCAAATATTTTATACGCACATAATATATTTATACAACAATTAATCATGACAAACACCTCACTAAAATATACATGTATATGGTACTTCTTACAATACCGTATTTCTACATACATAGTGTTTATTAGTAAACATGTATTTAGGCGAATCCTTTCGCCAAATAAGTATTTTATCCATATACCGTATATCCATATGACAAATAAACATGTCAAACACATTTTCGAAAAAAAAATACGTATACGGTATTTTATACGAATACCTAGAGTATGTGAAATTCCATATTCTACAATTCTAATCGAAACAGAAAACGGAAAGCACTTTATACATGTGCAATTGCATGCAGATCATGAATCTATCATTATCTGACATTGAAAGCGTTGAAAACCGTAACCTATACACCTAAAGTCCTCACCTTGCTTCTTGGAATCCCAACGGATCGACAAGGGTTGAGGAGCTTCCGTATTCGGGAGTTTTCTAGCCTAAAGAGTGAAATCGGTTAGCTATTTCATAACCTGTAGCCTATACACCTCAAAACAGGTATAGGGTTAGGGTTTATTACCTTAAAACGGAGTTGGTATCGCCGGGAACGCGTCTGGAAAGAGGCAGTGTAGCCCGTGTGATGATCAAAAGCAGTAGGAGGAAGGTGCTCCCACAAATTCCAAGCTTTCTCTCTCTTTTTCTCTCTCTCTCTCTAGTGTTTTATCCCAAATTCGTATGGCTATGAGAGGGGCTGTTCTAAGGCCCTTATATAGCCTAAAACCTCTCCGGAATAGACTCCGGTTCGAGAGGTACGTCTATTATAAGTATTTCGGCGTTGTTCCAGCTCAAAAGAGGGTTTCTAGCAACCCCCCTTGAGCCAAACGTCAGACTTAAGCTCACGACTCATGGATCCATGTGGGATTACATTTTCGTCTTGGTCGGATTTCCAGATCACACGTGGCGGACCATTTTCAGTTCAACAGTCAGTGGGTCACGATCCGAAATTCCAAGTACATGTAAATGTTCCTGAAATTTTTCCTGATCTGAGGGTGTAATTTGGTCTGATTCGATTTGGTTGTTATCTTGATCCACAAGCGAATGGTGCCAGATCACTATTCAAGATATTTATTTTATAAAGGAAATAGTGGTTTTCACACTTCCTCGCTCCAGACTCAAGCGAATAGCCGTGGGACATCGTCTGGACCTGATTTCCGAGATGGTTATCGAGCCCAGTGACGCGGTCCTAGTTCCTTAACTTCGGTTAATCGGATTTTCGATGTGCGGTCTAGACCTAATACGGAGTTTCAATTCGTTCTCGAGAGCAGTCGGGTAATGAGTTTAATCCTAGACTTTAGGGTAACCTAGCGTCAATGATTCTACAAGTTTTGGGTCTTGCAATCGTATTTAAAGTGATTCTAATGGATTTCATGGCTAATATAGTTTAGCACTTAGTTAACTTTGTTAAATTCCTAAAGGATTTAATCCTAAGTGATTTCTGGTCGAGGTGATACTCGAGCCCTTGTACGGAAATTTACGGGTCGTTACACATACTGCCACAGACAACAGTAATCCACCAATTATCCAAAAATTCACCATACGCATGTAAGTTATGACACAATTCAAATGTCGTCAAGAATGTCATAACCTGGCTTCCAAAAATGTTCATGGTTAATACAAGGAGCTTTAGACGTGTGACTGACATATAACCGTAAATGTCCCAGTGTGGAGATTTACCTTTGTGGCACACGTTTACTGTGATATGTTTTAAGTGAGTGCAGACACCAATGGATTTCTGAAGGTCACTAAACCTATTTGTATCAAGAGGTTTGGTGAAGATATCTGCAAGTTTCTTTTCCGTGGAAACATAATCTAATGTAATAATCTTGTTTTCAACAAGTTCTCGAATAAAATGATGATGGATATCAATGTGCTTAGTTCGAGAATATTGAACAGGATTCTTTGAAATATTGATTGCGCTTGTGTTATCACGGAAAAGACTCATCGTGGGTTGTTCAATCCCGTAGTCTAACAACATCTACTTCATCCAAAGGAGTTATGCACAACAACTTCCAACGGCAATGTATTCAGCCTCGATAGTGGATAATGATATTGAATTTTGTTTCTTGCTCTGCCAGGAGACCAGACGGTTTCCAACATAGAAACATCCTTCGCTTGTTGATTTTCGATCGTCCAAATTTCCTGCCCAGTCGGTATCAGAGTACCCGGCGATGATGGTAGATGTTTCAAATGAATACCATAGTCCATAGGAGGAAGTTCCTACTATATATTT
Source organism: Magnolia changhungtana (assembly GCA_030180095.1). Taxonomy (NCBI): domain Eukaryota; kingdom Viridiplantae; phylum Streptophyta; class Magnoliopsida; order Magnoliales; family Magnoliaceae; genus Magnolia; species Magnolia changhungtana. Next base: position 1,909,802 of record JASAUF010000384.1, on the reverse strand, counting down.
GATGATTCTCTTAACAGCCATTAAATGAGATTCCTTAGGATCTGCTTGATATCGAGCATATATCCCAACACTGAAAGATTTGTTGGGATGACTGGCTGTGAGATATAGTAGACTACCTATCATACTCCGGTAAAGGTTTTGATCCACGCTCTTGCCATTTGTATCTTTAGATAGTTTGAGTGTGGTGCTCATGGGAGTGTGATAGGAACGACCAAATTCAAGACCAAACCTTTTTACCAAATCGTTCGCATACTTGGTTTGACAGGTAAAGATTCCATCATTTAGTTGTTTGACTTGCAAACCTAGAAAAAAGTTTAGTTCACCAACCATACTCATTTCGAATTCTGATTTCATGAGATCGGCAAACTTATATGTAATATCTTCACATGTTGAACCAAAGACTATATCATCCATGTAAATTTGTGCTATGAGCAGTGAGTCTTTTGTTCTTTGGATAAACAGGGTTTTATCAACACTCCCTCTACAGAATTTATGGTCCAAAAGAAATTTTATCAATCGTTCATACCAAGCTCGTGATGCCTGTTTAAGACCATGGAGGGCTTTATTTAGACGATATACGTATTAAGGATACTTAGGATCTGAAAATCCCTTGGGTTGTTCTACATAGACTTCATTAGCCAGATCCCCATTCAAAAAGGCACTGTTAACATCCATTTGAAATAGTTTAAATTTTAATGCACATGTAATGGACAAAAGAATTCTGATAGACTCAAGGCATGCTACAGGAGCAAATGTTTCATCAAAATCAATGCCTTCTATACAAGCCTTGTTTTGTTTCTAATCACATTTCCTGATTCATCAGATTTATTCTTGAAGACCCATTTGGTTCCAATGACATTTGTATCGAGTGGTCTGGGAACCAATTTTCATACCTCATTTCTTTGAAATTGTTAAAGTTCTTCTTGCATAGCATTTATCCTTTGTTCGTCTTGAAGAGCTTCAACAATGTTCTTAGGCTCAATCTTTGAGGTAAAGCAAAAATGACTATAGATATTTTCTATCTGTCGTCGAGTTTTTACACCAGCATTAAGGTCTCCAATAATTTGTTCTCGAGGGTGATCTTTTATAATGGGAATGTCAGATGATGGTTGAGGATCACTGGGTGATAAAGTTTTGTTTTCAGGTTTTTCCAGTATGCATGAATCTACATCATCTTCTAATTCATTCACAGGTGCATCTTCTTCATGCAGTTGATCATCGATAACCACATTGACTGATTCTTGAATAGTGAGAGTTCTTAGATTGTATACTCTGTACGCACGACTATTCATGGCATATCCCAAGAAGATTCCTTCATCACTTTTAGACTCAAATTTTCCAAGGTGATCTCTATCTCTTAAGATATAACATTTGCTACCAAAGACTCGAAAATACTTCACACTAGGTATTTTCCCATACCATAGTTCGTATGGGGTTTTGTTCAGACCTGCTCTAAGATATACTCTGTTTATGATGTAACAAGCAGTATTGACAGCTTCAGCCCAAAAACTTTTCTCCATATCCTTTCCATTTAACATAATTGACCCCATCTCCTGTAATACACGATTTTTCCTTTCAACGACTCCATTTTACTGTGGGGTTTTTTGAGCAGAGAATTCATGACGAATTCCTTTCTCATTGCAGTATTTTTCAAATTTTTCATTTTTAAATTCTCCACCATGATCACTTCTGATACGATAAATCCTGTATCCTTTTTCATTTTGGAGTCGCTTTGCCAGGATCATAAATTCCTCAAATGCATCTGATTTTTCTCAAAGAAATGCGACCCAAGTAAATCTGGTGTAGTCATCTACTACCACCAGGAAGTATCTTTTCTTACCATGGCTTTCCACTTTAGTTGGCCCAACTAGATCCATATGTAACAGATCCAAAGGTTTTGTAGTTGCTATGGAGGTTGTCTTCTTGTGTCTAACCTTTATTTGTTCTCCTTTTAGACATTCTCCACAGACAACTTTTTCTTCTTTTCTAATCTTAGGAAGTCCCCTAACCAAATTCTTAGAACTGAGTTTTGCCAAATTTCGGTAGTGGACATGTCCCAGCCTTTGGTGCCACAATTTGGATTCACTCTTTACAGCCATATTACCTTTTACGGCTACCCCATTCTCACTTGTACTCTCAATGATATAACAATTATCGTTAGTGCGTAAACTTTTTATGAGAGATTTCCCTGTATGATCTAGAATTCTACACACATGTTTTGAGAAAGTGACAAGATGTTCTTTGTCACGGATTTGAGAGATACTTAGGAGATTATGTTTTAGACCTTCTACACGAAGAACATGTTTAATTTTAGGAAGGCCTGGTATGGCTATTGCTCCTTGTCCAACAATTTTGGCTGAGCTACCATCACAAAATGTGACAGATCCTCCATCAAAGTTTGAGTATTCACAAAAGTGAGTTAGATCACCAGTCATGTGTCTGGAGCATCCACTATTAAGATACCACTTCGAACTATTACCGACTTTCAGAGCAGTGTGAATCACAAGGCAATAGTTCTGGTCCGTCACCTCCTCTTGAAATCTTTTGACCATGATTCCTTCTTCAGTCAAAATCACTCTCTAGGCGGTGAAGCCCTTAAAGAGAGACCCGCTTTGATACCAATTGAAATAGCGGTGAAGACCGCTTGAGTAGAAGTTGGAATATGTTAATATGTCCTAGAGGGGGGTGAATAGGACTTTTTAAAGATTTATGAGTTATTTAAAAATCCTATCACTCTAATCCTATTATGTATGCAATTTTCAGGATTACTCAAATTAACTCTACTGGTTTCCAAGCTTTGTAGAGGATCCAATCACAAACTAATCAAGATATAATAATATGCAACTTATTCTATGTTGGATGTGACTGTGTGTGTGTAAGATGTGTTCAGATATATGAATATGAATGCATTATCATGAATCACACATATAGAAAAGCAATCACAAACACAGTCATTTTTATAGTGGTTCGACTACTTGTCTACTCCACTCCCAGCTATCGCACTCAACCCTTGAGTGTATAAGATTTCACTAAGGAGGTTTCCCAGGGTTCACCTCAAACTTAAGGTTTTAAATTAGGTTCACCTTCAACCTTTACAGAGGTTTTACGTGGCTCACCTCAAACCCAGAGTTTTGCTGGTTCACTCATAACCAGATGTTTATGCTCTCCATAAAGCAAGGGTCCACACAACGCACCCAGATTTTAGACCACACAGGTCAAGGACCTACACAAGGACCTAACAGTTTATGCCCTACACAAGAGCAAGGGTCCACACTATGCACCCACAACGTACACTCCCGCCGGAGGCCTCTTACGAGGGCTTCAAAGAGTGAGAACCACTTAAGACCAAGATCTAGAAAGGAATGATCACAAGTGTCCTCTTGGACTCTAGATAGTTACAGATAAGTTGATGAGTCTCGTTAAGCACAATGCCAAAGATCTCCTCCTTCTTGTTAATAAAGAGTTTTCTGCTCCCTTGATCCACAACACAAGATGATATACAAATGTTTGGCTTCGAGTTGGGTCAAGGGTGAGATGAAATCCTACTCTCTAAAGATTTTCCTATAAGGAAGATAGAGTAGATCCTCTCATATGCATTCAAGGCATCCCAGCATAAAGATTTGCCATTAAGGTAGTAGCTGGAGGATCCTTAAATGCGAAAGTTCATTCCCCAATCCACTCTATTGAATATCAATGGTGAGGGTGGATTGGAGGATGAACTCCCTTGAGAGAATGGGCTTTAGGTATAGGATATAAGTTAAAACACTCAAAAGCTCTCTTTACTTTCTCTAACAGCAACAAAAGACAAGTCCTCTATAAATAGGCAAAAAGTTCCAACGGATATAAAATGGTCACATTTATGACAGAGTTCGATATCATCGAGCAGGTTCGATATCATCGAGCGTATACTCTCGATAGCATCGATGGTCTGCTCGATGACTCGGACTCGATGTCATACGCTTTTGAAACTCTTTGCCAATTGGTCGATGAATCAAAGCCATTGTCGATGTCTCAGATTTCGAACTCCGATTCCATTGATGACAGACTTGATCCATCGACACTTAAAAAATGAGAGAGACTTGACTTTGAGATATTTCAGATTTTCATGAATGATCAAGGGAACCGTCGAGGTCATCGGAATTTGAATGTCGATGATATCGAGATCAGAGTCGAGGCATCGATAAATCCAGCTGATTTATCTTTGAACTTGCTGGATAGATTATGGTTTAGTTCGATGCAATTGATCTGGTGTCAATATCATTGATATTTGAATATCGATTAAATCGAAGGGCCCCCGATCATAGTTAAAAATAACCTGAATAATCTAGCCAGAAGAAATGCTTGCATGCCATCGTCGATATCATCGATGGACCTCCGATCTTATCGATATTTGAATTCAGATTGTATCGGATGGTCATCGATATATCGAAGATTTTTGAGATTTTCATTAAAAAAAATAGGGGCGCTGGAAATCTGCCTGTCGATCTTATCGAGCCACTCTCGATGCGCTCGAGATTTGAATATCGATGATATCGATATGAGTATCGATACATCGATAATTCCTCCAGATATATTATGAAGTTGCTCGACATATTTGTGCTTATATCGATGATATCAATAGGTGTATCGATACATTGATAAATCTGTCCAGATGAGTATTTAGTTGCTGGACACTTTTGGTCCTCTTATCGATAATATCGTTAAGGTATCGAGGACATCGATAGTACAGGTCAATCATATTGAGGGTTCTTCGATAGAATTGACAGGGCGAGAAAAACTTAGAGATTTTCCTATTTTGAAAAAGTTTTCTCCCCACAAAAACCCTAAGATGTCTATCTTGTTCTAAGGATTTTAATCACCTGGTGTTTTGGTACATGGGATGTGAGGCTATGATTTACCTATTTTGAGCTTCCACACATCCGGTTGAGGCAAACGCTTGAAATAATCTTCCTATCAAGTTCTGCAGCCAGTCTGATTCACCATACACGTAACTTGACAAACTAGGGCACTAGCAGGTGCACTTTCACGATCCACCACGACCCGTTTTCTTGAAAGAGACAATAAAGAAATAGCAAAGGGCTCAAGTTAATTTGGATTTTGAATGTGGCAAGATCTGAGGAACCGACAAGTTATAAAGCGTACCCTTGAGCCAACTAAAGTAACAAGGAGGTTGAGAAGGGTTATGTCGATCTTGAAATGTAGGAATGATGAGAAAAATATGGTGCAATGTCTAACTCAGGAGTGGGAGTGAGGAATCGAAACAAAAGTGATCCGTCAAATCCGTTTACATGAGATAGATGATAAAGAAATAGAAAAGTGTCATGCCCCAAAAACAAAGCCCGAGACCCTGACTTTGCTCTAGGGATGTGACTTGGGAAAGGGTTTTCTTTTTGTACAGTTGGTTTGGTAGGCCCTAAACCATGGTATCCAACATTGCAAACGAGATGAGAAAGCAACCTAAATTTTATTTCACTAACATTTACAAGTATAATGAACGCAGTTCCATTATGTATATACATTATAAAATTTCAAAATAATGAATCATCAAACCATAGCTGTGAATGCCACCCATGCGTGAAGACGTGGAATGCCCTCACTTCCTTAGTTTTCACCTCGGTTGCTCTAGTTTGGTTTAATTTGAATGTGGGTTAACTTGGAGGTAAAAGCATGTTTGACTTAAGTCACTACTACCCAAACATATCCCTTTCAACCTCTCTCTATCTCTCTGCTTAGCTCTAGGCCTTCTTCCTGGACTGAAGGTTAGGGGTCGAATTTATAAGGGAAAACTACTATCAGCTAGCAGTTGGCCGATGTTGGACACTTGAAAAATTTTCTCCATGTAAGATCTATAAAAAAGTATCTAAATCTTCAACTGGCTAGTCGACGGTGGACATGAAACTATAAAATGTCCCTTGATGCCCATAGGGGAAAAATGGGAGCTGAGATGATGACGTCATTGTCGGCTTATCATTAACATGTGGTTTTATTTTGTCAATCTAGTCTAGTGGATGCGTCCGGGAGGTGCTGGGAACCCTAAATGTGCGACCCATTTGGATTTTCAACGTTTTATGGGTTGAATAGAGATGATTTTAGTATGCTAATCAGTGTTCCCAGAGCATCTGGATAATTGGTCAGGATTTAATTAGTCAGGTTTCAGATCCGCTGATCAAGTGCATCAGTTGTTCATGTGATGTGCCGAGTGTCTTACTATCATGCCCCGAATTTCAGGGGTCAAGCAAACACTCAATCTTTGATATCCCGAGTGTAAACTCTTGATTTACGGAAGCACGATTTCTCTTTACAGTTATATTGGCATCCAAAGAATCATAAGAGCTAAACTAAATAGTGTATAAAAGTCCAAAAACAGGTATATCTAAGTCAATAATCTAAAATATACATACATCCATCTAATCAATGGAATCCACTCACTTAAGAACTCCAATATACCAGTCTAAAATGAATAAAGTTTAAAGTGTAAAGTCTCTGCCTGACACTCTAAAAATAATGTCCTGACGATAAAACATATCGGTCAATATCTGCCCATCTAAGACCTCAATGGTACGTGCGTCAATAACATCTTCTAGTTAGTGTTTTAAAACACTATCGCAGGTGGGAGTATGTGATCAACTTAGTGGTTTCATTTTCCTAAGTTACACATGTTATCAACACAATCGAGCGTAGTTAATAATAGTAAAACAAAATAGACTGAATCCTAAATGGGTTTATTAAGTGCGTGGATGACATGATATATAGATGCATGTCCTGGGAATAACAATAACTTTCATACTTCTCATCAACACGATCATGTATAAAATATCCATCATATTATAATGTAACCCAACACTGTCAATACTACCATTAACAAAAATATGTATCCTATTATAATGTGGCCCATGACCACCATTATCAATTGATCCCATGATATGCATGATTAACCAAGTATTTATTAATATCAATTCAAACAGTAGATTAGTGAAGTTAAAATATCGTCATTATATCATGAGTCTCTAACCGGATCACAGGACTCATTGTGGCATGTAGCAACTCCTCACTAATGTTCCTTAATCCAATTTAGGGTTTGTCACTCTAATGTCCAAAGTATATGATCGTTCTACTTCATCTTCACCCAAGAACAATTTCAAAAAGATAATGCCTCATCAACCAAATATCAAATCTGGAGAAGGCTCGTCACCCAATTTTATCTCTAAAATAGTAAGCCAAACCCAAGTATCAAGCATAGAGGGGGATCATCACCTAATTTTTTTTCTTAGAAATGATAGGCTCATCACCTCTACTGATGCTCCAAGGTCATTATAGGGAGACACGTCACCCCAACATAGGCCAACAGCTCAGACACGGTGTCTCATAATACCATGCACGGCTCATGAGTCTTTATATGATTGTAATACACTAACGGTTATAAATGGACTTAGATTAATGGTAATAGTGGTATCATAAATTCCATCAAATGTTATACAATCACCAAGCATCAAAATGATCATCTCTACATTAGATTGATCCGATTAACTATGGAGAACTTTGACATAACCAACATTAGGTGTAAAGAATCCCATATAGTTCCAACTACTTTCGATCGCTCGTATTCAACCGTGGTCGACCATATAAGACTGGGATAGCCAACCCAAAGCATGTCATCCACTTAAGCAATTTACAGAACTTGATCCACCACAATAATAATGTAGATTATCAAACACATAATCATAATCACAAAACAATTTAATACCACACCAGGTTATATCAATTAAACATATGTATGAATCAGTACAATCCAATATATCTCAATACAACCCACTATATATTAATAAAACTAATCAAATGGTATAAAATAGTTCTAATAGTAGGTAATTTATATTGATCAAGCATTTTTATCAAACATGTTTGCTACCAACAACAACTAACATTAGAGTTATGATAATAAAGCAATTTAAGTACAAATAGTATATAAAATCTTAACAAAAATAAAAAAATTATTATCTAACACTATCAAGGGTTGATAAAGGAAACCTAGAAGAATATTCTATACCTTAGAAAGAAATTTCTCAATTTTTGAGCACATAGGGTTAGGGTTTTGAAAAAAACTCTAATTTTCTAAAGCAACCATAAGGAAAAACCTTATAAGAACATGGATACATTACTAGGTTGCTTGAATTGGAGGGTAGGGTATATTTCTTACCTCCAATTCCTCGATACACTTCAATTGGATTCAGGGATAGGTAGCTTTTAAGGTTTGCATTGAAGCAATCGTAAACCCGAGAACAAGGAACCCCTAATTTAAGCTCTCAATCTCTCTCTCTCTCTCTCTCTCTCTCTCTCTCTCTCTCCTAAACCTAGGGCAAATTTGTATGGAATGGGGGGGGGGCCTCCCAAGAGAAGGGTATTGATAGGCCCAAATGTGTTTTAATTAGCCCTAAAAGTCTAAGCAATTGATATTATAACCCTATGGGAGGTTAATTCTAACTTTTAGGGTCGAGTAGATTGTGTACAGGTCAATATAAGTCACGGGATATTCATCCCTAGTGATGATCTATGTAAGGATACAGCCGCCACATAAATCAGACACACCGATCAACAATTATGGCAAGAGATTAGTTCAACGGTCATCGACTATCTATCAGGTCGTAGATATAAAAATGTGTACGATATTAACTTAGTTTAGTGTCCTTAGTTTGATTGTGATCTAACGGTTGAAAGCTGCAACTTTAATAAAGTTTGGACATGCATAAATAACTTCACTTTCTGAGAATTTCCAAGAGAATTCACACATCTCATGCATCCACATTACGAGTTTAAGTTGAACAATTCGAGGTGCGGTCTCATCCCAATGTCCTGCAATGAACGTCAAGCATGTTAAGATGAATATCTTTCTATAGTTTTAAGGTTATTGATCCACTAACGAGCAGTCTAGAGCTTATTTGGTTAGTACGGGCATTTTTAGAATAAATTGGACAACGAGATTTCTTAGTCATGATGAATAGGGTTTAGATTACTAAGTTCATGGTGTGACCTATTCATAATTAATAAAATAGTGATTAAGTCATAATCATCCTAAATTAGTGATTTTAAGCTAAGAGTGTAACTATGTCAATTTGGTTTAAGTGTATGGGATAGTCAAGATCTAAACCATTAGTTATCTTGGTTTTAGGTAGATCCTCATTAAACTATGGTGATTATGATTAATCAACTGCAGGTCATTTAGATTTAGGCTTTAAGTAATCAAATCACAAGACTAGACCTAAGATTTAGGTGATTGGGCATATTCGATAAGTTTCTAAGGGTATCTAGTTGAATTTATACGGTTCTTTTAATGGTAACACTCACGTTTTTGTCAGGATTACATATTAAAGATTACTATATGATATAATAAAATAATTCTAGCGAAAAAAATTTCGAGGACTTTTGGATTCCAAGTTGATGAAAATTCAAGACATTGCACCTCATTTAATTGTTTAGATTTTCAATGGTTCTAGAATTTCTAAAGGTGATTTTATCAAAACTTAGCCAAAGTTAGAAGAGTAATTTGGTCCTATTTTGTATGGGGTGTCTACAACAGTTAAAATAATCCAGATTATGTTACTCGTGCCACTTGTATTAGCTTAAAAAAGATAACAAAAGAACTGATGAACTTTGAAAAGCTAGTGAGTACATCTCATCTATACAATGATTTATATCATGCCATGCCATACATGGATAATAGAGTCTATAGGGTACCTGTATGCAATGTAATATAATGCCATATAACATGGTGTAATGCAACTAAAATGCAATGTAGTCATGAATGCCATGCCATCTAGGTGTATCCAAGATATCTTAGTACGGTTAATTACTATTCGGAGACACTGTTGCGCAGCACACTAACAACACAGTGAGCCGAGATCCAATCTCAAGCTTCACCCACAAACGATAAACAATAAGAAATATAAACTAGAAACAGATCAAAGCAATCCAAACAAACCACAAGATAAGATATACGTGGAAAAACCCCAATAAGGGTAAAAAACCATGGATGCAATCTTCCACTTTGAAGAAAAACCAGAGATTACAAAGAGATATACTAACCTCTCCCTTGAAAATATAGAGAAAACCCTTTGCCCACACCTTAGAATTAATTCATAATGATTTCCAATACCCTAGAAAAGACCTAGGGACACCTATATATAGTTTAGCCAACTTCCCTTTCGTACCCTTGCGAAAGGTTACACAGAAATCCGCAGTCCACATCAGATTCGAAAGTGAGTCTGTGTAACCTCGACTGGTTGAGCAGACTGCACGACCAGTCGAGAGGACCCCTCGACTGGTCGAGAATGATCCACGATTGGTCGAGCACCTTGAAACCCAAAAAACCTATGCTCGCTGGACTTTGAGTCAAGCCAGTCCACGACTGGTCACAACCGGTTGAGCAAGGGCCACGACTGGTCGTGCGTGGCCCTAGATGTGGCTCCACTTCTCAACAATCTCCCACTTGGAGACACATCACCATAAACCTTTGTCTTCTTCATCGGGAGTGCACCACCTCCTTATCTTCAGGCCTGAAGACCAATCAAAGTTGAACAAAGCTTCAGCTTCTCCCGTGTAACTGTCTTGGTCAGCATATCCTTAGGATTCTCATTTGTATGAATCTTCTCCAGAGCAATCGATCCATCTTCCAGTAACGAACGTATGAAGTGAATCTGATAGCAATATGCTTGGTCCTTGAATGAAAGGCTAAATTCTTAGCCAAGTGTATTGCACTCTGACTGTCACTGTAAAGCTTGCAATCTGCTTGCTTCTTACCCAACTCCTTCATAAAACCTTGCATCCACACCATCTCCTTGCACGCTTCTATAGCCACAACATATTTTACTTCCGTCGTACTGATAGGTACTATCTTCTGTAACTGAGAGACCCAACTGATTGTAGCACTACCTAGAGTAAAGACATAGCTTGTAATGCTTCTTCTGCTGTCGATATCTCCTGCCAAATATGAATCTACATAGCCTTGTAGCTTGATTTTTGATCCTCCATAACACAGCCCTATATCCACAGTACCTACCAGGTATCTGAGGATCCACTTCACAGCTTCCTAATGTTCCTTCACGGGGTTGTTCATGAACCTACTAACAACTCCCATTGCTTGAGCAATGTCTGGCCTCGTGCTCACCATAGCATACATAAGACTCCCAATAGCTGACGCGTATGGGACTTTAGCCATGTAATTCCGCTCCTCCTGTGTCTTTGCACCCTGCTCTTTAGATATCTTGAAGTGGTTGGCTAATGGAGTGTTAACCGGCTTAGCACCTCCCATATTAAATCGATCAAGTACCTTGGCTATATACTCTGCCAATGACAAAACCAATTTCTTGTTTTCCCTATCATATTTTATCCTTATACCTAAGATTTGTTTTGTAGCTCCCAAATCCTTCATGGCAAATTCTCTAGACAACTATCTTTTGAGATCTGAGATGTCCTTCATGCTTGAACCAACCACAAGTATGTCATCAACGTACAGAAGAAGGATGATGTATGACGTATCAAACTTTTTCAAATAGCAACAGTTATCAGCATGACATCTCCTGTAACCGTTTCTCGGCATAAAACTATCGAACTTCTTGTACCACTGCCTCGGGGCCTGCTTCAGGCCATATAGACTCTTCTTCAGTCTACACACCTTGTTCTCCTTTCCTAGTGTTACGTATCCTGTCAGCTGATGCATATATATCTCTTCTTCAAGGTCCCCATGAAGAAAGGCTATCTTAACATCTAGCTGCTCTAGATGTAAGTCCTCTGTAGCCACTATACTTAAGACCATGCGAATCGTAGACATTTTCTCCATAGGAGAAAATATTTTAATGAAATTGATACCTGCCTTTTGTTGAAACCCTTTCACAACCACAACCAATCTAGCCTTATACCGTTTCGAACCATCGTGCTCCTCCTTCAGTCTGTAAACTCACTTGTTATGAAGAGTTTTCTGACCCTTAGGTAGAGTAACTAGCTCCCATGTACGATTAGACTCAAGAGAGTCCATCTCATCATCCATGGCTTGCTCCCACTTAACCCATGTATCTGACTGTAATGCCTCTTCAAAATACAATGGTTCACCATTATCTATTAGAAGTAGATAACGTAAGGAGGGTGAGTATCGGACCGTGGGTCTTCTCTCCCAAGTAGACCTCCTCACAACTGGTGTATGCAGATCTGCCTCATAATGCTCATGTGCATGATCATCCTGTGGCACTGTATCACCCGTGTCCGGTAACTCTTCTATCTCTATAAATTATTTCTCCTTGGCCTTATTTTCTATCACACTGTCCTTATACATTACTTTTTCATTGAAGACTACGTCCTTGCTTCTGATGATTTTCCTATTTTCTGCATCCCAAAACCTGTAGCCAAAATCATGCTGCCCGTAGCTTATCAACGTGCACCTCCTGGACTTCGCATCCAGCTTATTTCTGTGCTCTGCATCAATGTGAACATATGAAGTGCAACCGAACACTGAGATGTGCAAGGTTCACTTCTTTCCCAGTCCACACTTCTTCTGGTAGCCTACCATCCAATGGTGCTGAGGGACTTTTATTGATGAGATATGCGACAGTATTCACAGCATCTGCCCAATATGTCTTAGGCAACTCTACATGTAACCTCATGCTCTTGGCACGCTCAAGGATGGTCCTGTTAATGTGCTCAGCCACACTATTCTGTTGAGGTGTCCCTGGATTATTTTCTGATGTTTGATTTCATTTGCTTCATAGTACTCCTCAAACCTCTCATCACAGTACTCTCCTCCATTATCAGATCTGAGACATTTTACCGTTTTACCTGTCTCATTTTCTACCATAACTTTCTACTTCTTAAATACATTAAATACATCAGATTTATACTTTAAGAAATTGACCCACAGTTTTCTACTAACATCATCAATGAAAAAAATAAAATAGCGTGAGCTACCAAGAGATAATACCTGTGCCGGTCCCCATATATCATTGTGTACAAGCTCCAACAGACGTGTCTTTGGAGCGCGTCTTGTCTTCTTGAAGCTTACCCTCTTCTGCTTGCCATACACACAGTCCTCGTAGAATTCCAAGTCAATAGACTTTAGCCTTGGTAGCTTCCCTTTAGACAATAATACTTTCATCCCCTTCTCACTCATATATCCCAACCTTTGATGCCATAGCTGCCCATTCACTCCAGTTGATGCAATTGAGAGTGAACTATATGATCCTGAAGTCACGTACAAAGTACCTTCCTTTTTACCTTGAGATATTACCAAGGCACCTTTTGTTATCTTCCAAGAATCACTGGTGAATGTCGTCACATAACCGGTATCGGCCAACTAACCCACTGAGATCAAATTATGTTTCAAATTTGCTACATGTTTGACATCCTTCAATTTCAAAATCATTTCGTCTTTCTGATTGACATGAACATCTTCCTTTTCCAACAATACTGCACGGCTCATCATCACCCAGATAGACTCTCCCAAAGTCACCTGACACATAATTATGTAGAACTTCCTTACATGAGGTGACTTGAAACGAAGCACCCGTGTCTATAACCCAAGACTCGTTCCTCGCATCAAGAGACAAGATCAACACGTCTGTGTCACTCTCCTCAGATAGATTCACTGAATCCTTACTACTTTGAGAACTTCCTCCTTGTTTCTTGAGCGCCCTGCAATCACGTTTCATATGCCCCTTCTTGCCGTAATGCCAACACCTGTCTTTGTCTTTCGGTCCCTTGGACTTCTTCCTCGACTTGGAACGTCTATATTTATTGCCTCATTTGTTCAGCGATCTTCCTCTTCCTTCAACATTTAGAGCATTTCCTGAATCCCCTGAAACTCCTGATGCCTTTCTTCTAGATTCTTCACTGAGAATTAGATTGGCCACATCATCAAATTTCAGCTTTATCTATCTTGAGGAATTGCTCACACAATCACCAAACCATCCCAACTATTTGGTAGACTGGAAAAGATCAATAACGCCCTGACCTCATCTTAAAAAATAATGCCAATGGATTCCAACTGGCTCGTGACTGTATTGAACTCGTTTAGATGTTCAGCCACGCTCCCACCATCTGACATCTTCATGTTGAATAGTTGTTTCATAAGATGAACCTTGTTGGATGTTGAGGGCTTTTCATACATGGTGGATAGGGCTTCCATTAATTCTTTTGTGATTTTCATCTTGGATATATTGAAGGCGACGCTCTTAGACAAAGAGAGTTAGATTGTTCTTAAAGCCTTCCTATCCAGTAAAAACCATTCATCATTTGTCATCTTTTTTGGTTTTTTCTCTTTTCCTCCTAGAGGAATATAGAGGTCCTTCTAATACAGATAATCCTCTATTTGCATCTTTCAGAAGGTAAAGTTTGGACCATCAAACTTTTTAATTCTAGTTTTCCCTTCTTAAGTCATCGCTCCCAATAGAACTAAACCAAAAGCTTTGATACCAATTGTTGCACAGTACGCCAACAACGTAGTGAGCTGAGATCCAATCTCAAGCCTCACCCACAAACGATAAATAAGAAGAAATATAAACTAGAAATAAATCAAAGCAATCCAAATAAACCACAAGATAAGATATACGTGGAAAAATCCCAATAAGGGTAAAAAACCACGGATGCAATCTTCCACTATGAAGAAAAACCAGAGATTACAAAGCGATATACTAACCTCTCCCTTGAAAATATAGAGAAAACCCTTTACCCACACCTTGGAATTATTTCATAATGTTTTCCAATACCCTAGAAAAGCCTTAGGGACACCTATATATAGTTTAGTCAAATTCCCTTTCGTACCCTTGTGAAAGGTGACACGAAAATCCACAGTCCGCATCAGATTCGAAAACGAGTCTACGTAACCTCGACTGGTCGAGCAGACTGCACGACTAGTTGAGAGGACCCCTCGACCGGTCGAGAATGATCCACGATCGGTCGAGCACCTCAGAACCCTAAAAACCTATGCTCGCTGGACTACGAGTCAAGCCAGTCCACGATCGGTCGAGTGGACTCCTCGACCGGTCGAGCAGGGGCCACGACTGGTCATGCACGGCCCCAGATGTGGCTCCACTTCTCAACAGACACCATACCTAAATTAACCATAGTGTATGGCCTTACTTACCCAACCTCAATAGTGGGGGCTTAAATCAAACATGGCCCTTGGGTTCACTCCACTTAGCTTGACGATAGCGAACCCTTTTGCAAATTAATCATGCCAAGTAGTCAGACCTGGACCCATTTTTTGTAAATCAACCATGTCAAGTTGGTCAGACCTGAACCCATTTTACAAATCCATCATGCAGGCTAGTAAAACCCCTTCACATCCAACTTTGACAATGATGGCTCAAATTAACCATGACCCATATCATCCACTCAGTCCAACGATGAGGTATTCGATTAGTACCAACGTGTTTTAGGAACATGCACTTACAGAATCCATCAGTCCTCAATATAAAAACATCGATTTTTGGTGTTTTAACCATGAATAGGCATATGGTTCCCACTCCATCATAATAGGCTATGTATGATTAAATATCCAACATCTCATGAATCTAACACTGTGAACATCCATGCATAGTTCACACCCAATACACATGGAATGCAGAAGTACATTTATAACTCATGCTTTACACTCACATGCAATGTATCTAATCAACCAGGGTTCTAATAATGCATGTGTAGTGTACATTCATATGGTTAGGTAGTTAAACACATATCACACATATACACATAGTGTCATAACTCAACAATATCACTTTGCCTATAATTAAGCATCCAAGATCACATGATCAAATGATCTTATGATACTATAATTCACATGGCTAGGTTGCCACACACATATCATAAATTCTCATGACTAATTTCCTCACAAATCTCACAAGTCCCTATAGTCAAGTGGTCACATAAATATTACAAGTTCACATAGCTAAGTAGTTGCACACATATTGTAAGTTTACATAGTTAATTAACCTCACAAATCCACATAGTTAAATGATCACACATATCATACGTTTACATAGTTAATTGGCCTCACTAGTATCATAAGTACATATGGTCAAGTACTGGTCACACAAAGTTCACAAGTTCATATAGCTAAGTGGCCATACACATATCACAAGTTTATATGGTAAAGTGGCCACACAATTATCATAAGTTCTCATAATTAAGTGGTTACACACATATCATAAGTTCACATGGTCAAGTGGCCACACAATTATCACAAGTTCACATGGTTAAGTAGCCACATAATTATCGCAAGTTCACATAAGTGAGTGGACACACATATATCACAAGTTCACATGGCTAAGTGGCTACACATATCATAACTTTACATGGTTAAGTGATCATACAAATATAATAAGATCACATAGATAGGTGGCCACACAAGTATCACGTTTCACATTGCTAAGTGGGCCACAAAATATCATACTTTCACATAATTAGGTGACCATACACATCACAAGATCACAGGGTGAAACGACTACACATACATCACAATTCCTCGTGATTATATCACATGATGACGTGATTGAGTAGTCACAAAAAATCACATATTCACATAGGTAAGTGGACACACTAAAAGTCACCAATCCACACATCCAAGTGGGCTACAAAATATCATAACTTCACCTAGTTAGGTGGCCACATGCTTGTTTTTTGGTGGGCCATTCTTTATCACAAGTTCACATGGTTTAACTGGCCACACAACTTCATAAACCTATATGATTAAGTTGTTGCACAGACATATAGTTTCACAAGATTAAATGGTCACATACATCATATAATCACATGGTTAAATCATCACACATACATAAAAAATTCTAATGATTAAGTGGCTATACAAGGGTCACAAGTTCACATGATTAGATGGCTACACATATATTACGATTTCACATAGTTAAGTGACCATACATATGTCACACGATCACATAATTGAATGGTAGTACATGCGATTCAACTTCACATGGTTTCATGGCCGTAGATATATCACATGATCATAGGATAAGTGGCCACATACTTGTCACAATTTCGTATGATTAGTTGTCATACATACATCAATTTCACATGATTGAGTGGTTTCATTTCCATACGTAATAAGGGCTACATATGTCACAAGTTCACATGGTCATATATAAGTTCACATGGTCAAGTGGCCACATAATTCTCCCAAATTCACATAGGTGAGTGGCCACACATGTATCAAAAGTTCACATTTTCCATGGCTATACATATAATGCTATATACATCGCATGATCATATGATTAGTGGTCATGTATACATCATTACTACACATGATTAAGGGATCATATATACATCTCATGATCACTTGATTTAGTAGTTCAATATACATCATAAGGGCATATGACTCAATAGCCATATGTGTATCACGTGATCACATGGTCTAATGATCATACATGAGTCACAAGTTAACATGATGAAGTAACTCTGCATGTATCCTATGAGCATATGGTTTAGTAGGTATACATAGATCACAAATTCATATAATTAAGCAACCTTACATGCATTGTATCATTACGTATTTAGTCGTCCTACTTAAATTGCATGATTTCATATTCATGAACATTTATACCTCCACTTCCCACATAATCAAGTGGGCGCATGTTTAACACGTTTTCATATAATAAGTGCCTTACATACATCAAATTATCAATTAGAGAAATTAAAATAATGGGGTGAGATATTGTGGCTATACATAGAAGCTTGGCCGAGCTGTAGAATGAATGGCTATGTCTTAGAGGGGGTGATTAGGATGAAATAAAATTTATCCCTTTTAATACATAGTTTCTTAGTAAAACTAATACATGCCAATTTAAACTAAGGCAATTAACTCCAAGGCTTCCAATCCATTACGGGTCCAATCACATAGACTTCGATAGATATGTCAATCAAGCAACTAGCCTTTAAATGATAGTGTACATGTATGTGAGATGTGCTAACTATTCAAATCTTAGCATTCATCTAATCATGCATACGTATAATTCACTAATCGAATACATAAATATAATTAGAAAAGTACTCAAATTAAAATTTCAAATACAAGCATATAGAGTGGTTTGGTTTCTTTACCACATTCCTGGAAGACGCACTCTCCCTAAGTGTACCGGTATTCACTATCGAATGTTTTAAATTAGGTTCACCTTTAACCTTTACAGCCCTACACAAGGACCACAATCTTACATAAGAACCTAGTGTACACTCCCGTCATAGGCTCTTACAAGAGACTTTATTTAATTTTTCATTAGCTAAGTAGCAACCTCGGTCCTAGTCCAAGGACCTAGGTTTACTCCTGCCGGAGGCTTCCACAGAGATTAACATGTACATGTTCATGAACCTCAAGTGCAGGATTACGAAGTAGTAATAACTCGGTGAGACCAAGGTTGAATCCATAGGGAATGGGGAATACGGTCTATAATTAATGTAAGTCTAATGTGTTGGTCTGGGTATTAATCTAGCGATTTTGGAAAGAGTTTTTTTTTAAAAAAAATAAAAGGCTACAGATCCAAAAATTCACTCATAGCAATCACAATGTCTAATTTATTGATTTAATGAGTAACTCAATTAGAATTAAAATCTTGCCCTATCCAATCGGAAGATAATTCTATTAAACCATCATTCATGTATTAAAATAGATTTTAACTTCAATTGAATTGGTTCCCACATCATGCACCAAAGAATTGATCGCAGAGAATTTAAGACATCTATTATGCCCGGAGTCAATGATAGATCAATATATTTTACATAGCAATCCCTTACAAAATATATAAGAAACTATTCTTAGCTTTTCTAATCATCCAATGTGCATAGAGTCGACAATAGATCAAAGTAAACTAAAGATATATCTTCATTCAAACCAAATATTAGTACATTGTTGAACATTCAAATCAAATAACTTGAATTAAAGTAAAATAAACAATAAGAAAAACTACAAGCTTTATCCCTTAGCCTTAGCTAATTGGTTAGTTTAACAATTGACTAACATCTTAGAAGAAAAACTAAAAGGTCTATTAGAACCCATGAAGAAATAGAAGTAGAAGAATGTTGTTGGCGTACCACCTAAGCCTTCTCTCCCATTCCAAACCCTAGAAGATAATTTGGAATATCTTAGGGACTCCTTTAAATAGTTATGGAACTCCAACTTTTGCAATGCCTCGGAAGACTTCGCAACCGACTTGATTTTACAGAGCTATTGCAGCTTCATTGGCATCGAAGCTCTGCCGATTGGATCGAGTGAAATGGGAAACTGTCTAGCAATGAACTTTTAAGCTCATTGATTTTCTCAATTGAATTAAAGGGTGAATGAATATGTTTAGCAACTAAGAAAATTCATGATTTTCTTGATGGAATCGAAGAGGGTTTGACGAGATCGAAGTTTGCTTCGATGGCATCGAACCTGTCTTCGATGATATCAAATGTCTGTTTCTTTAATTTTTTAGGACTTTGTCTTTCTGTCCCTGAATTTTCAGGATTCATTTTCCTTGGTTTCTTCACTTCAAATCTTAGATTTTCTTCATTCCTCACTTGATTTCCTTAGATCTTTGGTACTTGAATTCTTTAATATTTTCCTTCACATATCCAATAATAGTGTTTAATGACACTCCTTGGCAATGACGCCAAAAACTTGTTCACGAACCTCAAGTGCAAGGTTGCGAAATAGTAATAACTTGGTGAGACCGAGGTCGAATTCATAGTGAATGTGGAACACGATATAGAACTAATCTAAGTGTAATGTATTGGTCTGGGTTTTAATCCAGCTATTTAGGAAAGAGTTTTAAAATAAATAAATAAAAGACTAAAGATCTAGGAATCCACACATAGCAATCAAAATATCTAATTTATCAATTCAATAGATAACCCAATTTGAATCGAAGTCCTATCCTATCTAATCGGAAGATAATTATGTTAAACCATCATTCGTGTATACATAGAAATCCCTTACAAAATAGATAAGAAACTATTCTTAGATTTCTTAACCATGCAATGTGCCTAGAGTCGACAATGGATCAAAGTAAACTAAAGATATATTTTCATTCAAACCAAATATCAATGAATTGTTCAACATTTAAATTAAATAACTTGAATCAAAGTAAACTATACATTAAGAAGAACTACAAGCTTCATCCCTTAGCCTTAGCTCAAAGATTATCCTAACAAGATTAACATCTTAGAAGAAAAAACTAAAAGATCTACTAGAATGCATGAAGAAATCGAAGTAGAAGAATGTTGTCGGCAATCCACCTAAGCCTTCTCTCCATTTCCAAACCCTAGAAATATCCTAGGGACTTCTTTAAATAGTTTTGGAACTCCAACTTTCGTACTACCTTAGAAATATTTGCAACCGACTTGGTTTTATGCAGCTATTGCAGCTTTGATGGCAGCTTCGATGAAATTAAAGCTTTGCCGATTGGATCAAGTGAAATGGAAAACTTTCCAAAATGAACTTTTAAATTCACTAATTTTCTCGACGTCATCAAACTTCCTTCGATGGCATCAAACACTCCTTTGATGGCACCTTCGATGGCATCGAAGCTTGCTTAATGGCACATTCGATGGCATTAAACACTCCTTCGATGGCATCGAATGATGCATGAATATGTCCAGCAACTAAGTTGAAAATTTCATGATTTTCTCAATGAAATCTAAGAGATTTTGATGGGATCGAAGTTTCCTTCGATGGCATCGAACCTGTCTTTGATGGCATCGAAGGTCTGTTTCTATAATTTTTCAGGACTTTATCTTTCTGGCCTTGGAATTTCAGAATATGAATTTTCTTGCCTTGAATTTTTAGGATTCATTTTCCTTGGTTTTTTTACTTCAAATCTTCGCTTCCCTTCATTCCTTACTTGGTTTTCTTGGATCTTTGGTACTTGAATTCTTCAATATTGTCCTTCATAGATCTAATTCTTCATTATCTTCTTTTGATCTCTAAGTCCATCCTTTTAAGCGTATATTCATCATAGGCTTCCGAATCACCTCACATGACGAAAATGTCTATAATTAAATTGAATTAACACTTAAATTCCAGGAAAACTAATGTAATTGAAGGGTTAAATATGCAATATTTAAGTCTCAACAGCACATACCCATGTCTGGTGAATTTGGCCTTACACAATAACCTAGGTCCTGTCATGCCCTGGACTCGCAAAATTTTCGATCGCCGAATCCAGCGCCGACAGCTTCCGTGGTATCCCATTCTCGACTCCTGGTGCCCATTCACCAGGTTCTAATCCAAGCAGGATTTCTATAACGTAAGTCATACCTAAGATCATAACATCATAACCACAAAAAAGAAAACCACAGGAACAATATTATAAAATCCACAAAGAATTAAAACGTTTTACAATACATGTCTCGAAATAAAGAAAGATATAATGATAGATGATAAAACTCCAAAAGAAATAGCACCTCGGCAAGTTCCTGCTCCAGCACCTGCTACTGCTTAACGTCACTTGCACGCATTAATCGTGCATAAGCTTATAGAAAGCTTAGAGGGTGGTGTAAGTGTGTGCAGGATAGGCACCAAGGGTTCAATATTAGAGTATGCGAAAATGCTGGCAAGACCATGAATATCATCAAT
Organism: Magnolia changhungtana; assembly: GCA_030180095.1. Lineage (NCBI taxonomy): Eukaryota > Viridiplantae > Streptophyta > Magnoliopsida > Magnoliales > Magnoliaceae > Magnolia > Magnolia changhungtana. The sequence continues at coordinate 1,888,207 of JASAUF010000384.1, read as the reverse complement.
ACTATCAGCCATACCAAGGCTATGTTATATTAAGCATGAATGCTATCAGCTATCACAAGGCTATGCAATGCAACATATGAGTACTGAGCGCCATACCAAGGCAATGCAATAAGAGGCCTACATAGCCAAATATTATATGCAAGGAGTAATGCAATTATGCCAGTCCTCATATCAAGTCCACATATCAATACAGTTCCTCTCAAGGAATCATAGGGGTCAAATACACTACATGTTAACTGCTGCCTCCCTAGCCGCGTAGACCAGCGAGTGTAAGAGACCTCATTACTTGCCTGTAGACAACCAATCACCAATAAAGCTTGACGGTAGTGGAACCATTTATGATATGGTCAAACTCAGCCTAGCTTAAATGCCCTCTCACTCGGGCAAATAAGGCTACACCCCTTTATAACCGATCACGTTGCAGTGAGAAACATGGCCTCAAGGTGTAAGAACCAACACTCATATTTCCACTCGATTTAGACGTTGGAGTGTCTCCTGGTACCATGAAGGTTTTGGGACTTTCACCCAAGGACAACCTAAGTGGCAACAATGCTCAAAATAATATTTTTGGTGTCCAAATCTGGCCATCCACGTTATGCCTGTGGAGGCCACAACCTTGACGAAGCTAAGGTGAATATCTATGTCATACCAATGCAAGATGCATAAATCACACCAATCAACCATGCATCAGTCCTGCGCACCCAGCGCTCATGGAGGGCAACTCCATAACTTTGGAAGTCCTATAAAATAATCTGTCCAACAGCATAAGTCATGATCAATCATACCACGCTCCAAGTATACATATGATGCACATGGATGAATCATGAAGGTAACTAAGTATGACATGTGACAATGTTGTACTCTCCTTTTACTAAGGTTAAGTCTAGGTACTTAGACAATTTCCTAAAATGTGAAAGATAAATACTACCAGTGGGGGCCTAATGGTTTGGGGTAGCCCATAAGGTCTAAGTAAACAATACTACGGGCCTAAAGGGTATGAATGGGCCCAAACAAGGTCTAAGGTGGACATTCGACCACCGGTATATGAGAATGGACCTAACAAATGGGCCTAAGGTGGACATTTAACCACCAATGGGCCTAGAGGGGTCCACAATGGGGACATTCAACCACCATTATACCCAAGAGGGTGGCCCAACAAGAAAACTAGCCAAATCAAGTCTCAAGGCCCGAATATCATCATGAAAATACAATGTGCAGTAATAAATACTCATCGCAACACATAATGGGCCCCAAGAGAATGGCTTAAGGCCTAGATATAACAACTTGGGCCCAAGGGGGCAAGTCATGGCCCAAGGTACACATTATTATGAGCAAATGGCTCAAACCCATACATTAAATGGATCTAATGGGAAACCCACAAGCCTAAAAAAACACAAGGCCAAGGCCTAAATCATCCATGTGGACCTCATAACATCAGACTAAGACTAAACAAGGCTTATCCAACATGCCTCAAGGTGGGCCTTATAAGTCAGCCCATGACTATGATCTAGATGTGGGCATTCAAGGTTCAATCATACAAGTTAGGCTTATAGGTAGCCCATTGGGCCCAATATATAAGGAGGTCAGCCCTTACACAATACTAGGTTCCAATGGTGGACTTCCAGCCCATCTGGGTCTAATGGAACATAAAAAATATGGTTTATAGATGGCCCACAATATTTAACTAAGGATGGGCCTCACAAGGCATTAATTAAGCCCAAAAGAATCTCAGAAATAAACTGATTATGTGTGTACCCAATACTCTCCATTTGGTGGGCTTCAATCCTTCAAATATCCCACAACATGTATCATACACCCCTTAGTACATTGTTGGACTTTTAGTCCACCCAGCTTCCTAGGGGTGCTGAGGTCCAACACATAGAAATTTTGGGAGAAAATAAATCTCACAATGGCCCTTAATGATCATAGTGGGCCCCAATAGATGGAAGGAGTGGGTACAACATATAAACACAAGTGGACCTGCTGCTGGACCGCAAGTCCAGCAACACCTTGAAACTCCTGGATGTCCCAGGTGGGCCTAGGCGTCCTAAGGGCCTAGACGGCCAGCAAATACACATCAAGGTGGGCTCCAAAGGTGGACATCGCACCAGGGAACGGTCCACACATCAGTGGGCCACACTAGGGAGGACGGTCAGGCCTCCTTGGGCATCCCAAGGGTGGTGGACGGTAGAGTAAAACATACACCATGGTGGGCCACAAGGGTGGTGGACGACCAACCCATTGCTAGACGTTCAGCCCAGCTAGACGTCCAGCATGGTGCTACTGTCCTAGCCCTAAAAAACTCCAAAATATAATGAACCAGGTGGCCCACATGCACCTAAGGTGAGTCCCCACAAGGTGGGCCACAAGATGGGTGAAGGGGAAGGCCACCATCACACCCAAACACATTCAACAAAAATGGACAACAAGGTCTAGAATAAAAAATAAAATGGAGCAGGATCACATTGTTGTCCCTGATTTGAGCACCCTATTAGAGTGGGCCCAAGTCTAGAAAAATTTGGAAAAAATGTGGCCAACCTCCCTATACATGTATATAACAAGGTGAGGTCCACAAAAAGTGGCCCACCATTTCAAAATCAAACTAATATTTTTGGTTTTCCATCATGCAGGGTGGATGGACAGTCTAGAAAGTTTGGACTGTCCACCCCTATTGGGCCACTCTTTTAGGTGGTCAAACAGAGTCAGATGGAGGTGGAACTTATTATACATCTAGGTAGGGTCCACGCCTCCAGAAATGATTTATCATTGGGGTAAAAACATCCCTCAAACCAATCCAAAAATCCATGCCAAAATTAACTAGAAACAGTCCAGAAAATTTTATGGATAGCAATATACATCTGGAAATAACTGAGTATAAGTATTAAGAAAAGGGGAAAATACCCCCATAAAATCTATGTTATGGTCCACCTTAGTGGCCCCACAAATATCCAGACCAAACCCCCTTTTCAAAACCCATTGCATGTGTCCATTGTGGGGTAAATAGGACACCATGTCCATAGAGTGGACAACCATAGGTGTCCACTCTACTTGGACAGTCTGGATATTTCTAGGCCACAAAGTGGGTCACACACATAAAAAATCAAGAGATGAATAAAGGAAAAATAGAGATCTGTCCAGAAGGAAAGGGGCTCCACCATATTGAAGCCCTTTCCTTTATCACACAAACACATATCCACTATATCATTAATGTTACATGGATCTAAGCATGCATAGCCCTACTAATCAAGATCTACGGTGGGGATGTCATCCCCACCAAGGATCAAGGGTCTAGTTGACCTAAGAAGCCTTAAACCTAAAGGAAAATACCATGATGGGGTCCATGGAGAATGGCCCCATCCATGGATCATGCATGCAAGGGGTGGGCCATTGGCCACACCCATGGAGACATGGGGACCTCCACTATCACTTGATGGGCCCCACATGCTCCCAAAGATGAAATAAGAAAGAAGAAGAACATTTAAATAAAGAAAATCTAAAAATTTATGCTACAAGAACACCCACCTCTCAAAACACCAAGATTCTACCACCAATAAACTTCTCAAGCTCCAATGCACAAGGATCAATGGTTGAGAGCTATTGTTGAGGGTTGGATGAGGGTTTTTTTGGGTGAAAGAGGGCTGGAATCTCAGCTAGGGTGGGACGTCCATGCTCCTTGTAAGAGGGAGAGAGAGAAATGAGGGAGAGAAGAATAAGAGAGAAATTGCAAGGATGGAGGGTTTTAAGAAAAGAAATGATGAAATTGCTAGAATCTAGAGGTAAATGATAGCTCTTCTCCCCTAGAGAAGAGAAATTGTCAAATTTTTAGCCTAGGGTGGAGAAAAAGTGGCATGATTGTCGTGGGAGAGAGGAAAAGTGGTTAGCCTAGAGAAGACAACTCATTATGTGATAGCTAGCTAAAGACCTATGGCTTAGGCTAGCTAGACTAGCTATGAAATTATGAAACACAGGGTGATGTCATGCATGAGAATTCGTGTACACCCTAGGTGGGCCCCACAAAACACAATCAACAGTCCACAAGAAGTGCGGCCTACATCTTTTGATGTACAACTCGGATTACTGCACGAGAAGCGGCGTTGGAACCACACCGACGATGTCGTCTCTATGGCACTAGTTTTGGGTCGATCCAGGTCGAGTTTATATGATAGGACTTATAGGTCATCGTAAATACAAGCCATAGGTCACAGGTTGCTGGAAATCAACTGGTAAGACAGCGGGACCCGATGAAATAAAATGGATACTAAGGTTAAGGGTCTCACAGGTCCTACACAAGAACTTATCGAGTTTGTGATACAAACTCGTATCCTCAATCCTATACAAGGAAAGTAGGTATGGACTCATACATGACACTTATTAAAATGTGCCTGGTTGATGCATTGTTTTTGAGTCATTTTTTTAAAGCTCTCTCGTACTTAAATCTGCATACTTATTAGTGCTTTAACTTTAAAATTAAATACCTTGCATGTCATGTTCGATTTGAGGTAACCAAGGTGATGGGAGGGTGGTAGAATCTTCTACAACTAATGAAATAGTTAAAATCTTAGGTGATTCACTGAAAATGGTCTTCTATAGGATTTAAACAAAGAATATACTAATTAGATTGGGTTTTACGCTCTAAAAATGGTGGAGTTCAAGTTCATCATCTCATTGGAGGTTGGAATCCTCATTAGAGTGTTAAAGCTCATGAAGATGACTTGAAACTCATGTGATTAGAGGTTTAGGATGTGTGATATTAATATGGAATCACTTAACCTTCTATTGCACCAAAAATACCATAAAATGACCAAGAACTGAAAGCTCATTTTATAGAGTTCATTTTGCAACAACTATAAAACAGCTAGTTAATGACTCTTTTGATCCAACCGAAAGGCTCTTCGATGAGCTCAAAGGTCTTTCGGTAGGATTGAACAATCCTTCAATTCAGTCGAGAAAATTCAAAATTTTATCTGTTAGTCGTTTGACTGAATCTTTGAACGGATCAAGTGGTCATTCAAATCCATCGAGTCCCATCGATAATTTGTCGATGGGATTGAGGACCACTCAAAAATTGTTGTTTTAGGCATACAATTTCATAGCAAATTTGTACCACTTCTAGCCTTACTTATCATGTTACAATTGAGCTTCTAAGGCTAACGGGTGATCAACAACATTTACCTATTTAGGTTAGGTTCATCTAAACATTCAAGGGTTGTTTTGGGTTAAGGTTAGGGTCACCAAGGGACCTTATATACATGTTCTTTGCTCCCTGATGCTCCAGTCATTAAGTGTCTTCGATCTTTAACTTCCAAGGGCGTAATCGACTCCCTGACACACAGACGCACATTATTGATAGCCAAGGTGCATAAATCGGTGCATTAATAATCTCCCCATTTGTCAATTACGTGACAAAAATCTAACCTAGACAATTTCATGGTCCATACCAATGACGTAACAAAACAATGATAAATATTACATGTTAAATTATAAAAGATTTACAACTCAATATAAACAAGACATGTAAAGCATGCATTACTCCCCCATACTTGCTTTGCTCCCCCTATCTTCTTCAATCCCTGAAATAAATAGAACCCATTAAACAAAATTCACTTGTTTTGGTGGGACCTAATCTTTCTCTCCTATTTTGTCAATATTTGACAAAAATTTAATTATAAGAATACACCAATAAACCCATAATATAGAAAAAAATATATATAAGCCATACATGTTATTATGAACAAATACTAAGAAGGGAATATGATGCATATACACATTAAATATATGAAGCATGCTTATTATGGCCATTCAAAAGATATATCAATCAAAATAAAAATGATTAATTATAATTTAACAATAAACATATGATACATAAAATTAAGAAAATTTAAAGCTAAAACTATAAAAATACAAATGATGTTATAATCTTTAAATATATCAATTAAGCACGAGATGAGGATAAATCCTCTGATTTTAAGATCACACTAATGAAGCTAAAATCCTCATATTTAACTATTAAAGTCAACAAATGAGGCTTAATCCTCTAATATAACAATTCAACTCAAAGGGACCTTCTTAGGTTACATATCTGAGGTGTTATGGTCTTCTAATTGTTTAGGGAGGGAACTGGTGGTGAAGGCTTTTAAGACACGTAAGTGGCTAAAGTCTCCATCACTTGAGGAGTCTCCTGTATCAGATTCAAAATCCTCCATATCATCCCCTATTGTTGCCATAGCCTTACCTTTGGATCTTACCTTGCTAGTGTAATCAGTGGCAATATGTCCATAACCCTCACAATTTTAACATTGGACTTGCTTAGGTTATTTAACAGATTTACCTTTATGATTCTCAATCGTCTTGTCCCTTTTATCAAAACTCTTCACTCTATTCAATTTGAGGAATTTCTTGAATTTCCTTTCGAAACCCTCATCTCGATCCTTATCATAACTATCAAGATTCAATAATTTTAAGCATATCTTAATGCCTATGAGATGTTTTAACGACGGGTAGTTTCTTTGCTCTAGAGGGGCCTTAAATTTTAGTTTATATGTTTGTAAGGAACCTAAGAGTACTTCTACACTCATCTCATTTATATACATACACTCTTCTATCGAAGTTGTCTTGTGAGTGAAACTATCCAAAAGGGATTTAAGTATTTTCCTACATATACGACCGTTCGGGATCCTCTCTCCTAAATCCCACACGGAGTTGAAAATATCATTATGTTTTAAATAAAACTCTAGGAAAGTTTTAGACTCTTTCATTCTTATGTTTTCGAATTAGGTCATTAAGAGTTGAAGCTTCATTTTTTTTACTTTGCTAATTCTCTCGTGGGAGTCTTCCAATATCTCCCATGCTTCCTTACCCGTTTCGCATGTGCAATACACTTAAATTTGTTGGAGGAAGCCATGTAGTAAATATCATTGAGAGCTTTAGAATCATAGGTATACCGCGATCTCTCATCGGTACTTCATTTAAATTTATCTTTAAGAGCATTAATGGTTCTACCATCAGCCATGACAATTGCCCAAATCATAGGGTGAATGGATCTTAAAAAGTCCCTTATCCTAGTTTTCAATAGTCATAATTAAACTCATCAAAATATAGTGGTCATGTGATTGCACACCCTTCTTGGGTAGACATCATTCTCAAGTTCCTTGGATCAACTTAAGGCAGTTAAGCTCATAAAGAGTTACCCATTCTGATACTAACCCGGGGATGTCAAGTGGAGGTGGAATCTGCAGGGGAGTTGATGGTAACATCATGTTTGTATTTTCTAATGGCTACGGGTCTTGCACAAACAACAGTGCAAAATTTAAAGCAATTTATGAGGGGCATTTTCTTTTCGCTAACCTGGGGCTATTGAAGGTGGTGGTATAATCAGATTTTAAGTTGGTGGTGGACTCGTTGAACCACATTTCACAGGTGGGATGGAAATAAAGGCACTGGGTGGCTCGCATTTCCAGCCTTAATAGGCTAGGTTGTTTCCATTTTGTTCACATCAAGAGAGAAGGGAATTGCCCGACAGACAGGATGGCACGAGAAGGCAACGATCTCCAACACAGCCGCTGGTACAAGGAGGCACGCGATCTCCCATTAGCCATCCGGGGGATGTTTCTTCTAGATAAGGTGGGGCTCGTTGCCATTAGAGAATTGGACTATTACAGGATTTAAGATAGGTAGCCCTAGAGGTCATTTTGTGCTCTTTGGAAACCCGAAGTATAGTCTCTGCCATGTAATTTTCTCCAAAAAAAAAAAGTAAGATCCAAAGGCAAGGCTATGACAACAACATGAGATTATATGGAGTCTAGATCCAATTCAAGAGACTTCTTAAGTGATAAAGACCTTGCTCTTTTAGAGTTTTGATGGCTTCCACCACTACTTTCTTAGAGATTTGAGAGGAGAATTCGACCATAACATCTCGGAAGAAGAAGAGGAAGAGCCCTCGTACAATGAAGAAGATGAAGATGGAGAAGATGAGGACTTGCAAGAGGCCTACAACCAGTTGTATGCTAAATGTATGAAGATTGTTAAACATTTGAGTCAAATTAAGGTAGAAAATAATCAATTGGCTAATAATCTAGAAAAAGTAAAATCTGAAAATGTCTCCCTTGTGCATAAAAAGAAAAATCTCAAGTATGATTTAAATGAGACTTTGGGGAGATATACGGGCCTGAAATATAAGCTTGAAATAGTTAAATCTGTAAATCAAGGCATGAGATAAGAGGTTAGCCAAATTGATTCTCTTCTTGCCAATACTAAGGCTAAGGTTGCCCAACTTGACTAAATAAGTACATCTCTTGGTATGAGTAAGCCTGTAACAACCTATACTTTTCAGTACTCGTGTGTTACCCGATAACCTAACTTATGGAACTGCTCATCTTCATTTCTAACCTAAATCTAGTGGTTAGAAGTAATCTTCATCTATGGATCAAGCCATCCATCCGCTTAGTTTTCAAGCTGGACCATTAAATCATCAGGTCCACCGTTTATTGGGACCCAAAGCATCAAATTTGTCATCCTTCGAATCCACAACACTCGATTTGCCAATCCACCACCGAATCCTCACAACTAGGCCATCAGTCTAGTACGTAAACTATTGAATCTCATCTAGGTCAACCCTAGGACCCTTATAATTGTGGGTGATCAGATTGAATGCAATCTGGCCATCAAATCGACAAAAATCTATAATTAAAGGACTGAAACCTAAATTTATGGCCCACCTGACAGCTGGATCTGCTGGAAGATTTGTATGATGACCTATCAGGAGTAGTAGAGATGGATTGACGGTGTGGATCTTACTAAGAAACACGTGGACCCCGCTTTTAGGTGTGTGAGTGTGCTCGGATTGTGCACTTCCGCGATGCACTAGACTGCATAGCCAATCAAATCCGGCGTTGGCTTGAATTATATTGAAATGGAAGGGAATCTCTCCTTAATTTCATGATGAATGTTGTTTACACAAACAATGTTTGTCTTCTCGAGTTAGGGCCCACCATCATGGATCATTGCAATAATTTGAGCCGTTCATCTAGAAAGGCATCCAAATCTGACCAAGCCCCAGAGTTTCTAAATGTTTATGCATGTGTGCATTGTTGAGGGTCAAATATTACATATTATCCCCCATTTATATTTTAATTTTATGAACATGATATTGCTTAATGTCCTATTTTACTCATGTTTGTGTTACAAGATGAATTTAAGAGCTTGGATTGGAAAAGGTGCTAAAAGCATGAATTTGATGCTTAAAGATTACCAAGGCAAGGGATGAATCTTAGGAGACCAAGATTGAATAATTCACAAGCCAAAGATCCAGGGAAACCAAGTGAGGAATGAAGAGAATCAAAGATTTAAAGTGAAGAAAAGGAATCCTGAAATTGTCATGAAAACCAACATATTTCCAAAATTGTTCTGAAAAAGCATATTCTGAAACTCGGAGTCTGTTTTAGCTTTGCAGAGTGAAGTATATTTTGGAAAACTACACAAAGTGAAGTTTAATTTAGCAAACCGTGGAAAGTGTAAATTTGAGGCGGTTTCTAGATTTTTCCAACTAGGTGCGAAAGTTGGTGTTGCACAAATATAAATACGAGTCCCCAGGACATCCCTAGGCATCATCTAGGGTTTAAAGGAGCAAAACACAAGGGTGGAGAACCATTGCCAAGCGTTTTTCTTCTCTTTCTCCTTAGTTTTTCCTATTTTCTTCTAGGGTTTTAGATCCAATCATGTCTATGGTTGGCTAAACCTCTTAGCTAGGGCTAAGAGGTGAAGCTTATAGTGTGATGGGATGTTTTTATTGATTTGATTCATGTATACGTTGAACTTATTTTGATATTTAAGGAATACTTTCAGTTTTTTTAATGGTTTATTGTGACTCAAAATATAGTAGATCTACAATAGCTTTGAGTATCTTCTTTTCATGCTTTGAAATTAGGAAATTAGGAAATCCCGTTGTTCACCATCATCTCTTAGACATGGTTGGATGATATAATCCCTTCTAATCTTCATAATTCTCCTATTTTTGTGGAATTGAGATATCCTGTTGTTTACCATTGTCTCTAGGGCATAGCTAAATGATGGAATCACTTCCAATCCTTACAACTCTCATCCATTGAGAATTAGGTCAAAGGAAGTTCAGATTTGGTTTTATTGATATATCTTCCAACTGGATAAGATAGGACTCCGATTCCAGTTGTGTGGTTGAATCAAGCATAGTATCACCCTGTTACTACAAGTGGATCCTTGGAAACCCTAGTTCCCACCTTAAAATTTCTTAAGTTTCTAATTAAATTTCTCACAATTACTTCCTTTTATTTCAGATTTAGATTCACATCTTTTTCTAGTTCTACTTCTAGTTGCTTTCAGAATACTCACGAGATTAGTCCATGTAGATTCGATCTTAGTCTCACCGAGATTATTACTACATTGCGACCCTACACTTGGGGTTGTGAACAAGTTTTTTGCGCCGTTGCCGGGGATTAACGGCTGAGTTTTTCTGAGATTAACTAGTTTTGGAATTAGTTTAAGATTAGGGTTTTTCTACTTTCTATTTTTAGGTTAGGATTTTTTCAGAATTATTTTAGAAACTAACTTAACTTTTTATTTCTAGGTTTAGAAACTTTCCTTTATTGTTTTTAAAAACTAATTTACTTTTAATTCTAGGACAGATACTTTCTTAATTTGTTTTTAGAAAATAATTTTTTATTTTTTAGAAACTTTCCTAATCCGTTTTTAGAAACCAATTTCCTCTCCTTTTCCTATTTTTAAAAACTAACTTTCTATTTTTAGGAACTTTCCTTTTTCCTTTTTTAGAAACTAGATTGCTTTCTAAGTTCTTTTTTTAGAAACTAATTCACTTTCCTTTTTCTTTCGCAGGATCCCAAAATAAAAACTTCTAATTTGGTAACTTCTTTCTAATTCTCTTTCTTTCTATTTCTAAATTTATATTTCCCTCTTTCCTTTTAGGTTTAGGTTAGATTCTGAAATTGAGGGTTGAGAGTGTTTCATGCCCAAGTGGGTCCGTGATAACACTCGATGTCTCTTGAGTGAAGGAGGATTTGTTGATGGGTTATCTATCCATCACAAGATTAGACACCACTCGAGATCCACAGAATTAACTGAAGTTATAACTGTCAATTAACCTCCAAATCCACCTCAATATAGGGTTGAGGAAATCCAGGATGAGAATGAGGTGCATCAATCACCCCGCCTCGTACTTTACGAGATTATTTACAATTGGCAGGGGTGAGCACACCTTCATGCGTGATTTTTCCAGAAAATACAGGACATATGGATATTAAGCTAGGGGTGATCCAACTCCTTCCAAAATTCCATGGACTTGAATATGAAAATCCATATTTACACATGAAAGAGTTTGATGAGATCATAGCCACTCTATATTTTCCAAACGTATCTGAGGACACTGTTAGGCTGAAACTCTTTCCCTTCTCCTTAAAAGAAAAAGCTAAGATGTGGTTACATTCATTATGTCCATAATCTATTGGCAGATGGAACGGCATGACAAGGAAGTTCATAAAGAAAATTTTCCCATATCATAAAACGAACACCCTTAGAAAATCGATCATGAACTTTGCCCAAAAGGAAGATGAAACATTCTTCCAATGTTAGGAGTGGTTCAATGATCTTGTCAATTCATGCCCACAACATGGTTTTGAAACTTGGTGAATAACAAGTTTTTTTTTTTTTTTTTTTTTTTTTTTTTTTTTTTTTTATGATGGGCTGAATTCTTCCATGCGTCAAATGGTCGAGGCAATGTGCAATGGGGAATTCATAAACAAAGAGGTCGATGATGTGTGGGATTATTTTGACAAGCTTGCTGAAAACACACAATTATGGGACATCTCCCCAAAATCAAGCACCACTTCAAGGCCTACTCAATCAAAGGAGAGGGACAGAATTTATCTTTTGAAAGAAGATGATGATATAAATGCTAAAGTGGCTAATCACACAAGAAAACTTGAGGCCATGGAACTAAAGAAGGATAAGGCTACAGAAATTGTTTACGGTATTTGTGCTTGTAACATTCACACTACTGAAAATTGTCTAACAATACTTGCTTTTCAAGAGGTATTGAATTACCAAAGACCTTTCATTGGATCCACTTCAAATACATACAATCCTAGGGGAGAAATCATCTAAATTTCAGTTGAAGGAATGAACAAACTGCTATTCCTCAAGGATTCCCTAATCAAATTCTAAATCAAGGGAAACCTCAAGAGGATCCGATTTTAAAGCATCTTTAAAATCAAGAGCATTTCAATCAAGGTATGCTGTAAGCCTTTCAAGACCTTACAAAGGCCATACAAGGGCTTGAGACAAAAAAAAATACGATTGAGGAAAAGGGAAACCTTCCAATTCAACCTCTTCCCAATCCAAAACAACAATATGAAGTCAGTGACTTGAGCTCTTCAAATCAAATGGAGCAAGCTATGTCTATTACCACTCTTAGGAGTGAGAAAATAATTGACAAATCTATTCCGGTAAGGGCTGAAAAGTCTAAGGACGCGGAAATAGATGAAACCGATAGACCTAGCAACACTCCACATGAGTTAGAACCGGAACCTCAAGGGAAGCTGATTACTCCATTTCCCCAACGGTTGATTGCACCAAAACCTCTTTCTAACTCTCAGGATATTTTAGAGGTGTTGAAACAAGTGAAGGTCAATATTCCTCTATTGGATGCCGTTAAACAAATACCTTCATATGTTAAATTTCCGAAAGACTTGTGTACGACCAAAGGACTGTAAAATATTCAAAAGAAAATCTTTTTAACAAAAAAAGTGAATGCCATCATGAAGCAAGATGTGCCACATAAATATAAAGATCCCGGTAGCCCAATTATTACTTGTATAATTGGGAATTATTGGATTAAGCACACACTTCTTGACTTAGGAGCAAACGTAAATCTAATCCCTTACTTGGTCTACGAACAACTAGGCTAGGTGAATTAAAACCCACCTGGACCACATTACAACTTGTGGATCGCTCAGTTCGTGTACCGAGAGGGATAATTAAGGATGTGTTGATCTAGGTTGACAAATTCTACTACCTGGTAGATTTTATCGTCTTGGACACTCAACCCATCGTAGACATGTGTTTCGACTAGAAAAAGAAAACATTTGATTTGGGGGAAATCATTCAATAATAACAAAGAAAGCATGAGAGAACAGATATCACAGAGTATTTTATTCAGTCTGAGTTCTTTTACATCCTCATATTTCTCTTGATTTTGAAAATAAAGTATAGTGAATCAATATAATGAATGAAAGAGAAGGCGATCTGGTGGCAATTTCAGCAACATTTCGACGCTTTTGATGATAATCGCAAAAGCAGATGAGTTGTGCGGTAGACATTGATCATCCTTCCATTCATCTTTCCAGTCATACGGATGGACTTTCTTTATCCTGGAGCTCTCTTTCTCTCTGTGCTTCACATTTTCTTTTCTTTCCTTTATGAATCCGAAAACTGGCACACTTGATCAAGGAAAGGGCATTTTGGACAAGAATACTAGTGCATAGTCTAGAAGAATCATGTTTTTGTTATGTGGATCTTCTATCACACCCCACTTTTCTTTCTCTTATGCGAGCTCCTTGAAGCTCTCCAACCTCTATCTTCTCTCACTTCTCCTTCTTGCCTCTCTCTTTCACCGCCTTTTTCCAAATGGATCGGTCTGAAGGTAGAAGTGCACAGGCTTAGACAAGGAATGTAGAGTACACAAGGCTTACTTCGGGATAAGAGCCAGGCATCAGGATAGGAAATCATGGATAATTGCGTAAGAGCTAACCTTCAGGACATACTTTCATGGATAATAGCATAGGAAGCCTTGTCTTAGGACAACATTCCACTAGGAGTGGCACACCAAACTTGGATCGGGGCATAATTCTACACAAAGTGGCGCACCAAGCTTGCATCGGGACATAATTTCACACAAAGTGGCGCACCATGCTTGCATCAGGACATAATTCCATACAAAATGGTGCACAAAGCCCTCTCTCAGGACAGGAGAGTGTATAAAGTGGAGTAGGGGGGCTTCCTTCAGGACAAAGCTCCACTCAAAGTGGCACAGGAAGGCTGGCCTTAGGACAAAGCTCCACTCAAAGTGGCGCATGATGCCAATCTTCAGGACAAGGATGCACAACACCTCTCCTTGAGTTGCACGGAAGCGCGCAACTCATTCCCATCAGGACAACTTCCACTTGATGTGTCACACAACTCATCTTGCATTCAGATAAGAGAGAGAGAGAGAGAGAGAGAGAGAGAGAGAGAGAATTGGTGCATGAAACCTCTCCTTAAGACAATTGTGCACAACTCTTTTTCTCTCATTTCCTCTAGTTGCACGCAAGTGCGCAACACCTCCCTCAGGACAAGTGCCCATGTAAAGTGCCGTGCAACTCTTTTTCTCTTAGGACAAGAGTCCATACAAGGTATAGCGCAACTTTGTTCTTCTCCACAAAAGGTGGTGCAAGACCTCTTCTCCTTGAGTTACGCCAGTCGCGCAGAAGCGCACAATCCTCTGGCGCAACTCCTGCGTGCAACTCTCTCTCTCTCTCTCTCTGTAACACTCTTCTGACTTCCATCCTCCTAAATGACGAATGGAGAGGGGGTATTTATAGGCCTCCCAGGCCCCTCACTTCTTAAATAGTGGTGATCACCACCACTTCTTCCTTCACACAACATGCAACCTTCTTCCTTAAATAGTTGTGTTCACCCACTTCTCCCTTAAATAACGGTGTACATCCCTTTCTAAGACAAGAACCACACTTTCTCTCCTTCAAAAAGTGGCATTGATGCACTCCTCCATACCAGATGACGCCCATGCACCCCTCCATATTTGTAACGACCTGAAAATTTTCGTACATTGGGTCGAGTACCACCTCGACCAGAAATCCCGTAGGATTAAATCCTTTAGAAATTTAACAAAGTTAACTAAGTACTAAACTCAATTAGCTATGAAATCCGTTAGGATCACTTTAAATACGATCTGCAAGACCCAAAGGTTGCAGAATCATTGACGCTAGGTTACCCTAAAGTTTAGAACCAAACTCATTTCCCGTCTGCTCTCGGGAATGAAACGAAACTTCGTAGAGGTCTCGGGATCGCACATCGGGATTCCGATTAACCCGGCTAAAGAACTAGGACCGCCCCACCGGGCTTAACAATCATCTCAAAAATCAGCCTTATCCGATGTTCCACGGCCATTCGTTTCGAATCGGAGCGAGGTAGTGTGAAAAACACTATTCATAAGCCAAAATAAATATCCGGAATAGTGATCGCATCGTTCGTTGACGCGTCAGTATTAAGCAACCTGACCGTCAGAATCAGACCAAATTACACCCTCGGATTAAGAAAAATTTCAGGAACATTTACATGTACTTGGAATTTCTGATCGTGGCCCAATGACCGTCGAACTGAAAGTGGTCCGCCACGTGCGATCTGCGTATCCGAATGAGTCAAAAACGTAATCCCACATAGATCCATTGATGGTGAGCTTAAGTCTGACGTTTGGTTCAAAGAGGGCCACCAGAACTTCCCTTTTGAGCTGGAAAAGCGGCGAATATCCTATATAAGCAGTACCCCATGAACCTAAGTCTGTTTTCGTAATGTTTGTGGCTATAAAAGGGGCTTAGAACAGCCCCTCTCACAGCCATACGAATTTTGGAAGAAACCCTAGAGGGAGAGAGAGAAAAGAGAGAGAAGGACTTGGAGATCGTTGCCGATCTTCCTCCACCTGCATTGGCTTGCTACACGGCCTACACCTCTCTATTGTGGACGTTTTCCCGGCGTATTCCGCCTCATTTTAAGGTAAGAAAACCTAACCCTAGGTCTGATTTGAGGTGGAATCGAGGTAGGATGCGTCACCACTAACCGATTCCGCTCTTTAGGCTAGAAATCGCTCGTAGACGGAAGATCCATCACCCTTTGCTGATTCGTCTTCGTTTCCAAAGGCAAAGGTGAGGACTTTAAGTGTATAAGTTAAGGTTTTCAACGCTTTCAATGTCAGATAATGGTAGATTCATGATCTGCTTGCAATTACACATGTACAAAGTGCTTTCCGTTTCTTTTTTTGATTGGCGGTGTGAAATATGGAATTTCACATATTCTGGGTATACGTAGAAATACCGTATACGTATTTTTTTTGGATAAATGCTTGACATGTTTATTTAATGTATAAATATATAACATATGAATAAAATACTAGTTTGGCGAAAGGGATCACCAAAATATATGTTTACTTGTAAATGCGTAGTATGTTGAAATTACGTGTTGTAGAAATACCGTATACGTAGTTCTTTTGGAATAATGTTTGACATATTTATTTAATGTATGATTATACAATACGTGATTAAAATACTAGCTTGGCGAAAGGAATCGCCGAAATCTATCTTCCTTTGTAAACACTATGTATGTCGAAATTGGGTATACGTGGAAGTACCCTATACGTATAAAAGTTGCTGATGTGATTGCCATGTTTAATTACTGTATGAATATGATGTATTTGTATAAAATACTAGTTTGGTAAAGGGACAATCCTAGTATACATTTCTCTAGCATACGTCATGTATGTTAAAATATTGCATTCCAAGTGTTAGTGAAATCACTTGTGAGTGTAAGTGCTTAAGTGTTAGAACCTTAGTTAGGTGTTGAGATGGGATTCTCCGCTACCTTAGAGTCATATATGACACTCTCCATGTGGTTGTTCATTCTAACCACTCACCTATGTACTCTAAGTATTTGTATCCCTATGTGTATAGTGCTTTATAACATGCTTTATAACATGCTTTACAACATGCTTTACAACATGCCTTATAACATGCTTTATTTCATGCTTTATAATACATGCTTCATCTCATGCTTTACTTCATGCTTCACAACTGATTGAGTTTGGGACTATGCCTATAGTCCACACATTCGATACCAGACTTACGGTTGTGGCGAGATTCATATCGCCACGATGGACGTGTCTCAGCGAACCCGAGTCGTACTTCGGTTGACGATAGTGGTTGGCCACACGGAGTGCTTTGCGCTCCATATCGCTCAACTTGTGGTGCGCTCGAGCTAGTCGAGCTCGTCAAGCAAACGATATGTGTATATGTATGTTCACCATGTTTGGTCGCTACTGCTTGAACCTAGGGTACCAAACTTACCAGTGGCAATCCCGTTAACCATGGTACCTCGATCCGCTAAGACGCATGAGCCGGGCATGGTAGTATGGGACACCGTGGTCGAGCTGTCGGCCTACGCTGGGGTTATGTGCCTCCCCGTAGTGACTATTGCGCAACCAGACTCGTGAGCCGATTATGGTGGTATGGGACACTATATTCGAGCTGTCGATACTTACGGCGAGAGCCGAGTACGGTGAGACCTGTGCTCGTGCTGACGGGCGACGAGTCCTCCGTAGTATCTTCGAGTGTACTCCAAGTGTCTGTGATTGGCGACGAGTCTTTCACAGTAACTAGAGTATGAGTTGAGCCGAGTACGGTGAGACCTGTACTTGAGCTGACGGCTAGTGATTGAGCCAGGTATGGTGAGATATGTACTTGAGCTGACGGCCAGCAATTGAGCCGCATACGGTGAGATCTGTATCCGCGCTGACGGGTGACGAGCCCTGCGATGCCTTCACTACGCTTCTCAAACCATAACATCGTATGAGATTAGCTAGGATTGACGACCCTAGAATGGATCATGTTTGGGAATTATACAAGGGAGGTACCTTAGTTTCCCAATCTTCTTTGGTTGAAATGGATTAATAAAAACTTGGTAATCATGAGCATCATCGCACCGCATGTGCTTTGTAGATGTGGCGCACTGAGGGAGTTAGCATTTGCGAACGTAAGATGATGTCGCTTGAGGGTGGTTTGGCAAGGGCATACAGCATCATGTCATATCATTTTTGCACTTAACAAGAGTAATTAGAAATGTTTGACTTGTACTGCGTTATCATTACTGCTTGATTGATTTGAGAACATGTTAACCTATGCTTTAATGTTCCACTGAGTTAGCTACTCACTCCCACGTTACGGGACGGTGTTTGCAACACCCACCAGACTCTGTCGCAAGTGTAGATGGCGCCTCTGTTCAGGAGCCGGAGCTCGACTTCGAGGAGGATCAGGAGGAGTTCTCCTTTATGCAATACTCGACGGCTATGCTTAGGCCGGGCCGCATCGCGGGATTCTGGGGCCTCTTTGAGGATTGTATTTTGATTTTTGACTTAGAAACAATACGTGTATATTGGTACTCAGTTAGTACTCATACTCTGAAGTTCACAAAATTTTGATACTTTACATATTTTTAATATAAAATTTCAGTCTTCCGCTTGCCTTTATACAATTGAACTGGAGTATGAATTGCTGTTTTGGTATAATCTCATTCATGTTTATTGCGCTAACTCAGACAACATTTAACCATCATTGTGTATGTTGCATAAGTGATGCGTTGGAACTCGGGAGTTGAGATCATACTCGACCCCCGAATTTAAGGGCGTTACAAGTTGGTATCAGAGCATGATTTTGATTAAACCGGACCTGAGTTATGTCCCCACTACGTACGCTGACGCATTTCACTTAGGAGGGTGCGCAAAAATATAGCAACAGTCTTAGGGTCTCCCGATTTCGCCGTTCGGCAAAGTTCGCTGCACACGGACAGTTTGATCGAGTGCGTACTCGATCCCAACCACATTTATGGATCCCAAGTCACTCCTAGACCATCTATTGACGTGTCCAGGTCACAATCCACCAAGGGTTAGTCGTTAAAAATCAGGAAAAATCTGATTTGATCAGAAACTTACTAACGGCCGTTACGGGGCTCGAAAATGGGTCCGTAGGCCCCCACGATTAATCCAACAAGGTTTTAGACCAAGCCAGGGTGCAATTGGCACCCTGGGAATGTGGCGAACAGGGCCAGACCATGGCGGCGCGGTTCCGGCCAAGCCCGACCGCGGCGCCACCGCGGCACCGGCGGCGGACCGCGCTCCGGTCAGCTTTCCGGCGAAACTCCAAGCGTGGGGTGGGTCGGTTCAGTCCCCCCTACCCCATGGCACGTGCCAAATGGCTGTTTGGTTAGGTTTTAAGGGCCTGGAACTCCCTTTTCTCTCATTTCCCCTTTTTCAACCACCACCACCTCCATTTTCGATTTTCTTTGAAAACCCATCCCTCCAAACCTTCAATCCTTCCATTTCCTTCCATAACTCACTCACACCTACCTCCCACAACAGCCCTAGCCTCTCCCTTTCCCCATTTCCACAAGTTGGAGCTCTCATAACCCTCCTTGGAGCTCAAAATCGGGTAATCTACTAACCCATCCCATTTTCTTCTTGTTTCTTCTTCATTTCCTACCTTTAGAGCTTCTTCCACACCTGTTGGATTGTTGATTGTGGAAGATAAAAGAGGTCAGCCCTTTGTTCCCCCATTTTGGAAATTTTTCCATGGCCCTCCTTGGTGTGGTGGCCACTATTTTCTCCATTTCCTCCATCCTATCTTTCATGGGAAAGAGGAAAACCATGACCGACGCACCGCCGGCCCAAGTAAACCGACCCATACCCGAAGAAGATCCGACGTTGGGGCCGGCACAAGCACCATGCGGGAGTTTAGGTCGAAGCGAGACCTGGATCCTGATCACCCCGTCAGAAATGCTTATCCGATAGGCATGGAATATGGGCGCTTCGCGGGCCGCAAGGTCGTGTTTGAAGCTCATGTGGATGAAAGGATGTTCGGGCTACACCCGATGATGGACCACTTGGTGGATATCGGGTGGAATTATATTTTTGAAGGCGAGTCTCCCGCATGTGAGAACACAGTCCGCGCTTTCTACGCTCACATCGTGGACTCATCACTAGAGCCTCTTCAGTTTACTGTCTATGTGAGGGGCATAAGGCGCACAATCACTGTGGATGAGGTGGTTCGAATCACGAAGATTCCGCTTGGTCAAGTGCATCCTAGTGATGACTTCTCTAGAAGTGCGCGGGAAAGGGATCGCCGCACGCGATTTCTCTGTGGTCGCCGGGTTACTTGGAAGTGAGGAAATTGTATTGCGGCGACAAAGATGTCTGAAGACTTCCATTTGCTCCATCACATCTTCACATACAATGTATACCCACGGTGGGGTAACCGCATGGAATGTACTAGGGTGATGGTGGACTTTCTGTACAAGATGGGGCGCTGGGACAACATATGCCTGCCCACATTCATCCTATCTCAGATAGTTAATGTTGTTCGTTCTGCCAGGAATGACCTTTCGCTCCCATTTGGCCGACTGATCTGCAGGATGGCTCGTGATGTAGGCTACAGATTGAATATGGAGGATCTTGCACCGGTCCGAATCATAAGTGAAGCCACACTCAGGAATATGAAGATCGGCCCCCAACAGCAAGCAAGCAGGCTCGACTCGACGAGTCTGGAGATGAGTCGGATAGCGCCGTGAGGAGAGTGTTGACCTCCAGGCTGAGAGTGATGAGGAGCGCAGTGATGACATACAGGAGGAAGAACCTGAGGCTCAGGACACAGAGGAGAGTTCACCCCCTGCGGCTCAGGGGTAGGGTGTGGATCGAGATGTATTTGATGCGCGATTTGCCCGTCTTGTGGAGAGGCAAGCGCCTTGCAGCAAGAGATTGGACAAGTTCGGTGAGATTGGTCAAGTTCGAACTAAACTTGAAGAGAATGAAGCCTACATGAAGAAGAATTTCAAGAAGATGTCCCGTACGTTGAAGGCCATCCTGTGCTGTGCGCAGGATAAGAATGCTCCTCCTCCACCGCCTACTTCGGATGCTTAGTCATCCATATTGTTGTTTGTTGTGTTTGCTTTGGTTACCGCGATAGGCGGTTTGTGTTTTCGTACGGATGTTGTATTAGGTAGTAGCATGTTTAGGTGTTTGATGTGTGGATGTATTGGCTATAATGTGATTTCCGTCATGATTCATGTAAACTCTGTAGTCCATGTATTATGACAATTTTGAGTAAATGAAAAGCATATAGCCTCTTTTGTTTGATGATGTGTGGAATGCTTAAGTGCTTTATGGAGTGTATTTGTAATGCCCTGAAAATCGGGGGTCAAACATAAACTCAACTCCCGAGTTCCAGAACATCACTTATGCAACAAAATGAATGATAATTGAATGTTGACTGTATTCGTGCATTGAACATGAGTGAGATTAAGCCAAAACAGCATATCATACTCCAGAGACAGTTAAATTTGCAAGCGGAAGATCGTGATAGATAGATAAAATATATAACTTATGATGAGTCTCCAGAGTGTGATAACATTACCAGGTTAAATAAATACAAGTGCAGTTCTAAAATGTACCAAATGTGAGGAAGTGTAATGCCTCCTATCCCATGTACCATAGCTCAGTCAATACAATATCGGTCTTCATTGACTGCCAGAGAGATACTGAGATAGGAGAATTCCTCCTATCATCATAGAAATGTCCGTAGTTCTCTCAGCTTCACAAGCATCGCCACCACATGAAATTCAACAAATCTGGTTGGTGTGTACAACACCGATCCCGTAACGTGGGAGTGAGTGATCAACTCAGTGGAACAGTAAAGCATAGGTTAACATGTTATCAATTCAACCAAGCAGTAATGATAAAGCAGTACAAATCAAACATTTCTAACTACTCTTGTTAAGTGCGAAAATGAAATGACATGATGCTGTATGCCCTTGCCAAACCACCCTCAAGCGACATCATCTTACGTTCGCGAATGCTTACTCCCTCAGTGCGCCACATCTATAAAGCACATGCGGTGCGATGATGCTCATGATTACCAAGTTATTATTAGTCCATTTCAAACAGCAATATTGGGAAACTAAGGTACCTCCCTTGTATCATTCCCAAACATGATCCATTCTAGGGTCGTCAATCCTAGCTAATCTCATACGATATTATGGTTTGAGAAGCGTAGTGAAGGCATCGCAAAGGGCTCGTCACCGTCAGGCGCGGATCTGAGATCTCACCGTATGCGGCTCAATTCTTGGCCGTCGGCTCAAGTACAGTCTCACCGTGCTTGGCCCAATCACTAGCCGTCGGCTCGAGTACGGATCTCACCGTGCTCGGCTCAACTCATACTCTAGTTCTTTGTGAAAGACTCGCGCCAATCACGGACACTTGGAGTATACTCGAAGATACTACGGAGGACTCGTCGCCCGTCAGCACGAGTACAGGTCTCACCGTACTCGGCTCTCACCGTAAGTATCGATAGCTCGAATATAGTGTCCCATACCACCATAATCGGCTCACGAGGTTAGTTGCGCAATGGTCACTATGGGGAGGCACATGACCCCAGCGTAGGCCGACAGCTCGACCACGGTGTCCCATACCACCATGCCCGGCTCATGTGTCTTAGCGGATCGAGGTACCATGGTTAAAAGGGATTTCACTGGTAAGTTTGGTACCCTAGGTTCAAACAGAGGCGACCAAACATTGTGAACATACATTAGACAAATCGGGTTACTTGACGAGCTCGGCTAGCTCGAGTGCACAACAAGTTGAACGACATGAAGTGCATAAGCACTTCGCGTGGCCGACTACTATCGCCAACCGAAGTACGACTCGGGTTCGTCGAACACATCTCACGTGGCAAATGAATCGCAACCACGAATTCAATTCTGGTACCGATTGTCTGGACTATAATCATAGCCCCAAACACAATCAAGTGCAGATAGATAAAGCAATAGTGAATCAAGATTTCCACTCATGCAATCAAGGTATGGTATTTTCCGTTTAGGGTGCCGTGGTACATTGCACGCACTTTCGTTGCTCCGCTCCCCATCACCCATGATGGATCATACAACGTAAATATAAATTTAAGCATATGCATTACATAGTTAAAATCATAAAGCAGTTGAGCATGTTATGAATCACAACACAAGCATGAGTTTATACATGTTCAATTCCTAATTACACAACAATCCGAGGAGATCATACACATAATTAAAAGAGGTTGAGAATCATATCTCAACACCCTTATACATTACACTTTGCTAACTACTACTCATTCGGACATTTTAAGAAACACTTAAGCAAACATACATCGACATACATGACGTATGTCGATCACATAAACATTAGGCCAAATCCTTTCACTAGGGAGTTGCCCCAATCATAACACGCGTACACCCACGACGGATAGTCATGGCAAGCGAGAATCCAAGTTCCATATTCATTCAGTCATTTCCACAAACACTTGGGCCACACATTTTAGCATATATGGTGTATATTGGCCGTGGCGTGATTTAGGAAAATCCTTTCGTCAAAAGGGTATCGCCAATACAACAATCATGAATCCATGACAATTAGTCATATGAGCACGAATGAGGATTCTATACTCATTCGGTCATTTTCACAAACACTTAGAATACACTATTCCAACATACATGACGTATGTTAGCAAAGTACGTGTTAGGGTTGTCCCTTCGCCACGTGAGTATTTTACCCATGTATATCATAATCATACAGACAAATAATCATTACAATTGTATTTCCAATATTCACACATATGCGGTATTTCTAGAATACACAATTTCAACATACTTAACATTTACAAGGGAACATGTATTTTGGCGATTCCTTTCGCCAAACTAGTATTTTATACATATATTGTATAATCATACATTAAATTAACATGTTATACATTTTCCCAAAAAAAAATACATATACGGTATTTCTAGAATATACAATTTCAACATACGTAGCATTTACACACGAACATGTATTTCAAATAATTTCTTTCACCAAATTAGTATTTTATCCATATAACACATAATAATACATTAAATAAACATGTCAAACGTTTTTCCAAAAAAAAAAATACGTATACGGTATTTCTACGTATACCTAGAGTATGTGAAATTCCAATTTCTACAACGTTAATCGAAACAGGAAACGGAAAGCACTTTGTACATGTGCATTTACAAGCAGATCATGAATCTACCATTATCTGACATTGAAAGCGTTGAAAACCGTAACTTATACACTTAAAGTCCTCACCTTTGCCTTTGGAAACGAAACGAATCAGCAAGGGTAGTAGAACTTCCGTATACGGGAGTTTTCTAGCCTAAAGAGCGGAATCGGTTAGTTGTTACATAGCCTACAACGATCCTACCAAAATTCAGACCTAGGGTTAGGGTTTCTTACTTTCAAATGGGATGGATACTGGCCGGAAAGCGCCTCTAGAACAGGGCGGTGTAGGCCGTGTAACAAGCAAAGCAGGAGGAGGAAGATCGGCGGCAAACTCCAAGCCTTTCTCTCTCTTTTCTCTCTCTTTTCTCTCTCCCAAAACTCAAATTCGTATGGCTGTGAGAGAGGGTGCTCTAAGGCCCTTTTATAGCCAAAAACATTCCGAAAATAGACTCAGGTTCAAGGGGTACTGCTAATATAGTATTTTCGCCGCATTTCCAGCTCAAAAGGGAAGTTCTGGTGGCCCTCCTTGAACCAAACGTCAGACTTAAGCTCACCATCGATGGATCTACGTGGGATTACGTTTTTGACTCGATCGGATTCCCAGATCGCACGTGGCGGACCACTTTCAGATCGACGGTCAGTGGGCCACGATCAGAAATTCCAAGTACATGTAAATGTTCCTGAAATTTTTCTTAATCCGAGGGTGTAATTTGGTCTGATTCTGACGGTCAGGTTGCTTAATACTGACGCATCAACAAATGATGCGAGATCACTATTCCGGATATTTATTTTGGCATGTGAATAGTGTTTTCACACTACCTCGCTCCGAATCGAAACGAATGACCGTGGGACATCGGATGGAGCTGATTTTGAGATGATTGTTAAGCCCAGTGGGCGGTCCTAGTTCCTTAGCTTCGGGTTATTCGAACTCCCGATGTGCGATCTAGACCTAATACGAAGTTTCATTTCATTCCCGAGAGCAGACGGGAAATGAGTTTGGTTCTAAACTTTAGGGTAACCTAGCATCAATGATTCTGTAATTTTTGGGTCTTGCAGATCGTATTTAAAGCGATCCTAACGGATTTCATGGCTAATTGAGTTTAGTACTTAGTTAACTTTGTTAAATTTCTAAAGGATTTAATCCTAAGTGATTTTCATCTGAGGTGGAACTTAGTCCATTGTAGTTTGTATATAAAGTGATCCAAGTTATACTACTTAACTAGTTTAAGATAGTGTCTAGGGTGAAGGTGCTTTGAAAAATTGAAAGCACAAGGTAGTGAAGGGTGGGATTTGTGAAGAAAATGATTTAAGGAACGATTTGAGACTTTAATTGAGCGTTTAAGAACTTAAACCTGTGTTAGGATTGACCCATTGCCTAAGGACGTCTAATCCCAAGTTGGCAGAAATCCAGGGCGTTACAGTATTTTGCTATATCTCACAAATGCTGTACCCTGTGTTGTATAGGGCATGCCGCGTCAGTATACCCGGAGTACGGCACATCTCCTTCTGACTGGCTCTATGGACCAGACCCCTTTCCCAGTAGTAGTGGTCTGGGGACCGTGGATTGGGATCGATCGGCCTCCCTGCTGGTCCCATCGGTGGGCACCACCTTATACGCCCCGGTCCGCGAGCAAGATGTCGGCCGTCTTCTTCACGCGGAGATGACTCTCGTGCTCCGTCGGCCCGATAGGTTTGAGCGGATGATGATGATGCATCGGCCAGGCGGATCTGGCGAAGACCACGGCTTATGGCCACTATCGGCCGAGGCCTTATCCGTGGTGGTAGTGCGACTTCACCTATGACATCTACACATCCCGATGAGCATTCTCCGGGCCTCCCGCTCGGGTTGAGGATGTGCCTCGCCCCATCCGTCGCACCTCCCACTCTTGGAGAGGTCGGTACACGCGGCCTACTCGAGCGATTCCGGCGCTTGATGCCTCCCTCATTTATGGGTTCTCACGGACCCGAGGAGGCGGAGTTACGTTAGACCGCATCTCCAAGATGCTACGGATGCTTCACTTGTTCGGAGGCGGAGCGGTCGGTGGCTTCCTTCATGTTTGAGAGGGAGGCCGACTTATGGTGGGACAACGTCTTGCGCACCGTCGCGATAGACTTCGTGTGGACCCAGGGAGGCTTTCGAGTCTCGGTTCCCACGAGAGTACTACCCGCAGACTTATCGGCACGAGCGGGAGGAAGAGTTTTACGCCTCGGGCGGGGAGGCATGACGATCACGGAGTACGAGCACCGCTTCACGAGTTGGGCCGCTTTGTCCCAACTATACCGGTGGGTGAGCGGTCTGCGGATGCGTCGTTTCTCCTTGGGTTTGCGGCCGGAGATTCGGTCGAGGATATCTTTGCCACGGTATTCCTACATATGCGGCGTTGGTCCACATGTCTATGACGGCCGAGCGGATGTGGACCGTTTGGCCGATCACGTGGTACTATGGTTGCGAGACCGCGACAGGGATGTACGAAGCGGTGCCTATTTTAGGCAAGAGGCCTCGGCCGATTCTCCCCCGGGGCCGCGGCCGCCGCCTATTCCTATGAGACGCCCGTTGGTGACTCGCACGTTTACGTAAAACCCGGACACCCCGTTGAGAGCCGCTTCTCGCGCATGAGGGCTAGCGGCTTTGCGCCACCACGGAGATTGGGTCGCCCTTATCCACGAGCCATATCGCCTCCGCCGCTACTGGGCCCGTTCTCGCACATCCTTCATTCCAACCTCCCGTCCGTCCTTCGGGCCGCCACGGCGACCCTTGGCTCCTCGGAATCGAGCGCCGGCGGGCTCGCGTTCATACTCTTGTGGCTGAGGCACCTGAGACGTCGGTTTCAGCTCCGACGGCTTTCGAGGGTACGGCTTTTATTCACGACACTCCCATCTCTTTATTGGTGGACACTGGGTCCACTACCTCTATTATTTCTTGTGGGGCGGTGAAACGCCTATCTTTGCATACGATTCCCACTAAGGGAATGAGACTCACTACGGCTCTGGGACATATTCGGATGTCACACGATTATGT
The DNA here is from genome assembly GCA_030180095.1 of Magnolia changhungtana. Lineage (NCBI taxonomy): Eukaryota > Viridiplantae > Streptophyta > Magnoliopsida > Magnoliales > Magnoliaceae > Magnolia > Magnolia changhungtana. Next base: position 1,861,286 of record JASAUF010000384.1, on the reverse strand, counting down.
GAGGGTTGCTCGGTAGTTTTGGGTAGCGACACGGTGCTCGTCGACCTCATTGTTGCTCCTGTGGCACTACGACGTTATCCCGGTATGGATTGGCTCACGGGATGAGGGCGGAGATAGATTGCGATACTCGGATCGTGACGGCCTATGGACTCTCGACGGCTTTCACGTTCCCTGCGGGTCGGCCGCCTGGCCTGTCGAGTTGATTGTTATGCTGCTTTGCTTGTGCCGATTGATGGTCCGACAGTAGATAGTACGCCAGTGGTTCGGGACTTTGCAGGCGTGTTTGACACTATCCCTGGTTTGCCTCCTCGGCGTGAGATTGATTTCACGATTGACCTTACGCCTGGTGCGACGCCCATCTCGTTGCCGACCTATCGTATGCCTCCATGTGAGATGGAAGAGCTGCGGAGACAGATTGACGGACTTGTAGAGAAAGGTTTTATTCGACCTAGTGTGTCTCCTTGGGGAGCACCTGTGTTGTTCGTGAAGAAGAAGGACGGGTCGCTACGGTTGTGTATTGATTACCGTAGGTTGAACCAGGTCACGGTGAAGAACAAGTATCCTCTGCCCAGGATTGACGACCTGTTCGATCGCCGAGGAGGGGGCGAAGTATTTCTCGAAGATTGACCTTCAGTCGGGGTACCACCACCGCGTGAGAGAGGAGGACGTGCAGAAACAACGGCCTTCAGGACGTGCTTTGGGCACTATGAGTTCTTGGTGATGTCGTTCGGTCTGACGAACGCACCAGCCGTGTTCATGGATCTGATGAACCGGGTATTTCGGCCCTTCCTCTACCGATTCGTCATCGTCTTCATCGATGACATCTTGATATACTCCACGAGTCAGGAGGAGCACGAGGAGCACTTGCGAGCGGTATTGGATACATTGAAGAAGAATCAGTTGTTTGCGCAATATAAGAAGTGCGACTTCTGGTAGGAGGAAGTCAAGTTCCTGGGACATGTAGTGTCCAAGGATGGGATAGCAGTGGACCTTGCTAAGGTAGCTGCGGTTCAGGATTGGCAGCCACTGAATCGGTTATTGAGGTGAGGAGTTTCCTTGGCCTGGTGGGTACTACGACGTTTCATTCGGGATTTCTCGAAGATCGCTGTGCCATTATCTCACCGACTCGGAAGGACTGAAGTTCGCCTGGAATGAGAAGGCGGAGGCGGCTTTAAGGAGTCAAGGACAAGTTGACGTCCGCCCCATGTGCTAGTATTGCACGAGCAAGGGGTGAAATACGGTGTGTATACTGACGCGTCTCGCGTTGGTTTGGGTTGTGTGTTGATGCGTAAAGATAGGGTGATATCGTATGCCTCGAGACAATTAAGGAAGCACGAGGAGAATTACCCTACACATGACACAGGTTGGCGAGTTGGCATCATCTTTGCATTGAAGCTCGGAGACATTACCTCTACGGTGAGGAGTTCGAGCTTTTCTGCGACCACAAGAGCCTTAAATACATATTCACGCGCAGCGGATTTGAATATGAGACAGTAGATGGATGGAGACCTTGAAGGACTTCAAGTTCGAGGTTTCCTACCATCCCGGCAAGGCGAACCTTGTGGCGTACGCGTTGAGTACAAGAAGGCGATTGCATTTGCGGCACCGCCGATGATAGCCGAGTGGGATATGGTAGAGTTTGTGCGGGACTTCGAGCGAGACTCACCGTCGAGGAGCCATTTGAGTGTGTTGCGCACGTTCGGGTGCGACCACTTATTGACGACGAGATTGTTGAGGCCCAAGAGGGCGATACACGGTATGCCCCGAGCTTCGAGAGCGGGGCTAGCGGCCAGCTGTGGACTCCGAGTGGAGAGTTGGTTCTGATGGGGGTTTACGATTTCGTGGCCGCCTATGTGTTCCAGATGTGCCTGACTTGAGACGCGAGCTTCTCGAGTCTGCCCATAATTCGAAGTTTGCGATGCATCCTGGTAGCACGAAGATGTACCAGGATATGAGACGGACGTATTGGTGGGATAACATGAAGGCCCACATTGCTGAGTATGTGTCTCGATGCCGACGTGCCGTCAAGCGGGTGAACATCGCCGACCTCCTGGACTGCTTCAGCCCATGCCTATAGCGGAGTGGAAGTGGGACTTCATCTCCATGGACTTCATATCAGGGTTGCCGAAGACGAGGAAGGGGCACGATTCCATTTGGGTGATTGTGGACCGGTTGACCAAATCAGCCCATTTCCTCCCTATCAGAGTTACGAACTCCGCAGACGAACTGGCTAGATTGTACATCAGGGAGATCGTCCGTCTGCACAGGGTTCCTTTGGAGATTGTGTCGGACAGAGACACGCGGTTCACATCCATCTTCTGGACTCGTATCCAGGAGGCGATGGGTGTGAAGTTGAAGTTCAGTACATCGTTTCATCCTCAGACTGATGGGCAGACAGAGCGGGTGAATCAGATTCTGGAGGATATGTTGCGAGCATGTGTGTTGGACTTCAAGGACAGTGGGATGACTGTCTTCGTACGCGAGAGTTCGCCTACAACAACAGCTTCCGGCGCGACTATTGGCATGGAGCCATATGAGGCTCTATATGGTCGACCTTGTAGGGCACCGCACCGTTGGGCGAGGTTGGAGAGCGTAGCTGATTGGCCGGAGTTGGTTCGGCGACTACGAGAAGGTAGACATTATCGGCGTCGATTACTCACGGCGCGGAGAGGAGGCGGAAAGAGTTACGCCGATACGAGGCGGCGACCGCTGGAGTTCGAGGCTCGGTGATCATGTGTTCCTTCGGGTTTCCCCTATGAAGGGAGTCCTTCGGTTGGGGAAAAAGGGAAGCTCACACCGAGGTTCATTGGTCCATTTCGATATCTTGGATCGAGTGGGTGATGTGGCGTATCGTCTCGCCTTGCCTACACCACTTGCTTCTGTACACAACGTATTTCATGTATCTATGCTGAAGAAGTACGTTCCTGATCCTTCGCATATCATCAGATGGGAGCAGGTACAGTTGAGCGAGGATGCTACATATGAGTTGCGCCCGACGCGCATCCTTGACAGGAAGGAGCAGGTACTGCGTAGCAAGGTCATCCCGCTTGTGAAGGTGCTTTGGACACATCATTCGAGGAGGAAGCTACCTGGGAGACTGAGGCCGAGGTCAGGAAGAACTACCCTCAGATTCTCGAGGAGTACGAACAGGTATAAATTTCGAGGACGAAATTTTTTGTTTAAGGGGGGTAGATTGTAACGACCTGAAAATTTCCGTACATTGGGTCGAGTACCACCTCGACCAGAAATCCCGTAGGATTAAATCCTTTAGAAATTTAACAAAGTTAACTAAGTACTAAACTCAATTAGCTATGAAATCCGTTAGGATCGCTTTAAATACGATCTGCAAGACCCAAAGGTTGCAGAATCATTGACGCTAGGTTACCCTAAAGTTTAGAACCAAACTCATTTCCCGTCTGCTCTCGGGAATGAAACGAAACTTCGTATTAGGTCTGGATCGCACATCGGGATTCCGATTAACCCGAAGCTAAGGAACTAGGACCGCCCCACTGGGCTTAACAATCATCTCAAAAATCAGCCTTATCCGATGTTCCACGGCCATTCGTTTCGAATCGGAGCGAGGTAGTGTGAAAAACACTATTCATAAGCCAAAATAAATATCTGGAATAGTGATCTGGCATCGTTCGTTGTGTGTCAGTATTAAGCAACCGACCGTCGAAATCGGACCAAATTACACCCTCGGATTAAGAAAATTTCGGAACATTTACATGTACTTGGAATTTCGATCGTGGCCCAATGACCGTCGAACTGAAAGTGGTCCGCCACGTGCGATCTGCGTATCCGAATGAGTCAAAAACGTAATCCCACGTAGATCCATTGATGGTGAGCTTAAGTCTGACGTTTGGTTCAAAGAGGGCCACCAGAACTTCCCTTTTGAGCTGGAAAAGCGGCGAATATCCTATATAAGCAGTACCCCATGAACCTAAGTCTGTTTTCGTAATGTTTGTGGCTATAAAAGGGGCTTAGAACAGCCCCTCTCACAGCCATACGAATTTTGGAAGAAACCCTAGAGGGAGAGAGAGAAAAGAGAGAGAAGGACTTGGAGATCGTTGCCGATCTTCCTCCACCTGCATTGGCTTGCTACACGGCCTACACCTCTCTATTGTGGACATTTTCCCGGCGTATTCCGCCTCATTTTAAGGTAAGAAAACCTAACCCTAGGTCTGATTTGAGGTGGAATCGAGGTAGGATGCGTACCGACTAACCGATTCCGCTCTTTAGGCTAGAAATCGCCCGTAGACGGAAGATCCATCACCCTTGCTGATTCGTTCCGTTTCCAAAGGCAAAGGTGAGGACTTTAAGTGTATAAGTTAAGGTTTTCAACGCTTTCAATGTCAGATAATGGTAGATTCATGATCTGCTTGCAATTACACATGTACAAAGTGCTTTCCGTTTCCTGTTTTGATTAGCGGTGTGAAATATGGAATTTCACATATTCTAGGTATACGTAGAAATACCGTATACGTATTTTTTTTTGGATAAATGCTTGACATGTTTATTTAATGTATAATTATATAACATATGAATAAAATACTAGTTTGGCGAAAGGGATCGCCAAAATATATGTTTACTTGTAAATGCGCCGTATGTTGAAATTACGTGTTGTAGAAATACCGTATACGTAGTTCTTTTGGAATAATGTTTGACATATTTATTTAATGTATGATTATACAATACGTGATTAAAATACTAGCTTGGCGAAAGGAATCGCCGAAATCTATCTTCCTTTGTAAACACTATGTATGTCGAAATTGGGTATACGTGGAAGTACCCTATACGTATAAAAGTTGCTGATGTGATTGCCATGTTTAATTGCTGTATGAATATGATGTATTTGTATAAAATACTAGTTTGGTAAAGGGACAATCCTAGTATACATTTCTCTAGCATACGTCATGTATGTTAAAATATTGCATTCCAAGTGTTGGTGAAATCACTTGTGAGTGTAAGTGCTTAAGTGTTAGAACTTTAGTTAGGTCTTGAGATGGGATTCTCCGCTACCTTAGCGTCACATATGACACTCTCCATGTGGTTGTTCACTCTAACCACTCACCTATGAACTCTAAGTATTTGTATCCCTATGTGTATAGTGCTTTATAACATGCTTTATAACATGCTTTACAGTATGCTTTACAACATGCCTTATAACATGCTTTACTTCATGCTTTATAATACATGCTTTACTTCATGCTTTACTTTATGCTCTACAACTGATTGAGTTTGGGACTATGCCTATAGTCCACACATTCGATACCAGACTTACGGTTGTGGCCGAGATTCATATCGCCACGATGGACGTGTCTGGCGAACCCGAGTCGTACTTCGGTTGGCGATAGTGGTTGGCCACACGGAGTGCTTTTGCGCTCCATATCGCTCAACTTGTGGTGCGCTCGAGCTAGTCAGGCTCGTCAAGCAAACCGATATGTGTATATGTATGTTCACCATGTTTGGTCGCTACTGCTTGAACCTAGGGTACCAAACTTACCAGTGGCAATCCCGTTAACCATGGTACCTCGATCCGCTAAGACGCATGAGCCGGGCATGGTGGTATGGGACACCGTGGTCGAGCTGTCGGCCTACGCTGGGGTCATGTGCCTCCCCGTAGTGACCATTGCGCAACCAAACTCGTGAGCCGATTATGGTGGTATGGGACACTATATTCGAGCTGTCGATACTTACGGCGAGAGCCGAGTACGGTGAGACCCGTGCTCGTCTTGACGGCGACGAGTCCTCCGTAGGTATCTTCGAGTGTACTCCAAGTGTCTGTGATTGGCGACGAGTCTTTCACAAGAACTCAGAGTATGAGTTGAGCCGAGTACGGCATGAGACCGTAATTAAGCCGACGGCTAGTGATTGAGCCAGTATGGTGAGATATGTACTTGAGCCGACGGCCAGCAATTGAGCCACATACGGTGAGATCTGTATCCGCGTTGACGGTGACGAGCCCTTTGCGATGCCTTCACTACGCTTCTCAAACCATAACATCGTATGAGATTAGCTAGGATTGACGACCCTAGAATGGATCATGTTTGGGAATTATACAAGGGAGGTACCTTAGTTTCCCAATACTGCTGGTTGAAATGGATTAATAAAAACTTGGTAATCATGAGCATCATCGCACCGCATGTGCTTTGTAGATGTGGCGCACTGAGGGAGTTAGCATTCGCGAACGTAAGATGATGTCGCTTGAGGGTGGTTTGGCAAGGGCATACAGCATCATGTCATATCATTTTGCACTTAACAAGAGTAATTAGAAATGTTTGACTTGTACTGCGTTATCATTACTGCTTGATTGATTTGAGAACATGTTAACCTATGCTTTAATGTTCCACTGAGTTAGCTACTCACTCCCACGTTACGGGACGGTGTTTGCAACACCCACCAGACTCTGTCGCAAGTGTAGATGGCGCCTCGTTCAGGAGCCGGAGCTCGACTTCGAGGAGGATCGGAGGAGTTCTCCTTTATGCGATGCTCGGCCACGGCTATGCTTAGGCCACCGCATCGCGGATTTACAGGGGCCTCTTTGAGGATTGTATTTTGATTTTTAACTTAGAAACAATACGTGTATATTGGTACTCAGTTAGTACTCATACTCTGAAGTTCACAAAATTTTGATACTTTACATATTTTTAATATAAAATTTCAGTCTTCCGCTTGCCTTTATACAATTGAACTGGAGTATGAATTGCTGTTTTGGTATAATCTCATTCATGTTTATTGCGCTAACTCAGACAACATTTAACCATCATTGTGTATGTTGCATAAGTGATGCGTTGGAACTCGGGAGTTGAGATCATACTCGACCCCCGAATTTCAGGGCGTTACAATATTAGATGACGCCTATCCATTCTTCTACATCAGATGACGTCCATCCATTCTTCTACATTAGAATGTGGAGTGTACAACCTCTTCTAACATGGAGCAACGCTTCATAAGGCTTTTATACTTGTTATGTGCATACAACCCTGGGAAGGATCTGCAAAATGGAATTCCCTTGCTGATGCAATAAGCATGTAATGAAATTGGAATATTTTTTATGCCTCAACAGATGCCCCCTCAATCCTTCTTTGATTGATTTATGAGATCAAATGGAGGATCGATCCTCTTCTTCACAAAATCCTTTTACTTCAAAGAAGGATTCTTCATGAAATGTAGTCACATGACGGAGAAGAATCGCCTGACCGAATGAATTTGTAACTGAAGGATGACTGGATGATCATGCTTAAACAGAACATCAAATGATCACACTTGACCAGAAGAGTGAATGATCGCACTCGAATGGAAGATTGAATGATCAAGCTTGAACAGAAAACTGAATGATCGTGCTCAAACAGAAGACTGAATGATTGCTCTCGAACGGAAGACTAAATGCCCCCAGTTAGAAGCACCGAGTGAATGATTCAATATGGAGGATAATACAGCAATGAAAGCACTTTGTCTTCATAGCGGTCAATCAGATAGAATGCCTTTCCACAGCTTTAACTCCCTTAGTTGCATAATTCTCTTTTCATCAAAACTTTCCACTGTAACAGTTGTGGCGACTTCATCTGCTACAACGATCTCTTTGATCAACTCCTTTATTCATAGTCTACATAGTTCAATATTTTGAATGGTAATCTTTCCGGCCAAATTAATTGGAATCAATATCTCACGATATCATAATTTTCCAATTTAGTTTCATGAAGTATTGATAATTGTGAAATAAATTGAATGCTTTTAAAATGATTATAATATTCACAATATGATGATGATTTGATCATCCCTCTTTAGCTTTTCTATGTGCTATGCATTACATTTGTTGCATTCTTTGCTCATTATATCGTGTTTTCAGAGATGTCATTTCAAGCTCTAAAAGTTCAATCGCTGAGTCTTTTCTAGTTTGTACTCCTTGGCATCTCTTCACAGGCTGGTTAAGAGTGTATTTCTCTTGGACGTTTGCTGATTCAGAAAAATAAAGAACGCTTCTTTTTTCATTTACTATCTTTTCGGAGGATATAGAAGAAGTTATCGACAATAATTCCATCTGTTTTGGCAAATATTCATTCCTTGTCTCCATCAGGTCCGTTACTCATATAACTGAGCTTTGATATGAGAGCGACTTTTGAATATCAATACTGAACCTCGCTTCATAATTTTTGACTATAATTATCCAATCGATACTTCTTATTGCTAAATGCATTGGTATGCCCAGTATAATATGCCATACATATTCTTCCACTGCTCGTAAGAATTATGAGAAAGACCAAGGTATAGGTTATTTTGTATAGGTTATTTTGAAGAGACAGATTATGCTTGTCCAAGTATATATTCTTCCGTCGCTCATAAGAAATTATCAGAAAGATCAAACTATAGAATTTCTTTGGAAGATAATATTTGCGAAACAAAGCATGTCACTATTGTTGAAAGATGGATAGTACTCAGTGTTTCTTTAAGGAATTTAAAGAATATATATCTGAGTCATCAAGCCGCCCGGAAGAAAATGATAATTCTTTACTATTTTATTCTCTGCCGCTTTTGAGGATTTTGTGAGATAATATTTCTTCATCATAGGCAAGAGAAAGAAAGACCCCGCAACTCTTGTCGGGAGGATAAATATACTTTGCCTGCACACATTTTGACCAGACATGACTTGACATAACTGGACATGACTAGACGGAACTTGACTTGACTGAACTTGACTTGACTGAACTTAACTAGGCTAAACTTGACTGGACTGGACTTGACTGGACTAGACTCTCACACACAGTTTAAGCTCGTAAATAGTTGGAGCAACACACAGTTTAAGCTCGTAAGTAGTTGGAGCAACACAAAGTTTAAGCTCGTAAGTAGTTGGAGCAATCACAATTTAGACTCATAAGTAGTTGGAGTTGGTCTTACACAAATGGCCGTGGAAACTCTCGAGAGTTCACGGGGCTTATCGCAGCCAGGGAGTTCACAAACTGTGATCCATCAGAGGGGCCCAGTGAAGTTGTCGGGGCAGTGAACTCGATAGAATTTATGCACAGGGTTGGCCACAACTCTCTAGAGTTCACGGGGCGCATAAGGCTACCGTGGGGTACCAAATCCAAGGCTGTCAGTCCATTAATGAGGGGTCTCTTGCTTCAGAGACCTGCCCCTATGCGTTATTACTGAAATCAAACTAGGGATCTGGGGAGTCATCCTGCTTCGGAGACTCACTTTTCCTTCGCTTGCCAGGTCAAACCCATTCACGAGGGGGCGCTCTCTGACTGCCCACGTGATGCTACCTGAAGCTGTACAAATGACATAAGTCATTGCCCGCACAGGTGAGCATGATGCTCTTTTTAAGATTTTTAAGGCCACATGCGACACCGCTGCCCGTATAGTTCTGCCATATTGTTATCGCCCATAATGATAAGCCTTATGCATGTTCGGCTTCATAACGGCATATTTCTCGCTGTTCATTTTTGTCATGATTCTCATACTTAGCTTTATAAGCTTATTCTACAACCTATAAATGATGAATCGGCCTTACCAGGATAATGAATCGAAATTAATATACTACATTTGCTGATGATAATAAAACAAAATTTTACAGTTAAGATAGTATATCAGCCTGGCGGTACTATTGATTTCGATAGATTTAAATGGCCTTGTGCTAGCATGATGATGATAATAATAACATCTCTGACGATTCGACGATAATCATTACCGCATTGACGAGCTTTGGCAATTCGGCGATAATCATTGGCAATTTGCATTTGGTGATATGGCATAATTATTGGCGCTTCGCATTGACTCACTTGGATTTGATATGCTTTAAAGGCCTGTATTTCATTAGTATTCAAAGATAAATACAATATTAGAAAGAAACACAGAGTTCTTACCTTTGTATGCTTTTGTCTACCCCCTTTTGATTGAGAAGAATTATGTTATAAATCTTCTGAATCAAAACTTCACGTACAGTCAAGGATGATATATTTTATGAAATGGGCATTGACCGGTATACTGATGTCTCACCAATCTTAATTTATCACCCGATAGGTCCCATTGCAGTATACTTCTGATATTATGTATGGGCCATCCTATTTAAGGTTGAACTTGCCCCCAGTCTTATGACTGACCACTATTGGTCTTTATAACATCAATACCATATCACCTCTTTTGAAGGAGTGATGCTTGACCTTTCTGATCTTAGCATTTTCATCATCAGTAATTGACTGATGTACTGCTATTCTGAGTGACATTACTTGCATGTCAATGGGGATAACAACTTCAACTCCATAAACCAAAGAATATGGCATTGCTTTCATAATAGTATGATGAGTAGTTCGATAGGTGTTTCTTGCAACTTCTCATCCCAATCATGCTTATTTCCTGCAACAGTTTTCTTGGATATCTTCATAATCGTCTTATTAAAAGCTTTAGCAACCCATTAGCCGGCGAACAATAGGGTGTCGAGAATGAATGCTGAATATCGAACTTTTGGCATAATTTCTTCATTCCTTTGTTCTTAAATGGAGTCCAGTAATAAGTGATGATCTCGATACTATTGTGCCTCATAGTATTGCACATGATAGACCTGTTGACCATACTTGACAGGATGGTACTTGTAAAAGAAGATTAAAACTTGACATTGTCCGTCTTTGATCACAATTGATTTAACCTTTTCTGGTAGTAATGATCTTGTATTGTCGATGTAATCCACTGGTAATCCATTAGGTGCGAAGTAACTAACTACGTTGGTCAGGAGAAAAGTGATTGCGATATACCTGTTATTCGGAATAGAGTGTTAGTTATTTTGATTAAATAAAATTGTACTTTGTTTCAGAGATGAAGGGGAGGATGTTCCCGTCGAGAGTCACCATTTTGACATCTATACAATGCCAAAAAATGATCAATGTTCTCTGAATATTTTCTAAGTCATCATTGAATAATGTCCCCAGTGGAGTCGCCATTTTGTTTAGACTAGAAACGAAAAGTATTTGATTTAGGGGAATTCATTTAATGATAACAAAGAAAGTACGAGAGAACAGATATCATAGAGTATTTTATTCAGTTTGAGTTCTTTTACATCCTCATATTTCCCTTGATTCTGAAAACAAAGTACATTGAATCAATACAATGAATGAAAGAGAAGGCGATCTGGTGGCAATTTCAGCAGCATTTCGACGCTTTTGATGATCATCACAGAAGCAGATGAGTTGTCCGGTAGACATTGATCATCCTTCCATTCATCTTTCTAGTCGTATGGATGGACTTTCTTTATCCTGGATCTCTCTTTCTCTCTGTGCTTCACATTTTCTTTTCTTTCCCTTTATGAATTCAGAAACTGGCGCACTTGATCAAGGAAAGGGCATTTGGGCAAGAATACTGGTGATTAGACTAGGAGAATCATGTTTTTGTTGTGCAAATCTTCCATCATACCCCACTTTTCTTTCTCTTCTGTGAGCTCCTTGAAGCTCTCCAACATGTATCTTCTCTCACTTCTCCTTCTTACCTCTCTCTCTCTCTCATTGCCTTCTTCCAAATGGATCTGTCTGAAGGTAGAAGTGCATAGGCTTAGACAAGGAATGTAGAGTGCACAAGGCTTATTTCAGGACAAGAGTCAGGCATCAGGACAGGAATCCATGGATAATGGCGTAAGAGCCAGCCTTCAGGACATACGTCCATGGATAATGGCGTAGGAAGCCTTGTCTTAGGACAACTTTCCACAAGGAGTGACGCACCAAGTTTGCATTAGGACATAATTCCACACAAAGTGGTGCACCAAGCTTGCATCAGGACATAATTCCACACAAAGTGGCGCACAAAGCCCTCGCTTAGGACAGGAGAGAGTATAAAGTGGCGCAGGAGGGCTTCCTTCAAGATAAAGCTCCACTCAAAGTGGTGTAGGAAGGCTGACCTTAGGACAAAGCTCCACTTAAAGTGGCATGTGAGGCCATTCTTCAGGACAAGGATGCACAACAGCTCTCCTTGAGTTGTGCGAAAGTGCGCAACTCATTCCCATCAAGACAACTTTCACTTGATGTAACACCCCGGATTTTTGCCAACCTGGAATTAGATGTCCTTAGGCAATGGGTCGATCCTAACACCTTATTAACTTGTCAGAACTGAATCCCGCAGTCTAAAATCGCTCCTTAACCCATTTCCTTCACAAATCCAACCCTTCACTACTTTGTTCTTTCAATTTTTCAAAGCACTTTCGCCCTAGACATTATCTTAAACTAGTGAAGTAGTATAACTTGGATCACTTTAGATACAAACTACAAAGGACTAAGTACCACCTCAGACAGAAATCACGTAGGACTAAATCCTTTAGAAATGAGACAAAGTAACTAAGTGCAAAACCAGGTTAGCTACGAAATCCGTTTGAATCACTTTAAATACGATCTATAAGACCCAGAACTTGTAGAATCATTGGCGCTAAGTTACCCTAAAACCTAGGATCAATCTCATTACCCGGTTGCTCACGGGAGCATCTCGAAACTCCGTATCAGATCTGGACCGCACGTCGAAAGTCCGAATAACTCGAAGTTAAGGAATTAGGACCACCTCGTTGGGCTTGACAACCATCTCGGAAATCAAGTCTAGACAATGTCCCACGGCCATTTGATCGCGTCCGGAGCGAGGGAGTGTGAAAACCACTATTTCCTTTACAAAATAAATATCTTGGATAGTGATCTAGCACCATTTGTTTGCGGATCAGTATTAAGCAACCAGACCGTCAGAATCAGACCAAATTACGCCCTCAGATCAGGAGAAATTTTATACACATTTACATGTACTCAGAATCTTCGATCGAGATCCGCTGACCGTTGAACTGAAACTGGTCTGCCACGCGTGATCTGGAATTCCGACCGAAATGAAAACTTAATAGAACGTAGATCTAGCATTAGTGAGCTTAAGTCCAACCTTTGGCTCAAGAAGGCCCGCCAGAAGTCCTCCTTTGAGCTGAAAAAGTTCCGCTTTGGCTATAACCTAGGTGAACCTTGTCCAGAAGTTTATTTTGGTGAAGTTTTAGACTATATAAGGACCTTAAACCCTCTCCCATTTCAGCCATACGAATTTGGATTTGAGAGAGAGAAAAGAGAGAGAAAGTGAGGGAGATGTGGGAGGAACTCCCTGCTGCTGTTCCCTGCCGCTATTCGGGCTCCACCGCCTGATTCTCATCGCTTTCTCGGCGATACCGACTCCGTTTTAAGGTAATAAACCCTAACCCTAGACCCGTTTTGAGGTGTATAGGCCACAGGTTATGAAATAGCTAACCGATTTCACTCTTTAGGCTAGAAAACTCCCGAATACGGAAGCTCCTCAACCCTTGTCGATTCGTTGAGATTCCAAGAAGAAAGGTGAGGATTTTAGGTGTATAGGTTACGGTTTTCAACACTTTCAATGTCAGATAATGGTAGATTCATGATCTGCATGCAATTGCACATGTACAAAGTGCTTTCCGTTTTCTGTTTCGATTAAAATTGCAGAATTTGGAATTTCACATACTATAGGTATTCGTATAAAATACCGTATACGTATTTTTTATGGAAATGTGTTTGACATGTTTATTTGTCGTATGGATATATGACGTATGGATAAAATACTTATTTGGCGAAAGGATTCGCCTAAATACATGTTTTACTAATATACACTATGTATGTAGAAATACGGTATTGTAAGAAGTACCGTATACATGTATATTTTAGCGATGTGTTTGTCATGATTAATTGTCGTATAAATATATTATGTACCTATAACATATTTGCTTGGCGAAGAGAATCGTCGTAATACAAGTTCCCTTGTAAACACTATATATGTTGAAATTGGGTATCCTAGAAAATACCCCATACGTATAAATTTTGCTGATGTAATTGTCATGATTATTTGTTGTATAAATAGGATATATACGTATAAAATATTAGTTTGGTAAAAGAACAGTCCTAATACACATTCCTCTAACATACGTCATGTATGTTGAAATAGTGCATTCTAAGTGTTTGTGAAAATGCTTGTGAGTGTAAGTGCTTAAGTGATAGTGCCTTAGGTAGATGTTGAGATGGGATTCTCAACTATCTTAGAGTCATGTAAGATACCCTCCATGTGGTTGTTTACTCTAACCACTCACTTATGAAATATATATATTTGTATCCCTATTTGTATAGTGCTTTACAACATGCTTTTGAATATGCTTTGTAACTTGTTTATTAACATGCTTTATGACATGCTTTATAACATAATTGCTAGTGTTCTTGAATTACCATGTTATCATGTTGTACTTCACATGCTATGGTTAGGAATTGATTGAGCTTGGGACTATGTCCATAGTCTAGGCATCCGGTATCAGACTTGGAGTTGTGGTTGAGATTCGTTTCGCCACACATGATGTGTCGGCGAACCCGTGTCGTACTTCGGTTGGCGATAGTGGTTGGCCACATGAGGTGCTTCTGCGCTTCATATCGCTCAACTTGTTGTGCGCTCGAGCTAGCCGAGCACGTCAAGTAACCCGTGTCTTATGTATGTTCACCATGTTTGGTCCCTAATGCTTGAACCTAGGGTACCAAACTTACCAGTGAAATCTCTTTTAACCATGGTACCTCGATCCACTAAGACTCATGAGCCGGGCATGGTGGTATGGGACACCGTGGTCGAGCTGTCAGCCTACGCTGGGGCTACGTGCTTCCCCGTAGTGACCAGTGAGCAACCAAACTCGTGAGCCGATTATGGTGGTATGGGACACTATATTCGTGCTGTCGGCCTACATTGATAAGGTGATGGGGGAGCGGTGCAACGTATGCGAGTAACAGCCCTGGCAGTCCTTTGTAGTGACCACGACCATATTCTGAAGTCGCAGTGCGCCTTAGGGTTCGCCGCGATGTATAGAGTATGAACTAGGCCTGTTTCTGTATAGTGATGAATCGTTTAAGGGGTGATGGGGGAGTGGTGCAACCTTTGTGCGTAATGACCACAGCGGCCTCTGCGGTGACCTAGAAAACACACCATCGTCTGATATTAACTAGGACTGACGACCCTAGAATGGATCATGTTTGGGAATGATACAAGAGAGGTACCTTAGTTTCCCAATCCTGCTGTTTGAAATGGATTAATTAAAAACTCGGTAATCATGCTCATCATGCATCGCACGTGCCTGGAAGATGTGGAGCACTGTGGGATGTAAGCATGCCGCGAACGTGAGATGGTGTCGCATGAGGGAGTATGTCGGTGAGGGCATCCATCATACCTGCATTCATACTTGCATTAATAAGAGTAGCTAGGAGTGTTTGATTTTACTGCTTTATCATTACTGCTTGACTGAGTCGATAACATGTTAACCTATGCTTTATTGTTCCACTGAGTTAGCTACTCACTCCCACGTTACGGGACGGTGTTGTAAACACCAAACAGATTTGTTAAGTTTAGGTGATGGCGATGCTTGTGAAGCGAGCCGACTACTTCTATGGTGATGAGGAGGAGTTCTCCTATCTGTATCTCTCTGACAGGTCTATGAAGACCTGGTATTGTACTGACGGGGCTATGGTACTTGGGATAGAAGACATTACACTTACACGTTTGGTATATTTTAAAACTATACTTGTAATTATTTAACCTGGTAATGTTATCACACTCTAGAGACTCATTATAGTTTATATATTTTATCTATCTATCACAGTCTTCCGCTTGCAAATTTAACTGTCTCTGGAGTATGATATGTTGTTTTGGCTTAATCTCACTCATGTTCACTACCCTAATACAGTCAACATTCAATCATCATTCATTTTGTTACATAAGTGATGTTCTGGAACTCGAGAGTTGAGTTACTACTCGACCCTCGATTTTCAGGGCGTTACACTTGATGTGGTGTGCACCTCATATTACATTCAGACAAGAGAGAGAGAGAGAGGTGGCGCATGAAGCCTCTTCTTAAGACAATTATGCACAACTCTTTTTCTCCAATTTCCTCTAGTTGCGCGTAAGCGCGAAACACCTCCGTCGGGCAAGTGCCCATGTAAGGTGTCGTGCAACTCTTTTTCTCTTAGGACAAGAGTCCATTCAAGGTGTTGTGCAACTTTCTCCTTCTCCACAAAAGGTGGCGCAAGACCTCTTATGCTTGAGTTGCGCGAAAGCGCGCAACTCCTTTAGCACAACTCCTGCGTGCAACTCTCTCTCTCTCCAACACTCTTTTGACTTCCATCCTCCTAAATGAGGAATGGGGAAGGGGTATTTATAGGCCTCCCAGGCCCCTTACTTCTTAAATAGTGGTGATCACCACCACTTCTTCCTTCACACAACATGCAACCTTCTTCCTTAAATAGTTGTGTTCACCCACTTCTCCCTTAAATAGCGGTGTACATCCCTTTCTAAGACAAGAATCACACTTCCGCGCCTTCAAAAAGTGACGTTCATGCACTTCTCCATACCAGATGACACCCATGCATCCCTCCATATCAGATGACGCCTGTCCTGTAAGACCCGTACCCTAGACCGTACCGTTTCGTAGACTTCCGCAATCTTCCCGGTCGAATTTCGGCAACCTTGGACCCTTAACCAACCTTGCGCCGACCCTGATTTACACGCCGTCAACCCATGTCGACTCAAACCGAGACTTGTACCAATACGACTGCACCGTCGCCGCGGTTCTGATGCCGCGACTAGCGCGCCGAGGCGATACTCTAGCCAGGAGATGTGGGCCAGCGTTCTGTGCGAGGAAAATGCCGCACGTGCGAAACCCAAGAGAATCTCAACGAGATGTCACATCAATCACCCATCAATCAATCCCATCAATCCATCACTCTTCACCCTTTCCCAAGCAAGCCTCAAAGTCAAAAAGTTCTTACACCACCCATGCTTTTCTTACACCATTTGCCACAAAAGTAAAAAAAGTGGCTCTTACACCCATCACCACCACATCAGACATCACCCATCTCTTTCTCCCTTTTACAAATCTCTCTCTCTCTTTTTCAAACCTCATTCCAAGCAACCAAGAGCACCATACGTCCAAGCCTCTCCCATTTCTCCAAGAGAGCCACAAGTGTGGCCCACCTTTCCTACCCTCTCATCTCCCATCTCAACCATCCAAATCTCATCTCATCCGTTGGAATCAAAGCTAAGGAGCCAAGGAAGCCTAGGGTGCAAGAAGAAGCCGGTGGGTGATCTTAGATAGTTGTTCTTCATTCATTTTATTTGATTAATGGTCCATATATATGGGACCCGCCTTGATGTATGTTTGTATGAGGGGCCCATAGTGGCAGGGTCCCTCCATCCTCATCGATCTCTCTCTCTCTCTCTCTCCATTTTCCTTTGTGTATGATGATTTATGGCCCACTTGATGTATGTATCTCATCCATACCATCCAAATAGTCGGCCACCTTACCTTTTTCTTATTTTTGGTATGGGTCATCCAAATGGTAGGCCACCCGGATGATAGGGGAAGCACAAATATTAGCCTAGATCCGAAACAAGTGGGCCATGTGGGACCCACCTTGATGGGGTGTTCATCCACACCGCCTGTCCAAGCGGACACACCAGTGGAGGTGGCTAAACAGTGAAGTGTTAATTGATAGGGGGTGTACTAACGTGGAGTGTGCACTGACAGTGGGTGTGGACTAGCATGGGGTCCACAGGGCCGATCCACACCGTCCACCCTTTCTGATGGGGCCCACCATAGTGTATGTGTCTCATCTAGCTGTTCACCACCCTGGACGGTGGGGCCAGATCCATAGCTCAACTGGTAGTCCGAATGGAGATACCCCGTTTCACATTGGGGTCTTGGTTTCGATCCCTGTAGGGTGGTTAACGGTGAAGTGCCAACTAACGGTGGGTCCGTGGGACCCACCCCATCCACGTCGTCCATCTTTTTTTGGTCGGCCACACCATCACGTTGGTGTCCACCGCCCTCGAATGGTGGGACTCACGTCTGTGTGGGTCCTCCCTGACCCAAATCCAAAGCTCAACTGGCGGACTGAGTGGAGATACCTCGCTGCAGCACCAAGGTCTTAGTATGGCACCCTAGTGGGTGGCTTGTCCGTAGGACCCACCTAAGATTGGGTCAGGCTGAAACTTGGCCTGACCCTTCATTCAAGTGGGACACCCACGATGGGTGGGCTGGATTTGTGAACCCCATCTCGGTGGGCCCAATAGTTGATTATGAATGTTTTAAATGGAGGGTAGCCATCTCAACTGTTGTAGTTGGTGCGGCCCACACAAGTCACGGTTCAACTGGATTTTTATGACCTAGGCCCATGCTGTAATGGGGCATTTAACTGATGGGTTAGATGCTAGCAACATCAACGGTGGGGCCCACACCACTCGACCTCATGGGACCCACCTTTGTACCCTTTCCCATATATATGGTGGGCCCTAGGTGGGACCTACCTCTGTTGTTGTCAGGAAGGCAACAGAAAAGAAAAGAAAAAAAGAAAAGAAAAGAAAAAGAAAAAGAAAGAAAAAGGTAACAACGGGCCACGTGCCCTCTCTCTCTCTACATCTCTCTCTCTGACGCTCTCTCTATCTCTCTCTAGCTTTCTCTCACTCTCTCTGACGCTCTCTCTATCTCTCTCTAGCTTTCTCTCACTCTCTCTCTCTGACGCTCTCTCTATCTCTCTCTAGCTTTCTCTCACTCTCTCTCTAATGCTCTCTCTATCTCTCTCTAGCTTTCTCTCACTCTCTCTCTGACGCTCTCTTTATCTCTCTCTATCTTTCTCTCACCGTCTCTCTCTAACGCTCTCTCTATCTCTCACTAGCTCTCTCTCACTCTCTCTCTAGCACTCTTTATCTCTCTCTATCTTCCTCTCTCTCTCTCTTAATCATCCTAACTAGTCCCTGGTGCTGTGTTTGTGCATCCAAGTGGTCCATATGGTGAGGCCCACCTGTTTGTATTGTTAGGCCCAGATTCGAGGGCCATTTGGTGCATACGAGGCTCAAGTAGCGAGGCCCATTTGTTGTATATATATGGCCCACATGAGAGGCCCATCGGTACGGCCTATTTGATTGCATGTGGCCCATTTGTGCTCTAGATGGGCCCACTTGATTTGATTCGGCCCATTCGAATTGGCCCATTGAGTGAGGTTTCGCCAGGATGTTTGTGTTGATGTTTCTTTTGGCGGTCATGCCTTAGGAGCAATGTTGGTTTGACGTCCACATTGATGGGCAATGATGGTTAGATGTCCTCATTGTGACCTTCCCTTAGGCCTTGTTAGGTCATTCCCTTCATGGGTTAACCCAAATAAGTGGGCCCCATTCACCATCTGTGATTGATCGATTTCGATTATCGGTGCCGACATCGGTGCTTTGAATATCGCACTGGATTGTCGAGACCGACGCCGACTTTGACCACGATTATCGGTGCCGACATCGATGCGATGCGATATTGGTCTGGGATTATCAAGGCCGACGCTGATTATCGACCCTGATTAGCGGTGCCGATTACCGATGCTCGAGGCCGACTCCGATTATCGATACCGAGTATGAGCATGTGACAACATGATATCATAATACATGTCCATACGCATCATCTGCATGCTTGTAATTAGATGAGTGATTGATCATAACACTTGCCTTTGAGCAGACTATTTATGGGCTCTCTGATAGGCGGAGTTGCCCTACATGAGCCCACGATACGTGCAAGATTGCTGCATGACTGGATTGTGTGATTAATGCTTCTTGCATTGTGTGACATGTGTACTGTACGCCCTAGCGACATCATGGCCGTAGCCGCCACAGGCATATCATGGTTTGCAAGATTGGATACCGAAAATCTTGTTCTACATAGGGTGCTATAGATATCCCTGGGTGAAAGTCCCTAAATGCTTATGGTACCAAGAGGTTGCTCCAGTGTCTAGACTAAGTGGGTGCATAAGTGCCAAGTGCCGATTACTAGACGGCTGCGCTTTCCACTGTGTCGTGGTCGGTTGGAAGGGGGTGCAGCCTTACCTGCCCCAGAGGAGGGGGCAATGCTAGGCTGAGTTTGACCAGCTCGAGGAATGGGTCCGCTATCGACGAGCTGCGCCCGATATTGGCAGGCAAGTAGTGAGGTCTCTTCCACTTACCTTATTGCACGTGATGGGGCGGCAATCTGGTTTAGAGTATACTAGACCCCGGTGATATCCTAGATTTGAGTTATATTGATATGTGGACTTAGATGAGGATTTGTATGCTTGAGTTACATTTCGCATCGCATGGCCTTGGTATGGCCGACCTCATTCATGTCTTG
Organism: Magnolia changhungtana; assembly: GCA_030180095.1. Lineage (NCBI taxonomy): Eukaryota > Viridiplantae > Streptophyta > Magnoliopsida > Magnoliales > Magnoliaceae > Magnolia > Magnolia changhungtana. Next base: position 1,841,107 of record JASAUF010000384.1, on the reverse strand, counting down.
CATCGCATAGCCTTGGTACGGCTAGTGGTATTCATGAATTCATCAGCATGTTCTGCATTACTCTGATACTGTATATCTGCATTACTACCTTGTGCACACACTTTCACCACCCTCTAAGCTTTCTATAAGCTTATACACGACCGTTGCGTGCAGGTGATGTCAGGACACAGCAACGTTGACATAGGAGCGTAGAGCTGATCATTTTGAAGCTTTTTATCTATCATCATTGTATTTCCCTTTATGCTCATTGTACTTGTAAAGTTTTTTATCATAGCGGAAATGTGATGGAGTTTTTGGTTATTGTTTGTGGGTTATGCCTTTGGTTATACTTATGACGAATTAAACTGATGTTAAAAATCCTCCTTGTAGCATCCCAGGATCGGAACCTGGCGTATGGGCGCTGGGAGTCGAGAATGGGGTTCTACGGAGGCTGTCGGCGCCAGATTCGGCGATCGAAAATTTTGTGAGCCCGGTTTCCGAGTTTGGAGCATGACATGTCCATTCTTCTACATCAGATGACGTCCATCCATTCTTCTACATCAGATGACGTCCATCCATTCTTCTACATCAGATGATGTCGATCCATTCTTTAACATCAGAATGTGGAGTGTACAACCTCTTCTAACATGGAGCAACGCTTCGTAAGGCTTCTATACTTGTTATGGGCATGCAACCCTGGGAAGGATTTGTAAAATGGAATTCCCTTGCTGATGCAATAAGCATGTAATGAATTGGAATTTTTTTATGCCTTAACAACTTGAGCACTCAAATTCTCATCATTCTTGGTTGTCCATTCCTTGCCATATCAAATGCAATAATTAATTAGAGGAAATGAGTTATGAGTTTGTCTTTTGGAAATATGACATTGGAGTTAAATATCTTTTTCAATACAGGCAAACAATTAGAGGAAGATGAGGGTTCGCACGATATTAACCTGATCGACTCTTTCATGGAAGATAGTACTTTTCTGACCTTATCCTCTGATCCTCTAGAGACGTGTCTGACCCACTCCATGATTTAGATGATGATGTGATTAGAGAGATGGGAACCATACTGGATATTATGTCGGTACTTGAAGTTAACCAGTGGAGGCCACAATTTGAAGAATTACCCTAAACTATGTAGTGCCTCTACCGTCTAACCTCAAGGCACCGAAGCTTGACCTAAAACCTTTGCCCTCTGATTTGAAATATGTATATGTAGGTCATGATGAGACATAGCCGGTGGTGATTTCTTCCCACCTTGAGCAAGAACAGTAAAGTATGCTTATCTCTACTCTCATCGAGCATAAGGGAGCCCTTGGATGGTCGATTGTGGACCTCAAGGAAATTGACCCTTCGATTTGTACTCACCACATTTATCTAGATGATAATGCTAAGACCTCACAACAACCATAACGTAGATTAAATCCAAACATGAATGAAGTAGTTAATGCTGAGGTTGTTAAGCTATTAGATGTGGGTATCATATACCCTATATCAGATAGCCAATGGGTGAGTCTAACTCAGGTGGTTCCTAAGAAGTCCAGAATCACCATAGTAGCCAATGTCAATAATGAACTCATGCCAATTAGAGTTACTACTGGTTGGAGAATGTGCATTAACTATAGGAAATTAAATACCGTCACGAGGAAGGACCACTTTCCTTTGCCTTTCATTGATCAAAGTTTAGAAAGGCTAGCTGGTCACTCATACTATTGCTTCCTTGAAGGGTATTTGGGCTACAACCAGATATAGATAACCCTTGAAGATTAGGAAAAGACCACATTCACATGTCCCATTGGCACCTTTGGTTATTGAATGATACTATTTGGACTATGTAATGCCCCCGCCACTTTTCAGCGATGCATGATGAGTATTTTTTTGACATGGTGGGGCAATATTAGAGGTGTTTATAGACGATTTCTCTGTTTTTAGTCCATCCTTCAGCGATTGTTTGAAAAATCTTAAATGTGTGCTAAAGCGATATGAGAAAAAGAACATGGTACTAAATTGGGAGAAGTGTCATTTCATGGTTCGTAAGGGAATAGTCCTTGGACATATCATCTCGTCCAAAGGAATTGAGGTAGATAAGGCTAAGATTGATCTTATTTCTAACTTACCTCCACCCAAGAACATATGAGACGTGTGATCCTTCTTGGGACATGTTGGATTTTACAGAAGATTTATAAAGGACTTTAGTCACCTCTCTAATCCTTTATGCAATCTACTTTAAAAGGATGTACTATACGAGTAGACTAAGCAATGCCAGGAGACTTTGTCTAAGCTCAAGGGCATGCTAACCACCACACTTATCATACAGCCATCCGATTGAAGCATTCCTTTTGAACTTATGCATGATGCATTCGACTATGCTCTTGGGGCGGTGCTAGGCCAAAGAAAAGATAAAAAGACCTATGTTATACACTACCTAAGTAAAACCAAAAATCCTGCCCAAGTGAATTACTCTACTATGGAGAAGGAACTCTTAGCCGTATTATTCACTTTGGAAAATTTTAAGTCCTACTTGATCGGATCCAAGATCATCATTTATACTGATCATGCGACACTCAAGTATCTTCTTTCTAAGAATGGTGCTAAGCCCCACTTGATAAGATGGATCCTTCTACTCTAGGAATTTGATTTGGAAATACAAAATAAAAAAGGGAGTAGAAAATGTAGTGGCTGACCATATTTCTTGCCTTGATCTCCTTGATTCCCTTGAGATGACATAGATAAATGACATATTCCCTAATGAACAATTGTTTAAAGTCTCTCACTCACCTTAGTTTACTAATATTGCTAACTATCTTGCCACAGGTTTCACGCCAACACATTGGACTGCGCAAGATAAGAAAAAATTCTTCGCCAGGTATGTAAGTTTTTCTAAGATGATCTGTATTTGTTTAAATAATACCCAGACCAAATCTTAAGGAGATTTGTGCCAGATAATGAACACCAAAGTGTCATCTCCTTCTGTCACTCACAAGCCTGTGGTGGTCACTTTTTTACTAAAAAGACCACGACCAAGATTTTACAGTGTGGCTTTTACTGGCCCACAATGTTCAGGGACACTCATGAGTTTTACAAATCTTGTGAGCATTGTCAGAAAGTGGGAGCATTGTTCCATCGAAATATGATGCCCTTCAACCCCATTCTTATCATAAAAGCATTTGATTGTTGGGGCATTGAATTCATGGGACCATTCCCCTAATCATTTGAGAATTTATACATTCTGCTAGCAGTAGACTATGTCATTAAATGGGTCGAAGCAATTCTATGCCGAAACAATAACCATCAAACGGTTATTAAATTCTTAAAAGAAAACATTCTTTCCCGATTCGAAACGCCTCAAGCCATCTTTAGTGATGTGGACTCACATTTCTGTAATAGGCCCTTTGCGAACTTAATGAAGAAATATGGCATCTCTCACAAGGTAAGCACTCCATACCACCCACAAACAAGTGGGTGAGTTGAGATTTTTAACAGGGAGATCAAACACATTTTAGAGAAAACGATTAACCCTGATTGAAAAGATTGGTCAATCCAATTGACCGATGCTTTATGGGCTTACTGTACTGCATTTAAAACCCTCATTGGAATATCTCCCTTTAAACTTGTCTATGGGAAGGCTTTCCACTTACCTGTGGAGTTGGAACATAGGGCCTACTGGGCGATTAAAATTTTGAACTTCAATTTAGACAATGCTAGCTCGCTACGCAAATTCCAGTTTAATGAACTCGAAGAAATCCAGAATGATGCATACGGGAATTTGAGAATTTACAAGGACAGAATGAAGGTGTTTCATGACCAACACATTCTCAAAAAATCATTCACACCAGGTCAGAAGTCCTTTTATATAATTCTCAGTTACATCTCTTTCCAGAAAAACTCCGATCTCGTTGGACCGGCCCTTTCACTGTTACTAATGTTTATCCTCATGGAGCCATCGAGATTCAGAATCCAAACAATGGCAATGATTTCAAAGTGAATGGACATCGTTTAAAGCCATTTGTTGAAAATTTTGATTCAGAGGACATGTTCATGCCTCTAACTGATCCTATTTGCTAGGATTCTCACGCCCCAAACTTAAAAATCGGGCCCACGAAATTCCCGATCTCCAAATCCGGCAGCGACAGCCTCCCTAGTACCCTATTCTCGGCTCCTAGCACCCATACACTAGGTTCCGATCCTGGGATCCTACAAGGAGGATTTTTATAACATAAGTCTGTTTCATAATCAGCATAACCAAGATCATAACCCACAAATAATAACCACAGGAGCATCGTCACAAAATCCACTAAGAATAAAAACTTTTACAATACAAGGTGCATAAAGGAAAAGATACAATGGCTATAATAAAACTCCAAAAGAAAGCTCTGCGGCACGCTCCTGGTCCTGCTCAGCTACTGCCCAGTGTCACCTACACGCATCAATCATGCATAAGCTTATAGAAAGCTTAAAGGGTGATGTAAGTGTGTGCAGGATAGGTGCTAAGTATGCAATATTAGAGTATGCGGAATATGCGGGTAAGATCATGAATACCACTAGCCATAACAAGGTTATACAAGGCAGGATGCCATCAGCCATCCCAAGGCTATGCTACACCGAGCATGAATGCTATCAGCCATACCAAGGCTATACAATGCGAGGCCTATATAGCCCAATGTTGTATGCAATATGCAATGCGATCACACTAGTCCTCATATCAAATCCACATATCAGTAAATTTCCTCTATGGGAAATCTCTGGGGTTAAATACACTCCACATTGACTGCAGCCTCCCTAGCCGTGCAGCCCAGCGAGCGTAAGAGACCTCACTACCTACCTGTGGTCTACTAATACCTACTCGGCTCGTCGGTAGTGGACCCATTTGTGAGCTATTCAAACTCAGCCTAGCTTACTCTCCCTCACTCAGGCGGGTAAGGCCACACCCCCTTCAAACAGACCACGACACAGTGGGAGATGCGGCCTAATGGTATTCGGCACCGACGGTCATGTTTTCACTTGATCTAAACATTGAAGCATCTCCTGGTACTATAAAAATTTTGGGACTTTCACCCAAGGACATCCTATGTGACAATACTAGAACTAAGCATTTTTGGTGTCCAAAATTTGGCCATCCATGATGTGCCTATGGAGGCTACAACCCTGATAATGCTAGGGTGAACAATAACCATGCCATGCAAATGCTAGCTGCATGAATCATACCAATCAACCATGCGTCAGTCCTGCACATACAGCGCGCTCATGTGGGATAACTCCATCACTCAGGGAGTCCCATAAACAACCTGCCCAACAACACATACCATGATCCATCACCCCTCAACCAAGCATACATATGATACACATGGGGATGAATCATGAAGATAAACTAAGCATAACATGCGGTGATGTTGTACTCTCCTCTTAACAAGGTCGGGTCTAGGTACTTAGATGGTTCTACGTGGTATGGAGGAGTATAACCAATAGTGGGGGCCCAATGGTTTGGGGTAGCCCACAATGTCTAGGTAAGCAATATTATGGGCCTAATAGATGAGAATGGGCCTAACAAAGGGCCTAGGGGAGTCACAATATGGACATTTAACCACCATTATTCCCTATAAAGCAGCCTAATAAGGAACCTAGCTAAAACAAGGCCCAAGGCCCAGATACAACTATGAAAAGAAAATGGGCATCAACCCATAACAACTCATACCACATGATGGGCCTCAAGAAATGGCCCAAAGCCTATATACATCAACATGGGCCTAATGGGGCACACCATGGCCCAAGTACAATGGCTATCGAATTCATGCATTATGATGGGCCTCATGGGCAGCCCATATGCCCAAATACATAAATAACACATATCCAAGATTTGGTAAAATGGGCCCTACAATTCAGCCCAAGACTAGGCAAGATAGATGGGCGACAAGGGTCCAATTACATATAACATTTCAGCCCACAAAGTCCAGCACGATATGAAAATAGTCTATTCACAAAACTGGGCTCAAGACTAGATGTACAATGCTATTTGGGCCGGCTGGATGTCCAAAAATCTGGACTGTCATGGTCCTCAACCATCAGCCCAAAAGCAGCCTCCCAAGGCACTAATTAAGCCCAAAAATCTCAAAAAAATATAAGCATGGTGTGTGTACACAATTCTCTCAATATGATGGGCCTCACATCTTCACAATATTCAGCTACATGCAGAATTTTCTTAAGGTCTTGCTGGACATTCAGCCCACGCAACTTCCTTAGCCTGCTGAGGTCTAGCAGATGGTAAAACTGAGTGAACGGTGATATGATGGCCAGCAGTAATCACAGTGGGCCCCATTAGATGGAAGGTGTGTATACGACATATAAATCAGTGGGCCTATGCTGGACTGCAAGTCCAGCAGTATTCCCAAATGGCTTGGATGGTCTAGGCGGTCCCAATGGGTTAGACGGCTGGTCCTTCAAACACCCAAGGTGGGCCCCACTTGTGGACATCCACCAGGGGAGGTGGACCACGTCCAAGTGGGCCACATAAAAGGGGGACGGTGTGAATAAAACACATTATCAAAGTGGGCCGCATGGGGGGAAAAGAACGGCCAGCCATCTGTTGGACGTTAGCCCAACTGGAACGTCCAGTAGGTTGGCTACTAGCCCAGCACAATAACCCCTAAAAATGGGCTGATCTGATGGTCCACATGCACCTGCGATGGGTCTTAGCAAGGTTGCCTTAAGATTGGTAAGGAAAAAAAAGTCATAGGATCATACAAACTGGAATTACAGAAATGAACAGCAAGGTTTTAGAAATAAAAATACTGCTGGAAATTATTTTTGTCCCTGCACGCTACACCTAATGGAGTGGGCCCAGGCCTGCTTGAAAATGAGGTAAATGGGTGGTCAACAAGCACCCCTAAATGTACAGTAAGGTGGGGTCCACAAAAATGGCCCACCATCCCCAAAGATCAAGCTGATATGCGTGTTTTCCCTTCATACAGGGTGGCTGGACGGTCTAGAGACTTAGACCGTCCCACACCTTGGGCCTGCTCCACGGATGTTCCAATTAGGGAGGAATGGAGGTGGTTTCCATCATACATCAAGGTGGGGTCCACACCTCTAAGAAACACCCCTCAGTAGGGAGAAAGAAAAAAAAAGCTACATGCAAGGATAAATTCCATACCAAAAATCAGCAATCAATGGCCCAGAAAATAGCCCAAAAATATCTGGACAACAACATACTATTGGACATATCAGTCCATAACTTGTTGGACAAAGGGAAATACCCCAAATAAACCATGATGTGGCCTACCTTAGTGGACCCCACAAATCCCCAGACCAAGACACCACATTAAGTCTCCTTGCATGTCATAAAAGGATAGCAAGTGGGACACCCAACGTCCAGAAAATGGATAGCAAGGGCGTCCTTCCTTGTTGGATGGTCTAGACGTCCTAGGCACACCATGTGGCCACACACATTAGGGGAATAATAAGAGAGAAAGAGAGAGATGATCATGGCCACAGGAGAAGGGCTCCGCCACTATTGAGTCCTCCATCAATCACAACCATACATCATAATATTTCATCAACATATCACATGGATCTATACATGCATGGCCCTACAAATAAAAAATCTGAGGTGGGGATACCATCCCCACCATGGATCTAGGGTCTAGATGACCCAATCAAACTATGGATCAAGGAAAATCATCATGATGGGTTCCATGGAGAATGGCCCTATAATGGTTCATGCATGCATAAGGTGGGCCATTGGCCACACCTACGGGGTCAAGGAGGACCTCCACCACTGATTGGTGGGTCCTACAAGCTTCCAAGAATAAATGAAAGAAAAAATAGAAAAACTAGACTAGGAGCACACCCACCTCTAAGATCTTCCTTCTTCTTCTAGCCTCGGGTTCTTTAGCTTTAATGGAGGAGATGGGTTTTAGAGGGCTACATTGAGGGGGATTAAGGGAAGATGGGGCTGGAAAGTTTAAGAAGGGTGGGACATCCCAAGTTCTCTTGCAAATGGGGGAGAGAATGAATGAGGGAGAAAGAGAGAGATGGGGAGTTGTATCAAAATAATCATGGGTTTGTAAGATACTCATGGGTCTTGGGAAGAAAAGTCATCATGACACATGGGATAGGGAGAGAAATGATTATTTTTAAGAAGAAAAGTCCATGATTGCTAGTCTAGGTAGGTTGGGCTATATGCCAGGCTAGGTAGGAAAGGCTATAGGTAATGATGGACTAGGGTGATGTCATCACCTAGGGAAATATGTACATGCAATAGGTGGGTCCTACAATCACGATCAACGGTCCAAATATTGCGCGAGCTACAACTTTTGATCTACACCTCGGATTGACTCACGAGACGCGGCATTGAAACCGCGGCGACGATGAGGTCACAAAGGCATAGGTTTTGGGTCAAATCGGTTCGGGTTTACAGGGCAGAACTTAGAAATGATCGTAAATGCTACCTAGAGGTCACGGGTTGCTGGAATTTGACCGAAAAGACCATGGGACATAACGGAATGGAATGAATACTAGGTTATGGGTCTAACCAGGATTAACCTCCAAGTCTAACAGAGGTGTAGTTAGGTTTACTGCTTTCTGCCGTTTTAGGATAGTTTGCTTTTTACTATTTTAGGATAGTTTGCTTATCGTGTATTTGACTCTTTTGTGTTATCCCATCTTCACACTGAGATCGTGGGAAAAGCCTCAAAATTTCTTCTTCAAGTATTATCTTTCCACCACTTCCCTTTTTCTTTTCATTGCCTCTTTTGCATTACATGCTTATTTCTTTTACATTGAGAATAATGTAGATTTTAGGTTGGGGATGGGGGATTAGGTAAACTAATCAGTTTTTTTCTTAGTCCTTGAGAAAAAATCATGGAAAAGTGTAAATTTTTTTAAAATTAGAATTATAAGATGCTTAATGTTGATGATTTATGTCTCTTAAATTCGGTTACTTGGAGATTTCAAAGATAAGTTCAAATCATTAATCCATGAGTAGAAGTTTTAAATATTGATCAAGTCATGATTTCACATGTCACATCTAGCCGTCACATTAAAGCTTCAATCAACATTGAATTGTTAACTTGGTAATTATTTAACATAGAAGGAACCAACCTAGGGAATTTGTCCATCATATTAAAATAATAATAATAATAATAATAATAATAATAATAATAATAATAATAATAATGCCCAGTTAAAAAAACAGTTGTCTTTGAAAAGGCCACCTATTAAAAATCTTTAAAAAGGTTAACATAACATGAAAGCCATCAATGAAAAAATCAAAAGCTGGAAGAATAAAAGGGGAATTAAAAGATAACTTTAAGGCAAGTTTCGTTTTAGGTTTTGGTTGTCCTGAATGCTCTTTTGATTATTAATGTTATCATGAAAATGAAGAATTGAACCTTTGATTGTGATAAGTCCAGACTTCATTATGCACCTATGAAACTCAATGTTTGGAATGGTTCTAATTGGAGGATTAATGCTTTGAACTTGATTATGAAGTTTACCGAGTGCTAGAGTTTAGGAGAGAATAACGCTTAACATTGATGTATTTTGAAACTCTATTATTTGGATTGTTTTTAAAACTTCTTAAGCTTATGGAATTATACAATGGGTTCGAAATATTTTTCGCATACTTTGCTTAGGACTAGCAAAATGCTGGTTGGGAATTGTATTGAGGGTCAAATATTGCATATTATCTCCCATTTATATCTTGGTTTTATGAACATGGTACTGCTTAATGTCTTATTTTACTCATGTTTGTGTTACAAGGTGAATTTAAGAGCTTGGATTGGAAAATGTATTAAAAGCATGAATTTAATGCTCAAAGATTACCAAGGCAAGGGATGGATCTTAGGAGACCAAGATTGAAGAATTCACATGTCAAAGATCCAGGGAAACTAAGTGAGGAATGTAGAGAATTAAAGATTTAAAGTGAAGAAAAGGAATACTGAAATTGTCCTGAAAATAAACATATTCCTAAAATTGTCCTGAAAAAGCATATTCTGAAACTCGGAGTCTATTTTAGTTGTGCAGATAGTTGTGCAGAGTGAAGTATATTTTGAAAAACTGTGCGGAGTGAAGTTTAATTTAGCAAACTGCAGAGAGTGCAAATTTGAGGCGGTTTCTAGATTTTTCCAACTATGTACGAAAGTTAGTGTTGCACAACTATAAATAGGAGTCCTCAGGGCATCCCTGTGCATCATCTAGGGTTTAGAGGAGCAAAGCACAAGAGTGGAGAGTCGTCGCCAATTATTTTTCTTCTCTTTCTCCTTATTTTTTCATATTTTCTTTTAGGGTTTTAAATCTAATCATGTCTATGGTTGGCTAAACCACTTAGCTAGGGCTAAGAGTTGAAGCTTGTAGCATGATGGGATGTTTTCATTACTTTGATTCATGTTTATGTTGAACTTACTTTGATTCTAGTTTGATATTTAAGGAATACTTTCAATTTTTTTTAATGGTTTATTGTGACTCAAAATACAGTAGATCTGCAATAGCTTTGAGTATCTTCTTTTCATGCTTTGAGATTATGAAATTAGGAAATTCGGTTGTTCACCATCGTCTCTTAGGCATGGTTCGATGATTTAATCCCTTCTAATCTTCATAATTCTCCTATGTTTGTAGAATTAGGATATCCTGTTATTTATCATTGTCTCCAGGGCATGGCTAAGTGATGGAATCACTTCCAATCATCACAACTCTCATCCATTGAGAATTAGGTCAAAGGAAGTTCAGATTTGGTTTTATTGCTATATCTTCTAACTGGATAAGATAGGACTCTGATTCCGGTTGTGTCCTTGAATCAAGTATAGTATCACCCTGATTGCTACAAGTGGATCCTTGGAAACCCTAGTTCCCACATTTAAATTTCTTAAGTTTCTAATTAAATCTCTCACAATTACTTCCTTTTATTTCAGATTTAGATTCACATCTTTTTCTAGTTCTAGTTCTAGTTGCTTTTAGAATACTCACGAGATTAGTCCTTGTGGACTCGACCTTGGTCTCACTGATATTATTACTACATCGCAACCCTACACTTAGGGTTGTCAATATACACAAGAATTGTGTCGCAATCGATGCGTGCGTGTGGCTCAGTTCCAAAGACCGAAATCATATCAATTAAGCTACTAACCCGGTGATCTAAGACAGCCTGGCTCCGCTCATCTCAACGTTCCATTCCAAGTCATCTCATCCCTCCATTTTTACCATGTTTTAGGGTTTCTGTAGCTTGAAAAAAAGTGGAAGGAATCTTTGCTTTTCTTGTGCTGGAATAATCCCGACAGTTGGTTGCCTCTATAAGCTTTATTAGTGCATTTGGGATGTCAAATATAGGGCTTTTGAAACCTACTTTGCTTTGAATACGAGATCTCATGCGAGATCTTATCGGTGCGAGAAATCGAGGTGGAATGAGAAGGGTTCATGCACCATCAAGAAATCATGATTGTCCATCCAAAATATGGACCCCACAGTGTTCAGTGTACTATCCACACTGTCCAAACATCACTAATCACAAGAACAACCATCCTATGATGAACCACCATTAATGGCTGGGTCATCTTCCCCGTTCATCTGAAAAGCCCATCATCACAGGGCAGGCCTTATTCGTTGATTAGATATGTCCTTTTGACAAGCTATATGATCAGAAAATCATCCATATCATTAGATATTGGCCATGTAAGCTAGATCTTAAACTATTTCTTATAACTCTCTCGATTAGAGCAAATGCTCATAACTAATCAATAACTAATTTATCGATTATTTGGTATTGAGGCTTATAGAAATAGGCTAATAGAGCACTATTTAAGCTTCCTTTTAGGGAAATCACTTGCCAGAAATAGAACAGAGAGAAAGAGAGGACACCATCCGTCGGTTGCCGTATTAGGTTGAGCTAACTTAGTCTGAGTCGCTGTAAGCTCGGACCGATTTTGGCATCTCAGGGTGTTCCTGATTGAGAGAGGGAAGGCTGAGAAGAAAATAAGATAGATAGGAGAGAAAATAAGAAGGAATCAAGAGAAGGGGAGACTAGCTGCACATTGTGCTCATATGAGTCGCTATTAAGTCGAGTTCGTGACTCGTTGGTTCGAGTCGCTACCGAGTTTGGTTGAATCCAAACATCTCTAAGTTCTGAGGGTAAGAAAGGGAAAGGGAGTAGAAAGGATGAAAAAAAGATCAGAGAGAAAGGAGAGAAGAGAATTGTTGCCGAGTTTGCTTAAGCGAGTTGGATTTCCGAGTCTCATATCTAGTTCAAATTTTGGCCTGGTGCAGGACGTTTAGGCTGAGAAGAGATGTAGAAGATGGAAGAAGTAGTAGAAGAAGAAAGAAATCGAGGTGTCAAGTTAATGACTCACCCCTGACTTGACTCGATTCATCTCACCAAATTTTTGGCAAGTTGGGTTGTGTTTGGTTGAGTCTAGCAAGCTACTGGACATTTTGGTAAGGAGAGAAAGAGAAACGAGAAAGGAAAGAAAGAATAAAGAAGAAAGGAAAGAGATGAGAGGAGAGAAAAAAAGAGAAGAAGATGGGAATCTGGGTTTGTTGACTCAGCTGAGTCGACTCATTGAACCAAGTCAGGGACGAGTCATGCAAATTTTGAGCTAATTCTAGCTTAACAATACTAGGAATGTTTGAGTCAGAGCTGGGTAGTAGCCACACATAGGGTTAGGTCGATTTGCACCCGAGTCCCTATTGAGTCTAGTCGACTTGCTTAGATCCGCCTCAAGTTAGGTAAGCCATTTATTCAATAATATTTGTTATTTTAATATCATTAGTTAATATTAGATTATTATTTTTAATTAGTAATATAATTAATATTATTATTACATCAATTAGAACTTGAATCCTAAAATCTAAACCTAGACCTAAACTCTATGATGAAACCCTAAGTCTAAGTAATCTAGACCCTAGGTTATGAGCTTAACTCTAGATAGTGCGTAGAACTTGGATCTAACTGTATAATTTACAATTCATGGTAGGATCTAAGTCTAAGGGCGTATGCACCTCTTAGTAACACTAGTATCCAATTCAACTCGTAAGGTGATAACTTTTTCCCTTAGGCTTTTCTCTTTCATGTTAGCTTAAGTGATAGTTACTAATTTGAATTTTAACTGATAATTGATATCTCTATTCCATGATTACTTGTGCTAGTGTTAGAATTGATATTTGAATTATATGCTCAACATTTATCTTGTATGAACATGTATATATATATATATATATATATATGTTATACTTTTATATCTTCTTATACTTGTGAATTGCTTAAATAGACCAACTATTTAAAAAGTCCATTCTCTTATTGAGTGAGTCAGCTGTTTGAAAGACCTGTTCCTTTGCAATTGAATGAGTAGAATGTTTGAAAGATCCATTATATTGCTTGAATGAGCCGACTATTTGAAAGGCACATTCTCTTACTTAAGTGAACCGACTATTTGAAAGGTCCACTATCTTACATGATTAGGTCGACCGTTTGAAAGACCTATTCTTTTACAAGTTGAATGAGTCGATTGTTTGAAAGACCCATTCTCTTGCCTGAATGGACTGACTGTTTGAAATGTCCATTCTCTTATTAGAAATGAGTTGACTATTTGAAAGGCTCATCCACATGCATAAATGAGCCAATTGTTTGAAAGATTCATTCCTTTGTAAGTTGAATGAGTCAACTGTTTGAAAGATCCATTTTTTTTTGCCTGAATGGACTGACTATTTGAAAATTTCATTCTCCTATTAGGGATAAGCCGATTGTTTGAAAGGCCCATCCCCATGCATGAATGAACCAACTGTTTGAAAGGCCCATTTTGTTGCATGAATGGACTGACGGTTTAAAATGTTCATTCATTTGACCAACTTGATGTGCGTCCCTAGTTGATATGCATTCACGCATCCATGCATTTAAAAAAGATTTCATCATTGATTGTCTTGTATGTATTCTTGTTAAACTATGCTTAACTAATGCAGCGGTGTGAAATCTTAAGGAAAATTCACACTGAGTTGGCCACTCATCCTTTGAAAATATAACTGTACAGGTAATACAGGTGGCTTGAATGATATTCATGTTCAAGTGGTTGAGGAGCAGGGTACAAAGTCTACCCCAAGAGTTGCTGAATGATCTTGCAATTTAAGACTAGTTGCAATTTATCTTGTTTGATGTATTAAATTATTATTATTATTATTATTTATTTTTGTAATTGTGATTATAAGACATTGGTTTGTATAAGTCTTCGGGCAGCCACTTGTGTATTTGGATATTATATTTCGACTTCCCCTTATGCTTGATTTGTCCCTCTTCTACTAAACTGCGAACTCTTAAAAAGAAAATAAAAAGAAAAAAAAAACGTACGTGAAATTTGGCTATCTCTAATGGTTAACACTCGAATTTTCAAAAAACGAGTTGTATACTCAGGTTTTGAAAACTGGGGCGTTATAAAGCCTCTAGGGGATAAGAGAATTTTTTTATCTTAATAGTTACACTTATGTATCAGCTTCTACCCCTCTAGTAATTCAAAAGGACTCATCTGCTTCTGAAAATAGATCGATAGCCTCTCATGTGTGTCATGCTTATGGGGATGTGGGGCACTTGAATTTTGAATGCTTGATCTAAAAAAATTTCCCAATCCACCTCAATTTGAATAGGTAAACACATTATGATTAAGAAATCGACACACCAATGAAGAATCCACCCTAAAGGATCACAAGAAAAGAAAAAGTTTCCAACCCCTCTTAAAATAACCAATTCTATGAGGAAGTTGGTAAAATATATTGCCCTCTTAAATGATCGAGAGCCTCTTCATTTTGGTATCATATATTTTTGGCTAAACTATCACTAGTCATGTTGCTTGATAGGTATATCTTTTAAATTACCATAATGTGCATGCTCCATGTTTTTCATGTTTATATACACCTTATATTCTCCTATTAGTAAGTGCTTATAGGAAAAATAATGACTTATATAACTTTTTATGTTCTGATTTTATAGGTATATCTATGAAACTATCTCCTTGTCATTTACTGACAAAAAAGGGGAGAAAGATTAAGTGTAGCACCCAAATTTCGTGTAGCCAATTATACACACTTATACACACCTAGACATATATATCTACTTCAAGAATATAGTAAAAACTTAAATATAATGAATCAATATATATGGTAGAAGTAATTAAATTTCGAGGATAAAGTTTTATTTAAGGGGGGTAGATTGTAACATCCCAAACTTTTCAATACTCAGTATTGAAAGTTCTCGAGTGTTACCATAAATTTTAATTTAGTATATACATGTCTATGTCTCCAATTTAGCATATCATAACCTTACATGTATTCTCTAACCAGAATATGACCAATTGTAACATCCAAGATGTTACGGTTTTAGCCCATGTTAATCATGTTATTTGATATATGTATCTTTCCTTAATTAATAAGAATTTTAACTTATTTGGTAAATAAATATTTATCTTTAATGATTTAGATATGAGTAATTTTGTAAGAATTGCATAAAAACGTGCCCATAACCATATAGAATCATTAGATTTCCTAAAACTCTCATATTAACAATAATTATGAAAATGCCATTAACCTAGACCCTTAAATTCTAGCTCACAGGGTTCTTATGATTCGTTTGATGTGAAATTCTATTCCATGACTATATATCATAAATTAACTATACACGTCCAATTTTAACTCTTAGATCATTATAAAAGTGGCTCATTTGACAAATTAGCCCTTTAATGATTGATTTTAGTGTTCATTGAGTGAGGAAAGCTCGGGGGTAGTCGTAGTATAATATTTCCCTTCATATGAATGACTTGTATTACCCATCATATAGAGTGACTGTAAAATATGAAAAACCTACCTTGGTAGGCTTTTCCTTGGCGCGAAGTTAGCCATTTTAGGCTTATCAACTCTTTCTAAATTTGGGCCTTCCGATTGACCCACATTACACCATCAATCGCAACTTAAATTTGGACCAAACTTTGGCCTAATAAAACTACGAGATCACACAAAATTTAGACTATGATTTATGATCCTACACCATTGAATGATGACCACCTTAAAGCCAATTCCTTCCTTTTGGCGCAATAAGTGAAATTTTATATTTAGGCATTTTTCACCATCGATCAACCACCAAATTTTGGTCAATCATCTACCTATTTTGACTACACTTTTTTTTTTCAAAATTGGGCCTATATTATTAAGCATAGATTGTTAATTAAGATCAAGTCCATTTTAGCACCTGCTAGGAGAATTTTCAAGATAGACCAATCTAAATTTCGGATCACCAGAAAAATTATGTACCCTAGCCCTATTCGACGACCCTGACACGTGAATGAATTAGATTTAAAGAAAGATCGCCATAAAAGATAAATTGGAGAAACCCAATTCAAGTGGGATGTGATACACCCTCTCTCATGCTTACTTCATTACAAAGGGGGGCGTGCGCCCCTTCTCCACTCAAAAACCCATACACAACCACTTTCTCATGTCTAAGGAAGGGGGAGAGAGAGAGAGAGAGAGAGAGAGAGAGAGAGAGAGATCCAAGCTTAAACGCTCAGCCCTTCTCTTCATTCTACACACGTGTGGTGTTTCCCTATTGTTCAAGCGACGTCGTGGTTTGTGTAGAAGCCGTCATACATCGAGATCTATATAGGATTTTCTTCTAAAGATAAGGTATGGGATTCCTTTAAGCTTATACTATTTAATTTGAATTTATACGCAGTTCTCATATTTTCACGTTAAAGTTGTGTATAGTTTGATTTTTAATGTAATTTTTATGTTGATAATTTGTTGGATAATTATGAATTATTTATTCATATTTGAATTATATTTATTATATAATTTTAATCATGTTGGGTATATTTTATGGATTGGATCATAAAAATATGCCTTAAATCGTGAAACTACATGCGTCGAACGATGCTTAGTTTACACATCGAATGGACCGAATATGCATGTCAGCAAACCATATATTTTTACTAATATTA
The DNA here is from genome assembly GCA_030180095.1 of Magnolia changhungtana. Classification (NCBI taxonomy): domain Eukaryota; kingdom Viridiplantae; phylum Streptophyta; class Magnoliopsida; order Magnoliales; family Magnoliaceae; genus Magnolia; species Magnolia changhungtana. Next base: position 1,824,165 of record JASAUF010000384.1, on the reverse strand, counting down.
ATCTAACATAAAATTCATATTTTAAATCTCAGGGCAGCGGGACTCACTTTTGAAGTAATTTAGACTTATCGGGTGACCGGTCTAACCTAAAACGCAATGTTGTGCGTATGGATTCACTTTGAAGTGTATGAACTATTTTCTACCCTATTGAGGTTTATTTTATTATAATTTCAGATTAATTAGTTTATGAAAATACCATTGTACTTTTTATGAATTCATGAGGAGTAATAGATATAAGCCTTATCCTTCGCTAATTTTTAGAGCGACATGTGTTTCCACTCTGTATTGAGTTTGCTTTTGCTCATCTATCTTATTTTGTTGAGTTAATATATTACTAATCTTTTATGGAGTTAGCTTATTACTGCTCTATGTCCCTTTATTGGGTTAGCCTTGTGTTATTTTTCTTATGTTATGCCTCGGGCATTTGTCATAAAGTTTTAAAACTCTCATGATTCGATTTAATTCTCTATTAATGCAAGTGATGTGTTGAAGGACTCACAAATAGTGACTTGTATGTATTTATCATGGACATAATGCACTCTGGGTAGTGACCCTTTTGGTTGATGCATAAATCCTTGAATTTTGACAGTGGTGCACATATCGATGTAAGTAATCTGCAATGCGTTACATCACCTTTCTAGGATTGGATGTCGCAATTAGTCGCTACATGAATAAATCGTGTTACGTAATTCATACAATCCATGTATTGTACCATCTCGAGGTGTTACATAAATCCATGGTAGTGACACACCAATGAATATTTATAGTTATGGGATGCGGAGTGAGCCAAATTTTTTATGAATTATATTCCACAATATGGTAGTCACTATGTATGATGAGTCGCACACACTATGCAAGACATGCACTCATGTAGATTTAGTTACGCATATCGATACCACTCGTAATGGTGGAGTATGAGGTGTATCGAAATCCTTACATTGTTATTATGATGAATCACTTGAATTATTATTAATCTTAAAGGACAACCATCACTCTTAGTAGGGCGTTGACCCTCTCCAACCATACAGATGATGTGGTGATGCACAGGTTGAAGATATAGGTGATGCATGATCTCCCTATGAAAGATTACGAATGACATGAGATTATGTTATTAATTCTTTCATTTTAATTTAGATTTATTTACATTTAATTCTTTAAAATTAAATATTTGTAATAAGCTCCCACCTGAGTGAGCGAATACAATTTATAATATGGTTATTTTTATTCTCATAAATTGGTACCTTCATTAATGTGACCTGAAAAAGAAAAAATTAAGCTGCAATTATGAAGAATTGATTCATTCATTTCACTAACACCTAGAATTCTTGGGCATAAGTATGTACTCGGGTGATGAAAATTCGGGGTATTACATTAAGTCCCACCAAAACAAATTGAATGTCGTTTTGCATGGTTTTTTTTTTTTTTTTTTTTTTTTTCAGGGAATTGATGACAATAGAGGGAGCATTTGAGGGAAAGCAATGCATGTGGTTATATGTCTTGTTGTATTGGAGTTGTAAATCTTTATATTTGACATGTAATATTTTGAGTTTTTTGGTTTATCATTGATATGGACCATGAAAAGGTATAGGTTAGTTTTTCTCACGTAATTGATAAAGGGAGAGATTGTCAGTACCTCGATTTTATCAATGACTTGAGCTAGGGTTTCTTGAGTCGGTTAAGCCTATATTAGAAGACTTTAAAGACCGAAAACTTGAAAAATTGAAGCATCAAGGTCGAAGACAACCAGTAAATCATGAGATGCTTTGGTAATCCTAGTCCTAGATCCCTTTTAGGTCTAAAAAAACCTTCCTTAGATAACTTGATCCATATAAAAAAATCCTTACTCATCAAGTGTGTGTCAGCTAACTTTTGTGCAAAAAAGAAAAAAAAAAAAAGAAAAAAGAAAATTAACATGCACAAGTTCGATTGATCTTCAATCAATCGAGTGAACATTCAATCGATCTTGATCGATCAAAAGCCCTTCACTCGATCGATCAAAGGTGTGCTAAAATGTCTAGCGAGCTTGCTGCCCTATTTTCATAGAAACCTTGATCGATCAACATTTCAAGTTTCATCGATTGAAAATGTGTAAGTGTCTAGCGAGCTCTTTGCCTTATAATTGAATTAAGTTTGGTCAATCGAAGGGTCGCTCAATCGATTGATGCTAGTCATTATAGATTCATTGGAGCCTTATATATATATATATATATATATATATATATATATATATATATATATATATATATAGTAATCGTTTTATAAATTTAGTAATCGGATCTTTAAGCAAATGGTGATATTGAGTGAATTAGAAGCCGTAGTCTGTCCCAATACTTTCCAACAATTTTAGGCTATCTCTCAAAGAGATTCATGCCCTCTTCATTATGATTAATCACTATAATGAACATTCCAAGCTCCATTTGATGAAGAATATGGTATATTTCATTCTATAGAGTTTAGACTCCTAATCTATAGGTAAATCCTTATCTAAACTAAATTGTATGGAATAGTTTACCATGACACGTGGAAGATTGGAGAAGCTATAGAATGATTGGCTATGTCCTAGAGGGGATGATTAGGACCAATTAAAAATTACACCAATTAATACATAATTGGCTACTTAAACCAATATACTATTTAAACTAAGCAAAGCAATTAAAACTAAGGCTTCCAAGCCAATACTGGGTCTAATCACATAGACTATAAAAGATATGCCAATAAAGCAACTAGTGTATAATTGATAATGAGTTTGTGTGTGCACTATAAGTTAAGTGCCTAGCACACAACCTAATTTAAGCATTCATATGATATAACAAATCAACACACATGTATGAATAGAAATGTACGCAATTCACAATTGCAAATACAAGTAAGTATAGTGGTTTTGTTTCCCTACTCCACTCTCGGTGGACGCACTCTCCTTGAGTGTATTGGTATTCATTATCAGAAGTTTTAAATCAGGTTCACCTCTAACCTTTACAGCCCTACACAAGGATTGAGGTCCTACACTAGAATTAATCTAGTATACACTCCTACTAGAGGCTCTTGCAAGAAACTTTAGTTGGTTTTCTATTGGCTAACCAACAACATTGGTCCTACTCCAAGGACCTACATTTACTCCTGTTGGATGCTCTCACAGAGACTAACACGTATGCACCCATGTCCAGTGAATTCGGTCTTACACAAGAGCCTAGGTCCTATACAATAACCTATCGAGTTTGGGTTATAAACTCTTACCTTCAATCCTACACAAGGAAAGAGAGTATGGACTCAGTAAATGACATTTGTCAAATTGAGCCCTTTTAATGTATCGTGATTAAGTCACTTCTTCAAAGTTATCTCATGCTTGAACTCGCTCCTCAATTGCTTCTTTGATCATTGATATTGATACTTACTAATACTTCAGCTCCAAGATCAAAAACCTTGCATTCGATGCTCCATCCGAGGTGACCAAGGTGATGGGAGGGTGGTAAAATCCCATACAACTAATAAGTAATTGAAATCATGGGGGATTCATGTAGAAGGGTCTTCTAGAGGATTTAGACAAAGAATATGCTAATAAGATTGGGTGTAAATACTATAAAATGGTGGAGTTCAAGTTCATCTTCTGATTGGAGGTTGAAATCCTCTTTAGAGTGTTAGAGCTCATGAAGATGACTTGAAACTCATGAGATTAGAGGTCTAGAATGTGGGATATTAATATGGAATCACATATCCTTCTATTACGCCAAAACACCCTCAAAATATCCAAAAATTGAATGCCTATTTTACAGAGTTCGTAATACAACATTAGTTAGCAGCTCTGGCGATTAGATCGAAAGGCCCTTCAATGGGATCGAATGTCCTTCAATAGGATTGAACACATTATCGATCCCACTGCGAAAATTTAGAAGTATATCTGTGGGGCTGCTAGATTGTTTCTTCGATCAAATCATGTGGTTCTTCGATTCCATCAAGTCTCATTAACATCTTGTCGATAAGATCGAAGATCACTCAAAAACTGATGATTAGGTATATAATTTCATAACAGCTTCTAACCTCTTTTAACCTTATCATATTCCAATTAAGCTTTTAAGGCTAAAGGATGATTAACAAGGTTTACCTATTAGTGTAACACCCCGGATTTTTGCCAACCTGGAATGAGACGTCCTTAGGCAATGGGTCGATCCTAACACCTTAGTAACTTGTCAGAACTGAATCCCACAGTCTAAAATCGATCCTTAACCCATTTCCTTCACAAATCCAACCCTTCACCACCTTGATCTTCCAATTTTTTAAAGCACTTTCGCCCTAGACACTATCTTAAACTAGCTAAGTAGTATTACTTGGATCACTTTATATACAAACTACAAAGGACTAAGTACCACCTCAGACGAAAATCACTTAGGATTAAATCCTTTAGAAATTTGACAAAGTTAACTAAGTGCTAAACTAAATTAGCCATGAAATCCATTTGAATCGCTTTAAATACGATCTGCAAGACTCAAAACTTGTAGAATCATTGACGCTAGGTTACCCTAAAACTTAGGATCAATCTCATTACCCTACTTTGCTCACGGAGCATCTCAAAACTTCGTATTAGGTCTAGACCGCACATCGGAAATCCGATTAACACGAAGTTAAGGAACTAGGACCGCCTCACTGGACTTGACAATCATCTCAAAAATTAGGTCCATCCGATGTCCCACGGCCATTCGTTTCGATTCGAAGTGAGGGTGTGTGAAAAACACTATTCCCATTTCAAAATAAATATCAGGAATAGTGATCTGGCACCATTCGTTGACGCGTCAGTATTAAGCAACCTGACCGTCGAATCGAGACCAAATTACACCCTCGGATTAAGAAAATTTCGAGAACATTTACATGTACTTGGAATTTCGATCGTGGCCCACCGACCGTCGAATCCGAAAGTGGTCCGCCACGTGCGATCCGGGAATCCGATCGAGTCAAAAACGTAATCCCACATAGATCCATAGGTGGTGAGCTTAAGTCGACATTTGGCTCAAGGAGGGCCACCGAGACCTCTCTTTTAGTGGAAAAGTGACGAAATACCTATATTAGCAAGAAACCCTTGAACCTGAGTCTATTTTGGGAAGGTTTTAGGCTATAAAAGGACCTTAAATCCTCTCCCATTCCAGCCATACAAATTTGGATTTGAGAGAGAGAAAAGAGAGAAAAGTGAGGGAGAAGTGGGAGCTACTCCTGCCGTACTTCCCTCTGCTGGCTCCACGGCCGCACCGCCTCTTTCTTCTTGCCGTTTTCCCGCGATTAAGCGTCATTTCTAGGTAATAAACCCTAACCCTAACTTTGTTTGGGGATTAGACAGTTGTAGGTTAGGAAATAGCTAACCTATTTCATTCTCTAGGTTGCCAAACTCCCGTATACGGAAGCTTAGCGAACCTATCGACTCCATTACGATTCTACGACACAAGGTGCAGACTTTAGGTGTATAGGTTATGGTTTTCAACGCTTTCAATGTCAGATAATGGTAGATTCATGATCTGCATGCAATTGCACATGTACAAAGTGCTTTCCGTTTTCTGTTTCGATTAAAATAATAGAATTTGGAATTTCACATACTCTAGGTATTCGTATAAAATACCGTATACGTATTTTTTATGGAAATGTGGTTGACATGTTTATTTGTCGTATGGATATATGACGTATGGATAAAATACTTATTTGGCGAAAGGATTCGCCTAAATACATGTTTACTAATATATACCATGTATGTAGAAATACGATATTGTAAAAGTAGTATACGTGTATATTTTAGCGATGTGTTTGTCATGATTAATTGTTGTATAAATATATTATGTACGTATAAATTAATTGCTTGGCGAAAGGAATCGCCGTATTACAAGCTCCCTTGTAAATACTACGTATATTGAAATTGTGTATACTATAAATACTGTATATGTGTGAGTTTTGGAAATGCAATTGTCATGATTATTTGCGGTATGATTATGGTATACATGGATAAAACAATCACTTGGCTAAAGGATAGCCCTAATACATGTTTTGCTAACATACACTATGTATGTTGTATTAGTGTATTCTAAGTGTTTGTGAAAATGACTGAATGGGTATAGAATCCCCATTCGTGCTCGCCATGACTAATTGTCATGGATTCATGATTGTTGTATTGGCGATACCCTTTTGACGAAAGGATTTGCCCTAAATCACGCCACGGCCAATAGACACCATATATGCTAAAATGTGTGGCCCAAGTGTTTGTGGAAATGACTGAATGAATATGGAACTTGGATTCCTGCTTGCCATGACTATCCGTCGTGGGTGTACGCGTGTTATGATTGGGGTAACTCCCTAGTGAAAGGATTTGGCCTAATGCCTATGTGATCGACATATGTCATGTATATTGATGCATGTTTGTTTTAGTGTTTCTTGAAATGTCTGAATGAGTAGTAGTTAGCAAATTGTAATGTATAAGGGTGTTGAGATATGATTCTCAGCCTCTTTTAACTATGTGTATGATCTCCTTGGATTATTGTGTGATTAGGAATTGAACATGTATAAACTCATGCTTGTGTTGTGATTCATAACATGCTCAATCGCTTTATGATTATAACTATGTAATGCATATGTTTAAATTTATATTTACGTTGTATGATCCGTCATGGGTGATGGGGAGCGGTGCAACGAGTGCGTCTAATGACCACAGCGATAAAAGGAAAATACCATACCTTGATTGTATGAGTGGAATCTTGATCCATTCTTGCTTTATTTATCCGCAATTGATTGTGTTTGGGGCTATGATTATGGCCCAGTGCAATCGGTAACGGATTGAATTAAGTGGTGAGATTCATTTGCCACGTGGGATGTGTTCGACGAACTTGTGTCGTGCGTTGCACATCGGCGTGGCTAGGCCACACGAAGTTGTTTATGCACTTCATGTCGTGCAGCTCCAACGGGCAATCGTGCTAGTCGAGCTCGTCAAGTAACCCAATCTGCCTTATGCATGTTCACCCTGTTTGGACGCTACTGCTTGAACCTAGGGTACTAAACTTACCAGTGACACCCCCTTTTAACCATGGTACCTTGATCCGCTAAGACGCATGAGCCGGGCATGGTAGTATGGGACACCGTGGTCGAGCTGTCGGCCTACGCTGGGGCCATGTGCCTCCCCGTAGTGACCATTGCGCATCCAAACTCGTGAGCCGAATACGGTGGTATGGGACACTATATTCGAGCTGTCACTACTTACGGCGAGAGCCGAGTACGGTGAGACCTGTGCTCGTGCTGATGGGCGACGAGTCCTCCGTAGTATCTTCGAGTATACTCCAAGGGTCTGTGATTGGCGACGAGTCTTTCACAGCAACTAGAGTATGAGTTGAGCCGAGTACGGTGAGACCTGTACTCGAGCTGACGGCTAGTGATTGAGCCGAGTACGGTGAGACCTGTACTCGAGCTGAAGGCCAGCAATTGAGCCGCATACGGTGAGATCTGTATCCGCGCTGATGGGTGACGAGTCCTTTGCGATGCCTTCACTATGCTTCTCAAACCATAATATCGTATGAGATTAACTAAGATTGACGACCCTAGAATGGATCATGTTTGGGAATGATACAAGGGAGGTACCTTAGTTTCCCAATATTGTTGTTTGAAATGGACTAATAATAACTTGGTAATCATGAGCATCATCGCACCGCATGTGCTTTTGTAACGACCTGAAAAATTCCGTACATTGGGTCGAGTACCACCTCGACTAGAAATCACATAGGATTAAATCCTTTAGAAATTTAACAAAGTTAACTAAGTACTAAACTCAATTAGTTATGAAATCCGTTAGGATCGCTTTAAATATGATCTGCAAGACCCAAAACTTACAGAATCATTGACGCTAGGTTACCCTAAAGTTTAGAACCAAACTCATTTCCCGTCTGCTCTTGGGAATGAAACGAAACTTCGTATTAGGTTTAGATCGCACATCGGGATTCCGATTAACCCGAAGTTAAGGAACTAGGACCGCCCCACTGGGCTTAACAATCATCTTAAAAATCGGCCTTATCCGATATTCCACGGCCATTCGTTTCGAATCGGAGCGAGGTAGTGTGAAAAACACTATTCACAAGCCGAAATAAATATCTGGAATAGTGATCTGGCATCGTTCGTTGACGCGTCAGTATAAGCAACCCGACCGTCGAATCGAGACCAAATTACACCCTCGGATTAAGAAAAATTTCAGAACATTTACATGTACTGAATTTCGATCGTGGCCCACCGACCGTCGAATCGAAAGTGGTCCGCCACGTGCGATCTACGTATCCGAATGAGTCAAAAACGTAATCCCACGTAGATCCATTGGTGGTGAGCTTAAGTCGACGTTTGGTTCAAAGAGGGCTACCGAACTCCCCTTGAGCCGGAAAAGCGTCGAAAATCTTATATAGGCAGTGCCCCATGAACCTAAGTCTATTTCCGTAATGTTTGAGGCTATAAAAGGGCTTAGAGCAGCCCCTCTCACAGCCATACGAATTTTGGGAGAAACCCTAGAGGGAGAGAGAGAAAAGAGAGGGAAAGACTTGGAGATCGTTCTTAGATCTTCCCGCTTCTTTGGCTTGCTACACGGCCTACATCTCTCTGATCTAGACACTTTCCCGGCGTATTCCGCCTCATTTGAAGGTAAGAAAACCTAACCCTAGGTCTGATTTGAGTTGGAATCGAGGTAGGATGCATTCCGACTAACCGATTCCGCTCTTTAGGCTAGAAATCGCCTGTAGACGGAAGATCCATCACCCTTGCTGATTCGTTCCGTTTCCAAAGGCAAAGGTGAGGACTTTAAGCTTATAAGTTACGGTTTTCAACGCTTTCAATGTCAGATAATGGTAGATTCATGATCTGCTTGCAATTGCACATGTACAAAGTGCTTTCCGTTTCCTGTTTTGATTAACGGTGTGAAATATGGAATTTCACATATTGTAGGTATACGTATAAATACCGTATACGTATTTTTTTTGGACAAATGCTTGACATGTTTATTTAATGTTTAATTATATAACATATGAATAAAATACTAGTTTGGCGAAAGGAATCGCCAAATTATATGTTTACTTGTAAATGCGCCGTATGTCGAAATTACGTATTGTAGAAATACCGTATACGTATTTCTTTTGGAATAATGTTTGACATATGTATTTAATGTATGATTATACAACACATGATTAAAATACTAACTTGGCGAAAGGAATCGCCGAAACCTATGTTCCTTTGTAAACACTATGTATGTCGAAATTGGGTATACGTGAAAGTACCCTATACGTATAAAATTCGCTGATGTGTTTGCTATGTTTATTTACTTGTATGAATATGTTGTATATGTATAAAATACTAGCTCGAAGCGGACAACCCTAGTACACACTTCCCTAGCATACGTCATGTATGTCGAACTATTGCATTCCAAGTGTTGGTGAATTCACTTGTGAGTGTAAGTGCTTAAGTGTTAGAATCTTAGGTAGGTGCTGAGGTGGGATTCTCGGTTGCCTTAGAGTCGCATAGGTCACTCTCCATGTGGCTGTTCACTCTAACCACTCGCCTACGAAATGTAAGTATTTGTATACTTATTTACATAATGCTTTATAACATGCTTTTGAACATGCTTTGTGACTTGTTGTTAACATGCTTCATGTTATGCTTATATTACGCCTGCTAGTGTTCTTGAATTACCATGTTATCATGCCTCTTAAAACATTCCTAGACCATTCACAACCCTTTAAATAGGGATACCAAGTAATGAGAATGAAATCAGAAACAAAAAAAAAAAAAATGAAATAATAAGAATAATAAATATATATATATATATATATAATAGTAAGAGTCCTATTTGGCTTCACCAAACCGTCCTCCTAATTATCTTAAGTTCTTTGCGCGATGAGCGCAACTCCTAAAACCCAACGGATGAAGAATCATTAAACTAAACTACCATTTTTAGCAAAATGAAATTGAAACGGGAAAATTACCGTTAATCGGAGGGTTTTCTCACAATTCCGAACTGCATGAACCAGTGGCCCAAGTTGGTTGGCTTCATTATCTCGTTCTACCCCAAATTCATATATTTTACATCAGATAACTCATTCCGGATTACAAGTTACGTTCACTTATTCCGAAACTACCCGAAATGGAGCGAATCGGGATCGGGGGGCCAAACGGAACACTTCCGGAGGGATCTAAGGTGGGACCCAGGGATTTTTGGGGCCCAGGGGACTGGAGGATCACAACCATGGAGCCCCATTTCCCAATTTCCAAAATTTTTTGGCGAGGCCCTCGTGGGTTGGCGAGGCCTCGCCGGTTCATCGGTTGGGCCGGGCTCGCGGTTCGGGCCGGTCGACTTTGGGGTCCCTACAACCCCCCGCCCTATCTCCCTTCCTAAAACCCTTTCGAAAATACCCACTTCCTTCACAAACCCCTCCCTTGGCCGTTTTTCCCTTCCACCTTGCTGCCCTCTCTTATAGAACGCCTCTCCACCTCTCTTCTCTACTGATTTCGGCCACCCCTTACCATCCTCCATCGTAGTACGCTGCCCTCTCCTCCATTTCTTCTTCTTCCCACTCGTTTGGACCCCCTACACGTGGTTGGAGGTCCCAAAACCGTGAGAGTTATCTCCCAAACCGTCCTTCCCATCTTATTTCTCCATTTCCCTGATCCTTTTCACCTCCCACGCCTGTTAGATCTGCTGATCGTGAAGAACTTGGGAGATCAGCCCCCTCTTTCCTATTTCGTCGATTTTCTATGGTCCTTTTGGGTGTTGTGGCGACCCTTTTCTCCGTCTCCACCATTCTCTCTCTGATGGGCAAGAGGAAGAGTGCCACGATGAGGCCGGCCTGGTCGCCCTACACAATCGAGGCGACCGCGAGGTGCCGCCGCTGCTCGAGCTCGCCCGGGAGTTTCGCACGAAGCGGGACCTTGATCCCGAATCCTCGCAGCCGAGGTTGCGGTTAGCGGCGCTACCTCATGGTGTCTATGAGGACCGCAGGTTCTTTTTCGAGCCCGGTGGATGGTCGGCTATTTGGGGAGTATTACTTGTTTGAACAAGTGGAGGCGGCCCACCGGGGTCCGTTATTTGAGGCCGGGGTCGCGCAAATTCGGACCTGTTAGAGCCTTCTACGCCAACATTCGCAAGCCTACACTAGACCCTTTGCGCCCACTCGAGTTGGGGTGGATCTGTTATCACCGTTGATGTAAGGATGATTGCGCGACTTATGAATATGCCCCTTGGTGACGTACATGCTAGCGAGCTGAATTTGGCGACTGCTCGTGAAAGGAATCGTCGCACTCGATACCTTTGTGGTGGCCGACTAGCTGAGTGGCAGCCGAACAAAAGCCTCCTAGCGTCCCACATGTCTGACGATTTCCGCCTACGCATCACATCTTCACATACAATCTTTACCCCAGCACGTGTCGCAGCGAGTGTACGCGACTTATGGTTGATTTTCTGTACCAAGTGGGCGCACGGGCGAACTTGTGTGTGCCCACTTTCGTGTTGCAGAACAGATCGTGAGTGTTGCACGCTCCACCAGAGTTCTGATTCGCTTCCTTTCGGCCGACTCATATGCAGGATCGCACGGGAGTATGGCTATAGTCTGGGGGCAGAGATGCCAGTACAGGTCCACCAGATTGACGAAAATACTCTCAAACAGATGAAACTTGGGGCACAGCGACAACGGGCCCGACAGGTTGAGATTGAGAGCGATGAAGATATAAGCGAAGACGGCAGTGAAGCTGAAGAAGAGGAAGAAGAACCTGAGGCTCAGGACACTGATGAGAGTTCACCTCCTGCGGCTCAGGAGCAGGGTGTGGATCGGGATGCCTTTGATGCACGTTTGGCCCGTCTTGAGGAGGGTCAAGCCGCCCTACAGCAGGAAGTCGGACGAGTCCGAACCAAGCTTAGCAAGGTGTCTCGTACTTTAAAGGCCATCTTGTGTTGTCTGCAGGACAAGAATGCCCCTCCTCCATCGCCTGATTCGGATGCTTAGTCGTCCATGTGGTTGTGTGTTGTTGTTTGTTTTGGTTGCCGCGATAGGCAGTTTATGTTTTCATGTAGTGGATGTATTGGCTATAATGTGATTTCCGTCATGATTCATGTAAACTCTGTAGTCCATGTATTATGACAATTTTGAGTTAATGAAAAGCATATAGCCTCTTTTGTTTGATGATGTGTGTAATGCTTAAGTGTTTTATGGAGTGTATTATGCTGTATCTCACAAATGATGTACTCTGTGTTGTATAGGGCATGCCGCGACAGTATACGCGGAGCACCGCACATCTCCGTCTGACTGGCTCTATGGACCAGACACCTTCTAGTAGTAGTGGTCCTGCGGACCGTGGGTTGGGTTCCGACGCCCCCATCGGGTCTGCGGTCTGGCGGCGGGTTGCCACCATACACGCCCCGTCCGTGAGCGATTCCCGGCCATCATCGTCTGCGCAGCATGACTCCCAGGCTGCTCCGCCGACTGATAGGTTTGAGCAGCTGATGATGATGATGCATCGGCGGCAGTGCACAGCGGCAGCGAGATGGAAGCGAAAGCGACGCAGCGGACATACAGCCAGCGAAGCATCGGCGGCCTTATGGCCACTATCGCTGAGGCCTTGTCCCGTGGTGGTAGTGCGACTCCACCTACGACGTCTGCACATCCTGATGCGCATTCTGAGCCTCCTGCTCAGTGTGAGGATGTGCCCCTGCCTCCACCCGTGGTGCCTCCTACTGGAGATGTCGGCACGCGCGGTCTACTCGAGCGGTTTCAGCGCTTGAGGCCTCCTTCGTTCATGGGCACTCATAGGCCCGAGGAGGCAGAGTTTTGGCTTGACCGCATCTCGAAGATGCTTCGGATGCTGCATTGCTCAGAGGCGGAGCAAGTAGAGCTGGCCGCCTTCATGTTTGAGAGAGAGGCGAGTTTATGGTGGGACAGTGTGTTGCGGTCTGTCGCAGCCGGACTACGTATGGACCTGGGAGGCTTTTGAGTTCCGGTTCCATGAGAAATACTACCCGCCGACTTACCAACATGAGCGGGAGGACGAGTTCCTGCGCCTCAGGCAGGGAGGCATGACTATTACAGAGTACGAGCATCGCTTCACCGAGTTGGGCTGCTTTGTCCCGACTATACTAGTGGACGAGCAGATGCGGATGCGTCGATTTTCATTGGGCTTGCGACCGGAGATACGGTCGAAGATATCTTTGCCTCACTATACCCACATATGCGGCCTTGGTTCACATGTCTATGACGGAGCCAGGATGTGGACCGGTTGGCCCGATCACGTGGCACTATGGTTGCGAGGCCACGGCAGAGATACGAGCGGGCCTATTTTAGGCAAGAGGCCTCGTGTTGACTCGCCTCCTAGGATCGCGGCGCCGGGGGCCCGGGCGGCGCCCTATTGTGACTGCACATACTGCGGGAAACAGGTCATCTTATCTCGGAGTTGCTTCGCGCGGATGAAGGACGGTGGGTTCTCTCGCCCACGGATGATGGGCGTTCTCGCCCACAGCCATATCGGCTCCACCGCTACGAGGCAGCTCCCGCACATCCTTCCTTCCGACCTCTGTGCGGCACTTCCGCCGCCACGGCGACCCTTGGCTCCTCAGCCAACCGCCGCCGGCAGGCTCGCGTTCATACTCTTGTGGCTGAGGCACCTGAGACGTCGGTTTCAGCTCCGACGGCCTTCGAGGGTACGGCTTTTATTCACGACACTCCCGTCTCTTTGTTGGTGGACACTGGGTCCACTACTTCTATTATTTCTTGTGGGGCGGTGAAGCGCCTATCTTTGCATACGATTCCCACTAAGGGAATGAGACTTACTACGGCTACCGGGACCTTCTCGGATGTCACACGGTTATGCGAGGGTTGCTCGATAGTTTTGGGTAGCAGCACAGTGCTCGTCGACCTTATTGTTGCTCCGCTATGGCACTACGACGTTATACTTGGCATGGATTGGCTCGCCAGGATGAGGGCGGAGATAGATTGCGATGCTCGGATCGTGACTGCCTATGGACCTGACGGCACGGCTTTCACGTTCTCGGTGCAGGTCAGTTGGTCCTGTCGAGTTGATTGTTATGCTGCTTTGCTTGTGCCGACTGATGGTCCGACAGTAGATAGTACGCCAGTGGTTCGTGACTTTGCATGCGTGTTTGAGACTATCCCGGGTTTACCTCCTCGGCGTGAGATTGATTTTACGATAGATCTTACGCCTGGTGCGACGCCCATCTCGTTGCCTACGTATCGTATGCCTCCATGTGAGATGGAGGAGCTGCGGACACAGATTGACGTACTGGTAGAGAGAGGTTTTATTCGACCTAGTGTGTCTCCTTGGGGAGCACTGTGGTGTTCGTGAAGAAGAAAGGACGGGTCCCTACGGTTGTGTATTGATTACCGTAGGTTGAACCAGTCACGGTGAAGAACAAGTATCCTTTGCCCAGGGATTGATGATCCGTTCGATCGGTTGAGGGGGCGAAGTATTTCTCGAAGATTGACCTTCGGTCGGGGTACCACCGCTTAACGCGTGAGAGAGGAGGACGTGCAGAAGACAGCCTTCAGGACGTGCTTTGGGCACTACGAGTTCTTAGTGATGTCGTTCGGTCTGACGAACGCACCAGCCGTGTTCATGGATCTGATGAACCGGGTATTTCGGCCCTTCCTCTACCGATTCGTCATCGTCTTTATCGATGACATCTTGATATACTCCACGAGTCGGGAAGAGCACGAGGAGCACTTGCGAGCGGTATTGGAGACATTGAAGAAGAACCAGTTGTTCGCGCAATACAAGAAGTGCGACTTCTGGCAGGAGGAAGTCAAGTTCCTGGGACATGTAGTGTCCAAGGATGGGATAGCCGTGGACCTTGCTAAGGTGGCTGCGGTTCAGGATTGGCAGCGGCCTGAATCGGTTACTGAGGTGAGGAGTTTCCTTGGCCATTTGGTACTACGAGACGTTTCATTCGGGATTTCTCGAAGATCGCTGTGCCATTGTCTCACCGTGACTCGGAAGGACTCGAAGTTCGCCTGGAATGAGAAGGCGGAGGCGGCTTTAAGGAGCCGAAGGACAAGTTGACGTCCGCCCCGTGCTAGTATTGCCGAGCAAGGGGTGAAATACACGGTGTATCCGATGCGTCTCGCGTTGGTTTGGGTTGTGTGTTGATGCGTAAAGATAGGGTGATATCGTATGCCTCGAGACAATTAAGGAAGCACGAGGAGAATTACCCTACACATGACTCGGAGTTGGCGGTCACATCTTTGCATTGAAGCTCGGAGACATTACCTCTATGGTGAGGAGTTCGAGCTTTTCTGCGACCACAAGAGCCTTAAATACATATTCACGCAGCCGAGATTTGAATATGAGACAACAGCCATTGATGGAGACCTTGAAGGACTTCAAGTTCGAGGTTTCCTACCATCCCGGCAAGGCGAATCTTGTGGCGACGCGTTGAGCCGCAAGAAGGCGATTGCATTTGCGGCACCGCCGATGATAGCCGAGTGGGATATGGTAGAGTTTGTGCGGGACTTCGAGCGAGACTCACCGTCGAGGAGCCATTTGAGTGTGTTGCGCACATTCGGGTGCGGCCACTTATCGACGACAGATTGTTGAGGCCCAAGAGGGCGATGCACGGCTGTCTCGAGCTTCGAGAGCAAAGCTAGCGACGCCGTGGACTCCGAGTGGAGAGTTGGATCTCGATGGGGGTTTACTGTTCGTGGCCGCCATGTGTTCCGATGTGCCCGACTTGAGATGCGAGCTTCTCGAGTCCGCCCATAACTCGAAGTTTGCGATGCATCCCGGTAGCACGAAGATGTACCAGGGATATGAGACGGACGTATTGGTGGGATAACATGAAGGCCCACATTCTTTGAGTATGTGTCTCGATGCCCGACATGCCGCAGTCAAGGCGTAACATCGCCGACCTCCTGGACTGCTTCTACCCATGCCTATAGCGGAGTGGAAGTGGGACTTCATCTCCATGGACTTCATATCCGGGTTGCCGAAGACGAGGAAGGGGCACGATTCCATTTGGGTGATTGTGGACCGGTTGACTAAATCGGCCCATTTCCTCCCTATCAGAGTTACGAACTCGCAGATGAGCTGGCTAGATTGTATATCGGGGAGATCGTCCGTCTGCACGGAGTTCCTTTGGAGATTGTGTCGGACAGAGACACGCGGTTCACATCCATCTTCTGGACTCGTATCCAGGAGGCGATGGGTGTGAAGTTGAAGTTCAGTACAGCGTTTCATCCTCAGACTGATGGGCAGACAGAGCGAGTGAATCAGATTCTGGAGGATATGTTGCGAGCGTGTGTGTTGGACTTCAAGGACAGTTGGGACGACTGTCTTCCGTACGCAGAGTTCGCCTACAACAACAGACTTCCGGCGACGATTGGCATGGCGCCATATGAGGCCCTATATGGTCGACCTTGTGAGCACCGCCGCCTTGTTGGGCAGAGGTTGGAGAGCGTAGCTGATTGGCCGAGTTGGTCCGGCGACTACAGAGAAGGTAGACATTATCAGGCGTCGATTACTCACAGCACAGAGCAGGCAGAAGAGTTACGCCGATACGAGGCGGCGACCGCTGGAGTTCGAGGTTGGTGATCATGTGTTCCTTCGGGTTTCCCCTATGAAGGGAGTCCTTCGGTTTGGGAAGAAGAAGGAAACTCACACCGAGGTTCATCGGTCCATTTCGATCTTGGATCGAGTGGGTGATGTGGCGTATCGTCTCGCCTTGCCTACACCACTTGCTTCGTACATAACGTATTTCATGTATTTATGTTTGAAGAAGTGCGTTCTGATCCTTCGCATATCATCAGATGGGAGCAGTACAGTTGAGCGAGGATGCGACATATGAGTTGCGCCGACGCGCATCCTTGACAGGAAGGAGCAGGTACTGCGTAGCAAGGTCATCCCACTTGTGAAGGTACTTTGGACACATCATTCTGAGGAGGAAGCTACCTGGGAGACTGAGGCCGAGGTCAGGAAGAACTACCCTCAGATTCTCGAGGAGTACGAACAGGTATAAATTTCGAGGACGAAATTTTTTGTTTAAGGGGGGTAGATTGTAACGACCTGAAAAATTCCGTACATTGGGTCGAGTACCACCTCGACTAGAAATCACATAGGATTAAATCCTTTAGAAATTTAACAAAGTTAACTAAGTACTTAACTCAATTAGTTATGAAATCCGTTAGGATCACTTTAAATACGATCTGCAAGACCCAAAACTTACAGAATCATTGACGCTAGGTTACCCTAAAGTTTAGAACCAAACTCATTTCCGTCTTGCTCTCTGAATGAAACGAAACTTTCAGGGGTTTAGATCGCACATCGGGATTCCGATTAACCCGAAGTTAAGGAACTAGGACCGCCCCACTGGGCTTAACAATCATCTCAAAAATCGGCCTTATCCGATATTCCACGGCCATTCGTTTCGAATCGGAGCGAGGTAGTGTGAAAAACACTATTCACAAGTCAAATAAATATCTGAAATAGTGATCTCGCATCGTTCGTTGTGTGTCGGTGATTAAGCAACCCGACCGTCGAATCGGACCAAATTACACCCTCGGATTAAGAAAAATTTCGGAACATTTACATGTACTCGGAATTTCGATCGTGGCCCACTGACCGCTCGGACTGAAGTGGTCCGCCACGTGCGATCTACGTATCCGAATGAGTCAAAAACGTAATCCCACGTAGATCCATTGGTGGTGAGCTTAAGTCTGACGTTTGGTTCAAAGAGGGCTACCAGAACTCCCCTTTTGAGCTGGAAAAGCGTCGAAAATCTTATATGGCAGTACCCCATGAACCTAAGTCTATTTCCGTAATGTTTGAAGCTATAAAAGGGGCTTAGAGCAGCCCCTCTCACAGCCATACGAATTTTGGGAGAAACCCTAGAGGGAGAGAGAGAAAAGAGAGGGAAAGACTTGGAGATCGTTGCCGATCTTCCTCCTGCTGCTTTGGCTTGCTACACGCCTACATCTCTCGATCTAGACACTTTCCTACGTATTCTCGCCTCATTTGAAGGTAAGAAAACCTAACCCTAGGTCTGATTTGAGTTGGAATCAAGGTAGGATGCATTCCGACTAACCGATTCCGCTCTTTAGGCTAGAAATCGCCTGTAGACGGAAGATCCATCACCCTTGTTGATTCGTTCCGTTTCCAAAGGCAAAGGTGAGGACTTTAAGCTTATAAGTTACGGTTTTCAACGCTTTCAATGTCGGATAATGGTAGATTCATGATCGCTTGCAATTGCACATGTACAAAGTGCTTTCCGTTTCTGTTTTGATTAACGGTGTGAAATATGGAATTTCACATATTGTAGGTATACGTATAAATACCGTATACGTATTTTTTTTTGGACAAATGCTTGACATGTTTATTTAATGTTTAATTATATAACATATGAATAAAATACTAGTTTGGCGAAAGGAATCGCCAAATTATATGTTTACTTGTAAATGCGCCGTATGTCGAAATTACGTATTGTAGAAATACCGTATACGTATTTCTTTTGGAATAATATTTGACATATGTATTTAATGTATGATTATACAACACATGATTAAAATACTAACTTGGCGAAAGGAATCGCCGAAACCTATGTTCCTTTGTAAACACTATGTATGTCGAAATTGGGTATACGTGAAAGTACCCTATACGTATAAAATTCGCTGATGTGTTTGCTATGTTTATTTGCTGTATGAATATGTTGTATATGTATAAAATACTAGCTCGGTAACGGGACAACCCTAGTACACACTTCCCTAGCATACGTCATGTATGTCGAACTATCACATTCCAAGTGTTGGTGAATTCACTTGTGAGTGTAAGTGCTTAAGTGTTAGAATCTTAGGTAGGTGCTGAGGTGGGATTCTCGGTTGCCTTAGAGTCGCATAGGTCACTCTCCATGTGGCTGTTCACTCTAACCACTCGCCTACGAAATGTAAGTATTTGTATACTTATTTACATAATGCTTTATAACATGCTTTTGAACATGCTTTGTGACTTGTTGTTAACATGCTTCATGTTATGCTTATATTACGCCTGCTAGTGTTCTTGAATTACCATGTTATCATGCCTTATTTCACATGCTTTGGTTAGGATTTGACTGAGCTTGGGACTATGTTCGTAGTCCAGGCATCCGGTATCAGACTTGAAGATGTGGTTGGGGTTTCGTTCCGCCACGCACGATGTGTTGGTGAACTCGTGTCGTACTTCGGTTGGCGATAGTGGTTGGCCACACGAGGTGCTTCTGCGCCTCATATCGCCCAACTTGTTGTGCGCTCGAGCTAGCCGAACATATCAAGTAAACCGCATGCCTTATGTATGTTCACCATGTTTGGTCGCTAATGCTTGAACCTAGGGTACCAAACTTACCAGTGAAGATCCCGTTAACCATGGTACCTCGATCCGCTAAGACTCATGAGCCGGGCATGGTGGTATGGGACACCGTGGTCGAGCTGTCGGCCTACGCTGGGGCTACGTGCCTCCCCGTAGTGACCAGTGAGCAACTCAACTCGTGAGCCGATTATGGTGGTATGGGACACTATATTCGCGCTGTCGGCCTACACCGATAAGGTGATGGGGGTGTGGTACGCAGTCTTTGTGTGTACGACCCAGCAGCCCTTTGTAGTGACCGCGAGCATACTCGAAGTTGCGGCGTGCCTTAGGGTTCGCCGCGATATATAGAGTATGAACTAGGCTCGTTTACGTATAGTTGTATCGTGATGAATCGTTTAAGGGGTGATGGGGGAGTGGTGCAACCTTTGTGCGTAATGACCACCGCGACCTCTGCAAAGTGACCTAGAAAACACACCATCGTCGATATTAACTAGATGACGACCCTAGATTGGATCATGTTTGGATATGATACAAGGAGGTACCTTAGTTTCCCAATCCTGCATGTTTGAAATGAATTAATTAAAAACTCGGTAATCATACTCATCGTGCATCGCATGTGCCTGGAAGATGTGGAGCAACGTGTGGATGTAAGCATGCGTGAACGTGAGATGGTGTCGCTTGAGGGAGTACGTCGGAGAGGGCATCCATCATAACCGCATTCATACTTGCATTAATCGAGTAACTAGGAGTGTTTGATTCTTTCGCTTTATCATTACTTGCTTGACCGTATTGGTAACATGATAACTTATGGCTTATCGTTCCACCGAGTTAGCTACTCACTCCCACGTTACGGAGACGGTGTTAAGCGCACACCAACCGGACTTTCTGTCTCGAGTTTAGGCGATCCGGCTATTCTCCGGAGGCGGAGCTCCCATTACGACGACGAGACCAGGAGGAGTTCTCGTATATGCGTTATTTGGCGGCTTCGACTAGGTCACGGATGATGGGATTTACTGAGATTGTATTTAGTTATTTTGACATTTTGTTTATTACACGGACATGTATATTGTGACTCGGAAGGATTCATACTCTGGATAATGAATCATTTATTTTGTTTCTTTACATACATATATATACATCAGTCTTAAAAGCTTGCTTTTATACAACCGATCCGGAGTATGAATTACTTGCTTTGGTATAATCTCATTCATGTTTACTGCTCTAACACAGACAACATTCAAATATCATTAAACATGTTGCATAAGTGATGCGTTGGAACTCGGGAGTTGAGTTACACTCGACCCCCGATCTTCAGGGCGTTACAGCTTTGTAGATGTGGCGCACTGAGGGAGTAAGCATTCGCGAACGTAAGATGATGTCGCTTAAGGGTGGTTTGGTAAGGGCATACAGCATCATGTCATTTCATTTTCTCACTAAACAAGAGCAGTTAGAAATGTTTGATTTGTACTGCTTTATCATTACTTCTTGGTTGAATTGATAACATGTTAACCTATGCTTTACTGTTCCACTGAATTAATCACTCACTCCCACGTTACGGGACGGTGTTATACACACCAACCAGACTTGTTGAGTTTCAGGTCATGGCAATGCTTATGAAGCAGAGCCGGACTATTGTTATGATGTCGAGGAGGAGTTCTCCTATCATGTAACTCGCTGATGGGTCTCTGAAGACCTGGTACTGTATTGACGGGCTATGATATTTGGGATAGGAGACATTACACTTCCTCACATTAGGTATATTTTAGAACTGTACTTGTAATTATTTAACCTGGTAATGTTATCACACTCTGGAGACTCATCATAGTTTATATATTTTATCTATCTATCACAGTCTTCCGCTTGCAAATTTAACTGTCTCTGGAGTATGATATGTTGTTTTGGCTTAATCTCACTCATGTTCACTACTCTAATACAGTCAACATTCAATCATCATTCATTTTGTTGCATAAGTGATGTTCTGGAACTCGAGAGTTGAGTTACTACTCGACCCCCAATTTTCAGGGCATTACAATTAGGGTTAGAATCATTTAGAGGTTCAAGGGTTGTTTTAGGTCAGGGTTAGGGTTACCAAGACACCTCATATACCTGTTATTCACTTCCTTGATCTTCCAGTCTTCATATGTCTTTAGTCTTCAACTTTCAAGGGCTCAACCAACTCCCTGACACACATACGCACGCGATTGACAAGTAAGATACATAAATCAGTGCATTAACATAAACATCATATAGAATGGCTATCCAGGTGAATCCCCAATTGGAACCATTTCATAGTTATAGAATATTCAACATCTCTTCTATTACCTTAGTAGCCTCATTGGAGCATCAAGTGAAAGGTAGCCAATTTAAAGAAGCAGAAGAAGACTGACTTCAAAGATCGGGGGAGTACAAGAGAAGCGGATTCAAGAAATGAAGACGCATCTCAAGCAAGACGCATCAATATGGCTCAATTTGACAAGGTTGTCAATCTATAGTCCAAATACTCTTTCCTTGTGTAGGATTAAGTATAAAGTTTGAGACCTAAACTCGATCAAGTTCTTGTGTATAGGACTCCAACGGAGTGTACATGTGTTAAGTCATTATATAGGCCTCCGACAGGAGTGTACGTTTATTAAGTCCTTGTGTAGACCTGCAACGGGAGTATACATGTGTAAGTCTCCATGGGAGCCTCTAGTGGGAGTGTACGATTGTAAATGTTAGGGTGAACCTATTAAAAACTAACGAAAATAGTGAAATCCAGTACACTCGAGGATAGTACATCTTCCGGGAGTGGAATGGGCAAGTAAACGAACCACTTTACATAATTGTGTCTGTGATTGTTTATGTGGTTACAATTCTATTTATGCTTATTGATGATTTAAGTATATGAATACATGAAATATATTATATGTTAGGCATCTAATTTATAGTACATACAATTGATATTTTCACATCTTACCATATAAACTAGTTACTTATAATATTGCATCTCTTGTAGTTTATACAATTGGACCCACTTGGCTTGAAAGCCTAGGAGTTAATTATTTTTAATTGATGAATATTTTTAAGTGGTTATATTCACTCCCTTTTAAGACTTAGTTGTAATTTGAAGCTCCTTTAAGCTTTTATGTGTCGTGGTAGATAATCCATGCAATTTTAAGCTGGATGAGCTGCAGTATTTTTCTTTTCGTGAGGTTCAAATTGGCTAGAGGATGCTGGGAGTTTCTTTATTAGACCGGGTCCCCTCATTGAACCTCTTTTCTTCTAATGATCTAGAGGTAGGACCTTCCTCGAAGGAGGTGGCATGCTTGATGGGTTTGTCGCTTGATTGTGACCCTTTAGTCTTAGGTTAGCATGCATCATGAGAGTCAGATTTGCGTTTATGGTTTGGGACTTTGTACTTACTTCTGTCTCCTGATGTAGTTGGAGAAGCTATGACTTTTATTTAGATGCTCTCTATGATGAGTTGGCCACTATGTGTGAATGTATGGGGTTTATCCGGTTTATGTAATGCCCTGAAAATCGGGGGTTGAGTAGCAACTCAACTCCTGAGTTCCAAAATATCACTTATGCAACATATATGTTTATGATTGAATGTTGTTCGTGTTAGTGCATTAATCATGAGTGAGATTATACCAAACATTAATTCATACTCCAGATCAATTAATATAACACAAGCGAAAGACTAAAAGATGTATATATATATACGTGTATGAGCCAAGAGTTCACGATCGGTCTCCAGAGTATGAATATATCACTGAGTCACCATATACATGTTGTAACACCCTAAAAATCGGGGGTCGAGCATAAACTCAACTCCCGAGTTCCAACACATCACTTATGCAACAAAATGAATGATGATTGAATGTTCTCTGTATTAGTGCATTGAACATGAGTGAGATTAAGCCAAAACAGCATATCATACTCTAGAGACAGTTAAATTGTAAGCGGAAGACTGTGATAGATAGATAAAATATATAAACTATAGTAAGTCTCCAGAGTGTGATAAGGTTACCAGGTTAATGAATTACAAGTACAATTTCAAAATATACCAAAGGTGTAGTGTCATCTAGACATCTCTGTAATCCCGTTGATCAAGACACGGCTCACATGAAGCCACCAGAAAATATCATACACGAGAAGGCATCCTCGTCGTCACAAAAGTTCGGCTCCGCCCTAAAAGTAGCGTCGCCATCTGCAATCAGACAATGTCTGGTGGGTGTTCGGAACACCGTCCCGTAACGTGGGAGTGAGTAGCTAACTCAGTGGAACAATAAAGCATAGGTTAACATGTTATCAATTCAGTCAAGCAGTAATGATAAAGCAGTATAATCAAACACTCCTAACTACTCTTATTAATGCAAGTATGAATGCAGTCATGATGTATGCCCTCACCACACACTCACTCATGCGACACCATCTTACGTTCGCGGCATGCTTGCATTCCTCAGTGCTCCACATCTTCCATGCACATGCAATGCATGATGAGCATAATTACCAAGTTGTTATTAGTCCATTTCAAATAGCAGGATTGGGAAATTAAGGTACCTCCCTTGTATCATTCCCAAACATGATCCATTCTAGGGTCGTCAGTCCTAGTTAATCTCATACGATAATGTGTTTCTAGGTCGCTGCAAAGGCTGTCAGGGCTGTTACGCACAATGGTTATACCACTCCCCCATCACCTCTTTAACGGTTCATCACTAAACTGATACAGGCCTATTTCATACTCTATACACCGCGGCAAAGCTCGTCGCCTCACCGCAAATTCAGAGTATGCTCGAGGTCACTACAAAGGGCTGCCAAGGCTGTTACACACAATGGTTACACCACTCCCCCATCACCTTATCAATGTAGGCGGACAACACGAATATAGTGTCCCATACCACCATAATCAGCTCACGAGTCTGGTTGCTCACCGGTCACTACGGGGAGGCACGTGGCCCCAGCGTAGGCCGACAGCTCGACCACGGTGTCCCATACCACCATGCCCGTCTCATGAGTCTTAGTGGATCGAGGTACTATGGTTAACGGGATTTCACTGGTAAGTTGGGTACCCTAGGTTCAAGCAGTAGCGTCCAAACATGGTGAACATACATTAGACAGATCGGGTTGCTTGACGAGCTCGGCTAGCTCGAGCGCACAACAAGTTGAACGATATAAAACGCGAAAGCACCTCGTGTGGCCAACCACTATCGCCAACCGAAGTACGGCTTGGGTTCGTCAAACACATCTCACGTGGCAAATGAATCTCAGCTACGAATTCAATCCCATTACCGATTGCCTAGACTATAATCATAGCCCCAAACACAATCAATCCATGAACAGAAGCATGTAGAGTAAAGCAGAATAAACAAAGTGATTCAAGCATGTTGACAGGCATGTCATAAAACATGTAATAAAGCACAATATAAACAGGAAATACAAACACCTATATTTCATAAGTAAGCGGTTTAAATTAAACAAGCAACATGGAGGAAATCATATACATCTCTAAGGTAGCTGAGAATCCTATCTCAACACCCTATTAAACTTAGTTCGTCACACAATTTCTCACACAGGCATTTTAGCAAACACTTAAATTACACAACTCCAACGTACATAACGTATGTTGATTTTAACATAGAATAGGACAAATCCTTATAGCAAAGATTTGTCGCATACACATCAATCATGTTCTTACATTCAATACATTTGACAGGCATAAATCATAAATCCATATTTATTTAGTCATTTCAACAAACACTTTAAACTACATACATCAACATACATAATGTATGTTGATCACATAGGTATAAGGCCAAATCCTTTGACTAGGGAGTTGCCCCCAATTATAACACGAGTGCACCCACGACGGATAGTCATGGCAAGTAGGAATCCAAGTTCCATATTCATTCAGTCATTTCCAATAACACTTGGGCTACACGTTTTAGCATATATAGTGTATACTGGCTGTGGCGTGATTTAGGGCAAATCCTTTCATCAAAGGGGTGTCGCCTATACAACAATCATGTATCCATGACAATCAGTCATGGCGAGCATGAATGCGAATTCTATATTCATTCGGTCATTTTCAGAAACACTTAAAATAAATTATTTCAACATACATAGTATATATTAGCAAAACATGTATTAGGGCGAGCCTTTCGCCAAACAAGTATTTTACACATATATAATATGTTCATACAACAAATAATCATGGCAAACATATTTTCAAAATTTTTACACATACGGTACTTTCTACAAATACCTAGAATATGTAAAATTCCATATTCTTCATCTTTAATCGAAACAGAAAACAGACAGCACTTTGTACTTGTACAATTGCATGCAGATCATGAATCTATCATTATCTGACATTGAAAGCGTCGAAACCGTAACCTATACACCTAAAGTCCTCACCTTTTATTGTAGAATCGTAACGAATATGATAGGTTTGCTAAGATTCTGTATTCGGCAGTTTGGTAACCTATACAATGAAATAGGTTAGCTATTTCATAACCTACAACCTTTACAACTCCAAAACAGATTAGAGTTAGGGTTTCTTACCTAGAAGCAAAGTCAGAATCGCCAGGAAAGCGACAAGACTTGCGTGTAGAATGGCAGGGGAAAGCAATAGGGAGATTCTCCCACTTCTCTCACACATTCTCTCTCTTTTTTCTCTTCTCTCTCTAGGGTTTCTCTCAAATTCGTATGGCTGTGAGAGAGAGGGTTCTAAGGTCCTTATATAACCTAAAAACACTCCAGAATAGACTTATGGTCAAGGTATACTTAGGTTATAACCAAAGTGAGCTAGTTTCAGCTCAACGGAGGACTTCTGGCGGCCCCCCTTGAGCCAAAAGTCGGACTTAAGCTCACAGACTCCAGATCTAGATGGAGTTAAGTTCTCATTTCAGTCGGATTCCCAGATCACGTGTGGTGGACCAGTTTCAGTTCAGCGGTCAGCGGATCACGATCTAAAATTTCCAAGTACATGGATATGTTTATGAAATTTTCCCCGATCCAAGGGTGTATTTGGGTCAGATTCTGACGGTCTGGTTGCTTACAAAATGTCCGTAAGTAACAAGTCTCAGATTACTATTTGAGATATTTATTTTATAAAAAAAACAAGTGTTTTCACACTTTCTTGCCCAACGAGGTAGTCCTAAGTCCTTAACTTCGTATTATTCGGACTCCCGATGCACGGTCCAGACTTGATACGGAGTTTCAATGTGCTCCCGAGAGCAGTCGGGTAATGAGTTTGATCCTAGATTTTAGGGTAACCTAGCATCAATGATTATACAAGTTTTGGGTCTTGCAGATCGTATTTAAAGTGATTCAAACGGATTTCAAGGGTAATCTAGTTTAGCACTTAGTTAACTTTGTTAAATTTCTAAAGGATTTAATCCTAAGTGATTTCTGGTCAAGGTGGTACTTGGGCCTTTGTAGTTATGCTTGGTTTAAGTATTGTTATTCATCACCTAAACTTTAAGATAGTGTTTAATGTGAAAGTACTTAGAAGGATTTAAAGAACGAGGTGGTGAAAGGTGAGATTTGTGAAGGAAATGGGTTAAGAAACAATTTTAGACTGTGGGATTGAGTTCTGACAAGTTAATAAGGTGTCCGGAGTGACCCATTACCTAAGGAAGTCTAATTCCAGGTTGGCAAAAATCTGGGATGTTACAATCTACCCCCCTTAAAACAAAATTTCGTCCTCAAAATTGCCTAAGGGTAATAAGGAAAGATTTAATTATTTCTTTTGCCTAAGTGTTATTGATTTCAAATTTCTACGCGTGGTTGGGTACTATCCTGGTTCATTTTAGTCTACCCCCCTTAAAACTTATTTCTTTATCCATTTCTCATACCCTAATGGTTTGCTACAATTTATTTCTTTACCTATTTGTAGTCTTGACAACATTCCCCAATTATTTAGAGTAAGATAATTGTTTTCATTGTTAGACCAATACGGAGAGATGGTTATAGTGGGCTTGATCCCGATACATCGATCATCTACCTGGCCAGCGTAGAAAGCTCATCGTATCCCTTCCGAATCCTGGTGGATCCTGGTCTTCTGCTTGGCCAAGCAGTGAGTCCATTAGTAGTCACCTAGGATTGAGAATTGGGTCAAGCCGCGAATGCTTCGCAGTTGTATATTTCAGTAACTCCGTAGACTGATCACTCTAAAAACTTAGGGAATGCCCATCACAGAGGGGTTCAAATTGACTATTTCTAAGGTTGCCCTTTAGGTCTTAGTCTAAGAGGGTCCTCGTTATTATCTATGTCCAAGGGAATGGTGAGTCAAATCTTACTAGATTATCCTAAAACGTTTTCTCATCGTAGAACAGGCTTCTATTATGTTCGTATTTAACGAGCATAGTTGTAGATCCGTTGACTTTGGCTATTGTAATTCAGTTCGTACCCATTGTTAGGCCTATTCTGTAATATAAAATTTGTTTAATACTTGAACCCTAATTGATTTTCTTCCATGACTTCATTATTTACATTCTAAGGAAGATTCAGATCCTATTTAATGACCTAACCTTGCGTATAACTGGGAGTAATTTCTTTCGATCCTGGGCCAGTGGGGCAAGGGTCCACCACGCTTCCGCTGCGCTACCTAGATCAAAGAATGTATAGACTAATTTAACTAGATTAGGCTCTTAACGTTCTACCCCCCTTAAAAATTTATTTCTACCTAAGGGTTCAAGATCTTTGTCCTGATCCGTATGTCGGAACAAGGTGTAATTTAGGACTATCCTTGACACGAAATGGGAAGCGATTTAGGAATACATTGGTCTTCTTTTCATTGATGATGTGTATTATGGCATCGGTACCTATGATTATAGAAAGGAGCTAAAGATGATGGATATTTTGGTTGATTTCAGGGATAGGTGTGAGTTTGTGGCAAGATGCCTAATTCTACTAAGGAGTTTTGCCACGGGCCAGACGTACCCTATTTAATCAAGTCTAGCTTAACTGGCAGGCTATCTTTCTACGTTCGTATGCACAATATGTATGCCGACATGGCATATAATTTGGGACCTAATTCCTAACTGTCTATTGCCCCTTTGAGAAATTTCCTTAGGCCCGAGCAAAGTATCCCTATTGGCTATATATGTTCTTACACTTCTCAAAGGTGAAGTAACAAACTTTCGGTTGTAAGTGGTTCGGCCAACACAGAAGGAAAGTTGTGTAGTGGGTCTGAGCCGGATACATAGACCTTCTGCCTCGCGAAGACAGAAAATCGTCGTATCAGTTCTTAATCCTAATTGATCCCAACCTTCTGCTTGATCAGAGCATAGAGTTCATTGGCAACAACCCGGATTAAGAATTCAATTCAAACCGCAAATACCTTGCTTCTATATAATTCTCTACTCCGTGTTCCCGAGTGTATTAAGTCCTTGAGAAGGCAATTCTAGGGGTGTATTGATTTGACCTAACCTTAAACCCAAGGGATCTATAAGTTTTCTCTGGGCGTGAATAGGTTTTACATTAAACAAGCTTCCTAAGAGTTACCAAGAGTTACTAAAGAAGCCTATAAGTATTACAGGGATTCAATGAAAGAATGAGCTTTCACACCAACCTAATCAAGTCGACTAACTAAGTCTATTGGTCTCTGACATTCCCTAGTGTAACCGGTAGTCTAGTCTTAATTTAGGAGTAGTGAAAATCCATATGTGTAGTCCAAAGTCCACGCTCATACGCTAGGTGATTTCATACCATTTCTAATACAAGAAATTGTTTATCGCCTAGGGTCAAACGTTGTCTAATTGGAATTGAGTTGCCTGCACTTGAATTTAACTACGCTCGAGCATCACACATGTTCATACTAGCTAAGAAGGTCCTAAGGTTCACATTATTACTTGTTGGATTTCCTATACGGTCAGGTCTATCGAAATCTAGGAGCACCGTACTAGGTCCAAAACTCCAAGGGCCCATTATTCAAACAACCATTTACTCTAAAAGCTTAAACTTCAGAGTGTGGTGGGTTAATGTGTATCAAGGGACTTTATCACTTCAACACTATTTGGCCAGTGGCCTTAAGTAGTATTAAATGGGACTGTATTGTTAATCCCTCCTCGGGATTGGGAGTGGCATGGTTGGTAGGAGGGTGGGTGGGGATTAATTTTATAGGCTTTGGAAAAATGAGTCTCACATAGGAAAGCGTGAGATGGGAGTTCTAGATCCCAGGATGAGGAATTTCTAAGTGTAATAGGAAAACCCGGGATATACTTTTCATTACATATATTCCAAACATGACATTGGAAAACATGGGATACACCCAATCTAGGGGCCATACCTTACACATACATTTATTATTACCTTTAAAATTCTATTCACTTTAAACTCACCTAGTGTGATTTGGCCGAACGGGCCCTAAACGTCCTCAAACATCTAAAATATTCTACCAACTACTACACCCATCAACATGAAAATAAAAACATTCAAAGACGATAACCCATGCAAACTACAAGACAACAGTATGGATGATTAGGCCTCTAAGAAAATGGTCGTACAAGCTCGGATAGAGTCATGAAAAATGAGGATAAGGGGAAACGGGGGCCTGAAATTTTTGGTTCTCCATGAGTTTGAACCTCAACAGGGATTGTAAAGGCTCAAAAGGCAGGGTTTGGAGAAGCAAAGGGAAGAAAATGGATGGGTTAGAGAGCTTACATGAATTTGAGCTCCAAATGAAGGGTGTAGGAGCTCAAATGAACGAGAATGGAGAGGGTAGGGGAGTAGGTGTTGCTGTAAAACGTTAGAGGGGTGTGAGGTTTAACAGAAAATAGAGGAAGGGGCGATTGGAAGGGAGGTTTGAGAGAGAAAATCAGATTTTGAAAGCAAAGGGAGCGCTTGGAGGAGCTTTGAGAGAGAGGGGCAAAACAGACGTGAAACAGGGGCCCCCACAAAATTTGGTGGGCACCACACGTGCCTAGGGGTCGGGCCGACCACGACCAGCACCGGCCCGACCAACCCGGCCCAACCTGACCGCGGTGACCGCGGTTCTGCCGCAGTCCACCGGACTAGTCACGGTACTGCCGTAGTAGGGCAGTGTTCACCACACTCCCAAGGTGCCAAGGGCACCCCAGGTCTGTCCCGGGTCCCACTGGATTTCATAGTGTGGCCCTCAACTCTATTTCAAGCCGTTTCGGAGCCAATTTACAAACCAGAATGAGTTTAAGTAACGTGTGAAATTTTATTTTGGGGTAGGAGGAGTTAATCTATCCAACTAACCCATTTATTTGGTTAGATTCCAAAAGGTTAAGGGTCAAAAGTCCAATTTATACATATATTTACTATTTATAGTAACTTTTTGTTTAAGTATTATTCTTCATTATTTATACGTTAGGATTTATATCTGGTATGAAAGGATTTAGAAAAAATTGAAGAATGGAGTGGTGCAAGGAGAGATTTTGAAGGAATAAGTGTAAGGTGTTTTGGTTGACCCACAACCTAAGGACATTCATTTCTAAGGAACGACTTAAACCCATTGACCGATGGCCTAGACGTGATTCAGGATCGTCTCGTGCAATCACGATTGAGTACGGACTCGACATAACAACCAATTTCAGTGAACTTCACCGATTGACGAAACTAGGACACCTACGACTGTTTTTACATTTTGTCGCTTCCTCCTAAGTCAGAGTGTGTCAGTGTGCATCGTGAGACCATAACCAAGGTCCGGTTTAATCCAAATCATGCTCTGATACCATCTTGTAATGCTCTGAAAATCGGGGGTCGAGCATAAACTCAACTCCCGAGTTTCAACGCATCACTTATGTAACAAAATGAATGATGATTGAATGTTATCTGTATTAGTGCATTGAACATGAGTGAGATTAAGCCAAAACAGCATATCATACTCTAGAGATAGTTAAATTGTAAGCAGAAGAATGTGATAGATAGATAAAATATATAAACTATAGTAAGACTCCAGAGTGTGATAAGGTTACCAGGTTAATGAATTACAAGTATAATTTCAAAATATACCAAGGTGTAGTGTCATCTTGACATCTCTGTAATCTCGTCGATCAAGACACGGCTCACATGAAGCCGCCAGAAAATAGCATACACGAGAAGGCATCCTCATCGTCACAAAAGTTCGGCTCCGCCCTAAAAGTAGCGTCGCCATCTGCAATCAGACAATGTCTGGTGGGTGGTCGGAACACCATCCCGTAACGTGGGAGTGAGTAGCTAACTCACTGGAACAATAAAGCATAGGTTAACATGTTATCAATTCAGTCAAGTAGTAATGATAAAGCAGTATAATCAAACACTCCTAACTACTCTTATTAATGCAGGTATGAATGCAGGTATGAATGCAGTCATGATGTATGCCCTCACCACACACTCCCTCGTGTGACACCATCTTACGTTCGCGGCATGCTTGTATTCCTCAGTGCTCCACATCTTTCAGACACATGCAATGCATGATGAGCATGATTACCGAGTTGTTATTAGTCCATTTCAAACAACAGGATTGAAAAACTAAGGTACCTCTCTCGTATCATTCCCAAACATGATCCTTCTAGGGTCGTCAGTCCTAGTTAATCTCATACGATAATGTGTTTCTAGGTCGCTGCAAAGGCCGTCAGGGCTGTTATGCACAATGGTTACACCACTCCTCCATCACCTCTTTAACGGTTCATCACTAAGTTGATACAGGCCTAGTTCATACTCTATACACCGTGGCAAAACTCGTCGCCTCACCGCAAATTCAGAGTATTCTCGAGGTCACTACAAAGGGTTATCAGGGTTGTTACACACAATGCTTACACCACTCCCCTATCACCTTATCAATGTAGGTGGACAGCACGAATATAGTGTCTCATACCACCATAATCGGCTCACGAGTCTGGTTGCTCACCGGTCACTACGGAGAGGCACGTGGCCCTAGCGTAGGCTGACAGCTCGACCACGGTGTCCCATACCACCATGCCCGACTCATGAGTCTTAGCGGATCGAGGTACCATGGTTAACGGAATTTCACTGGTAAGTTGGGTACCCTAGGTTCAAGCAGTAGCGTCCAAACATAGTGAACATACATTAGACAGATCGGGTTGCTTGACAAGCTCGGCTAGCTCGAGCGCACAACAAGTTGAACGATATGAAGCGCAAAAGCACCTCGTGTGGCCAACCACTATCGCCAACTGAAGTACGACTCAGGTTCGTCGAACACATCTCACGTGACAAATGAATCTCAGGCACGAATTTAATCCCATTACCGATTGCCTGGACTATAATCATAACCCCAAATACAATCAATCCATGAACAGAAGCATGTAGAGTAAAGCAGAATAAACAAAGTGATTCAAGCATGTTGACAAGCATGTCATAAAACATGTAATAAAGCACAATATAAACAGGAAATACAAACACCTATATTTCATAAGTAAGCGGTTTAAATTAAACAAGCAACATGGAGGAAATCATATACATCTCTAAGGTAGCTGAGAATCTTATCTCAACACCCTATTAAACTTAGTTCGTCACACAATTTCTCACACAGGCATTTTAGCAAACACTTAAACTACACCACTCCAACATACATGACGTATGTTGATTTCAACATAGAATAGACAAATCCTTATAGCAAAGATTTGTCGCATACACATCAATCATGTTCTTACATTCAATACATTTGACAGGCATAAATCATAAATCCATATTTATTTAGTCATTTCAACAAACACTTTAAACTACATACATCAATATACATGATGTATGTTGATCACATAGGTATAAGGCCAAATCCTTTCACTAGGGAGTTGCCCCCAATTATAACATGAGTGCACCCACGACGGATAGTCATGGCAAGCAGGAATCCAAGTTCCATATTCATTCAGTCATTTCCAATAACACTTGGGCTACACGTTTTAGCATATATAGTGTATACTGGTCGTGGTGTGATTTAGGGCAAATCCTTTCATCAAAAGGGTGTCACCTATACAACAATCATGTATCCATGACAATCAGTCATGGCGAGCACGAATGCGAATTCTATATTTATTCAGTCATTTTCACAAACACTTAGAATACACTATTTCAACATACATAGTGTATATTAGCAAAACATGTATTAGGGTGAGTCCTTTCGCCAAACAAGTATTTTACACATATATTATATGTTCATATAATAAATAATCATGGTAAACACATTTTCAAAATTTATATGTATATGGTACTTTCTACAAATACCTAGAATATGTAAAATTCCATATTCTTCATCTTTAATCGAAACAGAAAACAGACAACACTTTGTACATGTTCAATTACATGCAGATCATGAATCTATCATTATCTGACATTGAAATCATTGAAAACCTTAACCTATACACCTAAAGTCCTCACCTTTTACCGTAGAATCGTAACGAATACGATATGTTTGCTAAGATTCCGTATTTGGCAGTTTGGTAACCTATAGAATGAAATAGGTTAGCTATTTCATAACCTACAACCTTTACAACTCCAAAACAGATTAGGGTTAGGGTTTCTTACCTAGAAACGAAGTCGAAATCGTTGGGAAAATGACAAGAATTGTGTGTAGAATGGCAGGGGAAAGCAGTAGGGAGATTCTCCCACTTCTCTCACACTTTCTCTCTCTTTTCTCTCTTCTCTCTCTAGGGTTTCTCTCAAATTCGTATGGCTATGAGAGAGAGGGTTCTAAGGTCCTTATATAGTCTAAAAACACTCCAGAATAGACTTATGGTCAAGGTATACTTAGGTTATAACCAAAGTAAGCTAGTTTCAGCTCAACGGAGGACTTCTGGCTGCCCCCCTTGAGCTAAAAGTCAGACTTAAGCTCACAGACTCTGGATCTAGATGAAGTTAAGTTCTCGTTTCAGTCAGATTCCCATATCACGCGTTGCGGACCAGTTTCAGTTCAGCGGTCAGCGGATCACGATCTAAAATTTCCAAGTACATGGATATGTTTATGAAATTTTCCCCAATCTGAGGGTGTATTTGGGTCAGATTCTGACGGTCTGGTTGTTTACAAAATGTCCGCAAGTAACAAGTCTCAGATTACTATTTGAGATATTTATTTTATAAAGAAAACAAGTGTTTTCACACTTTCTTGCTCCGAACTCAAGCGAACAGTCGTGGCACACTGTCTGGATTTGATTTCTTAGATGGTTGTCAAGCCCAGCGAGGCGGTCCTAAGTCCTTAACTTCGTATTATTCGGACTCCCGATGTACGGTCCAAACCTGATACAGAGTTTCAATGTGCTCCCGAGAGCAGTCGGGTAATGAGTTTGATCATAGATTTTAGGGTAACCTAGCATCAATGATTATACAAGTTTTGGGTCTTGCAGATCGTATTTAAAGTGATTCAAATGGATTTCATGGGTAATCTAGTTTAGCACTTAGTTAACTTTGTTAAATTTCTAAAGGATTTAATCCTAAGTGATTTCTGGTCGAGGTGGTACTTGGGCCTTTGTAGTTATGTTTGGTTTAAGTATTGTTCTTCATCACCTAAACTTTAAGATGGTGTTTAATGTGAAAGTACTTAGAAGGATTTAAAGAACGAGGTGGTGAAAGGTGAGATTTGTGAAGGAAATGGGTTAAGAAGCGATTTTAGACTGTGGGATTGAGTTCTGACAAGTTAATAAGGTGTCAGGAGTGACCCATTGCCTAATGACGTCTAATTCCAGGTTGGCAAAAATCTGGAATGTTACACATGTAATAGTTCAAAAATCAAAATGTCAAAAAAGAGAGTTTAAATACAATGATAAACCCTGTAGCCCCGTCGATCTAGACGGCCTAAGCAAAACTGCTGGAGAACTGCATATACGAGAACTCGTCCTGATTGTCATAGTAATCAGGCTCCGTCTCCTGAGTCGCATCGTCATCTGCAACTAAGACAGGGTCTGGTGGGTGTTCAGAACACCGTCTTAGAACGTGGGAGTGAGTGATTAACTCAGTAGAATCATAGAGCAAAGATTAACATGTTATCAATTCAATCAAGCAGTAATGATAAAGCAGGCATATCAAACATTCCTAGATACTCTTATTAATGCAAGGATAAATGTATTCATGATGCATGCCGTTGCCTACACTCCCTCATGCGACATTATCTTACAGTCGCGACATGCTTTCTTCCCTCTGTGCTCTTCAACCCGGGGCACATGTAGTGCGATGTTATGAGCGTGATTACCAAGTTATTATTAGTTCCTTTCATACATCAGGATTGAGAATCTAAGGTACCTCCCTTATATCATTTCCAAACAAGGATCCATTCTAGGGTCATCAGTCCTAGTAATTCTTATACGATGTTACGGTTCTAGGTCGCTACAAAGGGCTCGTCACCTGATCAATGCAGGCCTAGTTTATATTCTATATGCTACGGAAGGCTCGTCGCCTATACGTAGACTCAGAGTACGTTCGAGGTCACTACAAATGGCTCGTCACTTGATCAGTGTAGGCCGACAGCTTGAATACAGTGTCTCATACCACCGTATTCGGCTCACGAGGTAGTATTGCTCACTGGTCAATACGGGGAGGCTCGTTGCCCTAGCGTAGGCCGATAGGTCGACCACGGTGTCCCATACCACCATGTCCGGCTCATGAGTCTTAGCGGATCGAGGTACTAAGGTTAAACGGGATTTTACTGGTGAGTTTAGTACCTTAGGTTCAGGCAGTGGCGTCCATACATGGTGAACATACATCAGGTCAATCAGGTTACTTGACAATCTTGACTAGCCCGAGTGCACGACAAGTTGAATGACATGAAGTGCGTAAGCACTCTGCGTGGCCTAACCACTATCGTCAACAGAAGTACGGCTCAGATTCGCTAAGCACGTCTCGTGTGGTAAAACAATCTTAACCACCTAATCAGGGTCAATTACCGATTGCCTAGACTATATTATAGTCCCAAACTCATCCAATTTTAGAAAGTAATCATATGAGACAACAAAGCAGTAATGAACAAATAATTAAATTCTTATAATTACATGAGCATGTTGTGAAGTACAACTCAAACATGATTTCACACACATTCATTCTGTAAACAAAACAGACATCATACTGTAAACATACATGGAGGAAATCATACACATAATTAAGGTAACCGAGAAGCATATCTTAATCCTCATATAAGGTATTCCTTAGTAATAACTAGCTTGCTAGCTCAGACATTTCTACAATCACTTAGACTACACACATCTTCATACATGTTGTATGTTGGTTATACACGCATTAGGCCAAATCCTTTCACTAGGGAGTTGCCCCGTATACCACACGCATATGCCCAATACGGATAATCATAGCATACACGACTCCGGGTTCCATACTCATTTAATCATTTCCACAAACACGTGGGCTATACACTTTAACATATATAGCGTATATTGGTCATGGCGTGATTTAGGGCAAGTCCTTTCGCTAGGGAGTTGTCGCATACATAACAAGCATATAGTCACGACAAATAATCATGTTAGGCACAAATCCAAATTTCATACGTATTCAAACATTTCAATCCGTACATAGAATACACTATATTCAACATAGCTCATATATAATCGTAAGATGAAACAAACGACACATTTTACATGTGAACTAGCACCCACGTCAAGAATAAATCATTAACCGACATTGAAAGCCTTAAAAACCATAATCTATACATCTATAGTTCGCACCTTACGCCGTAGAAGCGTAACGAATTCGATAGAGACTATGTTTTCGTCAACGATGGAATGACAACCTATAGCACGAGTTAAGTCAGCTATTTCACTACTAGTGATAATTGAAACCCTAGAACAGATTAGGGTTAGGTTTTCTTACCTAAGAACGAAGTCAAAATCGCCGTAATAACGATTTAGTAGTGATGGATAGGTACGTAAAATAGCAGAGATCGAATCCTAGGTGTGACTCCAACTTCTCTCTCACTTTCTCTCTTACTCACTTCTCTCTCCTAGGTTTTTTCCCAAATTCGTATGGGGTGAATGAGAGAGGGTTTAAGGTCCTTATATAGGCCTAAAACTGATGAAAATGGCCCCAGGGCTAAGGTATACTTAAGTTATAGCCAAAGGGTGTCTGTTTCAGTTCAACAGAGCACTTCCAGAGCCCCCCTTGAGCCTAAGGTCAGACTTAAGATCCCTTATGTTGGATCTAGGTCAAGCTGAGTTTTCGGTCCGATCGGGTTTACAGATCTCGCGTGGCGGACCAGTTTCAGTTCAACGGTCCACAATCACCGATCAGGGCCACAAGTACACTGGCCTGTGTATGAAATTTTCCCTGATCCGAGGGTATATTTGGGTTAGATTCTGACGGTCGAAATCCTTATATTTCGCTCACAAGCGACAAGTCTCAGATCACTTAATTTTAGATTTTTCTTTCTAAGAAATACACGTTTCTCACACACTTCACTCCGAGCTCAAGCGAATAGCTTCAGTACACTATCTCCGAGGTGGTGGTTAAGTCCAGCAAGGCGGTCTTAATTATATGATTTCGTAGTAATCGGACTTTCGACATGCAGTCCAGATCCGATACAAAGTTTTAATGTGCTCCCAAGAGCAACTGGGTAATGAGATTGATCCTAGATTTTAGGGTAACCTAGCATCAATGATTCTACAAGTTTTAGGTCTTGCAGATCATATTTAAAGTGATTCAAGCGGATTTCGCAGCTAATCTAGTTTAGCACCTAGTTAAACTTGTCTAATTTCTAAAGGATTTGGTCCTGAGTGATTTCTGCCTGAGGTAGTACTCGGGTCTTTGTACGGAATTTTTTTATTGTTACAATCTACCTCCCTTAAAGAAAATTTTTGTCCTCGAAATTAGTACCTTTTCGTACTCCTTGAGAATCTGAAGGTATTTCTTTTTTACCTCGGCCTCTGTCTCCCAAGTAGCTTTCTCCTCAGCATGATGTGTCCATAGTACCTTCACGAGTGGAATCACCTTACTGTGCAACACCTACTCCTTCCTGTCTAGGATACTCGTCGGATGCAATACATATGTAGCATCTCGCTCAACTGCACCTGCTCCCACTTGATAATGGAAAGGATCAGGAATGTATTTCTTTAGCATAGATACATGAAATACGTTGTGCACACCCACGAGTGGTGTGGGCAAAGCAAGACTGTATGCCACCACACCCACTCGGTCTAATATCTGGAATGGGCCAATAAACTGCAGTGTAAGTTTTCCCTTCTTGCCAAATCGAAGAACTCCCTTCATAGGGGAAACTTTAAGAAACACATGATCTCCAACCTCGAACTCTAGCAGTCGCCGCCTCGTATCGCCGTAACTCTTTTGTCCGCTCTGCGCTGTAAGAAGTCAACGCCTGATAATGTCGATCTTCTCTGAGGTCTCCTGTACTAACTCTGGGTCAATCAAACTGCACTCGCCCACCTCTACCCAGAAATACGGTGTTCGACAAGGGCACCCATACAAGGCCTTGTAAGGAGTCATGCCAATACTTGCCTGAAAACTGTTATTGTAGGCGAACTCTGCATATGAGAGACAGTCATCCCAACTATCCTTGAAGTCCAAAACATAAGTCTAAAACATGTCTTCCAAAACCTGGTTCACCCGCTATGTCTGCCCGTCGGTCTGTGGGTGGAACGCGGTACTGAACTTCAACTTCACACCCATCGCTTCCTGGATACGAGTCCAGAAGATAGATGTGAATCGCGTGTCTCGGTCTGACACGATCTCTAGAGGAACTCCATGTAGACGCAGTATTTCTTTGATGTACAATCTGGCCAAGTCATCTGCCGAGTTCGAAACTCTGATAAGGAGGAATGGGCCGATTTCGTTAACTAGTCCACAATCACCCAAATGGAATCATGTCCCTTCCTTGTCTTCGGTAGCCCGAAGATGAAATCCATGGAAATGAAATCCCATTTCCATTCTGCTATGGGCATGGGCTGAAGCAGTCCAGGAGGTCGGCAATGCTCTGCCTTGACCTACTGGCAGGTGAGACAATGAGACACATAATCTTCTATGTGGAGCTTCATGTTGTCCCACTAGTACGATCTCTTCATATCTCGATACATCTTCGTGCTTCCGGGATGCACTGCAAATTTTAAACTATGTGCAGCCTCGAGGACTTTCTATCTCAAGCCATGAAGATTTGGGATGCATAGGCGGTAACGGTAACGTAAGCCCCCATCCGTACCAACTCTCCACTCGGCGTCTTCATCGTCACTAGCCTGCTTTCGAAGCTCAGCCAATTGTCCATCGTCCTTCTGGGCCTCAATGATCCTATCATCAATAAGTGGCCGCACACGAATGTGTGCGACGCTCTCGAACAGCTCCTCTACAGTGAGTTTCTGCTCGAAGTCTCGTACGAACTCTACCATACCCCACTCTGCTATCATCAGTGGAGCTGCAAATGTTATAGCCTTCTTGCTGCTCAACGCGTCAGCCACAAGGTTAGCCTTGCCTGGATGGTGGGAAACCTCGAACTTGAAGTCCTTCAAGGTTTCCATCCATTGGCGTTGTCTCATATTTAAGTCCCACTGAGTAAATATATACTTAAGGCTCTTGTGGTCGCAAAAGAGCTCGAACTCCTCTCCTTAGAGGTAATGTCCCAAGAGCTTTAATGCAAATATGACCGCTGCTAACTCGAGGTCGTGCGTAAGGTAATTATCCTCATGTTTCCTCAACTGTCTCGAGACATATACAATCACCCTGTCCTTCTGCATAAGGACACAACCCAAACCAACTTGAGACACGTCGATATAAATCGTATACTTGACCCCTTGCTCTGACAATACTAGCATAAGGGCGGACGTCAGTCTGTCCTTCAGCTCCTGAAAAGCTACTTCCGCCTTCTCATTCCAGGCGAACTTCAGATCCTTTCGAGTTAACTAAGACAAAGGTCTGGCTATCTTTGAGAAGTCCCAAATGAAGCGTCCGTAATAGTCTGCCACGCCCAGAAAACTCCTCACCTCAGTAACCGAACCAGGCTGCTTCCAGTCCTGAACTGCGGCTACCTTAGCAAGGTGTACCGCTATCCCTTCCTTGGACACCACATGTCCCAGGAACTTGACTTCCTCCTGCCAGAAGTCGCACTTCTTATACGGTGCGAACAACTAGTTCTTCCTCAGAGTATCTAAGACTGTTTGTAGGTGTCCCTCATGCTCTTCCTAACTCGCAGAGTATATCAAAATGTCATGTATAAACACGATGACGAATCGGAACAGAAATGGCCGGAATACCCTGTTCATCGGGTCCATGAACACGGCCGGTGCATTCATAAGACCAAACGACATTACGAGGAACTTGTAGTGCCCAAAACTGGTCCTAAAAGCCGTCTTCTGCACGTCTTCATCTCTGACGTGCAACTGATGATACCCTGACTGTAGGTCAATCTTCGAAAAGTATCATGCCCTTTTCAACTGATCAAACAAATTATCTATCCTGGGCAAAAGATACTTGTTCTTCACGGTCACTTGGTTCAACCTGCGGTAATCAATACACAACCGTAGCGACCCATCCTTCTTCTTGACGAACAACACAGGTGCTCCCCAAGAAAACACACTTGGTCGTATGAAGTCCTTCTCCACCAGCTCGTCAATCTGTTTCCTCAGTTCCTCCATCTCAAATGGAGGCATACGATACATCGGTAATGAAATAGGTGTCGCACCAGGTACAAGATCGATAGTAAAGTCGATCTCGCGGCGAGGAGGTAGTCCCGGGATCTTCTCGAATACGTCGGTAAAGTCCTGAACCACAGGCGTATCTCCCAACGTCGAACCATCAATACGTTCTAACAAGGTAGCTCAACAACTAACTCGACAGGGACAACGGACCTAAACTGAAAAAGTAAAGACCGTGCCCTCAGGTCCGTAGGCTGTCACGACTCTGGTCTCGTAATCTATCTTCGCCCTCATCTTGGTGAGCCAATCTATACCGAGCACAACATCATAATGCCATAATGGGGCGACAATCAGGTCGACGTGCACTGTCCTGCTACCCAAATCTACCGAGCAAGCCTCACAAATTCGGGTAACGTTTGAAAAGGTCCCTGTAGCGGTAGTAAGCCTCACTCCCTTCGTAGGAGCAGTAACCAACGCTAGTCGCTTAACTGCAACGCATGAGATGATCGAAATAGTGGACCCAGTGTCCAC
This sequence comes from Magnolia changhungtana, assembly GCA_030180095.1. Lineage (NCBI taxonomy): Eukaryota > Viridiplantae > Streptophyta > Magnoliopsida > Magnoliales > Magnoliaceae > Magnolia > Magnolia changhungtana. The sequence continues at coordinate 1,782,799 of JASAUF010000384.1, read as the reverse complement.
CAATAAGAAGACAGGCGTACCTTGGATCTATGTCGTGATCTTAAAAGCCACCGGCGCTGTATCTACTATCTCGAATACGTCAGCTGTAAGTGAGTGCACATGAGCCTGCTGCAGACGGTTCGGCTGTGGAACTGTGGACCGTTGAGGCATCCTAAATCGGAGTGCCCGAGGTCCAAATGAGGGGTGTCCAGGCACAGTCCGTAGGGGTGGAGTCGATAGAACTTGAGGACGAGGGCGGTCGATTTTCTGCGGCGACGAGAACCCATTGTCTCTCATACATGTGAAACAGCTCTCCGCAGCGTGACCTGGTCTCCCACAATACGTATAGGTCACACTAGGTCACCTCATCGAAACTAGTGGCACCACGATCTTGGGAGGTGAGTCGGTACGGGACCTCTTGCTGAGGAATGGCCTGCTCGGCATATATGGTCATGGCCTAGGGATCATACGCCCACGAGAACGTGACAATTGATCCCCGTCCTGCTCTGCTCGCATAGACATGTGTACTAGCTCAGCATAGGAGGGTATGCTAGCACAACACATCTTCGAGCGAATATCAGGTCGCAGGCCCTCAAAAAAAATGCCACATTTGTATCTGTGCGTCAACAAGTATAGTAGGGACATATTGGCCCAACTCCGTAAACCAGTGCTCATACTCTGTCACTGACATGCCTCCCTATCTGAGGCGCAAGAATTCATTCTCCTTCTTGTGCCGGTACGTAAGGGGATAGTACTTCTCATGGAAGTGGTTCTCAAATGTTGCCCACGTCCATACATAGTCAACTGCAACGGTCCGTAGGACACTTCCCACCACAAGCTGGCCTCCTTCTTAAACATGAAGGTTACCAACTTGACCTGTTCCGGCTCTGTCAGTGTAGCATCCTCAGCATCTTGGAGATACGGTCCATCCAATATTTGGCCTCCTCGGGTCTGTGAGAACCCATAAAAGTAGGGGGCCGCAAGCACTGGAATCGCTCGAGAAGGCCACTAGTACCCAAGTTCCCCGTTTGGTATATTGTAGGAGCAGGTAAAGTCACACCCTCATCCTAAGCGGAAGACCCTACAGTCTCAGCAGGGAGTACAGATGGTGAAGGTGGAGTCGCACTCCCACCCTGAGCAAGGGTCCCTGCAATAGTGGCCAAAAGCTGCTACTGCTGCTGATGCTGCATCTGCTGCTGCTGGTGCTGCACCTGCTGCTAGTGCACCATCATCAATAACTACTCTAACCTATCCGTAGGTGGGGCTGCCTGAGGCATGTGCTGCGTCGAAGAAGACACATTGTTCTGATCACGAACCGGTGGTGTGTAAGGTGGCGGCCCAATAGTAGGATCAGTAGATGGCTGAGACTCAGGCATAGTCTCACGAACAGGGCTCAAACCGAGGTCCGTATGACCATCACTCCAGGGAGGTTCCTAGGCCATTGAATCAGTAAGTGTGAGGCATGCCGTGCTCCGCGTGACCTTAGGTGGCATTCCCTATATAATATAGGGTGCAACTTGTGTAAGATGTAGCATAGCAATACACAATCCTCAAAGCATTCACATATTTCATAGCATAAGAGACTGCATGCATTTCATTAACCAAAATTGTCATAATACATGAGACACAGTGTTACATGAATCATGACAGAAGATGCATGTGAGCTAATAACAACCAAGACTTCAAACATTTAAAACATTCTACCAACCACTACACTACTAGGCCTATCAACATGAGAACACAAAGATCCTAATACAGCATCAAGCAAACACACAGGGCGACGGTGTGGATGACTAGGCATCTGAGTCTGGCGAAGGAGGAGGGGCGCCCTTATCCTACAGACAGCACAGGATAGTTTTTAAGGTACGAGTCACCTTCTTGAACTTATATTTCACGAGGCCCCGAAGATCCATCATATCCTATCGTAGGACAGCCTGACCCTCCTTAAGTTGAGCCAAATGGGCATCCCTAGCAGCTTGATCAGTGTCCTGCTCTGGTGCCATAGGAGGGGAGCTCTCCTCCGTGTCCTGGGCCTCCTCTTCTTCCTTGCTCTCTTCCTCTTTTATTTCAGCTCCACCTTCTTCCTCAGTCTCTTCCTCTTCACTCTCCATCTCATCCTCACTCTCCTCAAGTTGGGCTTGTCGTTGTCGTGGCCCGATTTCCATCTGATTGAGAGTAGTTTCATTGATGAAATGTTGCGACACTAGGAGTTCTGCGCCAAGTCCGTAGCCGAACTCGCATGTAATCTTGCATATGAGTCGGCCGAAGGGGAGCGAATCAATCCTCCTATTGGAGCATGCGGTAAGAACTATCTATCGCAAAACATATGTAGGCATGCATAACTTATCTTCCTACCCCACTTGGTATAGAAAGTCTACCATCAAGCGCGTACACTCACTGCGATTGCTCTACCTGGGGTAGACATTAAACATGCAGATATGGTGGAGTAAGCGGAAATCATCCGTCATGTTTGACGCTAGGAGGCTATTCTTTGGCTGTCATTGAACCAGTCGACCACAAAGGAAATGCGTACTGCGATCCCTTTCACGTGCACTCTTCAGATTCATCTCACTTGCGTGGACTTGGCCAAGCAGTATTCCCATGAGTCGAGCTATCAGGTCAGCGTCAATTGTGGCCTCCCGACCTCTTTCTGCAGGAATCTTGAACTACAAGGGCTCTAGCGTAGGCTCTTAAATATGAGCATAGAATGCTCTGATAGTGTCTACATTTGCACGATATTTTCCCTCAAACATAGGGCCCCACTCAGCTTTACCCAGGCGCTTCAATAACAGATACTTCCTGAAGAGCTTCTCATTCACGTGTGCTTCAAAAGGACTATACGGCCCTCCTAGACTCCATGCGATAAATCCACCAGTAGAGCTCTTGGGAGAGGAGCCTGGGGATCGAGGTCCCACTTAATCCGTATCTCACGTTCAACGCCCGTGCTTGCGGTGGAGCCTTTCTTTTTCCTTGGACGAGTAGGGCAACTAGGCCCAACTTCATCCACAATACCCTTTCTCTTTCCCATGAGAGAGAGAAAGGTGAAAATCGAAAATATGGCCGTAATAAGCTCGAATAGAGCCATAGAAAAGTGAAGAAAATGGAGGAAAGGGTTAGGGTCTTTAGGTCTCAATGAATTTGAGCCTCCAAAGGGTGTGTCAAGGCTCAAATGATAGGGGTTAAAGAAGGAAAATGAAGAGATGGGATGGGTTAGTGGGTTTACACGAATTTGAGACACAAAGAGTATTTGAAATGCTCAAATAAGAGGGAAAAGGGAAGAGCAACAGGTGTGGAAGATGATTTTGAAGGGGTGATGAAGGAGGTGTATGAAAATGAAAGGAGAAGTGCGTGGAGGGGCAATTTGAGTGAGGAAATCTGAACTTTTTGGAAGAAAAGAAAACTTGGAGGGGTGGTTTGTGAAGGAGGGGTGACCTAGGAGAGGTTTAAATCAAAACCCCGTGTATAAGTGGGCCACACAACGCCCTAAACATGATCGGCCCGATCGGCCCGCCCGTCTAGGCCCCTCTAGCGGCGAGGCCTCGCCGGTCTCTAGACCTTCTGGCGAGGGCTCGCCCTTCGGGAGAGGTCCTCCCCCCCCCCTTTGGTCCAAAAACGTGCGAGGCTGACCTTGGGTCCCTCAGACTTGCTCAGTTTGGCCCCCATCTCCAATTTGAGCCGTTTCGGGTCCTTTCGGGTATGTTTCTGGTGTATAACTACACATGAAGATTTTTTAAGGCTGGGATGGGGTCAACCATGGTCTAAACCCATCACTTGACGACCTAAGGGTGATCTGGGATCGTCTCATGTAATCACGGAGGTATACGGACTTGATCTCGGCGATCCATTTCAGTGAATTTTGCCAATTGGTGAAACTAGGAAACCTAAGCTTGTTTCTACTTGTTCTCATACCCACCTAAATGGAAAATGTGTCAGCGTACGTCATGTGACCATAACCCAGGTCTAGTTTAATCCAAATCATGCTCTGATAACAACTTGTAACGCCCTGAAAATCGGAGGTCGAGTAACAACTCAACTCCCGAGTTCCAAAACATCACCTATGCAACATATATGCTTATGATTGAATGTTGTTCGTGTTAGTGCATTAATCATGAGTGGGATTATATCAAACAGTAATTCATACTCCAAATCAATTAATATAACGCAAGTGGAAGACTAAAAGATGTATATATATATATATCTGTGTGTGTGTGTTTGTATGAGCCTAGAGTTCACGATTGGTCTCCAAAGTATGAATACATCACTGAGTCATCATATACATGTAATAGTTCAAAAATCAAAATGTCAAAAAAAAAGAGTTCAACTACAATGATAAACCCTGTAGCCCAGTCGATCCGGACGACCTAAGCGAAACCGTGGGAAAACTGCATATACGAGAACTCGTCCTAATCGTCATAGTAATCAGGATCCGTCTCCTGAGTCCCATCGTCATCAGCAACTAAGACAGGGTCTGGTGGGTGTTCAGAACACCGTCCTAGAACGTGGGAGTGAGTGATCAACTCAGTGGAATCATAGGGCAAAGATTAACATGTTATCAATTCAGTCAAGCAGTAATGATAAAGCAGACATATCAAACATTCCTAGATACTCTTATTAATGCAAGGATGAATGTATTCATGATGCATGCCCTCGCCTACACTCTCTCGTGCGACACCATCTTACGATCACAGCATGCTTTCTTCCCTCTGTGCTCTTTAACCCGGGGCATATGCAGTGCGATGTTATGAGCATGATTACCAAGTTATTATTAGTTCCTTTCATATAGCAGGATTAGGAATCTAAGGTACCTCCCTTATATCATTCCCAAACAAGGATCCATTCTAGGGTTGTCAGTCCTAGTAATTCTCATACGATGTTACGGTTCTAGGTCGATACAAAGGGCTCGTCACCTGATTAGTGCAAGCCTAGTTTATACTCTAGATGCTATGGAAGGCTCATCACTTATACGTAGACTCAGAGTACGCTTGAGGTCACTACAAAGGGCTCGTGACCTGATCAGTGTAGGCTAACAGCTCGAATACAGTGTCTTATACCACAGTATTTGGCTCACAAGGTAGTATTACTCACTGGTCACTACGAGGAGGCTCGTCAACCGAGCGTAGGCTGACAGCTCGACCACGGTGTTTCATACCACCATGTCCAGCTCATGAGTCTTAGCAGATTGAGGTACTAAGGTTAAACAAGATTTCACTGGTGAGTTTGGTATCTTAGGTTCAGGCAATGGCGTCCTTACATGGTGAACATACATCAGGTCAATCGGGTTACTTGACGAGCTTGACTAGCCTGAGCGCATGACAAGTTGAACGACATGAAGTACGTAAGCACTCCGCGTGGCCTAACCACTGTCGCCAAGCAAGTACGGCCTGGATTCTCTAAGCACGTCTCGTGTGGTGAAACAATCTCAACCACCTAATTAGGGTCGATTACCGATTGCCTGGACTATATCATAGTCCCAAACTCATCCAATGTCAACAAATAATTATATGAGACAACAAAGTAGTAATGAACAAATAATTCAATTCTTACAATTACATGGGCATGTTTTGAAGTACAACTCAAACATGATTTCACACATATTCATTCTGTAAACAAAACTTACATCATACTGTAAACATACATGAAGGAAATCATACACATAATTAAGGTAACCGAGAAGCATATCTCAATCCTTATACAAGGTATTCCTTAGTAACAACTAGCTTACTCGGACATTTCTACAGTCACTTAGACTACACACATCTTCATACATGTTGTATGTTGGTTATACACGCATTAGGCTAAATCCTTTCACTAGGGAGTTGCCCCGTATACCACACACATATGCCCAATACGGATAATCATGGCATACACGACTCCAGGTTCCATACTCATTTAATCATTTCCACAAACATGTGGGCTATACACTTTAACATATATAGCGTATATTGGCCGTGGTGTGATTTAGGGCAAGTCCTTTCACTAGGGAGTTATCGCATACATAACAAGCATATAGTCACGGTAAAGAATCATGTTAGGCACAAATCCAAATTCCATACGTATTCAAACATTTCAATACGTACATAGAATACACTATATTCAACATAGCTCATATATAATCGTAAGGCAAAACAAACGAGACATTTCGCATGTGAAATAGCACCCACATCAAGAATAAATCATTAACCGACATTGAAAGCCTTGAAAACCATAATCTATAAGTCTATAGTCTACACCTTCACTCGATCGAACAAAGGCCCTTCACTCGATCGATCAAAGGTGTGTTAAAATGTCCAGCGAGCTTGCTGCCCTATTTTCATAGAAACCTTGATCGATCAACATATCAAGTTTGATCGATTGAAAATGTGTAAGTGTCTAGCGAGCTCTTTGCCTTATAATTGAATTAAGTTTGGTCAATCGAAGGGTCGCTCAATCGATTGATGCTAGTCGTTATAGATTCATTGGAGCCTTATCTATATATATATATATATATATATATATATATATATATATATAAATTTAGTAATCGGATCTTTAAGCAAATGGTGATTTTGAGTGAATTAAAAACCGTAGTCTGTCCTAATACTTTACAACAATTTTAGGCTATCACTCAAAGAGATTCATGCCCTCTTCATTATGATTAATCACTCTAATGAACATTCCAAGCTGCATTTGATGAAGAACATGGTATATTTCATTCTATAGAGTTTAGACTCCTAATCTATAGGTAAATCCTTATATAAACTAAATTATATGGAATAGTTTACCATGACACGCGGAAGATTGGAGAAGCTATAGAATGATTGGCTATGTCCTAGAGGGGGTGATTAGGACCAATTAAAAATTACACCAATAATACATAATTGGCTACTTAAACCAATATACCAATTTAAACTAAGTAAAGCAATTAAAACTAAGGCTTCCAAGCCAATACTAGGTCTAATCACATAGACTATAAATGATATGTCAATGAAGCAACTAGTCTATAATTGATAATGAGTTTGTGTGTGCACTATAAGTTAAGTGCCTAACATACAACCCAATTTAAGCATTCATATGATATAATAAATCAACACACATGTATGAATAGAAATGCACGCAATTCACAATCGCAAATACAAGTAAGTATAGCGGTTTTGTTTACCTACTCCACTCTCGGTGGACGCACTCTCCCTGAGTGTACCGGTATTCATTATCAGAAGTTTTAAATCAGGTTCACCTCAAACCTTTACAGCCCTACACAAGGATTGAGGTCCTACACTATAATTAATCTAGCATACACTCCACTAGAGGCACTTGCAAGAAACTTTAGTTGGTTTTCTATCGGCTAACCAACAACATTGGTCCTACTCAAAGGACCTACGTTTACTCCTGCTGGATGCTCTCACAGAGATTAACACGTATGCACCCATGTCCAGTGAATTCGGCCCTACACAAGAGCCTAAGTCCTACACAATAACCTATCGAGTTTGGGTTATAAACTCTTACCTTCAATCCTACACAAGGAAAGAGAGTATGGACTCACTAAATGACATTTGTCAAATTGAGCCCCTTTGATGTGTCGTGATTGAGTCACTTCTTTAAAGTTATCTCATGCTTGAACTCACTCCTCAATTGCTTCTTTGATCATTGATATCGATACTTGCTAATACTTCAGCTCTAAGATTAAAAACCTTGCATGCGATGCTCCATCCGAGGTGACCAAGGTGATGGGAGGGTGGTAAAATCCCCTACAACTAATAAGATAATTGAAATCATAGGGGATTCATGTAGAAGGGTCTTCTAGAGGATTTAAACAAAGAATATGCTAATAAGATTAGGTGTAAACACTATAAAATGGTGGAGTTCAAGTTCATCTTCTGATTGGAGGTTGAAATCCTCTTTAGAGTGTTAGAGCTCATGAAGATGACTTGAAACTCATGGGATTAGAGGTTTAGAATGTGGGATATTAATATGGAATCACATATCCTTCTATTGCACCAAAACACCGTCAAAATATCCAAAAATTGAATGCCTATTTTACAGAGTTTGTATTACAACAATTAGTTAGCAGCTCTATCGATTTGATTGAAAGGCCCTTCAATGGGATCGAATTTCCTTCAATAGGATTGAACACATTATCGATCCCATTGAAAAAATTCAGAAGTATATCTGTGGGGCTGCTAGATTGTTTCTTTGATCAAATCAAGTGGTCCTTCAATTCCATCAAGTCTCATTAACATCTTGTCGATGAGATCGAAGACCACTCAAAAACTGATGTTTTAGGCATATGATTTCATAACAGCTTCAAACCTCTTTTAACCTTATCATATTTCAATTAAGCTTTTAAGGCTAAAGGATGATCAACAAGGTTTACCTATTAAGGTTAGGATCATTTAAAGGTTCAAGGGTTGTTTTAGGTCAGGGTTAGGGTCACCAAGACACCTCATATACCTGTTATTCACTTCCTTGATCTTCTAGTCTTCATATGTCTTTAGTATTCAGCTTCCAAGGGCTCAACCAACTCCCTGACACACATACGCACGTGATTGACAAGTAAGGTACATAAATTAGTGCATTAACATAAACATCATATAGAATGGCTATCTAGGTGAATCCCCAATTGGAACCATCTCATAGTTATAGAATATTCAACATCTCTTCTATTACCTTTGTAGCCTCATTGGAGCATCAAGTGAAAGGTAGCCGATTTAAAGAAGCAGAAGAAGATTGACTTCAAAGATCGGGGGAGTACAAGAGAAGCGGATTCAAGAAATGAAGACCCATCAATATGCCTCAATTCGACAAGGTTGTTAATCTATAGTCCATATATTATTTCCTTGTGTAGGATTAAGTATAGAGTTTGAGACCTAAACTCGATCAAGTTCTTGAGTATAAGACTCCAATGGAGTGTACATGTGTTAAGTCATTATAGAGGCCTCCGACGGGAGTGTACATTTATTAAGTCCTTGTGTAGGCCTGCGACGGGAGTATACAAGTGTAAGTCTCCATGGGAGCCTCTAGTGGGAGTGTACGATTGTAAATGTTAAGGTGAACCTATTAAAAACTTTTAAAAATAGTGAAATCCAGTACACTCGAGGATAGTACATCTTCCAGGAGAGGAATGGGCAAGTAAAAGAACCACTTTACATAATTGTGTCTGTGATTGTTTATGTGGTTACAATTCTATTTATGCTTATGGATGATTTAAGTATATGAATACATGAAATAGATTATATGTTAGGCATCTAACTTAGAGTACATACAATTGATATTTTCACATCTTACCATATAAACTAGTTACTTGTAATATTGCATCTCTTGTAGTCTATACAATTGGACCCACTTAGCTTGGAAGCCTAAGAGTTAATTATTTTTAATTGATGAATATTTTTAAGTGGTTCTATTCACTCCCTTTTAAGACTTAGCTGTAATTTGAAGCTCCTTTAAGCTTTTGTGTGTCATGGTAGATAATCCACGCAATTTCAAGCTGGACGAGCTGCAGTTTTTTTGTTTTCGTGAGGTCTTACACCTAGCACGGGTTCAAATTGACTGGAGGATGCTGGGAGTTTCTTTATTAGGTCGGGTGCCCTCATTGAACCTCTTTTCTTTTAATGATCTAGAGGTAGGACCTTCCTCGAAGGAGGTGGCATGCTTGATGGGTTTATCGCTTGATTGTGACCCTTTACTCTTGGGTTAGCATGCATCATGGGAGTTGGATTTGCGTTTATGGTTTGGGACTTTGTACTTGCATCTATCTCCTGATGTAGTTGGAGAGGCTATGACATTTTATTTAGATGCTCTCTATGATGAGTTGGCCACTGTGTGTGAATGTATGGGGTCTATCCAGTTTATGTAAAGCCCTGAAAATTGGGGGTCGAGTAGCAACTCAACTCCCGAGTTCCAAAACATCACTTATGCAATATATATGCTTATGATTGAATGTTGTTCATGTTAGTGCATTAATCATGAGTGGGATTATACCAAACAGTAATTCAAACTCTAGATCAATTAATATAACGCAAGCGGAAGACTAAAAGATGTATATATATATATATACGTGTATGAACCAAGAGTTCACGATCGGTCTCCAGAGTATGAATACATCACTGAGTCACCATATACATGTAATAGTTCAAAAATCAAAATGTCAAAAAAAAGAGTTCAACTATAATGATAAACCCTGTAGCCCCGTCGATCTGGATCGCCTAAGCGAAACTGCTGGAGAACTACATATACGAGAACTCGTCTTGATCGTCAAAGTAATCAGGCTCTATCTTCTGAGTCACATCGTCATCTGCAACTAAGACAGGGTTTGGTGGATGTTCAGAACACCGTCCCAGAACGTAGGAGTAAGTGATCAACTCAGTGGAATCATATATGAAAGATTAACATGTTATCAATTCAGTCAAGCAGTAATGATAAAGCAGGCATATCAAACATTCCTAGATACTCTTATTAATGCAAGGATGAATGTATTCATGATGTATGCCCTCGCCTACACTCCCTCGTGCGACACCATCTTACGGTCGCGGCATGCTTTCTTCCCTTTGTGGTCTTCAACCTGGGGCACATGCAGTGCGATGTTATGAGCATGATTACTGAGTTATTATTAGTTCCTTTCATACAGCAGGATTGGGAATCTAAGGTACCATTCTAGGGTCGTCAGTCCTAGTAATTCTCATACGATGTTATGGTTCTAGGTCTCTACAAAGGGCTCATCACCTGATCAGTGCATGCCTACTTTATACTCTAGATGCTACGGAAGGCTCGTCGCCTATACGTAGACTCAGAGTACGCTCGAGGTCACTACAAAGGGCTCGTCACCTGATCAGTGTAGGCCGACGGCTTGAATACAGTGTCTCATACCACCGTATTCTGCTCACGAGGCAGTATAGCTTACCGGTCACTACAGGGAGGCTTGTCGCTCCATCGTAGGCCGACAGCTCAACTACGGTGTCCCATACCACCATGTCCGGCTCATGAGTCTTAGCGGATCGAGGTACCAAGGTTAAAAGGGATTTTACTTGTGAGTTTGGTACCTTAGGTTCAGGCAGTGACGTCCACACATGATGAACATACATCGGGTCAATCGGGTTACTTGACGATCTCGACTAGCCCGAGCGCACAACAAGTTGAACGACATGAAGTGCATAAGCACTCCGCGTGGCCTAACCACTGTCACCAACCGAAGTACGGCCCGGAATCGCTAAGCACGTCTCATGTGGTGAAACAATCTCAACCACCTAATTAGGGTCGATTACCGATTGCCTGGACTATATCATTGTCCCAAACTCATTCAATTTTAGCAAGTAATCATATGAGACAACAAAGCAGTAATGAACAAATAATTCAATTCTTACAATTATATGGGCAGGTTGTGAAGTATAACTCAAACATGATTTCACACACATTCATTCTGTAAACAAAACATACATCATACTGTAAACATACATAATTAAGGTAACCGAGAAGCATATCTCAATCCTCATACAAGGTATTCCTTAGTAACAACTAGCTTACTCAGACATTTCTACAATCACTTAGACTACACACATCTTCATACATGTTGTATATTGGTTATACACACATTAGGCCAAATCCTTTTACTAGGGAGTTGCCCCATATACCACACGCATATGCCCAATACGGATAATCATGGCATACATGAATCCGGGTTCCGTACTCATTTAATCATTTTCACAAACACGTGGGCTACACACTTTAACATATATAGCGTATATTGGCTGTGACATGATTTCGGGCAAGTCCTTTCACTAGGGAGTTGTCGCATATATAACAAGCATATAATCACGGCAAATAATCATGTTAGGCACAAATCCAAATTCCATACGTATTCAAACATTTCAATATGTACATAGAATACACTATATTCAACATAGCTCATATATAATCGTAAGGCGAAACAAACAACACATTTTGCATGTGAAATAGCACCCACATTAAGAATAAATTATTAACCGACATTGAAAGCCTTGAAAACCATAATCTATACATCTATAGTCCGTACCTTACATCGTAGAAGCATAACAAATTCCACAGAGACTCTAAGTCTTCGTCAATGATGGAATGACAACCTATAGCACGAGTTGAGTTAGCTATTTCGCTACTAGCGACAATTGAAACCCTGGAACAGATTAGGGTTAGGTTTTTTTACCTAAGAACAAAGTCAGAATCGCCGGAATAGCATTTTGGTAGTGATGGATAGGCACGTAGAATAGCAGGGATCGAATCCCAAGTGTGACTCCAACTTCTCTCTCACTTTCTCTCTCTTTACTCACTTCTCTCTCCTAGAGTTTTTCCCAAATTCGTATAGGGTGAATGAGAGAGAGTTTAAGGTCCTTATATAGGCTTAAAACTTATGGAAATGGCCCCAGAGCCAAGGTATACTTAGGTTATAGCCAAAGGGTGTCTGTTTCAGCTTAACAGAGCACTTCCGGAGCCCCCCTTGAGCCTAAGGTCGAACTTAAGCTCCCTTATGTTGGATCTAGGTCAAGCTGAGTTTTCAGTCCGATCGGGTTTACAGATTGCCCGTGGCGGATCAGTTTTAGTTCAATGGTCCATGATCACCGATCAGGGCCACAAGTACACTGGCCTGTGTATGAAATTTTCCCTGATCTGAGGATTTATTTGGGTCAGATTCTGACGGTCGGAATCCTTTTATTCGGACCACAAGCGACAAGTCTTAGATCACTTAATTTTAGATTTTTCTTTCTAAGATATTCACGTTTCTCACACACTTCACTCCGGGCTCAAGCGAATAGCTTTGGGATACTATCTGGACTTGATTTCCGAGGTGGTGGTCAAGTCCAGCAAGGCGGTCTTAATTATATGATTTCGTAGTAATCGGACTTTCGACGTGCGGTCTAGATCCGATACGGAGTTTCAATGTGCTCCTGAGAGCAACTGGGTAATGAGATTGATCCTAGATTTTAAGATAACCTAGTGTCAATGATTCTACAAGTTTTGGGTCTTGCAGATCGTATTTAAAGTGATTTAAACGGATTTTGCAGCTAATCTAGTTTAGTACCTAGTTAAACTTGTCTAATTTCTAAAGGATTTGATCCTGAGTGATTTCTGCCTGAGGTGGTACTCGGGTCTTTGTACGGAATTTTCCTAGTCGTTATAGTTTACATACTGGCAAAATCATTGATCTTCTATACCCAAGAGGAGCTGTTGTTTTCAGGTTATCACCCTCTTCTATTGTGATGCTCTTTGAGGCCATCCATTGAGTTTTCTACTAGAAGTGCATCATCATAGTGATTTTGACTGAGTGTTACCTTGGCCTTAAGAACTGCACCTTGGGACACGCACCCACATCCTCCTCGATTGTTGTTCCTTCCTCCATGTACCTCTTGACCCTCTTCTTTCTAGCTCTTCCTTTCATTGCATCCCTCTTTTTTTGCATGTGTGCTGATGTCATTATTGTTTGGCAGGTTTGGTTCTATGAGTGGCTCTCAATGACTACTCCCCGCTTTTGATCCAATTCGCATAGGGTGGACTTACCATCTTTTATATTGGATTCTCTCCCTCCTATTGTTGAGTGCAGTAAGCCATTGTACCTACGAACGCTCTCTTGCCTACACGATTAGGAGTTTCGATGGGGGAAGACTTGACTGAGAGAGGTGCTTGTGATATATAGCTTGAGTTATCTTCCCCACTAGATAATCAACTTCTGTGAGTACTGTTCTTATTATCTCATCCATTTCCTTCACCAGATCGACTACTGGCAAGATATCCCTACCTTTTCTTTTGTTGGTTTCAAGCATCGTCCCCCTCATCACGCCATAGTAGTTACCGCAATCACTTATATGTACAAACCGAGATCCCTTATGTGTCTAAATCGCAATCGTGATCATGTACAAACTATTATTGCTTACGGGTACAAACCGCAATCATGATATTATACAAATTGCTATCATTTGCGTACAAACTACGATCACTTACGTGTACAAACCGCTATTGCTTGCATGTACAAACCACCATCACTTACGTGTAAGTGATCGTGTTCACAGTTTTTCCAACATCGGGCGATCTCACGAACATACTCATAACTCCTTCGTTACTGATTAGATCGAGGCGATCTTGGGCTCATTGAAAAGATAATTCGAAGATCTTTCAAATATGATTAGAATTATCTCATTTGGACACCATTTGGCCTTCCAAAATAGGACACAAGTCCAACTCTTGACAAAAGGCCCATCTAAGCTTAATTTTTCGAAAAGAGAAAAAAATAATATTTTAAAAGTGAAGTTTTTGATCTCTCATCTTCTTCTATCAGTTTCTTCCCAAGCAAACCCATTTAAACCAAATTTTTTTGGTAGAATAAGAAAAACACATCTTTTAAAAGTGAAGTTTTTTCTATTTCTTTTGTTTTCTTCTATCTATTTATTGACAATATCTGTGTAGAATCTTTTGAAGAAAGAATAACCCATTTTTTTAAAGTAGAATTTTTGTAGTATTTGTTTTCATTTCATTTTTTTTCTCATTTTTGTTCCAAGTAAGCCCATTTGAGCATAACAAGTAAAAAAGAAGGATTTTTTTTTTTTTCGGAGATAGTAATTGAAAAGAACGGATGAGTAGTTAGAAAGCACAAGGGATTATTGGAATGTAGTGGTAAAAAAAAAAAAAAAAAAAAGAGTTAGTCGGAGAAGAGTAATTTTATTTTATTTTATTTATTTTTTTTTTAAGTAGGGAGAAGAAGGTCAAGGAGCATTTTTATCTAGCAAATATTAAAAACAAAAAAAAAAAAAAAAAAAAAAGGAATTTAAAAAGGGAGTCCATTTTAGGATTCCATTAGACTTAGGTATACACAGATTTAAAAATAAATACATAAAAACCTTACTATTTACTTACAAATAATAGAGTAAAAACCTCTGCCACTTTAAACCATGCTTCTTGAAAGCAATTTTTTTTTTTTTTTTTTTTTTTTTTATTTTAAGAAGTACAACAATGGGATGGGGAGTATCCAAAATATTGGTGCCAAAGAAGATTGTGAAGTTTGCTAACGAATACTCGAGTAGTACAATATTTTAAAGAGTTATCTTATTATTGTTGTTGTTGTTGTTGTGCATGCAAGAAGCAAGTGCAACCCTGGTTAGACCGAGCCTGTGTAACCCAAAACTTAATGGGGCTGACTTTGATATCCATGTGACATCGACTCTGTACATCCATTTTGCCGGGTGGTTTCGGCATGTGATTCAAAAAGTAAGGTAGATTCGAAACTCAGATGAGCCACCCTCACATGATATGAGTTAGATCCGAATCTCAAGTGAACCACACCACTGAAACGCCTACAATCAGAACCTTCCTGAGTCGCACTGTGATCTGTACATGCTATCCAACCCTTTCATAGGTTATTCCCACCATGATGCAGGCAAAATAAAAATATCATCTTGATTGAAAACTTTCGTTGGTCCCAACAAGGGTTGGACAATGGGCGTTCAATGCCCTCTATATCTTATGGCGTGGCTCAGTTAATATTTGTACCAACCTTATTTTTAGGTTCATATTCTAAATTGATGAGGGGAAACGGATGGACGGAGTGAATAAGAAAATACATTTTCCGTGGGCCCCACAAAGCGTTGGCTGACATGGGCTCCGTGTAACATGGATTAACTACACGGAACCGCATCCGGTGTTGTTGTTGTCGCTGGTATCATCATTATTAGAAATAATTAGCAAAGTAGACAGTGTCTTTTAGGGTAATTAGTTTTTTCGCCACTTATTATTATTGTGAAAAAAGATTGCAGACTTTTGCATGCATCCACTCATATGCATGGGTCCATGCATTGGCGTGGATGTCGCGTGCAGTGTATCTGCTCACGTGTGAGTGGACGGGCATGACCTGATGATAATAATGATTCTAAGAGGAATCATGGAATCCTTAGCCATACAATTCATACAGTACGGGTTTCGGTTTGTAGAAAGGGGACCCTTGGTTCAGTCATCCAAACCATTCGTTTTGGGGCCCACATTGATAATGGACCATGCCCCCAAAAATATCCTTGACCATTCATAATGGCCACAGCTTGGATGTGGATGGTGGTTGTATTTTTCTTATTAATCATATTTCTTCGTGTGACAAATTGAAAGGTGTGGAAATTGTCTTATCAAGGAGAATTTTGGAATAGGGTCCATCTTTGGTGGGCCCTAGAGATGAACTGTCTGGATCATTGAACCATGGCCTGGAATATTGTACAAGCTGAAAGTGCAAGTCTACTTTGCATATCGTTCGTTCTGTCGAAGATCGTACGATTCTTACGATTCTAATGGACCAGATGAAGCTGGTATCCATGCAGAACATTAATTATCATAGAGATTTGAGGCCTGTTCCACTGCAACTGCAAAGATGAAGAATAAGCGTATGCTACGTCACTTTTCATGTGGGGCTCACCTAAGGTGTGAATATGATATCTCACACATACATAAGGGTCACTGCAAGGTGAAAGTTGGACGGCCCAAACTTTAGGCCGATTCATGCCATCAGCTAAGTCACCTTGTGAATTTGGAGGTTTTTGGATGGTTGTACGTTGTTTTCAATGGTGTGACCCACCTGATTATTGGATAAGCTTGAATTTTTTCTCATCGAACAATCATGTTGGACCTTGTTTTATGTGTTGATTGGATGGTATATACGCAACACATTGGGCCTACATAGGCTGGTGTATCATTTTTCCACTAAGGTGAATAAATTTCCAAAGAGGTGAATAACTTTATCACTCTGGTGAATAATTGCTATAGAATAATCTTTATTTGCTGAGGAACCGTCCCCGGAGATTTAGTACATAGGAGCCCTTTGCTTTGGGAGCATTTGGATTATTTAGCATCCTGGTGATGGCCTACTTTGGGAATATATATATATATATATATATATATATATATATATATATAGAGAGAGAGAGAGAGAGAGAGAGAGAGAGAGAGAGAGAGAGAGAGAGAGAGAGAGAGAGAGAGAGAGAGAGAGAGAGAGAGTACATAGATATTCTTGGTATACCGAAATATCTTGGTAGGTCATTTAGATACGTACACAGCTATATGTGAAGTTGTACATGGCATTCGTATAGATTTATATACTTGTATAAATACATCATTTCTCAATAAATTGGTAACTCAAGCTGTCCACAATGCAATGCCTAAAGTTATTAAAAAAAAAAAAAAAAAAAACTTTTTTATAGTGGACTTCCAACGCTCACGATCTGCTTCGGGCCCTTTTGTGTTCTGGGCCAAGAGATATTAGGATAATATACGGTTATCCATGGTTGACTAGATGGACGACCTGGGTCAATCACACATGTTCTACGGAAGGACATGGAGGGACAACCATCCCATATTCACTTTCAGTGGATGATGCAATAAGGGTAAATGGTGTCACTATCTGATGCAATGCCAGTAGGAGTAATGCAAGCTTGTTTGGAATTCCATTACAAAGCAATCTCCATCAAACCCAAATAAAAAAATAAGAAGTGTGTTTGAATTTCACCTATCTCCTTCTCCCCTTTATCTAAGGGGTGATGAAAAGTCATACAAATTTTAGAAGTGATGTTTTCATGCTGTTGTTCTTTATTCGACCATGGCCTTTTTAAGAGGAACTCTAGTCTTTTCTTGCTTCATGCATTTGGTAAAAGTGATCTCGAAGCATAAGACATGGGGGCCAGATCAAAAGGCCTTGTTGGAAGATAAGAGAGTAGGTGTTTGCTTTTGCTAAAAGTATAGATGGACTGGTAATAGATACAATCGTGTAGGCACGATGAACACATGGAATCGATGTGTCTCGATCCGGACCCTTCAAATCATGGGACCCAAATGAGGCCCTAATTTAGATGGGTCAGATTGAAATAGTCAATGATCAAAACTTAGGATCATCTGATCAGTTACACCCTGATCCATAGCTCAAGTGGTAGACTAGTGAAGATATGTCGTTTCAACATTGAGGTCTTGGTATCGATTCCCTAGTGGGGATGGCTAACCGTGAAGTGTGTACTGACAGTGAGGTTTACTAACAAGCTAACTCAAAAAATAATAAAACAATAATAACAAATAAATAAATTTTAGAAAAAAAACAGAGAGAGACCATCCGATTAGTCTGACTTTGGACATCTGGCCAAATATAGACAGGTTATTGAATGCCCAGCATTAAAACTTTCCAAGGACCACGATATGCGTAATGTTACATCTATGACTCGTATGCAGTATATGAGTGTGGACAGTAAAATTAACTTTCTAGGGTATCACTTTTTCTTTTCATACTACAAATCAAGTTTTTCTTCTGTTAGGAATCCGTCACACTCCATTCACCGGCCATTTGTGACGCAGACAATTCCCTCTCATTGGCTTTCTCGGATAGTATGGCTTTCTGAAATAGTGGATTTAACTTTACACGAAAGATGGAATGGGGTGCGTTATAAAGAAATAAGGAGAAAATTTGGTACCAAATTTCATGAGTAATATCGATATTTAAAACGAGTATCGATCATCCATCATGGTTTACTTCATTTTTGGAAAAATCCTCCCTTGGAAAGCATTATATAAAACTACAGATATGGTTATCTGGGCATAGGGTTTAGCCAACTCATTAGACCTATAACCATAGTGGCCTATCATACTGCCGGCTGCGGATTAGGTGGTGCCGACACCACTCCTAGTAGTGATGTATTCATGTGTTATGTGTGTGGGGTCCAATGTAGTGTAACTGGTTTATATCCATGCCGTTCATCTGTTTTTCCAGCTTATTTTAGAGAATGAATTACCATAAATGAAGAACCCAAAGCTCAAGAGAACCACACCATAGGAAAGAGAGGGGATAATGACACCCACAGTTGAAACCTTTTTAGGACCCACATAATGTTTATTTTCCATCAAACAATTGTTGATAAGGTCAACCTAACCCTGACGAAGGGAAAACACAAATATCATCCTCTTCCAAAAGTTTTCTGCCCTCGACATGTTTTTAACGGTAGGCATTCAATCGGTACTATTTTTGTGGGGTAGTTCACTTGAGCTCCATATGCGCTTCATTTTTAGGTGCATGTCCTGAAAGGGAAATTGACCCTACATGCCTTGAAGTTTGAGAAAATTACCTCGATCGCTACGACACTCCATATATTCCCTAAACAGCCTTTTGATAGTTCTTGGATTTTTTTTGAACAAAAATGCCCCTAACCTTGGTTCAGGAATTGTACGGTCCTGGCGTGAAGCAGAAGTCACCCGCTGCCTTAACCCCGGAGAAACAAACGGGTCAACTACTCCCCGGGACACTGTCTAATGGCTGGCGCTCGGCGCTCCGTGGGCTCCACCACCAAGTACATGTTTTATCCATGCCGTCCATATATTTCTACGGATCATTTTATTGCACGAGACCAAAAACAAGCATGATACAATCACGACAGGCCTAGGGGGATTTTAACAGTGGATATCCAATAACTATAATTTCCCCGCAGTGTGGTCCACTGGAGAGTTCTATCACTCTCTTTTTCCGTTTCAAGCTATAAAATGATATTTTAAACCGGAGGAACAGACTGGACGAAGCACATACATCATGCTAGGGCCCACAGATCACCGATCACCTGAACCACGAGTTACGGAAGGGGCAAATGTCACACTTATGTACATTTGAAAGACCCTCTCCTTCCTCTTCTTTTGTTTATTTAGAGAAGCCAAGATCCAGGGACCAGCAGCAGGAGAGCGACTTTGTTTCTCCTCTTCGTTTCTCTCATCTTAAAGCCTCTTCCACTACCAAGTTTGTATTTCATTTCGTTTCAACTGTATGTAGCCACCTGCAAAGGTAGAGGAAGGACAGAGTCGAGAAGCCGAGGTACTTTGGCGGTCACGTGAAAGGGAGCCGAACGTAGGGCACACCTTGATCAAACCCCCACAACTGGATGGTAGATAGCCACGACATCATGTTTGTGATGGTATTTGGATCGTGGCTGCCACCTGTCACGACCCCGGATGTGACGTTATATGGATCGTATTCGTCAGGGATATGGCTCTGGATACAACTACGACCCAGTGTTCTTCATTACCACGATCCAGTGCACTTCTTTACATTAAGATTAGGACCCAGTGTGCTTCATTACCATAAGATTATGAAGACTGCGTCAGTTGAGTTTGATTTGATAATTAAAGTTGTGTACGGTGAGGCAACTCGAAAGTGCATCACCGCACGGGGAATGACCGATGTAGTGAATCTAAGGGAAATGAAGTGAACGACGGCCAGTTTACACGGGACATTTCGGACGAGGTGAAGGTTCAAATTACATCCCAGCGAGAAGATGGGCCAACACCCAGATGCTCGAGATACAAACGAATAGGTCACAATCGTCGTCGATCCACCTTCTTCCCTACTGGCAGAGGATGAGGCCGAGGCTGGTGATGACATTTTTTTATTTTTTGTTGCTTGTGATAATATAATGTGAACTGTAATATATGTACTTATTTTATTGATTTATTGATTCATCAACTTTGTTACATGTTATTTACTTTCTAATGTGTATACTAACCAAGATCATTTGTGTCGTTGAACCACGACCAATATAGGAAAACGTGAACTTAACAATGGGTCGTGGTTGTCATGACAATACCATCGTGATTGAAATGTTATATGTGTCATCTTTCTCAGCGCCAGATCAACAAGCGCGACAAACCATGATCCGTTACAACTGGGACCACGACCCATTTAACATTACAGCCATGTCCCATATCAACTACGACCAATGATTCACATATACCACAACCCATGTAAGATGACAATAACGACCCACGTATCATTCCAGTCAGGGTCCATGTATCGTGACAACCACAACATATACAACCTCACAACCTTTGCCCATATACAATGATAGTGGGGACCCATGTATCATGACAAATAGTATCCGATGTGGACGATAATCAAGAGATTTTATGCATATGAACTACATACTCAAAGATCGGAATAGTGCACATAACATAGGTCATGGTATTCGTCTTTTCTAGATCGTGGTTGTCCTGATAATCGGTCGTGTTGTACTCAGTGACGTGGTTGTCAACAACGATCTGATACGGATGACAACTACGATCCATGACAAATATGACAACCACGACCCATGCAAATTGTCAATCACGATCCATGCAACACGACAACCATGGATCGTTGTTGTCATATTTTATGGATTGTTATTGTCATGTTTATGAATCGTGGTTTTCATGTTTTATGGATCGTTGTTTCCTATTATATGGATCGCTATTGTCATGTTTCAAACTATCGACTTTATTTGCCTGGAAATGAGAATAGGGCATTTCACTTATATACATATATGCGGAGTTGATCACACCGAAATTAACGGCTAGAAGGTGTTGATAACTATGTTGACACCATATATCTTTGTTTGTACGGAAGTAATATGTCGTATGTACATACACGAAAGATAGTGTTCTAATGGTAGGAATCTATTGGTTGAACTGTTGTGGTCTATTGGATTCTAATATCTTAACCATTCTTTAGTCTTGATGTTACAAATAAAATGGATGGTGCAGATCAGAGAAAAGGCACTTACGGATGCTTACGGATGCTTTTCCGGACACATACGATTACATCGACTATAACTTGGACGCTTACGGATGCTTTTCATCCGGACACATACGATTACATCGACTATAACTTGGACGCTTACCGATGCTTATGAATGCTTTTCCGGACACATACGATTACATCTCATAACTTAGATGTGACTTTCGGAACACTGACTATAACTTGGATGCTTACGGATGCTTTTTCGGACACATACGATTACATCTCAAACGCAGAACATTAAAGGACAATGTTACGGAAGGTTACAATTCCATCCTAAATGCAAAACATCAGCAGACGATCTTATGGCCGCATACGATTCTATGACAAACGCAGAATATCAACGAATGCTCTTACGGATGCTTACGATTCCATGACAAACGCAGGAGATCAACGGACGCCTGTATAGATGCTTATTTCGAAACGCAAAACTTCTACCGCTAGTCCCTATACGAAACACCGACTATATATTGCTGGTTCTTCTCTGACACCTCTTCACTTTCTCTATCCCTAACCCATTTCTACTGGTTTTGAATCTCCTTCACTAGGCCCCTCCATCGTCACTCAGTGTGTACATCTACAAGCTCAATGCAGCTCAGTCAATATAAATGGCGAAGCAAGGTAATGGTTGACATGGACGGTGTACGGTGACAATTGTGTTATGTGGGTCTGGGCTGTGAACCACGACTCAATGTATATGACTATAACGAGATGTATATCATGACAATCACGATCATTGTTGTGATCGGCGTTGATATGCAGAATGGATTGTGGTTCACAGGGTCAGTGTATCGTGGCAGGGACGATGTATACTTATGGTGGGCTTTTTATTATGTGCTCGTTGTTATGAACCACGACTCAACGCATATGACATCAACGATATGTATGGCATAACAACCATGATCAGTGTCGTGATCATGGTATGTTGCATAATTGGTCGTAGTTCACAGTTGAAGTGGATCATGTATCACATCTTGTCTTGGTCATGCTTGTGAACCACAATTTAATGTAAACAACAACAACGACCTGTATACCATAATGCCTATTGGATTGTTGGCGATGGGCACACAGATGACATTAACGAACCCTGTAGCACGACTGTCAACCACGACCCAGCATAGATGACAACCATGACCCAGCGTATATGACAACAATGAACCATGTTATAACTCGTTATAAACACTACCCTTCGTGGATTTTAATCTCGATCCACTGTGTAGTACAATTACGACCGACGCTGGATTTTGCAAGACCATCCTATAATTAATAATTTACAATCCACAACCATATTGGAATGCAGATCAAAAGAAGTCAACCATAAACACATGCCTAGACTTCAAAAAGGCACAGGTCTCTCCCAAGTGCTTCATCAGTTTTCTGAAAGTCCTGATTGAAGATATGGAGAAGAAACCCAATAGGAAGAAACTGTTTAGAGGCACCTGTTTTGGATTTCTGCTGGACTTTCCATTGGCCAAGTGGATAGCACAGTCTCAGATCATGCATTGCCTAATGCAAAGGCATGCTGGTGATCTGAAATTCGATGTTCAGGGCACCAAGATAAGATTTATAGAGCTCAATTTTGCTCTAATAATGAGTCTAAAGTTTGGTCCACTTAGGATAGATGGTGGTGGTCGTGTCGAGGCTGGAGGAGCAGAGGCAAGAACGTGCATTAGGGAGACCTACTTGAGAGCAGTGGGTGTTAGTAAACAAGAATTGAAAGAAGCCTATTTGTCACTCACCGATAAAGATGAACATATGGACGCGGTGAAGCTGGCACTAATAATTTACGTTAAGAGTCTATTGGTTGGATCTATGCAGAAGAATAACTGTATTGATATGTTTATCGACATGGTTGATGACCTAGATTATTTTAATAACTACCCCTGGGGTAGTGTGGGGCATGATTATTTGAAGAATGGGGTTAACGCTGTGTCTGGCACTATTCTGGGGGAAAGGGCAACTGGCCAGTACCCCAAATCATACAACATATGCGGATGCGCATTTGCCCTATAAGTATGTCATTCTTGTCCTGATTCATACTTTGAGTTCGTATTTTTCCCTTTTTCGTCCATACATGTCAATCAAGATGTAATGCATGATAATTGTTCTTATGTAGATTTGGGCCTACGAACGGTTCCCTCAACTCACTGGTGATCGTAGGTGGGCCGTTAGAAGACTGCCTACAAGGATTCAACGAATACTAAACTGGTGTCACAAGAAGTCAGGCAAATATGACGCAATATCCGTCATCTTCACAGCTGTTCCGGTAACATCTATTCAATTAATATTGTTACTTAAATCAAGCAGTATGTTTGTAATTAATTAATTAATCAATTTTGCTCCTGTAGGTGGTGCTAGCTCCAAATCTTCAACCAACGGTCGAAGAAGCGAAAGGTGAGGTTGTCAAGAGTATAACCGACGACGACATTCAAACGAAGGACAAGGCTCTGCGTTGAGCACCCACGACAGAGACAAAAGAGGAATAACTGAGGCTGATCTTACAACATCTCTCTTGGAACTGAAAAATACAACTCAGCTTGATGGGAGATCTGCCTATTTTGGGACGGAACTGAAAGACAAAAAGAATACAAGATCCGCAATAAGGAAATTAAATAAGCAGATTGATTTCCTCGCCACTGAAGTGCAAGGATTAAAGGGTGAATTGAAGCAGATTAATGAGTCTCGAGTAGAAATAAAGCACCTCATGGAGAATTATGCATCTTTACAAGAAGTGATGTCGAAGAGAGATGATACTAATACAAAACACATACGTGAAATCGCCTTGCTTCATCTAACCTATTTGCTAATAGGTCATGTAAAGGAAAATGAAAAATGGATCGTGCTTGTCATAAGCTTGAGGTTCATTAATATCATACAGGATGGGTCGTGGTTTTCATGTGCATAGGGTCCACGACACAATATTCATGGCTTAGGGTCGTGAAACGTGGTTCGTGGTTTAGATGTAATATGGACCATTCTTATCGTACACAATGGATCGTGTTGTTCATCCACGATGGTTCGTGTGGTTGAACCACGACCTAACATGGACATCAACCACGCCTCATTGGTCGTAATAACCACAACCCTATTCTTTATCGGAGCTCTTACCGACATATCTGTTAACCACGACCCAATACGGTCGAGAAACACGATCTACTCTTTATAATAACCACGACACTTAGTTCATCATTGTTGTCATCCACAGTGTGTCGTGGTTCACATACATGATATCATGGTTGGGTTCCTTGTAGAAAGACATATTGAAATACATAATAATAGTTATTTTATTTATTACGAGACATTGTGTCTTCAATCAGCCCTCTTAGTGCAGAAAATTCTTCACTACGTGAGCAGGTGAAGCAACATGGAGAGGAGATCAATGCTTTACTGCATGAGATGGTGAGGCAGCATGGAGAGGAGATCAATGCTTCACTGTGGGATCAGTTGGAGCAACTCATGGAGTAGATCAGTGCTTCACTGCAGGAGCAGGTGAAGCAAATCAGAGGGGATATCAATGATTCACTCCAGGAGCATGTGAAGCAAATCAGAGAGGAGATCAATTCTTCACTGCAGGCGTAGATGAAGCAACTGAGAGAGGAGATCCAGGAAATGAAGGTATATGAAGTTGAATCTATCTTGAACCGTTGTTATCATACATCGGGGGTTGTGGTTGACATGCACAGTAGATCTTGGATGAGTTGCGATCGATATAAAATGAGTCTTCTATGTAAACAATGGACATGGTTTATACGAAATGTGGATCATGATTATCATTTAGTGTGGATTGCATCATCATTCATTGCGATCACTATTTCCATCCAATGTCGATTGTGATTATCATACATAGTGGATCTTTGTTGACATCCACGAACCTCCATGGATGTGAGCAACGACCTACTATGGAGGACAACCAGGCTCCAGTGGCCATGTTTTAGCCATTTCTAATATACGATTTCATTACAAGACAGTGTTCCTTCGACTAGCCCTCTGATCGTAGAAAATGCTTCACTACTGGAGCAGATGAGGCAGCTTGGGGAGGAAATTCAAGGAATAAAGGTATATAAAATAGAAATTTTCCCTTGTCATATTTGGCCGCTGTTGTGTTCCTTTTTTGGTTGTGGTTATGATCCAGTGAGGGTCGATGTTATATGTAAGACCCGTATCCTAGACCGTATCGTTCCGCAGACTTCCGCGGTCTTCCTGATCGAATTTTGGCAACCTTCGACCCTTAACCGGTATTTATGCACGACCTTGACTCACACGCCATCAACCTAAGTCGACTCAACCCAAGACCCTTACCTTAGCGACCACACCGTCGTCACGGTTTTGATGCTGCGACTCGCGTGCCGAGGCGATACTCTGGCCAAGAGATGCGGGCCAGCGTTCGGTGCGGGAAAATGCCACGCGTACAAATTCCGATGGAATCTCTATGAGATGTCACATCAATCCATCAATCAATCAATCCCATCATGTCAAGTACACATCACCTCACACCCTTCCCTAAGCAACCTCTAAAGTCTAAAAGCTCTTACACAAGCCATACTTTTCTTACACTTCTTACCCTAAAAGTCAAAAAGATACTCTTACACCCATCACTCACCACATCAACACATCCATCACCCATCCCTCTTTACAACTCTCTCTCTCTCATTTTCAAACACACTCCTAAGCAAGAGAAGCATCCCACATCCAAAGCCTCTCCCATCTCTCCCAAAAACAACAAGTGTGGCCCACCCTCTCATCTTCCATCTCCACCATCCAAATCTCATCTCCTCCATTAGAATTAAAGCTAAGAAGCAAAGGAAGCTAAGGGAACAAGAAGAAAGCGCTGGGTGATCTCGGATCTCCACTTATTTTATTATTTGTTGATTTAAGGGCCCACTTGTAGTGGGACCCACCTTGATGTATGCTTATGATCAAGAGAGGCCCATAGTGGCGTGGCCCCTCCGATATTGCTGGTGCCTCTCTCTTTCATATTTTGTGGTGTGATGAAGTGGCCGTGTGGCCTACCCAGTTGAACCCCATCTTGATATAAGGATTACCCATGCCATCTAACCATTTGGTGGCCCACCCTGATTGCATGTCTGTGGGTGGGGCCCACCTTAAATACATGTGTGACCAACCGTCCAGCGTCCAGCGACGCTGGACATTGCCGAACACTGAAGTGCGAACTGATAGTGGGTGTACTAACGGCATCAGAAGCCAAAAAAAATAATTTGGTTTTAGGAAGGGCTGCCTATATAGGCCCCAACTTGATGTATGGTTCTAATCTAAGCCGTCCATTCCATTCTCTAGATTATTTTAGGCGTTGAGTTGGAAAAATGGGGTCAATCTGATGTTCAGGCGGACCATAGCATGGGAAACAGTGTTTCCACCCTTGAAATCTTCCCTGATGTCCCTATGCACCTAAAAACCTTCAATATTGGACTCATATAGCCTGTCATGAGCCGTGGAATCCAACGGTCGGGGTGGATTCACCTGATGCGGGCCCCACACGAGGAAAACCACAGAAAAATAGATTTTCAATATATATATATATATATATATATATATATAAGAAGGGCAGCCGCCTACTACCGCTGACACACCAGACGGACGACCTTGTGGGCAGAACGCAGCCACCCATGGCTCCAGCCGTGGGCCCCACCATGATGTATATTTGCCATCTAACCCGTTCATTGGGTGGGCCCCTCCCTGGAGTGGGCCCCCTCCAAAAATCAGGCCTGTCCAGTGCTCTGGTGGCTCACATCAAAGGAAACAGTGTGAATTGAACTGTCTACCATTGGAACTTTTTTGGGCCCACAGAAGTTTTGGATTAAGATGAAATTTGTTTTTCCCCTCTATTTAGGCCTGCGTGACCTTATGGACGGCCTGGATGGCTTATAAACATTAAGGTGGGCCTCACGTGAGACCCACAATGATGCATGTGTTTTAATTCCTGTAATATTTGTGTTGCATCGCATCATTCATGCCTTGCATTAAGGATGGCTTATAAACATTAAGGTGGGCCCCACGCTGACATCATTCATGCCTTGCATCGCATAGCCTTGGTATGACTAACGACATTCATAGATTCATCAGCATGTTCCGCATTACTCTGATACTGTATGATTGCATTACTACCTTGCGCACACACTTTCACCACCCTCTAAGCTTTCTATAAGCTTATGCACGACCATTGCGTGCAGGTGACGTTGGGATGTAGCAGCGCTGAGGCAGGAGCGCAGAGCAAATCTTTTTGGAGCTTTTTGTCCATTCTCATTGTATTTCCTTTTATGCTCATTGTACTTGTAAAGTTTTTTATCATAGTGGAAATGTGATGGAGTTTTTGGTTGTTGTTTGTGGGTTATGCCTTTGATTATGCTTATTACGAATCAAACTGATGTTGAAAATCCTCCTAGTAGCATCCCAGGATCGGAATCTGGCGAATGGGCGCCGGGAGCCGAGAATGAGGTTCTACGGAGGCTGTCGGCGCCGGATTCGGTGATCGAAAATTTTGTGAGTCCGATTTTCTAGTTTAGGGCGTGATAGAAGTTGGTATCAGAGCATAACTCAGGAATAACTAAGAACAATATTACATGTCTGTTATGAGTTTACGATGATTGAGTCCTTAGTTCGGATAGCTTAGCGATCTTTTATTATCGACCCTTAACATGCGTACCTTCGAGAGTTTTTAAATTGATAGGCGCCTTCGATCTTCTTGTAGGACATGGCGCGCTAAAGAGTGACCCGATCGACCCCCGTACCACTATTTGAGACTCTCGCACCATCGCCTGAGACTCCCGCACTACCACCGACGATCCTCGATCCACCACCAGGGATTCCTACTGCCCAGCATATGGATGCAGCTCCTCTACCAGAGATTCCTACTGCCCAGTCTAGGGATGCAGCTCCTCTACCAGGGACCGGTGCGGATCTGACCGTATCCATGAGTGCTTCCCAGTTACAGCAGATGTTGTAGGCTATGACCGCCGCACTATAAGGGCAGGGCAGGCACCCTGTTGTTTCACTGAAGCAAGCTGAGCAGGATCGCTCGAGCGTCCTTCTTTGTGAGTTTCAATGACTCGATCCCCCGCGTTTCTAGGGTGAGCCTAACTCGACGGTAGTTAAGAGATAACGCGTCGATATGGAGAAGATATTTGATACGATGGGATGCAGGACCGAGTGGCGAGTTCGATTAGCCGTATTTCTTCTCTATGGTGAGGCTGAGCACTGGTGGACGTCAATCTCGCGAGCAGCAGCGCCGATTTTTTGTGGACATGAGAGGATTTTGTGGATTGGTTTGACCAACAGTATTTTCCTGATCACATTCGATGACAGTGAGCGTTGGAGTTCGAGGCACTGGTACAGGGTGATATGACAGTGGCTCAGTATGCCGCTCGTTTTGTAGCGCTGTCTAGATTTGCACCATATTTAGTAAATGATGAGGAACAGAGAGCCCGCCACTTCGAGGACGGTTTACGTTACGGTCTTCGAGGCCGTGTTATTGGGCACGAGCTCCTGACTTTCGAGAGAGTGGTACGGAAGGCTCAGATTTTTTAGGCTGAGTGGGCCGATTGTCAGTCTGATCGTGGTCAGAGAAGGGATCGGAAGAGGCACGCTCCTTCCGGTGACTCACATCAGCGTCGGCCGTAGTAGCAGAGGCGCATAGGTTGCCCAGCCTTCTGAGCGCCAGCACCACCTTCGAGGCAGTTCAGCCGCACATGTTTTGGGTGCGGTGCAATAGGGCACTGTATATGGGAGTGTTCCCACCCCCATCAGGAGCGACGAGGCCCCCAGGCGACCACGGCGGAGAGGTCCACGGCGGCGAGACCTCTACCACGCAGCGAGAGAGACACGCACGGCGGCGGCGACAGCGGCCCCCACCACCGAGGCCGCCTCGGCGGCGGATCGACTAGCCTCCGAGGCCACGGCAGTAGAGGCAGCAGTTTCGACCGCCTCAGCGACCCCAGCAGTAGTAGTAGCACGCTCAGAGGGGACAAACACCTCCCCAGCCGGCTCAGGCTAGGTTTTACGTGGCTCAATAAGATCCGCAGTCATCTGGAGGGGTTGTCGAGGGTATGCTTTTAGTCTCTGCATGAGCTGCACGTGTGTTATTTA
This sequence comes from Magnolia changhungtana, assembly GCA_030180095.1. Taxonomy (NCBI): domain Eukaryota; kingdom Viridiplantae; phylum Streptophyta; class Magnoliopsida; order Magnoliales; family Magnoliaceae; genus Magnolia; species Magnolia changhungtana. The sequence continues at coordinate 1,753,179 of JASAUF010000384.1, read as the reverse complement.
ATTCTGGTGCATAGCATTCTTTTATGGCTGAGAGTTTTTACCGATCGACTGGCTTACCGTTGGAGTTTACTCATGAGAGTCTATCAGTATCGACTCCCTTGGGGAAAACTGCAGTGTTGGGCTGATTTTGCTCGTCTTGCCCCGTTTTAGTCGGGGATACCTTTTTGCCTACCAATCTGTTTGCATTGCCAATGTCCGAGTTCGATGTCATCCTGGGCATAGATTGGCTTGCTGAGTACTATGCCATATTGGATTGCTCCGCTAGCACAGTCACATTCTGTATACCCGGCGTGCTGCAGTTTCAGTTCAATGCAGAGCTCAGAGGAGAGTCGTTGTCTTGTTTGATGTCGTGTGCCATAGAGGAGCCCATAGCTGTGAGCATTGACCAGTTATCTGTTATTTGCGATTTTCCCGATGTGTTCTAGGAGATTCTGGGATTACCACCTTGTCGACTCACCGAGTTTTAGATTGATCTTGTGCTCGATACCATGCTTATTTCGAAGGCCCCGTATCATATGGTACCGTTGGAGTTGTAGGAACTGCAGAAGCAGTTGGACGAGTTGCGTGAGTTGGGCTTTATCCTTCTGAACAGTTCACTGTGGGGAGCGTCGATACTCTTCATGAAGAAGAAGGATGGCTCATTGAGGCTCTGCGTAAACTACCGCGAGCTCAACAAGATCATGATTAAGAACAAGTACCCGCTCCTGAGGATTGATGATTTGTTTGATTAGCTGCAGGGTGCACAGTTCTTTTCGAAGATTGACTTGCATTCCGGTTATCATCAGATTTGGGTCCGAGAGGAGGACATTCCAAAGATGGCATTCAGGATGCACTACGGTCATTTTGAGTTCCAGGTCATGTCCTTCGGACTGACCAATGCACTCATAGTTTCCATGCAGTTGATGAACAAGGTCTTCCGCCCTTATCTCGATCAGTTTGTTGTAGTCTTCATCGATGACATTCTGATCTATTCGAGGACCCGTGAGGAGCACGAGTAGCATTTAGAGGTTACATTGTAGACCCTCCACGCACACCAGCTATATGCGAAGCTAGAGAAGTGCGAGTTCTGGTAGGAGGAGGTGAAGTTTCTCGGTCACGTGGTGACGAGGGAGGGTGTCACAGTGGACCCCTCGAAGGTTGAGGGAAAGTGTTAGTGGGGTCAGCCCACGACTGCATCCAAGATCCACAGTTTCCTTGGTTTAGCGGGCTATTACTGGGCTATTATCGGCGTTTCATTGAGGGCTTCTCTCATATTGCAGCCCTGCTGACCAGGCTGACTCGGAAGGGCGCAGAGTTTATTTGGAGCGATGCCTGTGAGCGAGCATTTATAGAGTTGAAGGACCATCTGATGTTCGCTTCTGTCCTCACTCTTCCCTCTGGGAGTGACGGATTTATTGTATTTACCGATGCTTCGCATATTGGGTTGGGTGTTGTCCTAATGCAGCACGGGAGACCAGTCACCTTCGCGTCTTGCCAGCTCAAGATCCATGAGCTGAACTACCAGATGCATGATTTAGAGCTGGCCGCAGTTGTCTTCGCATTGAAGGTGTGGAGACACTATCTCTATGGGGTCAGGTTCGAGCTCTTCTCCGACCACAAGAGCTTGAAGTACCTCTTCTCGCAGTCTGAGTTGAATATGAGGTAGAGGCGCTGGATGGAGCTCCCGAAAGACTACGATTTCGATCTTCAGTACCACCCAGGCAAGGCGAACGTGGTGGCAGATGCCCTCAGCCGTCAGCCACGAGGCCTGTGGCACATATGATGATTCAAGAGTGCTGGATGTTTAATGATGTAGCAAAGTATGATTTTGAGTTCGACCTGCAGTCTTCTATCGTGCAGTTATCGAGCCTGTCGATTCAACCCTCTCTTGTCGCAAGAGTGATAAAGGCTCAGCAGGCTGATGAGTCGTTGCAGAGTTATATTGCTGAGGCAGCGTCTGAGAGTCAGGCAGATTGGCAGATTGGTACAGATGGTGGACGTCGCTTTAGAGGCCGATTATGTGTCCCAGATATTCCTGAGTTACGCAAAGATCTTATGACCGAGGCACATCGATCTCAGTTTTCTATCTACCCTGGCTCGATGAAGATGTACCATAACATGAGGCGACAGTATTTTTGGGTGGGGATGAAGTGCCAGATTGCCAGTTTTGTGGCTGAGTGTGACACGTGCCAGCGTGTAAAGGCCGATCATCAGATACCCCCTGGTCTATTGCAGCCGTCGAGCGTCCCAATGTGGAAGTGAGAGCATGTGTTGACAGATTTCATTATGGGCTTGCCGAGGACTCAGCGTGTCATGATGCCATTTGGGTTGTTGTGGATCGTCTGACGAAGTCGGCACATTTTCTTGCAATGTGTGTGACTTGGTCTATGACCGGCTTGCGAGGTTATTTATCGAGGAGGTTGTGAGACTGCATGGCGTTCCAGTCTCAATCGTTTCTGAACGAGATTCGAGGTTTACGTCTCAGTTTTGGGGGAACTTCTAGAGAACGATGGGGACTAATTTGCAGCTCAGTACTGCGTACCATTCGCAGACCGATGGTCAGACCGAGAGAGTCAACCAAATCCTTGAGGATATTCTTCGGGCCTACGCGATTGATTTCGGGGGTAGCTGGGATGAGTATCTACGATTGGCTGAGTTTACATACAATAACAGCAATCAGGCGACCATCGGCATGACTCCTTTTGAGGCACTATATGGCAGACCATACAGATCACCGAGTTGTTGGACTGTGGTTGGAGAGCATCATCTCCTAGGTCCTGAGCTTGTGCAGGAGACGTCAGAGGCTATCGATATCATCAGGCAAAGGATGCACACAACTTAGAGCCGGTAGAAGAGTTTTGCTGATCGTCAGCGTCATCTCTTGGGGTTTGATGTAGGGGACCATGTGTATCTCAAGGTCTCGCCCATGAAGGGCATAGTTCGATTTGGAGAGAAGGGCAAGCTTGCCCCGAGATTTATAGGACCTTTCGAGATTACTGGGCGTGTTGGCGCCGTGGCCTATCGGCTTGCCTTGCCATCTTAGTTGTCTAGCGTCCACAATGTTTTCCATGTCTCTATGTTGAGGAAGTGTGGGTCAGACATATTTCCTGTTATTGATTGGCAACTGCTGGAGGTTCGTGAGGACGCTTCTTACATCTAGCAGCTAGTCCGTATCCTTGATCGGAAGGAGCAGGTCCTCCGGACTAAGGTCATTCCGTTGGTAAAGGTTCAGTGGGGTCACATTCTGTTGAGGAGGCTTTGTGAGAGTGCGAGGCCGAGATTCGAGAGCGCTATCCCCATCTCTTTGATGATTGATCATGTGTTGTATTTTGTATGTTATCTTTAATTTTATATGATGATATTATATTTCTTCTCCCCCATGAGTTACATCTAGTTGAGATGATTGTGTAAATTTTGAGGATGAAATTTTTAATAGGAGCGAAGAGTTGTAAGACCCATATCATATACCGTACCGTTCCGTTCCGTAGACTTCCGCGGTCTTCCTGGTCGAAATTTGGCAACCTTCGACCCTTAACCAGTATTTACGCACGACCTTGATTCACATGCCATCAACCTGAGTCGACTCAACCCAAGACCCTTACCTTAGCGACTGCGCCGTCGCAACAGTTTCGATGCCGCGACTTGCGCACCGAGGCGATACTCTAGCCAAGAGATGTGAGCCAGCATTCGGTGTGAGGAAAATGCCGTACATGCAAATTTCGAGAGAATCTTTACGATATGTCACATCAATCCATCAATGAATCAATCCCATCATATCAAGTACACATCACCTCACACCCTTCCCTAAACCACCTCTAAAGTTAAAAAGCTCTTACACAAGCCATACTTTTCTTACATTTTTTACCCTAAAAGTCAAAAAGATACTCTTACACCTATCACTCACCATATCAACACATCCATCACCCATCCCTCTTTACAACTCTCTCTCTCTCTCTCTCTCATTTTCAAACACACTCTCAAGCAAGAGAAGCATCCCACGTCCAAAGCCTCTCCCATCTCTCCCAAAAACCACAAGTGTGGCCCACCCTCTCATCTCCCATCTCCACCATCCAAATCTCATCTCCTTCGTTAGAATCAAAGCTAAGGAGCAAAGGAAGCTAAGGGAGCAAGAAGAAAGCGGTGGGTGATCTCGAATCTCCACTTATTTTATTATTTGTTGATTTAAGGGCCCACTTATAGTGGGACCCACCTTGATGTATACTTATGATCAAGAGGGGCCCATAGTGGCAGGGCCCCTTAATATTGCCGGTGCCTCTCTCTTTCTCCCTCCCTCTCTTTCATATTTTGTGGTGTGATGAAGTGGCCGTGTGGCCCACCCGGTTGAACCCCATCTTGATATAAGGTTACCCACGCCATCCAACCATTTGGTGGCCCACACTGATTGCATGTCTGTGGGTGGGACCCACCTTAAATACATGTGTGACCAACCGTCCAGCGTCCAGCGACACTGGATGTTGCCAAACACTGAAGTGCGAACTGACAGTGGGTGTACTAACGGCATCAGAAGAAAAAAAATTAGTTTTAGGAAGGGCTGCCTATGTACGCCCCACCTTGATGTATGGTTCTAATCCAAGCCGTCCATTCCATTCTCCTTTATTTTAGGCGTTGAGCCAAAAAAATGGAGTCAATCTGATGTTCAGGCAAGCCATAGCATGGGAAACAGTGTTTCCACCCTTGAAATCTTCCCTGATGTCCCTATGCACCTAAAAACCATCAATATTAGACCCATGTAGCTTGTCATGAGCCGTGAAATCCAACGGTCGGGGTGGATTCACCGGATGTGGGCCCCACATGAGGAAAACTGCGAAAAAACATATTTTCAATATATATATATATAAGAAGGGTAACCGCCTGTTGCCGCTGACACGCCAGAGGGCGTGGGCCCCACCATGATGTATATTTGCCATCCAACCCATTCATTGTGTGGGCCTCTCCCTGGAGTGGGCCCCCTCAAAAAATCAGGCCCGTCCAGTGCTCTGGTGGCCCACATCAAAGGAAACAGTGTGAATTGAACTGTCTACCATTGGAACTTTTTTGGGCCCACAGAAGTTTTAGATCAAGATGAAATTTGTTTTCCCCCTCTATCTAGGCCTGCGTGACCTTATGGATGGCCTGGATGGCTTATAAACATTAAGGAGGGCCCCACGTGGGACCCACAATGATGCACGTGTTTTAATTCCACCGTCCAGTGAACCCACTATAATATTTGTGTTATCTCCACCATCCCTGGACGGTGGGTGGGGTGTGCGTGTGCGTGCGTGTGCATGCGTGTGTGTGTGTGTGTGCGTGTGTGTATACGTGTGGGACTGTGCATGTGTGTGTGTGTGTGTGTGTGTGTGTGTTATATATGTACGTATATATTTTTGTATATATATTATACATATATATATTATATATATAAATATATTATATTATATTAGGTAATATACCGAATGGTGGACTTTCATGGGCCCCACCATGATGCATGGGTTGCATCCAATCCGCCCAACCACCTTAGAAGCTCATTTTGTTGGCATGAGTTAAAGAATGAGTCAAATCTATAGTTCTAGTAGACCCCACTTTGATACATGTATGAGGCCCATCTTGGTTTATTGTGGCCCATCCGTTGAGGCCCACTTTGATGTATGTATGAGGCCTATCTTGGTTTATTTATGGCCCATCCGTTGAGGCCCACCTTGATATGCATGAGGTCCATATGATTAGGCCCATCTTGATGTAGTTAGGGCCCAACCATTGAGGCTCACCTGATATACTTAAGGCCCATGTTATACGGCCCATTTGTTGTACCTAAGGCCCATGGGTCGAGGCCTAATTGGATGTACCCAAGTCCATTAAGATGTATGACCCTACAATGGCTTGTGTAATGACGTTGTGACAGCCGTGCCTTAGGAGCAATGTTGGTTTGACGTCCACATTATAGAATAATGTTGGTTAAATGTCTGCATTATGACTCTCCCTAGGGCCCATTGTTATGCCCATACTTGTAGGCCGTCTAGGCCCATCTTCGTTATAAACAACAACCATTACCATATAACATGTTTAATATAGTTCCATGATTCATGATCATACGCATCATATGTATGCTTGATATGAGAAGTGGCTGATCATAGCATATGCCTTCGGGCAGATTGTTTAGGGGCTTCCGGTTAGACGGTGTTGCCCCACATGAGCGCACGAGACACGCAGGATTGCTGCATGACTGGATAGTGTGATTCATGCATTCTCATCGTGTGATATGGTTATTGTATGCCCTAGCGACATCAGGGCCGTAGCCGCCACAGGTATATCGTGGTTGACAGGATTGGATACCGAAAATTTTATTCTACATGGGGTGCTATAGATATCCCTGGGTGAAAGTCCCTAAACCCTTATGGTTCCAAGAGGTTGCTCCAACGTCTAGACCGAGTGGGTGCATGAGCGCCAAGTGCTGATTACCAGACAGCAGCGTTTTCCACTGTGTCGTGGTCGGTTGGAAGGGGGTGCAGCCTTACCTGCCCGAGAAGAGGGGGCAATACTAGGCAGAGTTTGACCAGCTCGAGGAATGGGTCCGCTATCGACGAGCCGAGCCCGATATTGGCAGGCGGGTAGTGAGGTCTCTTCCACTTACCTTATTGCACGTGATGGGGTGACAATTTGGTTTAAAGTGTACTAGACCTCGGTGATATTCTAGATTTGAGCTGTATTGATATGTGGACTTAGATGAGGATTCGCATGCTTGAGTTGCATTTTTACATCGCATGGCCTTGGTATGACCGATATCATTCATGCCTTGCATCGCATAGCCTTGGTACGGCTAACGGCATTCATAGATTCATCAACATGTTCTGCATTACTCTGATTTCGCATGATTGCATTACTACCTTGCGTACACACTTCACCACCCTCTAAGCATTATATAAGCTTATGCACGGCTGTTGCGTGTAGGTGACCTTGGGACGAAACAGCGCTGAGGCAGGAGCGTAGAGCAAATCTTTTTGGAGCTTTTTGTCCATTCTCATTGTATTTCCCTTTATGCTCATTGTACTTGTAAAGTTTTTTATCATAGTGAAAATGTGATGGAGTTTTTGGTTGTTGTTTGTGAGTTATGCTTTTGGTTATGCTTATTACGAATCAAACTGATGTTGAAAATCCTCCTAGTAGCATCCTAGGATCGAAATCTGACAAATGGGCACCGGGAGCCGAGAATGGGATTCTACGGAGGCTATCAGCATCGGATTCGGTGATCGAGAATTTTGTGAGCCCGGTTTCTAAGTTTGGGGCGTGACATTATATGCCCTTGCCCATTCAACGAGTCCTCCGTCATGAGAGTGCCTACTTGAATGAGGAGATGACACAACTTACAGAGGACGCAAAAGCAATAAATGTGTATGAGATGGAAATTTGGTCGTTGTTGTGTTCTACCTTGGACCGTGGTTAATGTCAATGATGGATCATTGCTATCATGTGTGATTGGTCATGGTTATCATCCACCATGGGTCTAGTTGACCCACGACCCAAAGTGGATGAGATATGATATACATACAAAACATGTACGCGATTTGTCTCTTGTTTAATAGCTAACGAGTCATTTTGTATGTAATGTCCTCTAAAATACGATTTTATCATAGGTCTCCAATTTCGAGGCTGAGATCAGCCAGCTCTCTAGTTTTGAAGCTGGGATGACCCATCTTAGAGATGAGAATTCTACGCTATGGGCGCAAATGAAGCAGGATATGAACCTGCTAAAGGATGAAGTAAATAAGACAATTGTACGTGAAATTACATTTGGATCGTCGTTTAAATCGAACATCATATTATGAACTCCATAGATAATGTATCATTTTATTATAGATCAACATCGTTACCCCGCAACTCAGTGATGAAGGGAGACCACGTCGCAATACAACGGATCCCGACAGAGCTGAGTGAGCCTCGTCAGGGGCTCAGTGAACTCCATCGAGCTCTTACCGATGCCAAAGAGGACAAGTTGAGAGTGGTCAGAGAGTCAGGTTTAGTCGTCTAGTTGAAAAGTGTCTATGACCTAAATTCATGGGTCGACTCTGAAGTAAGTTTCTACCCTTTCTCCTTCATTGCTTCATATCAATATATAAATATTATAGGTACATCACACATTTTCCTTGTTACGTAGGCCATAGACCGATACCTAAGATACCTATCAGTGCGCCAGGATGAGCGAGGGAGAGGTAGATAGGACTGCGCATTTGTCTCGTCACTATTTACGGTAAGGTGAATTTGAGGACCATAGTTATCTTCAAAACATCATTAATCATGGTGCTGGGATAATATTTAATATATCAATAGCAATACATGAGACAACAACTTGATCTGCTGTGAACTTATAGCGCTGGGAACCATAAGGATCGTGGGAGCATGAAGACTGAAACGTTGTTTGAAGTGCTTATAGAAATAGTCGACTGTAAATCGAAACCTCTATGGAATTATAATGTGGTGAGATCTTAGTTTCTTGCACACGTACATGGATTTCAATGATTAGATGCATTTTTAGAAGGGCAATGTTGTAACTGTTATCGTATTTATTGTGTGTCATAGGTGTACATCCCTCTTAATGCAAGAAACCAACACTAGTTGATGGCTGCTGTTTATCCGAGGAAGAGAGAGGTCACCTTGTACGACAGCTTGAGTACCGAATTGGAAGATAAAAATGAGCTGGTCGTTGCGCAGCTAATGGACGAACTGATGTGGTTATTCCATATTCTTGATGACGGATCAGTCAGGTGGGAGAAGCCATGGATTGTGAAGCCATCCGCTGACAGGCCTACGCAACCAAACTCGGACGATTGTGGCGTATACATGCTGAAATATATAGATTTCCTTTGTAGTATGAGTGCAATTGACTTTACGCATGTAAGATATATCTATTTGTCTACCTTCCATCTTGATTACTTTGTACTTTGTTTTAATATTAGTTCGTTTTGATTCTGTAGGAGGATATTCCAAATTTTAGAAAGACGATTGCATATGACTGTCTGAAGCAGTCAAGAGCAGAAGATGCTGCGTTCCCATAAAAACAAGGAGAAGAGGCATCAGGTAGACCAGTGAAGAAAGTCAAACACTGATTTGATGTTGAATGATGAATGGATAGGCGTATTTGATGTTTCTTCTTCTTATCGTCATCTATAATGGGTTGGAGAGTGAGATGGGTCGTAGTTGTCCGCGGAGAGTTTTCTATCCGCCATTGCATTTATAGAGAGGTGTGGTTGAGAAATTATATTATGAGTTATAAGTGTATGGAAATCTGCCCATCCACATATTATGTTCTGTTCCCGTTAAAGTGTACGGAAATCTCCCTGTCAAAGTTAGGACATGGAATACGTAGATACTGAAAATCCCATGTGGATATATATATATATATATATATATATATATATATATATATATGGTCGTTTGAGAGATTAGAAAAAACAACATCTGGATTGATGGATTGTTGGTCGTTGTTGTCGTGTCAATATCTTCATGGATCATATATGTAATAGTTCGTGGTTGTCATCCATATTGGATCGTCGTTGACAACCACAGTAATGAGAGAAACATGATCCATACGTCATGGAAACCACGATCTATAAGTCATGGCATCTACGACCCCCGTGTGATTATAATCATGACCAGTTAAATTTGATTTAAGTGTGGCATTTTCTGTTATATTGTAAACTTAAGTGGAAGGCACTAGCAGGCTTTTCTTATTGCAGTTATTTTGTTATATGGGTCGTGGTTGTAGTGTTGTCTTCATCGTGTTTGTGGTGATTGTAATGTTATATGGGTTGTAGCCGCCATGTTGTATGGATTGTGGTTGTCATGTTGCCTTCATCGTGTTTACGGTGGGCAAGACCCTACAAGTTGTAAGGGTCGTGGTTCCTATGACACCTGTAGTGGTTTCCATGATGTATGTGTCGTGTTCCTCATATGGTCATGGTTGTCGAATACGATCAACATGGACGAGAATCACGATCCAAGACAACTAAGAGCCACAACAAATTTAACAAGGAGATTGTTATTCATGGTGTTATCATAGGTATATGGATCGCGTGGTTCTGGTCTCATACGGGTCGTGGTTCTCATGTTGTATGGGTAGTGGTGTTAATGTCAAATGGGTCGTTTTCCTCATGGTTTAATTAACGATCTAACGTTGATAAAACCTACGATCCACTTCGCATGTTAAACACGATCACACAACAGGGTCGTGGTTGTCATACAGACTGGGACGTGTTATATGGGTCCTCATATCCATGACCTTTAGCTTCTTTTCTGGTAGTAAGGGAGTTGGATGGGTCGTGGTTTGTGTGGGTCGTAGTGTTCATGTTACATGGGTCGTAGTTGCTATGTTATATGGTCGTGTTTATCAGCGGTTTTAGCCTTTATTCTGGCAGTGAATGAAGTGATGGGGCAACGTTAGCTTCTTATCTGGCTGTGACTATTATATGGGTCGTACTTGCCATGTTATATGGTCATCCTATATAAACACATTCCCTCATTATCTTCCGCTTAATTCTAGGTTTTATACTTACAATCACGATCCATCCAACACAATCATGATCCACTGTGGAAGAGAACCTCGACCACACGAAACGATTATGGTTGCCATACACATTGAGTTGTGATTTCCAACCTCGATCTATTTTGAAAGGCAACTAAGACCTTTTTTCGTCCCATCCACACCCCCCTCCCAACCCCCCCAGAAACATCGTCGCATTCTTCTTATTCATGCAATCACACTATCGCCGCATTCTTCCCCGTAATCCACTCGGCAACGAGCGCGACCCCTTGTTATTCGTGACATGGCCTTTTCTCGCCTCGTCCAAGCCCCTCCGGAAACAGTGCCATATTCTACTCCCTCACGCAATCACACTAAAGTAGCTACTTCCCCGTAATCCATTGGGTAACGAGCGCGACCCTTTGGAATCGGCGCCTTGACCATTGAATGTCCATCCTATAAGAGTGGTACCTTGGTGATACTTTCACAAGCTACTTCATGCATTTATTTGCGCTTTCATTCGAGATCATGGAGCAGATATCCGAAGAAATAATAGAGCCCCCTATGGACGTTCACGATCTTTCCGATGCTTAATGGCCTCGACTGGAAGTTCTAGAGACACCTTCGGATCTCCGCCAACTTGGCAATTTCAATGGTCACCCAGCCATCGGAAAAAAAGTTAGGACATGGGTTGATAGAGCCCCCTATGGACGTGTGTGTATCTTTGAGACATTTGTAGACAAAACAACCGGATCGCTGGTCGTGTTAATATTGGTCGTTGTCATGTTAATAGTTTCGTGGTTCATATATGGTATAGTTCGTGGTTGTCATCCATGTTGGATCGTCGTTCATATAAGAGAAACATGATCCAGACGTCATGGAAGTCACGATCTATACGTGATGGCAACTACGATCCCCATGTCATTGTAACCCCGATGCGTTTTCTTGTTATGTTGTATACTTGAGTGGAAGATACTAGCAGAGTCTTCGCGTCACTGAGCTTCTCTCCTGGCAGGAACTATCTTATTGGTCGTTGTTCTCATGTTATACGAGTCGTTATTTTCATGTTACATTGTCGTGATTGTGATGTAATATGGGTTGTGATTTTCATGCTATACGGATCGTGCTTTCCATGTTGTCTGGATCGCTATTATGGTGCACAAGGCTCTGCAAGTCGAATGGGTCATGTTCCTCATACGCTCGTGGTTGTCGAATACGTTCCAACATTGACGAGGCAGAGGGGGGCGCAGGAGAGGACGTGGATGGAGGATCAAGCGAGGCAGATGGAGGAGCAGGAGAGGATGATGGAGGAGTTGCGGGTGAAGCATGAGCGATGGATGACGGAGATGTTTCAGGCTCTCGCTGTACGCTAACCCACCGATCCCCACCAATATATATATATATATATATATATAGGGAAAAGGTACAATGAGCTCAAGCGTATTACGGTCGTCCATGAGGTCGAGTGTGTGGGCCCCACCATGATGCCTTTCGAACATCAACACCGTCCACCAGATGCACTATTCCATCGTGGGCCTGGATGGCCCAAAATCAAGTTAATCCGGAACTCAGGCGGGCCATACCATCATGTGAATACATGCCAAAAGCATATAAAAGCACTTGGTGGGGCCCACCTGAGTTTTTCATGCACCTGAAACTTGGTCTGAACCCTCATTCAAGTGTGACACACATAATGGATGGGCTGGATTTGTAAACCACATCTCAGTGGGCCCTCGAAAATGGTTATGAATGTTTTAATGGTGCAGGGCCCCTCTACACTTTTTTGTATGTGGTGTGGCCCACCTGAGCTCCGGATTGACTTAATTTTGGGCCGTCTAGGCCCATGATGGAATGGTGCATCTGGTGGACAGTGTTGATGTTCGAAAAGCATCACGGTGGGGCCCACACAGCTTGACCTCATGGACGACCGTAATACGCTCGAGCTCATTGTACCTTTTCTCATATATATATATATATATTGGGTGGGTTTATAACAATGATTCCTTCAAATCTACATTAATTACAACATTAATTTGTGGATCTTTGTTAACATGCACCACAGTTCATGAATCAATAGGTATATATATTAGAGTGCCACGATATGTATCATTCACCGTACACACCATGGATCGTGGTTCAAAAGCATAAGAATAATACATTGGATCGTGGTTAACATGCATCGTGGTTTTCATGGATCAATAATACATTTCAAACTACATTATTGCAGGCAAAAAACATAAAAAATAAAAATAGACCAACATATGAGGCCATCGCTTTAGCCAGCAGGGATGAAAGTGCATCGACACCGATTGTGACTGATTCGATTGCGTCTAGAGCATTTGGGTCTTGTCTTATCTTCTCCTTGAGATGTAATGCGAACCTTTTTCGGTCTTCCAGCGGATCTTCTCATTTCTGGAGGCTTTATTTTCTCGCATAAAACCTTCACTTCCTCCGGAGTGTTCCACTATGTTCTGTCTAGCGCTGGCTAAACTGACTCTTGATATGTTTTACGATGTATTTCATTGAAGTAGAATGGAGAGCAGTATTTGTAAATATCAAGCTGAAACTTATCACATGCCGCTATCACATGAACATAAGGCAGCAACATTTTTCCAAACTCATTGCACATACACCTCATTTATATTAGATTCACTATATCCGTCACTTCCTGTGCGGTCACTTGGTACTCATCCGCTGAAATCGCAATGCATTGTGTCCGTCGCACCTCCAACTGATATATTTTGGACAGTCTTTTTGATGCTCAAGGCGTCAAATCTTCTTTACTGGCCAAGGCCTCGTCCCGTCGGTGTCATGCCCCAAACTCAGAAACCGGTCTCACAAAATTCCTGATCACCGAATCTGGCGTTGACAGCCTCCGTAGAACCCCATTCTCGGGTCTCAGCGCCCATAAGCCAAGTTTTGATCTTGGGATGCTACAAGGAGGATTTTCAACATCAATTTAATTTCGTAATAAGCATAACCAAAGACATAACCCACAAACAACAACCAAAAACTCCATCACATTTCCACTATGATTAAAAACTTTACAAGTATAATGAGCATAACGGGAAATACAATGAAAATGGACAAAAAAACTCCAAAATGATCTGCTCTGTGCTCCTACTTCAGCGCTGCTGTGTCCTAACATCACCTGCACACAACGGTCGTGCATAAGCTTATAGAAAGCTTAGAGGGTGGTGAAAGTGTGTGCGCAAGGTAGTAATACAGATATGCAGAATCAGAGTAATGCGGAACATGTTGATGAATCCATGAATACCACTAGCCATACCAAGGCTATGCAATGCAAGGCATGAATGATGTCGGCCATACCAAGGCCATGCGATGCGAGATGCAACTCAAGCATATAAATCCTCATCTATATTCACATATCAATACAGGTCAAATCTGGGATATCACCGGGGTCTAGTACACTCTAAACCAGATTGTCGCCCCATCGTGTGCAATAAGGTAAGTGGAAGAGACCTCACTACCCGCCTACCAATATCGAGCTCGGCTCGTCGATAACGAACCCATTCCTCGAGCTGGTTAAACTCAGCCTAGAATTACCCCTCCTCTCGGGTGGGTAAGGCTGCACCCCCTTCCAACCGACCACGACACAGTGGAAAGCGCAGCCGTCTGGTAATCGGCACTCGGCGCTCATGCACCCACTCGGTCTAAACATTGGAGCAACCTCTTGGTACTATAAAGGTTAAGGGACTTTCACCTAGGGATATCTATAGCACTCCATATAGAACAAGATTTCCGGTATCCAATCCTGCAAACCACGATATGCCTGTGGCGGCTACAGCCCTGATGTCGCTAGGGCGTAGAGTAACCGTATCAAACAATGCGAATGCATGAATCACACTATCCAATCATGCAGTAATCATACGCGTATCGTGCGCTCATGTAGGGTAACACTGCCTATCCGGGAGCCCCTAATCAATCTGCCCGAAGGCATATGCTATGATCAGTCACTTCTCATATCAAGCATACATATGATGCGTATGATCATGAATCAGGAATTATACTAAACATGTTATACGGTGATGGATACTGCTCATAACAAGGATGGACCTAGATGGCCTACAAATATGGGCCTAACAATGGGCCCTAGGGATAATCATAATGTGGACATTTAACCAACATTATTCTTTCAATATGGACATCAAACCAACATTGCTCCCAAGGCACGACTGCCATAAACATCATTACTCAAACCATGGTAGGGTCACACATTGTAATGGACTTGTGTACATCCTATTGAGCCTCGACCCATAGGCCATAGTTACATCAAATGAGCCTCCTAACATGGGCTTTATATATATCAAGGTGGGCCTCAACGGATAGACCATAACTACATCAAGATGGGCATAAACATATGGGTCGATCGAATGGGCCGAGTCGAATGGGTCGAATCAATCGAGCAAAGTCAAATGGGCCTCAGGTATATCAAATTAGGCCCACCTTCATATATTTGTGAGATCCAACCTATTCACAAGTTAATATAGAGATAGATGAAATGAAAACAAATAGAAATTACCGTAGCCCTTAGGAGTTTGAACGGTGGATGACACGTCTACTATTTAAATGGTGGGGGCCACTTGAACTTTAGATTTGGGCGAGGTTAGACGGCATGGATACAACACATGCATCATGGTGGGCCCCGCCGTTCAAATAATGGACAGTGTCAATAGAGCACATACATCATTGGGGCCATGTTAGGGGGATAAAACACATACATATAGGGTGGGTCCCACCGTCAAATCACATGTGAGTCATGGTGGGACCCACTGGCCTCTGGTCGTTAAGAGAGTGAGAGAGAGAGAGAGAGATATGGAGAGAGAGCAGCATGTGGCTACCTCTCCTCTTTCACTTTTTCTTTCTTTTTCTTTTTCTTTTTTTTTTCTTTCTTCCTGACACCCAACAGAGGTGGGTCCAACGTAGGGCCCACCATATATATATATATATATATATATATATATATATATATATATATATATATATATATATATATATCGGAAAAGGCACAGCGCTCTGCGCTTGTGCTGACTGTAAGCTCTCATGAGAGTGAGCTATGTGGGCCCCACCATTGATGTTTGCCATACATCTAACCCATCGGTTAGATGCACCATTCCAGCGTTGGCCTAGGTCTTAAAAATCAAGTCAGTCCATGACTTGTGTGAGCCACACCAGATACAACGGTTGAGAGGGCTTCCCTCCATTTAAAACATTCATAATCGTTTATTGGGCCCACCGAGATGGGGTCCACAAATCCAGCCCACCCATCGTGGGTGTCCCACTTGAATGAAGGGTTAGGCCACGTTTCAACCGCACCCAAAACTCAGGTGGGTCCCACTTAGGCCACCCTCACAGGGATGGATATTAAGACCTCACGTGTTGAAACGGGGTATCTCCACTCAGTCCGCTAGTGAGCTATGGATCTGGGTGTGGAAAATGGTCCACATAGATGTGGCCCCACCATCCAGGGTAGTGGACGGCTGGATGAGACACATACACTATGTTGGGCCCCATTAGAAAGGGTGGACGGTGTGGATGGACCCTGGACCTCACGTCAGTCCACACCCACCGTCAGCGCACACCCACTGTCAGTGCACTCCACGTTAGTACACCCCCTATCAGTTCACACTTCACTATTTAGCCACCACCACTGGATCAATACCAAGACCTCAGGTGCTACAACGAGGCATCCTCACTCAGTTTTCCAGTTGAGCTAAGTGCTGGGTGGTTCTAACATTGAAACGAGGCACCTTTCACTCAGTCTACCACGTGAGCTATGGGGCCCACGACAGATTACACTTCACTGACAACCATGCCCCACCGTTAGCCACATCAAGGTGGGCCCCTATGGACGGTTGGGATGGAACATGAACGTCATGGTGCATCCCACATGGATGGGGTTCATCGGTACGCGACATGGATAAGATCATACATCAAGTTGGCCACAAGCCATCATACACAAAGGAAAAGGGAGAGAGAGAGAGAGAGAGAGAGAGAGAGAGAGAGAGAGATCGGTGAGGATGCAGGGGCCCCACCACTATGGGCCCCTCTTTGATAGAAAACCTACATCAAGTTGGGTCCCACTACATGTGGCCCTTACATTAAACAAATGGATGAAAACAAAAATCCAAAATTGACCCACCATTCCTTCTTGTTCCCTAAGCTTCCTTTGCTCCTTAGCTTTGATTCCAACAGGGGAGATGAGATTTGGATGGTTGAGATGGGAGATGAGGGGGGTAGGAAAAGTGGGTCACACTTGTGGCTTGGAAGAGATGGGGAAGGGCTTGGACCTGTGAGGCTTCTCTTGCTTGAGAGAGTGTTTGAAAATGAGAGAGAGATGGGTGATGGATGTTTGATGTGGTGGTGATGGATGTGTAAGAGCTTTTTGACTTTTGTAGCAAATGTTGTAAGAGAGGTATGGGCTAGTGTAAGAACTTTTTGACTTTTGGGGGTTGCTTGGGGAATGGTGTGAGGTGATGTATACTTGACCTGATGGGATTAATTGATGGATGATTGATGTGACATCTCGTAGAGATTCTCTCGAAATTCGCACGCGCGGCGTTTTCCTTGCACCAAACGCTGGCCCACATCTCTTGGCTAGAACATCGGATTGGCGCGCGAGTTGCTGCATCGAACTGCGGTGACGGTGCGGTCGCTATGGTAAGGGTCTTGGGTTGAGTCGACTCGGGTTAATGTCGTATGAATCAGGGTCACGTGTAAAGGTCGGTTAAGGGTTGAAGGTTGCCGAAATTCAACTGGAAAGACCGTGGAAGTCTACGGAATGGTACAGACTAAGTCACGGGGCTTACAGCTCTCCCCTCCTAATAAAAATTTTGTCCTCAAAATTTACACAATCGCAAGTAGATATAACTCATGAGGGAGAAGTAATATAATATCATCATATAAAATTAGAGACAACATACAAAATACAACACATGATCAATCATCAAAGAGATGGGGATAACGCTCTCGAATCTCGGCCTAGCGCTTCCAAGAAGCCTCCTCAATAGAATGGTGACCCCACTGAACCTTCACCAATGGAATGAATGACCTTGGTTCGGAGGACCTGCTCCTTCCGATCAAGGATACGGACTGGCTATTCAATATAAGAAGAGTCATCCTGAACCTCTAACGGCTGCCAATCAATAACAGGAACGATGTCTGACCCACACTTCCTCAACATGGAGACATGGAAAATGTTGTGGACGCCAGACAACTGAGATGGTAAGGCAAGTCGATAGGCCACGGTGCCAACATGCCCAGTGATCTCAAAAGGTCCAACGAATCTCAGGGCAAGCTTGCCCTTCGCTCCAAATCAAACTACGCCCTTCATGGGTGAGACCTTAAGTTACACATGGTCTCCTACATCAAACTCCAAGGGACAATGCTAACGATCAGCAAAACTTTTCTGCCGGCTCTGAGTTGTGTACATCCTTTGCTTGATGATATTAATAGCCTCTGATATCTCCTACACAAGCTCGGGACCTAGGAGACGACGCTCTCCAACCTCGGTTCAACAACTCGGTGATCTGCATGGTCTGCCATATAGTACCTCAAAAGGAGTCATGCCGATGGTCACCTAATAGCTATTATTGTATGTGAACTCAGCCAATCGCAGATGCTCATCCCAGCTACACCCGAAATCAATCGCGCAGGCCCGAAGCATATCCTCAAGGATTTGGTTGACCCTCTCGGTCTGGCCATCGGTCTGCGGATGGTAGTTGGTGCTGAGCTGTAAATCAGTCCCCATCGCTCTCTGGAAGCTCTCCCAAAAATGAGATGTGAACCTTAGGTTTCGGTTAGAAATGATCGAGACTGGAACGCCATGCATCTTGCAATCTCCTCGACCAATAACCTTGCAAGCCAGTCCAAAGGCCAAGTCGCACGAATTGGAAGATAATGCGCCGACTTCGTCAGACGATCAATGACAACCCAGATGGTGTCATGACCGCGCTGAGTCCTTGGCAAGCCCATAATGAAATCTGTCGACATGTGCTCCCACTTCCACATCGGGACGCTCAACGGCTGCAATAGACCATGGGGTCTCTGATGATTGGCCTTGACACGCTGGCACGTGTCACACCCAGCCACAAAACTGGTAATCTGGCACTTCATCCCCGCCCAAAAATACTGTCGCCTCATGTCACAGTACATCTTCATCCAGCCAGGATGGATAGAAAATCACGATCGATGTGCCTCGGTCATAAGATCTCTATGTAACTCAGGAATATCCGGGACACATAATCGACCTTTGAAGCGAAGTCCACCATCTGTACCAATCTGCCAATCTACCTGACACTCGGATGCCACCTCAGCCATATAATTCTCCAACGACTCATCAGCCTACTGAGCCTCGATCACCCTTGCGACAAGAGAGGGTTAAATCGACAGGCTCGATAACTGCACGATAGAAGACTGCCGATCGAACTCAAAATCATACTCAGTTACATCGTCAAGCATCCGCCACTCATGAATCATCATATGCGCCACCAGGCCTCGTGGCTGATGGCTGAGGGCATCTGCCACCAGTTCGCCTTACCCGGGTGGTAATGAAGATCGAAATCATAGTCTTTCAGGAGCTCCATCCAGCGCCTCTGCCTCATGTTCAACTCAGACTACGAGAAGAGGTACTTCAAGCTCTTGTGGTCGGAGAAGAGCTCGAACCTAACCCCATAAAGATAGTGTCTCCACACCTTCAGTGCGAAGACAACTGCAGCCAGCTCCAAATCATGTGTGGGGTAGTTCAACTCATGGATCTTGAGCTGGCGAGATGCAAAGGCCACTGGTCTCCAGTGCTGTATCAGGACAACACCCAAACCAACACGCGAGGCATCGGTGAATACAGTAAATCCGTCACTCCTAAAGGGAAGAGTGAGGACAGGAGCGGACGTCAGACGGTCCTTCAACTCCATAAATGCTCGCTCACAAGCGTTACTCCCAATAAACTTTGTGCCTTCCGAGTCAACCTGGTCAGCGAGGCTGCAATATGGGAGAAGCCCTCAATGAAACACCGGTAATAGCCCGCTAAACCAAGGAAACTACGGATCTCAGATGCAGTCGTGGGCTGGCCCCACTGACGCACTACCTCAACCTTCGAGGGGTCCACCGCGACACCCTCCCTCCTCACCACGTGACCGAGGAACTTCACCTCCTCCTGCTAGAACTCGCACTTTTCCAGCTTCGCATACAGCTAGTGTGCGCAGAGGGTCTGCAACGTAACTTCCAGATACTACTCGTGTTCCTCACAGGTCCTCGAATAGATCAGAATGTCGTCGATGAAGACTATAACAAACTGATTAAGATAAGGGTGGAAGACCTCATTCATAAACTACATGAAGACCACAGGTGCATTGGTCAGTCCGAAGGACATGACCTGAAACTCAAAATGACCATAACGCATCCTAAAAGCCATCTTCGGAATGTCCTCCTCTCAGACCTGAATCTGATGATAACCGGAACATAAGTCAATCTTTGAAAAGAACTGTGCACCCTGTAGCTGATCAAACAAATCATCAATCCTCGGAAGCGGGTACTTGTTCTTGACCGTGACCTTGTTGAGCTCGCGGTAGTCTATGCAGAGCCTCAACAATCCATCCTTCTTCTTCACGAAGAGTATCGACGCTCCCCACAGCGAACTGATTGGATGGATAAACCCTAACTCGCGCAACTAGTCAACTGCTTCTGCAGTTCCCACAACTCCAACGGTGTCATATGATACGAGGCCTTCGAAATAGGCGCGGTACCGGGCACGACATCAATTTGAAACTCGGTGAGTCGATGAGGCGGTAATCTTGGAATCTCCTGGAACACATCGGGAAAATCATAAACAACAGGCAACTGGTCGATGCTCACCACTTGGGCTCCTTTATGGCACATGACATTATACAAGACAGCGGCTCTCCTCTCGACTCTGCAATGAACTGGAACTACGGCACACCGGGTATACAGAACGTGATTATCCTCGCGGAGCAGTCCAATATGGCATAGTACTCGGCAAGCCAATCCATACCCAGGATGACATCGAACTCGGACATCGGCAAGCAAAAAGGTATCCCCGACTAGAATAGGGCAAGATGAGCAAAATCAGCCCAACACTGCAGTCTTCCCCAAGAGAGTCGATACTGACAGACTCTCATGAGTAGACTCCAACGGTAGGCCAGTCGATCGGTAAAAACTCTCGGCTACAAAAGAATGCGATGCACCAAAATCAAACAACACATGTGCAGCACATGCAAAGACTAAAAACATACCCTCAACAACTCCTCCAGATGACTGAGGATCCTGCTGGGCCGCGTAAAATTTAGCCTGAACCGACTGGGGAGGTGCCTATCCCCTCTGAACATGTTATTGCTGCTGCTGTCGCTGAGGCGGTCGAAACTGTTGCCTCTGTTGCTTCGGCCTTGGAGGCTGGTGCTGATGCTGCTGCTGAGGTGGTATGGATGGTGGGGGCTATTGTCACTGCTGCTGCTGTGGTGGAGGTCTCTATTGCTACTGTGGTGGAGGCTATTGTGGACCTCTTTGCTACTGCTGCTGCTGGGGGCGAGAACACTCCCACATACGGTGCCCCATCGCATCATACCCAAAACAGGTGCTGGTGAACTGCCTTGGAGATGGTATTGGAGGTGTTGCTAGCGCTCGGAAGGGTGGGTGACCCGTGCGCCTCTAATGAGGCGGTCGACGTTGGTGCAAGTCACCGAAAGGAGTGTGCCTCTTCCGGTCTTTGCTCTGACCACGATCAGACTGAGAACCGGCCCACTCAGCCTCATAAATCTGGGCCTTTCGTACCACCCTCTTGAAAGTAGGGAACTCATGCCCAATGACACGACCTCGAAGACCGTAACGCAAACCGTCCTCGAATCAGCGGGCTCTCCGCTCCTCATCATCTACCAATTATGGTGCAAATCTGGACAGTGCTACAAAATGAGCCGCATACTGAGCCACGGTCATATCGCCCTGCACCAAGGCCTCGAACTCCAACGCTCGCTGTCGTCGGATATGAACAGGAAAATACTGTTGGTTAAATCGATTAACAAAATCCTTCCAAGTCCATACAAAGTCAGCGCCCATTGCTTGGGAGACTGACGTCCACCAGTGCGCAGCCTCACCATAGAGAAGAAATACAGCTAATCGGACTCGCCACTCGGTCATGCATCCCATCGTATCGAATATCTTCTCCACATTGACGCGCCATCTCTCAGCTACTGTCGGGTCTGGCTCGCCCTGGAAATGCAGGGGATCGAGTCATCAAAACTCCCGAAGAAGGGCACTTGCACGATCTTGCTCTGCCTGGGCTAGAGAAATTACAAGGTGTCTGCCCTGCCCCTAAAGTGCGGCCGTCGCAGCCTGTAACATCTGCTGTAACTGAGAGGCACTCACGGATATGGTCGGATCTGCACCGGTCTCTGGTGGAGGAGCTGCATCCATAGGCTGGGCAGTAGGAATCTCTGGTAGAGGAGCTGCATCCATAGGATGGGCAGTAGAAATCTTTGGTGGTGGAGCGGGGATCGTCGGTGGTAGTGCGGGAGTCTTAGGCGGTGGTGTGAGAGTCTCAGGCGGTAGTGCGGGAGTCGTTCGGGTCACTCTCCTGAGAATCTCGTCCTACAGGAAAGAGCAAAGGCGCCTATCAACTTGGAAACTCTCGAAGGCACGCACGTTAAGGGTCGGTAACAGTAGATCACTAAGCTATCCGGACTTGATACTCAATCATCCTAAACTCATAGTAGACATGTAATGTTGTTTTTAGTTATTCCCAAGTTATGCTCTGATACCAACTTCTGTCACGTCCTAAACTCAGAAACCGGGCTAACAAATTCCCGATCGCCGAATCTGGTGCCGATAGCCTCCGTAGAACCCCATTCTCGGCTCCTGACGCCCACTCTAAACCAGATTATCGCCCCATCGCGTGCAATAAGGTAAGTGGAAGAGACCTCACTACCCACCTCCTAATATCGGGCTCGGCTCGTCGATAGCGGAACCATTCCTCGAGCTGGTCAAACTCAGCCTAACATTGCCCCCTCCTCTCAGGCGGGTAGGGCGCACCCCCTTCCAATCGACTATGACACAGTGGAAAGAGCAGTCGTCTGTTAATCCGCACTCTGCGCTCATTCACCCACTCGATCTAGACGTTGGAGCAACCTCTTGGTACCATAAGGGTTTAGGGAGTTTCACCCAGGGATATCTATAGTACCCCATGTAGAACAAGATTTTCGGTATCCAATTCTTCCAACCACGATATGCCTGTTGTGGCTACAGCCCTGATGTTGCTAGGGCATACAGTAACCGTATCACACAATGCGAATGTATGAATCACACTATCTAATCATGCAGCAATCATGCACGTATCGTGCTCTCATGTAGGGCAACAACGCCTATCCTGGAGCCCCTAATCAATCTGCCCGAAGGCATATGCTATAATCAGTCACTTCTCATATTAAACATATATATGATGCGTATGATCATGCATCAAGAATTATACTAAACATGTTATACGGTGATGGATACTGCTCATAACAAGGATGGGCCTAGACGGCCTACAAGTATGGGCCTAACAATGGGCCTTAGGGAGAATCATAATGTGGATATTTAACCAACATTATTCTTACAATATGGACGTCAAACCAACATTGCTCCCAAGGCACGGCTGCCATAAACATCATTACTCAAACCATGGTAGGGTCACACATTGTAACGGACTTGTGTACATCCTATTGGGCCTCGACCCATATGCCTTAGTTACATCAAATGGGCCTCCTAACATGGGCTTCATATATATCAAGGTAGGCCTCAACGGATGGGCCATAACTACATCAAGATGGGCCTAAACATATGGGCTGATCAAATGGGCCGAGTCGAATGGGCCGAATCAATTGGGCCAAGTCAAATGAACCGAGTCAAATGGGCCTCAGGTATATCAAATCGGGCCCACCCTCATATATTATTGAGATTTAACCTATTCACAAGTTAATATAGAGATAAATGAAATGAAAACAAATAGAAATTACCATGACCCTTAGGAGTTTGAATGGTGGACGACACGTCCACTATTTAAATGGTGGGGGCCACTTGAACTTTAGATCTGGCCGAGGTTGGACGGCATGGATACAACACATGCATCATGGTGGGCCCCGCCATTCAAATAATGAATGGTGTCGATAGAGCACATACATCATTGGGGCCATGTCAGGGGGATAAAACACATACATATAGGGTGGGTCCCACCGTCAAATAACATGTGAGTCATTGTGGGACCCACTAGTCTCTGGTCGTTAAGAGAGTGAGAGAGAGAGATATATATATATATATAGAGAGAGAGAGCAGCACGTGGCTGCCTCTCCTCTTTCACTTTTTCTTTCTTTTTCTTTTTCTTTTTTTTCTTTCTTCCTGACACCCAACAGAGGTGGGTCCCATGTAGGGCCCACCATATATATATATATATATATATAGGGAAAAGGCACAGCGCTCTGCGCTTGTGCTGACGGTAAGCTCTCATGACAGTGAGCTGTGTGGGCCCCACCATTAACATTTGTCGAACATCTAATCCATCGGTTAGATGCACCATTCCAGCATGGGCCTAGGTCACAAAAATCAAGTCAGTCTGTGGCTTGTGTGAACCACACCAGATACAACGGTTGAGAGGGCTTCCCTCCATTTGAGACAATCATAATCGTTTATTGGGCCCAACGAGATGGGGTCCACAAATCCAGCCCACCCATTGTGGGTGTCCCACTTGAATGAAGGGTCAGGCCACGTTTCAACCACACCTAAAACTTAGGTGGGTCCCAGATAGGCCACCCTCACAGGGATGGATATTAAGACCTCACGTGTTGAAACGAGGTATCTCCACTCAGTCCGCCAGTGAGCTATGGATCTGGGTATGGAAAACGGTCCACACAGACGTGGCCCCACCGTCCAGGGTGGTGGATGGCTAGATGAGACACATACATTATAGTGGGCCCCATTAGAAAGGGTGGATGGTGTGGATGGGCCCTGGACCCCACATCAGTCCACACCCACCGTCAGCGCACACCCACTGTCAATGTACACTCCACGTTAGTACACCCCCTATCAGTTCACATTTCACTGTTTAGCCACCTCCACTGGATCAATACCAAGACCTCAGGTGCTGCAACGAGGCATCCTCACTCAGTCTGCCAGTTGATCTAAGTGCTGGGTGGTTCCAGCGTTGAAATGAGGCACCTTTCACTCAGTCCACCACGTGAGCTCTGGGGCCCATGACAAATCACACTTCATTGACAGCCATCCCCCACCGTTAGCCACATCAAGGTGGACCCCTATGGGCGGTTGGGATGGCACATGAACGTCATGGTGCGTCCCACATGGATGGGGTCCACCGGTATACAGCATGGATAAGATCATACATCAAGTGGGCTACAAGCCATCATACACAAAGGAAAAGGGAGAGAGAGAGAGAGAGAGAGAGAGAGAGAGAGAAAGAGAGGGTGAGGATGCAGGGGCCCCACCACTATAGGCCCCTCTTTGATAGAAAACATACATCAAGGTGGGTCCCACTACATGTGGCCCTTACATCAAACAAATGGATGAAAACAAAAATCCAAAAATCACCCATCGTTCCTTCTTGTTCCCTAAGCTTCCTTTGCTCCTTAGTTTGGATTCCAACATAGGAGATGAGATTTGGATGGTTGAGATGGGAGATGAGGGGGGTAGGAAAAGTGGGTCACACTTGTGGCTTGGAAGAGATGGGGAAGGGCTTGGACGTGTGAGGCTTCTCTTGCTTAGGAGAGTGTTTGAAAATGAGAGAGAGAGAGAGGGTGTTGTAAAGGGAGAGAGAGATGGGTGATGGATGTGTAAGAGCTTTTTGACTTTTGTGGCAAATGTTGTAAGAGAGGTATGAGCTTGTATAAGACTTTTTGACTTTTAGGCGTTGCTTGGGGAATGGTGTGAGGTGATGTGTACTTGACCTGATGGGATTGATTGATTGGTGATTGATGTGACATCTCGTAGAGATTCTCTTGAAATTTGCACGTGCGGCGTTTTCCTCGCACCGAATGCTGGCCCACATCTCTTGGCCAGAGCATCAGATTGGCGGGCGAGTCACGGCATCGAAACGGCGGCGATGGCACAATCGCTATGGTAAGGGTCTTGGGTTGAGTCAACTCAGGTTGATGGCGTATGAATCAGGGTCGTGCGCAAAGGTCAGTTAAGGGTCGAAGGTTGCCAGAATTCTACCGGGAAGACCGCAAAAGTCTACGGAACGGTACGGACTAAGACACGGGGCTTACAGTTGGCGGAGGAAGAAGTGGTGGATTTTACTTCTTATTAACTCTAGAAGTTTAGTGACAGGGTACTCTCTTGCATCTACGAACAATGCGTTCATGCTTTCCACGATGTTGGTGGCGACGATGTTATATCTCATGCCAGGAAAGAAAGCGTTCGCCCATCTTTCTTTTTCTATACCATTGAGGAAATGATACATCGTGGGATTCACCGTTTGAATGTATCGCATCATCTCCCAAAACCTGGAAGTGCGGTATGTCTTCATAGCACCCCAAAAGTATTCCCTCATAGAATCATCCGAACATGCCTTCTTCATGTTTCCAAGTATATGATGAGCACAATATCCATGGATCGCATGCGGGAACATGTCAGGGACTTCACTAAGCAACCCTTTGTGACGATTTGACACTATCACTAGTCCTGGAAGGATCCCGATTGACCTGGATAAAATTCCAAGGAACCACCTCCAGCTACTACTGTTCTCAGATTCTCCGATCCCATACACCACAAGGAGGATGTGATTGTTTCCATCCAATGCAGTAGCCATGAAGATAACGCCCTTGTACCTTCCTGTCAAATGTGCAGCATCAATGCACAACACCCTCTGAACATGTAACATTACGCTTCTGATGCACTGCCCAAGCTGTAACGCCCTGAAAATCGGGGGTCGAGTGTAACTCAACTCCCGAGTTCCAACGCATCACTTATGCAACATGTTTAATGATGTTTGAATGTTGTCTGTGTTAGAGCAGTAAACATGAATGAGATTATACCAAAGCAGTAATTCATACTCCAGATCAATTTTATAAAAGCAAGCGGAAGACTGAACTGTATATATATGTATGTAAAGAAACAAAATAAACGATTCATTCTCCAGAGTATGAATCCATCTGAGTCCATATACATTTCTGTTTATAATCAAAAAAGTCAAAAATAACTAGGTACAATCCCTGTAAATCCCATCAGTCCCGGCAGCCTAGTCGAAGCCGCCAGCGAACTGCATATACGAGAACTCCTCCTGGTCCTCGTCATAATCGGGCTCCGCCTCCAGAATAGTCGGATCGCCTAAACCTGAGACAGAGTCTGGTTGGTGTGCGCAACACCGTCCCGTAACGTGGGAGTGAGTAGCTAACTCAGTGGAACGATAAGGCATAAGTTATCATGTTATCAATACGGTCAAAGCAAATGATAAAGCATGCCTAGTTACTCGATTAATGCAAGTATGAATGCGGGTATGATGGATGCCCTCGCCGACATACTCCCTCATGCGACACCATCTCACGTTCGCGGCATGCTTACATCCCACAGTGCTCCACATCTTCTAGGCACATGCGATGCATGATGAGCATGATTACCGAGTTTTTAATTAGTTCATTTCAAACAGCAAGATTGGAAAACTAAGGTACCTCCCTTATATCATTTCTAAACATGATCCAATCTAGGGTCGTCAGTCCTAGTTAATATCAGACGATGGTGTGTTTTCTAGGTCACTGCAGAGGGCGCCAAGGCAGAACATTACGCACAAAGGTTGCACCACTCCCCCATCACCCCTTAAACGATTCATCACTATACAGAAACAGGCCTAGTTCATACTCTATATATCGCGGCGAACCCTAAGGCACGCTCGCAACTTCGAATATGCTCGCGGTCACTACAAAGGGTCATCCGTGGCCAAGTACGCACAAAGGTTGCACCACTCCCCATCACCTTATCAATGTAGGCGACGGCAATCAGCGAATATAGTGTCCCATACCACCATAATCGGCTCACGAGTTGAGTTGCTCACTGGTCACTACGGGGAGGCACGTAGCCCCAGCGTAGGCCGACAGCTCGACCACGGTGTCCCATACCACCATGCCCGGCTCATGAGTCTTAGCGGATCGAGGTACCATGGTTAACGGGACTATCACTGGTAAGTTTGGTACCCTAGGTTCAAGCATTAGCGACCAAACATGGTGAACATACATAAGACACACGGTTTACTTGACGTGTTCGGCTAGCTCGAGCGCACAACAAGTTGGGCGATATGAAGCGCAGAAGTACCTCGTGTGGCCAACCACTATCGCCAACCGAAGTACGACACGGGTTCGCCAACACATCATGCGTGGCGGAACGAATCCCAACCACATCTTCAAGTCTGGTACCGGATGCCTGGACTATGAACATAGTCCCAAGCTCAGTCAAATCCTAACCATAGCATGTGAAATATGGCATGATAACATGGTAATTCAAGAACACTAGCAATCATATTATAAAGCATAACATGAAGCATGTTAATAAACAAGTCACAAGCTTGTGCAAAAGCATGTTATAAAGCATTATGTAAATAGGGATACAAATACTTAAATTTCGTAGGCGAGTGGTTAGAGTGAGCAACCACATGGAGAGTGTCATATGTGACTCTAAGGTAGCCGAGAATCCCATCTCAGCACCTACCTAAGATTCTAACACTTAAGCACTTACACTCACAAGTGATTTCACCAACACTTGGAATGCAATATTTCAACATACATGACGTATGCTAGAGAAATGTGTACTAGGATTGTCCCTTTACCAAACTAGTATTTGATACATATACATCATATTCATACAACAATTAAACATGGCAATCACATCAGCAAATTTTATACGTATAGGGTACTTCCTCGTATACCCAATTTCGACATACATAGTGTTTACAAAGGAACATAGATTACGGTGATTCCTTTCGTCAAACTAGTATTTTAATCATGTATTGTATAATCATACATTAAATAAATATGTCAAACATTATTCCAAAAGAAATACGTATACGGTATTTCTAAAATACGTAATTTCAACATACGTCGCATTTACAAGTGAACATATATTTTGGCGGTTCCTTTCGATAAACTAGTATTTTATTCATATATTATATAATCATACATTAAATAAACATGTCAAGCATTTATCCAAAAAAAATACATGTACGGTATTTCTACGTATACCTAGAATATGTGAAATTCCATATTTCACAACGTTAATTGAAACAGGAAACGGAAAGCACTTTGTACATGTGCAATTGCAAGCAGATCATGAATCTACCATTATCTGACATTGAAAGCGTTGAAAACCGTAACTTATACACTTAAAGTCCTCACCTTTGCCTTTGGAAACGAAACGAATCAGCAAGGGTAGTGGAACTTCCGTATACGGGAGATTTCTAGCCTAAAGAGCGGAATCGGTTAGTTGTTATGCAACCCACATCGATCCCACTTCAAATCAGACCTAGGGTTAGGATTTCTTACCTTCAAATGGGACGGAAAACGCCGGGAAAGCGCCTAGAATAGGGCGGTGTAGGCCGTGTAACAAGCCAAAGCAGGAGGAGGGAAATCGGCAACAATCTCCAAGTCTTTCTCTCTCTTTTCTCTCTCTTCCTCTAGGGTTTTCTCCAAAATTCGTATGGCTGTGAGAGGGGCTGTTCTAAGCCCCTTTTATAGCCAAAAACATTCCGAAATTAGACTTAGGTTCATGGGGTACTGCTTATATAGGATATTCGCCGCTTTTCCAGCTCAAAAGGGAAGTTCTGGTGGCCCTCCTTGAACCAAACGTCAGACTTAAGCTCACCATCTATGGATCTACGTGGGATTACATTTTTGACTCGATCGGATACCCAGATCGCACGTGACGGACCACTTTCAGTTCGACGGTCAGTGGGCCACGATCAGAAATTCCAAGTACATGTAAATGTTCCTAAAATTTTTCTTAATCCGAGGGTGTAATTTGGTCGATTCTGATGGTCAGGTTGCTTAATATTGACGCGTCAACGAATGATGCCAGATCACTATTCCAGATATTTATTTTGGCATAGGAATAGTGTTTTTCACACTCCCTCGCTCCGAATCAAAAAGAATGGCCATGGAACATCGGATGGAGCTGATTTTTGAGATGATTGTTAAGCCCAGTGGGGCAGTCCTAGTTCCTTAGCTTCGGGTTAATCGGACTCCCGATGTGCGATCTAGACTATAAGTTTCATTTCATTCCCGAGAGCAGAGACGGAAATGAGTTTGGTTCTAAACTTTAGGGTAACCTAGCGTCAATGATTCTGCAACTTTTGGGTCTTGCAGATCGTATTTAAAGCGATCCTAATGGATTTCACGACAAATCGAGTTTAGTACTTAGTTAACTTTGTTAAATTTCTAAAGGATTTAATCCTACGTGATTTCTGGTCGAGGTGGTACTCGACCCAATGTACGGAAATTTTCAGGTCGTTACACAAGCACAACAAAGCATCGTTCGAAACTATTCGTCTCCTCATTCACCTGCAACTCTGTGACAATCCCTAAATTTGCCTTTTCAACTCGTGAAGGTACACCGGGAGCTCGTTATAAGAACCCTCGTAGGATCCCAAGACTTGTTTGGTTGCCATCTCTTTACCCTTCCACGCTTTCTTGTAACTTATCTCAACCCCGTACATCTCACTCATACAATATTGAATTTCCTTTTTTGTGTAAGTCAGCCCCTCGCTCATACGACCCACGCCAAAGTTGCTACTCATCAAACTGGTGGCTTGGCGATGATCTCTCCCCTTCCTCTTCGATGTCACTGTATCAGTACGGTCATCCGCCTTCGTGGTCTCAGTTCGACGTATCGCCTCAAACGACATGATACAGGTATGCTTCGAGTTGTAAGTCCTGATCTTGAACATCCCTACGCCGTTAAGTTTTAAAGCATGCATCCTCCAGCTACAATTTGCTACAATGCAGCCAATCGTATATATCATCTTGTTAGACTTCAAGACCTTACACTGGAACTTGCGGCGCATCGCATATTTACATAGAGAATACTGTAGTCAACCTTTATCCTTATACACTTGCCCGCTTGATATTTCGTTTGGATCATCCACAAAATCTGGGTATCCTTGTCAATCTGAATTGACAAATGCATCATCAGATGGATCAACAGACAGATCATTGACGGGTGGGGTTTAGAGATCGCACTGGTCAGCTGTTCCTTGGTCATCATATCCATCACTACTTCATGGGCCAGGTATGTCACGGTCATCATTCCCTAAATCAGAGTGTGTATCGTTGGCTAAAGGGCCGCCTATACTGCAGTCGTCGATGACCCGTTCGTGACATCTATCGCTACTGGATGGGCCATATATGTCGCAATCATCATTCCCCAAACCATGTTGTGCATCATAGGCTAAAGGGCCGGCTAGATCACAATCGTCGAGCTCCCGATCATGATATCCATCACTCCTTGATGGGCCAGGTATATCGCACATGTCATCATTCCCCAAAACATGATGTGTATCATTATGCGAAGGGCCGCTTCCATCGCATTCGTTGACTCCTCGGTCTTGATATCTAACGGAAGTGTCAGGTATATCGGAAACATCAGCTGTCCAAACGTTGCCTGAAGGTTGCGAATGAAGAGACGATGGGTTCGAATATAAGGCGTTATCTATGTTGTGATCCTCAACGATAGGACAACGCCTCACTTTCTCCACATACAGTGGTATTTGTGTTGAAGGTGTCTGTCCACAGAATAACATGTATGCTTCTAGTTCTTCATCGTCTTTAATTGTATGTTATCATAGGAATCCATGAATTGCATCACCGTACACAACTGTAACCATCAAATTAAATTCATCCGACGTAGTCTTCGTAATCTGGTGCATTTTATCAAGCAACTGTCGATAAGTGATATCATCACTCACAACAAATCCCTTTGAGTCTCCACCCTGGTAGGTAAACAATGCCTTGTCGTACACACCCTCGCCATCATAATAGCATAATGTAGCCCTGCGATCCATACTCATTCGAATACCGGTTATTCTGTTAAATAAAAAATGAATGGGTCCAACTTGTGAGTAATGTAGGATACTAGTTGTCCATTAAATGGTTGTTGTTATCATCCACAGTGGTTCGGATTGTAATCCACATTGTGTCATGGGTAATGACAACGGCCAACTGTGAATGACAACAAAGTACCACGCGAAGGGTCGTGGTTTGACCCAATGACAAAACCAAACCACTCGAGGGGTCGTAGTTTTGACCCACCATGGGTCGCGGTTGTGTTCTTATAAGGATCGTCCCGTTCACTGGACTGTGCGACACCTAATTTGTTGGGGCGTGGTCGTCATGTTATATGGCTCAAGGTTTTTAAGAGGGGTCATCGTTGTTAAATGATGAGCGTCGTACAGTCCAGTAACATCTTAATCGTGGTTGTCACGGTACATGGATGATGGTTGTCAGGCACGTTCAAGGTCCCATTGCTACATCTTATTCATTCATAGATTTCATTGCTATGATAATCATCATAATGGATAAGATATTCGATGAAGGGTTCGAGCCTTCCCCACGTTATTCCTAACATGGCAACCACGCTCAACGACCGATATACAACTTCGATCCATTGTTTATGGTAATCATGATCCTCATTTGATGGCAACCACGCTCAACGACCAATCGTGCATGTGAACCACAACCCAACGTTCGACGGGTCGTGGTTGTCAGCTGACATGGACTGGCAACCACGCTCAATGGCCAATTATGCATGTGAACCACAACCAACCATTCGACGGGTCGTGATTGTCAGTTGACGTGGGTCGTTGTTTTCACGTTACGTAGGTCGTAGTTTTTACAATTGTTATATGGTTCGGGGTCGACAGGTTTTATGGGTCGTGGTTCACAGTTATATAGGTGTCGTGATTTACACTTAGGAATCACTCGAATAGTCGTGGTTTTCATCCAAGATGGGTCGTGGCTCCCAGGGCAGTGAAAAGCACGCACCAACCTGGAATGACAACCACGACCCATAACATCTGCCAACCACAACCCATGTCAGATGATCTAATGTGCACGGGAATCTGATCCTTACAGTGTGACAACTAAGATCATTGTAACGTGAGAACCAATATCAAATGTGCATGGGAATACGGCACCATAATCCACAACATGTGAACCTTCTCGACTCTACCCTGACCTTAGCAAACTGAACTCCTAGTGGAAGAGGATTATAGCCAAGGACAAATGACGTGCCTCTCCGGCCATTGGGACCCTGGATCTTCTCTTTTCTCATTTAAAATTTAAAAGGATGTAAGAAGAAAGTCTGTAAAGGTTGAATGTGAAACGCTACACTCGGCCCTTCCAACGCTCATATATCCTTCTATTTAGTCCGCAGGATAATAGACTGGCTACTCCCTTAACAGGCTGTCACCATCCGTGGGCCTAACCACGATGTATGTGTTAGATCCATGGCATTCATCTGCATCTATGGTGAAAGCCACGGGTCGGTCGTCAGCTCTTACAGATCATTTGTGGTCTTAATCCCGAAAATGGGACGGATAGTTTTTATGGTTTACGACGGTGAATCATCACTGTTCCATGTAATGTCCACCGCATGTGATTGGAGTGTTGTTCGTTTTTGGGATTCCTACCCTTAAATCATCTGGATAAACGTATGGATGGCATGGATGAAACACATAAGTGGTGGTGGGGCACACAGACTGCCGAGCACCAGCCATTGGCTGGTGTCCCGGATAGTACCCGATCCGTCCGTGGCTCAATGTTGTAAGAGCAGGTGACATCGACTGCATCCAGGTCCGTACGTCTCTTGAACCAAGGTCAGGGGCAATTTCGTCAGAAACAAAAAGGTGTCAGAAGGGCTTCATATATGGGCGAGGATTGTGTACTACCCCGCATGGCCCTAGCTCCCAACGGGCAGTTCTATGGGTGGGCCCACCATGACGTATTTGTATATCCAAGCCGTTTATCCCTTATATCAGGTTATTTTAAGATATCGAAACTAAGATGGGGTAGATCCAACGGTCAACTGGAGTGAAGCAGAAGTTACCTCCGGTTTCAACTCTTGATAAACTGACCGATCGACTACTCCCCATGGCACCAGAAAATTGCGCAAGACTTGGCGGTCTGTGTGCCCAATCACCACGTATGTGTTTCATCCATGCCATCCATATGTTTCTCCAAATGATTTAACGGTGAGACTACAAAACGAACCACACTCCAATCACAGGCGGTCGACATTACATGGAACAGTGATGATTCACTGTAATAGACCATAAAAATTATTCCTCCCATTTTCAGGATCAAGCCCACAAATGATCTGTAAGAGCTGACGACCGACCTGTGGCTTTCACTGTAGATGTAGATGAACGACATGGATCTAACACATACATCGTGGTTGGGCCCACAGATGGTGATAGGGGCCATAATATATAACCATGGGGATAATGGGCATATTACATTACAATCACGACCCATATTACATTGACAACAGCGATGCATGTTACATTACCAACACGACCCCTATACATGATAAGAACGACCATAACACGATTGTAACCACGACGGATGTGAACCACGACCGAAATAATGTGATAACTACAACCAGACGAGCATGATGAAAAACATAACAATATTATGAAAAAAATGACATGGACAATAATGAAGGAAGAGTGCAAGAAGGACTTGTGGTTCGGCTTGGTTGGTGAAAAAAGTGTAACCCAAGTACCATTTTTATAGGTTGTTCAACCCGTGGTTAATGTGGGGCTGGTGATTCCAAAGGGTCGCTTTGATTCCAAAGGAATTTGGGAAGACATCATCATTAATGCGATTTCCCTACACTTGAATGTGGCGCTGATTCCTCAGGGAAGGCTCGTGGATAGAACGAACGTTGGGTCGTGGATCTGAATCGCAACTTAACATAAATAACAACAACGATATCTACAACATGACAATTACGCTCGTTGTTGACAGCAAGGAAACTCGTGGATCCAATGGTGGATGGTCTTGATTTATCAACGTCGACCCAGCGTAGACGATAATGATCCTCTCTTCTGGCAGTTACCGTGTTATATGAGTCATCGTTGCAATATTTTAAGGGTTGATGTTTTCATGCTACATTGTCGTGATTGTAATGTTATGTGGTTTGTCACTCGCATGTTATACGGATCGTGGTTGTCATAATGACTGGACCGTTGTCGTGGTGCGCAAGATCCTACAAGTTGAATTGGTCGTGGTTGTCGTTGACCATGGATCAGGAACTTAACAACGGATCGTGGTTCTCAGTATAGATGGATCGTGGTTTCCATGTTGTATGGGTCGTGTTCCTTATACCGTCATTGTTGTCAAACACGATTCTAAGTGGACGAGGACCACGATCCGTTACAGCTGTGAACGACAACCAATCTAACATTATAACACGACCCATATCAACTACGACCCGTTCGTCGCGTATATCACAACCCATATTACATGACAACAATGACCATATATCATATCGTTCATGGTCCATGTATAATGATAACCACGATCCACGTTGAATGATATGAAAGTGCACCTGCTAGTGCCCTGGTTTGTCAAGTTATGTGTATGGTGAGTAAGACTAGCTACAAAACTCGATAGGAAGATTATTTCAAGCGTCTGTCTCAACCGGATGTGTGGAAGCTCGCAATAGGTAAATCATAGCCTCACATCCCATGTCCCAAAACACCAGGTGATTAAAACCCTTAAAACAAGATAGACATCTTAGGGTTTTTATGGTGAGAAAACTTTTTCAAAATAGGAAAATCTCTAAGTTTTTCTCGCCCTGTCGATTCTATCGAAGCACCCTCGATATGCTCGACCTGCACTGTCGAACTCCTCAATACCTTAACGATATTATTGATAAGAGGACCAAAAGTGTCTAGCAACTAAATACTCATTTAGACGGATTTATCGATGTATCGATACACCTATCGATATCATTGATATAAGCACAAATATGTCCAGCAACTTCACAATATATCTAGACGAATTATCGATGTATCAATACTCATATCAATATCATCGATATTCAAATCTCGAGCCCATTAAGAGTGGCTCGATAAGATCGACAGGAAGATTTCCGGCGCCCCTTTTTTTAATGAAAATCTCAAAATTCTTTGATATATCGATGACCGTCCGATATGATCTGAATTCAAATATCGATAAGATCGGAGGTCCATCGATGATATCGATAGTGGGCACGCATTTCTTACAACAGTTATTTCAGGTTATTTTTAACTATGATCGAGGGACCCTTCGATTTAATCGATATTCAAATATCGATGATATCGACACCAGATCGACTCCATCAAACTAAGCCATAATCTGTCCAGCAAGTTCAAAGATAAATCAGCTGGATTTATCGATGCTTCTACTCTGATCTCGATATCATCAACATTCAAATTCCGATGACCTCGACAGTTCCCTCGATCATTCATGAAAACCTGAAATATCTCAAAGTCAAGTCTCTCTCTTTTTTTAAGTGTCGATGGATCGAGTTTGTCATCGATGGAATCGGAGTTCGAAATTCGATGACATCGACAATGGCTTCGATTCATTGACTAATTGGCAAAGAGTTTCAAAAGCATATGACATCGAGTCGGAGTCATCGAGCAGACCATCGATCCTATCGAGAGTATACGCTCGATGATATCGAACCTGCTCGATGATATCAAACTCTATCATAAATATAACCGTTTTATATCATTGGAACTTTTGCCTATTTATAGAGGACTTGTCTTTTGTTGTGGAGAGAGAAAGTAGAGAGAGCTTTTGAGTATTTTAACTTATATCCTATACCTAAAGCCCTTTCTCTCAAGGGAGTTCATCCTCCAATCCACCCTCACCATTGATATTCAATAGAGTGGATTGGGGAATGAACTTCCGCATTCAAGGATCCTCCAGCTACTATCTTAATGGCAAATCTTTATGTTGGGATGCCTTGAATGCATAAGAGAGGATCTACTCTATCTTCCTTATAGGAAAATCTTTAGAGAGTAGGATTCCATCTCACCCTTGACCCAATCCGGAGCCAAGAATTGGTATATCATCTTGCGTTGCGGATCAAGGGAGCAGAAGACTCTTCGTCAACAAGAAGGAGGAGATCTTCAGCATTGTGCTTAACGGGACTCATCAACTTATCTGTAAGTATTTAGAGTCCAAGAGGACACTTGTGATAATTCCTTTTTAGGTCTTGCTCTTAAATGGTTCTCACCCTTTGAAGCCCTCGTAGGAGGCCTCCGGCGGGAATGTACATTGTGGGTGCATAGTGTGGACCCTTGCTCTTGTGTAGGGCATAAACTGTTAGGTCCTTGTGTAGGTCCTTGACCTGTGTGGTCTAAAATCTGGGTGCGTTGTGTGGACCCTTGCTCTATGAAGAGCATAAACATCTGGTTAGGAGTGAACTAGCAAAACTCTGGGTTTGAGGTGAACCGTGTAAAACCTCTGTAAAGGTTGAAGGTGAACCTGATTTAAAACTTTGGGTTTGAGGTGAACCCTGGGAAACCTCCTTAGTAAAATCCGGTACACTCAAGGGTTAAGTGCGACAGCCGAGAGTGGAGTAGACAAGTAGTCGAACCACTATAAAAATGACTGTGTTTGTGATGGCTTTTCTATATGTATGATTCATGACAATACATTCATATTCATATATCTGAACACATCTTACACACACACATAGTCACATCCAACATAGACTAAGTTGCATATTGTTATATCTTGATTAGTTTGTGATTGGATCCTCTATAAAGCTTGGAAGCCAGTAGAGTTAATTTGAGTAATCCTGAAAATTGCATACATAATAGGATTAGAATGATAAGATTTGTAAATAACTCATAAATCTTTCAAAAGTCCCATTCACCCCCCTCTAGGACATATTGACATATTCCAACTTCTACTCAAGCGGTCTTCACCACTATTTCAATTGGTATCAAAGCAGGTCTCTCTTTAAGGGCTTTACCGCTCTTGACTGAAGTTGGGAATATGACCAAAGGAGAGGGCTCATTGGTCACTAGACCTCCAGTATTTGATGGATCAAATTATGCATATTGGAAGGCTAAGATGCACTACTTTCTGAGATCTTTGGATCATGACGTTTGGGATATTGTTGAAAGCGGATATGTGCCACCAACTGAACGAATTATACTTGATAATGGCACAACAATCACAAAGCCCAAACCCAAAGAAAAGTGGACAGCATTCGACAAAGAGAGGCAAACATCTGAAGCCAAGGCTATGAATGCTATCTACTGTGCCATGTCTTAGGATATTTTTAATAAAATAAGCATGTGTGGAACATCGAAAGAAGCATGGGATCTACTGGAAACAACCCATGAAGGCACAAATATTGTGAAGAGGTCCAAACTACAACTCTTAACCTCATAGTTCGAAAGTCTCAGAATGGAGGAGCATGAGACATTTATGGAGTTTTTTACAAAGCTAAATATCATTTACAACTCCATGGGTGGATTGGGAGAGAAAGTTCCGGTACCGAAAATCAGTAGGAAAATTCTAAGATCCCTATCAGAACGGATGAGTGTAGGAATATATATGAGATGAAAGTAGAAGAACTAGTAGGTTCCCTACAAACTTTTGAACTACACTTTACTCAAACCCCTAAATCCAAAACAACCGTCCTAAAAGCCTCCAAGAAAACACTAAAAGAGGACAGTGAAAGTGAAAGAGAGGATGTGGATGAGGAAGTGGCTTTGCTGGCACAAAAATTTAGGAGATTCTTTCAAAAGAATCACGACCGTCCCTCTAAAGGTAGAAAGGTGGATAACAAACCTTCTGCAGGCAAATTTGGTAAAAAAGACTAAAGAACCACAATGCTATGCCTGTCAAGGGTATGGACACCTATCTACTGAATGCCCAAACAGAAAAACTAAGGGGCAAGAAATGGCCTCCACTTGGGATGATACAAAAGAGTCAAACTTAGAATCCAGTGACTCTGAGAGCGATGGTGACCAGAAATCATTGAAAATTCTCATGGTCTCCACGACTTCGATCATTCTCACTGAATCTGAGAACGAAAAAGAACAGCAAGCCAAGGAATCACCTTCTTCTGATAATGAGAAATCTGAAGAAGAAAAAGAGGAACAGGGTGAACTACAAGATGCTTATAATCATCTCTATACCCATAGCATCAACATCCTTAAGAAACTTGGAATATCAGAAAACAAAAGCAAGCTGTTGCAGAAAGACTTGAATGAGACACTGGAAACTAACAAATAAGTAATGAATGATCTGCAGCAGTATTATTCAAAAAATGAAAAATTGGAAAAAACAAATATCTTTCTAAAGTCTGAATTTGATAAGCTGATTAAAGAGGTCGAACTACTAGAAGACGAAAATAGGCTTCTTTGAAACAAGAATCATACACTCCTGTTTGATATAGAAGAATCCAAGAAGATGGCCATGATAAATTACAAGTTTTCCCAAAGCAGTGAAAAGCTGGAAAGGATGTTGAGAATGGGAAGACCTGGTAAGGATAAAAGTGGCCTAGTCTATGAAAAGCCTAAACCAAAACCTGGACATGCAGCACTTAAAATCGAAAAATCTGCTGCTTCTGGAAGAAAAACCAGAATAATTCCAATATGCCATTTGTGTGGTGATTCAGGCCATTACAAGTTTGAATGCATAACCTCGAAGAGGACTCAATCTAGCCCTAGTCAAAATTATGTCAAATTATTGACCAGAGAAACACAAAACCTTGGAAGTCCTCTTAGGAATATGAATACCTTTGCATCACCACCCAAATTGATTAACAAGGTAAAATGGATAAGGAAGAATTAGTTCGGATCATACATTAAGATTTAGACATGTGCTGAAATGAAAAATATTTTTTTTGTCAAGCCATCAATGTTACATCTAAGGTTACACACCTTGAACTTTTTGAATATAAACATTGTCATGTTTATAATTTTTGAATTGTACATAAATTGTACAAAATTTTGTTGTATACTAACTATCATTGATACACTATAAGTATACATGAAGGTATGTCTGAAGTAAAAGTGTTGAATAATCTTGAGTTGACTGGTATATGAATTTTCGATCAAATCGATAATCAGTCGATATCATCGATATCACTTCAGAAGTTGAAAAAGGCGCGTGATCGGGAATGGTATCGATGGCAGGAACGATTGCCGCCTGATACAAGTCCGCAGAGCGCAAAAAGGGATTTCTGTCCCAAAGTTCTTTTTGTTCCTGCCTCTGTTCGATTCGCTCGACCAAACCACTGGAGCCCTATAAGGACTACCTAAATCACACAACGAAATCGGTAATACCTTACTAATTTGTGTGAGTCCATTTTTTTTTGTATTGTTGCGTTCTATTTAGGTCGTATCTTCTTTCCAAATTCGTAAAACCATTTTTTTTGTCGTTATGGGAAAAGACAAAGGGAAAGTGTCGGGCCCTGGCGAATCGTCACGTCCCGATAAAAAGTACTTGCTCCTAAAGAAAGAGCAAAGGCCTCAGATCGTGTGACCCCCACTAGGCAGTGCACAAGATCACGTGGACCCCCGTCTGAGGCACAGCCATCTTCACAAGCACCTCCTCCTCCGCCTCCGGCCAGTCAACGCCCAGAAAAATACACCGGTCGGAAGTTGATCCATGGACGAAGAGTTGACAGAGGATGCTTCACACCTTATAATCTGGAACCTCTGTTTGTTGAAATCGGGTGGCTGCCCATCCTAGATTTTGGAGGACCTTGCCAACTTGAACAGACATGCAACTTTCTTGCGGCATGCCTGTAATGCCCTGAAAATCGGGGGTTGAGTAG
Source organism: Magnolia changhungtana (assembly GCA_030180095.1). Lineage (NCBI taxonomy): Eukaryota > Viridiplantae > Streptophyta > Magnoliopsida > Magnoliales > Magnoliaceae > Magnolia > Magnolia changhungtana. The sequence goes on along the minus strand of JASAUF010000384.1, from coordinate 1,712,840 downwards.
CAACTCAACACCCGAGTTCCAAAACATCACTTATGCAACACAAATGCTTATGATTGAATGTTGTCTGTGTTAGTGCAATAAATTTGAGTGAGATTATACCAAAACAGTAATCCATACTCCAGATCAATGTATAAAATGCAAGCAGAAGACTGAAAAACATATATAGATGTGTATAAAAATAAAACGATCTCGATCTATCTCCAGAGTATAATTACTTTACTAAGTCATCATATACATGTACTGAATCAAAAACAAAATGTCAAAAATAGTCCAACTGTCGTGATAGTCCAGTAGTCCCGTAAATCCGGATTGCCTAAGCAAAGCCTCCGGAGAACTGCATGAAGGAAAACTCATCTTGATCTTCATAATAATCAGGCTCAGCCTCCTGCGAATCGTCAGTACTTGCATCTAAGACAGAGTCTGGCGGGTGTCCAGAACACCGTCCCGTAACATGAGAGTGAGTAGCTAACTCAGTAGAACAATAAAGCATAGGTTAACATATTATCAATTCAGTCAAGCAGTAATGATAAAGCAGTATAATCAACATTCCTAAGTACTGTAATTAATGCAAGGATGAGATGCGATTATGATGCATGCCCTCGCCAACATACTCCCTCGTGCGGCACCATCTTACGTCTGTGGCATGCTTTCACCCTCAGTGCTCCACATCTTCCAGGCACATGCAATGCGATGATGAGCATGATTATCGAGTTGTTATTAGTCCATTTCAAATAGCAGTATTGAGAAACTAAGGTACCTTCCTTATATTATTCCCAAACAATGATCCATTCTAGGGTCGTTAGTCCTAGACAATCTCATACGATGGTGTGTTTCTAGGTCGCTGCAAGGGCTGTCAGGGCTGTTACACAAAATCGTTACACCATTACCCCATCACCTTATCAATACAGGCCTAGTTTATACTCTGTTACTACGGGAAGGCTCGTCGCCTCACCGCGGATTTTGAGTATGCTCGAGGTCACTACACCAGGTACAGTCAGGGCTGTCAGGGCAGTTACACGAAATTGTTGCACCACTCCTCCATCACCCATCAAAGCAATGTAGGCCGAAAGCTCAAATATAGTGTCCCATACCACCATAATTGGCTCACGAGTCTGGTTGCTCAATGGTCACTACAGGGAGGCTCGTGGCCCCAGCGTAGGCCGACAGCTCGACCATGGTGTCCCATACCACCATGCCCGACTCATGAGTCTTAGCAGATCGAGGTACCACGGTTAATGGAATTCCACTGGTAAGGTTAGTACCTCAGGTTCAAACGGAGGCGTCCAAACATATTGAACATACATAAGACAGATCGAGTTACTTGACGAGCTCGGCTAGCTCAAGTGCACAACAAGTTGAATGATATGAAGCGCATAAGCACTTCGTGTGGCTAGCTACTATTGTCAACCGAAGTACGACTCGGGTTCGTCGAACATATCTCGCATGAAGAATGAATCTCAGCCACGCATTCATTTCTGTTTCCGATTGGCTGGACTATAATCATAGCCCCAAACACGATCAATCCTTATTCAGAAGCATGTAGAGTAAAGCAAAATAAACAAAGTAATTCAAGCATATTGTAAAGCATGTTATAAAGCACAATACAAACAAGAATTACAAACACATATATTTCACAAGTAAGCGGTTAAATTAAACAGTCAACATGGAGGAAATCATATACATCTCTAAGGTAGCTGAGAATCCTACCTCAACACCTACCTAAAGCACAATCCTCTAAGTACCCACTCTTACAAGCATTTTCACAAACACTTAGGATACACTCTTTCAACATACATAACATATATTAGCAAGAACATGTATTAGGGCAAACCCTTTCGCCAAGTAAGTATTATACACATATATAGCATGCTCATACAGTAATTAATCATCGCAAACACACTTTTAAAATTTATACGTATACGGTACTTTCTACAAATACGAGGAATATAGTATATTCAACATAGTTAACGTCTAATCGAAAAACAAAATGGACAACACTTTGTACATGTGCAATAACATACATATCATGAATCTATCATTATCTGACATTGAAAACATTAAAAACCATAACCTATACGTCTAAAGTCCGCACCTTACGCCGTAGAAGCTTAATGAACTTGATAGATTCGCTGAGCTTTAGTATACGGCAGTTTGGCAACCCATAAAATGAAATAGATTAGCTACTTCATCATTTGCAATGTTTATAACCCTAAATCAGATTAGGGTTAGGGTTTCTGTAATGACCCGTAAATTTCTGAACAAGGGCTCGAGTATCACCTCGACCAGAAATCACTTAGGATTAAATCCTTTAGAAATTTAACAAAGTTAACTAAGTGCTAAACTATATTAGCCATGAAATCCGCTAGAATCGTTTTAAATACGATCTGTAAGACCCAAAACTTGTAGAATCATTGACGCTAGGTTACCCTAAAGTCTAGGATTAAACTAATTACCCGACTGCTCTCGGGAATGAATTGAAACTCCGTATTAGGTCTAGATCGCACATCAGAAGTCTGATTAACACGAAGTTAAGGAACTAGGACCGCCTCACTGGGCTCGATAACCATCTCAGAAATCAGGTCCAGACGATGTCCCACGGCCATTCGCTTGAGTCCGGAGCGAGGGAGTGTGAAAACCACTATTTTCTTTACAACATAAATATCTTGAATAGTGATCTGGCACCACTCGTTTGCGGATCAGTATTAAGCAACCAGACCATCAGAATAAGACCAAATTACACCCTCGGATCAGGAAAAATTTCAGGAACATTTACATGTACTTAGAATTTCGGATCGTGGCCCACTAACTGTTGAATTGAAAATGGTCCGCCGCGTGTGATCTGGAAATCCGACCAAGATAAAAATGTAATCCCACATAGATCCATGAGTTGTGAACTTAAGTCTGACGTTTGGCTCAAGGGGGGCCGCCAGAAACCCTCTTTTGAGCTGGAACAACGCTAAAATGCTTATAATAGACGTACCCCTTGAACCGGAGTCTATTCCGGAGAGGTTTTAAGCTATATAAGGGCCTTAGAACAGCCCCTCTCACAGCCATACGAATTTGGGATAAAACCCTAGAGAGAGAGAGAAAAGGGAGAGAAAGCTTAAGAGTTGTGGGAGAATCTTCCTCCTACTGTTTCAAATCATCACACAGGCTGCACCACCCCTTCCTTGGCACTTTTTCGGTGATACCGACTCTGTTTTAAGGTAATAAACCCTAACCCTAGATCTGTTTTGAGGTGTATAGGCTACAGGTTATGAAATAACTAACCGATTTCACTCTTTAGGCTAGAAAACTCCCGAATACGGAAGCTCCTCAACCCTTGTCGATCCGTTGAGATTCCAAGAAGCAAGGTGAGGACTTTAGGTGTATAGGTTATGGTTTTCAACGCTTTCAATGTCAGATAATGATAGATTCATGATCTGCATACAATTGCACATGTACAAAGTGCTTTAGTTTTGTTTCGATTAGAATTGTAGAATATGGAATTTCACATACTCTAGGTATTCGTATAAAATACCGTATACGTATTTTTTTGGAAATGTGTTTGACATGTTTATTTGTCGTATGGATATACGATATATGGATAAAATACTTTTTTGGCGAAAGGGTTCGCCTAAATACATGTTTACTAATATACACCATGTATGTAGAAATATGGTATCGTAAGAAGTACCGTATACACGTATATTTTAGTGATGTGTTTGTCATGATTAATTGTTGTATAAATATATTATGTGCGTATAAAATATTTGCTTGGCGAAGAGAATCGCCGTAATACAGGTTCCCTTGTATACACTATGTATGTTGAATTTGTGTATCCTAGAAAATACCCCATACGTATAAATTTTGGTGATGTAATTGTCATGATTATTTGTTGTGTGAATATGATATATACATATAAAATACTAGTTTGGTAAAGGGACAACCCTAGTACACATTCTGCTAACATACGTCATGTATGTTGAAATTGTGCACTCTAAGTATTTGTGAAATTGCTTGTGGGTGTAAGTGTTTAAGTGTTTGCACCTTAGGTAGGTGCTGAGATGGAGTTCTCAACTACCTTAGGGTCATGTATGATACCCTTCATGTGATTATTTACTCTAACCACTCACTTATAAAATATATGTATTTGTATCCCTATTTGTATAGTGCTCTATAACATGCTTTTTAATATGCTTTGTAACTTGTTTCATAACATGCTTTATAATATGCTTTATAACATGATTGCTAGTGTGCTTGAATTACCTTGTTTATCATGCTTTACTTCACATGCTATGGTTGGGAATTGATTGAACTTGGGACTATGTCCATAGTCCAGACATCCGGTATCAGACTTGGAGTTGTGGTTGAGATTCATTTCGCCACACATGATGTGTTGGCGAATCCATGTCGTACTTCGGTTGGCGATAGTGGTTGGCCACACGAGGTGCTTCTGCGCTTCATATCGCCCAACTTGTTGTGCGCTCGAGCCAGCCGAACACGTCAAGTAACTCGTGTGTCTTATGTATGTTCACCATGTTTGGTCGCTAATGTTTGAACCTAGGGTACCAAACTTACGAGTGAGAATCCCGTTAACCATGGTACCTCGATCCGCTAAGACTCATGAGCCGGGCATAGTGGTATGGGACACCGTGGTCGAGCTGTCGGCCTACGCTGGGGCTACGTGCCTCCCCGTAGTGACCAGTGAGCAACTTAACTCATGAGCCGATTATGGTGGTATGGGACACTATATTCGCGCTGTCGGCCTACATTGATAAGGTGATGGGGGAGCGGTGCAACCTTTGTGCGCAACAGCCCTGACAGCCCTTTGTAGTGACCGCAAGTATACTCTGAAATCGCAGTGCACCTTAGGGTTCACCGCGATATATAGAGTATGGACTAGGCCTGTTTCTGTATAGTGATGAATCGTTTAAGGGGTGATGGGGGAGTGGTGTAACCTTTGTGCGTAACAGCCCTGGCAGCCTCTGCAGTGACCTAGAAAACACACCATCGTCTGATATTAACTAGGACTGACGACCCTAGAATGGATCATGTTTAGGAATGATACAAGGAAGGTGCCTTAGTTTCCCAATCCTGCTATTTGAATTGGACTAATTAATAACTCGGTAATCATGCTCATCATGCATTTCATGTGCCCGGAAGATGTGGAGCACTGTGGGATGAAAGCATGCCATGAGCGTGAGATGGTGTCGCATGAGGGAGTATGTCGGTGAGGGCATCCATCATACCTGTATTCATACTTGCATTAATAAGAGTAATTAGGAGTGTTTGATTTACTGCTTTATCATTACTGCTTGACTGCATTGATAACATGTTAACCTATGCTTTATGGTTCCACTGAGTTATCTACTGACTCCCACGTTACGGGATGGTGTTGCGCACACCAACCAGACTTTGTCTCAGGTTTAGGCGAGCCGACGACTCTAGAGGCGGAGCCTGATTATGACGAGGACCAGGAGGAGTTCTCGTATATGCAGTTCTCTGACGGCTTCGACTAGGCTGCCAAGACCGACAGGTTTTACACGGATTGTTACTTAGTTTCATTTTCGACATTTTGTTTATAAAACAGACATGTATATGGTGACTCAGATGGATTCATACTCTGAAGAATGAAACGATTATTTTGTTTCTTTACATACACATATATATATATATAGTTCAGTCTTCCGCTTAGTTTTATACAATTGATCTGGAGTATGAATTTCTATTTTGGTATAATCTCACTCATGTTTATTGCTCTAACACAGACAACATGTAATCATCATTAATTATGTTGCATAAGTGATGCGTTGGAACTCGGGAGTTGAGTTACACTCGACCCCCGATTTTCAGGGCGTTACAAGTTGGTATCAAAGCATGATTTTGATTAAACCGGACCTGAGTTATGTTCCCACGACGTACGTTGACGCATTACAACCTAGGAGGGTGCAAGAAAATTTTAGAAACAGTCCTAGGTTTTCCCGACTCCGCCATTCGTCGAAGTTCGTCGAATACGCACGTTTTGATCGAGTCCGTGCTCGATCTTGATTGTACGAGTCTACTCCAAATCACTTCTAGACTGTCTATGGACGTGTCTAGTTCGCTATCCACTCAAATCCAGTCATTAAAGATCAGAAAAGATCAGTCCAGATCAGAAATTTCTCGGAAACACCCGATCTGGAACCGAATCGAGTCGGGGGCCTCCCCACTTAAATTCAATGGGACCCAAGGTCGAACCAAGGTGCATTTGGCACCTTGATACCATGGAGAACACGACCCCACCGCGGTGGCGCGGCTCCGGCCAAGGCGGACCGCGGTGGAACCTCGGTCACCGCGGCGCGCCGCGATCGAGTGGGCCATCTGACATGGGGCCTGGCCTGGGAACGGTCGGCCCGACCTCCCCAAGCATGTGGTGTGTGCGATTAGGGCTGGGGTTTAGGATTTTTAGGGCTGGAGCCCCCCTCTCTCTCACATCTTCCCTTCCAAGCGCCCATCCCCTTCATTTTCGATTTTTCTCTTAACCTATTCCCCTAAATCATTCAATCCCCCATTTTCGTCCATAACTCACCCACTCCCATCGATCACAACAGCCCTAGCCACCTGCCCTACCCCTTCCTTTCACGTTTGAGCTCTCATATCCCCCATTTGGAGCTCAAAATCGGGTAACCTCCTAACCCATCCCTATTTCCTCTTGTTCCTTCTTCATTTCCCCTTTCGCCCTAGTGTCTCTTCTACACACAAGTTGGGACTGTTGCTCATGGAGAATCAAAGAAATCAGCCCCTTTTCTCTCCTTCCTTCAATCCATGGCCCTTTTCGAGTTGGTTACGGCTATCTTCTCCATTTCCTCCATCCTATATCTCATGGGAAAGAGGAAGACTACAACTGATGGCGCTGGCCCGAGCAGCCCAGCTCATTCCAGAAGAAGAGCTGATGATGGGGCCGACACTAGCACCGTTCGAGAGTTTAGGTCGAAGCGAGACCTGGATCCTCAACATCCTGTCAGAAATGCCTATCTCATAGGCATTGAATATGGGCGTTTTGCTGGCCGTAAGGTCGTGTTTGAAGCTCACGTGGATGAGAGAATGTTTGGCCTACACCCGATGATGGACCACTTGGTGGATATCGGATGGAATTCTATATTTGACGGTGAGTTCCCTGCATGTGAGAACACGGTTCGTGCTTTCTACGCCCACATCATAGATCCATTGTTAGAGCCTCTTTGTTATGATGATGTGTGAAATGCTTAAAAGTGCTTATATGATGCGTGCTATGCTTTATCTCACCAATGTTATACCCCATGTTGTATAGGGCATGCCGCGACAATATATGGGGAGCACGACACACCTCCGCCTTACTGACTCTATGGATCATACTCCTTCTGATAGTGGCGGTCCTGCGGACCGAGGGTTAGGTCTGATCAGCCTCCTGCTGGTCCTACCGGTGGACTGCCACCTTACACGCCCCCGGTTCGTGAGCAGTACCGGGCATCATCATCTGTGCAACATGATTCACAGGCTGCTCCACCTACTGATAGGATCGAGCAGTTGATGTTGATGATGCACCAGCAGCAAATGCAGCAGCAGCACCACCAGCTTATGGCCACTATTGCTGAGGCCTTATCCCAGGGTGGTAGTGCGACTCCACCTACGACATCTGCACGTCCTGCTGAGCACTCGAAGCCTCCTGCTCAGTGTGAGGATGTGACTTTACCCTCACCCGTTGCAACTCCTACTGGAGATGTCAGTACCCGCGGTTTACTCGAGCGATTTCAGCGCTTGAGACCTCCCTCATTCATGGGCTCTCATAGACCCGAGGAGGCAGAGTTTTAGCTTGACCGCATCTCCAAGATGCTTCGGATGCTGTACTGTTTAGAGGTAGAGCAGGTTGAGCTGGTCGCTTTCATGTTTGAGAGGGAGGCCAGTTTATGGTGGGATAGTGTGCTGCGGTCTGTCGCAGCAGACTACGTGTGGACTTGGGAGGCTTTCGAGTTTCGGTTCCACGAGAAATACTACCGGCAAACTTACCGACATGAGTGGGAGGATGAGTTTCTGCGCCTCAGGCAGGGAGGCATGACGATTACGGAGTACGAGCACCGCTTCACAGAGTTGGGCCGATTTGTCCCGATTATATTGGTTGATGAGCAGATGCGGATGTGTCGTTTTTCTTTGGGTTTACGACCGGAGATACGGTGGAAGATATGCTGCCTCAGTATACCTACCTATGCAGCACTGGTTCACATGTCTATGACGGCAGAGCAGGATGTGGACCGGTTGGCCCGATCTCGTGGTGTTATGGTTGCGAGGCTACGATAGGAGTTACAGAGCAGGCCTATCCTAGGCAAGAGGCCTCGTGCTGACTCGCCTCCTAGGATCGGAGCGCTAGTGGCTCCGGTGAGGTGCCCTATTGTGACCTGCACGTACTGCGGGAAGCAGGGTCATCTTATTGAGAGTTGTTTCGCATGGATGAAAGATAGTGGTTTCTCTCTGCCACAGATGTTGGGTCGTTCTCGTCCACAGGCCTTATCGACTCCACCTTTACAGACTGTACCTGCCCATCCTTCCTTCCGACCTCCTGTATCACGGTTCAGGCCGCCGCAATGGCCCTTGGCCCCTCAGCTGAACCGTCAGCAGCAGGCGCACATACATACGCTCATGGCTGAGGCACCTGAGACGTCACTTTCGGCCCCGACAACTTTTGAGGGTATGGGTCACATTCACGGTACTTCTGTTTCCTTGTTAGTGGACACTGGGTCCACTACTTCTATTATTTCTTGTGGGGCAATTAAACGTCTATCTTTGCATACTATTCTCACTAAGGGACTGAGGCTTACTACGGCCACTGGGACTTTTTCGGATGTCACACGGTTATGTGAGGGTTGCTCTGTGGATTTGGATTGCCGCATCGTGCTCGTCGACCTCATTGTTGCTCCGCTGTGGCACTACAATGTTATTCTCGGTATGGACTGGCTCTCGAAGATGAGAGTAGAGATAGATTGCGATACTCGAGTCGTGACGGCCTATGAATCTGACGGCGCAGCTTTCACGTTTCCAGTACAGGTCAGTTGGCGCTGCCGTGTTGACTGTTATACTGCTTTATTAGCGCCGATGGATGGTCCGACATTGAGAAATACGCTGGTGGTTCGAGAATTTGTAGACGTGTTTAAAACTATTCCTGGTTTACCTCCTCGGCGCGAGATCGATTTTACGATTGATCTTACGCCTGGTGCGACACCCATCTCATTGCCGACTTATCGTATGCCTCTATGTGAGATGGAGGAGCTGCGGAAACAGATTGACGAGCTTGTAGAGAAGGGTTTTATATGACCTAGTGTGTCTCCTTGGGGAGCACCTGTGCTATTTGTGAAGAAGAAGGACGGGTCACTACGGTTATGTATTGACTACCGTAGGTTGAACCAGGTCACGGTGAAGAACAAGTATCATTTGCCCAGAATAGATGATCTGTTTGATCAGTTGAGGGGGGCGAAGTATTTTTCGAAGATTGATCTACAGTCGGGATACCACCAGTTGCACGTGAGAGATGAGGACGTGCAGAAGACAGCCTTCAGGACGTGTTTTGGGCACTATGAGTTCCTTGTGATGTCGTTCGGCCTTACGAACGCACCAACCGTGTTCATGGATCTGATGAACCGGGTATTTCGGTCCTTCTTGTACTGTAACGCCCCGGATTTTTGCCAACCTGGGATTAGATGACCTTAGGCAATGGGTCGATCCTAATACTTCATTAACTTGTCAGAACTGAATCCCAAAGTCTAAAGCCGCCTTTGAACTCATTTCCTTCACAAATCTCACCCTTCATCACCTTGATCTTCCAATTTTTCTAAGAACTTTCACCCTAGACACTATCTTAAACTAGCTAAGTGGTATAACTTGGATTACTTTATATACAAACTCCAAAGGCCTGAGTACCACCTCGACCAGAAATCACGTAGGATTAAATCCTTTAGAAACTTAACAAAGTTAACTAAGTACTAAACTCAATTAGCCATGAAATCCGTTGGGATCGCTTTAAATACGATCTGAAGACCCAAAACTTGCGAGAACAAGTGACGCTAGGTTACCCTAAAGTTTAGAACCAAACTCATTTCCGTCTGCTCTCGAATGAAACGAAACTTCGTATTAGGTCTAGGTCGCACATCGGGATTCCGATTAACCCGGCTAAGGAACTAGGACCGCCCCTCCGGGCTTAACAATCATCTCAAAATCAGCCTTATCCGATGTTCCACGGCCATTCGTTTCGAATCTCCGAGGTAGTGTGAAAAACACTATTCATAAGCCAAAATAAATATCTGGAATAGTGATCTGGCATCGTTCGTTGACGCGTCAGTATTAAGCAACCTGACTGTCAGAATCAGACCAAATTACACCCTCGGATTAAGAAAAATTTCAGGAACATTTACATGTACTTGGAATTTCTGATCGTGGCCCACTGACCGTCGAACTAAAAGTGGTCCGCCACGTACGATCTGCGTATCCGAATGAGTCAAAAACGTAATCCCACGTAGATCCATTGATGGTGAGCTTAAGTCTGACGTTTGGTTCAAAGAGGGCCACCAGAATTTCCCTTTTGAGCTGGAAAAGCGGCGAATATCCTATATAAGCAGTACCCCATGAACCTAAGTCTATTTCCGTAATGTTTGAGGCTATAAAAGGAGCATAGAGCAGCCCCTCTCACAGCCATACGAATTTTGGTGGAAACCCTAGAGAGAGAGAGAGAAAAGAGAGAGAAAGACTTGGAGATCGTTGCCGATCTTCCTCCACTTGCATTGGCTTGCTACACGGCCTACACCGCCTTATTCTCGGCGTTTTCCCGACGTTTTCCGCCTCATTTGAAGGTAAGAAAACCTAACCCTAGGTCTGATTTGCGGTGGAATCGAGGTGGGATGTATACCGACTAACCGATTCCGCTCTTTAGGCTAGAAATTGCCCGTAGACGGAAGATCTATAACCCTTGCTGATTCGTTCCGTTTCCAAAGGCAAAGGTGAGGACTTTAAGCTTATAAGTTACGGTTTTCAACGCTTTCAATGTCGTATAATGGTAGATTCATGATCTCACTTGCAATTGCACATGTACAAAGTGCTTTCGTTTCGTTTTGATTAACGGTGTGAAATATGGAATTTCACATATTCTAGTTATACGTAGAAAATACCGTATACGTATATTTTTGGATAAATGCTTGACATGTTTATTTAATGTATAATTATATAATATATGAATAAAATACTAGTTTGGCGAAAGGAATCGCCAAAATACATGTTCACTTGTAAATGCGACGTATGTTGAAATTGTGTATGTTAGAAATACCGTATCCGTATTTCTTTTGGAATAATGTTTGACATACTTATTTAATATATGATTATACAATATATGAATAAAATAATAGCTTGGCGAAAGGATTCGCCTAAATACATGTTTACTAACAAACACTATGTATGTAGAAATACGGTATTGTACGAAGTACCGTATACATGTATATTTTAGCGATGTGTTTGTCATGATTAATTGTCGTATAAATATATTATGTGCGTATAAAATATTTGCTTGGCGAAGGAATCGCCGTAATACATGGTTGCTTATATACACTATGTATGTTGAAAATGCGTATTCTAGAAGATACTGTATACGTATAAATTTTGGAGATATAGTTATCATGATTATTTGCTGTAGTAATATATTATATATGGACAAAATACTCACTTGGCTAAAGGATAGCCCTAATACATGTTTTGCTAACATACACCATGTATGTTGTAATAGTGTATTCCAAGTGTTGTGAAAATGACTGAATGAGTATAGAATTCTCATTCGTGCTCGCCATGACTAATTGTCATGGATAATTGATTGTTGTATTGGCAATACCCCTTTGACGAAAGGATTTACCCTAAATCACGCCACGGCCAATACACACTATATATGCTAAAATGTGTGGCCCAAGTGTTTGTGGAAATGACTGAATGAATATGGAACTTGGATTCCTGCTTGCCATGACTATCAGTCATGGGTGTATGCGTGTTATGATTGGGGTAACTCCCTAGTGAAAGGATTTGGCCTTATACCTCAGTGATCAACATATGTCATGTATGTTGATTCCGAATTTTAAAGCGTTTGTTGAAATGTCTGAATGAGTAGTAGTTAGTAAATTGCAATGTTTAAGGGTGTTGAGATATGATTCTCAACTCCTTTAACTATGTGTATGATTTCCTTGAATAGTCAGTGTGTGATTAGGAATTGAATATGTACAAACTCATGCTTGTGTTATGCTTTATAACATGCTCAGCTTTTATGATGTTATGTATGTAATGCATATGTTAAATTCATGTTTACGTTGTATGATCCGTCATGGGTGATGGGGGAGTGGAGCAACGAATGCGTGCAACAGCCCTGGCAGCCCTAAACGGATATTATCAAACTTTGATTGTATGATTTGAACCTTGATCCATTACTGCTTTACTATTCGAAATTGATTGTGTTTGGGGCTATGTTTATAGTCCAGACAATCGGTACTAGAATTGAATTCGTGGCTATGATTCATTCGCCACGTGAGATGTGTTCGACGAACTTGAGTCGTACTTCGGTTGGCGATAGTGGTTGGCCACGCGAAGTGCTTATGCACTTCATGTCGTTTAACTTGTTGTGCGCTCGGCTAGCCGAGCTCGTCATGCAACCCGATCTGTCTTTGTATGTTCACCATGTTTGGTCACTAATGCTTGAACCTAGGGTACCAAACTTACCAGTGAAAACCCTTTTAACCATGGTACCTCGATCCGCTAAGACTCATGAGCCGGGCATGGTGGTATGGGACACCGTGGTCGAGCCGTCGGCCTGGCCGGGGCTACGTGCCTCCCCGTAGTGACCAGGTGAGCAACTCAACTCGTGAGCCGATTATGGTGGTATGGGACACTATATTCGCGCCGTCGGCCTACACCGATAAGGTGATGGGGAGTGGTGCGATCTTTGTGTGTACACCACAGCGCCTTTGTAGTGACCGCGAGCATACTCGAAGTTGCGGCGTGCCTTAGGGTTCGCCGCGATATATAGAGTATGAACTAGGCCTGTTTCTGTATAGTTGTATCGTGATGAATCGTTTAAGGGGTGATGGGGGAGTGGTGCAACCTTTGTGCGTAACAGCCCTGGCAGCCTCTGCAGTGACCTAGAAAACACACCATCGTCTGATATTAACTAGGACTGACGACCCTAGATTGGATCATGTTTGGGAATGATACAAGGGAGGTACCTTAGTTTCCCAATCCTGCTGTTTGAAATGGACTAATAAAAACTCGGTAATCATGCTCATCATGCATTGCATGTGCCTGGAAGATGTGGAGCACTGAGGGATGAAAGCATGCCGCGAACGTGAGATGGTGTCGCATGAGGGAGGGTGTGGTGAGGGCATCCATCATACCTGCATTCATACTTGCATTAATCAGAGTAACTAGGAGTGTTTGATTTACTGCTTTATCATTACTGCTTGACTGTATTGATAGCATGTTAACTTATGCCTTATTGTTCCACTGAGTTAGCTACTCACTCCCACGTTACGGGACGGTGTTGTACACACCAAACAGATTTGTTGAGTTTCAGGTGATGGCGATGCTTGTGAAGCAGAGCCGGACTACTTCTATGGTGATGAGGAGGAGTTCTCTGTCATGTAACCCTCTCGCGGGTCTCTCCGAAGACCTGTACTTGTATTGTCGGGGTTGTGGTACTGGGGGATAGAAGACATTAAACTTACACATTTGGTATATTTTAGAAGCGTACATTGTATTTATTTAACCTCGGTAATGTTATCACACTCTGGAGACTCATCATAGTTTATATATTTTATCTATCTATCATAGTCTTCCGCTTGCAAAATTAAATGTCTCTCGGAGTATGATATGTCGTTTTTGGCTTAATCTCACTCATGTTCAATGCACGAATACAGTCAACATTCAATCATCATTCATTTTGTTGCATAAGTGATGTTCTGGAACTCGGGAGTTGAGTTTATGCTCGACCCCCGATTTTCAGGGCGTTACATGTACCGATTCGTCATCGTCTTTATTGATGACATTTTGATATACTCTACTAGTAAGGAAGAGCACGAGGAGTACCTGAGAGCGGTGTTGGGTACACTGAAGAAGAACCAGTTGTTCGCACAGTACAAGAAGTGCGACTTCTAGCAGGAGGAAGTCAAGTTCCTCGGACATGTAGTGTCCAAGGATGGGATAGCAGTGGACCTTGCTAAGGTAGCCGCGGTTCAGGATTGGCAGCAGCCTGGCTCGGTTACCGAAGTAAGGAGTTTTCTTGGTCTGGCAGGGTATTACAGGCGCTTCATTCGGGATTTCTCGAAGATTGCCAGGCCGTTGTCTCAGTTGACCCGGAAGGACCTGAAGTTCGCCTGGAATGAGAAGGCAGAAGCAGCTTTCAAGGAGCTAAAGGATAAGTTGACGTCCGCCCCTGTGCTAGTATTGTCAGAGCAAGGGGAGAAATACACGATATATACTGACGCGTCTCGCTTTGATTTAGGTTGTGTCCTGATGCAGAAAGATAGGGTGATTTCGTATGCCTCGAGACAATTAAGGAAGCATGAAGAGAATTATCCTACACACGACCTGGAGTTGGCAGCTGTCATCTTTGTATTGAAGCTCTGGAGACATTACCTCTACGGAGAGGAGTTCGAGCTTTTCTGCGACCACAAGAGCCTCAAGTACATATTCACACAGCGAGACTTGAATATGAGACAACGCCGATGGATGGAGACCTTAAAGGACTTCAAGTTCGAGGTTTCCTACCATCCTGGCAAGGCGAACCTTGTGGCATACGCGTTGAGCCGCAAGAAGGCTATAGCATTTGCGGCACCGTTGATGATAGCTGAGTGGGACATGGTTGAGTTCGTGCGGGACTTCGAGCAGAGACTCACTGTGGAGGAGCCATTTGAGTGTGTTGCGCACGTTCGAGTGCGACCACTTATTGACGACAGGGGTTATTGAGGCCCAAAGGGCGATGTGCGGCTGTCTGAGCTTCGAGAGCAAGCTAGCGACGCCGAGGACTCCGAGTGGAGAGTTGGTTCTGATGGGGATCTACGATTCCGTGGCCGTCTATACATTCCTGACATGCCTGACTTGAGACGCGAGCTTCTCGAGTCTGCCCATAACTCGAAGCTTGCGATGCATCCTGGTAGCACGAAGATGTACCGGGATATGAGACGGTCGTATTGGTGGGATAACATGAAGGCCCACATCGGTGAGTATGTGTCTCATCTCACGTGCCGGCGGAGTTAAGGCCGAACATCGCCGACCTCTGGGCTGCCCACCCATGCCCATAGCAGAGTGGAAGTGGGACTTCATCTCCATGGACTTCATATCTGGGGCCGCCGAAGACGAGGAAGGGACACGATTCCATTTGGGTGATTGTGGACCGGTTGACCAAATCGGCCCATTTCCTCCCTATCGAGTTACGAACTCTGCAGACGAGCCGGCTAGATTGTACATCGTGAGAGATCGTCCGTCTGCATGGAGTTCCTTTAGAGATCGTGTCGATGAGACACTCGGTTCACATCTAACTTCTGGACTCGTATCCAGGAAGCGATGGGTGTGAAGTTGAAGTTCAGTACGGCGTTTCATCCTCAGACTGTTGGGCAGACAGAGCGGGTGAATCAGATTCTGGAGGATATGTTGCGGGTATGTGTGTTGGACTTCAAGGACAGCTGGGATGATTGTCTCCCTTACGCAGAGTTCGCCTACAACAACAGTTTTCAGGCGACTATTGGTATGGCGCCATATGAGGCCCTATATGGTCGTCCGCAGAGTACTGCATTGTTGGGCTGAGGTTGGCGAGCGTAATCTGATTGGCCCGAAGTTGGTACAGGCGACTACAGAGAAGGTCGACATCATCAGGCGTCGACTACTTACAGCACAGAGCAGGCAAAAGAGTTACGCCGATACGAGGCGGCGACCGCTTGAGTTCGAGGTTGGGGATCATGTATTCCTCCGAGTTTCCCCTATGAAGGGAGTCCTTTGGTTTGGGAAGAAGGGGAAGCTCACGCTGAGGTTTATCAGTCCGTTTCAGATACTGGATCGCATGGGTGATGTGGGGTATCGTCTCGCTTTGCCCACACCACTTGCATCTGTACACAACGTATTTCATGTATCTATGCTGAAGAAGTACGTTCCTGATCCTTCACATATCATCAGATGGGAGAAGGTACAGCTGAGCGAGGATGCTACGTATGAGTTGCGCCCGACGCGTATCCTTGACAGGAAGGAACAGGTACTGCGTAGCAAGGTCATTCCACTTGTGAAGGTACTATGGACACATCATTCAGAGGAGGAAGCTACTTGGGAGACTGAGGCCGAGGTCAGGAAGAACTACCCTCAGATTCTCGAGGAATACAAAAAGGTACAAATTTCAAGGACGAAATTTTTGTTTAAGGGGGGTAGATTGTAACGACTCGTAAATTTTCGTACAAGGCTCGAGTATCACCTCGACCAGAAATCACTTAGGATTAAATCCTTTAGAAATTTAACAAAGTTAATTAAGTGCTAAACTATATTAGCCATGAAATCCGTTAGAATCGTTTTAAATACGATCTGCAAGACCCAAAACTTGTAGAATCATTGACGCTAGGTTACCCTAAAGTCTAGGATTAAACTCATTACCCGACTACTCTCGGGAACGAATTGAAACTCCGTATTATGTCTAGACCGCACATCGAAAGTCCGATTAACACGAAGTTAAGGAACTAGGACCGCCTCACTGGGCTCGATAACCATCTCGGAAATCAGGTCCAGATGATGTCCCACGGCCATTCGCTTGAGTCCGGAGCGAGGGAGTGTGAAAACCACTATTTTCTTTACAACATAAATATCTTGAATAGTGATCTGGCACCACTCGTTTGCGGATCAGTATTAAGCAATCAGACCGTCGGAATCAGACCAAATTACACCCTCGGATCAGGAAAAATTTCAGGAACATTTACATGTACTTGGAATTTCGGATCGTGGCCCACTGACTGTTGAACTGAAAATGGTCCGCCACGTGTGATCTGGAAATCCAACCGAGATGAAAATGTAATCCCACGTAGATCCATGAGTTGTGAGCTTAAGTCTGACGTTTGGCTCAAGGGGGGCCGCCAGAAACCCTCTTTTGAGCTGGAACAATGCTGAAATGCTTATAATAGACGTACCCCTTGAACCGGAGTCTATTCCGGAGAGGTTTTAGGCTATATAAGGGCCTTAGAACAGCCCCTTTCACAGCCATACAAATTTGGGATAAAACCCTAGAGAGAGAGAAAAGGGAGAGAAAGCTTAAGAGTTGTGGGAGAATCTTCCTCCTACTGTTTCAAATCACCACACGGGCTGCACCACCCCTTCCTTGGCGCTTTCCCGGCGATACCGACTCCGTTTTAAGGTAATAAACCCTAACCCTAGATCTGTTTTGAGGTGTATAGGCTACAGGTTATGAAATAACTAACCGATTTCACTCTTTAGGCTAGAAAACTTCTGAATACGGAAGCTCCTCAACCCTTGTCGATCCGTTGAGATTCCAAGAAGCAAGGTGAGGACTTTAGGTGTATAGGTTATGGTTTTCAACGCTTTCAATGTCAGATAATGATAGATTCATGATCTGCATGCAATTGTACATGTACAAAGTGCTTTCCGTTTTCTGTTTCGATTAGAATTGTAGAATATGGAATTTCACATACTCTAGGTATTCGTATAAAATACCGTATATGTATTTTTTTGGAAATGTGTTTGACATGTTTATTTTTCGTATGGATATACGATATATGGATAAAATACTTATTTGGCGAAAGGGTTCGCCTAAATATGTGTTTACTAATATACACCATGTATGTAGAAATACGGTATTGTAAGAAGTACCGTATACATGTATATTTTAGCGATGTGTTTGTCATGATTAATTGTCGTATAAATATATTATGTGCGTATAAAATATTTTCTTGGCGAAGAGAATCGCCGTAATACAGGTTCCCTTGTATACACTATGTATGTTGAATTTGTGTATCCTAGAAAATACCCCATATGTATAAATTTTGGTGATGTAATTGTCATGATTATTTTTTGTGTGAAAATGATATATACGTATAAAATACTAGTTTGGTAAAGGGACAACCCTAGTACACATTCTGCTAACATACGTCATGTATGTTGAAATTGTGCACTCTAAGTATTTGTGAAATTGCTTGTGGGTGTAAGTGTTTAAGTGTTTGCACCTTAGGTGGTGCTGAGATGGAGTTCTCAACTACCTTAGGGTCACGTATGATACCCTTCATATGGTTATTTACTCTTACCACTCACTTATGAAATATATGTATTTGTATCCCTATTTGTATAGTGCTCTATAACATGCTTTTTAACATGCTTTGTAACTTGTTTCATAACATGCTTTATAATATGCTTTATAACATGATTACTAGTGTGCTTGAATTACCTTGTTTATCATGCTTTACTTCACATGCTATGGTTGGGAATTGATTGAACTTGGGACTATGTCCATAGTCCAGACATCCGGTATCAGACTTGGAGTTGTGGTTGAGATTCATTTCACCACACATGCTATGTTGGCGAACCCGTGTCGTACTTCGGTTGGGGATAATGGTTGGCCACACGAGGTGCTTCTGCGCTTCATATCGCCCAACTTGTTGTGTGCTCAAGCCAGCCGAACACGTCAAGTAACCCGTGTGTCTTATGTATGTTCACCATGTTTGGTCGCTAATGTTTGAACCTAGGGTACCAAACTTACCAGTGAGAATCCCGTTAACCATGGTACCTCGATCTGCTAAGACTCATGAGCCGGGCATGGTGGTATGGGACACCGTGGTCGAGCTGTCGGCCTACGCTGGGGCTACGTGCCTCCCCGTAGTGACCAGTGAACAACTTAACTCGTGAGCCGATTATGGTGGTATGATTCGCGCTGTCGGCCTACATTGATAAGGTGATAGGGGAGCGGTGCAACCTTTGTGCGCAACAGCCCTGACAGCCCGTTGTAGTGACCGCGAGCATACTCTAAAATCGCAGTGCACCTTAGGGTTCTCCGCGATATATAGAGTATGGACTAGGCCTATTTCTGTATAGTGATGAATCGTTTAAGGGGTGATTGGGGAGTGGTGTAACCTTTGTGCGTAACAGCCCCGGCAGCCTCTGCAGTGACCTAGAAAACACACCATCGTCTGATATTAACTAGGACTGACGACCCTAGAATGGATCATGTTTGGGAATGATATAAGGAAGCTACCTTAGTTTCTCAATCCTGCTGTTTGAATTGGACTAATTAATAACTCGGTAATCATGCTCATCATGCATTGCATGTGCCTGGAAGATGTGGAGCACTGTGGGATGAAAGCATGCCGCGAGCGTGAGATGGTGTCGCATGAGGGAGTATGTCGGTGAGGGCATCCATCATACTTGCATTCATACTTGCATTAATAAGAGTAATTAGGAGTGTTTGATTTACTGCTTTATCATTACTGCTTGACTGCATTGATAACATTTTAACCTATGCTTTATGGTTCCACTAAGTTAGCTACTCACTCCCACATTACGGGACGGTGTTGCGCACACCAACCAGACTCTGTCTCAGGTTTAGGCGAGCCGACGACTCTGGAGGCGGAGCCTGATTATGACGAGGACCAGGAGGAGTTCTCGTATATGCAGTTCTCTGGCGGCTTCGACTAGGCTGCTAGGACCGACGGGTTCTACACAGATTGTTACTTGGTTTCATTTTCGACATTTTGTTTATAAAACAGACATGTATATGGTGACTCAGATGGATTCATACTCTGAAGAATGAAACGATTATTTTGTTTCTTTACATACATATATATATAGTTCAGTCTTCCGCTTGCTTTTATACAATTGATCTAGAGTATGAATTTCTGTTTTGGTATAATCTCACTCATGTTTATTGCTCTAACACAGACAACATGTAATCATCATTAATTATGTTGCATAAGTGATGCGTTGGAACTCGGGAGTTGAGTTACACTCGACCCTCGATTTTCAGGGCGTTATAGTTTCTTACCTAGAAACAAAGTTGAAAATGTCGGGGAAGCGATAAGAACGATGTGGTTAGGCACGGATAGCAGTAGGGTAGGGTGGCAAGGAGATGCTCCCACAACTCTCAACCTTTCTCTCTCTTTTCTCTCTTCTCTCTCCTAAGTTTTCTCAAATTCATATGGGCTAGATATGAGAGAGTTTAAGGTCCTTATATAGCCCAAAACCTCACCGAAGTAGACCCAAAGTCAAGGTATACTTAGGTTATAACTAAAGTGAGCTTGTTCCAGCTTAACGGAGCACTTCTAGCGGCCCCTTTTCTACGTGCGGTCGGACTTAAGCTCACCAACCTTGGATCTAGGTGGAGTTAAGTTTTCGTTCCAATCGGATTCTCAGATCACGTGCGGTGGACCAATTTCAGTTCAACGGTCTCTGAAACTCGATCAGGGATTTTAAGTACACTGACATTTATGGGAAATGTTCCTAATCCGAGGGTATATTTGGGTCAGATTCCAATGGTCTGATTGCTTATAATTAGCCCGCAAACGTCAAGTCTCAGATTACTTAAATTTTATTAAATTTCTAAAGAAAACCAAGTTTTCTCACACTCCTTGCTTCGAGCTTAAGCGAATAGCTGTGGGACACAGTCTGGATTTTATCTCTAAAATGGTTGTCAAGCCCAGCGAGGCGGTCCTAATTCTATAGCCTCGCATCATTCAGACTTTCGATCTGTAGTACAGATCTGATACGGAGTTTCAATGTGCTCCCGAGAGCAGTCGGGTAATGAGTTTGATCATTGATTTTAGGGTAAGCTAGTGTCAATGATTCCATAAGTTTTGGGTCTTGCAGATCATATTTAAAGTGATTCAAACGGATTTCGTCACTAATCTAGTTTAACACTTAGTTAACTTTGTCTAATTTCTAAAGGATTTGATCCTGTGTGATTTCTGCCTGAGGTGTTACTCGGGTCTTTGTACGGGATTTTCCAAGTCGTTACAATCTTCCCCCCTTAATGAAAAATTTTGTCCTCGAAATTAGTACCTTTTCATACTCCTCGAGAAGCTGAGGGTAGTTCTTTCGGATCATGGCTTCTGTCTCCCAGGTAGTTTTCTCTTCTATATGATGCGTCAAAAGTACCTTCACGAGTGGAATCACTTTACTGCGCAACACCGGTTCCTTCCTGTCTAGGATACGCGTCGGACGCAGTACATATGTAGCATCGTCGCTCAACTGCACCTGCTCTCAATGTATGATGTATGAAGGATCAGGAACGTATTTCTTCAGAATAGATACATGAAATACGTTGTGTACTCCTGCAAGTGGTGTGGGCAAAGCGAGACGATATGCCACCATACCCACTCGGTCAAGTATCTGAAATGGCCCGATAAACCGTGGCGTAAGCTTCCCCTTCTTCCCAAACCAAAGAACTCCCTTCATAGGGGAAACTTTGAGGAATACGTGATCTCCAACCTCAAACTCAAGCGGTCGCCGCCTCGTATCGGCATAACTCTTTTGTCTGCTCTGTGCCGTCAGGAGTCGACGCTTGATAATGTCGATCTTCTCCGAGGTCGCCTATACCAATCCGGCCCAATCAAGCTGTGCTCGCTAACCTTAGCCCAGCAATGCGGCGCTCTGCAAGGACGACCATACAAAGCCTCATATGGAGCCATACCAATACTCGCCTAAAAGCTGTTGTTGTACGTGAACTCTACATAAGGAAGTCAGTCATCCCAACTGTCCTTGAAATCTAAGACACAGGCCCGTAACATGTCCTCTAAAATCTGATTCACCCGCTCTGTCTGCCCGTCGGTCTGAGGGTGAAACGCAGTACTGAACTTCAGCTTCACACCCATCGCTTCCTGGATAAGAGTCCAGAAGATAGATGTGATTCGCGTGTCACGGTCTGACACAATCTCTAAAGGAACTCCATGCAGACAGACTATCTCTCTGATGTACAACCTGACCAAGTCATCTACAGAGTTCGTGACTCTGATAGGGAGAAAATGAGCCGATTTGGTCAACCAGACCACGATCACCCAGATGGAATCGTGTCCCTTCCTCGTCTTCGGCAGCCCCGATATGAAATTCATAGATCCATAGAGATGAAGTCCCACTTCCATTCAGCTATGGGCATGGGCTGAAGGAGTCTAAGAGGTCGGCGATGCTCGGCCTTAACCTGCTGACACGTGAGACAACGTGAAACATACTCGGCGATATGAACCTTCATATTGTCCCACCAATATAATCGCCTCATATCCTGGTACATCTTCGTGCTACCAAGATGCATCGCAAGCTTCGATTTGTGGGCAGCCTCAAGAAGCTCCTGTCTCAAGTCATGAATATCTGGAACGCATAGGCGGCCACAGTATAGTAGACCCCCATCTGTGCCAACTCTCCACTCGGAGTCCTTGGCATTGCTAGCTTTCTCTCGATGCTTAGACAACCGCTCATCGCCCTTCTGGGCCTCGATAATCCTATCATCAATAAGTGGTCGCACCCGAACGTGCGTGACACACTCAAATGGCTCCTCCACCGTGAGCTTTTGCTCGAAGTCCCACATGAACTCCAACATATCCCACTCTGCTATCATCAGCGGAGCCGCAAATGTAATAGCCTTCTTGCGTCTCAATGCATCTGCCACAAGGTTAGCCTTGCCAGGATGGTAGGAGACCTCGAACTTGAAGTCCTTCAAGGTTTCCATCCATCGGCGCTGCCTCATATTCAAGTCCCGCTGAGTGAATATATGCTTAAGGCTCTTGTGGTCACAAAAAAGCTCAGACTCCTCTCTGTAGAGGTAATGTCTCTAGAGCTTCAATGCAAAGATGACAGCTGCTGATTCCAGGTCGTGCGTAGGGTAATTCTCCTCGTGCTTCCTTAATTATCTTGAAGCATACGCAATCACCTTGTCCTTCTGCATAAGGACACAACCTAAACCAACGCGAGACGCGTCAATGTATATAGTGTACTTAACCCCTTGCTCTAACAATACTAGCACAGGGGTGAACGTCAGTTTGTCCTTCAGCTCCTGAAAAGTTGCTTCTGCCTTCTCATACCAGGCGAACTTCAGATCCTTACGCGTCAACTGTGACAACGGTCTGGCTATCTTCGAGAAGTCTCGAATGAAGCGTCATTAGTACCCTGCCAGAACAAGAAAACTCCTCACCTCGGTAACTGAGTCATGCTACTTCCAATCCTAAACCACGACTACCTTAGCAAGGTCTACAGTTATCCCATCCTTAGGCACTACATGTCCCATAAACTTGACTTCCTCTTGCTAGAAGTCGCACTTCTTATACTACGCGAACAACTAGTTCTTCTTCAAAGTATCCAACGCCGCTCTCAGGTGCTCCTTGTGTTCTTCCCAACACATGGAATATATTAGAATGTCATCAATGAATACGATGACGAATCGGTATAAGAATGGCTGAAATACCCTGTTCATCAAGTCCATGAACATGGACAGTGCGTTCGTAAGACCGAACGACATCACCAGGAACTCGTAATGCCCAAAATAGGTCCTAAAAGCTGTCTTCTGCATGTCTTCATCTCTTACGCACAATTGGTGGTACCCTGACTGCAAGTCGATCTTCGAGAAATACTTTGCCCCCTTCAACTGATCAAATAGATCATCTATCCTGGGCAAAGGATACTTGTTCTTCACGGTGACCTGGTTCAACCTACGATAATCAATACAGAACCGTAGTGAGCCATCTTTCTTCTTCACCAATAGTACAGGTGCTCCCCAGGGAGACACACTGGGTCGTATAAAGCCCTTCTCTACCAGCCCATCAATTTGTTTCCGCAATTCTTCCATCTCACACGGAGGCATACGATAAGTCGGCAGAGAGATGGGTGTCGCACCGGGCGTAAGATCAATGGTGAAGTCGATCTTGCGCCGAGGTGACAAACCAGGGATCATCTCAAAGACATCCACAAAATCTTGGACTACAGGCGTCTCTACAAGCACCGGACCATCAATATCCTCCAGTGACGAAGCATAACATTTCAACTGAGTAACGTGACTGACCTGAACAGGAAATGTAAAGGTCGTGCCCTCTAGTCCGTGAGCTATAACCATCCAAGTCTCGCAATCGATCTCTGCTCACATCTCAGTGAGCCAGTCCATACCGAATATAACGTCGTAATGGAAGAGGGGGACAACGATCAGGTCGGCCAATATCATTCTGCCACCCAAGTCTATCGGGCAGCCCTCACACATACTAGTAACATCAGAGAAAGTCTTGTGGCAGTGATGACCCTCACTCCTCTCGTAGGAGCAGTAATTAAACCCAGTCGCTAGACTGTCATGCATGAGATCATAGAAGTAGTGGACCCAGTGTCCACCAATAAAAAGACAGGAGTACCTTGGACGTGTGCAGTGACCTCGAAGGCCATAGGCGTTGAAGGTGCTATCTCTGGTTCCTCTACTGTAAGCGCATGAACACGCGCCTGCTGAGATCGGTTGGGCTGAGGCACCATGGGCCATTGAGGTGGCCTAAAGCGAGGTGCAGGAGGTCTGAAAGATGGATGTGCAGAGGCAATTCGTAGTGGTGGAGTCGATAAAGCCTCATCTGAGCAATCTTCTGCGGCGGAGAGAACCCGTTATCCCTCATCCGAGCAAAGCAGCTCCCAGCAGGATGTCCTGGCCTCCCACAGTAAGTACAAGTCACACTAGGGCGCCTCATCAGAACCGCTGGTGCTACGATCCTGGGAGGTGAATTAGTACGAGGCCTCTTGCTGAGGAAAGGCCTGCTCTGCGTATCCGGTCGTCACCTAGGCACCATAGGGCTACGAGAGCATGTCAAACAGTCTACATCTTGCTCCGCCTGAATAGACATATGAATTAACTCCGTATAAGATGATATACGGATACAGCACATCTTCGATCGGATGTCAGGTCGCAAGCCCTCATAAAAATGCCTAATCCGCATCTACTCATCAGCAAGGATAGTCGGAACAAAGCGGCCCAACTTAGTAAAGTGATGCTCATACTCAGTAACTGTCATGCCTCCCTGTCTGAGGCGTAGGAACTCATTCTCCCTCTCATGTCGATAGGCTTGAGGATAATATTTCTCGTGGAAGCGGAACTCAAAGGCAGCCCATGTCCATACATATCCTACTGCGATGGTCTGCAGTATACTGTCCCACCACAAGCTAGGCTCCTTCTCGAACATAAAGGCGGTTAACTCGACCTGTTCAGCCTCAGTAAAATGCAGCATCTTCAGTATCTTAATGTAACATCCCGAAAATCTGAGGTCGAGCATAAACTCAACTCCCGAGTTCCAGAACATCACTTATGCAACAAAATGAATGATGATTGAATGTTGACTGTATTCGTGCATTGAACATGAGTGAGATTAAGCCAAAATAGCATATCATACTCCAGAGACAGTTAAATTGCAAGCGAAAGACTGTGATAGACATATAAAATATAAAAACTGTGATGAGTCTCCAAAGTGTGATAAAATTACCAGGTTAAATAATTATAAGTACAATTCTAAAATTTACCAAATGTGAGGAAGTGTA
This sequence comes from Magnolia changhungtana, assembly GCA_030180095.1. Lineage (NCBI taxonomy): Eukaryota > Viridiplantae > Streptophyta > Magnoliopsida > Magnoliales > Magnoliaceae > Magnolia > Magnolia changhungtana. The sequence goes on along the minus strand of JASAUF010000384.1, from coordinate 1,687,316 downwards.
ATGTCTTCTATCCCAAGTACCATAGCCCCGTCAATACATTACTAGGTCTTCATAGACCTGTCAGAGAGTTATAAGTAGGAGAACTCCTTCTCAACATCATAGTAGTGGTCCGGCTCTACTTCAAAAGCATCGCCATCACCTGAAGCTCAACAAATCTGGTTGGTGTTGCAAACACCATCCCGTAACGTGGTAGTGAGTGATCAACTCAGTGGAACAGTAAAGCATAGGTTAACATGTTATCAATTCAATCAAGCAGTAATGATAAAGCAGTAAAATCAAACACTCCTAACTACTCTTATTAATGCAAGTATGAATGCAGTCATGATGTATGCCCTCACCGACATACTCCCTCATGCGACACCCTCTTCGTTCGCGGTATGCTTTCATCCCTCAGTGCTCCACATCTTCCAGGCATATGCAATGCATGATGAGCATGATTACCGAGTTATTATTATTCCAATTCAGACAGCAGGATTGGGAAACTAAGGTACCTCCCTTGTATCATTCCCAAACATGATCCATTATAGGGTCGTCAGTCCTAGACAATCTCATACGATGGTGTGTTTCTAGGTCGCTGCAAGGGCTGCCAGGGCTGTTACACGGAATCGTTGCACTACTCCCCCATGACCTTATGATTACAAGCCTAGTTTATACTCTGTTACTACGGGAAGGCTCGACGCCTCACCGTAGGTTTAGAGTATGCTCGAGGTCACTGCACCGGATACGGTCAGGGCTGCCAAGGCTGTTACACGGAATCGTTGCACCACTCCCCCATCACCCATCAAGTAGTGTAGGCCGACAACTCGAATATAGTGTCCCATACCACCATAATCGGCTCACGAGTTTAGTTGCTTACTGGTCACTACGGGGAGGCACGTGGCCCCAGTGTAGGCCGACAGCTCGACCATGGTGTCCCATACCACCATGCCCGGCTCATGAGTCTTAGCGGATCGAGGTACCATGGTTAAAAGGGATTTCACTGGTAAGTTTGGTACCCTAGGTTCAAGCAGTAGTGACCAAACATGGTGAACATACATTAGACACATCGGGTTACATAACGAGCCTGACCAGCTCGAGCGCACAATCAATTGGACGACATGAAGTGCATAAGCACTTCGCGTGGCCTAACCACTATCGGCAACTAACGTATGACTTGGGTTCGTCAAACACATCTTACATGGCGACATGAAACTCAACCATGATCTCAAGTCTAGTACCGACTATCTGGACTAAGACATAGTCCCAAACTCAATCAAACCTTATTCATAACATGTGGAGTAAAGCATGATAAACTAAGTAATTCAAGCATGTAAGTAAGCATGTCCTGAAGCATGTTATAAAGCACTACTTAAATAGGAATACAAACACATATATTTCACAAGTAAGCGGTTTAAGTAAACAACCTCATGGAGTAAATCATACATGTCTCTAAGGTAGTTGAGAATCCCATCTCAACACCCTCCTAAGGCATCAACATCCAAACACTTACTCACACAAGCATTTTCACAAACACTTAACATACACTATTTCAACATACTTAGTGTATGTTAGCAAACATGTATTAGGGCGAGTCCTTTCGCCAAGCAAATATTTTACGCACATATAATATATTTATACAACAAATAATCATGGCAAATACATCTCTAAAATACATATGTATACAGTACTTTCTACAATACAGTATTTCTACATACAGTGTATATTAGTAAAACATGTATTTGGGCGAATCCATTCGCCAAATAAGTATTTTATCCATATATCGTATATTCATACAAAAAATAATCATGTCAAACACATTTTCAAGAAATATACGTATACGGTATTTTCTACGAATACCTAGAATATGTAAAATTCCATAATTTACATCTTTAATCGAAACAGAAATCGGAAAGCACTTTGTACATGTGCAATTGCATGCAGATCATGAATCTATCATTATCTGACATTGAAAGCGCTGAAAACCATAACCTATATACCTAAAGTCCACACCTTTTGTCGTAGAATCGTAACGGAGTCGATAGGTTTGCTAAGCTTCCGTATTCGGCAGTTTGGCAACCTATAGAACGAAATAAGTTAGCTATGTCATAACCTACAACTATCAAAACCCCTAATCAGTTTAGGGTTAGGGTTTCTTACCTAGAAATGGAGCTGAAATCACTGGGAAAGTGATTAGAAATGCGTGGTGTAGCTTATGCAGCGGCAGGGTAAAGTGGAAGGGAGATTCCCCCACTTCTCTCACACTTTCTCTCTCTTTTCTCTCTTCTCTCTCTAGGGTTTCTCTCAAATTCGTATGGCTGTGAGAGAGAGGATTCTAAGGTCCTTACATAGTATAAAAAGTCTCCAAAATAGACTCCAGGTCAAGGTATACTTGGGTTATAGCCAAAGTGGGCTGGTTTCAGCTCAATGGAGGACTTCTGGCGGGCCTCCTTGAGCCAAAGGTCGGACTTAAGCTCACTAACATTGGATCTACGTTTAGTTAAGTTTTCATTTCAGTCGGATTTCCAGATCATGCGTGGCGGACCAGTTTCAGTTCGACGGTCAGTGGGTCTCGATCGGAGATTCCGAGTACATGTAAATGTTTATGAAATTTTTCTTGATCCGAGGGTGCAATTTGGTCAGATTCTGACGGTCTGGTTGCTTAATACTGATTCGCAAGCGAAGAGTCTCAGATTACTATTCAAGATATTTATTTTGTAAAGAAACAAGTGTTCTCACACTCTCTCGCTCCGGACTCAAGCGAACAGCAGTGGGACATTATCTGGATTTAATTTCCGAGATGGTTGTCAAGCCCAGCAAGGCAGTCCTAATTCCTTAACTTCGTATTATTCGGACTCCTGATGTGCGGTCTAGATCCGATACGGAGTTTCAACGTGCTCCTGAGAGCAGTCGGGTAATGAGATTGATCCTAGATTTTAGGGTAACCTAGCGTCAATGATTCTACAAGTTTTGGGTCTTACAGATCGTATTTAAAGCGATTCAAACGGATTTCATAGCTAATTTAGTTTAGCACTTAGTTACTTTGTCTCATTTCTAAAGGATTTAATCATAAGTGATTTCTGGTCGAGGTGGTACTCAGGCCTTTGTAGTTTGCATATAATGTGATCCAAGTTATAACACTTAACTAGTTTAAGATAGTGTCTAGGGTGAAAGTACTTAGGAAAATTGAAAGAACAAGGTGGTGAAGGGTTGGATTTGTGAAGGAAACGGGTTCAGAAGCGATTTTAGACTGTGGGATTCAGTTCTGACAAGTTAATAAGGTGTTAGGAGCGGCCCATTATCTAAGGACGTCTAATTCTAGGTTGGCAAAAATTCAGGCTGTTACAATCTACCCCCCTTAAAACAAAATTTCGTCCCCGAAATTGCCTAAGGGTAATAAGAAAAGATTTCTATTATTTCATTTGCCTAAGACTTATTGATTTTGAGTTCCTACGCGTAGTAGGGTATATACTAGCCTGGTTCATTTTAGTCTACCCCCCTTAAAACATATTTCTTTATCTATTTCTTATACCCTGATAGTTTGCTACAATTTATTTCTTTACCTATTTGGAGTCTCGACAACAATCCCCAACAATTTAGAGTAAGATAGTTGTTTTCAATGTTTGACCAACACGGAGAGACGATTATAATGGGCTTGATCCCGATACATCGATCATCTACCGAGCCAGGGTAAAAAGCTCATTGTATCCCTTCCAAATCCTGGTCTTCTGCTCGTCAGCAGTGAGTCCGTTGGTAGTCGCCGAGGATTGAGAATTGAGTCAAGCTGCGAATGTTTCGCAGTTTATATTTCAGTAACTCCGTAGTCCGATCACTCTAGAAACGTAGGGAATGTCCATCGTTGAAAGGTTCAAATTGTCTATTTCTAAAGTTACCCTTTAGGTCTTATTCTAAGAGAGTCCTCGTTATTATCTATGTCCAAGGAAAGGTGAATCAATCTTACTAGATCATCCTAAAGCGATTTCTCATAGTAGAACTTGCTAGGGCTTCTATAATGTTCGTATTCAATGAGCACAATTTCGATCCTGGGCCAGTGGGGTAGGGTCCACCACGCTTTCGCTGCGCCACCCAGATCAAAGAGGTGTATTAGCCGACCTAACTAGATTGAGCTCATAATATTCTATCTCCCTTAAAACTTATTTCTACCTCCAGGCTTCAAGATCTATGTCCTGTTCCGTATGTCGGAACAATGTGTAATGTAGGACCTATCCTTGACACGAAATGGGAAACAATTCCTCAATACAATAGTTTTCCTTCCATCGATGATGTGTACTATGACATTGGTACCTATGGTCATAGAAAGGAGCTAAAGATGATATGTATCGTGGTTGATTTCAGGGGCAGGTGTGAGTTTGTGGCAAGATGCCTAATCCTACCAAGGAGTTTTGTCACGGTCCAGCCTATTAACTAAGTCCATCTTTCAACTATCTTGCAATTATCTTAGCATAATCAGTCTTTTACATTCCTTAGTAGAACCAGTAGCCTAGTCTCAATTTATGAGTAGTGGTAATCTATTAGTCTATGCTTACACACTAGATGATTTTATGCCCCTTCTACTATAATAAATTATTTTATCACTTAAGATCAAAGTTGTCTAATTGGAATTGAGTTGCTCGAACTTAAATTTAACTATGCTCGAGCACTACACACATGCTCATACCAACTAAGAGGGTCCTAAGGTTCACATTATAAATTTGTTGGATTTCCTATACGGTCAGGTCTGTCGAAATCTAAGAGCACCGCTCTAGGTCCAAAACTCTAGGGGCCCATTTGTCAAACCACCATTTACTCTAAAAAGCTTAAATTGTCTGAGTGTGGTGGGTTAATGTATATCAAGGGACTTTATCACTTCAACACTATTTGGTCAGTGGTCTTAAGTTGTAGTAAATGGGACTGCATTGCTAATCCTACTTCGGTATTGGGAATGACAGGTTTGGTAGGAGGGTGCGTGGGGATTAAAATTAATGGTATAGGCTTTGGAAAATGAGCCTTGGGTTGGAAAGCGTGAGATGTAACATAGCAATACACAAGCCCAAACAGGGCCATGGAAAGTGACGAAAAATGATGAGAAGAGAGAGATAGGGCTGAAGCTGCTGACTCTTCACGAGTTTGGGTATCAACATGGTTTGTAGAGGCCCCACTGACAGGGAATAAAGAAGGAAAATGAGAAGATGGAGTGGGGTAGGGGGTGTGTACGAATTTGGGACGAAATGGAAGGTGTAGGGGCTGAAACGAGAGAGGAATGAAGAGGAAGGGAGGTAGGGATGGCTGTGCACGACAGAAAGGAATGGGTATTGGTCGAAAATCGCAGATTTGGCGATTGGAAGGGAGCTTTGAGAGATAGGACATCAAGTTGGAGGAGGAAAGGGAGCTTGGAGGGGTGGTTTATGAAGGAAGTACTTGATTGAGGTGGTGAAAATGGACGGGAGGCACATCAGGGGGGTTATTACACCCCCAAAGAGGATCGGCCCGAGCCGCGGGCCCGGCCCAGCCTAAAAAGTGGCGAGGCCTCGCCGAAAAAATTTTTGGTTTTCAAAGGGGGGCCCCACGGGCATGGTCCACCAGTCCCCTAGGCCCCAAAAAACACTGGGTCCCACCCTAGGTACCCCTGGATCAACGTGGATAGGCCCCCGACCCCGATTCGCTCCATTTCGGATAGTTTCGGGGCAAATCGAATGCATTTTGCAATCCGGAATGAGTTATCTGACATGTAATATATGATTTTAGGGTAGAACGAGCTAATGAAGCCAACCAACCCTGCTATGCCAGGTTACGCATCCCGAAATTGCAAAAAAAAAAACTTGGATCAATGGTCGTTTCCCTGTTTCAATTTCGTTTTACTAAACTTAGTCGTTTTAGTTTGATTACTCTTTATCCATTGGGCTGTAGGAGTTGCGCTCAATGCGAAAAGAGCTTAGAATAATTAGGAGAATGGTTTGGTAAAGCTAAATAGGACACTTGCTATTTTTTTGGCCGGAAACTTTGCGCACTAGTAGACATCACCACCCTATGGTAAGTCACGAATTCTAGGAGTTTTAGTTGTAGTGTATTTCTTATTTCTTTCCCATTACTTGGTATTCCTACTTAAAGGGTTGTGAACTCATTTTTTTTTAGTCATTCATTAATCAATTTTGAACTTATTAGAATTTACTTCTATTTCCTGCTTTCTTCCTCATGGATTCGAGAAGTCTCTATGAGGAGTCCAGAGAAGCTCCGAGGATTCGGAGTAGTTATCATCATCACGCTTATCCCATATACTATCGATTGTCAACGGTTGGGGTGAAGTGGATTGTAATCTAGACTCATTAATAGACGGCCTAGGAATATTTTAAGGTCGACCCGTGTGACCATGGTTGAATATAAACTCGATTTCGGCGTTCGTTTTCAGTGAACTAGCTGTTGGACGGAACAGGGATGCCTAAAACTGTTTCTACATTCCGTCACTCCCTCCTAAGTCAGAGTACGACAGAGTGCATCGTGTGACCGTAACCCAGGTCCGGTTTAATCCAAATCATGCTCTGATACCATCTGTAACATCCCGAAAATTGGGGGTCGAGCATAAACTCAACTCCCGAGTTCCAGAACATCACTTATGCAACAAAATGAATGATGATTGAATGTTGACTGTATTCGTGCATTGAACATGAGTGAGATTAAGCCAAAATAGCATATCATACTCAAGAGACAGTTAAATTGCAAACGGAAGACTGTGATAGACATATAAAATATAAAAACTGTGGTGAGTCTCCAGAGTGTGATAAAATTACCAGGTTAAATAATTACAAGTACAATTCTAAAATTTACCAAATGTGAGGAAGTGTAATGTCTTCTATCCCAAGTACCATAGCCCCGTCAATACATTACCAGGTCTTCATAGACCTTTCAGAGAGTTATAAGTAGGAGAACTCCTCCTTAACATCATAGTAGTGGTCCGGCTCTGCTTCAAAAGTATCGCCATCACCTGAAACTCAACAAATCTGGTTGGTGTTGCAAACACCGTCCCGTAACGTGGGAGTGAGTGATCAACTCAGTGGAACAGTAAAGCATAGGTTAACATGTTATCAATTCAGTCAAGCAGTAATAATAAAGCAGTAAAATCAAACACTCCTAACTACTCTTTTTAATGCAAGTATGAATGCAGTCATGATGTATGCTCTCACCGACATACTCCCTCATGCGACACCCTCTTCGTTCGCGGTATGCTTTCATCCCTCAGTGCTCCACATCTTGCAGGCACATGCAATGCATGATGAGCATGATTACTGAGTTGTTATTATTCCATTTCAAACAGCAGGATTGAGAAACTAAGGTACCTCCCTTGTATCATTCCCAAACATGATCCATTATACGATCGTCAGTCCTAGACAATCTTATACGATGGTGTGTTTCTAGGTCGCTGCAAGGGCTGTCAGGGCCGTTACACAGAATCATTGCACCACTCCCACATCACCTTATCATTACAGGCCTAGTTTATACGCTGTTACTACGGGAAGGCTCGACGTGTCACACCCCGAATTCCGGCACCTGGGTATATCCGACCCTAATTCTGTACCCGCAAGCATGACTTATGTTTTGTATGTTTACATTTACTAATCCACATATATTGACAAAATGATCTCATTCATAAAATATAACAATCCAAAATTTTAATAATTAAACATTTATTTAAAGAAGAAAAATGTCCATATTCCGACTATTCAAGATTATCATTAAACACATGACATCGTAATGTTGTTCATTACACTTATTTTGAAAATAATAAAGAAACAAAAATAAATAAAAGAAATCCCTCTAAGCTCCTCCATGTGATCCCGATCCTGAAATTTTAAAATCCCAACAGGGTAAGTTGCGAAGCCTAGTGAGTAATCTCAACACAGGTTTCAAAATAACCTCATATAACATGAATAAAGCTATTAAAAGATACAATACCTATTTAGGCAAAACAACAAATGAGGAGATTTAATAAACAAAATATTTCCATGTAAATTCAAAGAAAAATGAATGAATGAAATCAACATATGTTATGCTCCATAATAACATGTGCGGTTTATTCTTTTTAACACCAGGGCAGTTTACACCCGTTGGCCAACACCCGCGCCAATACAACACCTAGCCTGGCAATGGGAATCTTTCGCATGACATGCTCACCTATCTAAAGGGCACTTGGTGAGGGACCCATTTGTACGTTAACTGGTCAGACTACTACCCTACCAAACCTGGCAGTGGGAACCTTTTGCAATCCTAACATGCTCACCCACTCAAAGGGTACGGTAGAGGTTCCAAAAGGTACCAGTTGGGTTTCTGGGACTTTTAACCCAAGGGTCTTAATCGCCCCACCTATTTATGCTTTAAGGATTTTCAACCCAGAGGACTTGATCGCCTCACCTATTTTCTGGTGTTCCAAAAACTGTTCGAAGGATATAAAATTTTTAATATTTCATGAGCAAAATATTTCTAAGGACAAATTGTTTCTAACTATTGTAGACTGTTAATACATGATTTAAAGTTCTACGTAAAAATATATTTGTGCAATGTAATCCGTCAACTCTGATCCGATAGTCTGGAAGAGTATACTGAACTTGAAGATTTTATATATATATATATATATATATATATATATATATATATATTTTTTTTTTTTAAATGATCTAAATCCTGACTTCCTTAAAATTATAAAAAAAAATAATAATAATCAAAGAATTTTGAATGCATGGGTAAACATATATCTAAATTTAAAGTTGATTCACAACTTGTTAATTAAAATAAAGAGAACTAAAAAATCATGTTAAATAAACATAACAAAATATGAATCAAATAAATAAATAAAAGAAAAATGCACAATTATTGAATTATTTGCATAATAATAATAAATAAAAGAAAACCAAGTGGAATTTGTTATAAGAAAAATAAATAAATAAAGAAAATATCAAGTGAGAGAAACTCACTTTTTCTTTAAAAAAAATAATTTCTTTTCTTTTCTTTTTCTTTTCTTTCTCTTCCTCTCTCTTCCTTTTTCTCTCTCTTCTCTCTCCCTCTCTTTCCAACGTGAATGTCCAGCAACCCCCTCTCTCTCTCTCTCTCTCTCTCTCTCTCTCTCTCTCTCACTCTTCTCACGTCACAACACCTCACCTCACCTCACGTTCCTTTTCTGTCTCTCATGCCTCCCTTTTATAGCCTCTTCATTCACATATTTAACACGTGTAAGAGAGAGTGGCTCTTACTACTCTCTTACCGTTTCTCTTCCTTCTTCTTTATTAGTCTATTTAAAACATGTGTTGCATTTTCTTTGGTTTGCATGCACCACCGGTTCTACATTGCACATGTGCTATATGTGTTACGTGTGTGGACATCAGGTACATGTGATGCATGTGGTGCATGTGTGCCACACGTATAAGAGATGTGTGTATGCAATAGGTATTCATGGTGGGAAATCTAGTGTGCATGTGCATCATGTATCTCATGTGTGCGTGCCACATGTTTGTGCATGAATGAAATTGTTATACATGGTGTCCAGTATTAAGCTAAGGTTGTGATGATGTAGATGGATGGATGGATCAATAGATGGACGGATGGATGTATGGATAGATGGATGGATGTGCGTGATGTGGTTGGTGCATGTGTGTGGTTGTGATGTATTTGATGGTGCATAGGTGTATGATGTAGATGGACGGATCAATGTATAATAGATGGATAGATGTATGTATGGATAGATGGATGGATGTGCATGATGTATGGTTGGATGAGTTCATGTGTGATCGGGGAAATGGACTATGTGATGTACTCATGGATTAGTGGTGAGATGGATGGACAAGTATTTTGATGATTTCAGCATGTGGACGGTTAGATGATTGTATCGTTGGATGGATGGTTACGTGTATGGTTGGATTTATTAGTTAACGAACAGTCGGATCAGATATGTCCAAATCAATGGTTGAGATTGAACCAGTTGATCTTGTAGATCGATTGTCACATTAGACTAATTGGGTATGTCGATTAATGATTAAAATTCAACGGTCAAGATTTATTTGGGTTATTACACGATGCCTCATCGTAGGTTTAGAGTATGCTCGAGGTCACTACACTGGATACGGTCAGGGTTGTCAGGGCTGTTACACGGAATCGTTGCACCACTCCCCCATCACCCATCAAGTAGTGTAGGTCGACAGCTCGAATATAGTGTCCCATACCACCATAATCGGCTCACGAGTCTGGTTGCTCACTGGTCACTACGGGAGGCACGTGGCCCCAACGTGGAGCCGACAAATCGACCACGGTGTCCCATACCACCATGCCCGGCTCATGAGTCTTAGCGGATCGAGGTACCATGATTAAAAGGGATTTCACTGGTAAGTTTGGTACCCTAGGTTCAAGCAGTAGCGACCAAACATGGTAAACATACATTAGACACAACGGGTTACATGATGAGCTTGACTAGCCCGACCGCACAATCAATTGGACGACATGAAGTGCATAAGCACTTCGCATGGCCTAACCACTGTCGCCAACTAACGTACGACTCGGGTTCATCAAACACATCTTACATGGCGACATGAAACTCAACCATGATCTCAAGTCTAGTACCGACTGTCTGGACTATAGACATAGTCCCAAACTCAATCAAACCTTATTCGTAGCATGTGGAGTAAAGCATGATAAACTAAGTAATTCAAGCATGTAAGTAAGCATGTCCTGAAGCATGTTATAAAGCATGTTGTAGAGCATGTTATAAAGCACTACTTAAATAGGAATACAAACACATATATTTCACAAGTAAGCGGTTTAAGTAAACAACCTCATGGAGTAAATCATACATGTCTCTAAGGTAGTTGAGAATCCCATCTCAACACCCTCCTAAGGCATCAACATCCAAACACTTACTCACACAAGCATTTTCACAAACACTTAACATACACTATTTCAACATACTTAGTGTATGTTAGCAAACATGTATTAGGGCGAGTCCTTTCGCCAAGCAAATATTTTACGCACATATAATATATTTATACAATAAATAATCATGGCAAAGACATCTCTAAAATACATATGTAAACAGTACTTTCTACAATACAGTATTTCTACATACATAGTGTATATTAGTAAAACATGTATTTAGGCGAATCCATTCGCCAAATAAGTATTTTATCCATATATCGTATATTCATATAAAAAATAATCATGTCAAACACATTTTTATGAAATATACGTATACGGTATTTCTACGAATACCTAGAATATGTAAAATTCCATAATTTACATCTTTAATCGAAATAGAAATCGGAAAGCACTTTATACATGTGCAATTGCATGCAGATCATGAATCTATCATTATCTGATATTGAAAGCGCTGAAAATCATAACCTATACACCTAAAGTCCACACCTTTTATCGTAGAATCGTAACGGAGTCGATAGGTTTGCTAAGCTTCCGTATTTGGCAGTTTGGTAACCTATAGATCGAAATAAGTTACCTATGTCATAACCTACAACTATCAAAACCCCTAATCAGTTTAGGGTTAGGGTTTCTTACCTAGAAACGGAGCGGAAATCACCGGAAAAGCGATTAGAAATGCGTGGTGTAGCTTATGCAGCAGCAGGGTAAAGTGGAAGGGAGATTCCCCCACTTCTCTCACACTTTCTCTCTTTTCTCTCTTCTCTCTTTAGGGTTTCTCTCAAATTCGAATGGCTGTGAGAGAGAGGATTCTAAGGTCCTTATATAGTCTAAAAAGTCTCCAAAATAGACTTCAGATCAAGGTATACTTAGGTTATAGCCAAAGTGGGCTGGTTTCAGCTCAACGGAGGACTTCTGGCGGGCCTCCTTGAGCCAAAGGTCGGACTTAAGCTCACTAACACTGGATCTATGTTTAGTTAAGTTTTCATTTCAGTCAAATTTCCAGATCACACGTGGCGGACCAATTTCAGTTCGACAGTCGGGTCTCGATCGAAGATTCCGAGTACATGTAAATATTTATGAAATTTTTCCTGATCCGAGGGTGCAATTTGGTCAGATTCTGATGGTCTAGTTGCTTAATACTGATCCGCAAGCAACGAGTCCCAGATTATTATTCAAGATATTTATTTTGTAAAGAAACAAGTGTTCTCACACTCTCTCGCTCCGGACTCAATCGAACAGCAGTGGGACATTATCTGGATTTGATTTCTGAGATGGTTGTCAAGCCCAGCAAGGCGGTCCTAATTCCTTAACTTCGTATTATTCGGACTCCCGATGTGCGGTGTAGATCCGATACGGAGTTTCAACATGCTCCCGAGAGCAGTCGGGTAACGAGATTGATCCTAGATTTTAGGGTAACCTAGCGTCAATGATTTTACAAGTTTTGGGTCTTACAGATCGTATTTAAAGCGATTCAAACGGATTTCGTAACTAATCTAGTTTAACACTTAGTTACTTTGTCTCATTTCTAAAGGATTTAATCCTAAGTGATTTCTGGTCAAGGTGGTACTCAGGCCTTTGTAGTTTGTATATAAGGTGATCCAAGTTATAACACTTAACTAGTTTAAGATAGTGTCTAGGGTGAAAGTACTTAGGAAAATTGAAAGAACAAGGTGGTGAAGGGTTGGATTTATGGAGGAAACGGGTTCAGAAGCAATTTTAGACTGTGGGATTCAGTTCTGACAAGTTAATAAGGTGTTAGGAGTGGCCCATTGTCTAAGGACGTCTAATTCCAGGTTGGCAAAAATCCGAGCTGTTACACTTAGAGATGATGTCTAACCAGTATTCAGCCTCCTCGGGTCTATGAGAACCCATGAAAGTAGGAGGCCTCAAGCGCTGAAATCGCTCGAGAAAACCGTGAGTACCCACATCTCCTGCAGTGTAGGCAGTAGGCGAAGGTGGAGGTACATCCTCAACCTGAGCAGGAGGCTCGACAGTCTCAGTAGGGCGTGTAGATAATGGAGGTGGAGTCGCACTCCCACCCTGAGATAAGACTGCCAAGAGCTGCTGGTGCTGCTGCTGCATCAGCATCATCATCTACTCAAACCTATCAGCAGGTGGAGCAGCCTGTGGCTCATACTGTGCTGAAGAGGACGCCCGGTTCTACTCGCGAACCGGTGGTGTAAAAGGCGGCAGTCCACCAGTAGGACCAGTAGAAGGCTGATCTGAGCCAGAACTCAGGTCGGTAGGACCACCTCTACGAGGAGGAGTCTGGTCCATCAAGTCAGTGAGCAAGAGGGGTGTCGTGCTCCTCGTATACCTCCGTGACATGCCCTATACAGCATAGGGTACAACACATAAGAGGTGAAGCATAGCAACACAATACATAATCACTTAAGCATTCCACACACTTCACAGTAAAAGAGACTGTATGCATTTCATTACCAAAATTGTCATAATACATGAAATACAGAGTTACATCAATCATGACAAAAGATGCATGTGAGCTAATTACAACCAAGCTTCAACTACTAAAAACAAACTACTAACTACTACAACCATCAACATGAAAACATAAACTGCCTAAAGCGGTAAGCAAAATAAACTACAAACAACAACATAGATGATTAGGCATCTGAGTCTGGCGATGGAGGAGGAGCACCCTTATCTTACAGATAGCACAGGATAATCTTCAAGGTACGAGTCACCTTCTTGAACTTGTGCTTCACAAGGCCTCGAAGATCCATGACATCCTGCCACAGGACGGCCTGACCTTGTCGTAACTCAATATGATCCTCCTCCAGCCAAGCAATACGAGTATCCCAAGCAGCCCGATCAGTGCCCTGCATTGGTGTCATAGGAGGGGAGCTCTCCTCAGTATCTCAAGCCTGCTCATCCTCTTCTTGTTCCTCCTCTATCTCATCACCACTTCTTTCCTCACTCTCCTCCTCTAGATCAACGCTTTCCTCCCCCTCACTATCAGACTCATCCCCATACTCGTCGAGTCGGGCTTGGCGTTGTCGAGGACCGATCTCCATGTTGTTAAGCGTAGCACCGCTTATGATCCGAATTGGTGCAATATCATCCATATTAAGTCTATAGCCGACCTCTTGAGCAAGCTTACATATCAATCGGCCGAACGGGAGTGAAATATCATTCCTGACAGACCGAGTGGTCTGGACTATTTGGAATAGGGTGAACGTGGGCAGGCACAACTTATCCCCATGTCCAACCCTGTACAGGAAGTCTACCATCAACCGGGTACATTCAGTGTAGTTGCCCCACCGTGGATACACATTATACGTGAAAATGTAATGAAGCAGGCGAAAATCGTTTGTTAACCTCATCGATGGGAGGTAGTTGCCCCTGGTCCAGGGAACCAGTCGGCCACAAAGGTATCGCGTACGACGGTCTCTTTCTCGCACACTGTTAAAATAATCCTCAGCAGCATGTACTTCACCACGTGGAATTCCCATGACCTGGGACACTAAGTCCACATTAATGGTGTAATTTCGCCCCCTAATAGAAACAATGAACTGGAGAGGATCAAGCGATGGGTCTCGGATGTGAGCGTAGAAAGTATGAACTGTGTTCTCACATGCGAGAGTCTTACCTTCGAACATAGGACCCCACTCAACGTCCACCAAGCGGTCCATAATCGGGTGTAGTTCAAAAGCCTCTCATCTACATGAGCTTCAAGTACAACCCTGCGGCCACCAAACTGACCGTGCTCAAAACCTATCGGTAGCGCTCTTTCAATGGGAACTTGGGGATCTAGGTCCCGCTTCGACCTATGCTCATGGACGACACTTGTACTAGCCCCAACATCAGTCCTTCTCCTTGGACGGGTTGGGCGACTAGGCCCGGCTTCTTCCACGACACTCTTCCTCTTTCCCATGAGAGAAGATGGTGGAGATGGAGAAAATGGCCATAACAAACTCAAATAGGGCCATGGGAATAGGGCCATGGGAAGTGACGAAAAGTGATGGAAAGAGAGGGAAAAGGCTGGAGTTGCTGATCCTCCACGGGTTTGAGCCTTAATAGAGGTTGTAAAGGCCCCAAGAACAGGGATTTGAGAAGGATAATGGAGAGATGGAGTGGGGTAGGGAGAGTGCACGATTTTTAGCTACAAATGGGGCATGTAAGAGCCCAAATGAGAGAAAATGAAGAGGGTAGGGAGGTAAGGAGTGCTGTAGACAATGGAAATGGATGGGTTGTAACAAAAAATGATGGATTGGGAGATTGGGAGGGAGATTTAAGAGAGAAAATAGTGAGTTGGGAGAGAAAATAGGGCTTAGAAGGGTGGAAAGTGAGAACGTGGACAAAACATACCACATATAGGGGTCCCCACGAATTTTTGTTGGCCCCACACGTACCTAGGGGTCGGCCCGACACCGGCCCGACTAGCCCGGCCTAAGGGGACCGCTGTGCACCGGAGTAGGCGCGACGCCGCCGCGGTCCTCTGGACTGTCTGCGATGCTGCCGCGGTAGGGCGGTGGCCACCCACCTCCCAAGGTGCCAATGACACCTCGGGCCCATCGTGGGTCTCCCCGAATTGCATCGTGTGGCCCATGACTCCGTTTCGAGTCGTTTCGGGTCATTTCGAGTATGTTCTGATACATACTAGCTTTTGCTAATTTTTAACGGCTAGGATGGGATGAGTTGTGATCTAGACCCGTCAATAGATGGCCTGGGAGTGTTTTAAGGTCGACCCATGCGACCAGGGTTGAGTACAGACTCGTTTACAACTATTATTTTCAGTGAACTTCGCCGTTGGGCGAAACTGGGATGCCTAAAACTGTTTCTACATTGTTCTCGCACCCTCCTAAGTCAAAAGTGCAGCGTACGTCATGAGACCATAACTCAGGTCCAGTTTAATCTAAATCATGATCTGATACCAACTTGTAACACCCTGAAAATCAGAGGTCGAGTAGCAACTCAACACCCGAGTTCCAAAACATCACTTATGCAACACAAATGCTTATGATTGAATGTTGTCTGTGTTAGTGCAATAAACATGAGTGAGATTATACCAAAACAGTAATCCATACTCTAGATCAATGTATAAAACGCAAGTGGAAGACTGAAAAACATATATATATATATATATATATATATATATATATGTGTGTGTGTGTGTATAAAAACAAAACGATCTCGATCTGTCTCCAGAGTATATTTACTTCGCTGAGTAATCGTATACATGTACTAAATCAAAAACAAAATGTCAAAAATAGTCCAACTGTCGTAATAGCCCAGTAGTCCCATAAATCCGGATTGCATAAGCAAAGTCACCGGAGAACTACGTGAAGGAAAACTCATCCTGATCTTCATAATAATCAGGCTCAGCCTCCTGTGAATCGTCAGTACCTGCGTCTAAGACAGAGTCTGGTGGGTGTCCAGAACACGGTCCCGTAACGTGGGAGTGAGTAACTAACTCAGTGGAATAATAAAGCATAGGTAAACATGTTATCAATTCAGTTAAGCAGTAATGATAAAGCAGTACAATCAACATTCTTAAGTACTGTAATTAATGCAAGGATGAGATGTGATTATGATGCATGCCCTCGCCAACATACTCCCTCGTGCGACACCATCTTACGTCCGTGGCATGCTGTCACCCTCAGTGCTCCACATCTTCCAGGCACATGCAATGCGATGATGAGCATGATTACCGAGTTGTTATTAGTCCATTTTAAATAGTAGTATTGGGAAACTAAGGTACCTTCCTTATATCATTCCCAAACAATGATCCATCTAGGGTCATCAGTCCTAGACAATCTCATACGATGATGTGTTTCTAGGTTGCTGCAAGGGTTGCTATGGCTGTTACACGGAATCGTTACACCCCTCCCTATCACCTTATCAATACAGGCCTAGTTTATACTCTGTTACTACGGGAAGGCTCATCGCCTCACCGCAGATTTAGAGTATGCTTGAGGTCACTACACCGGCACAGATGTACGGTCGTGGTCGTTACATGGAATCGTTGCACCACTCCCCCATCACCCATCAAAGCAGTGTAGGCCGACAGCTTGAATATAGTGTCCCATACCAACATAATCGGCTCACGAGTCTGGTTGCTCAATGGTCACTACGGGGAGGCTCGTGGCCCCAGTGTAGGCCGACAGCTCGACCACGGTGTCCCATACCACCATGCCTGGCTCATGAGTTTTAGCGGATCGAGGTACCACGGTTAACGGGATTTCACTGGTAAGGTTAGTACCTCAGGTTTAAACAGAGGCGTCCAAACATGGTGAACATACATAGGACAGATCAGGTTACTTGATGAGCTCGGCTAGCTCGAGTGCACAACAAGTTGAATGATATGAAGCACATAAGTACTTCGTGTGGCCAGCCACTACCGTCAATTGAAGTACGACTCGGGTTCGTCGAACACATCTCGCATGGCGAATGAATCTCAGCCAGGCATTCATTTCCGTTTCCGATTGCCTGGACTATAATCATAGCCCCAAACACGATCAATCCTTATTCAGAAGCATGTAGAGTAAAGCAGAATAAACAAAGTAATTCAAGCATGTTGTAAAGTATGTTATAAAGCACAATACAAACAGGAAATACAAACACATATATTTCACAAGTAAGTTGTTAAATTAAACAAATAACATGGAGGAAATCATATACATCTCTAAGGTAGCTGAGAATCCTACCTCAACACCTACCTAAAGCACAAGCCTCTAAGTACTTACTCTTACAAGCATTTTCACAAACACTTAGGATACACTCTTTCAACATACATAATATATATTAGTAAGAACATGTATTAGGGAGAACCCTTTCGCCAAGTAAGTATTATACACATATATAGCATACTCATACAGTAATTAATCATGGCAAACACACTTTCAAAATTTATACTTATACGGTACTTTCTACAAATACGAGGAATACAGTATATTCAACATAGTTAACGTCTAATCAAAAAATGAAACAGACAGCACTTTGTACATGTGTAATAATATACAGATCATGAATCTATCATTATTTGACATTGAAAACATTGAAAACCATAACCTATACGTCTAAAGTCCACACCTTACGCTGTAGAAGCGTAATGAACTCGATAGATTCGCTAAGCTTTAGTATACGACAGTTTGGCAGCCTATAGAATGAAATAGATTAGCTACTTCATCATTTGCAATGTTCATAACCCTAGATCAGATTAGGGTTAGGGTTTCTTACCTAGAAATGAAGTTGAAAACGTCGGGAAAATGATAAGAATGATGTGGTTAGGCACGAATAGCAGCAGGGTAGGGTGGTAGGGAGATGCTCCCACAACTCTCAACCTTTCTCTCTCTTTTCTCTCTTCTCTCTCCTAAGTTTTCTCAAATTTGTATGGGCTGAATATGAGAGAGTTTAAGGCCCTTATATAGCCCAAAACCTCACCGAAGTAGACCCAAGGTCAAGGTATACTTAGGTTATAACCAAAGTGAGCTTGTTCCAGCTTAACGAAGCACTTCTGGCGGCCCCTTTTCTACGTGCGGTCGGACTTATGCTCACCAACCTTGGATCTAGATGGAGTTAAGTTTTCATTCCAGTCAGATTTTCAGATCACACGCGGCGGACCAATTTCAGTTCAACGGTCTTTGAAACTCGATCAGGGATTTCAAGTACACTGACATTTATGGGAAATGTTTCCTGATCCGAGGGTGTATTTGGGTCAGATTCTGATGGTCTGATTGCTTATAATTGGCATGCAAACGTCAAGTATCAGATTACTTAAATTTTATTAAATTTCTAAAGAAAACCAAGTTTTCTCACACTCCTTGCTCTGGGCTCAAGCAAATAGCCGTGGGACACAGTCTGGATTTGATCTTTGAGATGGTTGTCAACCCCAACGGGGCGATCCTAATTCTATAACCTCACATCATTCGGACTTTCGATGTGCGGTCCAGATCTGATACGTAGTTTCAATGTGCTCCCGAGAGCAGTCGGGTAATGAGTTTGATCCTAGATTTTAGGGTAACCTAGCGACAATGATTCTACAAGTTTTGGGTCTTGCAGATTTATTTAAAGTGATTCAAATGGATTTCGTGGCTAACCTAGTTTAACACTTAGTTAACTTTGTGTAATTTCTAAAGGATTTGATCCTGTGTGATTTCTACCTGAGGTGGTACTGGGGTCTTTGTACGGAATTTTTCGAGTCGTTACAATGTCACTCTCCAGTGTCTGATCCTCCATCGTTCATGGTCTCTCTGGATGGTGATGATGCATTTATTACTCCTACCACATTAGCTCATATTCTCAGTCTGCAAATGGCTCCAGAAGGCATCCTGAACCTGGATCTTGATCATCTTGACAACTGTTCTGTGGTTACCAAATACTTGTGTCATAATAGAGACATTCCCTGGCATCAAGGGAATGCCTTAAAATCTAGGTACATGGAACCTCATTTTCGGATTATGCACAGAATCTTCACTATAAATCTGTATCTATGGAGTACAAATCGATCTGACCTCACGAGTCTTATGATCATGATCGTTTACTTTGTTGCAAAAGGGACGAAGGTCTGCCTTCCAAAACTGTTTGTAAATCAGTTGGTAAATGCTATACATACATCCAGGGATCTACACCTACCATATCCCTGGATCATAAGCAGGATATGTCAGGTCATCGGTTTTCCTACCACCACTGATCCGGTTCTTCCAATTCATACCTTCAATGTCAAGAACATCCGAAAAATGGATTTGGAATTTCATGCATACAAGGAGGAAACCGTGGGAGGAATCCAGGTAGAACATGTAGGAGGAGAAGGTGGCGATCCCATGGAAGGAACTGCATTGGCTGAAGATGCCTCTCCTGGACCTGATCAAGCTCCGTCCACATCATCAACTGGATATGGGAAAAGGTTCAAGTTGGATAGAATTGGGGCGATTCAACAGGACATCCACTCCGTTAAAGAAAGGCTGACTGTTCTGGAAAGGCTGGTACAGGGAGTACAATAGACTGTTCAGCAATTAGTCGATCTAATGACATGTCGTCGGGATGACACAGCTCCATCTCACTCTGCTCTGTAATACTGATCTCTGAATACTGTCACACATTCTCACTCCTTTAACTCTGTGTACAAACATTAGTATCTTTTTAAATGTTCTATGCTCCCTTGAGTGTATGTGATAGTTCTCTAACTAGCTAGGTTGAAAATATTTTTGTTGAAGAACGTCCACAGTTGGACTAAAAATACTAGTTACAATATTTGGGATGATGGTTAAGCTACTGTTGTCTATAGCACTACACTTTTTGAAAATGTGGATATGTTGGTTGCATTTTGGGTATAGCTGAATAGAATTCTTATCTTTAATACCATAATTCTGCTTTCAATTCCCCTAGTTTGTCTAATGGAATGCATATAATGTGTTTAATTCTTCATTGATCTACTGTTATCACTGCCTTCCTTAAACTGATATGCATACACCTGTTCTGACCACAGATGACTTCTTACAATAGTGTGATCATTACTCATCTGTATCTTGTATGCATGTTCTCTCAAGTATTTTAAGCTTCAGTAAATATCACTTTCTATACCTTTGCCAATGACTGACAAAAAGGGGGAGAACAATTCAAAACACTCCGAGCGAAAAATTGTATGTCTCTAATGTGTTGCAGGTGTTAGGGGGAGCAGCTGCACTAAGAAAGAGGGAGTTTTGAACTAAGGGTGAACGAATACTTCTAGAATGTGTACATGGGTTAGAAAAAACTGTAAAATTATGTAAATGCATGTACACACAATTTAGGGTGTGTCTAGAAGTATTCTAGGGTATTTTGGAAATTTTTTTCACGTAATTGACAAAGGAGGAGATTGAAAGTGCACCTGCTAGTGCCCTGGTTTGTCAAGTTACGTGTATGGTGAGTCAGACTGGCTGCAAAACTCGATAGGAAGATTATTTCAAGCGTTTGCCTTAACCGGATGTGTGGAAGCTCGCAATAGGTAAATCATTGCCTCACATCCCATGTTCCAAAACACCAGGTGATTAAAACCCTTAAAACAAGATAGACATCCTAGGGTTTTTGTGGTGAGAAAACTTTTTCAAAATAGAAAAATCTCTAAATTTTTCTTGCCCTGTCGATTCTATCGAAGCACCCTCAATATGATCAACCTGCACTGTTGAAGTCCTCGATACCTTAACGATATTATCGATAAGAGGACCAAAAGTATCCAGCAACTAAATACTCATCTGGACAGATTTATCGATGTATCGATACACCTATCGATATCATCGATATAAGCAAAAATATGTCCAACAACTTCACAATATATTTGGACGAATTATCGATGTATCGATACTCATATCGATATCATCGATATTCAAATCTCGAGCCCATTGAGAGTGGCTCGATAAGATCGACAGGCAGATTTCTGGCGCCCCTATTTTTTAATGAAAATCTCAAAATTCTTCGATATATCGATGACCGTCCAATATGATCTGAATTCAAATATCGATAAGATCGGAGGTTCATCGATGATATCGACAGTGGGCACGCATTTCTTACAACAGTTATTTCAGGTTATTTTTAACTATGATTAGGGGACCCTTTGATTTAATCGATATTCAAATATCAATAATATCGACACCAGATCGATTACATCGAACTAAGCCATAATCTGTCCAGCAAGTTCAAAGATAAATCAACTAGATTTATCGATGCCTCGACTCTGATCTCGATATCATCGACATTCAAATTCCGATGACCTTGACGGTTCCCTCGATCATTCATGGAAACCTGAAATATCTCAAAGTCAAGTCTCTCTCATTTTTCAAGTGTCGATGGATCGAGTCTGTCATCGATGGAATTGGAGTTCGAAATACGATGACATCGACAATGGCTTCGATTCATCGACCAATTGGCAAAGAGTTTCAAAAGCGTATGACATTGAGTTCGAGTCATCGAGCAGACCATCGATGCTATCAAGAATATACGCTCAATGATATCGAACCTGCTCGATGATATCGAACTCTGTCATAAATGTGACCATTTTATATCTGTTGGAACTTTTTTCCTATTTATAGAGGACTTGTCTTTTGTTGCAGAGAGAGAAAGTAGAGAGATCTTTTAAGTGTTTTAACTCATATCATATACCTAAAGCCCTTTCTCTCAAGGGAGTTCATCCTCCAATCCACCCTCACCATTGATATTCAACAGAGTGGATTGGGGAATGAACTTCTGCATTCAAGGATCCTCCAGCTGCTACCTTAATGGCAAATCTTTATACTGGGATGCCTTGAATGCATAAGA
Source organism: Magnolia changhungtana (assembly GCA_030180095.1). Taxonomy (NCBI): domain Eukaryota; kingdom Viridiplantae; phylum Streptophyta; class Magnoliopsida; order Magnoliales; family Magnoliaceae; genus Magnolia; species Magnolia changhungtana. Next base: position 1,665,179 of record JASAUF010000384.1, on the reverse strand, counting down.
GAGGATCTACTCTATCTTCCTTATAGGAAAATTTTTAAAGAGTAGGATTCCATCTCACCCTTGACCCAACCCGAAGCCAAGCATTGGTATATCATCTTGCATTGCGGATCAAGGGAGCAGAAGACTCTTCGTCAACAAGAAGGAGGAGATCTTCGGCATTGTGCTTAACGAGACTCATCAACTTATCTATAAGTATCTAGAGTCGAAGAGGACACTTGTGATCATTCCTTTCTAGGTCTTAGTCTTAAGTGGTTCTCACCCTTTGAAGCCCTCGTTGGAGGCCTTCGGTGGAAGTGTACATTATGGGTGTATAGTGTGGACCCTTGCTCTTGTGTAGGGCATAAACTATTAGGTCCTTGTGTAGGTCCTTGACTTGTATGGTCTAAAATCTGGGTGCGTTGTGTGGACCCTTGCTCTATGGAGAGCATAAACATCTGGTTAGGAGTGAATCAGCAAAACTCTGAGTTTGAGGTGAACCGCATAAAACCTCTGTAAAGGTTGAAGGTGAACCTGATTTAAAACCTTAGGTTTGAGGTGAACCCTAGGAAACCTCCTTAATGAAATCTGGTACACTCAAGGGTTGAGTGCGACAGCCGGGAGTGGAGTAGACAAGTAGTCGAACCACTATAAAAATGACTGTGTTTGTGATAGCTTTTTTGTATGTGTGATTCATGACAATGCATTCATATTCATATATCTGAACACATCTTACACACACACAGTCACATCCAACATAGACTAAGTTACATATTGTTATATCTTGATTAGTTTGTCATTGGATCCTCTATAAAGCTTGGAAGCAAGTAGAGTTAAATTGAGTAATCTTGAAAATTGCATACATAATAGGATTAGAGTGATAGGATTTTTAAATAACTCATAAATCTTTAAAAAGTCCTATTCACCCCCCTCTAGGACATATTGACATATTCCAACTTCTACTCAAGCGGTTTTCACCACTATTTCATGACAGCCTTAACACATGATAACTGCGATCAATGCATTTCGTGACCACCATTGAAACATTTATATGCCACAAAAGTTGTGTATCGGTTTAATGTCTTGGGTTTTTCACTTCATCACAATGAAAATGACTTTATAAACTGTTTGGATGGAATATAACCATCAAGGTATCGCCTACGGAGGTTTCAACGGTCAGAGTTCTTTTCCACACTGCTTCATCTAGTATGGCCCACTTGTATCTTGGATCCTCCTCATTTTCGATCTCCTGTCATATAATTTGCTCATAAAACGGATGGATGGGCTAGATTTCTAACAAACATCACAGTGGACCCCACACAGAATATTACGCAGTAACCTCATGCGATAGGCTTTACAGACGCGGGCCGATGGTTACGCTTTAGGAAAATCCACGTACTAGCGTATGACAATCTTTCACTACCGTCCTCTCGTGAAAGGACGCGAGTCGACGGTTACGCTTTACGGACAAAATCGGATTGCGGTAGTGAGTTACTCAGTACTTATCGTACTGAGTAAACTCAGTTGGCCCATTGTGAGTGTATATGGTTTATCCACGCCATCCATCCATTTTTCCTGATAGTTTTGGTGGTTGATATCAAATTCCTAGTAAATCCAATGGTCAAATGGACCATGACACAGGAAACAATAAGGAATGATGATACCTTCCTATGGTCCATAGTAATGTATATTTGTCATCCAACCTGTTCATAACATCACAAAGACATGGATGAATAGAAAGAGCAAACATCAGCTTGATCGAAGACTTTTAATGCCTCTACGTATTTTTTCAATGGTAGAGGTTCAATCACACTATCGTGTGGTGTGGTCCACTTGAGCTGTAGATATGCTGACATTGTGGTCTTAATCCCCAAATTTATCTATTAACATGAATAAACGAAGTGGATAAAATAAATAAATAACTGTAAATCCCATAGAGTCTATGAAGTACGCTAAAGGGTACTGAGTTACTCTGTACGCTTTCCGTTTCCTGTAAATGGCATTAAATGCTAGGAATGGCAGGGTGAAGGAATGGCGCCACGTGTAGTGGAGGATCGAAGAGATCCCTGCGCTTTAAAATTGATTTAAATGCTAGGAAGATTCTGACATTGAATCTGGGTCTGGGGTATATTGCACCATTCCACGTGTCTCATGGCACTTTCTCCCTCCGGGTTTTGCAAGGATGGTGGTCGGTGGATCAAAGAGGAGGCGGCCTCTTCGCCCTCCTATGGACGTTGTCCTCTCCTCTGAACCAAGGATGACAGTGGTGTCGAAGAAGATGAAGGCTTCCGAGGATGAGGCGGAGGCAGCTCCAGTTGTAGACCCAGCTAGGATCGTGCCCGTTACAGCCCTTCCAGATGCACTGATCGGTGCTACTACTCCGACCCTCGTTCCTGATGCTTCGAATGTTAGAGCTCCTGCCCGAGTCGATGCCATCACCATTTCGTCGCATTCTGCGGAGGAGCAAGCCCCCAAGGCAGGTCCTTATAGATCATAGAGGGAGGTAGTGGGTGAGACCATCGCTGCAGCAACCTCATTGTGATCTGCGTTTCCTCATGCTGATGCTGAGCCCATGGTCTGCCAGGCAGATGCACCTGAGGCAGCTGTCCATGCTTCTGTGGTTAGTGAGATCAGAGGATGTTTCGCACCCTCTACAAGGGGGAAAGCTTCCGCATCCTCTCCAAATGGGAGAGAGTCCGCACCCTCACCAAGGGGCCTCCCGCCCAGTTTTTACATGGCTTAGCTGATTCCTTGGGCTGTTGAGCACGCACCAGAGTCGCTGATCGCCGACACCCTTTCTAACTGCCACGTCGATTGGAAGTTAGGAAGCTTTACCTAACCCTCAACTTGGATGCCCTCACGGCAGACACCACTGGTGATGCGGAGCTTGTCAGGGCAGACGTGCCCGAGAGCGCCCTTCCTACTGTAGAGATTGGCCAATATGCCCCTGTCGTCGAGGCTGTCATCGATGCTCAGCCCCACAGATCATTAGCTGGTCCCTCTGCTCGGTAGGGATAATAAGTTTATGGTTTTTGGTTTAGACGATTATTTTCATTTATTGTTTAGTTGTTGTTCTTGATGTAAAATGGACATCTTTTTTGTCAACCACGATTGTTTACATGGTCGTGGGTGTCAAACTGAATGGAACGTTATGACAACCACGATCTTATGAAAAACACCACCCAAACGTGGATGCCGACGAAGCATTCTAAATGTCCACGACCCATAACAAATGAGAGTCATGACCCATGTTCAACGAGGGTCACGACCCATTTATCGTGTTTCGAGCGCGATCATAGGTCTTGTCTCTGTCCGTGCCCGACCTTACAATCTGAACCGTTCCCTCTCTGCTTTTCTGAGTTCCAAGCTGATGTAAAAGCCCTATAAATGTGGTTAAACCTTTATCGATGAGAAGCTACTCACAGTTGGGGGACCCGATGTGTAATGCTTCTTTGGGGATCCAGACTGATGTAACCTGGCTTCTTCCGGGTTCCAAACTAACATAAAGGCTCAACGAAAGGACTCATTATTTTGTAGAACGTGCAACAACAGTCCGTACAATACCAAGACAGCGAACCAAAAATCATGAAAAGGGCGACCCTCAGCAACCGACTCCACTACCCATGCTACATTGTAACCCACGATCCATATATTATAACAACGACCATTAATTTTACATGAAAGGCACGATAAAATAGTACACAGTGATTGTTTGTATAGTTTCGTGGTTGTCATGTTATGGGTTCGGGGTTGTCTTTACAATGGGACATGGTTTCATCTTACAGTCACGACCCTTCCAACATGCAAATGGGGACTCATGTAACATGACATGAACGACCCATATCTACCAGAACCTATAAACCATACTCCGTCACAACCACGACCCCATGGTATATTAGCGCATTGAAGACCAAATATTTGGCCCATCTCTTTGTAGCTATGTTATATGGTCGTGGTGGTAATGTTCGATGGGTCGTGGTTGACATGACGATTTAGATCGTGTATTCAGTATATATGGCTCGCTGTAATCATGACATGTGGACCGTGTATTGGAATTTTACGAACCAATACGCCATCGACATGCCAAAAGATGTAATGATGAAAATGTTTGGTCAGTGTGGGCACGCTTTTCTGCGATGTAGCAGGAAGCTCCTTCATCGAAATCCAAAGTGGGCTGCTGTAATAGCCTGAATTTTTGCTAACCTGGAATTAGACATCCTTAGGCAATGGGTCGCTCCTAACACCCTATTAACCTGTCAGGACTCAATTCCAAAGTCTAAAACTACTGTTGAACCCACTTCCTTAACAAATACCACCCTTCACCACCTCGTTCTTTAAATCCTTCTAAGTACTTTCATATTAGACACTATCTTAAAGTTTAGGTGATGAAGAACAATACTTAAACTAAACATTACTACAAAGGACTGAGTACCACCTCGACCAGAAATCACTTAGGATTAAACCCTTTAGAAATTTGACAAAGTTAACCAAGTGCTAAACTAGATTAGCTACGAAATCCGTTTGATCCACTTTAAATACGATCTGCAAGACCCAAAACTTGTAGAATCATTGACGCTAGGTTACCCTAAAATCTAGGATCAATCTCATTACCCGGCTGCTCTCGGGAGCATCTCGAAACTCCGTATCAGTTTTAGACCACACATCGGGAGTCCGAATAATTCGAGGTTAAGGACTTAGGACCGCCTCGCTGGGCTTGACAACCATCTCAAAAATCAAATCCAGACAGTGTCCCACGGCTGTTCGCTTGAGTCCGGAGCGAGAGAGTGTGAGAACACTTGTTTCTTTACAAAATAAATATCTTGAATAGTAATCTGAGACTCGTCGCTTGCAGATCAGTATTAAGAAACCAGACTGTCAGAATCTGACCAAATTACACCCTCGGATCAGGAAAAATTTCATAAACATTTACATGTACTCAGAATCTCTGATCGAGACCCACTGACCGTCAAACTAAAACTAGTCCGCCACATGTGATCTGGAAATCGAATTGAAATGAAAACTTAACTAAACATAGATCCAGTGTTAGTGAGCTTAAGTCCGACCTTTGGCTCAAGGAGGCCCACCAGAAGTCCTCCGTTGAGCTGAAACTAGCCCACTTTGGCTATAACCCAAGTATACCTTGACCTGGAGTCTATTTTGGAGACTTTTAAGACTATATAAGGACCTTAGAATCCTCTCTCTCACAACCATACGAATTTGAGAGAAACCCTAGAGAGAGAAGAGAGAAAAGAGAGAAAGTGTGAGAGAAGTGGGGGAATCTCCCTGCCACTTTACCCTGTCGCTGCACAAGCTACACCACGCATTTCTAATCGCTTTTCCGGCGATTTCAGCTCCATTTCTAGGTAAGAAACCCTAACCCTAATCTGTTTTGGGGTTGTATAAGTTGTATAGGTTGTAGGTTATGAAATAGCTAACCTATTTCATTCTATAAGTTACCAAACTGCCGTATACAGAAACTTAGCAATTTTATCGATTCCGTTTTGATTCTACGATAAAAGGTGAGGACTTTAGGTGTATAGGTTACAGTTTTCTACGCTTTCAATGTTAGATAATGATATATTCATGATCTGCATGCAATTGCACATGTACAAAGTGCTTTCTGTTTTCTGTTTCGATTAAAGATGTAGATTATGGAATTTTACATATTCTAGGTATTCATAGAAAATACCATATACGTATAAATTTTGAAAATGTGTTTGACATGATTATTTGTTGTATGAATATACGATATATGGATAAAATACTTATTTGGCAAAAGGATTCGCCCAAATACATATTTTACTAATATACACTATGTATGTAGAAATACTGTATTGTAGAAAGTACCGTATACATATATATATTTTAGAGATGTGCTTGCCATGATTATTTGTTGTATAAATATATTATATATGCATAAAATACTTACATGGTGAAAGGACTCACCCTAACACATGTTTGCTAACATACACTAAGTATGTTGAAATAGTGTATGCTAAGTGTTTGTGAAAATGCTTGTGTGAGTAAGTGTTCGGATGATGATGCCTTAGGTAGGTGTTGAGATGGGATTCTCAACTACCTTAGCAACATGTATGATTTTCCCTATGTGGGTTATTCACTTTAACCACTTACTTATGAAATATATGTGTTTGTATTCCTATTTATATAGTGCTTCATAACATGCTTTATAACGTGCTTTATAATATGCTTGTTAACATGTTCAACTGATTGTATGATTTTATTTATGTAATGCGTATGTTTAAATTCATGTTTATGTTGTATGATCCGTTATGGGTGATGGGGGAGCGGTGCAACGAATGCGTGCAACAGCCTTGGCAGCCCTAAACGGATAATATCAGACTTTGATTGTATGATCTGAATCTTGATCCATTACTGCTTTAACTATCTGTAATTGAATGAGATTGGGGCTATGATTATAGTCCAGGCAATCGGTAACGGGATTGAATTCGTGGCTGTGATTCATTCGCCACGTGAGATATGTTCGACGAACCCGAGTCGTGTTTCGGTTGACGATAGTGGTTGGCCACGCGAAGTGCTTACGCGCTTCATGTCATCCAACTTGTCGTGCACTCGAGCTAGTCGAGCTCGTCACGTAGCCCGATTTGTCTAATGTATGTTCACCATGTTTGGACGCTACTGTTTAAACCTAGGGTACTAAACTTACTAGTGAAATCCCGTTAACCATGGTACCTCGATCCGCTAAGACTCATGAGCCGGGCATGGTGGTATGGGACATCGTGGTCGAGCTGTCGGCCTACGCTGGGGCCACGTGCCTCCCCGTAGTGACCATTGAGTAACAAAACTCGTGAGCCGAATACGGTGGTATGGGACACTGTATCCGAGCTGTCGAAACCTACGGCGAGAGCTGAATACGGTGGTATGGGACACTGTATCCGAGCTGTCGACACCTACGGCGAGAGCCGAGTACGGTGAGACCTGTATTCGTGCTGATGGGCGATGAGTCCTTCATAGTGTCTTCAAGTATACTCTGAAGTCTGTGATTGGCGATGAGCCTTTCATAGCAACTAGAGCATGAGTTGAGCCGAGTACGGTGAGACCTGTATTCGAGCTGATGGCCAGCGATTGAGCTGAGTACGGTGAGACCTGTATTCAAGCTGACGGCCAACAATTGAGCTGCATACGGTGAGATCTATATCCGTGCCGACGGGTGACGAGCCCTTTGCGATGCCTTTGTGATGCCTCTCGAACCATAATTCGTATGAGATTAACTAGGATTGACGACCCTAGAATGGATCATGTTTAGGAATGATACAAGGGAGGTACCTTAGTTTCCCAATACTACTTTTTGAAATGGACTAATAACTACTCGGTAATCATGCTCATCATCGCACCGCATGTGCCTGGTAGATGTGGAGCACTGAGGGAGGTATGCATCCGTGAACATAAGATGATGTCGCATGAGGGTGGTTTGGCAAGGGCATTCATCATGTCATTTTATACTTGCATTAATAAGAGTACTTAGAATTGTTTGATTGTACTGCTTTATCATTACTGCTTGACTGAGTTGATAACATGTTAACCTATGCCTTATTGTTCCACTGAGTTGATCACTCACTCCCACGTTACGGGACGGTGTTTGTAACACCAACCAGATTTGTTGAGTTTTCAGGTGATGTCGATGTTTATGAAGCAGAGTCAGACTACTACTATGATGTTGAGGAGGAGTTCTCGTACATATAACTCTCTGACAGGTCTATGAAGACCTGGTAATGTATTAACGGGGCTATGGTACTCGGGATAGAAGACATTACACTTCCTCACATTTGGTAAATTTTAGAATTGTACTTGTAATTATTTAACCTGGTAACATTATCACACTCTGGAGACTCACCACAGTTTTTATATTCTATATGTCTATCACAGTCTTCCGCTTGCACTTTAACTGTCTTTGGAGTATGATATATTGTTTGGCTTAATCTCACTCATGTTCAATGCACGAACACAGTCAACATTCAATCATCATTCATTTTGTTGCATAAGTGATATTCTGGAACTCGGGAGTTGAGTTTATGCTCGACCCCCGATTTTCGGGATGTTACAGCTGCACGCTGATGTTTGCGAGGAATCTATCTGGTTCATCTATTTCCTGAGGTCAATTTAGGGCTCAATATAAAAAGTGAGTAGGATTAATGACTCAGGTGGACAACATTCAAGCAAAATGTGGGCAGGCAAATTCCAACCGTTGAAATTTCCCTGGGGTCGACATTTATGTGTACATGCCATCCATACCGTTCATACCTTATTTCCTAATGGGATGAACTGAAAACCCAACTCCTATCCTGACTCGACACTTCATCTGCCCCATAAATATTTCAACTGTGGAAGTTTAATCCTCACGTTTTCAGCACATTTGAGCCTCAGATTCGGTTCATTTTTTGGGTCCAAGCCCTAAACTGAGCTCATGAAGCTGATGGACGGAGTTGATTTCTCATAAACATCATGGATGGTCCACAACCCACAATATTAGTTTGTACTGAAAAAATACATCGCATGTACATACATTACATTAAAATGGCGCGTAAAGGGCGGTAGGGTCGCTTACGATTCCCAACACATAAGATCAATCGTCGACCATTGAAGGTCAAGTCCATGGGCCCATCATAAATTGGATCTAATCCGTTAGAATAGTTCATGGTTGATGGATTCCTTCGATAAGTTTAATTGCGACACGTATCGAGCCATCAGTGGCCCACATTTTGTAAAGATAACAATTTGTAACTTTTGACGGAGCCAGCGCGTCTCTTCTGTTGTGGTCCGATGGAATTGAAATATTTACGTTCATTCGTTGGGTAATTCTAATTTTTCTCGTTACAAATAGAATGGTCGGTGCGGATAAGAGTAAGGGTAGTTCAATGTGACTTAGAAACGACCGATATTGGGATGTATACGGTGTAAAGCAACGTCTTCTCCCCATACAGAACACCGATTTTATATATTTCATTTATTATTTATATAATTATAAATAAATATATATAGAGCTTCTTCTCTTGGACCCCATCACTTCCTACCCCTACCCTTTTTTTACTGGTTCTGAACCTTCTTCACTGGGCCCTCCATCGCCACTCAGCGACTACATATATACAATTATGGTGCGGCTCATTTCTTATCAATGGCAAAGCAAGGTAATGACTCCAAGGGACAGTATGTCGTTGTTCACATGTTAGGTGCGCACCGTTGTCAACCACGACCCAGTGTATACGACTGAAACGATTTGTATAGCATGACAAGCACGATGGTGGTTGTGATCGTGGTTGATATGCTGAATGGATCGTGGTTGACAAGCACAGTGGATCGTTTCTCACATGTTATTTGGGTCGGGGCTGTTAGCCATGGTAGTGGTGCTATATGGGTAGTGGGTATGCCATCCCAACTGACAACAACGAACAATTCAATGCGATTTGCTGTAAACTACAATAACGATCTGTGTGGCATGACAATCACAATTATGGTTTTCATCGTAGTTGTTGTGCCTAGTGCATCGTGGCTCACATTTTGGGTGGGTCGTAGATGTGAACCGCATCATGGATCATTCTTGACAAGTACAGTGGATCGTTGCTCTCATGTTATTTGGGACAAGGAAGTGAGTCATGGTAGACATGCTATATGGGTAGTGGTTATGCCACATAGATGATGACAATGAACCATACAAACGGACAACCATGACCGTGGTTGCGATTCATTGTAAATGACAACAACGACCCATATAGCATGACAATCACAATCGTGGTTGTGATCGCTATTGATGTGTCCAGTGGATCGTGGCTGACACGCTATCTTGGTCGTAGATGTGAACCATCTAGTAAGGGTCGTGGCTGACACGGACTGTTTATGTCGAAGTGGATGTGAACCACGACCCATTGTTCATGACATTCACGACCGTGGTGACCTGTGATCATGGTTAATTTCTAAAATGGATCGTGTTGGCACGATCGTTTGTGCGTGGTTAGTTTGCCTATTGGATCGTGGTAGACAGGACGATGGATCGTGGATCACATTGTGGGTGGGTGGTATTGACCGTCGACCTCGACCCATGGTAGATGACAACAACGATCCGTGCTGCGTGACAACCCCGATCCTTTAGAACATGTGATAACAACGACCCTTTGTTGGTTACATCAGCGATCAAGTATGTAGTTCAGTCACGATCGTTGTGTTTCTATAAGACATTATTATTGATTGATCAGCAGTCAATGACCATATTGGTATGCAGGTCGAGGGAAGCCAGTAATGACCACTTTCTTAGACTTCATAGAGGCACGGGTCTCTACCAAGTGCTCCGTCAGTTTTTGGGAGTATATGATTGTAGACATGGAGAAGCATCCTGATAGACACAATATATTTGAGACAACTGTTTTAGATTTCTTCTTCGCTTTCCGAAGATTGGATTTAGGACACACTCACAGATCTTGCATTGCCTAATGCAAAGGCATGTTGGTGATCTGAAATTTGATGTTCAGGGCACTAAGATAAAATTCACCGAGCTCGACTTTGCTTTAATAATGGGTCTGAAATTTAGACTAGTTAGGACAGATGATGACGGTCATGCCGATGCCGAAAGAGTAGAGGGAGGAAGATCTATTAGGGAGACCTACCTGAGAGTAGGTATTGTTAGTAAAAAAGAACTGAAAGAAGCATATTTGTCACTGGCCGAGTCAGACTAGTATATGGACGAGGTGAAGCTGGCTCTAATAATTTACGTCGAGAGTCTATTAGTTGGATCTCCGGGGAAGAATAACTGTGTTGATACGTATATCGACATGGTCGATGACTTGGATTTTTTTTTAATAACTACCCCTGGGGCAGTGCGGGGTATGATTAGCTGAAGAAAGGGGTTAATGCTACCTCTGGCATTATTCAGGCGAGAGGCCGGTACCCCAAGTCATACAACATATGCGGATGCACGTTCACCCTACAGGTACGTTATTCTTGTCCTAATTCATATTCTAAGGTTGAATGTGTATTGCATGTCAATCAATATGTAATCCATGATAATTGATCTTAAGCAGGTCTGGGCATACGAACGATTCCCAAAACTCACTGGAGACAGTGGGTGGGCAGATAGAAGACAGCCTACATTGATTCCTCGAATACTAAATTGGAATCTGAATAAGTCAAGCAGATACGACCCCTTATCCGCCATCTTCACAGCTGTACCGGTGAGATTTGTTTAAATAGTAGTGTATTTTAATTATACAGTGTGTGTATAGTTAATAAATGAATCAATTTTACCCATGCAGGTGACGCTAGCTTCAAAGCTTCTACTGACGATTGAAGAAGCAGAGTCCAAGGTTATCAGGAGAGTAACCAACGAGACTTGTATGATTCATAAGGCTCGATTGGTAGCATCTACGGCAGTGACAACGGTGGTGGAGGCAGATGAAATTAGAAATAAAGTGGAGGCTGATCTTATAACCTCCCTCTTGAAAATGAGAAATGAAATTGTGGCTGATGTTAGAGCCTCCATCCAGGAAGATATCAGCAACGTATTGAGAGAGAATAAGAAATCAAGGTCCGCAAGAAAGAAGTGTAATAAGCGGATTGAGTTCTTTATCGCTGAAGTGAAAAGAATAGAGGAGGCTCGCAGAGAAGTAAATAACCTCAAGGCAGATAATGCTTCTTTGCGCGAAGAAGTGAAGACGCTGAGAGACGATATTAATACAAAATACGTACGTGAAATTGCCCTGTTTTATTATTCGTTAGAGGTCTCTGTGAATGTACAGTCTTATATAATGATTTTAATACAGGGCAACAACCCAACAACAGCAACAACTGTTGATGATGGGATGGACCGTTTCAAACGTCTTGAAGATGGGATGAGCCATCTTAAAGATAACATTGCTTCATGCGAGGGCAGATGAGTCAGCTAATAGTTGAGTTTCAGTCAATGAAGGTAAATAAAATATGGATCGTGGTTATCATCCATATATGATTGTTGTTACCATCTAGTAAAGGTCGTGGCTGCCATGCTGATTGGGTCGTGGTTCATACACGACCCAACATTGGTGGCAACCACGATCCAGCCGAGTGTCGTAGTTTCTGTGTAAGATGGGTCGTGATTTATATGAAATATGGGTCGTGATATTGATCGAAGGGAAATACATAATAATATATCGCTCCATTGCAGGAATTCATTGTTGCATTCAGCCCTCTCGTAGGAGAGAATGCTTCACTGCAAGAGCAAGTGAAGCAACTTAAGAACGAGATTCAAGCAATGAGGGCACATGGAATTGAACTTAACAATTTATCATGAACCTTACTTGGTCGTAGTTCTGTCCCATTTTGGCTCATTTCTCATGTATGATTTTATTATATGACAATGTCCCTTCGAGCAGCCCTCCAAGCACAGAGATTGCTTCGCTGCTTGAACAGATGAAGCAGTGTGGAAAGGAGATACAAGGAATGCAGGTATATGAAGTTGAAGTTTTTCTAAATCTGAGTGATCGTTGTTGTGTCCCTCTTTGGATCGTGGTTATGATACATAACGGGTCAATGTGCCAGGCCCATGTCCAATCGGTGGCCGATCTCAGGGACGAGAATGCGTATATCAATGAGCAGATGAAGCATATCAGAGAGGAGATGCAAGCAATAAAGGTATATGAAATTGCCAAAGAAAATGTAGATGTGTTCTACGTTTGGTCGTGGTCACTGTGAAGGCCAGATCGTTGTTATCACGCCTGACTGGTCGTGTTTATCGTCCATTGGGTCGTGACTGACGTTACGACCCTGTGTTGACGATATAGGATACCACATGCAGAGTGCGACCAGTTGTTTGCCTCTGGATTAATAATTAACAAGTCACTATGAGTCTAATGTCACTGGGGGTCGTGGTTTCCAGCCATGGTGGGTCGTGGGTGGTTGGTGCACGACACATTCTGGATGACGAAAACGATCTTATGAGGATTGTGCTCACTGTCATCATTCTGGGTCATTGTTATTGTCTATTAGTCGTGGGTATTGTCTATTGGTCGTGGGCATTGACCAGCGTAGATCCAGTATGAAGAGTGACACAGTATGGATGTCAAACCCGATTCACGTACCACGTCACATCAGGTGTGTAGTTCGACCTTACGTGGACAACAACCACGAACCGGGTCGCGTTGTGGATGACGGCATGACTTCACTACATGGCGTGTTGAAATAGGTAACAATCAAGTAATATGCATGTGTTTCAGGAGAAAATCCCTTCAGTGCAGCGCAGCGAAGAAGAAATTTTGAACCTAAAGGAGATCCAGGCTTCGCTAAGACAGGACATGAATCTATTAGAGGATGGAGCTAATAAGAAAATTGTACGTGAAACTGCATTTGGATCATGATTTTCAATGGTCATTATGTTGTGGATTGCATAGACAATAACGTATCATATTATTACAACTCAATATTGGTACTTCGCAAGTGTGTGAGGAAGGGATACCACACCGCGATGCATCGAAACCCCGCCAAGCTCTACCCGTAAAGGAGACTCGCTAGGGGTACGTGGACCCGCACCGAGCTCTAACTGAAGCTGAAGAGGGCGATTTGAGAGTTGCCAGATTATCGTCAAATTCACCTGCTTGGATGAAGAGCATCTGTGACCTAAACTCATGGGTCGACTCTGATGTAAGTTTCAACATATTGACTTTAACTTAATGTCGGCATAGGAAATTACATCACACGATTCCTCAGTGTGTAGGCCATCGATAGATATCTGCGCTACCTATCAGTGCGTCAGGAAAGAGACGACGGGGTAGACAGGACTGCGAATTCGTCATGTCGCTATTCATGGTAATGTGAAACTGAGGACTATAGTTATCTTTAAAACATCTTTAATTATTTATGTTTCTGAACCTTTCCAATATATCAATAGTCTATCATGGAAGTCCAGCTAAGCGATTTGCAAACTTACGGAGCTGGCAACCATAAGGATCGACGGGACATCATCAAGAGCAGAAAATTGAATGGGGTGCTTATAGATATAGTGAACGGTCAATGTAGATCGAAGCCTTTATGGAAGTATGAAGTGGTGCGAGGTTTTTTGCTTGCATATATCCATGAACGTAAGCGATATTATTTTGGAAAGGCACCTCTTTATTTTGTTGTCGAATTTCTTATGATTGACAGCTATACATCCCACTTAACGCGAGGAACCAGCACTGTTCCTGGCCATTGTTAATTTGAAGAATAAAGATGTCAATGTGTACGACAGCCTGAGTACCGAGATGCAAGAGAAAAACGAGTTGATTGTCGCGCAGGTTATGAACGGACTGCGATGGCTATTCCATATTTTTGATAATGGATCCAAGATTTGGGAGAAGCCATGGACTTTGAAGACAGTTAGTGACAAACTGGGGCAAGACAACTCGGATGACTGTGGCATATTCACGCTGAAGTATATAGACTTCTTGAGCAGCATGCACAAAATTGACTTCACGAAGGTCCGTGTGTGTTTGCCCGTGCGCGAGTGTATCCCAGTAGATTAAATCTTGTTAACTCTGTCCTTTGGTTTAACACTAGTTCGTTCCTTTTTCGATAGGAGGACATCCCAAAATTTTGAAGGATGATTGCATACGACTATCTACAACTCGTGAGGTCAAAAGAGGCGGCTGAGACGAACAATAGACTACAGAAGAGAGTCAGATTTTTTACTGATAATTAAATGCTAGATGGATTGGTGTATTCGATTTTTGTTAGATAAATACTTTCCATTATGATCCACCGAATGATATGGGTCGTGAATATGACGAAGGTTGATGTGACGATCGAACATGGACAGTAACCACGAACAATTACAAATGCTAACCATGACCAATTTAACGTGACAGGCATGATCCAGATCAACTGCGACCATTGCTTCACGTATAGCACGACCAACATAAAATGACAACAACGACCTATGTTTCAATCCATCTCAGGATACACGTGTCATGAAAACCAAGACCTAACCAATGACAGTCATGACCCAGATTTCATGATAACCACGACCCAATGTGGATGATAATCACGGGCCTTTATGCACCTGAGCCATGAATATAGTGTACACAACCATAGGTAGTGGTTTTCATGATACAATGATCGTGGTTGTAAATAGTTGGTACAAAAAATCAGTGCAAGAAACCACGATCTGACCATATCAAATAACAACTATGTCAAATTATTCACATCAAATACGAAACATATTACACGAAAACCATGAACGGAATAAGAAGACAAACACGACCATCTAATAATTTCATTCAGGATCCAAAATTCATTAGAACCAAGTCATATACAACGTTACAACGACCCATATCAAACGATACCATGAACCACGTAGCTTTGATCAATAGTGGGGCGTGATTGTCCCTTGCGTTGTGTTGTGGTTATGATGGGTAGTTTGTTAAATATATCACAACCAACTATTCATGTGAAACACAACCCACATGCCCTGACAGTCACGACCCAGTATTCATGTGAAACACGACCCATTGTAAGTCAGCCATGACCAATCTAACAGGGCAAATACATCCCATATTACAGTACAAGCCATGAAATGTTCAATCTCACATCCAAGAATATATTTATAACAGGGAACAAGGGTAATGAGGAAGGTAACTGCTGCTATCGTTAAAGCACTGATCGGTGCATACCTTAGCACATGAGGTGAAATGTCAGCATTATTTTTCATAGAGTGGCTTGGTATGATGGTCAGAATGCTCGACAAATTTCCAGAAGTTAGACCAGTGCCAGTGAAACCTGAGAGTTATGTGAATATTAGCCATCTTGAATCACTATTACATTATTGATTTTGTGACCGATCTTTACTGGTTGAAGCATTGACTCATGGGTCATATCTGATTTCACATATCCCAAGATGTTATCAGGTAATCGCTTGATCAATGTTCGTCTGCAAAAATTTATTTTGATCGTGATTGTAATCTGTAAGAAGGACACCTAAAATTAAGTGGAAGAGAATGAGGGAACATGTTTAGGTAGGATCCATTCCATCCATCTGACAAGGAGTCATATGTTCACTATGTATCATAGATTACATTGAGTACTTCAGTGAGAAGAACGAGGTTGTCCTCCACCACCATAATTACAATTAGTATAGATCGTGGTGAACATGCAACAACCGCGACAAATATTACATTACAACAACGACATATATACGTACCTTTAAATTTCAACATCCACGAATGCCATGTCCTAAACATTTTCCGTTGGCTGGGTGCCACATGAAACTGTCGAGTTGGTGGAGATTGAAAATGGTCTTCATTGGAGATTCGAATATCAGCTCCATCATTTTGAATGAGAGCACAAGGAAATGCATGAATTGGCGACAGGAAGTGTCGCTAGAGAACCACTCTTATAGGCTGGCCATTTAATGGTGAAGGCACCGATTCCAAAGCATCCCATGTGATTTGGTACGGTCACACAGATAATAGAGGGTCGCGCTCAGTTTCCAATGGATTTCGGGGAAGTAGGGACTTCAGTGTGATTTCGCGAAGAAGAAGAATGTGTGCGCGGTCTCCGGGGGGGGGGGGCGTTGTAAAGGAGGTATTTCTAACATCAGGAAACCAATAGTCGCACAACCTCCTACTGACATTAACCACTCAATTGTCAGGTTCGAGGTTGAACAAAGCGATATATATATATATATGTTGCATAATTTACGATTACAAAAACTTCCATAATTTCATATTTACGTTATTCAAGAAGACAATTTATAACTAATAACCTCCTGTATTGTCATCTGATCCATTAGAACTGCTATTGGAGGAGTGCTTTCCTGTATTGTCATCTGATCCATCAGAACTACTATATATTTTTTCATATACATATTGGTTCACTTCATCTGAGTTGGAAGGCAAAGAGATATATCCCTCATGCTTTTTTACACTTTGAACTAGATTTTTCAAACTTTCTTTGTGTGAAGAATTGTATGTAGTACCCAATGCCCTATAAAATTCACCGAGACAGGTTAGGAATTTTAATTTCTTACTCTTTTTCTTCTTCTTGGTTATTGCACTCGATCCTGCTTCAATATCGTGTTGTCTTTGACCCGAATATCACTGGGATCTAGAAACTTCTTCCATACTGCGTTTTAAGGCGAGTTGAACATGTTTTTCCTCCAAAGCTATTAATATAACATCCTCCTCTGTGTCTTTTATGATTGTCATTCGTGTACTAGATCTAGAAGCACATGGTTTGGATGGAGTGGAAGGGTTTCTATTCGAATCTAACAGGGATTGAAACAGCTTTCGAACCTCGTCGGGGGCATTGGGGCATGGTTTTGCATCACTACCTTGACATGACAAGTGTAACCGAAACCGATGAGTAGTATTCACAATCTTTGCGCCACACAAACCACTCTTGATCTTTGATTTTCCAGTTCCTGGTGGTGATTTAACAAGGGAAACATAGACCCAAATGTCTGACGATGGGTAAGATGAGGACATATCTACACTCAGTTTGTAACAAAAAAATGAATCAGAATATTGATAAATAATTTGAACAATGATTTTGTGGTTGTTATTGTGATCTATGTTGGCATAACCATGACCCATATAGCACTACTACCGTGATTCACGGCCACGGCCCACGAAAGATGGGACAACACCCAAATGCTCTAGATGTAAACAAATATATCACAACTGGCGTCGATGCACTTTCGTCCCTGCAGGAAGAGGCTGAGGCTGATTATGACTTCATATATTGGTTTAAAATTTACATTATTTGTGACACGTCATTTGAACTGTAATACATATACTTCATGGTACATTTTTAAGGGACCAGGCTAGGGGGTGGTTGTGAACCATGAACCAACATGGACAATAACCACGATCCAACGTGGACAGTAACCATGATATACCATGCATGTGAACAACGGGATCAGATCATGCCACAGTTTCGTGATTGTTATACAGACTATGTCGTTGTTCTTAAAATTTGATGGTTTTCGTTTTAGACAGGTCATGGTTATATGTTAGACGGATCGTGGTTGTAACATGATATGCGTCGTGGTTCTGATATCATAGGGGTCCTGGTTGTCACGATATATGCATCTTGGTTGGCATCCACATTCAACCACTCTTATACAACAATGATCCATTGTGCATGTCAACCAACTTCCAATTGTTCGCGAACAACTACGACCCATCTCATTCACCAACCCATTATAGACTATAAGTAGAAGAAACATCAAATGCAACAAATCAATTCACCATTCAAAGTCAAATCAGTGTTTGGCTTTCTTCGCCGATGCCCCGTCTGTCAACCATGATCCATTATGCAATAAACCACGACGACGACCGTGATCGCGGTTGTCATACCATACATATCGTTCATGTCATATACATTGAGGCGTGATTCTTCATGTCATATACATTGAGGCGTGATTCACAGCCACGACGCACATAACATGTTGGCCATGATACACTACCCGTGTCAACCACGATCCATTAGGGGTTGATTGTCATGCTATACATTTCATTATAGTCATATCCATTGGGTCGTGGTTGACGCACACGACCCACATAACATAATAACCAATGTGATTCACAGCCACGACGCACATAACATGTTGGCCACGATACACTGACCGTGTCAACCACAATCCATTGGGGGTTGATTGTCATGCTATACATTTCGTTATAGTCATATCCATTGGGTCATGGTTGATGCACACGACCCACATAACATAATAACCAGTGTACACTAACCCTGTCAACCATTACTTGCTTTACACTGAGATACGCTGAACTTGTAAGTGTGCTCGCTGACTGGCGATGAAGGGGCCCAGCAAAGAAGATTTAAAACCAGTAAAAATCAGAAAACAAGGATTAGGGATAAAAAGTGAAGGTTAAAGTGAAGTGGTCCCAGAGAAGAAGCTCCAAGATATAGTTGGTGATTTGCATGGGGAGACGCAAGCGTCCGTAAAAGAGGTGAAGATATAGTTGGTGATCCGCATGGGGACATGTAAGCCTTCAACCGCACAAACGTGTCAGAAGGCCTTCATTTATGGACCCGTATTGCATACTACCCCCGCAAGACCAAATCTGCAGACGGGCTGTCCTATGGGTATGCCCATCGTGATGTATCTGTACATCCAAGTCGTCTATCCCTTTTCAGACGATATTTTAAGGTATCGAAACTAACATGGAGTAGATCCAAGGGTCAACTGGATCACACCACAGATGACGCTTGCAACTAATGTAACTGACATTTAACGCTTTGTGCATTTTATAGCAACCAGCTTATTATTTGGTGTAGTCCACTTGTGTGTTGGATCCACTGCATTTTTAGTGCTCTATCCTTGTCCATCATGTATGTATTTCATCCACGCCATCCATATATATTTCAAGATCATTTTATAGTAACCATAAAACATGGCTATCCAGAAAAAAGAGTTTTATCCCAATTGAATAGAAAGTGGACCACATCACATGAAACAGTGGTGAATGAGCGTCATCGGTGATCACTATTATTTTTTAGATCAAGCCCTAGAATGTTCTGTCAGAATAGATTTACGATCGTGCCTGACGAATATGCCACTGACCTCTTTTCAGAAGACGCAATGGCCTGGGGTGAAACAGAGGTGACATGCTATTGTAAACACGAAAAACGGACGGATCAGCTACTCCTTGGGAGACCGGCCAATGGCTGGTGTTCGGCGTGCCGTGGGCCCCATGAATATTACATGAAAACAACTATGCATATTACATTACAATCACGACCTATATACATCGACAACAACAATGCATGTTACATTACCGCCACAATGAATATTACATGATAACAATGATGCATATTACATTACAATCACGACCCATATACATTGATAACAACGATGCATGTTACATTACCGCCATAACGAATATTACATGATAACAACGATGCATATTACATTACAATCACGACCCATATACATCGACAACAACGATGCATGTTACATTACAGCCACGAATATTACATGATAACAACGATGCATATTACATTACAACCACGACCCATATTACATCGACAACAATAATGCATGTTACATTGCAACCACGACCCATATACATCGACAACAATGATGCATGTTACACTACCACCACAACAAATATTACATGACAACAACGATGCATATTACATTACAATCACGACCCATATACATCGACAACAACGATGCATGTTACCTTACCGCCATAACGAATATTACATGAAAACAACAACCCATAGTACAATATAACCAGCGCCGATGTTCACCACGACCCACATAATGTGATAACAACGGCCGATGATCACCATGAAAAAATAATTGCAATATTCTGAATGGCTATGTTTATTACACGACCCATAAGATGAGATATTTGATATCTACGTATGTCATGTCCTAACTTTGAAGAGCTAGATTTCCAAACTTGTCCACGCGAACAAATCAAACTATGTGGATGGGCAGATTTTCATACACTCAGAGCTCATAACATCATTTTTCCAGTGACGCCTCTCCTCTATAAACACGATGGTCATCCTTCAGAGGGAGAGGGAGAGTAACCTTCATGTGTAAATACTCTCTATCCCTTTAGAGGGAGAGGGAGAGTAACCTTCATGTGCTATTCATGGTGCTGCATCCTCAACCGTCCTTATGATCAACTCGTTGACCATTAAAATACCGGATCGTTGAATGACCATTGAAACACCACAACCCATATTTCATGATAACTACGACCCATAAAACATGACAACCACGACCATAATTAAAATACATTATGAGGATCTGTTCTCTTCGAAGGGCACCCAGTGAAATGAAAAACTCTTTTGGGAGTGCTTTATTTTAGACTGACCAACAACTCTGTTGAGAAGGTGAGGCTTAAACAAGATACTCCCAAAAGTGCTTTGTAGCTCACTGGGTACCCTTTGAAGAGAACAATTCTTCATATTGTATTTTATCTATTGTCGTGGTTGTCATGTTTTATGGGTCATGGTTATCATGAAATATGGGTCGTGTTGTTTCAATGGTCATTTAAAGATCCGGTCCTTCATAGGTCAATGAGTTGATCACACTGACGGCAGAGGATGGAGCACCATGAAGAACACACCAAGGTTACTCCCACTCTCCCTACGGATAGAGGGAGTGTTTTCTTCCCGCCGTCGTGTTTATCGAGGGGAGGTGAAATGTTATGAGCTATGACTGTATGGAAATCTGCCTATCCACAGTTTGATTTGTAATAGTTGAGAATGATGGAAATCTGCCAATCAAAGCTAGGACATGAAATACGTAGATATCGAATATCTCATGTTATGGATCGTGGTGAACATGCAAAATAGGGGGCCCATATAACATTTCAACCACGACCATATTACATGATAACCATGACCAATGTTTCATGACAGCCACAGCCCATGAAAACCGCACTCTCACTTCTCTAGTCCGAATGTCAGGTTGTGGGTGTGGGATGGAGACGTTTATCTGGAAATCGTGGATGACGACTATAAGCCACGACGATGAAGAATAGTTCTCTTTGAAGGAAGAGCAGGGAGCCGAAGACATCTGTTGAGGAGGAGTCGTTGATCTGCCACGGGCACCAAACGAACTTTAAAATTTCAGGTAGCGGCCGTTGATCTTCAGGAAGATCGTCAACATTCCTGAAGAAAGGGATGGGATCACCCACGAAGGAAGAACGCGAGATGGACTTGTGGTTCGGATTGGCTTCTAAAAAAATGTAACCAAAGTACCACTTCTATAGGCTATTCAACCAGTGGTTAACGTGGGGGTGGTGATTCTGACATATAGCTTTGATTCCGAAGGATCCTGGGTAGGTATTGTCATGAATGCGATTTCCTACATTTGAATTTGGCGCTGATTCCGAACAGAATGGTCGTGGATAGAACGAAGGTTGGGTCGGGGACCCCTCTAAACTGTTGTATCTGGTGTGTCCCACCAAAGTCATTGATTGACTTGATTTTTAAGCCCGTGGCCCACCATGGAATGGTGCATCTAACTGATGGGGGTGATGTTTGACAAACACCACAGTGGAGCCCACACAACTCGACCTAAGGACGCGGATTTCCTGCGAAAGCCTTTCGCAGGAAGTTCCTGCGCAAGATTTTATGTGGGGCCCACTATGATGTTTGTGAGAAAGCCACTCCGTCCATCCATTTTTACAGTTCATTTTAGGACATGCCACCAAAAATGAGGAGGATCAAAAACTCAAGTGGGCCACATGAGAGGAAATAGTGGAGATTTAGTGACCACCGTTAAAACATTTATATGGCCACAAAACTTTTGTATCAGTTTAATTTCTTGGCTTTTTCACTTCATCTCAATGAAAATGACCTTATAAACGGTTTGGATGGAATATAAACATCATTTGGGATCTTGGGAAGGTTTCGACGGTAGGAATTCCCTTCCCCACTGTTTCATCTAGTATGGCCCACTTGAGTTTTGGATCCTAATCATTTTCGGTCTCATGTCCTAAAATGATCTCAAAAATAGGATGAACAGGTTGGATTTTTAACAAACATCATAGTGGGCCCCATCCAGAATCCTTGTGTATAGCAAGAACTTATTATCATGGAGCAGGCTTCTTATTAAGGGTGGAAAGAAATGCGAAGATCATCTTCAGAACTTCCTGAGGACGCGGTGTGGCTTCAGGAAAATCGTCAAATCCCTGCGGAAAGATATGAAATTACCATTAAAGGAAGGAGGCGATAGGGAATTGAAGGCTTCTTCGACTTTCTCCTCCATTATTTTTAATGAAAGAGCGAAGGAAATAGATTAATGAGAAAGGTGTTGCAATAAGCTTCGGATCGGTATATGGACGAAGTACCGCTCTTATTAGGCAGTCATTCAATGGTCAAGCCGTCGATTCCGAAAGGTTGCGCTGATTTTGATCGGTCGTGCGAATTCCGAAGGATCGCGCTCAGTGCCCAACAGATTGCAGGAAAATAGGGAGTCATTCATTGGTCAAGGCGCCGATTCTGAAGGGTCGCGCTGATACTGAACGGTCGCGCGGATTCCCAAGGATCGCGCTCGGTGCCCAATGGATTGCAGGGAAATGGGATGTCATTCAATGATCAAGGCACCGATTCTGAAGGGTCGCACTGATACTGAACGGTCGCGTGGATTCCTCAGGATCGCGCTTGGTGCCCAAAAGATTGCGGGGATGTAGCGAGTAATTCAATAGTCAAGGCGCTGATTCCGAAGGATCGCATTGATTGAATGCTCCTGTGGATTTCGAAGGATCACGCTCGTTGCCCAACGAATTACGGAGAAGTAGCGAGTTAATGTCCTCTCCTGAAAGGGTAGAAAGTGGCGTTGTTTCCAGGGGATTGCACTCAATCTGAAGGGAATGGTCGTGGATGTGACCAATAAATGGTCGTGGTTATCTTCCATAATGGATCGTCATTCACTTGCACACTGGATTGTGTTTTTCAATCGACAGTGGATTGTGACTGTCATTTAACGCTGGGTCTTGAATCGTTGAAAAAAGGAATTACAAGGACGACCCATATGATACTCTAGCCATGGCCATGATAACAAGAGAACCATGAGCCATGTTATATGGGTCGTTGTTGTTAGTTTATATGTGTCGTGGTTTTCTGTTGTGACATCCTCACGCAATCCGTTGGTAACATAGTGTGACCCTTCGGAATCAGCGCCTTGACTATTGAATGACCAGCCTATAAAGGTGGTACTTGGGCTTCATATTACTTCCATAAGAAAACCTGAACTAGAATCCTTATTTAATGCATCACCTTACGCGTTAATGGATTTTTTTGCTCCTTCATTCAAAATAACGGAGGATATGTTCGAAGAAGCCATTGGGTCCGTTTCTTAGTCTTCCTTTCTTAGTGATCCCTTCTCTTTTCCTCAGGGATGTTGCCAATCGTCCAATAGCCTAACGTCCTGCACAGACAGTTCCGAAGATAATTTCAGAACTCCAGCTACTCGACAATTTCAACGGGCACCCAGCCAGCAGAAAAAGTTTTTGAAGAAGAGTTCTCTGCAATGACATGGGACTACTTACATTTTTCTTCTACTTACCTTCAGCTTGGCAGCAGCGCTACACTTCAGAATCGGCGCGCCGCGTGATGAATTTTATCATTGTGCCCTGAACATCTACTAGGTTGTCGGTTACACGCTGTAAGGGGAAGAAACTTGCAGAGTCTTGGGCAACACTGAGCTTTTCTTCTGGCAATTACTGTGTTAAATAGGTCCTAGATGTAATTTTATAAGGGTGGCGGTATTCATGTAATATGGGTCGGAATAGGGGGTTTGATCGCTCTATTTATTTGTCAATGCTTCTCATTTGCAGGGCTTTATTCGTAATTAGTGTTTCGATCCTAAACGTTGGCTCGTGCCTAGAGATCTTTCTGGACATTTCTAAGAGGATGAAATGTTCAATCCCATTTCCAAGCATATTTATAACTAGGGAACAAGGCGTATATAAAGAGGAAGGTAATTGCTGATGTTGTTGAAGCACTGATCGGTGCATACCTCAGCAGAGGTGAAGTGTCTTCATTATTTTTCATGGAGTGGCTTAGCATGAAGGTCAATGTTGTCAACAAAAATTTCAAAAGACAGCCCAATGCTAGTGAAACCTGAGAGTTATGTGAATATTAGCCATCTTGAATCGCTATTACATTATGGATCTCGTGATCGATCTCAACGATAGATAGTTTTCTACCGCCGTCGTATTTATTTATAGGGACGGTGTGGTTGAGATAAATTGTCTAATGGGCTAGAATATGGAAATGTGTTTGATCTGTTCTCGTAAAAGTGTACGGAAAACTGCCTATTAAAGTTAGGACACGGCATACGTAGATATCGAATATCCCATGTATATATATATATATATATATATATGTGTGGTAGGTATGAACATGTGGAGGACATGTTCGAGCTATGAATTATTGCTGTCGCGAGAGTAGTTTTTGAGATATTTGCAAAAAGAACAACTGGAGCATCAGTGCTATAATATATGTCGTTGTTGTGTGTTAATATTGTCGTGGTTCATATATGCAATAGATCGTGGTTATCATCCATGCACGATTGTTGTTGTCAACAAGGGCTTTAAGAGAAATACGATCCTCATGTCATCGAAGCCATGATATATACGTAAGGGCAAAAACGATCCTCCATGTCACGGCAACCACGACTGGTTAAAGTGGTTATAAAAGCTATGTCTTCTTGTTATATTGTAAACCTCAGAGGAAGAAGTTCGCGGAGTCTTGCGCATCAAGGAGATTCTCTTCTGGCAATTGCTGTGTTATATGAGTCATGGTTACAATGTTACAAGGGTCGATGTTTTCATTCTACATTGTCGTAATTGTAATGGTATATGGGTTGTAATTCTCATGTTTTACGGATCGTGGCCGTCATGATGACTGGATCGGTGTAGTGGTAAGCAAGATTCCACAAGTGGATTTGGTCGTGTCTATCGTTAACAATGGATCAGGGACTTAACAACGGATCGTGGTTCTCAGTATATATGGATCGTGGTTTCCATGTTGTATGTCCATGTTCCTCAAACGGTCGTTGTTGTCGAGCACGATTCAATATAGACGAGGACCATGATTCCTTACAGCTGTGAACGATGACCAATTTAACATGAAATCTCGACCCGTATCAACTACGACTAGTTCGTCGCGCCACATCACGACCCATATAACAAGATAACAGTGACCCATATATCATATCACACAAGGTCCGTGTATCATGACAACCACGTTCCGTGTAACACAACAGCCTTATCGAATGATAACTGCGATAAATGCATCACATAAACCACGAACCGTTGAACACGACAGCCACGATTTTATAAGGCGACAAGCATGACACATTTATCGTTGCATTCATGATCCATTCCTCACGTACCATAACTCGCATGTTTTGTGGTTGTGATCGCTGTTGATGTGGCCAGTGGATCGTGGCTCATACGTTTTGTTGTTCGTTGAGTTGAATGACCCCATAACAGAAGCGGATTGCATCATGTCCCTTATATCGATGCCTGGGGAAATAAGACGACCACTTCCTGTCCCGTCTATCGATTGGGATGATC
The DNA here is from genome assembly GCA_030180095.1 of Magnolia changhungtana. Taxonomy (NCBI): domain Eukaryota; kingdom Viridiplantae; phylum Streptophyta; class Magnoliopsida; order Magnoliales; family Magnoliaceae; genus Magnolia; species Magnolia changhungtana. The sequence continues at coordinate 1,639,158 of JASAUF010000384.1, read as the reverse complement.
GGAAGCAAATTGTGTCTTACCCCGGGCAGGGATCTGTGGTGCCCACTGTGATGTAAGTGTTCTATATACGCCGTTCATCGCTTTTATAGGATCATTTTAAGATATGAGACATAAATTGAAGCACATGCACGCCGTTCATTGCTTTATTGCTATGTCCTTTGATTTAATCTTGAGTTTGTTCCTTTTCTATAGGAGGACATTCATAAGTTTCGAAGAACAATTGCATACGACTGTCTGCAGTTAATGAAGTGTACGGAAAACTGCCCATCAAAGTTAGGACATGGCAACCAGTAGATATCGAATATCCCATGTATACACACACACACACACACACACACAATGAGGTCGACCTCATGATAAGCTCCCATGAGGTCGAGCTGTGTGGGCCCCACCGTGATGTTTGGCAAGCATCAACACCGTGCATTTGATGGGTCCCCTTTAGTTTGTGGGATATCCCAAAAATATGCCACCACAATGGGTGGGCTGGAGTTGTGAACCACATCTTGGTGGGCCTAATAAATGATTATGAATGTTTTAATGGGAGGGGGACCCCTCTCAACCGTTGTATCTGGTGTGTCCCACCCAAGTCATTGATTGACTTGATTTTTAAGCCCGTGGCCCACCATGGAATGGTGCATCTGAATGGTGGATGAATCACAATAAAATCTCTAAAGATAGAGCATTTCAACTATTTAAAATTTAGTAATTTTCCTTTGCTATGGAATCGCCATGATTACCTTTGTGTAATCGAGTGATTAAATTGTTCAATCTAATTATTATTATTTTGGAATCCCCCATTCAAGAAGAGCCATATCACATAAATGAATTGGGTCATTAAACAAACTCTAATTTTAATAAATAAAGTCTAATGTATCATATTATAATACAGTGGATGCATTTGAGCCAACTTCAACATAAGATGACTATTGTCCAATAAATATGTGTGTTTAAGTTATCTAGATTGAACCCTAAATTAACTTTTTATAAATCATTTTTAAATTGAGTCTCGACCCAATTGAGTTTTTGTCTTTAAGTTTTTAGTTGGATATTTATTTATTTATTTATTCATGGATATTTTAGACTTTAAATATTCTAAAACAGAATTTAATGATGTATTGTTGTATGAAAGTGCAGAGAGGTGCAGATGCTTGTAGGACCATGGGTCGTGGTTGTGACGGAATATGGACCATGGGTTCTGGTAGGTATGGCTCGTTCATGTCGTATTACATGGGTCGTGGTTTGCATGTTGGAAGGGTTGTAATTGTAAGATGACAACCATGACCAATTAAGACCACAACCATGAACTCACGACCCTGGCCCATTATCAAGACAACCTCGAAACCATTAACCTAACAATCACAACCAATTAAGACCACAACCAAGAACCGATTAACAGGACAACCATGAACCAATTAACAGGACAACCACGACCCATTAAGACAACCACGAACCCATTCACATGAACGACCAGGACCCAAACTCCATCGTGACACGATCGTTTACCCATACATGGAATGTTCTGGGAAATGTAATGTAATGCAAGTGGAGAAGGACCGTTTACCTATGGGGGCGTGCCAAACAGACCTAGTGAACTTGTCCTGGGATATAGCAATCCCATGGATTTTAAACCGATCCACTGAAACCACCATCATTACCTTAAAATGCATCCCATCCCTCCTAATCCCATGGGATTCGCCCGGCCAAATAGGACCTTAATTTATGATAACCACGATCATTCACTTTGTTAAAAAATGACCCTTTATTACTTACAAGCAGGATCCAAATATGGTAACTGCCAAGAAATATACAAAATTACAACAACACGACCCATATGTCGTGACAGTCACGAACCACTAATTAATGTGAAACATGACCCATGTCGTCATTACACCACTCTTCCATGCAAACCACTACCAAACCTCGATTGGTGCCCGTTGAAGATGATTGTTCATGGGAAGACAGCCACGACCATGCCTCGCATCAAAAATCTAGCGCTGGTACTCGGTTTGCAGATTTTGCTTTCTTGATTACGACCCTTCACGATCAAAGGAACCAATGGTGGCAATGTCTTTAATCATTTGCTCCACACTATTTCTACATTCTCAACCACGGAAACAACGATAGCCAAATGAATATGGGTTTAAGACAATATCTTAGGCTCGATGAAATCAGTCTTACAGTGAAAGTGTGTTGCTGCTTGGCTACACCATGGCTTTCTTTCACAGCCCTCCCAGCAATCGCACGCTTTCTTTTTGGATTATTTCCCTTTATAATGATAAATCCACTCACCATATGAACAGTTCAGATTTCCTATAAACATCGTTGTCAGCTTCAAGCAGCTTTCAACGATGCATGTTTCTATTCCTAGTTTTTCATTTTATGCAGCCCATCTGAGTTATATGCCGCCTTGAATGGTTTTATATTGAGATCCCCCATTCTTTTGATCCCGATCCCAATTGATGCATGGCCAATGAACATATATCCTCAGAAACCTGCAAGGCAAGGAAAGGTTCACCATGAGTTTTTTTCCTTCTCTTCTCTCCTTTGTTTATTTTTTTTTTTGGTCTTTCTAGTGAACTTGAACAAGCTATCCTCTGTTAGAGACACATAACAATTTACATAATTACTTGCTTCTCATTTCTAAAACCAAGTATATGCACAACTATATATATATATATATATATATATAAACATGGGATTTTCAATATCCACGTATGCCATGTCCTAAATTTATTACATAACCATATGAACGGTTCAGATTTTCTATAAACATCGTTGTCAACTTCAAGAAGCTTTCAACGATGGATGTTTCTATTCCTAGTTTTTCATTTTTTACTGCCCACCTGAGTTATATGCCGCCTTGAATGGTTTTATATTGAGATCCCCCATTCTTTTGATCCTGATCCTAATTGATGCATGGCCAATGAACATATATCGTCAGAAACCTGCAAGGTAAGGAAAGCTTCACCATGAGTTTTTATCCTTCTCTTCTCTCCTCTGTTTATTTTTTTGGTCTTTCTAGTGAACTTGAACAAGCTGTCCTCTGTTAGAGACACATAACAATTTACATAATTACTTACTTCCCGTTTCTAAAACCAAGTCTATGCATAGCTATATATACACACACACACACACACACACACACACACACACACACACACATGGGATTTTCAATATCCACGTATGCCATGTCATAACCTATTTTCCCCTAGTTGGGTGCCCGTTGAAATTGTCAAGTTGGCGGAGTTTTGAAATTGTCTTCAGAACTTCATGTGGAGGGCGTTGAGCTTCAGGAAGAACGTAAACGTCCCTGAGGAAGGAATAAGGATCACCCATGAAGGAAGAACACGATAGGGGCTCTATTGTTTCTTCGAATATCTGCTCCATTTTTTTTTAACAAGAGGGCGTATAAATGTATGAATTGGCTTGTGGGACTATCACCAAAGTACCACTCTCATAGGATGGCCATTCAATGGTCAAGGCGCCGATTCCGAAGGGTCCCATGTGATTCGGTACAGTCGCACGGATAATGAAGGGTCGCGCTCGGCGCTCAATGTTTTATGGGGAACCATCGACCCTTCGTTATCCATGCCACCGCATTTATAGGTTGGCCAAACATCGAAAATGTCGCTCTGATTCTGAAGGGAAGGATCGTGGATATGAGGACACATATAACACGACCCAGTGTGTATGACAACCACGACCCTTTCATGTGATCGTGAATAACATGCATAGTGTATCATGGATTTTATCCACGTAGGATCGTGAAAATGACAATTAAGAACCATGACACATATGACCTGAAAACCACGACCCTTGTTACATCGCATCGCAACCCATATCACATTAGAACCATGATCCATATACATGTTATAACATCATGTATAACAATATACTTGTTAAATTGGTCGTGGAGCACAGTTGCCATGGAACATGGTTCTCGTCCGTGTTGGATCGTATTCAACAACCACGACCTTATGAGGAACACAACCCATACAACATGGACACCTCTCCAGGTGTCATGAGAACCACGACCATACAACTTGCAGAATCTTACACAACACAACCATGATCAAGGCAGCATGACAACCACGTCCATATAACATAACAACTATAGTGCATATAACATTACAATCACGACAATATAAAATGGCAACCTCGACCCCTACAACATTATAACAACGACCTATATAACGCAGTAACTGCCAGAAGTGAAGCTCGGTGATGTGCAAGACTTCGCTAGTTTCTTCCACTTAAGTTTAAATATATGAACCACGATTACATATATGAACCACAAAAGTATTAATACGACAACGACAACCAATATTAACATGACCAGCGATCCATTTGTTCCTTTTGCAACTTCCATCAACGACCAATAAATATATATAAATTGTCGTGGCAACTACGACCCATCGAACATTAACGCCACGACCATGTTTCGTATTTGATTTGATGTGAATAATTGGTCGTAGTTGTAATTTGTTATGGTAAGATCGTAACAAGATGCACTGACTTTTTGCACCAACCATTTACAACCACGATCATTATATCATGAAAACCACGACCTATATTCATCGTTCATATGGTTTTCTAAATGAAAGTATTAGATGGTCATGGCTGAGATGCATAAAGGCCCGTGATTATCATCCACGTTGGGTCATGGTTATCATGAAACATGGGTCATGACTGTCATTGGATAGGTCTTGATTTTCATGATACATGGATCCTGAAATGGATTGAAACATAGGTCGTTGTTGTCATGTGATAGTGGTCGTGCTATACATGAAGCAATGGTCGTAGTTGATGTCACTTTAAATTGGTCATTGTTCGCATGCATAATCGTTCATGTAAAAGGTGGATGAATCAGTACGAATGGTTTGGTAGAAAAATGAAGAGAACACGTTAAAAACCATAACCATGATAAAGAAAACATGACAACCACGATCAGTATAACATGGAAACTACAAACCAAATAGAATTACAATCACGATCCATATTACATGAAAACCGCGACACATAAAAAATTGCAACCTGGACCTATTTAACACAGTAACTGCAAGAAGAGAAGCTCAGTGTTGTGCAAGACTCTGCAAGTTTCTTCTACTTAAGTTTGCAAATGGTGATATAATCATATTGTAGTCCTTCCACTTAGGATTCAGTGTGACCTATCGGAATCGGCGGCACATGTAGTATACAACCGACAGCCCTCTGGATGTTTGGGGCTCAATGATAAAATTAATCATGCGGCGTGCTGATTTTGAAGTGTAGCGCTGCTGCGATAAACAAGCTAAGTAGAAGAAAAAGGTAAGTAGTCCCATGTCATTGTAGAGAACTCTTCTTCAAAAACTTTTTCCGCTGGCTGGGTGCCCGTTGAACTTTTCGAGTGACCGGAGTTCTGAAATTGTCTTCGAAACTGTTTGTGAAGGCCGTTGAGCCCTGAGGAAAGAGAAAGGATCACTAAGAAAGGAAGAACGAGAGACAGACTCAATGGCTTCTTCAAACATCTCCTCCATTGTTTTGAATGAAAGAGCAAAGAAATCCATGTACGCGTAAGGTGATGCAATAAATAAGGATTCTGATTCGGATTGGATTGTAGAAGTAATATGAAGCCCAAGTGTCACTTTTATAGGCGATCATTCAATGGTCAATGCGCTGATTCCGAAGAGAGGTGCTGTGTTACCAAAGGATTACGTGTGGATGTCACAGTGCAAAACAACGACACATAAAAATTAACAACAACGACCCATATAACATGGCTAGTGGTTGTTATAACGGTCGTGGTTATAATAGCATATGGGTCATCCTTTCCATTCCTTTGTCAATGATCCACGACACAAATTACATGACAACCACGATCTAACATGAATAAATAACATGATCCAGTGTGCATGTAGATCACGATCCATCACGAAAGATAACCACGATTGTTCCTTTCAGATTGAGCGCAAACATCCGAAAATAGCACCACATTCTACTTTTTCAGGAGAGGACATTAAATCACTACTTCCCCGCAATTCGTTGGGCACCGAGCATGATCCTTGGAAATCCGTGCAACCCTTTGTAATTGGCGCCTTGACTATTGAATGACTCGCTCTTCCCCGCAATCTGTTGGGCATCGAGCCCGATCCTTGAGAATCTGTGTGACCCTTCTGAATATATGTCTTGACCATTAAATGACTCGCTCTTCCCCGCAATCTGTTGGGCACCGAGCGTGATCCTTGAGAATCTGTATGACTCGCTGCCGTTCAGAATCAGTGCGACCCTTCGGAATCAGCGCCTTGACCATTGAATGACCACCCTATAAGAGCGGTACTTCATCAAGCTTATTGCAACACCTTTCTCATTAATCTACTTTCTTCTCCCTTTCATTCAAAATAATGGAATCGATGTTCGAAGAAGCCATCAATTCTGTATCGCCTCCTTCCTTTAATGGTGATTTCATTTCTTTTCGCGGGGATTTGATTATTTTCCTGCAGCCACACCGCCCCCGCAGAAAGATCTGAAGACGATCGTGACATGTCTTTCGACCCTTAGTAATCAGCGCGCCCACATGATAATAAGTTCTTGCCATACAACATGACAATCAGGACCACAATCACAACACAGTAGGAAGGACAATCTCTTCAACGGGACTCAGTGAGCTGGAAAAAACACTGTCGATAATGTCTTGTTTAAGACTGACCTTCTCAATAGAGCTTTAGATCAGGCTAAAACAGGACATTCTTGCCAGAGTTTTTTCCGCTGACTGAGTACCCGTTGAAGAGAACTGCTCTTAGGATCATCACTGTGAATATGGTCTTGGCTGGCATGTTAAATCTGTCGTGGTTGTCATGCTTGAAAGGAAGTAGTCCGATGGTTTGTTTATCTTGGTTGTCATGTTAAATGGGTCGTGGCTTACATGTTGCATGTGTCGTTGGCTGCTCGAAGGGTCGTGGTGAATATGAAGGGAGTTGTTGTGTTGAATCTCAAGGGAAGGTCGTAGTTATTAACTGTGTTATATGGATTGTACTTGTCATGGATTGTTGTTTTAATGCTATACTGGTCGCGATTTTCTTGCTATATGGGTCATTGTTTGTAATTTTACATGGCAGTACACATTAACAATGTTATGAAATTATAAGGATCGTGGTTGTCATCCGATATTTGTCGTGGTTTGAATGGCAGAAGTGCTGCGGAGATGACTAAGGTCTTGTGGTTCGACCAGCCTGTATGGGTCTTGGTTGATGTGCTAAATTGGTCATGCCTGGCAACCTCTATGGGTCGGGTACGTTACCTAACATGGGTCGTCGCTGTCTGCTAATTTCATGTGGTGTGTTACACCTTATATGTTGGTCAACCCACATGAATTCTGCCGACAACTAAGGAAATGTAATGTAACAACCACCACCCACATAACCTTACAACATCTACCAAATAACACTAGAAAACGACCCATGTAATTTAGCAATTACGAACCATTTAAATGGATCATGGTTATTGTATTATGTCAATCGTGGTTGCCTTTACTCTTTAACAGTTTAACCCTCCTGTGTTGGATGTCAACCACGATCCAACTGGATAATACGTTGCTGAAGAATAGGACTATCTAACTACGCCGCCTTCTATTTTTTATTTGGGTTAGCTTGTTAGTACACACCCTTGTCAGTACACACTTCATGTTAGCCACCTCCACTAGGGATTGAGACTAATGTTTTATGGGAAAGTAGCGACTTTAGGGCGATTGCGTGTAGAAGAAGAATGTGACATTGTTTCCAGAGTTGTCATCCACGACCATAATTAAAATAATATGGGTCGTGCTGAACATGCAACAGATGCGACCAGTATAACATTAAAACACGATGCATAACAAACACGACCATATTACATGACAACCACGACACATGACAAACAGGACCATATAACATAATAGAGAGGAGCAATATAGCATGACAACTATGACCCAGTGTGTCTTGAAGCACACGACCATTTCGTGTGATCATGAATAACATGCTCGATGGATTGTTGTTTTTATCCACGATGGACCGTGAATAAAAACACGAGAAGCATGACGCATGTGACCCTAAAACCACGACCCATGCAACATATGCACCACGACAAATATAACACCAGAACACGATCCATATACATGTTATTACACCATGAATAACAATATACTAGTTAATTTGGTGGTGGCGCATAGTTGTCGTGGATCGTGGTTCTCGTCTGTGTTAGATCGTATTCGACACCACGACCTTTTTTTTTATCACGACACAAAGTTGTCGTGGATCGTGTGTGTGTAATATATATATATATATATATATATATATATATATATATATATATATATCCTAACCTTTTTTCCCGCTGCCTAGGTGCCCATTGCATTTGTCGAGTTGACGGAGTTCTGAAATTGTCTTCAAAACTTTCTATGGAGGCCGCTGAGCTTCAGGAATATCGTGAACGTCCCCGAGGAAGGAGTAGAGATCTCACCCATGAAGGAAGAACGCTTAGGGGCTCTATTGTTTCTTCGAATATCTGCTCCATTATTTTGAACGAGAGGCAAATAAATGCATGAATTGGCTTGTGGAAGTGTCATCAAAGTACCACTCTTATAGGATGGTTATTCAATGGCCAAGGCGCCTATTCCAAACGGGCGCGCTGATTCAATGGAGAAAGGGTATAAACTTGTCTCGGAGTCGACCCATGAATTTGGGTCATAGACACTTTTCAAACAGACGAGTGAACTTGACTCTCTGACAACTCTCAACTCGTCCTCTTCAGCATCGGTTAGAGCTCGGTGGAGTTCACGGAGCCCCTGACGAAGCTCTATTACAGGTAGAGCTCTGTCTGGATCTGCTATATCGTAGCATGGTCTGCCTTCCTCACTCAGTTGCGGGGTAACAATGTTGAGTTATAATAAAATGACCTATTATCTATGGAGTTCATAATATAATGACGATTTAAACCACGATCCAAATGTAATTCCACGTACAATTGCGCCCGTAGTGCAGCATTCTCATCTTTAAGATGGGTCATCACAGCTTCAAAACTAGAGACCTGGCTAATCCCAACCTCAAAATTGAAGCTGTTGACATTAACCACGATCTAAGGTGGAACACAGCAACGACCAATTTTTCATTTCAAACACAGTTATTGCTTCTACCTCCTCTCTGAGCTTCATTCACGTAAGCATTCTCATGCCTAAGAGGACTCGTTGAATGGGCAAGGGCATGTAACAGCGACCCTCACTTGATCATGACCACTACCTAAAAAGGAACACAACAACGACAAAATATGACAAGGGAAAATTTCAATTTTATATACCTTTATTCGTTGTATTTCCTCCCTAGGCTGCCTCGTCTGCTCTAGCAGTGGAGCATTATCTACAATCAGAGAGCTGGTCGAAAGAACATTGTCCTGTAATGAAATCATATATCAGAAATGGTTATTACGGCCACTGGAGCCTTGTTGTCGTCCATAGTGGGTCATGATTCACATCCATGGAGGTTCGTGAAAGTCACGAACGATCCACTATGTATGATAATCACAATCCACATTGGATGCGAATAACGATCGTAATGGATGATAATAACAATCCACACTGAACGATAATCACGATCCACGTCGCGTAGAAACCACGTCCATTGTCTAGATAGAAGACTAACATGTAGTGTCGATCGCGACTCATCAACTATTCAGTATGTATGTTAACCACGACCCCCTGGTGTATGATAACAATGATTCAGGATAGATTCAACTTCATATACCTTCATTGTCTGGATCTCCTCTTTGAGTTGCTTCACTAGCTCCTGCAGTGAAGAATTGATGTCCTCTCTGATTTGCTTCACCTGCTCCTGCAACAAAGCATTGATCTCCATCCTGAGTTGCTTCACCTGCTCCTGCAGTGAAACATTGACCTCCTCACTGAGTTGCTTCACCTTCTCCTGTAGTGAAGCATTGATCTCCTCCTTGAGTTGCTTCACCTGGTCCTGCAGTGCAGCATTGATCTCCTTTATATGCTGCTTCACCTTCTCCTGCAGTGAAGCATTGATCTCCTCTCTATGTTGCTTCACCTGCTCATGCAGTGAAGCATTTTCTGCACTGAGAGGGGTGATCTGTGTTTCTCGACCGTATTGGGTCGTGGTTGACAGACATGTTGGTGAGAGCTTCGATAAAGGATAGGGTCGTGGTTATTATGACCAATGGGGCGTGGTTGACATCTATGTTAGGTCGTGGTTCAATCACACGAACCATCGTGGATGAACACCACGATCCATTGTGTACAATAAGAATGGTCCATATTACATCTAAATCACGAACCATGTTTCACGACCCTAAGCCATGAATGTTGTGTCGTGGACCCTAGGCACATGAAAACTACGACCCATCCTGTATGATATTAACAAACCTCAAGCTTATGACAAGCACGATCCATTTTTCATTTTCCTTTACATGAGCTATTATTAAATAGGTTAGATGAAGCAAGGTGATTTCATGTACGTGTTTTGTATTAATATCATCTCTCTTCGATGTCACTTCTCATAAAGATGCATAATCCTCCATTAGGTGCTTTATTTCTACTCGAGACTCGTTAATCTGCTTCAATTCACCCATTGGTCGTGGTTCAACGACACAAATGATCTTGGTTAGCATACACATTGGAAAGTAAATAACATGCAACAAAGTTGATGAATCAATAAATTAATAAAATAAGTACATATATTATAGTTCACATCACATTATCACAAGCAACAAAAAATAAAAAAAAATGTCATCGCCAGCCTCAGCCTCATCCTCAGCCAGTAGGGACGAAGGTGGATCGACGACGATTGTGACCTATTCGTTTGCATCTCAAGCATTTGGGTGTTGGCCCATCTTCTCGCTGGGATGTAATTCGAACCTTCACCTCGTCCAAAATGTCCCGTGTAAACTGGCCGCCCATACACTTCATTTCCCTTAGATTCACTCATCGGTCATTCCCCGTGTGGTGATATACTTTCGAGTTGCCTCACCGTACACAACTTTATTTATCAAATCGAACTCAACCGACGCAGTCTTCGTAATCTTATGGTAATGAAGCACACTAGGTCCTAATCTTATGGTAATGAAGCACACTGGATCGTGGTTCTCATACACGTTGGATCGTGGTAATGAAGAACACTGGGTCGTAGTTGTATACGAGCCATATCCCTGACGAGCATGGTCCATATAACGTCACTTCCGGGGTCGTGACAGGTGGCAGCCACAATCCAAATACCGTCAAAAACATGATGTCGTGGCTGTTTACCATCCAATGGTGGGGGTTTGATCAAGGTGTGCCCTATGTTCGGCTCTCTTTCGCGTGACCGCCAAAGTACCTCGGCTTCCCGACTCTGTCCTTCATCTACTTTTGCAGGTGGCTACATACAGTTGAAACAAAATGAAATACAAACCTTGCGGTGGAAAACGGATTAAGACGAGAGAAGGGAAGAGGAGAAACAACGTCGCTCTCCTGCTGTTGGTCCTTAGATCTTGGCTTCTCTAGGAAAACAAAAGAAGAGGAAGGAGGGTCTTTCAAATGTACATTAGTGCGACATCTGTCCCATCCGAAGCTCATGGTGCAGGTGATCGGTGGTCTGTGGGCCCCAGCATGATGTATGTGCTTCGTCCATGCCGTTCGTGCAGTTTAAAATATCATTTTATGGCTCGAACCCAAAAACGAGAGTGGTATAACTATCGGGTGGACCACACTACAGGAAAATTATAGTTATTGGATATCCACCATTAAAACCCCCTAGGGCCCACCATGATTGGAACATGATCGTTTTTGGTCTATTATCATGAAATGATCTGTTGAAATATATAGACGGCATGGATGAAACACGTACGTGGTGTCGGGGCCCACAGAGCGCCGAGCACCAACAATTGTCAGGTGTCCTGGGGAGTAGCCTATTCATCCGTTTCTCGAGGGTTGAACAGCGGGTGACTTCCGCTTCAGTCCAGGACCATACAATTCCCGAACCATAGTCAGGGGCATTTTCGTCTGAAACAGGGTCCAAAAGCTGTCAGAAGGCCCTTTAGGGAAAATGTGGAGTGCCGTAGCGATCGAGGTAATTGACTCAAACTTTGAGGCATGTACGGTCAATTTCCCGACCTGAAATGACACGAACGGGCAAAATGGATGGACAACATGGATATAAAACACATACATCACGTTGGGCCCCACAGCACCCAGTACATCGACACACCGCTGCTGAGCACCACCTGATCCGCGTCCCATGTATACTCCCAACCTTTAAGAGAACGAGGATTGCCACTGACGCTGTCAGTAGCCAGGTGGCTACTGGACAGTGGTCTGTGGGCCCTACCACGATATGTGTTTTATCTGCACTGTTCATCTAGTTTTTTCATATCATTTTAGTGTATGAACTCAGAAATGAGACAGATCCAAATCTTGAGTGGACCACACCACAAGAAAACAATAGTAATTAAAAACCCACCATTAAAAACTTCATAGGGCTTACTGTAATGTTTATCTTCCATCCAACCTGTTGAAACCTCCATGAAGAGAAAACGAAAATACCAGCTTCATCCAAAACTTTTGTGCCCCGTAAGTTTTCAACGCATACATCGTAGTGAAGTCCAAAACCCATTTTTAGGCTTGTATTATAAAATGAACTGGAAAAATGGATGGCGTGGAGATATATAATGACACCAACTGTTGAAATATTCCAATGTCACTATCATGTTTATCTTCATTCAACCTATTCATGAGATCACACACGCAAGGATGATGGGAAAACACAAATATCAGCTTGATCTAAAACTTCTGTGTTACTCAAGCCCTTCTATTTCCCGTGGTGTGGTCTACATAAGCTTTGGATCTGCTTAATTTTTTTGGCTCATGCCTTAAACTGTTTTGAAAAGCGTGGATAAAACACATATGTCATAGAGGCCCACATAGTTTTACCACGTATACACAGTAACAACGTCCGTGCTGTGTTTTCGACGCAAGCGGAGTCGGAACATGCTCCTCCTTTACTAAAAGGAAAAAAAGGAATGTTTCATGCTGAAAGGGACATGAAGTCCCGTTTAGTAGTCCGCGATGTTAACTCAAAATGCTGTCCGCTAACCGTATAGGGTACGTGGGGCCCACTATAACCTTTAATAATCGTGACCTCTCATCTGTGGGCCTATCTTGGGATGGCCTTCTGTGCAAAAACTTCACACCGATAAGAGAAATCCAGCTGTTCATCTAATGGACATTTGCAAATGGCATTTGAACTGCTTGCCTTGTAAGTTTTAACCATTTGCTTGCATGGCAAAGTAGAACCTTCGGGATTGTTGCATCTGTGACCATACAAGGTGAGGCCCACTGGATGAACTGTCCAGATCATTGAGATGTGTCCCATGTACGTCAGAGAGTATCATGGACCACCATCTAGCGTAGCTTCCAACCTCCCTTTTTCTCAAAGGACATTGCTAGGCAAGATGTAGTAAATTGGTCACGAGAAGGGGAAACCAAATGAAGGTGTAGAAAGACCATTTGCTTGGACTTTTTGCAACCTACCCATAAAGAGCTTTAGCCTATTTAAACCATCTGGTTCATCTTGGATCCTAATATCAAGTCAGTTAAAAGCTGTATATACACATCAAAGCCAGTGTATGATCTTCTCCTAGTTAATTAAGTGAAAGGCTTAACAAGCTGAGAGAAGGTACAAGGCCACAAGCAACAGCATAGAAATTAATATGGGTGTTGATGCCTTTCTATTGGTTCTCTTGTTAGGGCCAGCACTTGCTGTTGTTCTTCTAAATTTCTTGTTTGCCAAAAAAGAGCTGAGAAACATACCCAATGGGAGTATGGGATGGCCTCTCTTGGGTGAAACACTTGGCTTTCTGAAGCCACACAAATCAAACACACTTGGGAGTTTCCTACAAGACCATTGCTCCAGGTGAAAATAAATAAAAAAATCATCCTTTAAAATTCTTCCTTCTTCTTCTAATGATTTCCTTATCCATATTCAGTGCTTGAAATTGTGATGAATTTCATGTAGTTACAGCTAGCATTTGCTATAGTAATTTTCCTTTATAGTTAAACTAAATTCCATGTGTTTTTTCGTTTTTCTTTTTCCGTTGCATTGAAACGTTTCGTTGTGGGAAGGTATGGAAAGGTCTTCAAATCGCATGTCTTTGGTTCTCCCACCATCATTTCCTGCGACCATGAGCTCAACTCTTTCATCCTTCAAAACGAAGAGAGGCTGTTCCAGTGCAGCTACCCCAAGCCCATTCATGGAGTTCTTGGGAAGCTATCAATGCTCGTCGTGATTGGCGATGCACATAAAAAGCTCAGGAGCATCGCTCTCAGCCTCACAAACACATGGAAGTCGAAGTTTGAATATCTCCACGATATCGAAGAGCATGCAATATCAATAATGGAATCTTGGAGAGACAGGAAGCAAGTCATCTTCTGCGAAGAAGCGAGAAAGGTGAGATATATGCTGTATGTCATGCCAGTTCAAGCTCTTCTTCAATTATCTGATGCATGTCATGCCAGTTCAAGCTCTTCTTCAATTATCTGATGCATGTCATGCCAGTTCAAGCTCTTCTTCTCTTCTAAGTTGTATGTCTTCATTCCCTACAGTACACATTCAATGTTATAGTGAAGCAGATACTAAGTTTGAAGCCAGAAGAGCCACAAACAGCAATGATATTAGAAGACTTCCTAACCTTCATGAAAGGATTGGTGTCTTTTCCATTATACATACCTGGAGCTCCATATGCAAAGGCTGTAAAGGTACTAACCATAGTAGTAAAATAAAAATAAATAAATAAATAAAGGAAATACTATTTTTTTGTTTTTTTTCTTAATAATTTTCTTCACTTGTTTTATTTCATTTACAAAGCTGGTGTTGAGTTGTTGCTTTTTATTTCTCACTTCATGTTTTGAGTGGCCTTATGCAGGCAAGATCTAGGATTTCTTCCACTGTGAGAGCAATAGTAGATGAAAGGAGAAAAGGGGTTGTGGGAAGTGAAAAGGGAGACTTTCTAGATGTACTTCTGTCAAATGGCAGTTTGAGTGAAGAAGAGAATGTGAGTCTTGTGTTGGATCTTCTACTTGGAGGTTATGAAACTACCTCCTTGCTCATGTCTCTAGCTGTTTATTTTCTTGGAAGCTCACCAACTGCTCTTGGACAATTAAAGGTACAACCATCTCCACAAATCTATTCAACTTCTTGGAGAGAGGGTAACTGAGAGATGCAAAAGCTACTCACAAGAGTAGAATTTCACACATGCCAATGTGCACATGAGATTTGCACCATTCATCGTGTGGGCCCAAACATGTAACTGTTGTAAGCAGAAAAATCAGCCTAATCAACTTACCAGCTACTCTATATTTGAACGTATAAAATGGTCAGTTAGAAAATTAATTGGACCAGCAGTTCACATACGACATAAATGAGGACCCTTGATGATTTAAACAGCATGATTCTTTGTCCACTAAACAAGTCAGTTGGGCCCCACCCGATGAACGACTGGTTCTTGTATACTTTCATGCTACGTTGGCACATGTGAGGAGAGTAGACAGACGATAAGCCTTAGAAGGACTCAGAATATATAAAGAAAAAAGTAGCAATGGGCAGTTTTAACAATGACAGGAAGAGCATCACGCAATAAGGAAGAGAAAGGAGAAAGGAGAACACCTAAACTGGGAAGATTACAAGCAAATGGAATACACACAAAATGTAGGTTCTTAATGGTTATCAACTGCCTTTCTATACCAACTCAGAAAAATTAAAATAAGAATCATAATATTTGATTTTAAAACCATGCAGGTGATAAATGAAGCTCTAAGATGTGGAAACATTGTCAAGTTTGTTCACAGAAAGGCTCTCAAAGATGTCCAGTTCAAAGGTATTTCTACATCTCATTTTTTAGTAACCTATAGTATATATTAGAAATTTTTTCAAGGTTGGTACCACAACACTAGCAAATAATTGCTAACATGCCATCCGTGTGTGACATCGAAGCCATCAAGAAGGTTGGTCCCACCCTGACATCACTTATTGAGAGAATCAAGCTGCTTCAGTCATCAAGTGGGCCACACTTTTACTTTGGATCCAATTGGATGCCGACCATTGTTTTCTACATGTGGCCCATATATATGATGAGATGATTAGTTTGATTTTTGCATGGGGTGTTGTTCTTCATGTTTGGAATAAATGGGATAAAGCTTCCTAAAGCTTTTTATGGCTCATCTTAACAAGACATGCTACTTGACAAGAATGACCATAAAAGAATGCAATTTTCTCACAAATATCATAAAGAGAAACCTTCTTTTAAGGTGACTTTGGTGTGCGGTTCGCACCCCGTAATGAATGGGTGTCTAGAGGGGATGACATCCTCAAAACCGTGTTGTCTTGCATCTGCACTCTTTTTCATGGTATGAAAATGTTCTTTAAAAAAATAATAATAATAATAAATAAATAAAAGAGGAGAAAATCAATATTTAATAATATCTAATTATTTTTTTCATTTTAAAGAATTGTTATTGGATGGCCTACTGCATTGTAGTATCAGGCATCCATGTAGACGTACATGTAATGTAGCTATTAAACGAGAGCTGTGGGTAATGCAGGGTATTTAATCCCCTCTGGATGGAAGGTTCTTCCGGTCTTCAGCGCAGCCCATCTTGATCCATCTCTTCATGAAGATGCCTCTGAATTCTGTCCTTGGAGATGGGCGGTATTTCATCTTTCCTTCTCATGTCATGCATGCACATGCACTTACACATAAATAGTTTATACGTATATATTGTAATGAGAATGGATCCCCTTCGGAATACCCTACCTTAATAGACGGAAACTTATTAGAAGTTTTCCAGTGATGAGAGTACATCAGTACCATGAAAATGGTATGCTCCACCATGAAGATTACCTTTTTTTCCAGAATTAGGCTGATTCGCTTAGTAGATGGGCCACACTTGTATGTTGAGATAGACCGTTTGTTGTCCAGTAATTTCAACAGCAAATGTATAAGGCCTAGTAATTCTTAGTTCGAGATACTAAAATCCAGCAAACGAACAGCTCCTTAATATATGTCCATTTACGTACCAGTAAATGTATAGGTAGGCCTATTTCTGTGTGGATGCATACATCTAGACATTCATGAAATACATCTACGTTAGCATTAATATATATATGCCTAAATACAACTTATGAACATAAGCACACATGCATATATGCTGGCATGAATCACTATATGATGTGAATGCAAGCAGTTTATACACACACACAAGATTAATGAGAAGATTGTACAGTTTGTCAGATGGGATGCAAGTTGAACCCGGGTGGCGCAGTGGACCATGCTGTCTTAATAGTTTATACAAGTGGCGTGAGTTATTGTCAACAAAGTCTCCTGATCTAGTGGTCACATTCTGAACTGGCCTGCAGACTATTCTCCTTTTCATCGTACCACTTAAGAATGTCTGGGATGGGAATGTTCTATACCCAGCTGGAAGGATCGGATCGCATCGAGATGGACCCTAAAAAGGAAAAAAGAAAAAGAAAGAAAAAACATGCAACAATGAACACACTTTTACAAGGTTATTCCACGCGCGTGTGGAGCCATACATGTAGGGAGCATGTGTCATCACGTGACTACAACACGTGTGAATCTTAGCTTTCAATCAAGTGAGGTATATTCGTTACATATTATGTCGTGAAATTCAGGCTATTTCACACCTTAGGTGGGTCGTACCATGTCAAAACAAATAAATGGCCACAGAAAAATAAATAAATAAATAACCCTCAATTTGCTTCGTACATTGTCATCCACATGAAAAGTAAGAATATCTCTCACTTATTTTTTTTTAAGGTTGAAAACTTAATCATTTTCAACCTGATGGATAGGACACACGTGTTTTACATTTGTACGTGTGCCTGCATGTGCATGTGTCAAGGGTTAAAGGCTTGGTTGAGTCGGACCACCCTGGCCGAGTCAACCCATGTTAATTTACAATGCTGATTTTGGACTCAACCGAGTCCAAGTCCACCTACTATGTGGTCTGTGTACGGCTAAGCAGGCCCGTAGCAAAACTCATACATACTGTGTCATATTAGCAATCTCGTTCTTCAAAGTTTCTCCTAAAGAAATTTCTGGTGATTGTTTCCAAGTTGAAATTTTCATTTTCCAAGAATGTTATCGAAATTAGAAATGCTATGGCTAGAGCTAGTAAAACTGAACGAATGGGACAGCTTTCATGTGAAGTGTTTTGAATATATTTTTCCCTGTTTCTTTATTTACTTATTTATTTTTAATACTTGGATAGAGCTTTGCTAAGCCCCGCTATCATGTACACAATTAGGGTTGTCAATGGGTGAGGTTCGGGTCTTCCCAGGTCCAGGTCTAATTGTTTAAAGCCCAAACCTGGATCTAGTTGGTTTGGGGTACCCATGAGGTCTTTGTATCTAGGTCTTGAGTTGGGTTCAGTACAAATTAAAGCCTTTTCATGCTTGGGCTCACCTTTCGAAAGTATTAAATGGTACACACATGCAACACTTTAATTAATATGTTCATAATGCGCAAGTCACTCTCCTGCATGTGTGCAGTTTTGGAAACTTTTTTTTTTTTTTTTGCTAGAATAATCAATACATATTAAATGAATACATTTTACTACTAAAAATAACTAAACCTTACCTAGACCCCACTTACTTTAACACGGTCCACATGCACACAATCCAATCCCAACACGACCTGAACATAGACCAGGTCTAAAGGCTAAGGCCCAAATTTATTACCAAGAAATGGGAACCAGACCCGTTAAAATCTAGTTGGGATGTCCATTGCTGGCACTATGTATAAGGCACCTCATCTACACCACATCACGTGCCACTGTGGCAGATAGGTGTAACATACAAGTTGTATATCATTTGGGCTTTTTTCAATACTATGTCATAAAAATAAAGATAGTCAGCTCAAAAGGTTGGCATTACAAAAGAAGGGACAGATGAACAAACATTAAAAAAGTTCTTCCAAGCCCTCTACCTTTTTTTAAAAATAATAATAATAATAATAATAATAATAAAATAATAATAATAATAAAGAACCTGAGATTCTATTGACTGGAATGTGGCGAAATTACAGCCTAGTAACTTCGGGCGGGAAACAGAGGAAAAAGATCTGCCCCACCTATCATATGCTATACAAAAAAGCCCAATGACCCAGCTGAACAAGAAAACAGAAAAACAAAAAACCAACAGGGACCCAAAATCAAAAGGGAAGGAGGGACTAGTGCTGAGGCCTAGGAGCGTGTTCTAAGCCCTCTACCTACTTCTAGCATTGATGCTCATAAGAAAAGCAGACCAACCAGATTTTTTGGGTCAGATGATCTACATGTTGTCATGTTAATTGGATTTTCCAAAACTCAAGCCCATAACAAACAATGAAAATCCACTGGGACCTCTAAATTCACGTGGGCTTAATTGGTTTTATTTTTGGAGCATCCAAATTTCATGGTGGTGTAACTCTTTTTTGTGGCAGACAAACATCACAGTGGACCCCATGTCAGCCCTTGTAGAATAAGCTTTTTCTACAAGGACCTGCAGAGGAGCCAGCCCATGAGAATTCAGTGGTATTTTCCAAATTCTTTATTCATTCCCTAGTGGCCATTTTGGTAGACACCAAAAGTCATCAGTTCATTACATTCTAGTTGATCGTAATTTTGCACGAGTGTTGGCTATCATGATAATTGGTAATCCATACCAAAAAGAAATATGATCTCTAGTGGCAAATTTACAATCAAAGACTTATATTTATGATATGATTATCCACCTATTAATTATCTAATTATAATTATATCTTAATAATTTTATAATACTTAATTTTTTTTTACGCACTTGGATAAAGATCCAAAGAAAATAAGTCATTTAAATGATGATAATGCCCTTTTTAATATTACCTAATTTGTTTTGTTTATGCTGCAATCATTTTCTCTCTCAACCCCACACTTGGCACTAAGCTTCTTGTCTGATTTTTATATTTAGCTGTTCGTTTGTATTTTCCTTTCATCCAGATGAGTCAAATCCGATTAATGGTTGGCCTCCCATATCCATTAATCCCTATGGTGTGGGACACCTGAGTTATGAATCCGGTTTGCTTTTGTCCACATGGCCCAGCTTTGAGGTGCACGCCTTATGGACAGGACATGGATTTCCGACAGACAACATAGTGGGCCCACCAAGCTCGAGTGTCTGTACTTTATGAAAACAGTTTTGGCAGAAGATTCTCCTCCCACAGGAATGGAAAGCACTTGATTTTGATAGGATGCATTGCAGTGGTTGATTTCCGCCACTGGATTCCATCCTTAGATTGATTTGAACTATACATGTTCTCAGGTATGCCACATCTTAAGGAAGAGATAGGATTGACCATGGTTTATATTACCATCTAATTCATTCGAAGGAGTCTTCACACCAAGATGAAGTTACTCTTCAAAAATTATGCTGTTCTGAGACTCAGGTTGGCTAAAGCATGTGAATTTAAAGGTTTTAGACATTTTTTCTTTATTTAAATTATTTTAGTTTTGGATCAACTTGATGTTTGGGATCAAGACTTGAAATGGGCCAATTCATCTGATGGACGAGGTTGATCTTATCTGCATGAGATTGTTTATCCTTGTCTGTCTCTCATATCCTCCAAGCCTTTTACTCCTTAGAACTAGGTTTTAATGGAAGGGGTAAATTGTTGAATCTTTAACCAAGTGTATGAAATAAGTATTATAAAAAATTTAAAAGTTCAACTATAATTAATAATTAATAGGTTAATACCAATAATTATTATATGGGAAATTAATATAGCTGTTGGACTGTATTTTTTTCCTTTTTCTATTACATGATTACGATTACTTAAAGAGAAATGCTCCTTTGCTTTAGGAAGAGTACCGTTGAGTTACATTGGAACCTTAGACAGCCCAATGAAACAACATGAAACAGTAAGTAACATCCTTGATGGTTACCATGCAATCAATAGTAGAATCGAGTCCTGACCACGTGTCATAAGCCACCATGCATGAATCACTTTAGTGCTATGATCCATCCACCATTGATTTGACCTTATTTTCTATAACAACCTTTTTCCCAACCATGAATGGGATTATTAAAAGTGCCCTAACAAGAGATGATTCTTTAGAATCATAAGTAATGCATGTTGAGCGGTAATAAATTGTTATGCATATTTATTGTGTAAATAATCTTGACTGTCCATATTAAAGACCATTGATCAAATGGTTAATATATTGTCTCTTAGAGCATTTATCTTAATTAAAATGAGATGGATTCTTTTTTTTTTTTTTTGGTTTTGTTTTGTTTTGTTTTGTTTTATCACTTATCAGATACAGACATAGCATCACGTAGTATTGTTTGCATGTATGTACAAATATTTAGATATACATGTCCACATACTGAGTATACATGCATATTGCATAATTCACAGATACATCTCGATACATTTTGGAGATGGGCAGACAGCAAGTCTTTAAAAAATAAAAAATTAAAAAAATTCCCATGCATGCTTTCTCACACGTACAAATTCATTTAGGCATGCGTAAATACAACACACGCATACACACACAAGTTGCGTGCGTGCTTGTAATGCCATGATGCTATGTCAGGGTCGTGCAACATCCAAAAAAATAGCTCCTTTTGGTGGTGGACCACGCCTATGTCCTGGGGCCGAACTAGCTAAAGTAGAGACTGCTTTCTTCCTACACCATCTTGTACTTAATTTCAGGTAACTTTTCATCATCACTCACCATTATAAGTTAAAAAGAGACTTGCAGAGATCACTGGAAACCATTTCCAAATGGTGGGGAATCATCTACCTAGTAGTTGTTACACAAATTTACACATGATCAAGGCCGTTTAAATTGTGGGGATCACCGTGGATGGAACATGGCCAAAAATATCATAGTGATCGAACAGTCTTAACCATCCAAATGGTAGAACTGAAACGAACATGTTCCTTACCATTCCGACCAGTTGAAAAATTGGACGGTTAAGATCATCAGACCGATATGATTTCAGGATCTGCTCCTTCCACGGTGAGGCCAACCACTTGGACGGTCCTCATTTCTTTATATGCATTCCAAATGTAAAATTGTGGAGTCAACACCATCTTTTAAATGTTGGTGAACTATCACGGTAGCCTAGCCATGATAAAGGATGTTCGTGGGGCCCTTTTACCTTTTTGCCCCACCCATAACATCATGGGATGTGCCATGCCGTGGACCTACGTGCATCATGGAGGATATGTACCATTTCAATGGGTGGTAATGCTTCCCAACCCCGCAATGAAAAGAAAGGAAATCTTTGATACTCTGTCGGAGTGTTATGAATAATACGCAGGCACATAGAAATTCCGCATGTGGCGTAAAAGGAATTCAAATTAAGCCATCCAAATATGGAGTAGAAGTTTAGATGTAATAATGAACCAAAAATTATACTATCTGAATATCTGACTATTAGATTGGTGGACATTTATTGGGTGGTTAAAATATCTAATACTTTTTTTTTTTTTTTTTTTAAATTCCAAAAACAAATATCCAATAATTAATGGTTAGGGTTATTCAACTAATATGTTTTTTGGACTAAGCTTCAAGTTAATATATGCCACATGTATCATTTATAGGTTCGTGTGTATCAAGCATCCTGCATAGCCAGAGTATATTAAGAGTGTATTAAATAACTTCCCGTAGAAATTAAAACGGTAGGCTATCTAATTCTATGCTAACGTGGGATTCTTTTTGGGCCACAGATGGAGAACAGAGGAAGAAGACCAACCAATGGCATACCCGTACTTGGAATTCAAAAAGGGCTTGCCTCTTGTGATAGAGCCTATAGAGAGATGAGATTTGAAGAAAAAGTTCAAAACCCAAGTGGGTTTTACAGAGAGAGAGAGAGAGAGAGAGAGAGAGAGAGAGAGAGAGAGAGTTCAATGCAAGTAGTTTATTATATATAGTGATAGAATATGAAGAGTAGACGATAATAAGAAGGAAATGTCATGCAAATATGATACCCATATATATGCATTTGAGGTATCAATAATGCGTTCCATACCCCTTTCGGTTTCTAATTAAGTACTTATATTTGGCATACCAGCCTCCCTTTGTGGTGATTAGTTTTATCCTTCTCTTTGTTAAAGCATGTGGTCTTGGAATTTTTTGCCTCCTCAGGGGGGCAATGGGCTAGATCCAGGTCAGCCCTAACGCGAGGCCATTTGGTAATCCAGCCATTGGTTGTAGGTCCATGCCTGCCCATTAACATCATAAACAGACGGTTCTTGAACTTGGGTCTGGGTCTTACTGGAAGATAAGGAAAACGAGGCCCATGATTGATCCATTTTTTAATTAGGCTTCAATAGGCCTATGATTGATCCATTTTTTAATTAGGCTTCAATAGGCCCATGATTGATCCATTTTTTAATTAGGCTTCAATACCAGGCCCATGCCAATCCCAGGGCTTAAGTTGATAATGGATTGGGATTCCCATCCCGACTCCCAACTGGGTATTTGATGCTTGTTTTCTTTATCGTTTTGGGTAAAAGGCAGATGATCTAGACTAGTGAAGAGAAATTATAGTCTGCCAATTGGGCCATCTGTCTTCGTAGTGCTTCTTCCTATGTAAATAAAATAAAATAATAATAATAAATCCTGACCACTTAAAAATAATGGAAGTGAATGTAAACATTGGCAATCGTTTCATTTTATCCATCAACAATTAGTAGATCACTTTTAAGTAAATCATACTTTTTAAATTGGTTATTTAACGATTCAGATCGAGGGAATGACTGGCAATGGGCCCAACGACCCCTGTATGGCCAGGACCCGGGCCCATAAACTTGGCCTGAAGGCTAGGCCACGCTTCAAATCTAGGCCAGCTGTTAGGACTGGGTTGGGTCTGTCCCAATACTAGTAGCCCAGCCCACCTGGTCCAATCATCAAGTGGGGCGGCATTATACGGAAGAAATGGATGGTTTGGAGACTTGTAATTGGCTCTCATGTTTAAAGACATTTGTTGGATTAATCATATGAATGATCCAAAGCATTTATACGATGGAATTTGTCATGAATGAAGCCTATTTAACAAATCTTACACTGGACCATTTCAAACCTTTGATAATTCAACTCTTTCGGTACAGGCTGACCTGAAGATCCTTTGTTTGGTTAGGGCATTTCTAGCAGAGGCCAGCTAGTGATAACCTCGGCCTAGCCATACTTTTATCGGGTTGAGGTTTCTCTCATGCACCAAACCACCATAAAATAAAATTAAATGAGGCTACCATGGGAATGGTCATAAGATGTGTGGATGATGGCGATTAGCTTACCCGCTTAGGGTATATGTGTCATGATCCAGATTTTGGGTACTTGGTGTACACTTAGAACCCGAGATCCACATCATGACTTATACACTAAGTGTACTTAAACTATTAGATATGCTTACAAAATTTCGCCTAACTAGTAGTTCTACCATGGATATAAGTTCCATTTATATTCAGCAACATCTCATAAATAAGAAATCGATCATCCATTCTAATAATCAGTTACAAATATAGTTAAAGACTATTCCATTTGGGGTCATATGAAATGAAATAAATTTTGTTCAATAACTTGAAAGAAATAATTAACAATCTAAGAATATCAAATATAATTAAAGTGATAATCATGATCGGTCTAAGGCAGCAAACTATTCCTCTGTCAAGTAGGGCTAGCCCTTTTCTGGCTCGATCATGTATTCATACTCTTGAGCTACTAGCTCACCCTCAATCATATCTGTACGGTTTTATATCTATACAAGGTAAGCTGGTCAGGCCTAGTGAAAATTCTCGACATAGTTCTTCATATCAAATTATAATAAAATGACAATAATCATACACAATATAATTTTAGAAAAATGCAAATATTATGCAATGCATGAATGCATCAAGTGAGAATCCATCTACTTGCTTGAGTTGGAAATCTGTCAACCTGCATCTGCCCATTGACAAGTTTCTACCATTTAGTAGGCATAGGCAAAAGTCACATCTACTTCTTAAGTAAGCTTCCACTAGTATAGTGGGATTTTGGCAACGATTTTATTAGGTATACCATCCAGGGAGGTTTTCCAAAAATTAAGCACGTGTTGTGCATGCAATCGATAGATGCATATGTATATCAAGTAATCGTGAATCATGTATTATATAAATCATTTTGATGATCACATTTGAATCAACATAGTCTCATACTATCCAGTAATATAAGTATATCATTCAATTCATGTCCAATTAATAATTCAACATATAGGTTGCATTAATACAATAACTCAACTAATTGATTATACTAACATATTAATCTCTGTGCCAAGTTGTAACTTGTGCGGAGAATTACTCTTCCAATATTAATTTAATTTTGTTAGATTAAGGAATATTGGTAGATTTATGATCGGTACGGTTACGGTATCGGATTGGTCTGACTCTTAAAAATATTATATAATTGGGCATTAGAATACCCATGAATTGTATAGATCATACCGATCACTGTCCATCATGGAAAATCCCACCTTCTGCACATTAGCCCCAAAGCATGCGCACCAGTGTACCTTTACACATATATGAATTAGACCTACACAATGGATGTTTGATTGATCTAATTCATCCAATGTGTAGATTAATGCCAAATTAATTATTACGTAAACAAAACAAAGAAAAAAATTATAGTAACCTGAATAGACGAATTCTAAAAACCTCCTTGTCACTTTCCTTTTTTAAAAAAAAATTATTTAATTAAGAGTTTCTTTCTTTTATTTGGCTATTTGAGTTTTGATAGGATTTTTACTCTCACATGCTCTCTTTTTAAGAGAGAGGGTTCGTTGGGAGACTACGAGGTAAGAGGAAAGTTTTGAATAAAGAGATATAAGAGGAATGATGATGAGATCGATGGATGTCTTTCCCACTCAAAATTAAATTTAAAATTTTAAAATTTAAATTTTATTTTATTTTTTTAAAGAAAAGTAGGCATTACAATATGTAATAGGGATTTTAACCTTACGAGTCTCGTGATATTGCAAAATGCCCTGAAATTTGTTCAGATCACTTTTTGGAGAATTAGTGGATAAAAAGACCCCAACTTTAGACCCCAGCAACCTCACAAGACTTAAAGTCTCTCCCAAAGCATAAATGAAAAGCTAGCAAAACCTTCACGGCCACCATACTTTGACATCTTCCCCATTTCCAGAAAGACATCACTCATATCATGAAGAGCCAAAACAACATCACCGACACGAGTAAATCTGCAAGAAAAGGCAAATACAAAATGTTAGGAAATTTGGATAGTCTTACTGCCTATGCATTGAGGAACAAATAATTACACACCATCAATAATAGAACCCATGGTTATATTTTAACTTTTAAACTTAATAGTTGATTGTTCATGAAGATGATAATTTCCTTTTTAAGAGACCAACTCCTTGCAAACTTACTCATTTGAAGTCCTAGATGGGTTCAAAACAACATCTAAGGGAATGGGAAACTTGGATAAAAATGGTATCACTAACAACTCCGTCACAAAGATGCGTCGTTCTTTTCCTTTATTTTTATCACCTTTTTTGCGTTTCACCAAAGCTGCAGAAATTGGAGGCCCCTACAAACCAGAAATGAAACTAAAAATCATTTTATAGTGAAGATTATTTTATTAACTATGATTTCTAAGGACGACTGACCTTTGACATTGAAATGACGCCAAGTAAATTTATAACACTTTTCCTTCCAGTAAACAGATCTTCGTTCCATCCAGAAGCTTCTTCCTGCAAGGAGAAATGACCTCTAATAAGATCAAAAGTGGTGAAATAAAAGGAAGTTAAATGCAAAACAAAGGTGATTTAAAAGAGCACATTTAATAAAAAGCAAACTCCCATACAAGGTCAAATGGAAGATTTTTCCTAATGTACTCATCTGCATCTTCTTCCCACTTTGGAACATCCTTTTAAGCAAAAACAAACACCATCAGAAGCCATGTCACGTATAAGAAGCAAGAACATTGGAGAACTACTGATTAACTCAACAATTTTCAAATTCATCTTATTGACGGTTGATGTTAATAAAAAATTCAGTGTCATTTGAAAAGTAAAATGAATAATTTTTATGGTTCTTTTAGGAAAAGTTGGACATATTTGAAATCATTTAGCAATATCTCACCACCAACTTCGGTCCAATTCTTTGGAAAACTTTCCCTTCTTTTAATGGCATGTTTATTCATAATAATCGAAATACATCAAGAAAGGGGCAGCGATTGTTCAATAAAAATAAAGATCTAGGAACATTTTGGTAATGAATTTGTCTATTAAAAAAAAAAAAAGCATTCGATTTGTCTGGAGGTTGAATTACTCTCATCAAACCAGTGTTTTCTAATTGCCATATTTACTTAATGTCATTATTCCATTGTTGGCTGCCATGAAGAGGTAGGAAGCCTCCAAAGATATTTTATTTGGCAACTAATGGAGGAAAAGCAAACACATCATTTTGCAGGGTGGGTTGTGGTTTAAAAATCACATCAGCAAGGCAAGGGGGAATAATCTTCTAAACAACATTAATTACTGACTTTTTAGTATTTATCATAAAAGCTAACTTTCTACAAATTTTTAAGAGTCTGATGAAAGACTGAGGAAACTACAAATTTCTAGTCATTGAAGAACTACAAAAACCAAAAAGTAATCAGTAGTAAAATTATAACCATTCTTAGTCTTGCTTGGATTATCATAGAACAAAATCAAACCAACTCTTCGGGATGAGTGCTTTTGGTTGGTGAAGTACATTTCCGCTAATTTACAACCTTCATTTTCTTCATTTTAGTATTCATGGACCAACACAACACAAAAACTAATAGTCTATGATAAAATTAGAAAGCAGGGCAATCCCTATTCAAGGAAAAATAAAAATTGGACGATAGCAAAAAGACAGTGTTACCTTTTCAAGATGTCTTGTCGATGAACTAATAGTGTAGGAATCAAATATAATGAAAGATTATGCTCTCCCATAGGCTTGAATGAGAAAAAAAAATAATTAGACTCCAATGAACAGAAAGACCTACTTGCAAAATTCATTTTTTAAGAATTGAATATTTTGAAATTCAAACAAAAAAAAAGGGGGTCAAAACAACTAAAAATTCCAAGCAGATTCGAGCAAACCCACCTACAAAATCCAAATTCTATATGAATCTAAATGACCAGAAGCACAGGAACAACTAAATCTCCAACCACATTCAAGCAGACCAACTTGTGAAATCAATTTTTTGGGACTCTAAAAATAGAAACACAATCCAAAAAAAAAAAAAGAACCCACTTGCAAAATCAAACTTTTTGAGATTCAAATAAACTTAAATAAACAAAAAAGCAACTAAACTTCCAACCATATTCAAGTAGGCCAACTAGTAAAATTCAAATTCTTTGAGATTCTGAAGAAAGAATTACAATCCAAACAAGACCCACTTGCAAAATTCGAACATTTTGATATTCAAATGAACAAAAGAAACTAAATTGAATCTCCAACCATATACAAGAAGACCCATGTGATGTTGTGGTGGAAGAGATGATCGAGATCATACACCCTACAATGAACAGTTATAAAGGATAATAGGGTTAGCATTCTCACCATCTCTGAAGAAGAGGAAGACCTGAGAAGTTAGCTGGAATTTTCATCTAAAAAGTCAATAAATCAATGATGTTGTAATTTAATTGATATTCCTACAAATAATGGTTTAATGTGTCACTATCCCTGGAGTGAAGTGATTAAATAGAGGTTACTTGTCACGCCCCAAACTCAGAAACCAGACTCACAAAATTCTCGATCGCCGAATCCGGTGCCGACAGCCTTCGTAGTACCCCATTCTCTATTCCTTGCACCCATATACCAAGTTTCGATCTTGGGACGTGACAGGAGTTGGTATCAGAGCATAACTTAGGAATAATAACGAATAACATCACATATTTGCTATGAACTTAGGACGAGTACGTCTCGAGTTTGTAATCATCTGATTTAGTTCCCTAATGTGTGTGCCTTCGAGAGTTCTTAAGGCTGATAGGCCCCCTTGCACCTTTCTGTAGGTCATGCCGCCTAGGCAAGACACCCGAGGCGCCTGATGCATCTGAGCGACCAGAGTGACTTGAGCGGCCCCCGCTCCACCACCTAAAGTTCCCATTCCTCCGCTTGAGCTTCTTATTCCGCCACTCGCAGTTCCCGTTCCCCCAGTTGAGCCTCCTGCTCCCACGCCCGAGACTCCTGCAGATCATGCGCCTCCATCGGAGACAAGTGCAGCCCCTACCACGTCAGTTGCAGCAGATGCTCCATATTGTGATAGCCGCCCTCCATGAGCAGGGCAGGCGCCCCGCTAAGACCCCGGAGCAGGAGGGCGTGAGATTTTCTTCGGTTCGATCCCTTGTGATTCCAGGGAGAGCCCAATCTGATTGTAGCAGAGAGGTGGCGCTTCCAAGTGGAGAAGATGTTTGGGACCATGAGATGTACGAACTGGCAGCAGGTCCCATTAGCAGTGTATATCTTGAGGGTGAGGCCGAGCATTCGTGGGCCTCTGTCACCTTTTTTGCAGGGCCCAATTTTATTTGGACTTGGGAGGACTTCGTGGACCGATTTGACCAACAGTATTTCCCCGACCACATTCGTCGGCAGCATGCACTAGAGTTCGAGACTCTGGTGTAGGGGGATATGACTGTAGCTCAGTATGAGGCCCGTTTTATCGCGCCGTAGAGGTTCGAACCGTATTTGGTTGATGATGAGAGGCAGAAGGCCCGCTGTTTTGAGAATGGCTTATGTTATGGTCTCAGGGGCTATGTTGTTGGTCATACGCTTTAGACTTTTGAGGAGATAATCCAGAGGGCCCAGGTTTATGAGGCTGAGTGGGATAGTTCACAGAGGGATCGAGGGCAGAGGAGAGACCAGAAGAGGAAGGCCTCCTCCATTAGCTCCCAGCACCAGCAGTCCTAATCACAGGAGAGGCGTACAACCCGCCCAACCACAAGAGCACCAGCAGTACCAGCAGCACCTTCAGCACCACCTAAGAGGTCATTTATGGGTACTTGTTATGAATGCGGTGGGGTAGGACATCGTATGCAGGAGTGTCCCCGCCCTCAGCAGCAGTAGTACCCGAGAGCACCACAGCAGCCTCCTCCTCGCTAGTAGTGACAGCAACCACCTCCATCGCAGAGGCCCCAGCCGCAGCCGAGACAACAGTATAGGCTGCTGCAGCCGCAGCAGCAGCAGCAGGGACCTCAGAGGGGACAAGCACCTCCCCAGCCAGCTCAGGCTAGATTCTATGTGGTTCAGCAAGACCCACAGTTGTCAAGAGGTGTCGTTGGAGGGTATTCTTCCTGTCCTGCATCCATAGCTTGAGTTCTATTCGATTCTGGTGCTTCGCACTCTTTCATGTCCGAGGACTTCTATCGTTCGACTAGATTATCGATAGAGTCTGCCCGCGAGGGATTGTTAGTGTCAACTCCCTTCGGGAAGATCGCAGTGTTAGGCCGCTTCTGTTCGTCTTGCCCTGTGTTGCTGGGAGAGATCTTCTTGCTCGCCGACCTGTTTGTGCTGCTGGTGTCAGAGTTTGACGTCATCTTGGGTATGGATTAGCTCGCCAAGTACCACGCTCTTCTAGACTACTCCTCGAGGATAGTCATATTCTGTATACCTAGCTTGCCATAGTTCCAGTTTGTAGCTGAACCCAGAGGAGAGCCGCTATCTTGTTTGATGTCGTGTGCTGTAGAGGAGCCCGTAACAGTGAGCATTGATTAGTTGCCGATTATTTGCGATTTCCCTAATGTATTCCAAGAGATCTTAGGGTTGTCACCTCGCCAACATATTGAGTTTCAGATTAATCTTGTGCTTGGTACCATGTCTATCTTGAAGGCCTCGTATCGTATGACACCGATGGAGTTACGGGAGCTGTAACAGCAATTGGACGAGTTACTTGAGCTAAGCTTCATTCGTCCAAGCAGTTCATCATGGGAAGAGCCGGTACTATTCGTCAAGAAGAAGGATGACTCGTTAAGGCTCTGCGTGGATTATTACGAGCTCAACCGGGTCACGATCAAGAACAAGTATCCGCTCTCGAGGATCGATGATTTATTTGATCAGCCGCACGGTACACAGTTCTTTTCGAAGATTGACCTGCGGTACGGTTACCATCAAATTCGGGTCTAGGAAGAGGACATCCCGAAGATAGCTTTCAAGACGCACTATGGTCATTTTAAGTTTTAGGTCATGTCCTTTGGACTGACCAATGCGCCCACTGTTTTCATGTAGTTGATGAATGAGGTCTTTCGTCCTTATCTCAATCAGTTTGTTATGGTATCCATCGATGACATTCTGATATACTCGAAGACCCCCAAAGACCATGAGCAACATCTGGAGATTGCTCTTCAGACCCTTTGTGCCCATCACCTGTATGCGAAGTTGGAGAAGTGTGAGTTGTGGCAGAAGGAGGTGAAGTTCCTCGGTCACGTGGTGACGAGGGATGGTGTCGCAGTGGACCCCTCAAAGATGGATGCAGTGCGTCAGTGGGGCCAGCCCACAAACGCATCAAAGATCCATAATTTTCTTAGTTTGACAAGATATTATCGACGCTTTATTAAGGGATTCTCCCGTGTCGCAACACTGCTCACCAGATTGACCCGGAAGGGGGCAGAGTTTGTGTGGAGTGATGCCTGTGAGCTAGCATTTTTGGAGCTAAAGGACCGTCTCACGTCCGCTCCTATCCTCACTCTTCCCTTTGGGAGTGATGGATTTGTGGTGTTTACCGATGCCTCGCATGTCGGTTTGGGTGTTGTCCTGATGCAGCATGGGGAGCTAGTGGCTTATGCGTCTCACCAGCTCAAGGTCCATGAGCTGAACTACCTCACGCATGATTTAGAGCTGGTAGCAGTCGTCTTCGCACTGAAGGTGTCGAGGCATTATCTTTATGGGGTTAGGTTCAATATCTTCTCCGACCATAAGAGCTTGAAGTACCTCTAATCACATTCCGAGTTGAACATCTGGTAGAGACGTTGGATGGAGCTCCTGAAGGACTACGATTTTGATCTTCAATACCACCTGAGCAAGGCGAACGTGGTGGCGGATGCACTTAGCCGTCAGCTACGAGGCCCGGTGGCACATATGATGATTCAGGAGTGGAAGATGCTTGAGGACATTGCAGCATATGACTTCGAGTTTGACTTACAGTCTTCTATCGTTTAGTTATTGAGCCTGACGATTTGAGTTTGGCTTGCAGTCTTTTATCATTCAGTTATCAAGCCTGATGATTTGAGTTTGACTTGCAGTCTTCTATCGTTCAGTTATCGAGCCTGACGATTCAAGTCTCTCTTGTCGCAAGGGTGATCGAGGCTTGGTAGTCAGATGAGTCACTTTAGAGTTATTGAGCAGAGGCGGCATCTGAGAGTCAGTCAAACTGGCAGATTAGTTCTGATGGTGGACTTTGCTTTAGTGGCCAATTATATGTCCCGGATATTCCAGAGTTGCGCAAAGATCTTATGACCGAGTCGCATCGATCGAGGTTTTCTATCCACATTGGCTCGACGAAGACGTACCGCAATATGAGGCGATAGTATTTTTAGGTGGGGATGAAGCGCCAAATCATTAGTTTTGTGGCCGAGTGTGATACCTGCTAGCGTGTTAAGGTCGATCATCAGAGACCCCCAGGTCCGATGCAGCCGTTGAGCTTCCCGATGTGAAAGTGGGAGCACGTATCCACATACTTCATTATAGGATTGCCGAGGACATGATGCTATCTGGGTTGTTGTGGATCGTTTGACGAAGTCGGCACATTTACTCGTAATTCGTGTAACCTGGCCTTTGGACCGGCTTGCCAGATTGTTTGTTGATGAGATTGTGGGACTGTACAGTGTTCCAGTCTCGATCGTTTCTGACCGAGACCTGAGGTTCACATCTCAGTTTTGGAAAGCTTTCAGAAGGCGATGGGGTCTGCCTTACAATTCAGCACCGCATATCATCCGCAGACCGAGAGGGTCAATCAGATTCTTAAGGATATGCTTCGGGCCTACGTGATCGACTTCTCAGGTAGCTGGGATGAGCATTTGTGCCTGGTCAAGTTCGTATATAATAACAACTATTAAGCGACTATTGGTATGGCTCCCTTTGAGGCCTTGTATGACAGACCGTGTAGATCCCCCAGTTGTTGGATCGAAGTTGGAGAGCACCATCTCATAGGCCCCGAGCTTGCGCCGTAGACATCAAAGGTTATCGATATCATTAGGCAGAGGATGCACACAACTCAGAGCTGGTAGAAGAGTTTTGCTGATCGTCGGTGTCATCCCTTAGAGTTTGTAGTTGGGGACAATGTATCTTAAGGTCTTACCCATGAAAAGTGTGGTTTGATTTGGAGTGAAGGGCAAGCTTGCCCCAAGATTTATTAGACCTTTTGAGATCACTTTGCACGTTGGCGTCGTGGCCTATAGGCTCGCCTTACCACCAGAGTTGTATGACATCCGTAACATATTCCATGTTTCTATGCTACGGAAGTGTGGGTCAGATAACATTCCTGTGATTGATTGGCAGCCACTTGAGGTCCTTGAGGATGCTTCCTATATTGAGCAGCCAGTTCTGACCAAGGTCATTCCTTTGGTGAAAGTGCAGTGGGGTCACCATAGTGCTAATGAGGTGTCTTGGGAGCGCGAGGTTGAGATCAGAGAGCATTATCCCCATCTTTTTGTATATTAATTATACTTGTATGGTGCTTTGTATTATATCGATTGATATATCTATATATGATGCCATGTTTTCTCTTCCTTCTTGTCTTGTTCTGCATGATAGCAAAATTTCAAGGATGAAATTTTTATTAGGAAGGGAAAGTTGTCAAGCCTGTGTCCTAGTGACCATTCCATTCTTTAAGATCCTGTGATCCTCTCCATCGAATTCTGGTGACCTGCGACTTGCGACTTGTAGATAACATTTGCGAGCGACCTTAAGTTGCATCTTTTCAACCTGAGTCGGCTTGACCTGAGACCTATGTCATTGTAACCACACCGTCGCCGCAGTTCCAACGCTACATCTCGTGCACCAATCCGACACTTAGAGTGTGAGATGTGGCCCGCGCATCACCATGGAGGTGGACCGCATGTTGTAGGGCCATTCCAGTTAGTGCATTTCCCTAGAATAATCTTGATGATGACATCATCACCCATACCTCTTACAAGCATGCTTTGTAATCATTTCAAGTTATGATTGCTAGTCCATCTCTTACATGTAATGATGACAAGCTAGCCATGCCTTCTTACACCCACCATAATTAGCTTACAAAGCAATGATTATCTCCCTACATCTCTCTCTTTCTCTCCCTTTCTTTCTCATTTCTCATCTTCCCTTGCTAAAGAAAGCTTGGACGTCCTAACCCATCTCCATGGCCAG
Organism: Magnolia changhungtana; assembly: GCA_030180095.1. Lineage (NCBI taxonomy): Eukaryota > Viridiplantae > Streptophyta > Magnoliopsida > Magnoliales > Magnoliaceae > Magnolia > Magnolia changhungtana. The sequence goes on along the minus strand of JASAUF010000384.1, from coordinate 1,604,745 downwards.
CCACTTCAAGCTCTAGTTCCCCCTAATCCAGCCCTTAAGATCCTATCTCAACTATTAAAATCATTCTCTTGGAGCTCTAGAACCTTAAGGTGGAAGGAGGAAGAAATCTGAGGTGGGTGCCATGTTTAGAAGTAGTTCTTGCATTTTCTTTCTCAGATTTTTTATTCTCTTGATTGGGGGCATGTAGGACCCACCAATCAATGGTGGAGATCTAACTTGACCCTTTGTGTGTGGCCAAGGGCCCACCCTTGATGCATGTATGGCCATGATGGGGCCATTCTCCATGGACCGCATCATATGTTTGTTTAAATCTATACCTTTGATGGGTCATCTAGACCCTTGATTTGTGGTGGGGATGGCATCCCCACCTTGATTTTCTGATTGGAGGGCCCACCCAATCATGGGACCCATCTTTATGAATGTATGATGTATGTGTGTATTGAGGGGCTCATAGTGGCGGAGCCCCTCCATCACACGTCTCTCTCTCTCTCTCTCTCTCTCTCTCTCTTTGTGATGGTGTGTGGCCCACCTGATGTGTATGTGTTGTCCAGCCATCCAGATTTGCTAGACGTCCTTGCTGTCCATGTTGCTGGATAACCAGCAGGCTCACGAGCCTGTTTGGATGGGAAAAACCCAAATATCAGCTCGGCCTACGGCCTTGTGGCCCACCATATGGACATCACTGTGATGTGTGCATTGTCATCCATCGCTACCACATCCAGCAACCATGGACCCCACCATGTATTATGTGTTTCATCCAGGCCATTCACTGGCCCAGCGTCCAGCAGCAGGCCCACTACCTGTCCGTCTGGACAGGCCTAGATAAAGAGAAAATATAAATATTAACCTGATTCAAATCAAGTGGGCCACGTGTACATGGACCCCACCTGATGCATGCGTTCCATCCATGCTATCCACCATCCAGCAAGGGACGGTGGAGTCTACCATGATGTATATGTTTCATATCCATGCCATCCATCCAGGGCCTGGACGTGGGGCCACCTGGAAGATGTGTTGTATATCCACATCATCCACACGTGGGACGGTGGGACCCACCCTGCATGTGCTGCATGTGAGGTGGTGGGGCCTTCCATAATGTAAGTGTTTTATCAACACTGTCTAGACCTTGAACAATGGGACCCAACGTGATGTATGGGCTATCCACACCGTCTAGCGTGGGACAGTGTTGGATGCACCCTGATGTGTGTTTTAACCCACGTTGTCCATTGCTTGGACATGGGACCACCGTGATGTATGTGATTCACCCACACCGTCCAGTGGCTGTGGGGTCCACGTGAAGTACATGTTTCATCCATATTGTCCAATAGCAAGCTGAACACTGCCGGACAACAGTGATTAAATGCCCATCGTTAAAATCTTCTGGGCCCCATTATGATGTTTGGGGGGGGGGGGGAAGCGACCCATCAGCTGGCCCATTTTTCTGGATGGGCCAAATCCAACGGGACCCACTATGATGTATATTTTATTTAGGCCATCCATCAGTGGGCCGTCCCTTGTAACGCCCAGCAGGCCCATTGTGATAAAGCCCATTTTGTTATGCATAAGGCCCACCTTAATGTGTGTGCTGTAAGTACACTATCCATCTATTTTTTTCTGGACCATAGGGCTGACCTGTGAGGCCCACCTTGATGTATATGTTACACATGTTGACCATCTATTTTGTTGAATCATGGGCTGCTCTATAAGGCCCACTATGATGTATGTGTTACACACACCATCCTCCCATTGTGCCTAGGATCATGGACTGTTTCATGAGGCTCAATATGATGTATGTGAGGCCCATGTGATGAGGCCCAATGTGATGTATGTGAGGCCTGTGTGATGAGGCCCAATGTGATGAATGTGAGGCCCATGTGATGAAGCCCAATGTGATGTACGTGAGGCCCATGTGATGAAGACCAATGTGATATATGTGAGGCCCTTGTATGAGGCCAATGATGATGTACATGAGGCCCTTGTGTGAGGCCCATTGTGGTGTGTATGAGGCCCATTGTGATGTACATGAGGCCCTTGTGTGAGGCCCATTGTGGTGTGTATGAGGCCCTTGTGATGAGGCTCATCATGGTGCATATGAGGCCTATATATTGAGGCTCAATTGTGATGTGTGATTCCACCATGATGTATGTGATGATGTTTATAACGCCCATCCATTTTCCTAGTTAGTATAAAGACCATGGACCCCATTATAAGATAGGTTCCAAATAGGCCACACCTTCGGAGCAATGGTGGTTAAATGTCCACATTGTAATCCTCCATAGGGCCCATTGTTAGGTCCATTCTTATCTCCTCTTAGTGAGCTAACCCAAATCATTGGTGTCACGCCCTAAACTCTGAAACTGGGCTCACAGAATTCCTGATCACTGAATTCGGCGCCGACAGCCTCCGTAGTACCCCATTCTCGGCTTCCAACGCTCATATGCCAGATTCCGATCCTAGGATCCTACAAGGAGGATTTCCAACGTACATTTATCTCATAAGAAGCATAACTATAAGTTTACCAAATCACAAAGGCAACATCATAATCACATATCCATTAATATAAATAGTTGAATACAGTGCTGAAGGGGAAATACATATATCGATAATTAAAGCTCTGCTATGACCTAATCCCAACTGCATGCATCTATCATGCATAAGCTTATAGAAAGCTTAGAGGATGGTGTAAGTGTGTGCGCAAGGTAAGTGCTAAGTATGCAATATCAGAGCAATGCGGAAACATACCGGTAAGTCCATAGATATTATCAGCCATATCTGGGCTATGCAATGCAGAAACATAATAAGCCAATATCATATATTGAGGAAGCAATGTAGATTAGCTATGCAATGCGGAGACATAGTAAGCTAAATATTATATACTGATGATACAATGCAATACGCAAATCCTGACAAGTCCATAATACCATCAACCTTATTTAGGTTATACAATATAGAAGCATCGTAAACTAAATGCTATGTGCTAAGGATGCAATGTAATATGCGGTGCGAATGAAATGTCTAAGCTGGAGTGTAAAGTCGGAATGATAGTACGTAGTATCGCAGGCTATGGGGTCCATCACAAGGGACTTCTATCCAAACTAGTGTCATACCTAAATTTAGATAGCCAGACTCAATGTGGTAAACTCCTGATCTCAAGTTGGTTACGCACCCCAATCGAAATCTTGACCATTGCAAAGATACACATAATAATTAGTTGCACACCACGAGCCCGAGTGGATAGTGAATGAATGAATGAATGAGTAAAATGCCGAATATGCAACTCTTGCTCAACAAGTCCACATATCAGTACTGTACATCTCTGGGATCATCACAGGGGTCTAGTACACTCTATGCTACCTGATGCCCCATCAAGCGCACAACTATGTAAGTGAAAAAGACCTCACTATCCGCCTACCAATATCGGCCCGACTCGTTGATAGCGGACCCATTTATGAGCTAGTTAGACTAACATTGCTATTCCCTCGGGCAGGTAAGGCCACACCCCCTCCCAACCAACCATGACACAGTGGGAGACACGACCCACTGGTATTCGGCCCTCATGCTCTCATGTATATCCACTCGGTCTAGACGTTGGAGCGTCCTCTAGTACAAGAGGGTTTAGGGACTTTCACCCAGGGACATCTATAGCACCCCATGTAAAAAAAAGATTTTCGGTGTTCCATCTAGCCATCTACGACATTCCTATGGAGGCCATGGACCTGATGTCACTAGGACGTACGGTGGTCATATCACAAAATGCGATAAGCATGAGTCATATCATTCAGTCATATAATAATCCGCCCAATGACATGTGCTATGATCAATCACTCCTCATAACAAGCATACATATGATGCGTATGGGCATGGATCATGGAGCTATACTAAGCATGTTATATGATGATGATGTACTCTCCTCATGTCAAGGATGGGCTTAGATGGCCTACTCATATCAAGAATGGGCCTAACGAGGCCTGAGGGAAGGTTACAATGTGGACATTTAACCATCATTGCCCATTAATGTGGACATTCAACTAACATTAATCCCAAAGAGTGGCCCTTACAGGGCTAAACATATAGTGGGGTTCATGGCCTCATATACAACATAATGGGACTCACATATCACAGTGGGCCATATCACATGGGCCTCATATACATCAAGTGGGCCACATCGTATGGGCCACATATACATCACATCGGGCCTCATCACATAGGCCTCACATACATCACAATGGGCCTCATCATATGGGCCTCAAATATCACAATGGGCCGCATCGCATGGGCCTCATATACATCAAGTGGGCCACATTGCATGGACCACATATACATCACATCGGGCCTCATCACATAGGCCTCACATACATTGTAATGGGCCGTATCTTATGGGCTTAATACACATCACAATGGGCCGTATTACATGGACCACATATGCATCGCAATGGGCCGTTCACACGGGCCTAATATAAATCACAATGGGCCGCTCATACTGGCCTAATATACATCATAACGGGCCTCATACTTAGGCCTCAAATACATCACAATGGGCCTCATACTTGGGCCTCATATACATCATATTGGGCCTCACCAAATGGGCCATAAATACATTATATTGGGCCTCATCAAAGGGCCACAAATACATCATATTGGGCCTCATCAATGGGCCACAAATATACATCACAATGGGCCTCAAGTACATTAGGTGGGCCTTGCACATATAGCAGGTGGCCCTGCGTTCGTCCAGCAAAGCGTACAGATGGCGTGAATATAAACACATACATCACAGTGGTCCCCACTGTCCAGACCACTAGATAGTGGGAATATAAAGTATATGCATCAAGTTTGGACCCCACGTCCACGTGTGGATGGTGTGGATATGAAACACTTACATCACAATGGATCCCACCGTCTAGGTGCTTGGACGGTGAGGATAAAGCTCATATATCATTAGGTTGGGTCCCACCGTCCCAGCTGGACGGTGTGGATACAACACTTACATTAGGTTGGGACCCACGGTTGCTGAATAGCGTGGATAAAATATATAATGGTGGGTCCCACTTGAAATTTAGATCTATCTCATTCTTTGTGTAATGCCATAAAATGATCTCTACAAATGATTGGGTGGTATGGATATAACTCATGCATCAAGATGGGGCCACGTCCAGAGATGAACTGTGTGGATGGAATCATACATAAAGGTGGACCCCATGTCCTTGCTGGACGGTGCAGGTACACCACATACCTCAAAGTGGGCCCCACTCGTCCAGTGAACAGACGGTGTGGATAAGACCCATACATCGCGTGCGTCCCATGCAGCACCGTCCAGTGATGGACAGTGTGAATACAACATACATACATCGAGGTGGGCCCCACCCCCACACGTGCGACACGTGTGGGGTGGGCCCCACGTCAAAATAGATGGACAGCTAGAGAAACACATAGATTGAGGTGGGTTCCCACTATAGATAGACGGTGTGGATATAAACCACATACATCTGGTGGGGTCCACATCCTAGCTAGACAGTGGAGGTCCCACACATGTAGGGTGGGTCCCACCATCCAGCAATGGACGGACGGTTGGGATATAACATACCTCATGGTCAAGCCCACAGATCTTGCTGACGTTTACAGTAGCTATATGCTAGTGTGAGGTACTCTAGCCAATCTACTTTTCCCACCGTCCAGAGATTGGACGGTGAGGATGTACAACATCAAGGTGGGCCCACTGTTCACTCACCAAGTATAGGGTTGCGATGTAGTAATAAACTCGGTGAGACCGAGGTCGAATCCACAAGGACTGAAACCTGTACGTAATTTGAAACTAAATAGAACTAGAACTAGACTAAGATGAAATTTAAATTAATTGTAATTTGAGGAATAATGGTGAAATACTAAATTAAAACCTAAGGAATTAAGAGGAAAGAAACTAGGGATTCAGAGGATCCACTTGTAGAGATTAGGGAGATCTTATGCCTGCATAAAAAACTCAACTGGATTTAGAGCCCGTCTTCATCCAGTTGAAGGGTGTAACCATGAAAATTAAACTGAACTTACTTTGATATATTTTTCAAGAGATGAAAGGTATATGAATTAAAATGGATTCCATCACCAAACTATGCCCAGGAGACAAAGTAAACAACAGAATTAAACTAATTAACAACCAATCAACATGATATGAAGGTTAGGTACCGTCATTCGACCATGCCCAGGAGACGATGGTGAAAAACAGGGCTTCCTGACATCATAAACATAAAAAGGAAAGGAACATGCTCAAAGCTATCACAGACCCATTGTAATTTTAGTTACAACAGACCATTAAAAACTAAAAACATTCCCCATAATTAAACTACATTCAAAATCAGTTCAGTCTAAACAAAAAGTTCAAATAAGAAGTCTCCCATCACGCTACAAGCTTCACCTCTTAGCCCTAGCTAAGAGGTTTAGCCTAGCAACATGATTAGGCTAGATCTCCTAAGAATAAAAATAAAATAAAAATAAAAAAAACTCTAAAAGAAATACTCTTCCTACTCCACGTTCATGTCCCGGATCCCCCTGATCGTCTCCAACCTTCCCCTTTTACAGCCAGCAGGCGGTGGGAGTTGCTGTAACCGAGCCGAATAGTCACTCTGTTTACGCAGCAGGCTCAAAAGCATCTTACGCGTCTTTCATGATTGGTGGGCCCTTGATTGAGGTCAGACAGGCAAACCACTCCATCCAGTCAGTTCACGTCAGATTTTTGGTTGGGAATGGACCAACTAGGCTTGAATTCAGCATGCCCCATGAGACTTATGCTTCTATCGTTCATCCTCCGTTTAGATGGTAAACAATGGATCTCCGTTGTTTCTTAAGAATTCATCACCTAGGCTTAGATAATAGGGTCCTTGGGCTCCTACTGGATGGTCCAGATTACACCGTTGATGTCCGATGGTGGCCCACAGCACTTCATCCGACGCCGAGTGTGAAACAGAGTAGCGTATTGACGCTGTGATGATGGTGGGCCCCTTTATCAGCTTCGACGGAGAAATCCACTCCGTTCATTATGTGATCTTCTTGACAAACAAGTAAGAAATGGCTAGTTTCAGATTGGATTCAGTGTGGCCCACAGATTTTTCATTCTGCCATCCATCCTACGTTTGATGGTGGAATTCGCGTGATCGCGTGTACGGGGCAAAAAGGTCAGCATGGCTAGGGGTGTGGCCACCCCCTAGACACAATGAATGGTTTGGATTGTGCATGTGGGTGATGGGTGGAGCCCACTGAGATCAGCCAATGCAGGTACGTGCGTCCGCTGTGAGAATTTGAGAAATCCTCTCTGACCATTTGTTTTGCCATCTTATTTAAGAGGTTGAACCAAAGTTTGACGCATATCCAGGAATTACGTGGGCCCCAAATCAGAGATTTGGTGGCTGAACTGTCCGTTGTACTACTTCCATAAGGATCCAATGGCTAAAATTCGACGTGTATGGTTCATTTATGTTCCTTAGGCCACGTATGAAGTTTCGACCCAAACGGATGGTGGAAACCTTGTGATCTTGCACTCTGAGCGTCTTTCGAGCTACTTGAGTTTCAGTTCCTCGATTTTCTTGGATCTCTAGTGTGCATGTCCATCGATCTTGGTCCCCTGGGGTCTGTCACTTGCCTTAGCGTCATCAAAGCATTAATTCCATGCTTTTATCACCCTGTTTTAGTCCAAGCTCCTAAACACACCTTGCATCATAAACACGATTATTTCAGGCCGTTAAACAGTACCATGTTCATAAATCTAGGCAATAACTGGGGTCTAATATACAATATTTGACCCTTAACACAACCCCCAACTAGCATTTTGCTAGTCCCTAGCAAAGTATGTGAAAAATAAGTTGAGCATTACAGGATAATTTCTCTAAACTCAAGTGATTTTTGAGAAACAATCCAGATCCTAGAATTCTTAGATTCATGAATGTTAGGTATTACTTTCTCCTGGACTCAAGCGTACGGTAAACTTTATAATCAAATTTAAAGTATTAATCCATCAATCAGAATAATTCTAAACATTGAGTTCCATGGGTGTATAGTGTAATCTCGGCTTACCATCATTAAGAGATCCAATTGTCAATTTCCATGATACATTGATGATCGAATGAGCATTCAGGACATCCAACCTAAACCAGAACTTGCCTTACAGTTCTTCTTCTTCTTCTTCTTCTTATTTTTTATTTTTTATTTTTTATTTTTGTTCTTTCAGCTTTTGATTTTTCCATTAAAAGTAACGCCAAGGAGGGGAATCAAATCCTCGCCTATAGGGAGCAAACCTATGGTGAAGACCGTATACCCAATCCTTTTCACATATCATCCATGGGGAATTAAATCTACACCTATAGGGAGCAAACCTATGGTGAAGATGATTCACTCAACCCTTTCCAAAGGTATCTGTTTTATTTATTTATTTATTTTTTAAAGCTGGGTATTTTCTTTTTCTTCAATTAATCATGACGGGCAAATTTTCCAGGCTAGTTCCTTACATGCTTAGTGATCACCAAGTTACAATTCAATATCGAATTACAACCTTAATGTGCAAGCGAGATGTGACTTGTGAAATCATGACTCAATCAATGGTTAAAACTTCTAATAATGGATTAACAATTCAAACTTAACTGTGAAATCTAACAGATAACTGAATCCAAGAGTCATAAATTACCAACATCACATATCTTAAAATTCTAAATCCAAGATAGCCGTCAAAATCACCTCAAATTCACGAGAATTTCCAGAAAAATTTCAAAAAATTTCACAATTTTTGCTCGCTCAAGACCAAGAAAATACTGATTAGGTAACCTAATCTCCCACCCCCAACCTAAAATCTACATTGTCTTCAATATAAAAGATATGAGCATGCAATGCACATGAGACAACGAAAATAAGGGAGAAGTGATGTAACACCTTAAAAATCAGGGGTCGAATAGCAACTCAACACCCGAGTTCCAAAACATCACTTATGCAACATAAATGCTTATGATTGAATGTTGACTGTGTTAGTGCATTAATCATGAGTGAGATTATACCAAAACAGTAATTCATACTCCAGATCAAGTTGTAAAACGTAAGCGGAAGACTGAAAGATGTATATAAATGTATATAAAGCCAGAAACGGTCACAATCGGTCTCCAGAGTATGAACACATTACTGACTCACCATATACATGTATTAGTTTCAATATCAAAATGCCAAAAAAATGATACAACTATAATGGTAAACCCTATAGCCCCGTCATTTGAATGGCCTAAGCGAAACCTCCAGAGAACTGCATGTAGGAGAACTCATCCTGATCATCATAGTAACCAGGCTCAGCCTCCTACGTCTCGTCGATACCTGCATCTAAGACAGAGTCTGGTGGGTGTCAAGAACACCATCCCGTAACGTGGGAGTGAGTAGCTAACTCAGTGGAATAATAAAGCATAGGTTAACATGTTATCAATTCAGTTAAGCAGTAATGATAAAGCAGTTCAGTCAAACAATCCTAACTACTCTTATTAATGCAAGGATGAAATATAGTCATGATGCATGCCCTCACCAATGCTCCCTCGTGCGACAACATCTTACGTCCGCGGCATGCGTTTATCCCTCAGTGCTCCACATCTTCCGGGCACATGCAGTGCTATGTTATGCGCGTGATTATCGAGTTATTATTAGTCCTTTTCATACAACAGTATTGAGAAACTAAGGTACCTCCCTTATATTATTCTCAAATAATGATCCATTCTAAGGTCGTTAGTCCTAGATAATCTCATACGATGATGCAGTTCTAGATCATTGTAAAGGGCTGCCAGGGCTGTTACACGCACTCGTTGCACCGCTCCCCCATCTCCTTATCAATACAGGCCTAGTTTATACTCTGTTTACTACAGGAAGGCTCGTCGCCTCACTGTAGATTTAGAGTATACTCGAGGTCACTACAAAGGGCTGTCAGGGCTGTTACACGCACTCATTGCACCACTCCTCCATCACCTTATCAATGTAGGCCGATAGCTCGAATACAGTGTCCCATACCACTGTATTCGGATCATGAGTCTGGGTTGCTCACTGGTCACTATGGGGAGACACATCGCCTCAGCATAGGTCGACAACTCGACCACGGTGTCCTATACCACCATGCTCGACTCATGAGTCTTAGCGGATCGAGGTACCAAAGTTAACGGGGTTTTTAATAGTGAGTTCGGTACCCTAGGTTCAAGTAATAGCGTCCAAACTTGGTAAACATACATCGGGTCACTTAACGAGCTCGACTGGTACCAGCGTACACTGAAGTAGCTGACAAGGAATTACTGTCGACAACCATCGTACGACTCGGATTCATCGAATGCATCTTATGTGGTGAAACAACATCAGCCACCAATCTAGGATAGGTTACCAATTGCCTGGACTATACAATAGCCCTAATCACATTTAATTACAACAAAATATCCTAAAAGACAGTTAAAGCAGTAATGATTCAAGATTTTAAATCATACAATCAAAGGTCCGATAATGTTTGCTTTAGGGCTGCCAGGGCTGTTGCACGGAATCGTTACACCACTCCCCCATCACCCATCACGGTTTTTATAGAATACAACTTAAACATAGATTTATACATATGCATTACGTAGATAAACAGACACTATAATATACAATACATAGAGGAAATCATACACATAATTAAAGGAGTTAAGCAGCATATCTCAACACCCTTATACATTACAATTTACTAACTACTACTTAGTTAGACATTTTAACAAACACTTTAGGCTACATACATCCACATACATGATGTATGTGGATCACATAGGTATTAGGCCAAATCCTTTTTCTAGGGAATTGCCCCATTTATAACACGTTTGCATCCACGGCGGATAATCATGGCAAGCATAAATCCAAGTTCTATATTCATTCATTCATTTCCACAAACACTTGGGCTACACACTTTAACATATATAGCATTTATTGGCCGTGGCGTGATTTAGGTCAAGTCCTTTCGCTAAGGAGTTGTCGTACATGTAATAAGCATATAATCACGACAAATAAACATGTTAAGCACAAATTCAAATTTCATACGTATATGGTATTTTCTACAAATATGAAGAATACAGTATATCCAACATAGTTAATGTATATCTGAAAAATGAAACGGACAACACTTTGTACATGTGTAATAGCATCCACGTCAATAATATATCATTAACTGACATTGAAAGCCTTGAAAATCATAACCTATACGTTTAAAGTCCGCACCTTACGCCGTAGAAACATAATGGATTCACTAGAAACTCTAAGGCTTCGCCAATGTTGATATGACAACCTATAGCACGAGTTAAGTTAGCTATTTCGCTACTTACAACAATTGAAACCCTAAAATAGATTAGGATTATGTTTTCTTACCCAATAACGGAGTCGGAATCGCCGGAAAAGTGACACGGTAGTCGTAGTTAGGCACGTAGATGACTGGGTTTGAATCCCAGGAAGAAACTCCAGCAATCCCTCACACTTTCTCTCTCTTTCCTTCTCTCTCCTAGGGTTTTCCAAATTCGTATGGGATGAGAGAGTGAGGGCTTAATGCCCTTATATAGGTCCAAAACTGATGGGAATGGCCCCAGGGCCAAGGTATACTTAGGCTATGTCCAAAAAGCATTTGTTTCAGCTCAATGAAGCACTTCCGGAGCCCCCCTTGAGCCAAAGGTTGGACTTAAGCTCATTGACCTTGGATCTAGGTCGAGTTAAGTTTTCATTCCCATTGGGTTTCCAGATCACGCGTGGTAGACCAGTTTCAGTTCAACGGTCACCGAAGCTCGATCAGGGCCACAAGTACACTGACCTGTGTATGAAATTTTTCCTGATCTGAGGGTGTAATTGGGTCAAATTCTGATGGTCTGATTACATATATCTGGCCCGCAAACAACAAGTCTCAGATTACTTAAATTAGATATATTTTCTAAATAAAATCACGTTTTTTCACACTCTTCACTCCGGGCTCAAGCGAATCGCCCCAGGACACTATTGGATTTGATTTTCGAGATGGTTGTCAAGCCTAACAAGGCGGTCCTAAACGTTTAGTCTCACGGTCATCGGACTTTTGACGTGCGGTCCAGATCTAATACGGAGTTTCAATGTGCTCCCGAGAGCAACCGGGAATAGAGTTTGATCCTAGATTTTAGGGTAACCTAGCGTCAATGATTCTACAAATTTTAGGTCTTACGGATCGTATTTAAAGTGGATCAAGCGGATTTTGTAGCTAATCTAGTTTAACACTTAGTTAATTTTTGTCTAATTTCTAAAGGAATTGGTCCTTAGTGATTTCTGCCTGAGGTGGTCCTCCGGTCTTTGTACGAATTTCTAAGATATTGTTCTTCATTACCTAAACTATAGGATTCATGCCTAATATGAAAGTACTTAAAAACATCTAAAGAAGAAGGTGGTGAAAGGTGAAATGAGAGATTTGTAAAGAAATGGGTTAAAAAGGGATTTTGGCCTTTGTGCTTAAGTTTTGAGAAATTAATAAGGTGTTAGGATTGACCCATTGCCTAAGGACGTCTAATTCCAAGTGGTAAAAATCTGGGGTGTTACAATCTACCCCCCTTAAAAATAATTTCGTCCTCGAAAATGGCTAAGGGTAAGTAAAGATTTTCTTAGTGCAATTGCCTAAATTTTTATCGAGTTCAAGTTTATATGCGTGGCAGGGTGTACACTATCTATGCTAGTCTGGCTTAATTCAGTCTATCCTCCTTAAAACTTCTTCGCCCTGAAATTGGCTAAGGCTTTTATTGGGTTCGTATTCAATGAGCACCGTTGTAGATACACTGACCTTGGCTATTGCAGTTCAGTTTGTATCCATTGTTAGGCCTATTCTGTAATATGAATTGGTTTAACACTTAACTCCTAATTATTGACGATCTTATTTAATGACCTAACCCTACGCATAACCTGGATCAATTTCCTTTGATCCTGGGCCAGTGGGGCATGGGTCCACCACGTTTTCGCTGCGCCACTTTGATCCAATGGATGTATTAGCTGACCTAACTAGATTGGGATCATAATATTGTATCCCCCTTAAAAATTATGTCTAGTCTCAAGGCTCAATAATTTGTGTCATGATCCGTATATCGGAACAAGGTGTAATCTAGGACCTATCCTTGACATGAAATGGGATACGATCTCCCAATACATTGGTCTTCCTTCCATCGATGATGTGTACTATGGCATTGGTGCCTCTGGTTATAGAAAGGAGCGAAAACGATGTGTGTTGAGGTTGATTTCTAGGACGGGTGTGAATTTGTAATAAGATGTCTAATTCTACCAAAGAAAGGACCTTTACTACGGTCCCGACTTATCCTCTTTAATTATGTCTAGTTTAATACTATAAGATAATCTATACATTATTAGTACCTATGGAATTTGGACAAAATAGGTTAAATATCTTTCTAGGGTCATATGCATAATATGTATGCCACCATGACATGTGATTTGGGACCTACTTCCTAACTGTCTGTTGCCTATTTAAGAAATTCCTTGAGCCTAAAGAGAAAATCTCTATTGGCTATATGTTTGTAACACTTCAAAGATGAAGTAATAAACTTTGGGTGTAAGTGGTAGGGCCAACATAGAAGGAAAGTTGTGTAGTGGGTCTGAGCCGGATACATAAACCTTCTGCCTCGAGAAGACAGAAAATTTGTCGTATCAGTTCTTAATCCTAGTCGATCCTGACCTTCTGCTTGATCAGAGCATAGAGTTCATTGGTAACTACCAGGATTGAGAATTCGATTCAAACCGCGAATACCTCGCTTATATATAGTTCTCTACTCCGTGTTCCTGATTGTAATAAGCCCGTGAGAAGACAATCCTAGGGGGTGTGTTGTTTTGAGCTAACGTTCAAGCAGAGGGATATATAACTTTTCTCTAAGCGTGAATAGTTTCTAGTTAAAACAACTTTTCTAAGAGTTATTAAATAAGCCTATAAGTATTAGGGAAATTCAACGAAGGAATGAGATCTCACTCTAACCTAATCAAGCCAACTAACTAGGTTTATCTTTTAATGGTCGTAGCATAATCAGTGTTTTATATTCCTTAGTATAACCAACCAATAATTGTAATCCAAAGTCAATGCTTATACGCGAGATGATTTCACACCCTTTCTAATACAAGAAATTGTTTATCGCTTAGGGTCAAAAGTTGTCTAATTGGAATTAACTGCGCTTGAGCACTACGCATATGCCCACACTATCTAAGGAGGTCCTAGGTGTAACATCGCGGATTTTTGCCAATCTGGAATTAGACGTCCTTAGGCAATAGGTCGATCCTAACACCTTATTAACCTGTCAGAACTCAATCCCAAAGTCTAAAACCGCTTTTGAACCCATTTCCTTCACAAATCCCACCCTTCACCACCTTGTTCTTTCAATTTTTCTAAGTACTTTCACCTAGACACTATCTTAAACTAGCTAAGTATTATAACTTGGATCACTTTATATACAAACTACAAAGGCCCAAGTACCACCTCAGACAGAAATTACTTAGGACTAAATCCTTTAGAAATTAGGCGAGAATTAGCTAGTGTTAAACTAGAGTACCTGTGAAATTAGCACCAATCACTTTAAATATGATTTGCAAGACCCAAAACTTATAGAATCATTGACGCTAGGTTACCCTAAAATCTAGGATCAATCTCATTACCCGGCTGCTCTCGGGAGCATCTCGAAACTCAGTATCAGATTTGGACTGTATGTCGGAAGTTCGATTAACACGAAGTTAAGGAATTAGGACCGCCTTGCTGGGCTTGACAACCATCTCGGAAATCAAATTCAGATAGTATCCCAGCGCTATTCGCTTGAGCTCGGAGCGGGGAGTATGAGAAATATGAAAATAATTCTAAATTAAATTTAAAATAAATAAATTTGGCATGTCTCGCTTGCGGGTCAGTATTAAGCAACCAAACCGTCAGAATCAGGCTAAATTACACCCTTGGATCAGAGATATTTCTCCAAAAATATCTATGTACTCAAAATTTTCGATCGAGATCCACTGACCGTTGAACTGAAACTAGTCTGCCACGTGCGATCTGGAAACCCGATTGGAACAAAACCTCAGCTAAAACTAGATCCAATGTCTGTGAGCTTAAGTCCGACTTTTGGCTCAAGGGGGGCTGCCAGAAGTCCTCCATTGAGCTGAAACTGGACCACTTTGGTTATAACCTAAGTATACCTTGACCTGGAGTCTATTTTGGAGAGTTTTGGGCCTATATAAGGACCTTAAACCCTCACCCTTTCATCCCATACGAATTTGAGAAAAACTTAGGAGAGAGAAGAGAGAAAAGAGAGAGAAAGTGTGGGAGATGTGGGAGGATCTCCCTACCACTCTACCTTGCCGCTATACAAGCCCAACCACCTTGATCTAATCGTTTTCCCGGCGATTCCGACATCATTTCTAGGTAAGAAACCCTAACCCTAATCTGTTTTGGGGTTTTAATTGTTGTATGTCATGAAATAGCTAACCGAAAGCATACTATAGGTTACAAAACTGCCGTATACTAAAGCTTAGCGAATCTATAGACTCTGTTATGATTCTACGACAAAAGGTGTGGACTTTAGGTGTATAGGTTATGGTTTTCAACACTTTCAATGTTAGATAATGATAGATTCATGATCTGCATGCAATTGCACATGTACAAAGTACTGTCTATTTTCCGTTTCGATTAAATACGAAGAATATGGAATTTTGTGTATTATAGGTATTTGTAGAAAGTACTGTATATGTATAAATTTTGGAAATGTGTTTTCCATGATTATTTGTTGTATGAACATATTATATATGTGTATAACACTTATTTGTCGAGAGGGTTTGCCCTAATACATGTTTTTTCTAATATACACTATGTATGTTAAAATAGTATATTCTAAGTGTTTGTGAAAATGCTTGTAAGAGTAAGTGCTTAGAGAATCATGCTTCAGGTAAGAGTTGAGATGGGATTCTCAACTATCTTAGAAACGTATAGGATTTCCTCCATGATGGTTGTTCAATTTAATCGGTTACTATGAAATATATATGTTTGTATTTCTTGTTTACATTGTGCTTTGTAACATGCTTTATGACATGTTTGTTAACATGCTTGAATTACTTTGTTTATTATGCTTTACTCCACATGCATCTGAATAAGGATTGATTACGATTGGGACTATGATTATAGTCCAAACAATCGGTACCATACTTGAGTTCGTGGTTAAGATTCATTTCGCCACGTGGGATGTGTTTGACGAACCCGAGTCGTACTTCGGTTGGTGACAGTGGTTAGGCCACGCGAAGTGCTTATGCACTTTATGTCGTTCGGCTGGTCGTACGCTTGTGCTAGTCTGGCTCGTCAAGTAACTCGATGTGTCTAATGTATGTTCACCATGTTTGGACACTACTGCTTGAACCTAGGGTACCAAACTTACCACTGAAATCCCGTTAACCATGGTACCTCAATCCGCTAAGACTCATGAGCCGGGCATGGTGGTATGGGACACCGTGGTCGAGCTGTCGGCCTACGCTGGGGCCACATGCCTCCCCGTAGTGTCTATTGAGCAACTAGACTCGTGAGCCGATTATGGTGGTATGGGACACTATATTTGAGCTGTCGGCCTACACTGATTGGTGACGAGCCCTTTGTAGTGACCTCGAGCATACTCTGAATTTGCGGTGAGGCGACGAGTTTTACTGCGGTGAATAGAGTATGAACTAGGCCTGTATCAATTTAGTGATGAACTGTTAAAAAGGTGATGGGAGAGTGGTGTAACGAATGCGTGTAATAGCCCTGACAGCCTTTACAGCGCCCTAGAACCACACTATCGTATGAGATTATCTAGGTTTGACGACCCTAAAATGGATCATGTTTAGGAATGATACAAGGGAGGTACCTTAGTTTCCCAATCCTGCTGTTTGAAATGGACTAATAACAACTCGGTAATCATGCTCATCATTGCATTGCATGTGCCTGAAAGATGTGGAGCACTGAGGAATGAAAGCATTCCACAGACGTAAGATGGTGTCACACAAGGGAGTATGTTGGTGAGGGCATGCATCATGACAACATTTCATACTTGCATTAACAAGAGTACTTAAGATTGTTGATTGTACTGCTTTTTCATTACTGCTTGACTGTTTTGATAACATATTAACCTATGCTTTACTGTTCCACTGAGTTGATCACTCACTTCCACATTACGGGACGGTGTTGTACACACCAACTAAACTTGTTTGAGTTTCAGATGATGGCGATGCTGCGAAGCGGAGCCGGACTTTTATGAGGATGAGGAGGATTCCTCCTTTATGCAGTTTCAGGCAGGTTCCTGTGAGCCGTGTCCTGATCGACGGGGCTTTCTGGGATATTGACTAGATGACCTTACACAACTTGGTATAATTTGAAATTGTACTTGTAATAAATTAACCTGGTAACATTATCACACTTTGGAGACTCACCACAGTTTATATATTTTATATATCTATCACAGTCTTCTGCTTGCAATTTAACTGTCTCTGGAGTATGATATGCTGTTTTGGCTTAATCTCACTCATGTTCACTACACTAATACAGACAACATTCAATCATCATTCATTTTGTTGCATAAGTGATGCGTTGGAACTTGGGAGTTGAGTTTATGCTCGACCTCCAATTTTTAAGGCGTTACAAGATGGTATCAGAGCATGATTTGTATTAAACCAGACCTGGGTTATGGTCACATGACGCACTCTGACGCACTCTAACATAGGAGGGAACGATGGAACGTAGAAACCGACTTAGGATTTTCCAAATTCGCCGAACGGCGAAACCGACCGAAATCGACCGCTGAGATTGGGCTCGTACGTACCCATGATCACGCGAAACGATCCCGAATCACTTCTAGGCCGTCAGTCGACGGGTTTGAGTCATTCCCTAGAAATGAATGTCCTTAGGTTGTAGGTCAACCACAACACCTTACACTTAATCTCAAAACCTAAAACCCCTTCTTATTCAATTCCTTTAAATCTCACCCACCACCACTGTATTCTTCATTTCTTTTAAGCACATTCATAATACACACCAATCCTAGGGTATAAATGGTGAAGAACAATACCGAAACTAAAACTTACCATAAATAGGAAGTAAGTGGATAAAATAGGTTTGACCGTTAACCTTTTGAAATCTAACCAAATAAATGGGTTAGTTGGATAGATTAGCGCCTCCTGCCCCAAAATCATATGCTACACGTCACATAAACTCATTTCGGTCTGCAAATTGGTCCTGAAACGGCTCAAAACGAAGTCGGGGCCGAATCGATGAAATCCGGGGGGACCCACGGTGGACCCGGGGTGTCTTTGGCACCTTGAGAGGGTGGTGAACACCGCCCTACCGTAGAGGCACCGCGGCTGGTCCGATGGACCGCGGAAAATCACAGTCACCACGGTCGACCGCAGTCAGGTTGGGTCGGTGCTGGTCAGGGTCGGCCCGACCCCTAGTTACGTGTGGTGCCCACCAAATTTTGTGGGGACCCCTGTTTTTACTCTGTTTGCCCCCTCCCTCTCAAAGCACCTCCAAGCTCTCATTTCTCTTTAAACTTGTTGTCCTCTCTCTCAAATCTGTCTCCCAATCGTTCGATCTATCATTTTCATCCACAATCCACCCATATCCATCGTTCACAACCATCCCTACCTCCTTACCCTCTCCATTCACTCTCATTTGGGCTCTTACATGCCCCATTTGGAGCTCAAAAATGTGTAAGCTCCCTAACCCATCCTACCTTTCCATTTTTCATCTTCAATCACTGTCTTTTGAGCCTTCACAATCCCTGTTGAGGTTCAAACTCGTGGAGAACCAAAAACTCCAGCCCCCGTTTCCCCTTATCCTCATTTTCCATGGCTCTATCCGAGCTTGTACGACCATTTTCTTGGAGGCCTAATCATCTATACTGTTGTCTTGTAGTTTGCATGGGTTACGTCTCTGGATGTTTTTATTTTCATGTTAATGAGTGTAGTAGTTGGTAGAATGTTTTAGATGTTTGAGGACGTTTAGGGCCCATTCGGCCAAATTGCATTAGGTGAGTTTAAGGTGGATAGAATTGTAAAGGTAACAATAAATGTATGTGTAAGGTATGGCCCCTAGATTGGGTGTATCCCATGTTTTCCAATGCCATGTTTGGAATGTATGTAATGAAAAGTATATCCTGGGTTTTCCTATTACACTTAGAAATTCCTCATCCTGGGATTTGGAACTCTCATCTCACGCTTTCCCACACAAGACTCATTTTCCAAAGCCTATAAAATTGATCCCCACCCACCCTCATACCAACCATGCCACTCCCAATCCCGAGGAGAGATTAGTAATGCAAGCCTATTAAATGCAACTTAAGACCATTGGCCAAATAGGCCCTTGGAGTTTTGGACCTAGAGCGGTGCTCCTAGATTTTGACAGACATGACCATGTAGAAAATCCAACAAATTTATAATGTGAACCTTAGGACCCTCTTAGTTGGAATGAACATATGTGAAATGCTCGAGCGTCAAGTACAGACAACTCAGTTCCAATTAGACAACTTTGACCCTAAGTGATAAAACCCTTCCTGTATTAGAAATGATGTGAAATCATCTAGCGTATGAGCATAGACTTTGGACTACACCTATGGATTTCCACTACTCCTAAATTAAGACTAGACTACCGCTTACATTAGAGAATGCCAGAGACCGATAGATGTAGCTAGGTCAAATCAATACACCTCTTTGATCTGGATGGCGCAGCGAAAGCGTGGTGGACCCTTGCCCCACTGGCCCAGGATCGAATGGAGTTGATCCAGACTATACATAAAGACAGGTCACTAAATAGGATGAGCTACCCTATCTTGGACATAAAATGAGACGCGGATTTTCTTAGACCAAGACCTAAAGGGCAACCCGAGAAATAGGACATTTGAACCTTTCTGTGATGGGCATCCCTTAAGTTTTTAGAGTGATCGGTCTACAGAGTTACTGAAATATACAACTGCGAAGCATTCGCGACTTGACCCAATTCTCAATCCTGGGAGACTACCAATGGACTCACTGCTTGGCCGATCAGAAGACCAGGATCCACCAGGATTCGGAAGGGATACAATGAGCTTTCTACCCTGGCCCGATAGATGATTGATGTATCGGGATTAAGCCCACTATAACCGTCTCTCCGTGTTGGTCAAACATTGAAAATAACTATCTTACTCTAAACTGTTGGGAATCGTCGTCAAGACTCCAAATAGGTAAAGAAATAAATTGTAGAAAACCATCAGGATATGGGAAATGGATAAAGAAATAAGTTTTAAGGGGGTAGACTAAAATGAACCAGGCTAGTATATACCCTACGCAATAAAACATAGGCAAAGAAATAATTAAATCTTTCCTTATTATCCTTAGGCAATTTCGGGGACGAAATTTGTTTTAAGGGGGGTAGATTATAACATTCCGGATTTTGCCAATCTAGTATTAGACGTCCTTAGGCAATGGGTTGATCCTAACACCTTATTAACCTGTTAGAACTCAATCCCAAAGTCTAAAACTGCTTTTGAACCCATTTCCTTCACAAATCCCACCCTTCACCACCTTGTTCTTTCAATTTTTCTAAGTACTTTCATCCTAGACACTATCTTAAACTAGCTAAGTATTATAACTTGGATAACTTTATATACAAACTACAAAGGCCTAGGTACTACCTCAGATAGAAATTACTCAGGACTAAATCCTTTAGAAATTAGGCGAGAATTAGCTAGTGTTAAACTAGAGTACCTGTGAAATTAACACCAATCACTTTAAATATGATCTGCAAGACCCAAAACTTGTAGAATCATTGACGCTAGGTTACCCTAAAATCTAGGATCAATCTCATTACCCGGCTGCTCTCAGGAGCATCTCGAAACTCCGTATCAGATCTGGACCACACGTCGGAAGTCTGATTAACACGAAGTTAAGGAATTAAGACCGCCTTGCTGGGCTTGACAACCATCTCGGAAATCAAATCCAGATAGTATCCCAGCGCTATTCGCTTGAGCACGGAGCGGGGAGTGTGAGAAATGTGAAAATAATTCTAAATTAAATTCAAAATAAATAAATCTGGCATGTCTCGCTTGCGGGTTAGTATTAAGCAACCAGACCATCAGAATCAGGCCAAATTACACCCTTGGATCAGGGATATTTCCCCAAACATATCTATGTACTCAAAATTTTCGATCGAGATCCACTGACCGTTGAACTGAAACTGGTCCCCCACGTGCGATCTGGAAACCCAACTGGAACGAAACCTCACTTAAAACTAGATTCAATGTCTGTGAGCTTAAGTCTGACTTTTGGCTCAAGGGGGGCCGCTAGAAGTCCTCCGTTGAGTTGAAACTGGACCACTTTGGTTATAACCTAAGTTTACCTTGACCTGGAGTCTATTTTGTAAAGTTTTGGGCCTATATAAGGACCTTAAACCCTCACCCTCTCATCCCATAAGAATTTGAGAAAAACTTAGGAGAGAGAAGAGAGAAAAGAGAGAGAAAGTGTAGGAGATGTGGGAGGATCTCCCTGCCACTCTACCTTGCCGCTATACAAGCCCAACCACCTAAATCTAATCATTTTCCCGGCGATTCCGACTTCATTTCTAGGTAAGAAACCCTAACCCTAATCTGTTTTGGGGTTTTGATAGTTGTATGTTATGAAATAGCTAATTGAAAGCATGCTATAGGTTACCAAACTGCCGTATACTAAAGCTTAGCGAATCTATCGACTCCGTTACGATTCTACGACAAAAGGTGCAGACTTTAGGTGTATAGGTTTTGGTTTCAATGCTTTCAATGTCAGATAATGATAGATTCATGATCTGCATGCAATTACACATGTACAAAGTGCTGTCTGTTTTCCGTTTTGATTAAATACGAAGAATATGGAATTTTGTGTATTCTAGGTATTCGTAGAAAATACTGTATACGTATAAATTTTGGAAATGTGTTTGCCATGATTATTTGCTATATGAACAAATTATATATGTGTATAACACTTACTTGGTGAGAGGGTTCTCCCTAATACATGTTTTTGCTAATATACACTATGTATGTTAAAATAGTGTATTCTAAGTGTTTGTGATAATGCTTGTAAGAGTAAGTGCTTAGATAATCATGCTTCAGGTAGGAGTTGAGATGGGATTCTCAACTACCTTAGAAACGTATATAATTTCCTCCATGATGGTTGTTCAATTTAATCGCTTTCTATAAAATATATGTGTTTGTATTTCTTGTTTACATTGTGCTTTGTAACATGCTTTATGACATGTTTGTTAACATGCTTGAATTACTTTGTTTATTATGCTTTACTCCACATGCTTCTGAGTAAGGATTGATTGCGATCGGGACTATGATTATAGTCTAGAAAATCGGTACCATACTTGAGTTCGTGGTTGAGATTCATTTCGCCACGTGAGATGTGTCGGACAAACCCGAGTCTTACTTCGATTGGCAGTAGTGGTTAGGCCACGCGAAGTGCTTATGCAATTCATGTTGTTCGGCTGGTCGTGCGCTTGTGCTAGTCTGGTTTGTCAAGTAACTCGATATGTCTAATGTATGTTCACCATGTTTGGACACTACTGCTTGAACCTAGGGTACCAAACTTACCAGTGAAATCCTATTAACCATGGTACCTCGATCCGCTAAGGCTCATGAGTCGGGCATGGTGGTATGTGACACCGTGGTCGAGCTGTCGGCCTATGCTGGGGCCACGTGCCTCCCCGTAGTGTCCATTGAGCAACCAGACTCGTAAGCCGATTATGGTGGTATGAGACACTATATTCGAGCTGTCGACCTATACTGATTGGTGACGAGCCATTTGTAGTGACCTCGAGCATACTCTGAATTTGGGGTGAGGCGACTAGTTTTGCCACGGTAAATAGAGTATGAACTAGGCCTGTATCAATTTAGTGATGAACCGTTAAAAATGTGATGGGGGAGTGGTGTAACGATTGCGTGTAACAGCCCTGACAGCCTTTGCATCGACCTAGAACCACACTATCGTATGAGATTATCTAGGTTTGACGACCCTAGAATGGATCATGTTTGGGAATGATATAAGGGAGGTACCTTAGTTTCCTAATCCTGCTATTTGAAATGGACTAATAACAACTCGGTAATCATGCTCATCATCGCACTGCATGTGCCTAAAAGATGTGGAGTACTGAGGAATGAAAGCATGCCGCGGACGTAAGATGGTGTCGCACGAGGGAGTATGTTGGTGAGGGCATGCATCATGATAGCATTTCATCCTTGCATTAACAAGAGTACTTAGGATTGTTGATTGTACTGCTTTTTCATTACTGCTTGACTGTTTTAATTACATGTTAACCTATGCTTTACTGTTCCACTGAGTTCATCACTCACTCCCACGTTACGGGACAGTGTTGTACACACCAACCAGACTTGTTTGAGTTTCAGATGATGACGATGCTGTGAAGCAGAGCCGGACTTTTATGAGGATGAGGAGGATTCATCCTTTATGCAGTTTCAGGCGGGTTCCTGTGGGCCGTGTCCTGATCGACGGTGCTTTCTGGGATATTGACTAGATGACCTTACACAACTTGGTATAATTTGAAATTGTACTTGTAATGAATTAACCTAGTAACATTATCATACTTTGGAGACTCACCACAGTTTATATATTTTATATATCTATCACAGTCTTCCGCTTGCAATTTAATTGTCTCTGGAGTATGATATGCTGTTTTGGCTTAATCTCACTCATGTTCACTACACTAATACAGACAACATTCAATCATCATTCATTTTGTTGCATAAGTGATACGTTGGAACTTGGGAGTTGAGTTTATGCTCGACCCCCAATTTTTAAGGTGTTACACTAGGGTTCATACTATTAATTTACTGGATTTCCCATACTGTTAGATTTGTTTGAAAAATCTAGGAGTACCAACTCTAGGTCTACAACTCTAAGGTCCTGTTTGGCCAAAAGTATTAAGTTGTATTAAATGGGACTCGGGATTGGGAGTGGCATGTTTGGTAGGAGGGTGGGATGGGATGAGATTAAAATTAATTTTATAAGCTTTAGAAAGTGAGCCTTGTGTTTCATTTACCAAACTTTGCCATAATACATGAGACACAGTGTTACATGAATCTTGCCAGAAGATGCATGTGAGTTAATACAACCAAGACCTCAAACATTTAAAACATCCTACCAACTACTACATTACTAGGCCTATCGACATGAAAACACAAGGAGCCTATCACAGTACAAAACAAACAAGCCACAAGGCGGTGACATGGATGACTAAGCATCAGAGTCTGGCGAAGGAGGAGGGACACCCTTTCTCTTTCCCATAAGAGAGAAAAAAGTGGAAATTGAGAAAATGGCCGCAATGAACTCGAAGAAGGCCATGAAAAGTGAAGAAGAGGGGGAAAAGGGCTGGTTTCTTTGGTTCTCCGCGGATTTGAGCCTCCAAGGGGTGTGCCAAGGCTCAAATGACAGTAGTTGAAGGAGGAAAATGGAGAGATAGGATGGGTTAGAGAGCTTACACGATTTTGAGCCACAAATGGGGGATGTATGGGCTTAAATGAGAGAGAATGGAGATGGTAGGGAGCAATGGAGGAGGGTCTTGACAGGGTGATAGGTATGGTGCACGAAAACGAAAGAGGAAGAGGTTGGAGGGGCGATTTTTGTGAAAAATCAGAAGTTTTTTGGAGAAAGGAGAGCTTGGAGTGGTGGTTTGTGAAGGAGGTATGTGTTTGGGGGGGTTTTAACCGAGCAACCGTGGATCAGTAAGCCATACTAGGCCCCAAACACGATCAGTCCACCCAGCCGAGCCCGCTGACCGGCGAGGCCTAGCCGACTCGGCAAGGCCCTCGCCACTCCCTGGAGTGTTCAACAAGGGCTCATCCATGGGGCGAGGTCCTCCTACCCCCTGGGTCCCAAAAATATGTGGGGCCCACTCTGGGTCCCCTCAGAGGTCCCCATTTAGCCCCCGATTCCGTTTTGAGCCATTTCGTGTCATTTCGGGTAGTTTCTGATATATACTTGCATTTACCGATTTTCAACGGTTGGGAAGGGGTAATTTACCGATTTTCAGGTAGCTAATACAACTGACAACCACCAATGCCTTGGCTCGCCCTAAAGAAGGAAGATGGCCAAAGGAACTCTCTGCTCACTGGTGCACTGCATGGTGTTAAATATCTTTTCCACCTTAGTGCGCCATAACTCTAATGCAAATGGGTCCGGCTCACCTCAGAACCGTGGGGGATCATGATGCCTAAATTCTTGGAGCAGTGCACTCGCTCGCAACTACTGAGACTGCACAGGGGTCTCAGGAATTGGATGACGGGTCTGAAGAGTAGTAGTGACAGCTTACATCATCTAATGGAAATGTTCGACCGCAATTGGAACCTTATGATAAGCCAGGGTGGCACTGGCTTCTAGCGGTGGCATAGGTGCTACGGGAGCCTTTGGAAGAGGAACGACAAGCTTAGGGGGAACACCCAGGTCCATAGCTCAAGTGGTAGGCTGAGTGAAAGATCGTGGTTTCAACACTGAGGTCTTGGTATTGATTCCCTAGTGGGGGTTGGCTAAAAGTGAAGTGTGAACTGACCGGGGGTGTACTAACAAGCTAACAAAAAAAAGGCTTAGGTGGGGGAACAGGCACTACAGGAGGTGGAATCATAACCTCAGGAACAGGGTCCTCTATGGCCGGAGTGGGTTGCGCTCGGGTCGATCGAGTCGCTTGAGTATCACGGGTGCCTCCACCTCTCTTGCCTTGACCATCGGTGCCTCGTTTAGGCGGAATCGTCTATATAAGAACAAAGGTGATGGATGCATTGAGATCAGAACCTTGAAGGCTCAAATGGAAACAAGGAAAACGCACTCAGGACACGACTTATCTTAAGCTGGCAACAGATATGTGATGTCGTCCTAAGTTATTCCGTAGGTTACTTGATATGCATTGATACCAACAACTGTCACGCCCCAGACTCGGTGACCGGACTCACAAGAATCCCGATAGGCGATTCCAACGCCGATAGCCTCCATATACCCCATTCTTAGTTCCTTGCACCCATTCACCAGGTTTCGATCTTGGGATCCTACAAGGAGGTTTTCTATAACATAAGTCCAATCCATGAGAGTATACCCAAGATCATAACATAGTAACCACAGAAAGTAACCACTGGAACACATCACAAAATCCACTAAGAATTAAAACTTTGATAAAAGGTACAGTGCTCAAAAGGGAAATAAAGGTTTGAACAACGAAAACTCCAAAAGGTCCTCGGCACACTCCAATGCTCCTTCTTAGCTACTGCGACTGCCTAGAATCACCTGCATGTATCAATCGTGCATAAGCTTATATAAAGCTTAGAGGGTGATGTAAGTGTGTGATACCAGTGTCGGGAAGCAGTAACAGAGTATGCGGAATGCAGCATGAACCGTAACTACCATCAATGTCAACAGCCACAACAAAGCTAGGCTAAACCAAGCATAAATGTAATAAGTCATACCAAGGCTATGCTATGCAACACGTGAGTACTGAGCGCCATACCAAGGCAATGCACAAGAGGCCTACTTAGCCAATGCTAATGCAAAGTGCAATGCGATCATGCCAGTCCTCATATCCAGTCCACATATCATATAGTTCCACTCTGGGAATCCACCGGGGTCAAATACACCACTGGTTGATTACCGCTCTCCAAGACCGCATAGTCTAGCAAGCGTAAGAGACCTCACTACCCACCTATGGACAACCAATAACCAACGTGGCTCAATGGTAGCTAATCCATTCATGAGCTGGTCAGACTCAGCCTAAATATGCCCAGTTACTCAGACGGACAAGGCCATATCCCAACTCAACCTACTATGCGACAGTGGGAGATGAGGCCTATAGGTACAAGGCACTCGGGTGCTCATGTTTTCCACTCAGTTTCGGCATTGAGGCATATCCTGGTATCATGAAGGTTTAGGGGCTTTCACCCAAGGACATCCTTAGTGCCCTATATGCTCAAGTGAGATTTCTGGTGTCTAAACACGGCCATCCACGATATACCGTGGAGGCTATGGCCCTGATGAAGCAAGGGCGAGCATCAACGTGGTATGCAATGCCAGATGCAAGAATCACACAATCAACCATTCATCAGTCCCAAGCATCCAACGTGCTCAAGAGGGGAAACTCCATCTCCCAGGGAAAACCATAATATCCTGCCCAATGGCATAACTATGACCAAGCACATCTCAACCAAGCATACACATGATGCATATGGGAATGGGTCATGAAGATAAGCAAGACATGCCATACGGTGATGATGTACTCTCCTCCTATCCAAGAAGGGTCCAGGTCTAGGTACTTAGACAAATCCCCTAAGGGACAACCTCTAGTGGGAGGGGGGGTAATAAGAATGGGCCTAGCAATGGTCTATGGTGGACCTTTAACCACCTATAGAAGCAAGAATGGACCTAACAAGGGCCTAGAGGGGTACACCAATATGGGCATTTAACCACCATTGTCCCCTGAAGGCAGCCCAATAATAATCTACCAAGGATCAAGGCCCGTTGTCATGCCCCAAACCCGGAGATCGGACTCACAGGAATCCCGATCACTGAATCCGATGATGACAGCCTCCGTGGTACCCCATTCTTGACTCCCAGTGCCCATACACCAGATTCCGATCCTGGGATCCTACAAGGAGGATTTTCCAACATACATTTATCTCGTAAGAAGCATAACCACAAGTTTACCCAAATCACAAAGGCAACATCATCATCACATATCCACAAATATAATCATTTGAATACAATGCTAAAAGAAAATACATATATTGAAAATCAAAGCTCCAGAGGTCCGCTACATGCTCTAAGCTCAACGCTACTGTAACCTAACACCACCTGCACGCATCTATCATGTATAAGCTTATAGAAAGCTTAGTGAGTGGTGAAAGTGTGTGCGCAAGATAAGTGCGAAGTATATAGTATAATGCCATAAATCATAGAATACCAGAATTACTGGCAAGTTCCTGGATCATACGATATCAGAGTAAGCGGAAACACTGATAAGTCCACGAATACAATTAGTCGTACTAAGGCCATACAATGTAAGAATGTAAGAAGTTAAATATTATATGCCGAGGATGCAACGCTATATACAATTCCTGATGAGTTGATGAATACCGTCAGCCATATCTAGACCATATAAATGCAGAAACACAGTAACCCAAAATGTTATATGCCATGGATGTAATGCAATATGTGGTGTGAATGGAATGACCATGCTGGAGTGTGATGTCGGGATGATAGTACGTAGTATCGCAGGCTACGGGGTCCACCATAAGGGACTTCTATCCAAACCAGTTCCATGCATAAATTTGGATAGTCAGAATTAATGTGATAAACTCCTGATCTCAAGTTGGTCACGTGCTAAATCGAAATCCTGACCATACAAAGGTACACAACAATTAGTTGCACACCACCAGCCCGAGTGGATAGTGAATGAATATGCAATGCTTGCCTGATAAGTCCACATATCAGTACGGTTCCTCTCTGGGATCATCACCGGGGTCTATTATACTCTACGCCAGCTTGCCGCCCCTATCCAAGAGCACAACTGGGTAAGTGAAAGAGACCTCACTGTCTGTCTGCCAATATCGGGCCCGGCTCGTAGATAGCGCACCCATTTCTCAAGCTGGTCAAACACAACCTAGATATTGCCCCCTCACTCAGGTAGGTAAGGTCACACCCCCTCCCAATTGACCACGACATAGTGGGAGACGTGGCCTACTGGTATACAGCCCTCATACGCTTATATATATCCACTCAGTCTCGACATTGGGGCATCCTCTAGTACCAAGAGGGTTTAGGTATTTTCACCCAGGGCCATCTATGGCATCCCGATGCTAGAATAGATTTTCAATGTCTCATCTGGTCATCCACGATATGCTTGTGGAGGCTACAACCCTGATGTCGCTAGGGCGAACAATAATCATAATACACAATGCAAGATGCATGAGTCATACAATCTAGTCATACATCAATCCTATGCATATCGTGCACTCATGTGAGATAACCTCTGCATATCAGGGAGTCTCATAATAACCTGCCCAATAACATATGCAATAGTCAACCACATCTCATAACAAATATGTAGATGATACGTATGGGCATGTACATGATGTTATGCTGTCACATACTCATAATCGGTATCAACAATCGGCATTGATAATCGGCCTCGACAATCGGCCTATACAATTGGAATCAGTATCAAAAATTGAAATCGAAATCGACAATCGGAATCGGTATCGACAATTAGAATCAGCCTCGATAATCAGAATCTGTATCGGCCTTAACAATCGGCCTCGACACAAGGCGGGGTCCATAGATGTACGGCCGATGATGGATTAATTAAAATCAATGGGGCCCAAGCGTTTGGGTTAACCCACTAGAGAATGATGAGAAAGGGCCTAACAAGGCCTAAGAGAAGGTCACAATGTGGATGTCCAACCATCATTTCCCATCAATGTGGACCTTTAACCAACATTGCTCCCAAGGAGTGGCCCACATAGGGCCAAACATACAGTGGGCCCACGGCCTCACACCGAGGCCTAATACACATCATCGTGGGCCTTAATTGCATCAAATGAGCTGAATCAAATGGGCCGATCAAATGGGCCGAATCGAATGGGTTGATCAAATGGGCCAATATAAATCGGCCTAATACACAACACTATGGGCCTCTACCCATGGGCTCCAAATGCATCACAATGGGCCTCAACCCATAAGCTCCGAATACGTGGTATTAGGCCTCCCAAATATAACAAGTAGGCTGCACTACACTACCAAAAAAAGGGGTAAAGGATACAGACCATGTTTGCTTTCTGCTACGGATATAAACCTTGGTTATAGTTGCTACAGACTTAATTCGTAGCTAAAACCTAATATTCTATAGCTAAAACCTACCTCCTTACCCTAACCTTATTCTATTGATGGTGCTTAAGGGGTTCCATGGGGCCCATTGGAATATATGCATTTGATCTAAATCGCCCATAAATTCTAATATATAATTTTAGTGAATGAGCCAAAGAATTATGTAGATTAAAGGTCTAAGTGGACCACACTATAAGAAATAATAAAAAATAAAATTTTATAGTTAATATGTTATGTAGTCCGCTTACAGCTTCGATCTGACTCCTTTTTTGGATCAACTGTGAAAATGATCCGTTAAAATGAATGGACGGAGTGGATAAATAACATACATCATAGTGGGCCCCACGAGTGCTAAAACTAGGCACTTAAAGTGCCGTCCGTCACCCCCAAAACGAAATCCCGCCGCCCTTATCTCCCACGCGCATGCCCCACCTCCCAAAACCAAACCCTCTCTCTCCCTTTCTCTCGCGTCCACAACGGCAATAACTCTTCTATTTTTTCTCTCTCATATGAGCTAGGGCGTACGCTGGTTCTAACTCTCCTTTCTCTCTGTCTCTCTCTCTCTCATACTGTCCTACCTCCTCCCCTTCTTCCATTCTCCTTCCATTCTCATACAGATAGAGGGAGAGACGTGGAGAGGAGCTCGACGAGAAGAGGTCAGCCCATCCAGCCATCCAACCTTCCACCGGTCGAAGTGAGTCCACTCCCCTTGTTCCCTTCTTCCTTCTCCCACATTCTTTTTTTATTTTTATTTTTATTTGATTTGATGTGAGTGAGGCCTGATGTGTGGGGCCCCTGTTTATGTACATTGCTAGCCAACCAGACCAATCTGACTGAGAGCCTCATGGGATTCTAAGGGCCCGTTTGGCCAGTCGGATTGGAAAGGACTGGATGGTATTGGAAGGGATTGGAAGTTAAATCCCAGGATTGGCCTAGCATGCCAAACAAATTCGGTGATCTGATCCCAATCCCATGTATCTTAAGACAATCCACTAACAACACCATCATTACCTTTAAATCCCATCAAATTCACCCTAATCCGTTCAAATTTGCCTGGGACGTGTTTGGTTCGAGGGATTGGAAGGGATGGGAAGGTTTCATCCTGGGATTGGCCGGGCGTGCCAAACAGACTGGATATAGCAATCCCATGGATCTCAAGACAATCCACTGACAACACCATCATTACCTAAAAATTCATGCCATCCACCCTAATACCATTCAATCCCTTCCAATCCACCCGGCCAAACTGGCCCTAAATGTTTTTTCTCAAACCATTTGGATGGGACAATAATCCCAGTGTTATAATCATCTAATCACATGTC
Organism: Magnolia changhungtana; assembly: GCA_030180095.1. Lineage (NCBI taxonomy): Eukaryota > Viridiplantae > Streptophyta > Magnoliopsida > Magnoliales > Magnoliaceae > Magnolia > Magnolia changhungtana. Next base: position 1,573,525 of record JASAUF010000384.1, on the reverse strand, counting down.
TATTCTGGATTCCTTTAGATTAAGGGTCGGGATTCCTAAATTAGGGCTCCTACGTGTACAAACTTGCATATCACCATACGGTTCCTCACACCCACAACGTATTTTTGTGATGGGATGCCAAACAGTCAGCCCATCTCCTTCCTTGATACTTCACTTAAATTAGCAAATAACAATCTTGTGAGTTTATATACATCGAGAAAGCATTAGCAATTTAAACTAACTCTATCTTACCTTACTCGTACAAAGTAAAAGGAATCAAGGTGCTTTGAAAGAGGTTTTGGCTAGTGGCATGAGAACTATTATTATTATTATTTTTCCAGCCAGAACAAATCATAAAAACACATCTATTTTTGTTTCATTTTGTTGTCATTCCAGGTGTAGCTTTGAAAGAGGTTTCTTTTACATCTTTTTCTTTTAAAAAAATGTTGTTACTTTGGCTAATGGCATAAGAACTAATTCTCTTATTTCAGCCAGATGAAAAAAATGTTGTTTCATCTGCACTTTTCTTTTTTCTTTTGGAATCTCTACGAATGTCAATCCGAGTTCATACTTCTATGCAAGTTTGATTTACCATTCCTTTTTTGGTTAAAACTAATGGACAGCCTTGATTCTATGGAAAAGCAGGTCTTTGAAACCAAGTTTGCCAAAATTGGAAAGAGATTTGCTAATTCCACACGCGTGTGAGCCCTGCCATCCACGTGCATTCCAGGTTTGGACAATTTAACTTAATTACTTGCATTCCAGGTATGTAATTTTTTTAGCAATTTTTAAGTGCCTGCCTTTCATCCATCAACTCTGCCGGATTACTAACTTTTTTTCTATTGTCTAAATGTATAAATAAAAGATAGTCCATTGCTAAATACACCCAAACCACAAACCGAATGGTTAAGCTATGTTTTTTCATTGACAAAAAGAAATGTAAAGTGGACCCACATGTCAATGCATGTCTTATGGGCCACAGAATTTGGTGACGTTGTCATATTAAATGTAAGAAGTTTTTGGATGCAAGGCATGCTCAGTTGAATTGAACTAAAGGAAACAAAGAAAAATGGGAAAAAAAAAATGATCTTCAGGTATCATTATTCTAATTTGAATGAGGTTGGCATTGCATATCATGTATTTTAATTCAAACTCAAAATCATTTGAATTTGTAGTTTCGGTCTTCTTTTTTTTTTTTTTTTTTTCAATTCCTCTCTGTTAATCTTTAATTCCTATGATTCAATTCAAATATCATTCTACATACTATTCAAATTCAAATTCAATTATCAATCAGAGCAAACTTGGATGTGTGGGATTAATATGATAAATTAGGCTAATTTTTTTCCTTTCAGAGAGAAGATGATGGAAGGAGAAGCAAGAACTATTGATTGTTTAAGGGGAAGATTGCTTGCAGAGAGAGTGACTTCAAAGGCTACAAAAGAAGATGCATAAATCATGGGTAAAAACGTCTTTTTCCTTTCTTCTTCTTCATTTGCTTTTGCTGCTGTCTTTTTTTTCTTTTTTTTTGAAAGACTACTGTCATTTCTGTTATATTCTTCTTCATTTCCATAGTTTTGGTTTCAAACATGTAGTTTTGAAACTTTGCAACAATCACATTTTTCTTTAACTGCATTTTTCAGATTCAAGCATATGTTGTTGTCATACATGGAGAACAATTCTTCTATGTTTGAGATTTTCATTCTTAAAAAAATTAAATTTAAGAAAAAAACATGAGATTACGTGGTGGCTGAACATCAAGATTTACTAAATGCTTCAAAGTGCTCCTTCTTGTAGTATGGAGTCCCGAAAAAATATCTCAGATTCAATGATTCAATCTTTTGATTATACAAAGGTTATGGAAAGCATCCATTTTCAAAGCAAAAGAGCTAAATTTCGAAGAGTTTAGATAATCCAACTAAAAGATTTTTATTGTTTTCTATCCATGATACAAAACAGACTCATTATCTAGATGGTTAGGATCACTGGGAGACAACCTAGTTTCAAAGACTAAAGCCCCGGCACACAAACATGCACAAAAGACATCCTTAAAGGGATAAAAGTGGACCAAATGCACTGCCACACAATATTTCCTTGTATAGTAGCGTGTTGACTATATGATCAGTAGCAGCACATTAGAATTGCTACAACAAGAACAGTTGGTTGCCGAGAATAGACATCTAGAATCTTACGTGTTTTCTTTTTAGTTGGCATGTACAGGCTCATGCACTTGCACATGCACATGCTATGCATTTGTATTAATGCTTTCGTTGCACCCTTTTTTTCTTTTTTCTTTTTTTTCCTTTCATTTATTAAGAAACATCACAAAGGAAGTTGGATGTGTAAGCATGACTTTCACCATATAAATGTACAATGCTTCAAAGCTTCAAGTGAGTTGGTCTTTTCACTGTAAAGGAGAATTCTACATGCTTCTTTCTTCATTTTTTTTTCTTTCGCCAGATGATCAGTCAAGCTTAATTTTTGGTTCATGACACATCTACACTAGATACCATAAGTTGTGCCTATGCCACATGTGCAATATCTAAGTAATTTATAAGTTCCCGTGTTTCACCCATAACACTGCCAGAGTATCCAAGTTTTTCTCATCTTCCATGCTCTTAACTTTGGTTCTTTACTTTGTTATGCCATTGTTACAAAATCATTAGTTTCCTTTTGATAACTGCAGAATTTGTTGAAAGTAAAAATTACTAAGTGATATTTTATGAAATCAGGTCCCTCTCTTGTTAAGCATTGTTGTTAGTCATTGTTTTATTTTTTTACATTACTTTGTGTTTCTATTTACAATATGTAAAATTGCATCATAGAAAGGGGCAAGGGTTATGATTCATCATTAAATGAAACTGTCCACTAATATGACCATTTTGTCAATCATAGACTTGTTTTGCATGAATTAGGGAAAAAAGAAAGAAGAACAAAAATGGATGGTGATGGTGTACTTTATTGCAACATTAGTGGAAGTTTGTCTTTAACAAAGGAGCTTTAAAACTTGAATCCTACAAATTCATTTATCATTTCCATTTTTCACCTAATTTCTTCTATTTATATGCAGTTTGACAAAACTGACCAAGCCAAGTGATTGCTTTCTCTCAATGTTTGTAGATGACTTTGTGAAATGAGCTTCTTGATGTCATTGTATAGTTTGACAAATTTATCATCAATTAATCCATGTTATAATGTTTCAATTGCATTGCTAGTATAGCTACACTTTCTTGTTATGACTAATACATCAATTTGCAGGTGAAATCGAATGCAATGGCTAAGGACACAACTTTCTTTGGGGTATTGCTTTCTGATCATCTCAAACCTGACTTCAATCCTCTTATCATCAAGAGAAAGGTAAGTGGTTCATTCATCAGTTATCTAGAGACTGTTGGATATGGAAATTTGATTCATATTGCAATAATTAAGCAACCCCCAATTGAAATTAATCTAAAGTTGGATTAGTCCCATCATGTTTTAAGTGAATTTGACTAATTCCATTTCAAGTTGAATTTGAAGAAGAAGAAGAAGAAGTGCCATTTATATAGAGAGACAACTAACATTTCTTGGTAGGAAAATACTGAAATAATTAACCATTAATTTATTGTAGAATGAATGTATCATATATCTAAACACGGGCCGAGTAGCAAATTAGTTAATATAATTTCCAAAGTATGGTGACTGTTTTCTGGAAGTCATGGTGACTGTTTTTTTTTATTATTTATTTATTTAAATCTCAAACCATTGTATAATGAAGTTCCATTGATGGGATATAAATTTATATCGACTTGATTTTTGGATTCCTTTTTTGTGCATTTTTGTGGCTATTTCAGCTTGATTCTTTGAAAATAATTTCTCTTTTATTTCTGTTCCAATGTGGTAGAAAGAATTGGGTGTTCCACTAGACTTAAATGATTTAGTCTTATTGGCTTTAGATTATGAACTTCACTAAGAAATTGGATGTGTTGCTCTTTTGCATGTAATTCAGAAAGTAAACAATTACCATATTTGTTTGGCAAATCATGTTTGCAACAGTAAGCATGATTCAATTTTTTGAGTTTATCTTTAATTTTCCTGTTAGACTGGGTTCACCTGTCTTTCGTCTTGGATGATTTTTGTTATGGTTTCTTGCTATTTTGTATGAATTCGTTGGGGTTTCCTCGTTTCATTTGTGGTCCCCTAGATGTAATTTTCAATTATATCAATGAAATTATAGGTGGTCTCTGCCCAACCCATGGATGAAACTTGGGCTAGGCTCATCCTAATCCCAACTGGTCCAACTCAATTGTTCCATGGTGGGGATCTTTAATTGTTTATCAAGTTTATTAATCATGTTTATCCAATCCAGATAAACAGGCGTTGTTGGATAAATGTTTGGGTTGCCGAGATGAGGTAGGTCTGGAAATTAGGTCCTAGTACATGCCCAATTTTCAATCCTAACCAGTGAGCTATGGAATTGAGCTTTGGTAGGCTCACTAGCCAAATACTCACCCCTCCAAAGGACTATTATACTGAGATTGGAGATCTCTAGTGTGTTAGAAAATTCTACTATAAATACATTGTCAGGTTACAAACCAATGATCTACTGTTCTGAGCATAATGAATTATGTTTAACAGATCATTTTATTTTCTAACTTCTTGCCTGGACCACAATGAGTCATCCAAATAGGCCCTTTGTATTTTTTTTCTACTTTTAGCAATCGTTTAATGTAGAGATCTCACAATTTAATCAGCCCAATTAGACAAAATTTCATATGAAGTTCATTGCTCATCAATTTAATATATCGAGATTTCCTTCCCATCATCATTTACATTTTTCTTCTTAATCGATACTTGGAAGTTAATATAATCATTTACTCTATTTTACAATCTTTAAAATCTTTATATGTAAATCTGTGCCCATATGCATTGTCGAAGAAACTAAAATACTTACTCATTCTCATATTGTAATGTGGAATATGCATCCATTATTCAAAGAAAGGATGACATTCCAAGCACTCACACTTTCTCTCTTTGATAGCTAAATTGGTGAGTCTTCTTTCCTTCATACTATATGATTCATTGATGAAGTGACCTGGCCATTTGGACAGGCCCATGTTTATATATTATCTCGAAATTAATGAAGTAGATCCGGATGTGCGTCGGAGCTATCCAGATGTTGAGCGTGGGTCCCTGGAAGGTGGGAACCATTGTTATGACCATGATGAAGCTGTCTATTTCCTATGGATAGCATTGGAGGGGTCTGGCCATTTGCACAGGCCGTGTTTATGTATTTGTTTGAAATTAATGGAGCAGACCCGGATGTGCGTCGGAGCTATCCAAATGAGCGGGGGTCCCTGGAAGGTGGGAACTGCTGTTATGACCACGATGAAGCTGTTTGTTTCCTATAGACGGCATTGGAGGGGCCTGGCCATTTGGACAGGCCGTGTTTATATCCGTATTTGTAGGGACCCAAACTTGAAAACCCAAACCTAAACCCGATCTCGAGCCCGAACCCGAACCTGATTTCCTAAACCTAAACGTTAACCTATTCTCAATTCCCTAAAGCTATAACCTAAACCTAAACCTAAACCTATCACCTTAACCTAAACCTAAAACCTAAAACCTAAACCTAAACCTAAACCAAAACCTATAACCTAACCTAAACCAAAACCTATAACCTAAACCTTAACCTATAACCCATAACCTAACCTAAACCTAAACCTAAACTTGAAAACCCAAACCTAAACCCGATCCCGAACCCGAACCCGAACCCGATTTCTTAAACCTAAACCTTAACCTATTCTCAATTCCTTAAACCGAAATGTATTCTCAAATCCCTAAACCTAAACCTATACCTAATCCTAATTTAAACTCCTTAACCTAAACCTAAACCTAAACTTGAAAACCCAAACCTAAACCCGATCTGAACCCGAACCCGATTTCCTAAACCTAAACCTTAACCTATTCTCAATTCCATAAAGTTATAACCTAAACCTATAACCAAAACTAAAACTTAAACCTAAACCAAACTTATCACCTTAACCTAAACCTAAAACCTAAAACCTAAATCAAAACCTATAACCTTAACCTAAACCAAAACCTATAACCTAAACCTTAACCTATAACCCATAACCTAACCTAAACCTAAACCTAAACTTGAAAACCCAAACCTAAACCCGATCCCGAACCCGAACCCGATTTCCTAAACCTAAACCTTAACCTATTCTCAATTCTTTAAACTTAAATGTATTCTCAAATCCCTAAACCTAAACCTACACCTAATCCTAATCTAAACTCCCTAACCTAAACCTAAACTGAACTTGAAAACCTAAACCTAAACCCAAACCCGATCCCGAACCCGATTTCCTAAACCTAAACCTTAACCTATTCTCAATTCCATAAAGTTATAACCTAAACCTATAACCTAAACCTAAAACTTAAACCTAAACCAAACCTATCACCTTATCCTAAACCTAAAACCTAAAACCTAAACCAAAACCTATAACCTTAACCTAAACTAAAACCTATAACCTAAACCTTAACCTATAACCCATAACCTAAACCTAAACCTAAACTTTAAAACCCAAACCTAAACCCGATCTCGAACCCAAACCCAATTTCCTAAACCTAAACCTTAACCTATTCTCAATTCCATAAAGTTATAACCTAAACCTATAACCTAAACCTAAAACTTAAACCTAAACCAAACCTATCACCTTAACCTAAACCTAAAACCTATAACCTAAACCAAAACCTATAACCTTAACCTAAACTAAAACCTATAACCTAAACCTTAACCTATAACCCATAACCTAAACCTAAACCTAAACTTGAAAACACAAACCTAAACCCGATCCTGAACCCGAACCCGATTTCCTAAACCTAAAACCTTAACCTATTCTCAATTCCCTAAACCTAAATGTATTCTCAATTCCCTAAAGCTAAACCTACACCTAATCCTAATCTCAACTCCCTAACCTAAACCTAAACCTAAACTTGAAAACCCAAACCTAAACTCGATCCCGAACCCGAACTCGATTTCATAAACCTAAACCTTAACCTATTCTCAATTCCCTAAAGCTATAACCTAAACCTAAAACCTAAACCTAAACCAAAACCTAAACCTATCACCTTAACCTAAACCTAAAACCTATAACCTAAACCTAAACCTAAACCAAAACCTATAACCTTAACCTAAACCAAAACCTATAACCTAAACCTTAACCTATAACTCATAACCTAACCTAAACCTAAACCTAAACTTGAAAACCCAAACCTAAACCCGATCCCGAACCCGAACCCGATTTCCTAAACCTAAACCTTAACCTATTCTCAATTCCTTAAACTAAATGTATTCTCAAATCCCTAAACCCAAACCTACACCTAATCCTAATCTAAACTCGCTAACCTAAACCTAAACCTAAACTTGAAAACCCAAACCTAAACCCGATCCCGAACCCGAACCCGATTTCCTAAACCTAAACCTTAACCTATTCTCAATTCTATAAAGTTGTAACCTAAACCTATAACCTAAACCTAAAACTTAAACCTAAACCAAACCTATCACCTTAACCTAAACCTAAAACCTAAAACCTAAACCAAAACCTATAACCTTAACCTAAACCAAAACCTATAACCTAAACCTTAACCTATAACCCATAACCTAAACCTAAACCTAAACTTGAAAACCGAAACCTAAACCCGATCCCGAACCCGAACCCGATTTCCTAAACCTAAAACCTTAACCTATTCTCAATTCCCTAAACCTAAATGTATTCTCAATTCCCTAAACCTAAACCTACACCTAATCCTAATCTCAACTCCTTAACCTAAACCTAAACCTAAACTTGAAAACCCAAACCTAAACTCGATCCCGAACCCGAACCCGATTTCTAAACCTAAACCTTAACCTATTCTCACCCCCTAAAGCTATAACCTAAACCTAAAACCTAAACCTAAACCTATCACCTTAACCTAAACCTAAAACCTAAAACCTAAACCTAAACCTAAACCAAAACCTATAACCTCAACCTAAACCAAAACCTATAACCTAAACCTTAACCTATAACCCATAACCTAACCTAAACCTAAACCTAAACTTGAAAACCCAAACCTAAACCCGATCCCAAACCCGAACCCGATTTACTAAACCTAAACCTTAACTTATTCTCAATTCCCTAAAACTAAATGTATTCTCAAATCCCTAAACCTAAACCTACACCTAATCCTAATCTCAACTCCCTAACCTAAACCTAAACCTAAACTTGAAAACCCAAACCTAAACCCGATCCCGAACTCCAACCCAATTTCTAAACCTAAACCTTAACCTATTCTCAATTCCCTAAACCTAAATGTATTCTTCAATCCCTAAACCAAAACCTAAACCAAAACCTATAACCTTAACCTAAACTAAAACCTATAACCTTAACCTTAACCTATAACCCATAACCTATAACCTTACCCTAAGCTAAAACCTATAACCTAAACCTTAACCTATAACCCATAACCTATAACCCATACATATAACCTTAACTTAAACCAAAACCTATAACCTTAACCTAAACCAAAACCTATAACCTAAACCATAACCTATAGCCCAAACCTAAACCCAATCCCGAACCCGAACCCGATTTCCCAAACCTTAACCTTAACCTATTCTCAATTCCTTAAAGCTATAACCTATAACCTATAACATATAACCTAAACCTAAACCTAAACCTATAACTTATAACGTAAACTTAAAACCTTAACCTAAACCTAAACCACCTTATACTAAACCAAAACCTAGAAACTAAACCTTAACCTATAACTTATAACCGATAACCTAACCTATGGATTTTTCCATAGTTTAGAAGATTTGTAGGTACATTTTTGATTTCTTCATATATAATTATTTTTTTTTTTTTTTTGTCTTTCTTCCTTTTGAGATGTGTACAAAGGCATGCTTGTTTGATTGTGTCTACAATTACTGTTTTATAAAGGCTGATAAGCTAAAGAAGTTAGTGGAGGATGAAATTCATTTTCTCAAGGGAAGGGTTTCAGAACTTGAAAGTGATCTTGTGTCGAAGTCCACAAAAGTTACATCTGCAGTTTCAAGGAAAGAAGAAGTTCTATCTTCTGTGTTTGCTGAAATTAACCGTCTGAAGGAAGAAAATTCTGTAAAAACGTGAGCATTATTGAATGCATATGGAGGGTGTTTACTGTGTTGGAGTGTATTTGTTTCTTATGCATGAGGGCACGCCTTAGTTGTAATTCTTATGATAGGTTGAGCAAAGTGAAGTATTGTGTATTTATAAATGTGAATGTAGGATGCATTGTATGATTTGATATATATTGTAATAAATGCATCATTTTTTTTCTCTGATTGCATTTTATGTACTATTTCTATCAGCATTAAGCTTAGATGAGTTATCAATCACAGCAGGTTCTTGCAATGGAAACAGGTAAAAATAGCTATGAATATAATCTGCAGCTTTAGCTACGGCTTTTGTTCGTAGCTATTGCTATATATTGCTATGAATATTGTCTGTAGCTATTGGTATCTATTGCTATGGATATAATCCGTAGCGATTGGTATCTATTGGTGCGGATCCTATTCGTAGCTATTGGTATCTCTTACTACAGATATGATCCATAGCTATTGGTATCTATAGCTACAGATAGAATCCGTAGCAATTGGTATCTATGGCTATAGATAGAATCCGTAGCTATTGGTATCTATTGCTACGGATATTGTCCGTAGCTAGACCTTTAGCTACACCAACAATAGCGATGGACGTGCTACGGATTAAATCCGTAGCAAAAGGGCTTTTGCTACGGATTTTGGCCGTAGCCTTTGCCCGTTTTTCTTGTAGTGCTACTTGGGCCACACCATTCATCCATCTATAGAGATCATTTAGAGCATTATTACAAAATAAAAAAAAATGAATCATATCCAAAGGATCATCTGGACCATACCACACCTAACAGTGGTGATGATGATTTCCACTATTAAATTCTAGTGGGCCAACCATAGTATTTATTTCCCATCCATACTGTTCATAAGGTCACAAAGACCTAAACGAGGAGGAAAAACAAATATCATATTGATTTAAAACTGCTGTAACCCAAAGGGGTTTCAATTGTAGCGTTCAACTCCACTGCCTTCTGTGGTGTGGTCCACTTGATACTAGATCTGTCTTATTTTTCTTCTCAAGCCCAAGGACAAGCTCACCAAATGTATGAATGATTTGGATGAATCACATATACCGAGGTGGGGTCCACATACGTGGTTTCCCACCGATGAATAAATGGTTTGGATGGAAAATATCCATCATGGGTGGGGCACTAACCATCCAGCAGATGGACGGTCCAAGATCCACCAAGTGGATGGACAGTTTGAATGGAAAATACCCATCAGAGTGGGGCCCATAGCTACATCAGATGGATGGATGGTGTGGTGCAAGATGAGCTTGCCAGATGAATGGATGGACAGTGTGGTGCAAGACCCATGCATCACAGGGGTCCCACGTATATGGGCCACCCCACTTCCCTCTCTCATATGATATATATGTATATATATAATATACACATCCATATATCTGTATAATATAATATAATATAGTATAATATATAACAATTCATATAATAATATAATATAAATATTCATAACTTAAAGTACCCACCGTCTAGACTCTCTGGACATTCTGGACGGTAGGGATTCATTGCATATATGATGGTGGGTCCACACGTGTGGCCCACCTCAACGTACTATAATATATATATATATTATATTATATATTATTTAAATATTAACACCTCTCTTTTTTTTAGCTGCTAAAGTGTTTTCCCTTACACAGTCCAGCAATAGAGACTGTTGGATGCCCAAGGTATGGATGCAATACCTTCATCAAGGTGGGGTCCACGTACTCGTGGCCCACTAACCACATATATATATATATATATATATAGGTGGCGCCACTTATACATGGTCCTCAGATGGACGGTGTGGATCTAATCCATTCATCACGGTGGGGTCCATACATCCCAAAACGGACGGTATGGATATAATATATTGTAACAACCCCAGTCTTAGTTGTCAGTCACGAGCCATTGAGCATTTAGACATACATCACGAGGAAAGTAGTACTCTTAGAGACACAGGAAAATAGATTATCTTCGTCTCGTTTAAGGTAGAAGTATTGAATTTCATAGACGAAATTCTCTTTAAGGGGGGTGGATTGTAACACCCCGTACTTTTCAGTACTCGAGTGTTACCAGGAAGACCAAATAATTCATTTTAAATGGGATATAATTGCATATATATTATAACACAATATATATATATTATAATTATTTGTAAAAATACGTATGTTACTTAAATTATTTAAATCATGTATATTATTTAAACTATATACAAAACAAATTGTAGACCAACACATTATTATATAATCAATGTATATTAATTAACATTTACATTTTATAACTCTAACTATATACGAATGTATTATATTAAACAAATAAAAAAAAATTATATATATTTTTATTATGTAATCTAAAACACTACTTTCCATTACCAATATTATTATAATGAATGTATGAGAATATTACATAAATTAATTATAGTACACTTTCGATAATTAATATTTATATATATGAATATATATATATATATAATATTTTAAAGTAAATAAATACTCATTAATATAAAATATAAATGTAATATAAGTTGTGTGTATGTTACATTTATTATTACTTAGTATATAGTAATTTGGAACTAATGGACGGGCCAGATTTCACTTAAGAATACCATGGGCCACACAAACCGCCAATCTAACACAAATGTGGCGTGCATGGCCCAACTAAGCCTTAGATCTGTCTCATCCTTTGGGGTGAACCTCAATGTGAGCCACCAAGATGAATGAACGGTGTGGATTGATCCAAATCACCGTTGTGGACTCCACTTTGTGTGACGTGTGTACACCATGGGTGTGCACCTATTGAATGCCAGATTGAGGACTCAGTCAAACCAAGCGCTGACCGAGCCCGCCTGAAAAAGGAAAAAAAAAACTCTCTCCTTCGAAAATTCCCGCCAGCGATACTCGAACGGACAACGTCCGTTTGGCTTGGAGGTGGCCCACCATCAGCGTCCCATTTGAAGATTCAAACCATTCATATTATGGAGGACCCAGAGTCGTGCAAACCCTGCCTAATTTCACATGATTCCTCGCACATGCGTGATCACAGACACCTGCGCAAGAAGCCTGTTTGTGTTTCCTTCCTTTCCAAAAATGGAAGGACGCATTTTCCTCCACGCTGGCAATCCACGTGAGCTTTTCTCCTTCAACCCCAACCGTCCGATACGAGCAATCCTGTCACGCCCCAGACTCGGTAACCGGACTCACAAGGAACCCGATGGCCGGTTCTGACCGCAACAGCCTCCGTAGTACCCCATTCTCGGCTCCTGAGGCAGGTTCCGATCCTGGGATCCTACAAGGAGGATTTTCATAACAGTATAATCATTACCAATACGAGCATACCCAAGATCACAGCAAGTACATCTGAAAGTAACAAAGGATACATATCACAAAATTCACTAAGAATTTGAACTTTTACAAGCTTACATCAGGTCCGAAAGGACATACATAAGATAATTGGAAAAGAGAAAAAAGTCAGCAACACTGAGTCCTCAAGCTCAACTCTACTCCACGCTCTGTCACGCTACGATGCACTCGCTTAGATCTCCCGCACGCATCAATCGTGCATAAGCTTATAGAAAGCTTAGAGGGTGGTGAAAGTGGGTGATAATAGTGCTCAGAAGAAGATAGAGAATGTAGAAGGAAGTCATGATTAATACCAATACCACTAGCCTTACCAAGGCTATCATGAATGCAAGAAACTATACCAAGGCAGTACGATAATGCAGAAGCCATACCAAGGCTATGTAATATAGTGAGTACTATGATGCAATGAGTAATCGTAATGCCATGAGTACTTGTAATGCAATGAGCACCGTAATGCAATGAGTACTCATGTAATGCAATATGAGGCTTACACACCGATGCAAGTGCAATGCGAAGTAATGTCGTGCTCATATCCAATCCACATATCAAATACATTTCCATCATAAGGAAATCACCGGGTCCATTACACTGCCGATGATCGCCGCTCTACGCTACGACCCTTACGCATACATCAAACAAGCGTAAGAGACCTCACTACCTGCTGCAGACACCAATCACCAAGAAGGCACGAAGGTAGCGGACCCATTTACGAGCCGGTCGGACTCACCTAGCAATGCCCCCTTACGTCAAAGCGAGTAAGGCCACACCCCTATCCAACCGACTACACGACAGTGGGGAATCGCGACCTAATGGTATAAGGCCCTCATGCGCTCATATATACCACCCGGTCACGCCGTTGGAGCAGATCCTGGTACCACGGAAGTTTTGGGAATTTCACCCATGGGCATCCTATGCACCCGGTATGCTCAAGTAACATTTCCGGTGTCCAAACATGGCCATCCACGATGTATCTGCGGAGGCTACAACCCTGATGAAGCAAGGGCAATAATGCTCATATGCTATGTAATGTCAGATGCATGAATCACACAATCAACCATGCATCAATCCCAAGCATCCAACGTGCTCAAGAGGGAATACTACGTCCCTCGGAAATGCAACATGTAATGCCCAATGGCATAATCATAACCACACACATAGTGTCATCCAAGCATACAATGATGCACATGGGTCATGAAGATGGGTATAGACGCATTATGCGGCGATATATAAAGTAGTACACTCCTCCTATTCAAGAAGGGACCAAGACTATGTATTTAGACAATATCTATAAGGAATCTCACCTCTAGTGGGGGGCCCATTTACCTGGGGTAGCCCACGAGACTAAGCATATAACTACGTGTCTAAGTAATACAGAAGTGAGTCTAGCAAGAGTTTAAGATGCATCTAATGACATTTTGATACAAACGGGCCTATAGGGGTCCATAATAGGGACATTTAACCACCATTCCCCAAGAGGCATCTCAACCACGAACTATATGGATACAAGGCCCAAGGCCCTACATTCAAGATAAGAACACAGGTAACCACATACATACATTTCTCATAATAGGCCATAAAAAGATACAATACCACTTTTAACAACATGGGCCCCAAGAGAAAAATTAAGGCCCAAGGTTCAATTCTCAATGGCCATAGAATATATGCATTAAGTTAGACTTGGTGGGCAGCCTGCATACACAATATACGGCCCAAAATAAGTTTAAGTTTAGATGATGAAATGGGCCCAACTACATCAGCCCAATAACTAGCGATTTAAGTGGGCAACCAAGAGCCCAATACTATCCTTATCTTAGCCCACAAGTCCATCGAAATGGTGGAAGCTGGCCCAACATATGGTTGGGCTAAGCTGGGACATCCTAGCCCACTCTAGGCCTAAGGGATGTCCTAAAAATCTGATCTAAGATGGGGTCCTCATGTGATCACTAAAGGTGACCCAAAAGAATGCACTGATTAAGCCCAAAGATTATAAGAAAACCCAAGAATGCAACACGTACACAAGTTCTCAATATGGTGGGTCCCATATCCAATAAAGTTTCAACCATAACAATGTACATTTGAGGCCCCTTGATAAACGTTCGGCCCACTCAGCTTCTTGGGCCTGCTAAAGCATAGAAATTAGTCAAATAAGTGGGAATGATCTCATGAAGGCCAACTATACTCACTGGGGGACCCCACCAGATGGAGAGTGTGTATACATCAAGAAAAGATCAAGTGGGCCTGCTATTAGATTGTGAATCCAGTAGCAACCCAAGGCAGAGAGTGCCTCCATGATCGGGCGATCCAAGGCTTGGACGGCCTGGACCACATGCATTAAGGTAGGTTCCACATACATACACATTGAGCCTTAAACAAATGGCCTAGGGTCTATGGTGGGCCTTTAACCATCCATAGAGAAACCTATGGGCCTACCTTAGGATCACCCAGGAGGACATCCAACCTCAACTGGTTTCCAAGAGATAGCCCGCCACTACTCATATAATGTAAGGTCTAAAGCCCAAGCAATGCATGGCCTAATGGGCCATACACCAAGCCCAACTCATAGGCTATATAGTAGGCCCTCAAGTAAGGTTTGGGCCCAACCACAAGGGTCATAATTCCACATGTTGTGGTGAGCTTCATGGGCAGCCCAGTAATTCATTTATATGGGCAAGTTTCACATTTAACACAAGTGAGTTGGGCCTCACTTTTGGCCCAAGTACAGGGTCAGTTTAGTGGGCAGCCAAGGGCCCAACTTCTTGTGTATTATTGCCCCTAAGCCCATCACAATAGATAGGAGACTATAGGCCTAAGATCAATGGGCCTATCCAAAAGAACTAAGTCCACAAGGCATACTTGCCAACACAAACATGCATATAATATATCACATAATGGGCCCAAAAGAAATTGCCCAAACAAAAGCCATCCAGTTCATACATTATGGTGGACTTGAAGGCAGCCCGTAAATCCAAGAATACACATGGGCAAGGCCTATACTGACAGTGTGGGCCTTGCCATACCAGCCCAAAGACTTAGCAAGGTCCCCACAATATACATTTATGCGGGCTTTGCAAGTCAGCCCACAATTAAGCACTTCATGAGGGCATCAAGGCTAATAAATGCACATGATCAGCTTGTAGACGGCCCATTGGGCCCATGAATCAATAAGGTCAGCCCTTGCATAATCTTGGACTCAAAGGATAGGTTTCCAGCCCAAAAGTTCCATAAAGCTACCAAAAATCTGGTTAAGGCTAGCCCATATTATTACCTCAAAGATGTGCCTTAAGAGGCACTAATTACACCCAAATTTGTCTAAAGAAATAAGGCAAGGAGTGTGTACAATATTTCCTTAAATCTGGTGGACCGCCACAGCCCCAAAAGATCAACTATGCACAAATTTGGGCCCCTTGCTGGAATTCCAGCCCACCCACTTCCTGGGCCTGCTGGAGTCCAGAAATTTATTTAATTTAAATGGGTTACTGACCCATGGTGACCCACACATATCACAGTGGGTCCCACCAGATAAGAAGGGGGATATACAACACTTACTTCAAGTGGGCCATGCTGTTAGAATGCAGGCCCAGTAGCCCAAGGTAGGAGCATGCCATGGTGGTTAGTCATTTGGGCCTGGGTATTTGGCCCAAAAATGACCCAACTTACAGGCCATACCACGGTCAGTCCAGGGGCCTGATGGCCCTAAAAATTTGCAGGATTGTCCTTCCATAAGTGGACCATAACCCCACAAAATTTTAGAATTTTTGGACATCTAGAAATAATTTAATTAATTTGAATAAAACAAGCTGTCCAGAAAATCGGACTGGCCTGGACGTCCCAACGTGGTGGGCCAGTCCGGGCCTTGCCACGGTATGCACAGGGGTCCATTAGACCTGAAATTTGGTAGGTAGGTCCTACCATGAGTTTACTATCTCTCTGTAAATTTTCATAATTTTTTGATACTCAAAAGTATTTTAATTAATTTAAAGAATACAATCTGTCCAGAGTGAAATATTACTGGAATATAACTGTCCTGAATTTGGGCCATCAAATGGGTGGGTTCTGGGCCTCCAAAATTCTTGAAATTTGGACCCAAAGTCCCTCATTAATCCCACAACAAGGTAGGACCAAGAAATATAGCCCACCTTCAGAGAAAATATTTTTTTTAAAATTTATTTTTATGAAACTATGCTGCTGGACTGCATAGCAGAAATTTCTGGCAGCCCACTATATTGGCCCACCCATTTGGATGCCCAAATGGGGTCCATTAGCCCTAAAATTTTGTAGGTAGGCCCTACCATGGGTGGGACACCTCTCTGCAAAATTTTATAATTTTTGAGATAGTAAAAGTATTTTATTTAACTCCTACAATTTATGGACAGCAAGGTATTTCTGAAACAATGTTGCTGCTGAAACAATGCTGCTGCCCCTGATTTGTGCACCCCATTAGAGAGGGCCCAGGTCTGCCAAATTTTAAGAAAATGTAGGACCAACATCCCTACACAAGTATACAACAAGGTGGGGCCCACAAAGGTGGCCCACCATTTCAGAAACAGACTGATAATTATGTTTGTACAGCAAGCACAGTTGCTAGACAGTCCAGAAAATCTGGACTATCCACCCTCCTTGCCCCACTCTTTTGGGTGATCAAACAGGGACGGATGATGGTGAAATTTGGGGAACATCTAAGTGAGATCCCCAACTTTAAGAGGTATATGTCAAATGGGACCAAACACCCCACCAATCATCCCCAAAACTGAGCTTAAGACAGCTCAAAAATTTGTCCAGATGGCTTTTGGACAGCAACATGATACTGAATTAAAATAATTATAATCACTATAAAAAGAGGAAATCAATCCATGAAAATTGTGGTATGGACCACCCCAGTGGGCCCAACAAACATCCAGACCATACCCCCTCCATAAAACCCATTGCATGTGCCCAAAATGGAGCAAATAGAGTGCCAATGTCCAAGGAATGGACAGCCATGGGCGTCCACTTTGCTTGGACGGTCTGGATATTCCGGGGCCACTAAGTGGGCCACACACATCAGGAAATCAAGAATAGAATAATGAAAAATAAAAATAATCCAGCCACAAGAAAGGAAAATGGCATGCATTAAAGTAAAATGCCTTGATGGGGTCCATGGAGAATGGCCCCATCCATGGATCATGCATGCAAGGAAAAAGGGCCATTGGCCTCAACCATGGAGACATGAGGGACCTCCATCACCACTTGATGGGTCCCACAAGCTCCTAAGAAAGAAATGAAGAAGAATCTAAGAGCACCCACCTAGATCAACCTTGAAACTTACATCACCATCATCTAGAGGCTCCAAGCAACATGGATCAATGGTAAAGATCAAGTGAGAAGGGTTAGATGAGAATGTATTTTAGGGAGAAGGGGCTGGAGAAAATGGAGGAATTGCTGGAGAAGAAGAGAAGAGAGAGAGAGAGAGAAATGAGAGGGAAAGAGAGGGAAAAGCCTTTTAAGGGAAGTAATCATAACCTATGGTGACAATAACAATGTTGCTAGGGTAGGTTAGGTGTGGGTAGTGTTTAGGGTGGGTAGTGTTTATTCCATGCAATAGTGTAGTGTGTGTGTGTGGTGTGCATGGAAAATTGTGCCATGGAGGAGTGGGGTCCACATACATTTGTACAAAAAGTGGGCCACATGATGAAATGCTCATAACTTAAGATGTACACGTCGGATTAACGCATGGGACGCGGCGTTAGAATCGCGGCGCCGATACGGACAAGATGACATGTGTCTTGGGTCAATCCAAGTCGGGTCTATGTAACCAAACTTAAGGATGACCACAGCATAATCTAAGGGTCGCGAGTCACCGGGATTCGACCGGTAGGACCGCGGGACCAAAATGAACGAAATGCACACTTATGCACACACATGCACACATGAGAACTCAGGTCGGATTTCACAAATCCCAACCATCCATTTCTCCCTACTTTACGACTCCTTTAGTAGTCGAAAACTGCAGGCGGTGTTGGTTTTCCAGCCGTATTTGAAGGCTGTTCCGAGCCAGCACAATCCAAGCCATCCATTTTTCATCCAACAGCTCCGAGTGAGCAAGGGTCTTCTATAAGGGAAAGAATGCCTAGACAATAGGGCCACATCTCCACTCCCCGCATCTACTCGAGAAGTCTCGGCCGTCATCTACAAGCTCCGAAGCCACCACCAAAACCGACTCCAAACTTCTCTCCTTCCATCCTCAAAGCTTCCTAGGGTCCCTCTGATCGATCCACATCTGTTAGGTTGAAGAAAACTCCTTCAGATGGCAATCTATCATTGAAGCTCGAGCTTCTTCCCCGAGAGCACCACTGCATCTATTGGGTTGGGCTGAGTTCGCTCAAGCTCGGGATCCATTCACGCCCTATTTTCTTACTGATAAAACCTGAGAAAGAAAGTAGAGAGAAAGGAGAAGAAGACAGAGAAGAAAGACAGAGAGAGAGACGTCATTCTCCTCGCTGCGACCACTGTCAGTGCCGCACCAGCGTCACTCGAACCGAGCTAACAAAGTTCAGGTCAGGTCTATTCCTAGCCTAGTCCAGAATTGTTGGAGTGTAGATAAAAAAAAAGAGAGAGAAGAAAAAAAAGAAGGAAGGAAAATCGTGAAGAGAAGAAGAACGAGGGAGAGAGAGAGAGGAGCACCCACCTCGAGTCGCTACTGAGTCAGTCGAGTCCAGCCCGAGTTCCGACTTGACTGAGTTGCTGGACTGAGTCCAGCCACACCATCTGGGTAGGAGAAAAAGAGAGAGAGAGGGAGAGCTTTAATCCTTTGCCAAGTCGACTCGGTCAGACCGAGTCCATCCGAGTCTGACTGGGCTAGTTTAGCCTTGGTCCAAACATTGCTGGACATTCCAGCATAAAAAAAAAAAGAGAAAAAAAAGAAGAGAAAATGAGAGAGAGAGAGAGAGAGATTGAGCCAGGTCATTGCCGAGTCGAACTGAGTCGACTCGACTGTCTTGCGGGTTTAATCCAAATGGGGGCCATGCTGAGGAGGAATCGATGACTAGGTGAGCTGACTCTCTAGTTGTATTCTATTGGTATTTAAAACTCTATTTAGGTTACTGACTTTCTTATATTGGTTGGATATAGAAATTCTCTAAGGACTACTTTAGACACCTATTGTTGAGTCCAAGTTGAGTGGTGTGGACTTTAAGATTGGATTTATCCAAATTGAGCCAATCTGAGCTAATTTCATTTTTTTATTAAGGTATTCAGTAGGGACTACTTTAGATCCCTCTTATTAAAGCCAAGTCGGTGTGGACATTGTGATTGAATTCAAGTTGATCTTGTCTAAGGTGAGGACTCACCCTTTGAGCTTCCCACTCGATTTCATCAATCTAGATATAGATGATAGCATGATTCCCTTAATTGAGTTTCTTACTTTACTATTGAATATGTTAGCTTGTGGTATAGTTAATTCATGTGTTGGATGATGAACGTTCCTTTTAAATTATAATATGCATGAATGGTTTGATGATAACATGTTATCCTTTATTGTATATGTATTAATTTATTTATATGCTACCACTTGTGCTTGAATGATGAACCGAATGGAACTTACCTTGGACTTATGATCTTGCGGTCCACATTCGCCCTTTGTGGCTTGGATGTGTCATTGGTGCCCTTTGCGGCTTATTAGTTATATTTACACATCTGTTGTTTCCTAGCCATCTTGCGGAGTTCAGTCGTACCATGATTTCTAGGTGGAGCTGAAGTTCGTTTATCGGTTTTCTATCCATCTTGCGGTGTTCACGTACGACATGATTTCCGGGTGGTCTAGGGTTTGTATGTTATTTGTCTCTTCATCTGCGGTGTCAGTCGTACCATGATTTCCTGGTGGAGCTGAAGTTCGCTTATCGATTTTCTAGCCATCTTGCAGAGTTCACATACAACATGATTCTCGAATGAAGTGAGGGTTAAAGGGTGATTTTCTATTCACCTTACAAATCCCACTTGTACCATAATTTTCGGGTGGAGCCGAAGTTCGCTTATTGATTTTCTAGCCATCTTGCAGAGTTCACGTATAATGTGTTTTCGGGCACAATAGGAAATCGTATGTTTGATTGTTTGGTTATTTGGACATGTTTCCTTGTATTATGACTACCATTATATTTTGCTTATGATGAAATTGTGTTGATTGGTTCGATTTTCTTAATACGAGTATGACTATGAAATGCCCTGTTTAGTGTATATAATTTCATGACTCGGAAGCTATATGGGATTATGAATGATGAGTACGTAATCTTAGAGGGTGCTCCTCACTGTGATAGCCATTGACGCTATCAAACCGTAACAGTTGATGTAGGTATAGGGCGAGCCGATGTTGTTCACTAGGTTGCTGGAGTAGATCGAGTAGCTAGGGAGCTAGGTGGGGTCCTCACAGCCCGCATTGACCTTCACTACTAGTTGATAGACTCATGGTTGTACTTACCTAAACTTTGTTATTTGAGACTGTATAAGTCTTGTATGGGCGCTACATTTGAAATTTCATTATGGTTGGAATGTTCTTATTCAATGCATGATTTATTCTAGCTTCATTGCTGCTAACTTTGATTAATGATAAACGACTCAAATTTACACTGGATTTTATAAGCTAACAACTTGGGTTTTTGGGAAACGGGTTATATACTCGGGTCCAGAAAACACGGGGCATTACATATATACGTCATAAGTGGGCCACTCACACCATCAACATCACCAAAAGAAAAGGAGATAGAGGGGAGGGAGAGAGATCGACGATGATGGAGGGGCCCCGCCATTATGGGCCCCTCTTGGATACAAGCATACATTAAGGTGGGTCCCACCATATGTGGGCCCTTAAATCACAAAAGAATAAAAATGTGGGTTCAAGATTACCCACCAACTACTTCTTCTTGGCTCCAAGGGAAGGTAGTCACCTAGGCTTCAATTTTAATGGAAGATGATGGAGTTTTGATGGTTGAGATGGGGAATGAGAGGGTAGGAAGTAGGCCACACTAAAGCTCCTCCATAAGAGCTTGGAAAGCTTGGACGTGGAATATTTTCTTACTTGGAAAATGAGTTTTGAGAAATGAGAGAGAGAGAGAGAGAGAGAGAGAGAGAGAGAGCGAGAGAGAGAGATAGGTGATGGAGTGAAAAGGTGAGTGATGGCTGGAAAGGTGAGTGATGTGTACTTGACATGTAAGGGTGTGTAAGAGAGAGTTGACTTTGGGGGGGGTTGCTTGTACTTGACATGATGTGTACTTGATTGATGGGATTGATTGATTGATTTGACATGTTTCCCTGCGTTTTGCAAAGTGCAGCATTTTTCTCGAACCGAACGCGGGCCCACATCTCCTGGCCCGGGTATCTCCTCGGCGGGTGAGACACGGCATCAGAATTGCGGCGATGTCGTGGTCCCACTGATATAAGTCTTGGGTCGAGCCGACACAGGAATACGGGATATAACTTAGGATTGCGCGCAACTACCAATAACAGATCACGGGTTGCTGGAATTTGACCGGGAGGACCGTGGAAGCATATGGAATGGTACGGGCTAAGATACGGGCCTTGCACCCATAGCCTGAGCATCACCATAAGAAAGAGATGGACAACTGTGTACATATAGATACATCACATGTTGGGCCTCAATAAAGTGGCCTAAGGCTACACACAATTCATGGGTCCAATATGGGCAATATATAGCTTAATCCACATGCAATAATATGGGCCCATAAGGAAGGATAAGGCCCAAACATAAGGGCCACCAAGTCCATACATTGTGGTGGGCCTAGTGGCTAGCCCATTTTCCCAAACACATGGGCAATAATCATATTCAAGTTAAGTAATTTGGGCCTTAGAACCTTAGCCCAAGGGTCTAGTTGATTTGGTGGGCAACCAAGGGCCCAACCACTCATACATTCCAGCCCACTAGCCCAACACAATACCATGATGGATACAGCCTAAGAATCTACTAGGTATATCTCGGAAGTTCCAACCCATTTGGGCCTATAAGGAGTCCAAAAATCTGGCTATATATATGCCCATATAACCCAACTATGGTGGGCCTAAAAAATGCATTAATTTAGCCCAAAAGCCGGGGGAATAAAGCATGAAAATATCCCCATTAATTCCTCACAATATGGTGGGCCCCACACCCTTAAACTCTAGCCAGAAACAATGTATTTTAATAATGTACCATGTTGAAATTTCCAGCCAACTATATATATGGGCCTACTGGAGTCTAGTAAAAGTAAATTCTGATTGGGAGACAAGTCCAGGTGGTCCAGCATCATGTATAAGGGGTCCCACCACATAGGGAGCACACTACAACACATAGAATAGATGGGCCATACTGCTGGACCGAAGGAGCAGCAGTAGCCCAACAATGGGCGTCCCGACAATGGGGTGGGCTGTTCATGGGCCCAGATGCACGACCCTCTCCAAAGCACAAGGTGGGCCACACCTTAGATGTCCCACTGAGGGGTGGGCCACGTCTAAGTGGGCCACACATATGGATGGATGCATGGATGAAGCACCACATCATGGTGGGCGACAACAAGGTGGGACGACCTGCTTTGCTGGACATTAACACGATGGGATGTCCAGCAAAGTGGCTGGTATAACGACTCGAAAAATTTTGTACAATGGCCCGAGTATCACCTCAGGCAGAAATCACTTAGGATCAAACCCTTTAGAAATTAAACAAAGTTAACTAAGTGCTAAACTAGATTAGCCATGAAATCCGTTTGAATCGCTTTAAATACGATCTGCAAGACCCAAAACTTATAGAATCATTGACGCTAGGTTACCCTAAAATCTAAGATCAATCTCATTACCCAGTTGCTCTAGGGAGCACATTGAAACTCCGTATTGGATCTGTCCCTCACATCGAAAGTTCGAATTATACGAGGTTATAGAATTAGGACCGCCTTGCTGGGCTTGATAACCATCTCGGAGATCAAATCCAGATAATGTCCCACGGCTATTCGCTTGAGCCCGGAGCGTGGAGTATGAGAAAACCTAGTTTTCTTTATAAATTAATTAAATTTAAGTAATCTAAGACTTCATGTTTGCGGGACAAATATAAGCAATCAGACCGTCAGAATCTGACCCAAATACACCCTCGGATCAGGAAACATTTCTCATACAGGTCAGTGTACTTGTAACCCTGATCAAGTTTCTGTGACCGTTGAACTGAAAATGGTCCGCCACGTGTGATCTGGAAACCCGATTGGAATGAAACCTTAACTCGACCTAGATCCATAGTTAGTGAGCTTAAGTCCGACCTTTGGCTCAAGGGGGGCTCCGGAAATGCTCCGTTGAGCTGAAATAAATGCACTTTGGATATAACCTAACTATACCTTGACCCTGGGTCTATTTTGGTTATGTTTTAGCCTATATAAGGACCTTAAACCCTCTCTTATTCAGTCCATACGAATTTGAAGAAACCCTATGAGAGAGAAGAGGGAAAAGAGAGAGAAAGTGTGAGAGAAGTGGGAGGATCTCCCTGATACTGTACCCTGCCGCTATCTAAGCTTAACCATCTCGATCTAATCGCTCTTCCGGCGATTCTGACTTCATTTCTAGGTAAGAAAACCCTAACCCTAATCTGATTTAGGGTTTCAATTGATTCAATTAGCGGAATAGCTAATACTACTTGTGCTTTAGGTCGTTATACTGTCGTGGAAGAATACTTAGCGTTCCTACCAAATTCATTATGCTTCTACAGCGTAAGGTGCGGACTTTAGACATATAGGTTATGGTTTTCAATGCTTTCAATGTTAGATAATGATAGAGCCATGATCTAGGTGTTATTGTACATGCACAATGTGATGTTCGTTTTGCGTTTCGATTGTGTATACAAATTATGACATATTGTGTATTTTGTATATTTGTAGAAAATACCGTATACGTATAAATTTTGAAAGTATGTTTGCCATGATTAATTACTACATGGACATGCTATATATATGTGGAATACTTACTCGGCGAAAGGATTCGCCCTAATACATGTTTTTGCTAATATACGTTATGTATGTTAATAAATGTATTCCAAGTGTTTGTGAAAATGCTTGTAAGAGTAAGTGTTTAGATGATTGGGCTTTAAGTAGGTGTTGAGATAGGATTCTCAACTAACTTAGAGATGTTTATGATTTCCTCCATGTTGGTTATTTAATTTAACCGCTTACTTATGAAATATATGTGTTGTATTTCCTGTTTATATTGTGCTTTATAACATGCTTTATGACATGCTTGTTAATATGCTTGAATTACTTTGTTTATTCTTCTTTACTCTACATGCGTCTGGTTAAGGATTGATTGTGATTGGGACTACGATTATAGTCTAGACAATCGGTAACAGACTGGAGTTCGTGGTTGAGATTCATTTGCCATGTAGGATGTGTTTAACGAACCCCAGTCGTACATCGGTTGGTGACAGTGGTTAGGTCACGCGAAGTGCTTATGCACTTCATGTCGTTTAACTGGTTGTGCGCTCGTGCTAGTCGAGCTCGTCAAGTAACCCGATTTGTCTAATCTATGTTCACCATGTTTAGACGCTACTACTTGAACCTAGGGTACCAAGCTTACTAGTGGAATCCTGTTAACTGTGGTACCTCAATTCGCTAAGACTCATGAGCCGGGCATGGTGGTATGGGACACCGTGGTCGAGCTGTCGACCTACGCTGGGGCCACCAGCCTCCCCGTAGTGACCATTGAGCAACTAGACTCGTGAACCGATTATGGTGGTATGAGACACTATATTCGAGTTGTTGGCCTACACTGATAAGGTGATGGGGGAGTGGTGCAACGATTTCGTGTAACAGACCTGACATCCCTTTGTAGTGACCTCAAGCGTACTCTGAGCCTACGTGGAGGCGACGACCCTTCCGTAGCAAGAAGAGTACAAACTAGGCTTGTATTGATAAGGTGATGGGGGAGTGGTGCAATGATTCCGTGTAACGGCCCTGGCAACCCTTGCAGCGACCTAAAACCGCACTATCGTATGAAATTATCTATGATTGACGACCCTAGAATGGATCATCGTTTGGGAATGATATAAGAGAGGTACCTTAGTTTCCCAATACTGTTGTTTGAAATGGACTAATAACAACTCTGTAATCATGCTCATCATTGCATTGCATGTGCCTGGAAAATGTGGAGCACTGAGGGATGAACGCATGCCGCAGATGTAAGATGGTGCCGTATGAGGGTGGTTAGGCGAGGGGCATGCATCACGACTGCATTTCATACTTGCATTAACAAGAGTACTTAAGATGGTTGATTGTACTGCTTTATCATTACTGCTTGACTGATTTGATAACATGTTAACCTATGCTTTATTGTTCCACTAAGTTAGCTACTCACTCCCACGTTACGGGGCAGTGTTCTGGACACCCACCAGACTCTGTCCTGGACGCAGGTACCGATGATTCACAGGAGGCTAAGCCTGATTATTATGATGATCAGGACGAGTTTTCCTTCATGCAGTTCTTTGGCAGCTTTGCTTAGTCTATCCGGATTTATGGGGCTACTGGGCTATCATGATAGTTGGACTATTCTTTTGACATTTTGTTTTTGATTCAGTACATGTATATGATGACTCAGCGAAGTAACATACTCTGGTAACAGATCGAAATCGTTTGTTTTTATATACATCTATATACATCTTTCAGTCTTCCGCTTACATTTTATACATTGATCTGGAGTATGGATTACTGTTTTGGTATAATCTCACTCATGTTTATTGCACTAACACAGACAACATGTAATCATCATTATCTATGTTGCATAAGTGATGTTTTGAAACTCGAGAGTTGAGTTGCTACTTAACCCCTGAATTTCAGGGCGTTACAAGTTAGTATCAGAGTATGATTTAGATTAAACCGGACCTGGGTTATGGTCACACGACGTACGCTATGCATTTTGACATAGGAGGGTGCGAGAAAATGTAGAAAACAGTCCCAGGTATCCCGATTTCGCCAATTGGCAAAGTTCACGGAGATCGGTCGTTTTGATTGAGTTTGTACTCAACCGAGATCGCACGAGTCTACCCCAAAACACTTCTAGACCGTCAAATGACGAGTTTAGATCACAATTCAACTCATCCCAGCCATTAGAAATTGGTACGTACAGCTATGTAGTAGAAACATCCCAAAACTGTATGAAACGATGCAAAATGGGGTTGAGGGCCTACCCACGCTTATCCAGGGGGACCCAGGGTGGGACCCACATCATTTTAGGGCCTAGGGATCATGAGGACCTCGCCCATATGGCGAGGCATCATCGTCTAGTCCAGGGAGTGGCGAGGGCCTCGCTAGGTTGGCGAGGCCTCGCCGGTTATGGGGCCCGGCCGGGCGGGCCGACGAACTTTGGGACCTAGGGTGGCTTACTGGTATAGGGGTCGTGGCTTAAAACCTCCCCAAACTTATACTTCCTTCATAAAATCTCCCTCCAAGCTCTCCCTTTCCCTTAAAAATCTGATTTTCTCTCTCAAACCCCCCTTCCAATCGCCCATTCCACTGTTTTCTGTTAAAACCCACACCCCTCCATTGTTCACAGCAGCACCTACCCTCTACCCTTTCCGTTTTTCCTCATTTGAGCACCCACACCCTCTCATTTAAAGCTTAAAACCGTGTAAGCTCTCAACCCATCATGTTTCTTCATTTCCTTTCTTCAAACCCTATCTTTTGGGGCCTTTACAATCCCTGTTGAGGTTCAGACTCATGGAGAACCAAAACTCTAGCCCCATTTTTTTTTCTCCACTTTCATGGCCTTCTTTGAGTTCATTTTGGCTGTTTTCTCGGTTTCCACCATCCTTTCTCTCATGGGAAAGAGAAAGGGGGCCGTGGATGAAGCTGGGCCTAGCCGCCCTACACGTTTAAGGAGGCTGAGAGGCATCACCGCTAGTACAAGCGTTACTCGGGAGTTTCGAACGAAGCGAGATCTTGATCCCCGGATTCCTGCTGAACGGGCTCTGTTGGCAGAGCTGCCCCATGGAGTGTATGAGGGTCGTAGGGTCCTCTTTGAAGCTCAGGTGGATGGATGGCTCTTTGGAGAGTACCTGTTGTTCGAGTTCCTGAAAGAAGCCCATTGGGGTCCACTATTTGATGGCGGGTATCACGCCAATGCAAGCTCTATCCGAGCTTTCTATGCCAATATTTACGAGCCGACGCTCGCCCTTACACTTTAAGATTCCATGTGGAAGGGATCAGTTGGCCACTGTCGATGTCAGATTGATATCCCGGCTTTTGAATGTGCCTCTTGGCGAGGTGCATGCTAGCGAGCAGAATCTGAGGACTATACGTGAAAGAGATTGTCGCACATGTTTCTTTTGTGGTGGCCGACTGGTCGAGTGGTAGCCGAACAAAAGTCTTCTAGCGACCAATATGTCTAACAACTTTCGTTTACTCCATCACATCTTCACAATCAATGTCTACCCTAGGTGGAGTAATCGCAGTGAGTGTACGCGCCTCATAGTAGATTTCCTGTATCAGGTGGGGCAGAGAGCGAACCTATGCATGCCTACGTTCGTGTTGCGACAGATAATCAATACTGTACGCTTCGCTAGAAGACTGATTCGTTCCCTTTCGACCGACTCGTATGCAAGATTGCACATCAGTTTGGCTACAGTCTTGGGGTAAAGATGCCGGTGCCGGTTCATCATATCGACGAGATTACCCTCAACCAAATGAATATCGGGCCACGGCGACGCCAGGCTCGACTCAAGGAGAGCAATTATGAGACAGAGAGCGAGGAAGAAGAGAGTGAGGAAGGGGATGGAGCTGAGATTAAAGAGGAGGAACAAGAAGAAGAGGAAGAGGAGGCTTAAGATACTGAGGAGAGCTCCCCTCCTACGGCACCAGTGTAGGGCACTAATCGGGCTGCTTGGGAGGCTCGTCTTGCTCGACTTGAGGAGGATCATACTGGGCTATGATAGGGTCAGGCTGTCCTGCTACAGGACGTCATGGATCTTCGGGCCCTTGTAAAGAACAAGTTCAAGAAAGTAACTCGCGCGTTGAAAACTATTATGTGCTTCTTGAAGGATAAGGGCACCCCTTCTCCATCGCCTGACTCGGATGTCTAGTCATCCATACTGTTGTCTTGTATTTTACTTTGGTTACTGCCTTATGATGCTTATGTTTTCATGTTGTTGGGTGTAGTAGTTGGTAGAATGTTTTGGGTGTTTGAGGCTTTGGTTGTATTAGCTTCCATGCATCTCCTATCATGATTCATGTAACTCCGTATTCCATGTATTATGACAATTTTGGTAATGAAATGCATACAGCCTCTTTTGTTATGAAGTGTGTGAAATTCTTAAGTGATTGTATATTGTGTTGTCATGCTTCATCTCACATGCATTGCACCCTATGTTGTATAGGACATGCCACGGAAACATACGCGGAGCACGGTACACCTCCTACTCACTGATACGATGGACTAGGCTCATTCCCACGGAGATGGTCGTGCGGACCCTCGCTTGTGCTTGGATCTTGAGACTAGACCTACGTCTCAGCCTTCCGCTAGTCCTACAGCTGGACTGCCACCGGTTCGCGAGTAGAACCGGGCATCCTCTTTGACACAGTATGAGCCACAGGCTACTCCACCTACTAATAGGTTTGAGCAGTTGATGATGATGATGCATCAGCGATGCGGTGCGATAGCAGAAGACACCCGGCCTTATGGCCACTATTACAGGGGCCTTATCTCAGGGTGGAAGTGCGGCTCCACCTTCACCGTCTACATGTCCTACTGAGACTGCAGAGCTTTCTACTTAGGCTGAGGATGGGCCTCCACCTGCTCCTACTACATACCCTATGGGGCATTTAAGAACTAATGGCCTTCTCGAGCGATTCCAGTGCTTGAGGGCTCCTACTTTTATGAGTTCTCACAGACCCGAGGAGGCTGAATACTGGTTAGACCGCATCTCCAAGATGCTACGGATGCTCCATTGTACGGAGCAGGAGCAGGTTAAGCTGGCCACCTTCATGTTTGAGAAGGAGGCTAGCTTATGGTGGGACAGTGTCCTACGGACAGTGGCAGTAGGATATGTATGGACATGGGCAGCTTTCGAGTTCCATTTCCATGAGAAATACTACCCTCAGACTTATCGACACGAGAGGGAGAACGAGTTCTTGCGCCTCAGGCAGGGAGGCATGACAGTTATGGAGTACGAGCATCGATTCACTGAGTTGGGCAGATATGTCCCGACCATACTTGCCAACGAGCAGATGCGGGTACGACATTTTTCGGAGGGCTTGCAATCGGACATTCGGTCGAAGATATGCTGCGTCAGTATACCCTCTTATGCTGAGCTGATACATATGTCTATGAGGGCAGAGCAGGATGTTGATCGACTGACATGTTCTCGTGGTGCTATGGTTATGAGACCTCGACCAGATATTCAGAACAGGCCTTTCCTCGGCAAGAGGCCTCGCGTCGACTCTTCCCCTATGACCATGGCGCCAGTAATTCTGATGAGGAGTCTAGGTGTGACCTGTACATACTGCGGGAGACCGAGTCACCCTGCAGAGAGCTGCTTTGCTTGGATGAGGGATAACGGGTTTTCTCCACCGCAGAGGATTGATCACCCTCTCCCACGTGCTATATCGGCTCCACCTCTATGGACTGCCCCTGCACATCCATCCTTCAGACCACCTGCACCCCGTTTTAGGCTGCCACAGTGACCTATGGTGCCTCAACCCAACCGACCTCAGTAGGCATGCATTCATGCACTGACAGCAGAGGAACCAGAGAAAACACCTTCAGCACCTATGGCCTCCGAGGTCACTGCACACGTCCAAGGTATTCCTGTCTTCTTATTGGTGGACACCGGGTCCACTACCTCTATGATCTCATGCAAGACAGTCAAGTGATTGGGTTTATTTACTGCTCCTACGAGAGGAGTGAGGGTCATCACTGCCACAAGGACTTTCTCTGATGTTACACTTGTGTGTGAGGGTTGCCCGATAGACTTGGGTGGCAGAACGATATTAGTTGACCTGATCGTCGTCCCCCTATTCCATTACGATGTCAGTTTTGGTATGGACTGGCTCACTAAGATGCGAGTAGAGATTGATTGCGAGACTAGGAAGGTTACAGCCCACGGACCTGAGGGCACGGCTTTTACTTTCCCTGTTCAGGTCAGTCACGCTTCTCGGTTTTGGTGTTTTGCTTCTTCATTAGAGGCTACTGATGTTCCGATGCTTGTGGATACGCCTGTAGTTCAGGCTTTTGCGGACGTGTTTGAACCGATTCCTGGGTTGCCTCCTCGGCGCGAGATCGACTTCACCATTGATCTTGTGCCTGGTGCGACACCCATTTCATTACCGATGTATCGCATGCCTCCATGTGAGATGGAGGAATTGAGGAAACAGATTGATGGACTGGTAGAGAAGGGCTTTATACGACCCAATGTCTCCTTAGGGAGCACCTGTGTTGTTTGTCAAGAAGAAGGACGGGTCGCTACGGTTATGTATTGATTACCGTAGGTTGAACCAGTTGATCGTGAAGAACTAATATCCTTTACCCAGGATAGATGATCTGTTTGATCAGTTGAAGGGGGCAAAGTATTTTTAGAAGATCGATTTACAGTCAGGGTATCATCAGTTGCGCGTCAGGGATGAAGACGTGTAGAAGACGGCTTTCAGGACCAGTTTTAGGCATTATGAATTCCTTGTGATGTCGTTCGGTCTCCCAAACGTACCGGCCGTGTTCATGGACTTGATGAACCAGGTGTTTCGGCCCGATTCGTCATCGTATTTATAGATGACATCCTGATATACTCCACTAGTTGGAAAGAGCACGAGGAACACTTACAGGTAGTCCTTGATACTCTGAGGAAGAACCAGTTGTTCACGCAGTATAAGAAATGTGACTTCTGGTAGGAGGAGGTCAAGTTCCTGGGACATGTGGTGTCCAAGGAAGGGATAACAATGGACCTGTCTAAGGTAGCCGTAGTGCAGGATAGGAAACAACCTGGTTCAGTTACTGAGGTGAGAAGTTTTCTGGGCCTGGCAGGTTACTACCGACGATTCATCCGGGA
The DNA here is from genome assembly GCA_030180095.1 of Magnolia changhungtana. Lineage (NCBI taxonomy): Eukaryota > Viridiplantae > Streptophyta > Magnoliopsida > Magnoliales > Magnoliaceae > Magnolia > Magnolia changhungtana. The sequence goes on along the minus strand of JASAUF010000384.1, from coordinate 1,542,004 downwards.
CTTCTCGAAGATAGCCAGACCATTGTCTCAGTTGACACGGAAGGATTTAAAGTTCGCCTAGAATGAGAAGGTGGAAGAAGCTTTTCAGGAGCTGAAGGACAGACTGACGTCCGCCCCTGTGCTAGTATTGCCAGAGCAAGGGGTTAAGTACACTATATATATTGACACGTCTCGCATTGGTTTGGGTTATGTCCTTATGCAGAAGGACATGGTGATTGCGTATGCCTTGAGACAATTAAGGAAGCACGAGGAGAATTACCCTACGCATGACCTTGAGTTAGCAACGGTCATATTCACATTGAAGCTCTGGAGACATTACCTCTACAGAGAGGAGTTTGAGCTTTTCTGCGACCACAAGAGCCTTAAGTACATATTCACTTAGTGGGACTTGAATATGAGGCAGCACCGATGGATGGAGACCTTGAAGGACTTCAAGTTTGAGGTTTCCTACCATCCTAGCAAGGCTAACCTTGGGGCAGATGCGTTGAGTCGCAAAAAGGCTATAACATTTGCGGCTCCGCTGATGATTGAAGAGTGGGGTATGCTAGAATTTGTTTGTGACTTTGAGCAAAAGCTCATGGTGGAGGAACTATTTGAGTGTGTTGCACATGTTCGGGTGCGGCTACTTATTGATGATTGGATTATCGAGGCCCAGAAGGGCGATGAGTGGTTGTCTGAGCTTCAAGAGCAATCTAGCGACGACGTGGACTCCGAATGGAGATTTGGCACAGATGGGGGCCTACGATACCGTGGTAGCCTATGCATCCCAGATGTTCAGGACTTGAGACAGGAGCTTCTCGAGACTACCCATAGATCGAAGCTTGCGATGATTCTGGTAGCACGAAGATGTATCAGGATATGAAGTGGTTGTATTGGTGGGACAATATGAAGGTTCATATAGCAGAGTATGTTTCCCGTTGTCTCACGTGTCAGCAGGTCAAGGCCGAGCATTACCAACCTCCTAGACTCCTTCAGCCCATGTCCATAGCTGAATGGAAGTGGGACTTCATCTCTATGGACTTCATCTCGAGGCTGCCGAAGACGAGAAAGGGTTATGACTCTATTTGGGTGATCGTGGATCGATTAACCAAATCGGCTCATTTTCTCCCTATTAAAGTGACGAACTATGCAGACGACTTGGCCAGGTTGTACATCAGAGAGATAGTCCGTCTGCATGGAGTTCCTTTAGAGATCGTGTCGGACCAAGACACGTCATTCACGTCTATTTTCTAGACTCGTATCCAGGAAGCGATGGGTGTGAAGTTGAAGTTCAGTACTGCGTTTCACCCTCAGACCGACAGGGAGACAGAGCTGGTGAATCAGATTTTGGAGGAGATGTTACGGGCTTGTGTCTTAGATTTCAAGGACAGTTGGGATGACTGTCTTCTTTATGCAGAGTTCGTGTACAACAACAACTTTCAGGCAAGTATTGGTATGGCTCCATATGAGGCCTTGTATGGTCGCCCTTGCAGAGCACCGCATTGTGGGCTGAGGTCGGCGAGCGCAGCTTGGTTGGCCCAGAGTCAGTATAGGCAACCTCAGAGAAGATCGACATTATCAGGCGTCGGCTTCTTACAGCATAGAGCAGATAGAAGAGTTATGCCGATACGAGACGGCGACCACTTGAGTTTAGGGTTGGAGACCATGTGTTCCTCCGAGTTTCCCCTATGAAGGGAGTCCTTCGATTTGGGAAGAAGGAGAAGCTTATGCCGCGGTTTATTGGGTCGTTTCTGATACTTGATCAAGTGGGTGCGGTGGCATATCGTCTCGCTTTGCCTACACCACTCGTGGGCGTGCACAACGTATTTCATGTATCTATGCTGAAGAAATACATTCCTGATCCTTCACATATCATCCATTGGGAGCAGGTGCAGTTGAGTGATGATGCTACATATGTACTACGTCCGACGCATATCCTAAATAGAAAGGAGCAGGTGTTGTGCAGTAAGGTGATTCCACTCGTGAAGGTATTGTGGACGCATCATACAGAGGAGGAAGCTACTTGAGAGACTGAAGCCGAGATTCGAAAGAACTACCCTCAGCATCTCGAGGAGTATGAAAATGCACTAATTTCGAAGATAAAATTTTTCATTAAGGGGGGTAGATTGTAATGACTCGAAAAATTTCATACAATGGCCCGAGTATCACCTCAGGCAGAAATCACTTAGGATCAAATCCTTTAGAAATTAAACAAAGTTAACTAAGTGCTAAACTAGATTAGCCATGAAATCCATTTGAATCGCTTTAAATACGATCTGCAAGAACCAAAACTTGTAGAATCATTGACGCTAGGTTACCCTAAAATCTAGGATCAGTCTCATTACCCAGTTGCTCTCGAGAGCACATTGAAACTCCGTATCGGATCTGGACTGCACATCAAAAGTCCGAATGATACGAGGTTATAGAATTAGGACCGCCTTGCTGGGCTTGATAAGCATCTCGGAGATCAAATCCAGATAATGTCCCACGACTATTCGCTTGAGCCCGGAGCGTAGAGTGTGAGAAAACCTAGTTTTCTTTAGAAATTAATTAAATTTAAGTAATCTGAGACTTCATGTTTGTGGGCCAAATATAAGCAATCAGACCGTCAGAATCTAACCCAAATAAACCCTTGGATCAGGAAACATTTCTCATACAGCTCAGTGTACTTGTAACCCTGATCGAGTTTCTGTGACCGTTGAACTGAAACTGGTCCGCAACGTGTGATATAGAAACCCGATTGGAATGAAACCTTAACTCGACCTATATCCATAGTCAGTGAGCTTAAGTTTGACCTTTGGCTCAAGGGGGGGCTCCGGAAATGATCCGTTGAGCTGAAACAGATGCACTTTCGATATAACCTAAGTATACTTTGACCCTGGGTCTATTTTGGTTATGTTTTAGCCTATATAAGGACCTTAAACCCTCTCTTATTTAGACCATACGAATTTGAAGAAACCCTAGGAGAGAGAAGAGGGAAAAGAGAGAGAAAGTATGAGAGAAGTGGGAGGATCTCCCTAAGACTCTACCCTGCCGCTATCTAAGCTTAACCATCCCGATCTAATCGCTCTTCCGGTGATTTTGACTTCATTTCTACGTAAGAAAACCCTAACCCTAATCTGATTTAGGGTTTCAATTGATTCAATTAGCGAAATAGCTAACACTACTTGTGCTTTAGGTCGTTATACTGTCGTGGAAGTAGACTTAGCGTTCCTACCAAATTCATTACGCTTCTACGGCGTAAGGTGCGGACTTTAGACGTATAGGTTATGGTTTTCAACGCTTTTAATGTCAGATAATGATAGATCCATGATCTAGGTGTTATTGTACATGCACAATGTGATGTTCGTTTTGTGTTTCGATTGCGTATGCAAATTATGGCATATTGTGTATTCTGTATATTTGTAAAAAATACCGTATACGTATAAATTTTGAAAGTATGTTTGCCATGATTAATTACTGCATGGACATGCTATATATATGTGGAATACTTACTCGGTAAAAGGATTCACCCTAATACATGTTTTTGCTAATATACGTTATGTATGTTAATAAGTGTATTCCAAGTGTTTGTGAAAATGCTTGTAAGAGTAAGTGTTTAGATGATTGGGCTTTAGGTAGGTGTTGAGATAGGATTCTCAACTAACTTAGAGATGTATATGATTTCCTCCATGTTGGTTATTTAATTTAACCGCTTGCTTATGAAATATATGTGTTGTATTTCCTGTTTATATTGTGTTTTATAACATGCTTTATGACATGCTTGTTAATATGTTTGAATTACTTTGTTTATTCTTCTTTACTCTACATGCTTCTGGTTAAGGATTGATTGTGATTGGAACTATGATTATAGTCCAAACAATCGGTAACAGACTGGAGTTTGTGGTTGAGATTCATTCGCCACGTAGGATGTATTTGACGAACTCGAGTCGTACATTGGCTGGTGACAGTGGTTAGGCCACGCGAAGTGCTTATGCACTTCATGTCGTTCAACTGGTTGTGCACTCGTGCTAGTTGAGCTCGTCAAGTAACTCGATTTGTCTAATCTATGTTTACCATGTTTGGACGCTACTGCTTGAACCTAGGGTACCAAGCTTACTAGTGGGATCCCGTTAACTGTGGTACCTCGATCCGCTAAGACTCATGAGCCAGGCATGGTGGTATGGGACACCGTGGTCGAGCTGTCGGCCTACGCTGGGACCACCAGCCTCCCCGTAGTGACCATTGAGCAACCAGACTCGTGAGCCGATTATGGTGCTATGGGACATTATATTCGAGTTGTCGGCCTACACTGATACGGTGATGGGGGAGTGGTGCAATGATTCCGTGTAACAGCCCTGGCAGCCCTTTGTAGTGACCTCGAGCGTACTCTGAGTCTACGTCGAGGCGACAACCCTTCCATAGCAAGTAGAGTACAAACTAGGCCGGTATTGATAAGGTGATGGGGGAGTGGTACAACGATTCCGTGTAACAGCCCTTGCAGCGACCTAGAACCGCACTATCGTATGAAATTATTTAGGATTGACGACCCTAGAATGGATCATCATTTGGGAATGATATAAGGGAGGTACTTTAGTTTCCCAATACTGCTGTTTGAAATGGACTAATAACAACTCTATAATCATGCTCATCATCGCATTGCATGTGCCTGGAAGATGTGAAGTACTGAGGGATGAACACATGCTGCGGACGTAAGATGGTACCATATGAGGGTGGTTAGGCGAGGGGCATGCATCACGACTGCATTTCATACTTGTATTAACAAGAGTACTTAAGATGTTTGATTGTACTGCTTTATCATTACTGCTTGACTGATTTAATAACATGTTAACCTATGCATTATTGTTCCACTAAGTTAGCTACTCACTCCCACGTTACGGGACGGTGTTCTGGACACCCACCAGACTCTGTCCTAGACGCAAGTACCGACGATTCATAGGAGGCTGAGCCTGATTATTATGATGATCAGGACGAGTTTTCCTTCATGCAGTTCTCTGATGGCTTTGCTTAGGCTATCCGGATTTGGGCTACTGGGCTATCATGACAGTTGGACTATTCTTTTGACATTTTTTTTAATTCAGTACATGTATATGATGACTCAGCGAAGTAATCATACTCCGGTGATAGATCGAAATCGTTTGTTTTTATACACATCTATATACATCTTTCAGTCTTCCGCTTGCGTTTTATACATTGATTTGGAGTATGGATCTGTCTTGGTATAATCTCACTCATGTTTATTGTACTAACATAGACAACATGTAATCATCATTATCTATATTGCATAAGTGATGTTTTGGAACTCGAGAGTTGAGTTGCTACTCGACCCCCGAATTTTAGGGCGTTACAGCTGGTCCAGCCACTTGCCCCAAAACTGTTGTGGCCCAGATGGCCTAAAATCAAGTTAGGTGGGTCCCAACAAGGGTGGGTCACCATGGGAATAAATTTCAAGATTTAATACACATGCTAAGTATTTTTAAAAAAATGGGAGCAATGGATATCCAGAAAATCTGTTTGTATCGAAAATACTGTTGTCCCCATGTTTAGCACCACATGGAGTGGGCCTAAGCTTGCACAAATCACTAAATAATTGGTGGGTTTGATGGTCCCACATATGGACAGCAAGTGGGGTCCATTGGAGTGGCCAACTTACTCCAAAATCAAGATGGAAAAGGAGCATTTCCAAAATGCAATGTTGTTGGACTATCTAGAAATTTCTAGACAGTCAACCTACTTAGGCCATCCCATAGGCCTCAAACATGGGGTAAATGATGTGGGCCCCATTTCACATTAAAGTAGGGTCCACGCTCTAGAAAACCCCCTAAGAAATTTGGGAGAAAAAGGCATACAAACAGTCCCAAACAATTACTCAAAATCATACTATAGATGGGCCTGAAATCTGGATAGCAACATATGTTATCCATATTTCGGTCCATAGAAATTATCCAAAGGGTTTTATACCCTAATCCATCAAGTGGGGTCCACCTAGATGGGTCATTAAAATTTCAGATCCATCAACACCAAAAACTCCAAGAAAATCCATGTTTGGAGGCCACCCAACCCATGCATGCCATGGTGGGCCTAGACATCTAGCAAAGTGGGCCTGGACGTCCCATTTTCTGATGGAACTGAGATGTTGCTGACCACATCAGTGGGCCACAAATCTCCAGCAACAAAAGGAAGAGAAAGGGAGAGAAATCACAACCATGTGGAAGGTTCCGACACTATGAACTTTCCACCTTCAATCCACACCATCCACTATATTGGTAGCTTACATGCATGCCATTTACAATTAAAAAGAGGTGTTGAGGTAGGGATACTATTCCTACCATGCATGCAAAGGTCTAAATGACCTATGAAAGATTAAATCTAAGAAAAATGCCTTATGGTGGGTCCATAGAGAATGGCCCACCACAAAAAAGATATGCATGCTTTAGGCCCATAGCCTTGAATTTAGGACATGTAGGACCACCACCATGGATTGGTGGGTCTTACATACTTTCATTCATGTATAACAAGGAAGACAAGAAGAAGAAAGGGAGGAGAGTCTTCATGGAGCACCCACCTCCAATGGACAAGCTTCAATTCTAAGTGTTAGCTTCTATGCTTCAAGGGAAATGTTTTAATGGTGTAGATGGGGGTTTGACGGTAGGATTGAGGGTAAGATAGGAGGAAGAATTGCTGGAAATGAGGGAAGCTGGGGACGTCTCCACCATGGAAGGAGAGAAATGAGAGAATGAGAAGGAGAGAGAAGGGAGAGAGGGGTATAGCAAAGCAATCATTTGTTTTCTTGGCTAAGGAAGTGGGTTGTAATTATAGCACATGGGGGAAGAACCCAAGGCTAATGATGGGTTCTAGAGAAGGTAGCCTACTACCTAGGCTAGGGGTAGATATGATAGGTGCTAGGGTAGGGTAGGTAGGTTGTCTAGATAAGGACTTAGGTGGGGTCCACTCTTGGAAAATGTGCAAGGATTCTAATTGGGTCCCACATGCATGATCTAAGGCCAATAATTGCTTGGTTGATAACTCAAAATGCACATATCAGAATTATGTATGAGATGTGGCGTTGGAACCGCGGCGTCGTTGTGGTCGCAATGGAATAGGTTTTGATTCGATCTGGGTCGGGTCTACGTGACCAGACTTAAGGATGACCGCAAACCCTATCCTTAGGTCGCGGGTCACCGAGATTCAACCGGTAGGTCCGCAGTACCTAAAGGAATGAAATGGACAATCAGGGTAGGGTCTTATAGTTGTCTTCGCACTGAAGGTGTTGAGGCATTATCTCTATGGGGTTAGGTTTGAGCTCTTCTAGGACCATAAGAGCCTGAAGTATTTGTCTTTGTAGTTAGAACTGAATATGCAACAAAGGCGATGGATGGAGCTCCTAAAGGATTATGATTTTGACCTTTAGTACCACACGGGTAAGGTAAACGTGGTGGTGGACGCACTTAGCCATCAGCCATGAGGCCTAATAGCGTAGATGATGGTTCATGAATGGAAGATGCTCGAGGATGTATCGGAGTTCAACTTTGAGTTCGATCTGCAGTCCTCTATTATTCAGCAGATGGACAATTCTTGTTGCAAGGGTAATTGAGGCTGTTGATTTAGCCTGTTGATTTAACACTCTTGTTGCAAGGGTAACTGAGGCTCAACAGATGGACAATTCACTACAGGAGTATCGAGCAAAGGTAATATCCATGAAGAAGTCAAACTGGAAGATTGGTTCTGACGATGGACTTCGCTTTAGAGGCCAATTATGTGTTTCAGACGTGCTAGAGTTGCCTAGAGATCTAATGACCGAGGCACACCGATCGCGACTTACTATCCACCCGGTCTCCACGAAGATGTATCGTGATATGAGGAGGCAATATTTTTGACAGGGGATGGAGCTCCAGATTGCTAGTTTTGTGGCCTAGTGTGACACTTGCCAGCATGTCAAGGCCGGCCACCAGAGACCCCGTGGTCCTTCGCAGCCGTTGAGCGTTCCACTGTGGAAGTGGGAGCAAGTGTCGATTGATTTCATCATGGGCTTGCCGAAGACTCAGCACCATCATGATGCTATTTGGGTTGTCGTCGATCGTCTGACAAAGTCGGCACATTTTATTCCAATGCGTTCAACTTGGACATTAGATCGGCTTGCGAAGGTTTTAATTGAGGAAATAATGAGACTTAAAGACATTCTGATTTTGATCGTCTCTGACCGAGACCCCAGATTCACGTCTCAGTTTTGGAGGAGCTTTCACCAGGCGATGGGGGCCACTTTACAGCTCAGCACTGCTTATCATCCAATGACGGATGGGTGAACTGAAAGCGTTAACTAGATCCTAGAGTATATGCTCAGAGCTTATGTGATCGACTTCGTGGGTAACTGAGATGAGCATTTGCTCCTGGTCGAGTTCACGTACAACAACAGTTATCAAGCGACCATTAGCATGTCTCCTTTTGAGGCACTATATGGCAGACTGTGCAAATCTCCTAGTTGTTGGACCGAGGTTGGAGAGCATCGTCTCCTAGGTCCCGAGCTTGTGCAACAGTCATCTGAGGTCATTGACATTATCAGGCAAAGGATGCACACAGTTCAGAGCCGGCAAAAGAGTTATGTTAATCGTTGACGTCGTTCGCTGGAGTTTACAGTTTGGGACATGGTGTATCTTAAGGTCTCGCCCATGAAGGGCGTGGTGCGATTTGGAGCAAAGGGAAAACTTGCCCTGAGATTTATAGGACCTTTTGAGATCATTAGGCATGTGGGCGGCGTGGCCTATAGGCTTGACTTACCTTCCGAGTTGTCTGGTATCTACAACGTGTTCCATGGATCGATGTTGCGGAAGAGTAGGTCGGACATTATTCTAGTAATTGATTGGTAGCCCCTTGAGGTCCGTGAGGATGCTTCTTACATTGAGCAGCTGATTCACATCTTTGATCGGAAGGAGCAGGTTCTCCAGACCAAGGTCATTCATTGGTTAAGGTTCAGTGGGGTCACCATTCCGAGGCCGAGGCATCTTGGGAGTGCAAGGCGGAGATTCGAGAGCGTTATCCCCATTTGTTTGATGCATAACTATATTGTTGATTGATTGTATTGCCTTCTCTTATATGATGATTGTTATATATATGATTATATTTTTGCCTTGCATTTTGTCCAGGTTATGGTAAATTTCGAGTATGAAATTTTTTTGTTAAGAGGGGAGAGCTGTGAGACCCTAACCTTAGTGTCCATTTCACTCTGTCGGGTCCCGTAGTCCTACTGGTCAAATTTTGGCGACCCGCGACTAATGGATTTCATTTGCGATGACCCTTGAGTTCTATCATATATGTAATGCCCCGACTTTTCAGGACCTGAGTATATGACTCATTTCCAAAAATCTGGGTGTTAACCTTAAAGGATGGTCAAATTTGAATATTTCTTTTTCAACTATCAGAGAAAGAAGATGAGCGTAGTATGGACGAATCAGACATAAAGGAAAGTTGCATTATATTTAAATATACAAGAAGCTGCCCATAATGACTTATATAAACCAATGTCTCCCAAAATTAACAAATACAAGAATTTCATGATCCAATACATGAGGAATAGTAAAATGCAAGTAAATTTGAGCTGCAAGACCCCTCAGCTTCTCAAGGTAGATACAGTTATATAAGCCTGACAGTTGAACCCGACTCCTCATCAGCCCGAACCTGAAAATCACTTAAGCCACCTGTGCTACCTGTATGGTTATATTTATTAATGGATGAGTGTCCAACTCAATGTGAACTTCCCTCAAAATTACACACCGCTGCATTAGGTAAGCATAGTTATGAAAACATACGAGGCATACAAAATATTACATGATGCAGTCTTATTAAATGCATGGATGTATGAGTGCACATCAACTAGGGATGCTCATCCAGTTGACTTTTGGGCAAAACCCATACATGTGGCCGGTCACCAGCAAAAGTACATAGTACATGCATAGTGCCAAACTCACTAATGTAGCCGGTCACCAGCGAAAGTACAGAGTACATGCGTAGTACCAAACTCACCAAAAGTGGGTCAATAGTCGATGGTCTGAGATCTAGCGAAACGATACCCCAACTAAATCCTATTAGGCACGTGCTACAACATCCAGAATTATCCACCCGTCATCGCCCGAATGCTATGAATGCATGATTAGCCCAACCATTATTAATTCATTTACAACTAGTACATTTAGTAAGTTCAAATGTCACTATGGGGAGCTCAGAGCCCAGCGTAGGCTGACAGCAAGGGCATAGGTCCCATACCACCATCCCCGGCTCATTAGACTACCACCTTAGGATGTTTAATGGAAGCCTATCAACTAGTGGTCAATCATAATCCAGTATATGCGACTTACCATCATATGGTTGCATGGTGTAAAACATCAAACTCATATAGAAAAAGTGCTAAAACAAAGCTACGTAGGGCCAATATCAGCACAAGCCACATAGGGCAAATAGTAAAACTAAGCCACATAAGGCAAATAGTAAAATAAGCCACATAGGGCGAGCATCATAACCATATGATAAAAGACCATCCTTAAAAACCATTGGACACAACAACCCTAGATGATAGGCCCACATCAATGGTCAATTTAAACCACCATTTAATAACCGCCAAGCCGAAATTTCATTACAATCACAACCAGTCGGGTTACATCCCAAGTATGGGTGTACACATATAAGTGGGGGTTTCTCACTGATTTACCAGTTTAAGTTCCACAAGCAATCCACAAATCATTCATGAACAAATATACATGATGAACATTAAGTAAGTAATATAACAATTCAATTTCCAACACCTAACACATGTGATTATAAGAGAGAGATATCAATTATAAATTTAAATAAAAACTATAACTTAAGCTAATGGAAAGATGGAAAGCTCAAGAGGAAGAATCATCACCTTATGTATCGAATCACCAACTGACATTGGTAGGAAATGTGTACACCCTCAGAATTGAATCCTACCATGGATTGTGAAATTGCACATGAGATCAATGTTCTACTAAGTATCTATAGTCAAGATTTATACAACATAAGGTTTGAATTATTTATTTTTAGGGTTTTAATATAGAATTAGGACTTCATCCTAGGGTTTAGTTAAATGTTTAGATGCTAGGATTTGAATCCTAAGATATTATTAATATTATTTGAAAGGGCCCAGCTAGATGCCCTAGAGGGGGGTGAATAGGGCAATGCCAAATAAAACTTAAAACAGCGGAATAATAAAAGATATAAATAACAATGCTGAAATAATAACTCTCTCAAAACATATGAAATATGAGAATGATACTAAATCAGTTCTAAGGACAACCTTACACCAAAAACCAATGGCTTATGGTAGGACAACCTTATTTCTAGAACGATCTAGAAAACACAAATGATATAGAAAATAAATCAAGAATAACTTAAAGAAATAAATCCTAAGTTATTACACCATTTAACCACACTTGCTTGAAATGAAAATTACAACATTCATCCACAAAAGCAATTCACAATACTGAAGGAATAAATGAATAAAGAAATCAAGCACATCCATAACACAATGATATATAGTGGTTCGCCTGTGTGTTCACCAACTGTTAGCCAACAGCCACACAGAATGCTACTCCACTCCTAATATCCTCACACAGGGGATATTAGCATGCACTATCAAAATAGGTTTTCACAGGTTCACCCAAAACCTTCACAATTGTGTCTTTTATCTCGGGCTTACACAATCCAAAAACCCCCACAATCTGAGTTTTCTGGCTCTCCTTAGATAACCAAAACAATAAGATTTTTCTGACAAATCTCAAACAAAACCAGAGAAAGTAAATTACAAAGTAAAATACCTGGATCTCCTTTTCAAGTAGCCCAGTAGAACTAATCGGAGTAGATGAATGATACGTCGTTCAATGTCCAATACTCACATAAAGAATGGTTCTATGTCTAATTGATTTTAGATTAAATCAAGAAGAGCAAGGTCTATTTGATTTTGATCCCAGAAGAAGGAATATCACAAATTCCTCTTTTCTAAATAAGATTGGAATATGGATCAAAATCACAATAGAAAAATGCTAACAAAAGGAATATTAAATATGCACAATAACTTAAAAAATAATCACAACTTATCTCAGAGTATAGCCTTAAATCGCTTGAATTGAATGGAATGGAATGAATAAACTCTGAACTTCGTGCATTATTTATAGCCTGAAAAATTCCATCTTCGACTGGTCTTAGGATCCTAGGACTGGTCATAGCATCAAAGATTTTGAAAGATTTCTGCGGGATTAGATTAGCTATTCTCACGACTGGTCTTAGGTAGCCTACGACCAGTCGTGGACCACCTACGACTGGTCGTGAGACACCTGCGACTGGTCGTAGGACTCGAGATAGGTCGCTGGAGTTCGAGTCGTAAGACTATGACCGGTCGAAGGATGAGTCGTAAGACTTCCCAGGACTGGTCGAAGTAAGTCCAGGACTGGTCGAAGGATAACCAGGAAAATTCAAAAATCTGTAACGACCTAGGACTGGTCCTGAGAAACCTAAGACTGGTCGTTGTAGACCTAGGACTGGTCTTAAGATCTTTAGGATTGGTCTTAGAACAGTCACACCAAGTAAATTAAAATATTCGGATTATGTATCCAGAATGACCTATCATACAGACCAACCTAAGGTCAACCTAAGGTCAAACAAACCTTGAAGTGAGATGGACATTGAAGTCTTGAAGGTCTTTATTCTCAGATGATCTTGAAGTAGAAGCTTGAAACGAGTTGATGGTCTTTCTCGAGCTTGGTACATTCTTGACTTGTCTTGATGAAGTCTTCTAATCTTGAACTTGTTAGAAACAAACTTGAAGTCTTCTATTCTTGTAGACTTCATTCATGACATGTCTTGCAAACATTCTTCATTTATGATCTTGTCTTGAAAACATTCTTCATTCATGATCTTGTCTTGAAGCAGTGTGTAGTCACAAACAAGAAACACAAGAAGTACAAGACATATAGGTTTTGGCACTACAAAATTTGACAACCAAAGGGATATGAAATCATAGCACTAACAATCTCCCCCTTTGTCAAATTTGTGACAAAACACATTTATAAATATAAGAGTAAAATGAAGAAAGAATCATGAGCCATCAGAGTAAAAAAAAATACTCTACTCCCCCTAAGTGAGTAGAAACAATCAACCATATTCAAGTACTCACTCTCTCTCTTTCTCCCATTCTCCCCCTTTCCATACTACTCCCCCTTTTTATCACAAAATGACAAGGGAAGGCCAAAGGAGAGAAGAGAACACCATATGAAGAGTCAAGATTTAATTATCAAATTAGTACAACACTTCAATGTCATCAATCCAAAACATACAACCAAAGTCATCAATCGTAATAATAATACAGAATCCATCATATTCAAACCAAAAAATAATAATCCACCTAATCAGATCCAGATGAAGGAGCAGAGATGGTTGGATCAATCTGATGTAAACCCCTATTAATGTGACGAAGATATTTTCGCATTTATTTAAATTGCATATCATGGGCAACACTCAGGTTATCAACCTTCTCCTCCAATGCACTTAGACGTGCATCATAACCAGAAGATGGATCGTAATCAGAATCATTTTGGGAGTCAGTTTCAATGTCTTCAAATATATCATCCATATTTATATCAGCCTGTGGAGGAAGATCAGCAGCTTCCCCTTCATTTCCTGCTTCAGCACCTTCACCACCACCTTCATAGAATTGACCAGGAAGCAAATCCAACTTCATCTTATTTAAATTAGTATTATTGAATAAAAGATGATGAATTGGTGCCTCATTCTCAGGTAAAGCAACGAGCATATTTGTGGCTAAACAAGTCATAAGATAACCAAATGGAATATCACTATGACCCGGATGAAGACGAAACTGAATAATAAAATGACATATCAAATAAGGTAAACAGACAACAATGCCGGACACAACAGAGTGCAATACCCGAACCATGAAGGCGGTTAACTCGGTTTATTGCTGACCGAGGGATACACGTTTGAAGTGAAGATCTGGTGCAAAACTCTGTATCTGGGTAATAAAAATTTTGAGGGGAGCACATTTCCTTTGTGCGTCCAATGCACTTCCATATTGCATAAATCTCTTGTCAACATTTGTTTTTCTGATTCTAATGGTTTGTCATATAATGTATGAATCGGAATACCTTCATCTTTGACAGGTATATCTATAATACCTGATATTAAATGTCGATCTATTAAAAATTTCCCTTCTCTAGTAGCAATTGAGAACGTTAAATTATCAAGGGAAAAATCAGAGATACATGTAACCATAGATTGTGCAATGGACTGGTATGCAGGCTCACCCCAAAACAAAATGTTAGTCCAGCCAATAGATTCAAGGAGAGGTGTAATCTCAAATTGTTCAATGTGACTGAGACTTACAGGACGCTCAACGATAACTTTACGGTTACGTAAATCCCGTACATCATTTGGATCATTTTCAGGTGACCGAAGGTGCCGTCTTGTTATAGATGTAGATCTAGATGAAGATGGACCACGGGATGTTTTCTTTTTCCCCCTAACATCCATTTTCAACAAGATTTACCAAGGAGCAAGCACAAAGAACACAAGAGGTGGTGGGTTTCTCTAGATCAGATTTTTAGAGAGGAAACCCTAAATAATTAACAAAAGACGAGATCAAGCTTATGGAATTTACAAATCAAAGCATAGAAAGCATAAATCTTTAAGAAAAATGAAGAAAAATGACTTATCTTGAAGAAAATCATGAGACCTCAAGACAGGTCGAGCCACGACTCGTCGAAGGAAGAAGAGGAAATGAAGAACAAAGTGATTTTTCCTAAATTATATGATGCTCACGATCTCTACGGCCGGTCAAGTGTAGTTTACGACCGGTCGAGTTAGGACTGGTCGTGTATGGCAAGGGCCGGTTGAGCATCGACAAAAATAAATATTTTTATGCACAAATTGAAATTTATACACATATAGTACACTATGATACATGCAGACAAGTATATTCAATTTAAAATGCACATACCAAGATCAAATTCATTTTAGTAAACCTGTTTTTGTCGAGCGGTTTAGTAAATATATCAGCAAGTTGGACATTGGTTGGAATATATTCCAAAAGAGATAGCTTTTTCTTCAACTAATTCACGAATGTAATGATACCTAATGTCAATATTCTTAGTACGCGAATGCTGAATTGGATTTTTAGAAATATTGATAGCACTGGAATTATCACAATGTAAGATCATTGAATCTTGATTAATTCCATAATCGCTTAACATGCGTTTCATCCATACGAGTTGTGTACATGCATATCCTGCTGCGATATACTCAGCCTCAGCAGTGGAAAGCGATATTGAACTTTGCTTCTTGCTAAACTAAGAAACCAAACAATTTCCAATGTAAAAACAACCACTACTGGTTGATTTTCTATCATCAATATTACCCCATCAACATCGAATACCCAAATGACTAATTTAACATTAGTATCAAAAGGATACCAAAGACCCAAATTAGTTGTACTTGCGACATATCTAATAATCTGTTTGTGCAATGATGGTAAGATGTGAATCTTTAGGATTAGGCGATATCTCGCACAAATACCAACGCTAAAAACGATATCAGGTCTACTAGCAGTTAGATATAAATAAACTACCAATCATACTACGATATAACTTAGGATCTACATCTTTACATGTAGAGTCTTTTGAGAGTCTCAAGGTTGTACTCATAGGAGTATCAAATTTTTTACCATTTTCAAATTTAAACCTTTTAACCAAGTTTGTAGCATACTTGGTTTGAGAAATGAAGATTCCATCAGGTTGTTGTTTTACTTGTAACCCTAGGAAGTAATTTAGTTCACCAACCATGCTCATTTCGAATCTTAATTTCATCAACTCTGCAAACTCAATAGACATGTTAGAACAAGTTGATCCATAAATAATATCGTCTACATAGATCTGAACCATTAAAATCTCATTATTATGTTTCTTAACAAATAGCGTCTTATCGACACTTCCCACTTGAAAACTATGACTAAGTAAGAATTTAGTCAATTTTTCATACCATGCCCTGGGCGCTTGTATCAGACCATAGAGAGCATTTTTGAGACGAAATGCATAATCAGAAAGCTTGGGGTCTTCAAACCCTGAGGGTTATTCTACATAAACTTCTTCATGTAAATTGCCATTTAAGAAGACACTCTTTACATCCATCTGATAAATTTTAAACTTTCTAAAGCAAGCGATGGAAATAAAAAGTTGATAGATTCAAGGTGAGCGCTTTGGAGCAAAAGGTTTCATCGTAATTGATGCCTTCAATCTGAGTGTACCCTTGTACAACCAGTCTAGCCTTGTTTCGTATAATATTTCCAAGTTCATCAGACTTGTTTTTAAAGATCCATTTTGTTCCAATAATGTGTTTATCTTTAGGTCTAGGAACAAGATACCAGACATCATTACGAACAAATTGATTAAGTTCATCTGCATAGCTACTATCTAATTTTCGTCAGAAACAACTTCTTTTACATTGACCGGTTCTATTTGGGATGTAAAACAAACATAATTGCATATGTTTTCAAGTTGTTTGCGTGTACGAACTCCAGTGAGAGGGTTTCCAAGGATTTGATTAGTTGGATGATCTTTGACAGTCCTAGGTTTAGATTGAGATGAAGAGGTATCTTGATTTTCAATTATAAGAATTTCATCATCATCTGAACTCGGAGCAAGAGTATTCAAATGATCATCAATGACCACATTGATGGACTCTTGAATCACACCTGTATTTTTATTTAGAACCCTATAGGCTCGACCGTTTAAGGAGTATCCAAGGAAAATACCTTCATCACTCTTCGTATCAAAATTTCCCAAATTTTCACGATCTCATAAAATGTAACACTTACTGCCAAAAATTCGAAAGTATTTGACAGTAGGTTTCTTTTCGAACCATAACTCATAAGCAATCTTATTTTCAGATTACTAGTATAAACACGATTAATAATGAGCGGCATTAATTGCTTCGACCCAAAGATTTTGGAGAGCTTCATACTATTTAACATGACATTAGCCATATCCTGAAGCACTCTATTTTTTCTCTCAACTATACCATTTTATTGAGGAGTTTTGGGCGCAGAGAATTCATGTGATATTCCCTGATCGCTACAGAATTTCTCAAAACTGCTATTTTCGAATTCAGAACCATGATCACTATGGATCTTATAAACTTGAGAACCTTTTTCATTTTGAATTCGTTTGATGATCTTCTGTACTTCATCTAGGGTTTCAGATTTGTCTTTTAAGAATGATACCCAAGTGAATCTAGAAAAGTCATCTATGATAACCAAGATGTATTTTTTCCCACCTCGACTCTCCGTTCTGGTTGGTCCAATGAGATCCATGTGGAGAAGCTTGAGAGGTCTAGATGCGGTATTGGAGTTCACTTTCTTGTGAGAGCTCCTAATCTGTTTGCCCAATTGGCATTCACCACATATTTTGTCTACTTTTTGTAATTTGGGTAGACCTCTTATAAGTTCTCTTTTGCTCAATCTAAATAAGTTTCAGTAGTCTACATGTCTAAGGCGTTTATGCCATAATTCAGTCTCATCAGTATGGACCATGCAACACGATTGAGTAGATGAGCTTGCATTACTAACGATGTAGCAGTTTTCAGATGTTCTGCGACCAGTTAATATAACAGAACCTTCTTTATTAACAATCTCACAACCTTCATTAGAAAACTTTACATTATGATTGTTGTCGCATATCTGAGATATACTCAGTAGGTTGTGTTTCAAACCCTCAACATATAATACATTTTTAAATAAGGGAAGGTTATAAAGCTGAACCGTACCTTGGCCAATGATTTTGCAATTGCTTCCATCACCAAAAGTGACTGACCCATTAGTCCTTTCTTCAAGATCGGTGAATAAAGCTTTGTCGCCTGTCATATGTCTGGAGCAACCACTGTCAAGGTACCACTTTGAATGGCTTGTAGCTTTGAAAGCAGTGTGGGCAACCAAGCAGTCAACTTTAGGAACCCATTTCAATCCTATTTTGGGTTTAGGAGTGTAGTTGGACTTTTTCTGTCTATTGTTATATGAATGACCTATAGAGTTAAATTTTAATAGCTCCTTGAGAAGATCAATAATCTTTTCAACCAAAGGATTTTGGTTTTGAAGATTGAAGTTGGCATGACTATTTTTAGATTTTTGAAAGGTCCTTGAATTTTTTGAAAAACCTTGATAAGTATACTTTACTTTTGAGTTCGAAGACTCTCCTTTCACAAACTTAGGAGCAGTATTCTTTTGTTTAGGAGAAGTATTCTTATCATAGCCCAACTCGGATCTATTGCCACATTTTCTCGATCCGGATAACAATTTTTCTAATTTAGGATCACCTTGGGCATATCTCCAAGTGTCTTTAAACTCAAAAGAGAAGCTACTTCATTTTTGAGTTTCTCGTTCTCGGTTTTCAAATCATCAACTTGGGAGGTTTTGATTTTTAAATCACATTTGGTCTTTTCAAAAAAATCAGAAATATGAGATTTTTCTAAGACAAGAGACTCATAATCTTCTTTAAGTTTAGAAAATTTTTCCTTTTGTAATTTAAGCTTGACAGCAATTTTACAACTCTCCTTATAAAGGGCATTGTATGCATCCTGAAGATCATCTTCATTGTCACAATTGCTATTCAGATTCTCTTCGCTAGTTACTTCATCATAATCTGAAAAAGTGACTTTGGCTAGAGTCATAAGGGCTTTAACATCATCTCCCGACTCGTTTTCAGAATCTTCTAATTTCGAAGAGGATTCCGAATCAGATGATTCATCCCAAGTAGCCAACATACTCTTTCTTTTTAATTTGTCCTTTTTAGGACATTTGTTAGCCAAGTGCCCATACTCTTGACAGTTGTAACATTGACATCTTTCAAAGATTTTCGAGCTCTAGGTTTAGATTGTCTCTTATCGTTTGATTTTTGAAAATCTCCTTTTTTCTTATTTTTCAAAATTTTATAAAACCTTTTTACAAAAAGTGCCATATCATCTTCGAAATTTTCAAAGTCTGAAGTGCTCTCTTATGGAATATTTTTAGATGACTTGAGAGCAATTGATTTTCTTTTGGAGCTTTAAAGTTCATTTCGTAGGTCTGTAAAGAACCAACTAGTTCCTCAACCCTCATGTTATCCGTATCACGAAGTTCCTGAATCGCGGTTACTTTTGAATTGAACCGTTTAGAAAGTGAGCGTAGTATCTTTGCACATACTTTACTTTCTAGGATTCTATCACCAAGACCCCACATTGAGTTTACAATGTCATTCAATCTAGTGTAGAACTCCATAAACATTTCATTCTCCTCCATATGAATTTCTTCAAATTTAGTTGTGAGGAGTTGGACTTTAGATTTCTTGACAATTGATGTACCCTCGTGTGTCATTTCTAAAAGATCCCATGCTTGTGTAGCATTTTCACACGAGATGATTCTTTTGAATTCATCTGGTGACAATGCACAAGTAATTACATTTAGTGCTTTTGCATTGGCACTACTCTCACTTTTCTGAAGTGTGGTCCAAAGAGCATAAGATATTACTTTCATTGATTTTGAACCATCTTCATCAGTTACTTCAGTGATAGGTAGTTTCCATCCGTTCACTGTGGCCAGCCACACACTTTCATCTATGGATTTGAGAAAGATTCTCATCCTTGCTTTCCAATAAGCATAGTTTGTGCCTTTAAAGGGTGGTGGCCTAGTGACAGATAGGCTATCAAAATTTGACATCTTAATATAGCTTAGATCGTTAGCTCAGGAAATAAATCCAATAAATAATCAATAAGCACGAGCTATTAGGCTCTGATACCACTTGAAAGGGCCTAGCTATATGCCCTAGAGGGGGGTGAATAGGGCAATGCCAAATAAAACTTAAAACAGCGGAATAATAAAAGATATAAATAACAATACTGAAATAATAACTCTCTCAAAACATATGAAATATGAGAATGATACTAAATCAATTCTAAGGACAACCTTACACCAAAAACCAATGGCTTATGGTAGGACAACCTTATTTCTAGAACGATCTAGAAAACACAAATGATATGAAAAATAAATCAAGAATAACTTAAAGAAATAAATCCTAAGTTATTACACCATTCAACCACACTTGCTTGAAATGAAAATTACAACATTCATCCACAAAAGCAATTCACAATACTGAAGGAATAAATAAATAAAGAAATCAAGCATATCCACAACACAATGATATATAGTGGTTCGCCTGTGTGTTCACCAACTGTTAGCTAATGACCACACGAGAATGCTACTCCACTCCTAATATCCTCACACAGGGGATATTAGCATGCACTATCAAAATAGGTTTTCACAGGTTCACCCAAAACCTTCACAATTGTGTCTTTTTATCTCGTGCTTACACAATCCAAAAACCCCCACAATCTGAGTTTTACGCTCTCCTCGGATAACTTGAAAACAATGAGATTTTTACGCAAATCTCAAACAAAACTAGAGAAAGTAAATTACAAAGTAAAATACCTAGATCTCCTTTTGAAGTAGCCCAGTAGAACCAATCGGAGTAAATGAATGATACGTCGTTCAATGTCTAATACTCACATAAAGAATGGTTCTATGTCTAATTGATTTTAGATTAAATCAAGAAGAGCAAGGTCTATTTGATTTTGATCCCAGAAGAAGGAATATCACAAATTCCTCTTTTCTAAATAAGATTGGAATATGGATTAAAATCACAATAGAAAAATGCTAACAAAAGGAATATTAAATATGCACAATAGCTTAAAAAATAATCACAACTTATCTCAGAGTATAGCCTTAAATCGTTTGAATTGAATGGAATGGAATAAATAAACTCTGAAATTCGTGCATTATTTATAGCCTGAAAAATCCCATCTTCGACTGGTCTTAGGATCCTAGGACTGGTCGTAGCATCAAAGATTTTGAAAGATTTCCGCGGGAATAGATTAGCTGTTCTCACGACTGGTCTTAGGTAGCCTACGACTGGTTGTGGACCACCTACGACTAGTCGTGAGACACCTACGACTGGTCGTGGGACTCGAGATAGGTCGCTGGAGTTCGAGTTGTAGGACTACGACCGGTCGAAGGATGAGTCGTAGGACTTCCCAGGACTGGTCGAAGCAAGTCCAGGATTGGTCGAAGGACAACCAGGAAAATTTGAAAATCTGTAACAACCTGGGACTGGTCCTGAGAAACCTAAGACTGGTCGTTGCAGACCTAGGACTGGTCTTAAGATCTTTAGGATTGGTCTTAGAATAGTCACATCAAGTAAATTAAAATATTCGGATTATGTATCCAGAATGACCTATCATACAGACCAACCTAAGGTCCACCTAAGGTCAAACAAACCTTGAAGTGAGATGGACATTGAAGTCTTGAAGGTCTGTATTCTCAGATGATCTTGAAGTAGAAGCTTGAGTCGAGTTGATGGTCTTTCTCGAGCTTGGTACATTCTTGACTTGTCTTGATGAAGTCTTCTAATCTTGAACTTGTTAGAAGCAAACTTGAAGTCTTCTATTCTTATAGACTTCATTCATGACATGTCTTGCAAACATTCTTCATTTATGATCTTGTCTTGAAAACATTCTTCATTCATGATCTTGTCTTGAAGCAGTGTGTAGTCACAAACAAGAAACACAAGAAGTACAAGACATATAGGTTTTGGCACTACAAAATTTGACAACCAAAGGGATATGAAATCATAGCACTAACATTATTATCGAACAATGGAACAATGGATCGAATAATACTCGCAATAGAAGTACTAATCCATCGAATGATAGTTCACATGTTTATATTTAAATGTATATGTAATATCTAACGTTCTTATAATGATTAATAATCTATTAAATGATAGAGGTAATAAAAATAGAATAATTTCTAACAGTACAACGATAATGGCTAATGATAATACCCATATTATAAGAATTTCACTAATCCCATAAAGAAGATGATAATATCACCTAATGATGTTAATCCTAACTATCAATAATAAATCTAGTCATGATACTATAACCTATCATTAAACAAAATACTATTATTTGATAATTACAAATTTTTTTTACACTAATTAGGTTATATAGTGGACCCTGGCCCATATTTAAATCAAGGTTAGGGTCTGTATGCTTACTAAGGTAAAATTAATTGCCATGCTAATTTAGTAACCATAGTATAACCATCCACATTAATGATATAATTAATGTGACACTATTAGTCATTGTAATTGGAGTAACACATTCTACCATTGATGATAATAATTAAGAATGAAGAGTACGACACTCTTATTTAATCATGGAAATCTGTATGTATTAACCGATATAGGCAATTTATTAATGGCTAATCATATGTGCTATTAATGATCCTAACAATGGTAATACTTAATAATGGTAAAAATAAAACACTACTATTTAATGATGATAATCGTAATTGAAATAATTTAAATCTGGAAGAAGAAGGTGGAATCATCTTGGTTAACTCGGTTTGAGTCGAGTTGACTCGGCTCAACCAATCACACTTCTTCCTCCTTTCTCTTTTCTTTCTTCCTTTCTTTTTTTCTTTTTTTTTTCTTTCTTCCTTTCACTCCCTCTCCTTCTTCACCTGCTAGAATGTCTAGCAAGACATGGACCCAGTCCGAACCCAACTTGACCTAATCAAACTCGGTTTCAGCTGAGTTAACTCCGCAACCCCCAAAGGCCCACACTCTCTTATTTTTCTTCTCTATTCCTTTTCCTGCATCAATCTACTGACCTTGGGGTCCAGCCCAAACCAAACTCGGTCATCCCCGACTCACCACACTTATCTTGACTCACCGTCTAGACTCGCCAGAGAGTCAGGTAGTGACTCATTGCAGCACTACGCTACAACGCTTCTTCCTCTCCTATTCGTTCATCCTCCTCTGTTCTCCTCTTTCCTTCTCTTCATTCCTGACGAGTTTAACCTATTCGAACCCCATTTCAACTAGGTTTTAGCGGGTCAACAACTCAATCAATGTGGAGGGAAGGTGGCGAAGCATCTAATGCCGCACACGCACCCACCTTTTTCCACCCTCTTCCTCCATTCTTCCTCATTCCTTCTTCTTTCTTTCTCTTCCTAACTCTCTGTCGTTTTCTTCCTTCGGCCATGGCTAGCAGGGCCCGAACTAATCAAAACTTACCTCGAATTGAGGTAATCGGTACGGCTCGAACGGGGAAGGAGCTGCCATTAATGACATCTTTCCTTCTAGCCTTCTTCCACTGATCTGCACCTTACTAACGGTCCCAATGGACCCGAGGAAGCTTGTAGATAAGCTTCATCAAAGCTTTGAGGAGCTGGGGTTGGTGGGTTCAAGCGGATAGGAAAAATGGCTGTTTATACGTTTTCTCTTACTAAAGGATAGGAGGAGACATTTTCTCTTCTTCATGTAGGAAAACCTAGCTTTTCTAAGTTGTTGGATTGTCAACGAATGTCCCAGATTCATTATGGTGGAAACCGCTTCTCAGAACAGTGGGTAGGGACCGAAATCTGCCCCAGTTTTGCTTGGGACACTTTAAGCAAATGGGTGGTTGAGATGTTCTAGTAGAGGGATGACTAAGATGGGTGGATCCAGCTTCACGTGGATTACTAACTTGGTAACAACAACAAGTTTTTATTTTTGGAAGGTTGTGTTTTCGGGACCCACTTGCAGCGAGAATCGTGTGCAAGCACACGTGTGGAATCATGCGAAACTTACCAGGTTTTGGATGCATGAGGACTCCCTACCGAATGGATGATTTAGATCATCAAGGTGGTGCTTGATGATGGGCCACAGCGTGTCCCCAGCGGACACTGTCCGTCGGTTGGTGTAACCGAAGAGGGAGAGTGAAATCTCTCCCTTTTTTAGAGGAGTGCGAGTTAGCGACGCTTTACCGAGCGGCCCTGACCAGTGCACATTGAGTGCACGCCTCTCCTATGCACTAATGACTCGAAGTGGGGTCCACCATGATGCTTGTGGGGGATCAACTCCGTCCATTAGCTTTGGAGGTCCTAGCCAGGGCCTCATACCACGAATCAGGTGGATCCAAATCTTAGGAGGGTTCCACGGCTCAATTCGGATTGTATTTGTGGGTTTTCTGTTAATCTAATGGTTGGATCTTTCTGACCTTGAATGTTAGCGATTAAAATGGTCTTAGGCACCACTTAGTTTGAGAAACAAAGGCTGGATTAGGGGATAGATGACCTGATATGTATTCCACATATTTGATATTATCATTTCATTATCATTTTCTTATTTTATTTTTCCTAAAATTGTTGTTGTGGGTCATGTCTATTTATTTGTCCACTCAACAAGAGTTTGGATAAAATTATATGGACATTAGTGAAAAAGGGAACAAGGATTTATATATCTTATTTGTGTATTATTTGTATGGCTATCCATGTCTTATGTTAAAATGTTAAATTGTTTGAGACATGTTATTTATTATAAATTTTCGTTACTCTTTGTAATATAAATTTTACAGTTCGTCACTTATATAATTTATTTTATGAATTTATAAATATAATATGGATTAGATTTTTCTGTCCTTAGAGTAAATGGTCAGGAGACTTAATATTTGAATGAGATCGTATCAGATGGTCAAGATTGATAGATTGGGGGCCATTGGATGATTATGCATCAGGTGAGTCACGAGTGTTCTCACACATGTGTAAGCTGATTCAGATCTCTATAGTAGTACCCGAGTACTTGAAAGTATGGGGTGTTACAATATATATCCATCCCGGATCAACCCGAAACTTGTGCCATAGCGACCGCATCGTCGCCGCAGTTCCAACGCCGCGTCTCATGTGGAAATCCAAGTTGTAGATCATGAGTTGTGGACCGTGCATGATTTATGTCATAGATCACGATTGTGAGGCCCACCTAGGATTTGTACAAATCCCTAGACATTGATTTCATCACCATAGGCCATCATTAGAATAGCGAGCCAAGGCTAAGTTGCTAAACCCCCTAGCTAGCAAGTCATGATTATTTCTCTTACCAAGAGAACTTCTTTTTCTCTGTCCCATTGTAACAGCCCGGATTTTTGCCAACCTGGAATAAGACGTCCTTAGGCAATGGGTCGATCCTAACACCTTATTAACCTGTCAGAACTTAAACCCAAAGTCTAAAGCCGCCTTGAACTCATTTCCTTCACAAATCCCACCCTTCACCACCTTGTTCTTTCAATTTTCCTAAGTACTTTCACCCCAGACACTATCTTAAACTAGTTAAGTATTATAACTTGGATCACCTTATATACAAACTGCAAAGGCCTGAGTACTACCTCGACTAGAAATCACTTAAGATTAAATCCTTTAGAAATGAGACAAAGTAACTAAGTGCTAAACTAGATTAGCTACGAAATCTGTTTGAATCACTTTAGATACGATCTGCAAGACTCAAAACTTGTGGAATCATTGACGCTAGGTTACCCTAAAATCTAGGATCAATCTCATACCCGGCTGCTCTCAGGAGCATCCTGAAACTTCGTATCAGATTTGGACCACACGTCGGAAGTCCGAATAACACGAAGTTAAGGACTTAGGACCGCCTCGCTGGGCTTGACAACCATCTCGGAAATCAAATCCAGATAGTGTCACACGGCTGTTTGCTTGAGTCCGGAGTGAAGGAGTGTGAAAACACTTGTTTTCTTTACAAAATAAATATCTTGAATAGTAATCTGAGACTTGTCGCGTTCGGGTCAGTATCAAGTAACCTGACTGTCAGAATCAAACCAAATTACACCCTCTGATCAGGAAAAATTTCATACACATATCCATGTACTCGGAATCTCCGATCGAGATCCACTGACTGTTGAACTAAAACTGGCCTGCCACGCGTGATCTGAGAACTCGACTGGAACGAAAACTTAACTAAACCTAGATCCAATGTCTGTGAGTTTAAGTCCGACCTTTGGCTCAAGGGGGGCCGCCAGAAGTCCTCCGTTGAGCTGAAACAGGTCCACTTTGGCTATAACCTAAGTATACCTTGACCTGAAGTCTATTTCAGTGACTTTTTAGGCTATATAAGGACCTTAAACCCTCTCCCATTTCAACCATACGAATTTGGATTTGAGAAGAGAGAAAAGAGAGAGAAAGTGTCGGAGAAGTGGGAGGATCTCCCTGATGTTCTTCCCTGCTGTTACACAAGCCCAACCACTTCATTCCAATCGTTTTCCCAGCGATTCCGGCTCCGTTTCTAGGTAAGAAACCCTAACCCTAAACTGATTTGGGATTTTAAGAGTTGTAGGTTATGAAATAGCTAACCTATTTCATCATATAGGTTGCCGAATCGCCATATACAAAACCTTAGCAAATCTACTGACTCCGTTACGATTCTATGACAAAAGGTGCGGACTTTAGGTGTATAGGTTATGGTTTTCAACGCTTTCAATGTCAGATAATGATAGATTCATGATCTGCATGCAATTGCACATGTACAAAGTGCTTTCTGTTTCCTGTTTCGATTAAAGTTGTAGAATATGGAATTTTACATATTATAGGTATTCGTAGAAAATACCGTATACGTATATTTTTTGAAAATGTGTTTGACATGATTATTTGTTGTATGAATATATGATATATGGATAAAATACTTATTTGGCGAAAGGATTCGCCCAAATACATGTTTTACTAATATACACTATGTATGTAGAAATACTATATTGTAGAAAGTACCGTATACATATATATTTTAGAGATGTGTTTGCCATGATTATTTGTCATATAAATATATTATATATGCGTAAAATACTTACTTGGCAAAAGGACTCGCCCTAATAGATGTTTGCTAACATACACTAAGTATATTGAAATAGTGTATGTTAAGTGTTTGTGAAAATGCTTGTGTGAGTAAGTGTTTGGATGTTGGTGCCTTAGGTAGGTGTTGAGATGGGATTCTTAACTACCTTAGAGACATGTATGATTTCCTCCATGAGGTTGTTTACTTAAATCGCTTACTTGTTAAATATATGTGTTTGTATTCCTATTTATGTAGTGCTTTATAACATGCTTTATAACATACTTTATAATATGATGTGTGATATGCTTGTTAACATGCTCAACTGCTTGTATGATTTTATTTATGTAATACATATGTTTAAATTCATGTTTATGTTGTATGATCCGTCATGGGTGATGGGGGAGTGGTGTAACGATTCCGTGCAACAGCACTGGTAGCCCTAAACGGATAATATCATACTTTGATTTTATGATTTGAATCTTGATCCATTACTGCTTTAACTATCTGTAATTGAATGTGATTGGGGCTATGATTATAGTCTAGATAATCAGTAACGGGATTGAATTCGTGACTGAGATTCATTTGCCACGTGAGATGTGTTCGACGAACCCAAGTCGTACTTCAGTTAGCGATAGTGGTTGGCCACACGAAGTGCTTTGCGCTTCATATCGTTCAACTTGTTGTGCGCTCGAGCTAGCTGAGCTCATCAAGTAACCCGATCTGTCTAATGTATGTTCACCATGTTTGGTCGCTACTGCTTGAACCTAGGGTACCAAACTTACCAGTGAAATCCCTTTTAACCATGGTACCTCGATCCGTTAAGACTCATGAGCCGGGCATGGTGGTATGGGATGTTCACTCCCCAAGTATAGGGTTGTGATGTAGTAATAAACTCGGTAAGATTGAGGTCGAATCCCACGAGGACTGGTTGTCACAATTCAAATCTATGATTCTTCTTAACTAATCCAATGAATAATGAACTAAACTGCTAATCACAATTTTAGGAAAAACAATTAAGAACAGGGAAGAAAATTCAATCAGAGAGAGAGCACTAGGACTTTCGAATCCACCCCTAATTATCCTAACCCTTGTTTTGTCTGTTAATTCACCTTGATATAGATTGATACCACTTAAATAGAGAAAGCACAATCTGTGTCCTAAATCGGGCATACAGACTGTCTAATTCCTTTAAGCAATGCCATGAATAACAAATTCCATGTCCTTGGTCAGGCACATGGAATGTACATTCATTAAAGCACACTGTTTCTTCCTCTATAGGAAACCTGTTCTTGATCAGACCCAAGCACCTATAATAAGCATCCAAACAACATCCATCTATATACTTTGATCAAGTTCATAGATAGAGAAGTATGGAATTTAAACCCATAAAGCCCACTTAGAGAAAAAAAAATAAATTAATTAAAATTCAAAGTAAATCAACCAATACAAGAGCTGATCAAATTAGGCGCTTCATCTCAGCCCTAGCTGAGAGATTAGTTACCCATAAAATCCATAAAAAATATTAAATAAAATTCATAAATTAAAACTCCAAACCGAACAATCTCTCTCTCTTTCTCCCTCTCTTTCTTCTCTCCCTGGCTCTGGATCTCAATTTCCCTGGATCTGAATGCCTTCCCCACGTCCAAAACTTCCCTTTTATAGGCTGGCTTTGGATGGTGGAATCGGTGGCGAGTCGTGAAGCGGACTCGAAGTGCGATTTTCGCAACCGTGATCGGTGGGCCCCACGAGAGTGTTTTCTGAAAATCCACCCCGTCCATTGGATTCAGGACGAAATTTCAGTCAAGAATGGGTGGTTTTGAAGGTCCATTGGCACGGCCCACAGAAGAAATCTCAAAAAACTCAGTTTTTAACGTCCCGGGGCAGTCCACTTTTGGCCTCTGTATCTTACACGTGTGTACGCATGGGAGTGGAAGATCAGCATGGTTTTGTAGTTCTCGAACCCATCTACACGATGGACGGATCAGATCTTCTGTACAGGTGACGTACGGGGCCCACTAAATTCTGAAAAACTGGCAGCCGTCGTGTGTTTCGCGGACGCAAACGGGGATCTCCTTCCGCTGCGAAGATGGTGGGGTCCACTGTGATGTTATTTTGAGAAATCCACTCCGTCCATTGGATGGAGGACGGAAAAACGGTCGGGAGTACACATTTTTTCATTCTTTTGATGGGGCCCACACGTTATCTAATTTCACCGTCGGTTATCTGTTCGGACGGTTAAAAACCAATTCTCACTATCTTCTGAGATTCTTCCACCTAGGCATGGGGTATGTCCTTTATTTGGACCTGATGGACGGTCCGGATCATCGGATTGAGGGATGGTGTGGACCCACAACCAAAACCCAACTCACCAGCGTCCGTCCGCTGGACGCTGGTGCGTGAGAAGGAGGGAGGCTGCGGGTCAGCGTCCGTGACCGCCTTAGCCGGTCCCCGGTCACGGTGCAGCGACCATCATGAGTGCATGGTGCACATGCACCACACATGGGGCCCACTTATGATGTTTATGAGAAATCTGCACCGTCCATCCTCTTTCCCATCTTCATTAAACCATTGGGACTAAAATTGAGGCAGTTCCAGATATCAGGTGGGTCCAGAATCGAAGATTAATGGGCTGATTTGTCTATTGGACCACTTCCCGAGATCTTCAAGGGCTGAAATTTAATATGTACGGTTGATTTACGGCCCCCATCAGATGGATGTTGTTTGGATTTCACGTTCTCGTGCTCTGATGACTTCAGAACGTGAAATCCATACTTTTAACATTATTTTGCAATACACGCTCCTGATTTCATCCTGTAATAAAAACACGGGTAAAATCTGGCATTAAACACCATCATGTATGTAAAATTAGGCAATTACTGGGGTCTGATATGCAATATTCGACCCTGATCACAACCCCCAACCAGCATTTTGCTAGTCCCGAGCAAAACATGCGAAAATTAATTTCAGAAATAAAAGACAAATCCTGTAAACTCAAGTGACTTGTGAACAGATAGCTGAGATCTGAAAATTCTAAGATTCATGATTGGTGTGTAGAGTTTTTCTCTTGGAATCAAGCTTACAGTAAACTTCATAATCAAGTTTAAAATGTTAATCCCTTAATTTGAACAATTCCAAACATTGAGTTCCATGAGTGTAAAGTATAATCTCGACTTACAATCAGTAAGAGATCCAATTGTCAATTTCATGATATCATTAGTAATTCGTGACAATCAAAACTTGAAACCAACACTCGTCTCACAGATTAACTTTTCATGTTACCATCTTTTGATTTTCTTTACGAGCAGTAACGCAACTGAGGGGAATCAAATTCTCACTTATAGGGAGCAAACCTATGGCGAAAACTTGTCGCCTACCTTTTTTTTTTTTTTATATATATTTCAACTATGGAGAATCAAATCTACACCTACAGGGAGCAAACCTATGGTGAAGATTTAGCCTTTTAATTCTTCTTTTTCCAAGTTAATCATTCAGTTATCGAATCGAAAACTTAATGTGTAAGCGAGATGTAATATGAGAAATCATGGCTCAATCAATGTTTACCACTTCTAATCATGGATTAACAATTCAAAATTGACTGTGAAATTAAGCAGATGGCCGAATCCAAGAGTCATAAATTACCCATTACGTATCTTATAATGTTAAAATCACAACTATCCTTCGAAATCACTTAGAATTTAATAGAAATTCCAGAAAAATTTAAAAATTTTCACAATTTTTTCTCAAGACCAAGAAAATACTGATTAGGTAACCTAATCTCCCACCCCCAACCTAAAATCTACATTGCCCCCAATGTAAAAGAAATAAGCAAACAATGCACATGGGACAATGAATAATCAAAGAGGAATGAGGGAAAGATAGTACCTGGACGGAGAATCAAGAAGCTTCCTCAGAAAAAAATATCATCGCAGAACAGGTTAGCACAAGAGAGAAATCAATATAAGAACAAATAACAAAAAAAAGAAAAACAAAAGAAGATCCTACCTATACCACTTTCGCAGGTGCTCTCGATTGCATTTAGCGCATGCAATAAGCCTTTAAACCCCTAGGTTACCCCTAGTGGACGAGTTGTAGTCTCGTGAGGGTTTGCAGTAATGTTACCCACAAA
Source organism: Magnolia changhungtana (assembly GCA_030180095.1). Taxonomy (NCBI): domain Eukaryota; kingdom Viridiplantae; phylum Streptophyta; class Magnoliopsida; order Magnoliales; family Magnoliaceae; genus Magnolia; species Magnolia changhungtana. Next base: position 1,511,134 of record JASAUF010000384.1, on the reverse strand, counting down.
CATTGAAATAACTAACTAAGAAAAATGAAAATGAATTAAATAAAAAGTAATACAATAAAGCAAAAGGCTGGGTTGCCACCTAGGAGTGCTAAGTTTATTGTCTATCCTAAAACATCATAAAGGAAACTACCCTAGTCCTAAGAAAGCAGGGAAAAACTACTCAGTTATGCCGCAAGGTTCCTTTCCCGGCCAGTATCTTGATAAGTTTCTCAGTAGATTTCTCAACAGGATCATCCAAAAGCCATTTTTGAAATAGGTTTGGATGCCCTGGAGCATGACATTCCAGAGAAACTTACGTACCTCATAAAAAATTTGTCGTTGATTCGCCTGAGGTATCCAGAGTATATATGATTCACCTGCGACAGAAGAAGTTTCGAAGTTAGTATCCCATGGTGAATCAGAGACTACACATAGATGAAAGTCAGAAAAATTCTTAGAAAGTGACGTAGTCTCAACACATTCCGAAGTAGCAGACTTCGGTTCAATCGTTAGCTCCTCCTCCCTTAATGGTAAATATTCAGGATTTGTGGAAGGAGGGGCTTCAGAGTAAGGGTCCTCTCGGTCAGTGATGACTACCGAGATATTGTTTTGCAAGGCATTCACTATGTCTCTTATCATGGGATCGTTTGAATCTGCAAAGTGTGCCAAGCAATCATCCAAAGAGGTGGGACATTCAGCTGAGGGTGACTCATTTTCTACATTAGGGCTCGTGATGATCTGCCCAAGGAATCCATCGTTTTTGAAGGTAAACGGAGGTGTGCTCTCTTGCTCTAGCCCTGCACAGACAGATTGAAGATCAGTATACGAAGCATTGATATATGGACTCTGTTCATCGATACTACTCAGAAGAGGCGATGAATCGTCATTATTCAACAGTTCAGACGGTGGCCTCAACTGGGTGGTTTCAAATTCAAGAGTCATATCAAGTAGCTCGTCCATCTCCCGAATCATATCATCATGTAATTCAGAAGAGTGGTCCAAATACGTTTCACAAGAGTTAGAAGGGTCGGTTGTAAGGGGCCCGTCCTCTACCTTTAAATCAGACATGTTAGGTGAGGGGAGTGGCTCATTATGACCAACCACTTCGTGTACGTCTTGATCATTGACTTGGACCAAACTTGAGATTGATTCCAAGGGAATTGGGGCTGAACATCCATGATCATCATCCCAATACACATCATTGTCTAATTCTGTGCAGTGCGCACTTGGGATGGGATCGCTTTCCTCACATTCTAAATTTGGTTGAGGTTCGAATAAACTAACCTCTACCTCATCATTGAGATCCTGTGTGTCATGTAAGGAAAGTGTGTCATCATCACTGTATTTGAAAGACACCCAAGTATCTCCATCATTATTTTGAACAGTCATTGAGATCGACTCATCGGGGAATTGAACCGTATGCTCATGAATGGAATCCAACTCCTCATTCCAAATTCCAGATTTCGTTAAAAGCGAGTGAGGATCACTTTCCTCGCATTGTATTTCTAGATTGGATTGTAGTTGGGATGAGCGAGCTTCCTCTATCCTTTCAATGCGCGAATTGAGTGCTTCTAATGATTTCATCAATTTCGCAACATGCTGGTTGAATTGTTCTAGATCAACACATGAATCCTCTTGGATCGTTTCTGGTTGGATCTCAAAGGTATGGGATCCAAGAGAATAATTATTACAATATGTTGTTGGTTCAACTTCCCAGTTTTGATGGTTCCACTGGTTATAGTCATACTGATCATACATGGGAGAATATGATGATTGATAATAGTCCTCATTCCCATAATTATGATCATATACGGCCCTATTAACCGATGGAACATAACGTTCTAGTCGGTTCTCAATGTCTGTTCTCGATGGAGAGAAATCTTGAGGTATATGTTGGATTCCACAACCTTCAGGCATTTCCCAATAAAACCTATCCAACTCAGCATATGCATCTACCCACGATTCCATGGTAGAACCTTAACTCTGAGTCTAATCCTAGAAGAAATCAAAATCCTACAGCAATACAGAAAGTAAAGGAGAAGTTAGAGATGTTTACCAGAGTAGAAGTTCTATGTTAAAAACCTGCAAAACAAAACAAAACAAGTTAGTTTTTAAGAATAGTAAGTCTAAGGTTAGAAAAAAAATAAAACCCTAATTCTAAAAATAAATAAATAAAAATAAAGAAATTAGGAAGATATTACCAAATTAGAAATTTCTATCTCAGAATCCTACACAACAAGAAATAGGTTAGTTTCTAAAAATAAAATAAAAACTTTAACCTAAAGTTAGTAAAATCCTAAGACTATGAATTATGATAAGAGAGAATCCTAAATTCAATTTGAAACGAATCAGTCCCCGGCAACGGCGCCAAAAACTTGTTCACTCCCCAAGTATAGGGTTGTGATGTAGTAATAAACTCGGTAAGATCGAGGTCGAATCCCACGAGGACTGGTTGTCACAATTCAAATCTATGATTCTTCTTAACTAATCCAATGAATAATGAACTAAACTGCTAATCACAATTTTAGAAAAAACAATTAAGAACAGGGAAGAAAATTCAATCAGAGAGAGAGCACTAGGACTTTCGAATCCACCCCTAATTATCCTAACCCTTGTTTTGTCTGTTGATTCACCTTGATATAGATTGATACCACTTAAATAGAGAAAGCACAATCTGTGTCCTAAATCGGGCATACAGACTGTCTAATTCCTTTAAGCAATGCCATGAATAACAAATTCCATGTCCTTGGTCGGGCACATGGAATGTACATTCATTAAAGCACCCTGTTTCTTCCTCTATAGGAAACCTGTTCTTGATCAGACCCAAGCACCTATAATAAGCATCCAAACAACATCCATCTATATACTTTGATCAAGTTCATAGATGGAGAAGTATGGAATTTAAACCCATAAAGCCCACTTAGAGAAAAAAAATAAATTAATTAAAATTCAAAGTAAATCAACCAATACAAGAGCTGATCAAATTAGGGGCTTCATCTCAGACCTAGCTGAGAGATTAGTTACCCATAAAATCCATAAAAAATATTAAATAAAATTCATAAATTAAAACTCCAAACCGAACAATCTCTCTCTCTTTCTCATTCTCTTTCTTCTCTCCCTGGCTCTGGATCTCAATTTCCCTGGATCTGAATGCCTTCCCCACGTTCAAAACTTCCCTTTTATAGCTGCTGGATGGCTGGAATCGGTGGCAGAGTCGTAGACGGACTCGAAGTGCAGATTTTCGCAACCGTGATCGGTGGGCCCCACAGAAGTGTTTTCTGGAAAATCCACCCCGTCCATTGGATTCAGGACGAAATTTCAGTCAAGAATGGGTGGTTTTGAAGGTCCATTGGCACGGCCCACAGAAGAAATCTCAAAAAACTCAGTTTTTAACGTCCCGGGGCAGTCCACTTTTGGCCTCTGTATCTTGCACGTGTGTACGTATGGGAGTGGAAGATCAGCATGGTTTTGTAGTTCTCGAACCCATCTACACGATGGACGGATCAGATCTTCTGTACAGGTGACGTACGGGGCCCACTAAATTCCGAAAAACTGGCAGCCGTCGTGCGTTTCGCGGACGCAAACGGGGATCTCCTTCCGCTGCGAAGATGGTGGGGTCCACTGTGATGTTATTTTGAGAAATCCACTCCGTCCATTGGATGGAGGACGGAAAAACGGTCGGGAGTACACATTTTTTCATTCTTTTGATGGGGCCCACACATTATCTAATTTCACCGTCGGTTATCTGTTCGGACGGTTAAAAACCAATTCTCACTATCTTCTGAGATTCTTCCACCTAGGCGTGGGGTATGTCCTTTATTTGGACCTGATGGACGGTCCGGATCATCGGATTGAGGGATGGTGTGGACCCACAACCAAAACCCAACTCACCAGCGTCCGTCCGTCTGGACGCTGGTGCGTGAGAAGGAGGAGAGGCTGCGGTCGGCGTCCGTGACCGCCTTAGCCGGTCGGTGCACCAGCGACCATCATGAGTGCATGGTGCACATGCACCACACATGAGGCCCACTTATGATGTTTATGAGAAATCTGCACTGCCATCCTCCTCTTTCCCATCTTCATTAAACCATTGGGACTAAAATTGAGGCAGTTCCAGATATCAGGTGGGTCCAGAATCGGAGATTAATGGGCTGATTTGTCTATTGGACCACTTCCCGAGATCTTCAAGGGCTGAAATTTAATATGTACGGTTGATTTACGGCCCCCATCACATGTATGAAGTTTCGAACTGATCGGATGGCGGAAACCATGTGATCTTGCATTCTGGACCCTTTTCGGGCCCCTTTGGCTTCAGTTTCTTGATTTTCTCGGATCTCGAGCGATGATCTTGGTTCCCTGGGGTCGTTCTCGTGCTCTAATGACTTCAGAACGTGAAATCCATGCTTTTAACATTATTTTGCAATACACGCTCCTGATTTCATCCTGTAATAAAAACACGGGTAAAATCTGGCATTAAACACCATCATGTATGTAAAATTAGGCAATTGCTGGGGTCTGATATACAATATTCGACCCTGATCATGGGACACCGTGGTCGAGCTGTCGGCCTACGCTAGGGCCACGTGCCTCCCTGTAGTGACCATTGAGCAACCAAACTCGTGAGCGGAATACGGTGGTATGGGACACTGTATTCGAGCTGTCGACAGCTACGGCGAGAGCCGAGTACGGTGAGACTTGTATTCGTGCTGACGGGCGACGAGTCCTTCGTAGTGTCTTCAAGTAGACTTTAAGGTCTGAGATTGGTGATGAGCCCTTCGCAGCAACTAGAGCATGAGTTGAGCCGAGTACGGTGAGACTGTATTCGAGCTGACGGCCCGCGATTGAGCCGAGTACGGTGAGACCTGTATTCGAGCTGATGGCCAGCAATTGAGCTGCATATGGTGAGATCTGTATCCGTGCTGACGGGTGACGAGCCCTTTGCGATGCCTCTCGAACCATAATATGGTATGAGATTAACTAGGATTGACGACCCTAGAATGGATCATGTTTGGGAATGATACAAGGGAGGTACCTTAATTTCTCAATACTGCTGTTTGAAATGGACTAATAACTACTCGGTAATCATGCTCATCATTGCACCGCATGTGCCTAGTAGATGTGGAGCACTGAGGGAGGTACGCATCCGCGAATGTAAGATGATGTCGCATGAGGGTGGTTTGGCAAGGGCATACATCATGACTGTATTCGTACTTGCATTAATAAGAGTAGTAAGGAGTGTTTGATTTTACTGCTTTATCATTACTGCTTGACTGAATTGATAACATGTTAACCTATGCTTTACTGTTCCATTGAGTTGATCACTCACTCCCACATTACGGGACGGTGTTGTACACACTAACCAGATTTGTTGAGTTTCAGGTAATGGCGATGCTTATGAAGCAGAGCCGGACTACTACTATGATGTTGAGGAGGAGTTCTCCTACATATAACTCTCTGACAGTTCTATGAAGACTTGGTAATGTATTGACGGGGCTATGGTACTTGGGATAGAAGACATTACACTTCCTCACATTTGGTAAATTTTAGAATTGTACTTGTAATTATTTAACCTGGTAACATTATCACACTTTGGAGACTCACCACAGTTTTTATATTTTATATGTCTATCATAGTCTTCCGCTTGCAATTTAACTGTCTCTGGAGTATGATATGCTGTTCTAGCTTAATCTCACTCATGTTCAATGCACAAATACAGTCAACATTCAATCATCATTCATTTGGTTGCATAAGTGATGTTCTGGAACTCGGGAGCTGAGTTTATGCTCGACCCTTGATTTTCGGGATGTTACACCCATGCATTAGCCACCTTTTACTCTTCCCAAATCTGAAAAATTCTGACTTCCCTCTTCTCTAGAGAGAGAGAGAGAGGCCATCATGCCCTCTCTTTTTAAGCAATGCCATCATTAGTTTGAGTAAAAACCCCTAGTTGCTAGCAATCCACCTCATTTCCCTCTCTCCCTCTCTTCTCCTCATCTCTCCCTCTCCCTCTCCAAGCTCTTGGGCGTCCCACCCTCCACCTATTTTCCAGCCCTTCATCCTCCCTTCTACCTCATAATCCAGCCCTTAGTCTAGCATCTTAACCATTAAACTTCTTTTCTTGGAGCTTGAAAACTATCTTGGACGTGTTTGCTTAAAGATCTTGTAAGTGGGTGCACATGTACTTAGAATCTTAAGATTTTCATTCCTTCTTCTTCTTTCTCTTCTTCACCTCATGTTTGAAGCATGTGGGGCCCACCAAATGATGATGGAGGCCCTATGTCTTCTTGGATGTGGCCATTAGCCCATCCTTTTGTGCATGCATAACCCATGGGTGGGGTCATTCTCCATGGACCCGACCATAGTTTCTTTTCTTAGTTAGAAGGATTCTTGGCTCATCTAGACCCTTGATCCTTGGTGGAGATGGCATCTCCACAACTAAATTTTGACTAGAAGTTGCATGCATGGGTAGATCTTGTCATTCCATTATTATAGTGATATATGTGTGGTTTGTGATGAAGGGAAGGGCCTCAATGTGGCGGATCCCCTTCCCTTGTGGCCAATTCTCTTTCTTCTCTTAATAATCTCTTATTTTTTTAAGGTGTGTGGCCCCTGATGAGGGTCGAATATTGCATATTAGACCCCAACTATTACCTGATTTTACGTACATGACAATGCTTAATGCCATATTTTAATTGTGTTTTTATTACAGGATGAAATCAGGAGCGTGTATTGAAAAATGATGTTAAAAGGATGGATTTGACGCTCCGAAATTACCAGAGCACGGGATGGACTCCAGATGACCAATATTGAAGAATTTACATGCCTGGGACCCGAGGAAATCAAGTCGTTCACGTTTAAAGAGGCCCGAAACTGGTCCAGAATAAAAGATCACATGGTTCCCTCCATCCAATTGGCTCGAAACTTTATACATGGGATTAGGGACATAAATTAACCGTACATTTCAAATTTCAGCCCTCGGATCACTAGGGAAGTGCCCCAAGCCCAGTGATCAGTCCATAAACCGTTGATTCTGGACCCACGATATCTGGAATTGCCTAAAAATTGGTATCGATGGTTTAAATAATACGGGAAGCGGGATGGACGGATCGGATATCTTCAAAACATTGCGGTGGACCCCACATGAGAAGCGAAGTGCATATGTGCACCATGCACAAGAGCCGCACCACACCACCTTCCAAATTCAAACACCCGGCCGACCGTCATCTTCCAAAAAATGGCGATTCTTAGTTTTGCGGCGTGAACAGACGACGCTTATTGTTGGTTTGCGGTGACTGGGGGACCCACTCATCACCTATCTGGATGATCCAAGCCGTCCATCTTGAAGATGGGCTCGAATACTATAAAACCATGTTTCTATTTTACTCCCATGCATGCACACGTGTGTGCGGTCTGAGAGGCCACAAACGGACGCCTGTAACGTCCAAATCGATCTTTTTTGTGTTTTCTTCTCTGCGGGATGCATCAATGGACATTCAAAACTACCTATTCTTGACTAAAATTTCGTCCCGAATCCAATGGACGGAGTGGATTTTCCGAAAAATATACAGTGGCCCCACCGATCACGACAATGCGAAAAGTGCGAAAGGTTTCGCACAATTTGAAAATCCGGTTTTCCCGAGGCGGTTGTGGGCCACCATCTTTGATCATATGGCGGTCTGAACCGTCTATCATGTAGAGGACCCAAGAAAGTCCTAAGGGGCGGTGTTTGTTGGAATTTGAACGAGGAAAGTATGGTGTTTTGAGGTCTGAACTTGATTGCGAAAAGGAATTTTCTTTGCGCGTGTAATGACTTCCCAAATCCGAATTTCACCACTCCAGCCACTCCATCAGCTATAAAAAGAGTTGCAAAACATGAGGAGGGCATCCAGAAATAGGGAAAAAGTGGAGAATTCCAGATCTAGAGCAAGGGAGAGAAAGAGAAGAAAGAAGAAAGAGAGAAATTGGTTTGATGTTTTGTTTATGAATTTTATTTATCTATCTGTTTAATGGATTTTATGGGTAACTAATCTCTCAGCTAGGGCTGAGATGAAACCTAATTTGAACACCCTTTGTTCTATGTTGATTTTACTTTAATTAGATTGATTTGTTTCTTTCCCTAGTGTGCTTGATTGTTTTAAATTCTATACTTCTCCATCTATGAACTTTGATCGAGTCTATGAATGGATGTGGTTTGGATGCTTATTCTAGGTGCTTGTATCGATCATGAACAGGTTCCTGTAGAGGAAGAAACAGGGGGTGCTTTACTGAACTGCATATTCCATATGCCCGATTTGGACATGGGATATGTTCTTCGTGGCATTGCTTAAAGGAATTAGACAATCTGTATGCCCGATTAAGGACACAGATTGTGCTTTCTCTAGATAAGTTAGATCAATCTAAATTAAGGTGAATTAACAGACAAACAAAGGTTAGGATAATTAGGGGTGGATTCGAAAGTCCTAGTGCTCTTTTTCTGATTGAATTTTCTTCCTTATTCTCAATAGTTATTTTCCATAAACTTGTGTTAGTAATTTGATCCATTATTTGTTGAATTAGTTAAGAAGAATCGTGAATTTGAATTGTGACGACCAGTCCTCGTGGGATTCGACCTCGATCTTACCGAGTTTATTACTACATCACAACCCTATACTTGGGGAGTGAACAAGTTTTTGGCGCCGTTGCCGGGGACTGTTTCGTTCCAAATTGAATTTAGGATTCTCTCTTATCATAATTCATAGCTTAGGATTTTACTAACTTAGAGTTATTTTCTTTATTTTAGAAACTAACCTATTTCCTCTTTTGTAGGGTCCTGAAATAAACTTCTAATTTGGTAATCCCTTCTAAGTTTCTTACTTTTTCTAATTTCTATTTTTAAAATTGGGACTTTATTTTTTAGAAATTTTTAGTTTCTAATTTTAGATTTAGATTCTTCTTTTAAGTAACTCTCTATTTTCTAATTTTAGAAATTTTTCCTTTTTAGAAACTAACTTAGCTTTCTATTTTTAGTAATTTTCTAATTCTAGGATTTCTTCCCTTTTTAGAAACTAACTCTTTTTTTTTTTTAGTTCTTTAGAAAATTTCTAATTTTAGATTTTCTGTTTTAGAAACTAACTTGTTTTGTTTTCTTTTGCAGGATTTTAACATAGATCTCCAATTGGTAACATCTTTCTAAATTCTCCAGTCCTCTCTACTTTCTATTTTGAGATTTAGGTTTTCAATTTTTAGGACTTTTCTACTTTCTAACTTTGGATTTGGTAACTTTCTATTTTCTAGTTTTAGAAACTTTCTTTTTTAGAAATTAACCGTTGCTTAGGATTTTTCTATCATTATTTTAGGAAACTTGATTTGTTTTTGTTTTTATTTACGAGGAATTGAGGAAGGAAGCTACTAAGTGAAGGAGGAGCTTCTTAAATCTTCTGCCATCAATCATCTCCTTTTCTGGTTCTTTCTTCCCATTCTTATTCACATAGTTTTAACTTGTTTTTTTTTAATAGCATAATTTCTAGTTCTAGTTTTCTTTCTCTTAGGTTGTTACTTAGTTTATGCTTTAGGACGTAGATCTCTAGATAAAGAACTAGCACCTTTTGATCTGAAAATAGAAAGAACATTCCATAGAAGATTGAAAGACATCCCAGGTTGAAATGGCGAAGAAAATGGAACTAAAACTCTTAGAGATTATTCGGCTCTGTCCAATTCAATGCGCCTTCATGCATAGTGTTGCCCACCACCACGGCGACACACTTTGAACTCAAGACTGAGGGTCATACGATTCTTTGCCTTCCTTTTATGGGTTGGACAAGGAGGACCCATATCATCATGTGAAAGAATTCCTAGACATTTGCTCCACCTTTAAATTCCAAAACTTCTCGAGACGATTCGATCCGCCTCGCCTTTGTTTCCTTTTCTTTGAAGGATAAGGCGAAAGCATGGTTGAATTCTCTAGAAGTTGGGTCTATCACTACATGGGACCAATTGTCTAGAAAGTTCTTAAACAAGTTCTTCCCTGTTCACAAAACTAATGCTCTCAGTAGAGAAATCACTAATTTCACACAAAAAGAGGAGAGCACTTTCATGAATGTTGGGAAAGATGGAAGGACTTGCTTCTTAAATGTCCACACCACGGTTTTGAGAAGTGGCAACAAGTGCAATACTTTTATGACGGTCGACACCCCGGAACCGTCGCATGGTTGATGCCACCGGTGGAGGGTCCTTCATGACCAAAAGCGATACCAAAGCATGGAAATTCTTTGAAACCTTGTGTGAAAACTCCCAAAGAAATGGGACTATTCGAGATAGAGGTGAAAGAAGTTCCCAACCACAAAAGAGAGGTGGCATATATGAGATAGGAGTCACACGGATCTCCATGCCAAGATTGATGGCCCGACAAAGAAGGTTGATGCTCGATGTTACATAATGGACCTCCACAAACAACTCAAGCCGAGGCTTGTGCCATATGTTCTAGTTCTACCCATCCTACGCAATCTTGCCCATCCGGTACAAAGATTTCCAGAATTCCTCTCGAACAAGTTCATGCTTTGAACACCTTTCGAAACACAGGAATGATCCTTACTCAAACACTTACAACCCAGGTGGGCTAGGCATCCAAATTTTTCTTGGGCAAAAGGGCCACAACAAGGAGGACCATCTGAAATCCTCCCATGCAACCTTACCCTCAAGTGGCAATCAACAACTCCAACGGTTCCGCAATATCAACAAGTCCCTTCACAATCACGGAAACCATCTCTTGAGGATATACTCCATCTTTTTATGCAGAGTTCTCTCCAATTCCAAAAAGACACCCAACAAACTTTACTAGCCAACCAGCAAAGCTTACATGCAAATGCGCAATCCATTGCCAATGGAAGTACAAATGGGTCAACTAGTCATTTGCCACATTGAGTGAGAGAGAAAGGCAAGTTCCTAGTCAACTGTGGCTAATCCAAAGGGACAGTATGAGATTGGCTCTAATTCTAACCAAGGACAATATCATGAGCAAGCCAAATCGATCACTACCCTTAGGTCAGGCAAACAGATTGATAACAAAATAGAGATGCCTAGGGATGAATCAAATTCTAAAGCGGAAGATCAAGATGAAGCAGAGAGACACACTAATGCATCCAAAATTCAAAAGCTCTCTGACTCTCCAGGGAACCACTAATGTGCCACCCTACGTGCCCAAAGCACCATTTCCTCAACGTCGGCACCAATGAAGAAAAGAAATAACTTTGATGAAATCCTGGATGTGTTTAAAAAGTGCAAGTCAACATTCCGTTACTTGATGCCATCAAGCAAGTCCTCCTTACGCTAAGTTTCTTAAGGATTTATGCACTCAAAAGCGTAAGCGAAATGTTCATAAGAAAGTCTTCTGGCGAAGCGGCTCGGCTCCCATGATTCAACATAACACTCCTCCTAAATTTAGGGATCCAGGAGCTCCCACCATTTCTTGCGGCATAGGAGATCATAAGATTGGGAAGGCATTACTCGATTTAGGGGCGAGTGTTAATTTGTTACCTTATTCGGTTTATGAGCGGCTAGGACTTGGTGAGTTGAAACCGACTAAGGTAACATTACAATGGGCCGATAGATCTGTCAAGGTTCCCGGGTGTTATTGAAGATGTGCTAATCCAGGTTGATAAATTCTATTTTCCGAGTGGATTTCATAGTTATAGATACTCACTGTCCGAATCCTCATAGTCAGATCCCAAATCATCTTGGGTCGTCCATTTTTGGCCACATCTAATGCTATTATAAATTGCCGAAATGGAGTTATGAAGTTGTCCTTTGGTAACATGAATATTAAACTTAATGTTTTTAATGCAGGACAACAATCCGCAGATTTGGATGACATATTTGAAGTGGACATGATCGAGAGCCTTGTGCAGGACTCCTTCCGTACATCTTTTGAAGATCCTCTTGAGACCTGCTTAGCACAATCGGGCATGGATTTTGACATTGATAGTCCCATCCATGAAGTCAATGCATTGCTCGACTCTACTCCTATATTGGAGACTGAAAAATGGAGAGCGAAGGTGGAACCTCTTCATCCCTCTGAGACTCTTCCTGACAGCACAGTTTCTAACTCTGAGAAGGCAAAAGAGAACAGGTTGCTTAATGTTCTTCGAACATATAAGGCGGCAATTGAACGGAAGATAGCAGAAATACAAGGAGTATGCCCCACTGTATGTAAGGATCATGCTATGGAAATGTCACGTAAAATACAAAGGAAGCATGATCTTAACATGGAAGAAGTTGTTCGAGCGGAAGTCCTTAAATTGTTTGATGATAGTGTCAATTACCTCATTTCTGATAGCACAATTTATGGGAACTCGCATCACTTGTCTGGGATTGGTTAACCACGTGTTGAGGTAAGTTCTTTGGCGGACCCTGGTCTTAAAGATTAATGCATTCATGGTCTGCTCTTGTCTGGCTGAAGACGTTAAACTTAGCGCTTCTGGGAGGCAACCCAGCGTTTCATTTGATTTCTTTTTCCTTGCTAGTTAGTTCAATGTTTGTGGGTAACATTACTGCAAACCCTCACGAGACTACAACTCGTCCACTAGGGGTAACCTAGGGGTTTAAAGGCTTGTTGCATTTGCTAAATGCAATCGAGAGCACCTGCGAAAGTGGTATAGGTAGGATCTTTTATTTCTCTCTTGTTCTGACTCGCTTTTACGCTGATATTTTTGAGAGCTTCTTGATTCTCCATCCAGGTACTATCTTTTCCTACTCCTCTTTTCTTTTCGTTGTCTCATGTGCATTGCATGCTTATTTCTTTTACATTGAGGACAATGTAGATTTTAGGTTGGGGGTGGGAGATTAGGTTACCTAATCAGTATTTTCTTAGTCTTGAGCAAAAATTGTGAAAAAATTTTTAAAATTTTTACTGATTTACTGTTGACTTTAAAGTGATTTTGAAGGATAGTTGTGATTTTGAAATTACAAGATTCGAGAATGTGAGAAATTTATGACTCTTGGATTTGGTTGTCTCAGCGATTTCACATTGAAGTTTGAATGGTTAATCCATGATTAGAAGTTGTAAACATTGATTGAGCCATGATTTCACATATCAGATCTCGTTTACACATTAAGTTTTCAGTTCGATATTAATTGATAACATGGTAAGCACTAAGCATGAAAGGAACCAAATTAAAAAACAAAATTTTTAGCATCAGTCTATAAGAAGAATTGAAAGATTAAGTCGCATAATCGTCATCATAGGTTTGCTCCCTATAGATGAAGATTCGATTCCTCATAGTTGACATGAGAAAAGATTTAGGCGACAAGTTTTCACCATAGGTTTGCTCCCTATAGGTGCAGATTTGATTCTCCTCCTTGGCATACTATTCATAAAGAAATTCAAAAAAATGGTAGAATTAAAGGTTAATCTGTAAGGCAAGTGTGGTTCCAGTTTTGGGTGACACGAGCTCTGTTGTTAATTACCAATGATATCATGAAATTGACAATTGAATCTCTTAATGGTTGTAAGCCGGGATTACATTATGCACTCATGGAACTCAATGTTTAAAATTGTTCTAATTAATGGATTAATTTTTTTAAACTTGATTATGTAGTTTACTGTAAGCTTGATTTCAGGAGAAAAATCTTCTCACCATTCATGAATTGTGGGATTTTCACATCTCAATTATCTGTTCACCCGTCACTTGAGTTTATAGGAATTGACTTTTATTTCTGAAATTATTTTTCGCATGTTTTGCTCGGGACTAGCAAAATGCTGGTTGGGGGTTGTGATGAGGGTCGAATATTGCATATTAGACCCCAACTATTACCTGATTTTACGTACATGACAATGCTTAATGCCATATTTTAATTGTGTTTTTATTACAGGATGAAATCAGGAGCGTGTATTGAAAAATGATGTTAAAAGGATGGATTTGACGCTCCGAAATTACCAGAGCACGGGATGGACTCCAGATGACCAATATTGAAGAATTTACATGCCTGGGACCCGAGGAAATCAAGTCGTTCACGTTTAAAGAGGCCCGAAACTGGTCCAGAATAAAAGATCACATGGTTCCCTCCATCCAATTGGCTCGAAACTTTATACATGGGATTAGGGACATAAATTAACCGTACATTTCAAATTTCAGCCCTCGGATCACTAGGGAAGTGCCCCAACTGACAGATCAGTCCATAAACCGTTGATTCTGGACCCACCGATATCTGGAATTGCCTAAAAATTGGTATCGATGGTTTAAATAATACGGGAAGCAGGATGGACGGATCGGATATCTTCAAAACATCATTGCATGGACCCCACATGAGAAGCGAAGTGCATATGTGCACCATGCACAAGAGCCGCACCACACCACCTTCCAAATTCAAACACCGTGACCGACCGTCATCTTCCAAAAAAATGGCGATTCTTGCCGTTTTTAGGCAATGAACTGACGACGCTTTGAGTTTGCTTGACCGTGGGACCCACTCATCACCTATCTCGATGATCCAAGCCGTCCATCTTGAAGATGGGCTCGAATACTATAAAACCATGTTTCTATTTTACTCCCATGCATGCACACGTGTGCGGTACAGAGGCCACAAACGGACTGCCCTGTAACGTCCAAATCTGATCTTTTTGTGTTTTCTTCTCTGGGATGCATCAATGGACATTCAAAACTACCTATTCTTGACTAAAATTTCGTCCTGAATCCAATGGACGGAGTGGATTTTCCGAAAATACTTCCATGGGCCCCACTGATCACGACAATAAAGGGTGCGAAAGGTTTCGCACAATTTGAAAATCCGGTTTTCCAGGCGGTTGTGGGCCACCATCTTTGATCATATGGCAGATCTGAACCGTCTATCATGTAGAGGACCCAAGAAAGTCCTAAGGGACGGTGTTTGTTGGAATTTGAACGAGGAAAGTATGGTGTTTTGAGGTCCTGAACTTGACTGCGAAAAGGAATTTTGCTGCGCGTGTGACAGCTTCCCAAATCCGAATTTCACCACTCCAGCCACTCCATCAGCTATAAAAAGAGTTGCAAAACATGAGGAGGGCATCCAGAAATAGGGAAAAAGTGGAGAATTCCAGATCTAGAGCAAGGGAGAGAAAGAGAAGAAAGAAGAAAGAGAGAAATTGGTTTGATGTTTTGTTTATGAATTTTATTTATCTATCTGTTTAATGGATTTTATGGGTAACTAATCTCTCAGCTAGGGCTGAGATGAAACCCCTAATTTGAACACCCTTTGTTCTATGTTGATTTTACTTTAATTAGATTGATTTGTTTCTTTCCCTAGTGTGCTTGATTGTTTTAAATTCTATACTTCTCCATCTATGAACTTTGATCAGAGTCTATGAATGGATGTGGTTTGGATGCTTATTCTAGGTGCTTGTATCTGATCATGAACAGGTTCCTGTAGAGGAAGAAACAGGGTGCTTTACTGAACTGCATATTCCATATGCCCGATTTGGACATGGGATATGTTCTTCGTGGCATTGCTTAAAGGAATTAGACAATCATGCCCGATTAAGGACACAGATTGTGCTTTCTCTAGATAAGTTAGATCAATCTAAATTAAGGTGAATTAACAGACAAACAAAGGTTAGGATAATTAGGGGTGGATTCGAAAGTCCTAGTGCTCTTTTTCTGATTGAATTTTCTTCCTTATTCTCAATAGTTATTTTCCATAAACTTGTGTTAGTAATTTGATCCATTATTTGTTGAATTAGTTAAGAAGAATCGTGAATTTGAATTGTGACGACCAGTCCTCGTGGGATTCGACCTCGATCTTACCGAGTTTATTACTACATCACAACCCTATACTTGGGGAGTGAACAGCCCCCCATATCGCTTGAAAATATCCAGATCATCTAAGGAGAGTGGACGCCCATGGAAATCCACTCTATGGATGGTGATGACTTGTTTGCCCTTTTAGGGCATATGTAATGACTTTTTATGTGAGGAATAGGTCTGGATGTTTGTGGGGCTCACTAAGGTGGACCACAACTCAGGTTTCATGGGGTATTTTCCCCTTAATTTGAATTATATACTCAGTTTATTTCATATGTATGTTGCTGTCCAGAAATTTTCTGGATAATTTCTAGTTATTTTTTGGTCAATTTTTTGGGCTGTTTGGGAAACTATTTCTATCCCTTAAATATACTTTTCTTGAAGGTGTGGACCCCACCTAGATGTACCCCAAATTTCAGCTCCATCTGACCTTGATTGAGATCCTAAAGGAGTGATCCAAGTGGGGTGGACAGCCCTGATTTTCTGGACTTTCCAGTAACACTACAGTTTGGAAATCCTTAAATATAAAATAGTTTTGGTAATGGAGGGTCACTTTTGTGGACTCTACCTTGTAGTACACATATATGGGGAGGTTAAAAATATTTTTCTCTAATTTTTGGAGAACGTTGGCCCACCCCTTTGGGTGATCAAAATAGGGAGAACAATGTTTTTAATTTTCTGCTGTAATTGTTTTACCTTATTGTCCATGCATGTTTGCCTATGCTTTTGTGTGGTGGTGGCCCTTCCAATCGCCCAATTTATGGCCCACCTTGTAGAGGATAATCCTAAGTGCTTGTGGACCACATACCTGATCATATTTTGGGATGTTTTTGGGGTTGGGATAGCAGCACCTTGCTGGACATCCAGCTAGGCTAAATGTCCAATAATAGGCTGACCATCCACCCCACCTTAGGCCCACCTTTGGGTTTTTTTTTATCCTAACCTTCCATCCATTGTGTGGCCCACTTAGTAGGGGACCAGCCCCTGGGGAGACGTCCCAAAGTGGGGCCCACTTGGACCTCCAAATGGGCCAACCGTCCCACCCTTGGGATGCCCAAGGGTGTGGGCTGGCCGTCCACCTTGAGGCCCATTTGATATATGTGTTTTTTCTAGGCCGTCCTCCCTAGGGGTGGCCCACTGATGTGTGGACCACTCCCTGAAGAGATGCCCACTTCATGGAGCCCGCTTTGATGTAGGTGTTCTAGGCCGTCCAGGCCTTGGGACGCTCAAGCCCACCTGGACGTCTAACTTATTGGTGGTGCTGCTGGACTTGCAGTCCAGCAATAGGCTCACCTTCTTTTGAGTGATGTATCTATGCTCTCCATTTGTTGGTGCCCACTATGATTATTAAGAACCACTACTAGATCTATTTTCTTATATAAATCCCACCTATTGGACCTTAGCAAGCCTAGGAAGCTGGGTGGGATGAAAGTCTAGTAATATACTAGAAGTCGTATGATTCATGTTGGGATGTTTTAAGGGATGTGTGGTCCACCAAATGGAGTGTTGAGTACATACATTTCCAGTCTATTTTTGAGGCATATTTTTAGGCTTAATTGATGCATTATGAGGCCCATTCCATGTGGTACAATGTGGACTATGTATGAACCAGATTTTTATGGTCCAATAGGCCCAGATGGGTTGGAAACCCTCCATTTGAGCCCAATATTGTGCAAGGGCTGAGCTTATTGTGTTATGGGCCCAATGAGCTATCTAGGAGCCTAACTTGAGCAAATAAATCTTGAATGCCCATAGTTAAACCCCTAGTATGGGCTGGCTTGCAAGGTCCACTTTGTAACTTGTTGGTTAGGCCTTGCCAAGTCATGATCTGATGTTGAGAGGCCCACATAAATAATTTGGGCCTTGGCCTTGTATCCGGTGGCTTTTGGGCTGCCCATTTGATCCATTTAATGCATGGATCCGGTGGCATATGAGGGTTGGGCCACAAATGCTCTATTTGGCCCACAATGATGGTACTTGGGCTATGTTTTGTGCCCATGATATTCATGAGAACTTTGGGCCATTCTCTTAAAGCCCATTATGTGTTGTAATGTGAATGTATAGCTGCCCATTGTACTTTTATAGTAGTTTTCGGGCCTTGGGCCTTGGTTTAGTTAACTATCTTGATTGGGCCACCTTTTTAGGGATAATGGTGATTAAATGTCCCCATTGTAGACCCCTATAGGCCCATTGGTGGTTGAATGTCTACCTTACACCTATTTGTTAGGTCCATTCTCATCCTTGGTGGTTAGAGGTCTACCTTAGACCTTGTTTGGGCCTGTTCCTAACCCTTAGGCCCGTAGTATGGCTTACTTAGACCTTGTGGGCTATCCCAAACCATTGGGCCCCCACTAGTAGTATGTACTTTTCACCTTTTGAGGATTTTATCTAAGTATCTAGACCCTACCTTGTTATGAGGAGAGTACAACATCAACGTATGACATACTCAGTTATCATCATGATTTATTCCAATGTGCATCAATGTGTGCTTGGTTGAAATGTGATTAGTCATGGTTTATGCCATTGGGCAGGCTGTTATGGGACTCCTTGAGTGATGAAGTTGCTCCTCTTGAGCGCGCTGTACGTGCAAGACTGATGCATGGTTGATTTGTATGATTCATGCATCTGGCATTGCATAGCATGTTGATATTCACCCTTGCTTCATCAGGGTTGTTGCCTCCACAGGTATATCGTGGATGGCTAGATTAGGACACCAGAAGTAATTTTTGAGCACTTAGGGCACGTAGGATGTCCTTGGGTGAAAGTCCTAGAACCTTCATAGTACCAGGAGATGCTCCAACACCGAGACTGAGTGAAAACTATGAGCACCAGTGCCTTTACCATTAGGCCGCGTCTCCCACTGTATCGTGGTCAGTTGGGAGGGGGTGTGGCCTTATCCCCTTGAGTGAGGAGGTAATAGATAAGCTGAGTTTGACCAGCTTCTAAATGGGTCCGCTACCATCGAGCTTTGTTGGTGATTGGTTGTCCATAGGTTGGTAGTGAGGTCTCTTACACTCACTGGGTTGAGCGGCTAGGAGAGTGGCAGTCAGCATGCAGTGTATTTGACCCCGGTAATTTTTCAAAGAGGAACTGTATTGATTCTGTACTTGATATGAGGATGAGCATGATCGCATTGCATATTGTATATGGCACTTGGTTATATAGCCCCGCATTGCATAGCCTTTGATTGGCAGATGGTATCCCTGTCTTGCATTACATAGCCTTGTTACGGCTGTTGGTATTCATGATCTTGTCGCATATCCCACATACTCAGATATTGCATTCTTAACATCTATCTTGCACACACTTACACCGCCCTCTAAGCTTTCTATAAGCTTATGCATGATTGATGTATGCAGGTGATTCTAGGATTGAGAGCAAAGATGGAGCTGGAGCATACCATTGATCCTTTTGGTGCTTTCTTTATATAGACTTTGTATTTCCCTTTAAGCCTTGTACTTGTAAAAAGTTTAAATTCTTGTCGATTTTGTAATGTTATTCCTATGGTTATGATGTTATGATCTTGGGTATGCTCATTATGAATTAGACTTATGTTATAGAAATCTTCCTTGTGGGATCCCAGGATCGGAACCTAGTGAATGGGCACTAGGATCCGAGAATGAGGTACTATGGAGGCTGTCGGCACCAGAATCGATGATTGGGAATCTTGTGAGCCCAGTCTCCGAGTCTAGGGCGCGACAATCCATCTACTCTCTTTTGTTATTTCTTGTGCAATCATTAAATGAAGCATCGTACCAAAAGAACAGCATCACACAAAACACGTGGTAGCTCATCATCAATGTGAGAATCCTTATTTTGAACAAGAAACAAATGTATTCGATTTGGGAGAATATCTTATTCAAATGTAACAGAGAAAGAGTATGTTAAGAATAATCGTTGTATTATTAATACTGAGTTCATTTAGATCCCTGGGTGTCTCTTAATTCTAAGATAAATTATCTAGAATACGAAAATTGACCAAGTTCAAATGTCGGATCCGGATATCAAATTCGACTGCACTTTGACTTGTGATTTGACCATCTCTTTAAGAGGAATATTGTGCAGATCCGATCAGTTAATTTTCCTTCTCAAAGCTTAGACAGAGGAAGAACTGAAGCCTGAGCATTTCAGCAGCATTTCGACCCTTTACCTTACTGACTGCTTGGCAATCTAGTTGTGTGGACCCGCGCAACTGACATAGTTTGTGCGGGTCCGCGCAAGCCATGGGCTTCTCCACATTCCTACCTTTCGTCTTCTCTGCTGCTCTGCTCTTCTTCCAAAATCTTTAATCCTCTCAAATGAGAGGGAGGGGGGTATTTATAGACTTCCACACGTGCAAAACCTCGATCTTGGTGCCAAGGGACCTACCTTTCATTGATTCTGATCATTCATGGACAACAAGTCCAGAAACTAGTGCATAACCCCGTGCAACTGAGTTATTGGTTTCGCGGAACCTTGCAACTAATATGGTTTGCGTGGACTCGGGCAAACCCCTTGTAAGACACTTGTTATTTTTCATCTTCTGTTTCCTTCCACTTTTCACATTTAATCTTCTTTATCTCTAATTTTTTCTTATCTTTTTTATGTCTCAACAGATGCCCCCTTGATCCTTTCTTTGTTTCCTAAGAAATCAAAGAATAAGGATCAATTTTCACTCTGAAAGATTTTGCGCAGACCCATGCAACCATCGCCCGTGTACCATACTTGGCCTTATGCACTATAAATACCTGGAACTTCTACTCATTCCGCACCTGCTTCAGCCTTGACGAACCCATATTTTTCCCTGAACTTCCACATACCAACTTTGTTTACGTGGACTCCCGCAACAGCTTTCCTGTTCGTGCAAAGTCTTTCGTCGTTGCGCTGTTCCGGGCAACTGACTTTGATTGTGCGAACTCGTGCAACCATGACTTATAGAATTTTAGTTCCCTGATTTTTCCTTCTTCAAATAACCTTAAACCCTTATCCTTTTTACACCATGGCCTGCATTAAGGTAACTTTTCGTGCCGTTGATCCATCAACTGCACAACCATCTCAACAGGATTTACCATACCCATCTTCTTTTCACCCTTCTCCATCCTCTGATCAGCCACCAGCAAAGCGCACAAAAACCACCGTCCATCATCTGAATATTTCAAAGAGCCTGTGCTCCCGACCTTTGAATTTTCTGATCACATTTCTTCGCTACCATCTGTGTTATTCATCAGGCAATTTTAATGGGAGACCTAGACCGACCCTCTAAGCATGGCCGCAAGTATGACTGGGATGAGTGGCTGGACAACCGTCCATATTCGCACTGACAACCAAAGACCCCCCGCTCGAGAAGACACACCTCCTGCCTCTCGATCGAAGAAAACTTGACGCAACAAAGCCAAAGAGTTCAAGGAGAAGATCAAGGAGCACAACAAAAAGAAGCTCCAAAACTCATGGGAAATGGTCAGAGTGATCGAAAGCATTATGAAGTTTAATAACCCACACACAAAGGGTATGACCGTGATTCCCCTTAGCCTTCATCGCCATCAGTCCATGCTTGATTGCGAGCTAAGAGATCACATGGATGGAGAGAGACTGATGTACACTTCTTCTTGGTCATCGAGAGAACCACGCATCCTTGAGGGGATATTGCTAGCGCATAAGCCGCGACAATGTATCGCTGAAGCCTACCCGATGATTTTCCTCATCCCTTCTCACAATCCTCACAACTTATTCCCCACATATTTCTATAAGACGGTCCAACAGTGTTTTCGAGACCGTGAGCCGCTTTAGGGACCTAAAGAATTTCGAATGAGGGGTCTCCTAACTTTACGCCGTTATTACTCAGACTAGGTGGAAGCCATCTTGAATAAACACATGAATATGTGTTGAGGCATAAAAAAATAGAGAGAGGAAAGCATCAGAAAAATCATTATGCGCAAATCGTTATGCGCAAATCGTTGTGCGCAAGATGCTGTACACAAACAATTGTGAAGAAATGCACCTTACAATATAGAGCACAAAGGAGTCCGTGTAAAGGAGTCCACACAAAGGAGTTCGTACAAAGTTATCCGTACAAAGTAGTCCGCGCAAAGGAGTCCTCACAAAGTTGTCCGCGCAAAGGAGGTTCGCGTAAAGAGGATAACACAATGACTATGTGGCGTGTTCACACATGTGAAAAAGTTATAAATATCCCTGACCCGTCAGTAAGGGGTCAAGGATAGCTAATCAAGAAGTAGAAGAAGACTTGAAGAGAGAGAGAAAGAGGTAGAGTTCCGCTCTCATTATGAGGAACAAAACCTATCAGGGCGCAATGTCTATTAGCGCACAACATCTATCAGTGCGCAACAAGTCTTTGTGCACAACGAGCACCAGCACACAATATGTCTGAGCGCACAACGAACCTGAGTGCACAACAGGTCTAGTGGCACAATGTGTCTGGGCGCTCGACAGAGTTGACTCACAATGTATTCCTTGGGTGCACAATGTATCCTAACAAATAGGGAATCATGTGCACAGTCGACCTAGATAATAATCTGTAATATATGATTCTTCTGCTGATTATATTCTTAACCCATATCACCTTTTTTATTATTATCACAAGTCTATTTTGGAATCAAAGGGGAAAGGGATGTAAAAGAGCTTAGAATAAATAAATAAAGTGATTGTCCCCTTGTTTATTTTCTTTTGTTAATTATCAAGTGCACAAAATCTCCCAAACAAAGTGCATTTGTTTCTTGTTCGAAACAAAATGGCGACTCTGTTGGGGAATGCTTTGCCACTTGAATATTAACTTAAGAGTTGCAAGGGAGATAATCGTGACTATTTGGTGTCTTGAAGGCGCCAAAATGGCGACTCTCAAAGGGAACATCCTACCTTTCATCTCCAAAATAGAATACGATTTGATATAAATACTAATTTTTATTATTTGTTGTTTTATAAATATAAACCGCAGGAAGAGAGAACATTGCAACCAATCAATCAATGGCCATCGTGCAAGGAAGAACAGTTTTCTACTTCACCACAATAGGGTTTGTCGTAGAATATGCTGACGAATGAACTAGGTATCGCAAAGATGAAGCAGTAATAAGCAAGCAAACAGAATCACAAGCAGCTGTTGTGGTTATAACTGCTTCACTAGTAGTACAGGAAGAAAGAGATGAATGGACCATCGTCACTCGCATGAGGACAAGGACCTGAAATGCAACTGTATTGAAAATAAATTCACCACTGACAAGAGTCAGGGACCAGTAACGCATAATGTCGCCAGGAAGAATCCTGAACTTACCCCTCCTACGATATGCCTTAGGCGAACAAATCCATAGTTAACGCCACGCGATTTCCCGTCTCTAATAGCCCCAAGAGTAAGATAGACGAAAAACAGAAAGGTAAAGCCTTATTAGCAAGTTCACCAATGTTTGCATCGCCCCGGTCTATCGACGGCAGTGGAAGTGTTCAAAAGATCAAATGAAACTCTATCCTCACCTCTCCTTGTAAGTCCTATTACGTCGACGTATTCCCGCTCCACTCCAACTATGGCTTTGTTGAAGAGCAAAGAAGCCACGGTACATATAGCCGGAACAAATCAAGGAAGTATACCGGCTGTGGAGAATTGTATGAATGAAATGGCAGAAGCACAAAGAGTACTAATGAAAAAGTGCAGAAACCTTAGAGAAGCTTTAGCGACTCTCGCACACAATGTAGCTCAGATAATGGCTCCCCCGATGATGGGCACAATAAATGGACAAGAAGATTAACCCAAAGGCTTTCCACCATAGGGGGTTAGATCACGGGGGTCCGCCCCAGCAGTGAGAACCATGACACAAGATGAGGTGAGACACATCGTCAAAGAAGCTGTCAGGGTAGACAGAGAGAGCACAAAAATATTGGCTGTTTCAGATACCTAACGCCGTATCCAAGAGGTGGAAGACATCCCGTTCCTAGCCAACTTCAAAAACCCATATTTTTATAAGTTTAATAAGGAAGGATCGTTAGAGGAACATTTAATGCACTTCATTACTAGTATAGAAAATTTTTCTACAATACCACGGTATTACTTGCGATTGTTTGGATCTTCCTTGACCAACAAAGCATTCCGATGGTATTCTAGCCTGGCTCTGGGATCGATACGTACTTGGGAGCAAATGCAAGATGCATTTATGTCAAACTTCTTTTCCTCGAAACGTGATGTTAGTATTACGGAGTTGGCTTTCGTGCGGTAAAGAGACGAAGAACCAGTTGAAAAATTTATAGACAGATGGAAGACATTGGGAGCCTCGTGTAGGCAGCTGCTAGAGGAAAGGAACAAGTCAAGATGTATCTGAACTCTATGGAGACAGGAATCGCATTTGGACTTATCAGCGCCGACATCAGAACCTTCCGTGATCTAGCCACTAAGGCTCATGCTTTGGAATTAATGACTCAGAAGATGTCAACGTTTCACTGTGAGACAGCTTGGAGGGTACCCAGCAGGATGGTCGTAAATACCATCGATCGTGAAAAGAGAAGAAAAGATACAAGAGACTCCAGAGATAAGAGGCCAGAACGGAAAGAAGAATCAAATCATCTAAGAAATAAATATAGTGGAAAAAGGTCCAAGATGCTCAATTCTCATGAGGGGTTCGTGTTCGATAGGGAAGATGTTGTTTTTATGATGAACCAACTGCTAAAATCCAGTACGATAGAATTACCAGAACCCAAATGCCTTGAAGATGTAACGAGAACCAGAGATAGAGATTTTTGCTGTTATCATCGCTTAGTGGGACATCCAACGGAGAATTGTTTCACGTTGAAATGTATAATACAGCGAATGATAGACAGAGGTGAAATAGTAATTGGAAAAGAAAAAGAAAAGGGCACATTGGCAATGGTAAATGTACTCATGATCTGGGAAAAGGCCTGAGAAGTGAAAGAGAAAGAAGACCGTAAGACGATAAAGAAAGTAGCGGTGATTACGTTATAGTCGGGGAAGAAGACAACAAGCCCTATGAAGCCGAAAGCTGGAATTACAAGAAAGGAGGTCATTGGAAGGCAGAGCACTGATGATGAGAAAATAAAGAAGAATGAGATGATGAAACTGACTTTGATGTAGTAAGTCATTTGAAGGGCATACCGGCTAGATTAAGCATCTATGATGCGCTTATCAGAGAAACCTTATTAGCAGAGATAGAACACAAAGAGTACGATGAACTAGAAAACTACCTACCAGTCGTTTCCTTCTCTGATGATGATTTGATCTGCGATGCAGAACATAACAGGCCATTAATGATAGAAGGCCATATCCGTGGGAAGAAGGTTAAATGGATTATAATAGATAATGGGTCTACGGTGAACCTCTTACCACTCTCGATGTTGAGCAAACTAGGTTATCGTCGTTCTGATCTACGCCTTAGTGGAATGATGATACAGGGCTTTAATCAAGATGGGCAATGTGCACTTCGTAAAATTACAGTGACGCTAGAGATTGAAGAGCTGACTACTGATGTTGTATGCCATGTTATAAATGCAGTGACAACATACAATCTTCTCCTAGGAAGACCATGGATACATCAATACAGCATAGTACCCTCTACTCTGCATCAATGCTTCGAATACTGTAAAGATGAGGTACAGTATAAGGTAATGGACGATGCAAAGCCATATACAGAGGCTGAATCCTTCTTTGCAAATGCCAGTTATTATAAAGGGTTTGATAAAGAAGAAGGAAAGAGTGATGAAAGCGAAATCCTAAAGGACATTCAAGTAAAAGTGACGAAAGAAGAAACAGAAAAGGCAGAATCATCCAAGACTACAGAAGCAAAGAAGAAATTCTATTTTGTGCTGAAACATCTGAGACAACCAGGGTAACCGCCATTAATCCTATTATTACCTGCGCAGTTAAAAATTTTGCAATCCAATTACATAGTGTCATTACGGCATGTTGAAAGAAATAATCCATTTCCAGCCGCTCCCAGAAGATTTTAGGTCACGGTTAGCACGAGACACCCGGAACTAATAAAATTTTATGCTTGAACGGAAGCAGAGGTAGGAGAAGAGACCAAAAATAATGTGTACCACGCTAGGTTGACACCGCAAGATCTCTAAAAATATAGCCCGGTAAGTAAGAAGATCATGATAACATGGGTTTTGATTATAAAGAACCCACTGGCCTGAATCTAGGGAGAGGAATTCAAATTCCTATTAGGGTCGATAAGGAAAAAATGAGGAAAATTCTACGGATTGGGGGCACAATCATCAGTGAACATGGTTACAACTGAGCAGTTATCGGAGAAAGATCCTAAAATAGTCGAACATCCTGAAATGGCTCCAAAGCAAATGGAAGACGGGGGGCAACCGACGATAGACAATTTACGAGAAATAAACCTGGGTACAGAAGAAGAGTCGAGGAACACATTCATCAGCGTAGGTCTTTCTGAACAAGAGTCTGGGAAATACGTCCAGCTTCTCAAAGAAAATAAAGATGTCTTCGCTTGACGTATGCGGAGATGCCAGGTTTGGAGCCCTCTGTAGCGATGCACCGATTAAATATTTCTAAGGAGAAAAGACCGGTTAAACAAGCGCAGAGACGATTTGATCTGGACTTGGTTCCCCTAATTGAGGAGGAAGTGAATAAGTTTATAAAAGTTGGGTTTATCAGAGAGGTCAAGTATCCCAAGTGGATATTGAACATTGTCCCAGTAAAGAAGAAAAGCGGACAAGTCAAGGTGTGCGTTGACTTAAGAGATTTGGATGAAGCCTGCCCGAAAGATGATTTTCCTCTCCCAATAACCGAAATCTTGCTCGACAGTACAACACAGTATGCTATCATGTCCTTCATGGACGATTATGCAGGGTATAATCAAATTAGGATGGCACCTGAAGATGAAGAAGTGACAACATTTAGAACTTTGTTGGGGATTTATTGTTATAAAGTTATGCCATTTGGTCTCAAGAATGTCGAAGCAACATATCAGAGGGTAATGCAGAATATCTACCAAGACATGATGCATAAACATGTCGGGTGTTATGTCGATGACTTGGTAGTCAGATCAGGAGATCATCAAGAACATCGTGAACATTTGACATCAGTCTTCTGTCAGCTCAGAAAGAAATAGCTAAAGATGAACTCGGCTAAATGCGCATTTGGGGTGTCTTCAAGCAAATTGCTTGGTTTCGTTATCCGACATAGGTGCATCGAGATCGATCCAGGGAAAGTTAATGTAACGACTCGAAAAATTTCGTACAATGGCCGAGTACCACCTCGACCAGAAATCACTTAGGATTAAATCCTTTAGAAATTTGACAAAGTTAACTAAGTGCTAAACTAGATTAGCTATGAAATTCATTTGAATCGCTTTAAATACGATCTGCAAGATCCAAAACTTGTATAATCATTAACGCTAGATTACCCTAAAATCTAGGATCAAACTCATTACCCGACTGCTCTTGGGAGCACATTGAAACTCCGTATTAGGTCTGGACCGCACATCGGGAGTCCGAATAATATGAAGTTAAGGACTTGGGACCGCCTCGCCGGGCTTGACAACCATCTCGAAAATTAAATCCAGACAGTGTCCTACAGCTGTTCGCTTGAGTCCGGAGCGAGGAGTGTGAAAATACTCGATTTTCTTTAAAAATAAATATCTCAAATAGTAATCTAAGACTTGTTACTTGCGGTCATTTTTTAAGCAACTAGACCGTCAGAATTTGACCCAAATACACCCTCAAATTAGGAAAAATTTCATAAACATATTCATATACTTGAAATTTCAGATCGAGATCCGCTGACCATTGAACTGAAACTGGTCCGCCATGCGTGATCTGGGACTCCGACTGAAACAAAAACTTAACTCCACCTGGATCCAAGGTCTGTGAGCTTAAGTCTGACTTTTGACCCAAGGAGCCCGCCAAAAGTCCTCCGTTGAGCTGAAACAAACTCGCTTTGGTTATAACCTAAGTATACCTTGACCACAAGTCTATTTTAGAATGTTTTTAGGCTATATAAGGACCTTAAAACCCTCTCTCTCATAGCCATACGAATTTGAGAGAAACCTTAGGAGAGAGAAGAGAGAAAAGAGAGAGAAAGTGTGAGAGTTGTGGGAGATCCTTCCTACCCTTTTCCCTACCATTCTACAAGCCTATCAAGTCGCTTCCCGACGAATCCGACTTCGTTTCTAGGTAAGAAACCTTAACCCTAATCTGTTTTGGAGTTGTAAGGGTTGTAGGTTATGAAATAGCTAATCTATTTCATTCTATAGGTTACCAAACTACCGAATACGGAAGCTTAGCAAACCTATCGTATTCGTTACGATTCTATGGAAAGAGATGAGGACTTTAGGTGTATAGGTTACAGTTTTCAATGCTTTTAATGTCAGATAATGATAGATTCATGATCTGCATGCAATTGCACATGTACAAAGTGTTGTCTGTTTTCCGTTTCGATTAAAGATGAAAAATATGGAATTTTACATACTCTAGGTATTTGTAGAAAGTACCGTATACGTATAAATTTTAGAAATGTGTTTTCCATGATTATTTGTTGTATGAATATATTATATATGGATAAAATACTTAATTGGCGAAAGGACTCGCCCTAATACATGTTTTGCTAATATACACTATGTATGTAGAAATAGTGTATTCAAAGTGTTTGTGAAAATGCTTGAGAGAGTAAGTGTTTGGATGATGGTGTCTTAGGTACGTGTCGAGATGGGATTCTCAACTACCTTAGAGACGTGTATGATTTCCTCCATGTTAGTTATTTACTTTAACCGCATACTTATGAAATATATGTGTTTGTATTCTTGTTTATATAGTGCTTTATAACATGCTTTATAACATGTTTTACGATATGCTTGTTAACATGCTTGAATTACTTTATTTATTATGCTTTACTCTACATGTTCTAAATAAGGATTGATTGAGTTTGGGACTATGTTTATAGTCCAGACAGTCGGTACCAGACTTGAGATCGTGGTTGAGATTCATTTCGCCACGTAGGATGTGTTTGAAGAACCCGAGTCGTACTTTGGTTGGTGACAGTGGTTAGGCCACACGAAGTGCTTATGCACTTCATGTCGTTCAGTTGCTGGTATGCTTGAGCTAGTCAGGCTCGTCAAGTAACCCAATATGTCTAATGTATGTTCACCATGTTTGGACGCTACTGCTTGAACCTAGGGTACCAAACTTACCAGTGAAATCCTGTTAACCATGGTACCTCAATCCGCTAAGACTCATGAGCTAAGCATGGTGGTATGGGACACCGTGATCGAGCTGTCGACCTATGCTGGGGCTGCATTCCTCCCCGTAGTGACCAGTGAGCAGCCAGACTCGTGAGCCGATTATGGTGGTATGAGACACTATATTCGTGCTGTCGGCCTACATTGATAAGGTGATGGGGGAGTGGTGTAACCTTTGTGCGTAATAGCCTTGACAGCCCTTTATAGTGACCTCGAGTATACTCTGAATTTACGGTGAGGCGACAAGTTTTGCCGCAGTGTATAGAGTATGAACTAGGCCTGTATCAGCTTAGTGATGAACCGTTAAAGAGGTGATGGGGGAGTGGTGTAACCATTGTGCGTAACAGCCCTGGCAGCCTTTGCAGCGACCTAGAAATATACTATCGTATGAGATTATCTAGGATTGATGACCCTAGAATGGATCATGTTTGGGAATGATATAAGGGAGGTACCTTAGTTTCCCAATCCTACTGTTTAAAAGGACTAATAACTACTCGGTAATCATGCTCATCATCGCACTGCATGTGCCTGGAAGATGTGAAGCGCTGAGGGATGAACGCATATCGCGAACATAAGATGGTGTCGTATGAGGGTGGTTTGGCAAGGGCATTCATCATGTCCTTTCATACTTACATTAAATAAGAGTAGTTAGGATTGTTTGATTGTACTGCTTTATCATTACTACTTGACTGAATTGATAACATGTTAAACTATGCTTTATTGTTCCACTGAATTAGCTACTCAGTCCCACGTTACGGGACAGTGTTGTACACACCAACCAGACTCTATCTCAGGTGTAGATGATACGTCGATTCATGAGGCTGAGCCAGACTACGATGAGGACCAGGACGAGTTCTCATACATGCAGTACTCAGACGGCTTTGCTTAGGCTGACTGGATCGCGGAGATTTCAGGATTTATCTTTTTAGTTGTATTTTGACCTTCTGATTCAGAAACAATACATGTATATGGTTACTCATTTAATGTTCATATTCTAGAGATTGAGATGGTTTTGTTTCTTTACATACTTTATATATACAGTTTCAGTCTTCCGCTTGCCTTTATATAATTGATCTAGAGTATGAATTACTGTTTTGGTATAATCTCACTCATGTTTATTGCACTAACACAGACAACATTCAATCATTATCATCTATATTGCATAAGTGATGTTCTGGAATTCGAGAGTTGAGTTGCTACTCGACCCTCGAATTTCAAGGTGTTACAAGTTGGTATCAGAGCATAATTTTGATTAAACCAGACCTGAGTTATGTTCCCACGACGTACGCTGATGCATTACAACTTAGGAGGGTGCGAGAATAATATAGAAACAGTCTTAGGTATCCCAATTTTGTCTAACAGCAAAGTTCACTAAAAATGGACGCCAAAATCGATTCTGTACTACATCCATCAACATGAAAACATAAACCGCTACAGAGGAAACCAAAACAACTACAAAACAGCAGTATGAATTTATTTTAAGTAAAATTCTTACTGCCTGGTGACCCATACATGCCACAATGGGTCCCACTAGAGGAAGGGAGTATATACAACACATATATCAAGTGGGCCCACTAGGCTGGGCGTCTTTGGTGGACGGCCATGGGGGCCGGGACGGCTGACCCCAAGGTAACAGCAAAGTGGGCCCCACTTGTGGACATCCCATTAGGGAATGGGCCACGTCTAAGTGGGCCACATGAGAGGGGGGATGACTTGGATAAAACCATGCATCAAGGTGGGCCAAACGAGGTGGACAGCCAGCTCATGGCTGGACGTTAGCCCAGCTAGAATGTCCAGCTGTGAGCTGCCAATCCAGCTGCAAACACCCCAATTTTGGGTGGAAAAAGGGTGGTCCACATATTTGAGGTGGGTCCCTACATGATGGGCCAATAAGGAAGGCATAAACCCAAGCAAAACATGAAGCAACTACATGGACAACAAGGTCTAAACAGAAAATCTGCTGCATAAGAATTTTACTTAAAATAAATTCATACTACTGTTTTATAGTTGTTTTGGTTTCCTCTGTAGCGGTTTATGTTTTCATGTTGATGGATGTAGTAGTTAGTAGTATGTTTTTGAAGTAGTTGAGCTTGGTTGTATTAGCTCCCCTGCATCTTCTGTCATGATTCATGTAACTCTGTATTTCATGTATTATGACAATTTTGGTAATGAAAAGCATGCAACCTCTTTTGCTATGAGATGTGTGGAATGCTTAAAGTGCTTGTATAATGTGTTGTTATGCTTTATCTCACATACGTTGCACCTTATGTTGTATAGGGCATGCCGCGGCAGTATACACGGAGCATGACACACCTCCTTCTCACTGACTCGATGGACCAGACTCCTTCTCGTAGAGGTGGTCCTACGGACCGAGGTTTAGACTCAGATCAGCCTCCTGCTGGTCCTACTGGTGGAGTGCCACGTTATACACCCCCGGTTCGTGAGCAGCACCGGGCATCCTCATCTACACAGCATGACCCACAGGCTGCTCCACCTCCTGACAGGTTTGAGCAGATGATGATGCTGATGCAGCAGCAGCATCAGCAGCTTCTTACAGTCTTATCAGCTCAGGGTGGCAGTGCGGCTCCACCTTCACCATCTACACAACCAGAGACCACAGAGCCTCCTGCTCAGGCTAAGGCTATACCTCCCCCTGCGCCTGCTGTACCCCCTACTGGAGATGTTGGTACTCGTGGCCTATTCGAGCGATTCCAGCACTTGAGGCCTCCCACATTCATGGGTTCTCACAGACCTGAGGAGGCTGAGTTTTGGCTAGATCGCATCTCCAAGATGCTACGGATGCTGCACTGTACTGAGGCAGAGCAGGTCAAGTTGACCACTTTCATGTTCGAGAGAGAGGCCAGCCTGTGGTGGGACAGTGTACTACGGTCTATCGCAGTGGGCTATGTGTGGACTTGGGCAGCATTTGAGTTCTGGTTCCACGAGAAGTATTACCTGCAGGCCTACAGATACGAGCGAGAGGATGAGTTTTTACGCCTTAGGCAGGGAGGCATGACTGTTACTGAGTACAAGCATCACTTTACGGAGTTGGGCCGCTTTGTCCTGACCATCCTTGTTGATAAGTAGATGCGGATACGCCATTTTTCTAGGGGTTTGCGCCCTGATATACGGTCGAAGATGTGTTATATCAGTATACCTTCTCACGCGGAGCTGGTTCACATGTCTATGATGGTCGAGCAGGATGTTGATCGGCTGACATGTTCTCGTGGTACTATGGTTACGAGACCACGACCAGACATGCAGAGCAGGCCTTTCTTAGGCAAGAGGCCTCGTATCGACTCTCCCCTAGGGCCGCAGTGCTAGTAGTTCCGATGCGGTGCCCAGAAGTGACCTGTTCTTTTTGCTGGAAACCGGGTCATCCTGCAGAGAACTGTTTTTCACGTATGAGGGCTAGCAGATTCTCACCACTGTAAAGGCTGGATCGCCCTCACCCCCAGGACATATCAGCTCCACCTCTACAGACTGCCCCTGCTCATCCATCTTTCAGACCTCCTGTATCACGCTTCAGGCCGCCTCAACGGCCCATGGTATCATAACCCAGCCGATCACAGCAGGCTCGAGTGCATGCACTTATAGCTGAAGCACGTGAGACATCGATTATGGCCCCTATGGCTTTTGAAGGTACGACCCACATTCAAGGTACATCCATCTCTATGTTGGTGAACACTGGGTCCACTACTTCTATCATTTCATGTGGGGCAGTTAAGCGTCTAGCTTTACATACTACTCCCACGAAGGGAATGAGACTCACTACGGCTACTGGAACCTTTTCGGATGTCACACGAGTGTGTGAGGGTTTCTCCGTAGATTTGGGTAGCAGAACAGTGTTCGTTAACCTCATTGTCGCCCCACTATAGCATTACGACATTATCTTCGGTATAAACTGGCTCACCAAGATGAAGGCAGAGATTGATTGCTATAACCGGGTGGTAACATCCTATGGACCTGATGGCATGGTCTTTACTTTTCCAGTGCAGGTTAGTTGGCCATGTCGTATTGGATGTTATGCTGCTTTACTAGAGCATGTTGATGGTCCGACGTTGGGAATACGCCTGTGGTTCAGAATTTTGCAGGTGTATTTGCACCGATTTCTGGGTTGCCACCTCGACACGAGATCGACTTCACCATTGATCTTACGCCCGTTACGACACCCATTTCCTTACCGAAGTATCGCATGCCTCCGTGTGAGATGGAGGAACTACAGAAACAAATTGATGGGCAGGTAGAGAAAAGCTTTATACGACCTAGTGTGTCTCCTTGGGGAGCACCTGTACTGTTTGTGAAGAAGAAGGATGGCTCACTACGGTTGTGTATTGATTACCGTAGGTTGAACCAGGTCACCGTGAAGAACAAGTATCCTTTTCCTCGGATAGATGATCTGTTTGATCAGTTGAAGGGGGCGAAGTATTTCTCGAAGATCGACTTGCAGTTAGGGTACCATCAGTTGCGCGTCAGAGATGAAGACGTACAGAAGACAGCTTTCAGGACATGTTTTGGGCATTACGAGTTCTTGGTGATGTCGTTCAGTCTTACGAACACACCGGCCATGTTCATGGACTTGATGAACAGGGTATTTCGGCCATACTTATACCGATTCGTCATCGTATTCATTAATGACATCTTGATATATTCCACGAGTCGGGAAGAGCATGAGGTGCACCTGAGAGCGGTGTTGGATGCTTTGAGGAAGAATCAGTTGTTTGCACAGTATAAGAAGTGCGACTTTTGACAGGAAGAAGTCAAGTTCCTGTGACATGTGGTGTCCAAGGATGGTATAGCTGTGGACCTTGCTAAGGTAGCTGCGGTTCAGGATTGGAAGCAGTCTCGCTTAGTTACCAAGGTGAGGAGTTTTCTTCGCTTAGCAGGGTACTATCAACGCTTCATTCGACACTTCCCGAAGATTTCCAGGCCGTTGTCACAGTTGACACGTAAAGATTTGAGGTTCGCCTGGAATGAGAAGGCAGAAGCAGCTTTTCAGGAGCTGAAGGATAGATTGACGTCCACCCCTGTGCTAGTATTGCCAGAGCAAGGGGTGAAGTACACGATATACACTGACGCGTCTCGCGTTGGTTTGGGTTGTGTCCTTATGCAAAAGGATAGGGTGATTGCGTATGCCTCGAGATAATTAAGGAAGCACGAGGAGAATTACCCTACACACGACCTTGAGTTGGCAGTTGTCATTTTTGCATTGAAGCTCTGGAGACATTAGTTCTACGGAGAGGAGTTCGAGCTTTTCTGCGACCACAAGAGCCTTAAGTATATATTCACGCAGCGAGACTTGAATATGAGGCAGTGCAGATAGATGGAAACCTTAAAGGACTTCAAGTTCGAGGTCTCCTACCATCCTGGCAAGGCCAACCTTGTGGCGGATGCATTGAGCCGCAAGAAGGCGATTGCATTTGTGGCTCCGCTGATGATAACAGAGTGGGATATGTTGGAGTTTGTGTGGGACTTCGAGCAGAAACTCACTGTGGAGGAGTCATTTGAGTGTGTCGCGGACGTTCGGGTGCGGCCACTTATTGATGATATGATCATCAAGGCCCAGAAGGGCGATGAGCGGTTGTCTGAGCTTCGAGAGCAAGCTAGCGACGCCGAGGACTCTGAGTGGAGAGTTGGCACAGACGGGGGTCTATGATACCGTGGCCGTTTATGTGTTCCTGATATTCATGACTTGTGACAGGAGCTCCTCGAGACTGCCCACAAATCGAAGCTTGCGATGCATCCTGGTAGCATAAAGATGTACCAGGACATGAGACAGTCTTATTGGTGGGATGGCATGAATACCCACATAGTAAAGTATGTTTCTCGTTGTCTGACGTGTCAGCAGGTCAAGGCAGAACATCGCCGACCTCCTGGACTGCTTCAGCCCATGCCCATAGCTGAATGGAAGTGGGACTTCATTTCCATGGATTTCATATCGGGGTTGCCGAAGACGAGGAAGGGACACGATTCCATTTGGGTGATTGTGGACCGGTTGACCAAATCGGTCCATTTTCTCCCTATCAGAGTTGCGAACTCTGCAGATGATTTGGCCAAATTATACATCAGAGAGATCGTCCGTCTGCATGGAGTTCCTTTAGAGATCGTGTTGGATAGAGACGCGCGGTTCACATCTATCTTCTGACTCGTATCTAGGAAGTGATGGGTGTGAAGTTGAAGTTCAGTACGGCGTTTCATCCTCAGACTAACGGGTAAACAGAGCGGGTGAAATAGATTTTGGAGGATATGTTGTGGGCCTGTGTCTTAGACTTCAATGACGGTTGGGATAACTGTCTTCCTTACATAGAGTTCGCCTACAATAACAGCTTCCAGGCGAGTATTGGTATGACGCCATATGAGGCTCTGTATGGTCGTCCTTGCAGAGCACCGCATTGTTGAGCTGAGGTTGGCGAGCGTAGTCTGATTGGCCCAGAGTTGGTACAGGCGACCTCAGAGAAGATCGATATTATCAGGCGTCGACTTCTTACAGCGCAGAGCATGCAGAAGAGTTACGCAGATACGAGGCAGCGACCGCTTGAGTTCGAGGTTGGAGATCATGTATTCCTCCGAGTTTCCCCTATGAGGGGAGTCCTTCGATTTGGGAAGAAGGGGAAGCTCACACCGAGATTTATCAGTCCATTTCAGATCCTTGATCGATTGGGTGCCGTGGCATTTCGTCTCGCTTTGCCCACACCACTTGCAGCTGTACACAACGTATTTCATGTATCTATGCTAAAGAAGTACGTTCCTGATCCTTCACATATCATCAAATGGGAGCAGGTACAGCTGAACGAGGATGCTACATATGATCTGCGCCTGACGCGTATACTTGACAGGAAGGAGCAGGTACTGCGTAGCAAGGTCATTCCACTTGTGAAGGTACTATAGACGCATTATTCAAAAGAGGAGGCGGTGTGGGAGACAGAGGCCGAGGTTAGAAAGAACTACCCTCAGATTCTCGAGGAGTACGAAAAGGTACAAATTTCGAGGATGAAATTTTTTTTTAAAGGGGGGTAGATTGTAACGACTCGAAAAATTCCGTACAATGGCCGAGTACCACCTCGACCAGAAATCACTTAGGATTAAATACTTTAGAAATTTGACAAAGTTAACTAAGTGCTAAAGTAGATTAGCCATGAAATCCATTTGAATCGCTTTAAATACAATCTGCAAGACCCAAAACTTGTAGAATCATTGACGCTGTATTACCCTAAAATCTAGGATCAAACTCATTACCCGACTGCTCTCGGGAGCACATTGAAACTCCGTATCAGGTCTGGACTGCACATCGTGAGTCCGAATAATACGAAGTTAAGGACTTGGGACTGCCTCTCTGGGTTTGACAACCATCTTGGAAATCAAATCCAGACAGTGTCTTACGGTTGTTCGCTTGAGTCCGGAGCGAGGAGTGTGAAAATACTCGATTTTCTTTAAAAATAAATATCTCAAATAGTAATCTGAGACTTGTTACTTGCGGTCATTTTGTAAGCAACCAGACCATCAGAATCTGACCCAAATACACCCTCGGATCAGGAAAAATTTCATAAACATATCCATGTACTCGAAATTTCAAATCGAGATCCGCTGACCGTTGAACTGAAACTGGTCCGCCATGCGTGATCTGAGACTCCGACTGAAACAAAAACTTAACTCCACCTGGATCCAAGGTTTGTGAGCTTAAGTCCGACTTTTAGCTCAAGGAGGCCTGCCAGAAGTCCTCCGTTGAGCTGAAACAAATTCGCTTTGGTTATAACCTAAGTATACCTTGACCATAAGTCTATTTTAGAATGCTTTTAGGCTATATAAGGACCTTAGAACCCTCTCTCTCTCACAGCCATACGAATTTGAGAGAAACCATAGAAGAGAGGAGAGAAAAGAGAGAGAAAGTGTGAGAGTTGTGGGAGATCCTTCCTAACCTTTTCCCTACCATTCTACAAGCCTATTAAGTCACTTTCCTGGCGAATCCAACTTCATTTCTAGGTAAGAAACCTTAACCCTAATCTGTTTAGGAGTTGTAAGGGTTGTAGGTTATGAAATAGCTAATCTATTTCATTCTATAGGTTACCAAACTACCGAATACGGAAGCTTAGCAAACCTATCATATTCGTTACGATTCTACAAAAGGAGGTGAGGACTTTAAGTGTATAGGTTATGGTTTTCAACACTTTCAATGTCAGATAATGATAGATTCATGATCTGCATGCAATTGCACATGTACAAAGTGTTTTCTGTTTTCCGTTTCGATTAAAGATGAAGAATATGGAATTTTACATACTCTAGGTATTTGTAGAAAGTACCGTATACGTATAAATTTTGAAAATGTGTTTGACATGTTTATTTGTTGTATGAATATATTATATATGGATAAAATACTTAATTAGCGAAAGGACTCGCCCTAATACATGTTTTGCTAATGTACACTATGTATGTAGAAATAGTGTATTCAAAGTGTTTGTGAAAATGCTTGAGAGAGTAAGTGTTTGGATGATGGTGTCTTAGGTAGGTGTTGAGATGGGATTCTTAACTACCTTAAAGACATGTATGATTTCCTCCATGTTGGTTGTTTACTTTAACCGCATACTTATGAAATATATGTGTTTGTATTCTTATTTATATAGTGATTTATAACATGCTTTATAACATGCTTTACGATATGCTTGTTAACATGCTTGAATTACTTTGTTTATTATGCTTTACTCTACATGTTCTAAATAAGGATTGATTGAGTTTGGGACGATGTTTATAGTCCAAACAGTCGGTACCAGACTTAAGATCGTGGTTGAAATTCATTTCGCCACGTAGGATGTGTTTGACGAACCCGAGTCGTACTTCGGTTGGTGACAGTGGTTAGGCCATACGAAGTGCTTATGCACTTTATGTCATTCAGTTGTTGGTGCGCTCGAGCTAGTTAGGCTCGTCAAGTAACCCGATATGTCTAATGTATGTTCACCATGTTTGGACGCTACTGCTTGAACCTAGGGTACCAAACTTACCAGTGAAATCCTGTTAACCATGGTACCTCGATCCGCTAAGACTCATGAGCCGGGCATGGTGGTATGGGATACCGTGGTCGATCTGTCGGCTTACGCCGGGGCCACATGCCTCCCCGTAGTGACCAGTGAGCAACCAGACTCGTGAGCCGATTATGGTGGTATGGGACACTATATTCGTGCTGTCAGCCTACATTGATAAGGTGATGGAGGAGTGGTGTAACCTTTGTGCGTAACATCCCTGACAGCCCTTTATAGTGACCTCGAGTATACTCTGAATTTGTGGTGAGGCGACGAGTTTTGCTGCAGTGTATAGAGTATGAACTAGGC
This sequence comes from Magnolia changhungtana, assembly GCA_030180095.1. NCBI lineage: Eukaryota > Viridiplantae > Streptophyta > Magnoliopsida > Magnoliales > Magnoliaceae > Magnolia > Magnolia changhungtana. Next base: position 1,472,899 of record JASAUF010000384.1, on the reverse strand, counting down.
CTATATCAGCTTAGTGATGAACCGTTAAAGAGGTGATGGGGGAGTGGTGTAACCATTATGCGTAACAGCCCTGATAGCCTTTGCAGTGACCTATAAATATACTATCGTATGAGATTATCTAAGATTGACGACCCTAAAATGATCAGGTTTGGGAATGATACAAGGGAGGTACCTTAGTTTCCCAATTTTGCTATTTGAAAGGACTAATAACTACTCGGTAATCATGCTCCTCATCTCACTGCATGTGCCTAGTAGATGTGGAGCACTGAGGGATGAACGCATATTGCGAACGTAAGATGGTGTTGCATGAGGGTGGTTTGGCAAGAGCATTCATCATGTCATTTTATACTTGCATTAAATAAGAGTAGTTAGGATTGTTTGATTGTACTGCTTTATCATTACTGCTTGACTGAATTGATAACATGTTAACCTATGCTTTATTTTTCCACTGAGTAAGCTACTCAGTCCCACGTTACGGGACAGTGTTGTACACACCAACCGAACTCTATCTCAGGTGTAGTTGATACGTCGATTCAGGAGGCTGAGCCAGACTACGATGAGGACCAGGACGAGTTCTCATACATGCAGTACTCAGACGGCTTTGCTTAAGCTGACTGGATCGCGGGGATTTCAGGATTTATCTTTTTAGTTGTATTTTGACCTTCTAATTCAAAAACAATACATGTATATGGTTACTCAGTTAGTGTTCATATTATGGAGATTGAGATGGTTTTATTTCTTTACATACCTTATATATACAGTTTCAGTCTTCCGCTTGCCTTTATATAATTGATATGGAGTATGAATTACTGTTTTGGTATAATCTCACTCATGTTTATTGCACTGACACAGACAACATTCAATCATCATCATCTATGTTACATAAGTGATGTTCTGGAACTCAAGAGTTGAGTTGCTACTCGACCCTCGAATTTCATGGTATTACAAGTTGGTATCAGAGCATGATTTTGATTAAACCAGACCTGAGTTATGTTCCCACGACGTACGCTGATGCATTACAACTTAGGAAGGTGCGAGAATAATATAGAAACAGTCTTAGGTATCCCAATTTCATCCAACGACAAAGTTCACTGAAAATGGACGTTGAAATCGAGTCTGTACTCAACCCTGATCGCATGGGTCGACCTTAAAACATTCCTAGGCCATCTATTGACGAGTCTAGATCACAATCCACCCAATTCCAGTTGTTAAAAATTAGTAAATGTTAGTCTAGATCAAAAATTTCTTGAAACCACCCGATCTGGAACAGAATGGAGTCGTGGGCCTCTCCACTTAAATCTATAGGGACCCAGGGTAGAACCAAGGTGTATTTGGCACCTTGGGAGGTTGGGGAACACCACCCAACCGCGGTGGCAGCACACCGGGCAAAGGTGACCATGGCGGGACCGCGGTCACCGCGGCAGGTCACGGTCGGGTTGGCCCACTAGGGTTAGGCCAGGCATGGTCATGGTTGGCCCGACCCCTACACACGTTTGGTGCATGGGAAATTTTCAGGGGGCCCCTATTTATCTCTGGTTGAAGCCCCACTTCTCATTTTACCCTTCCAAACCCTCCAACTTGCTGTCCCCTCTCTCAAAACTCCCTTTCAATCCTCTCATCCTTCATTTTCGACCATAACTCACCCACATCCATCGATCACAACAACCCTACCTTCCTACCCTTTCCCTTTCTTTCACATTTGAGCTCTCACACCCCCATTTGAAGCTCAAAATCGTGTAACCTTCTAACCCATCCCATTTCTCCCTTGTTCCTTCTTCATTCCCTATCATTTCGGCCTCTTCAACACCTGTTGGGATGGTGGTTCATGGAGAACCAAAGAAATCAGCCCCTTCTCTCTCTTTCCTCCATTTCCATGGCCCTTTTCGAGTTAATTACGACCATTTTCTCCATTTCCTCCATCGTCTCTCTCATGGGAAAGAGGAAAACTGCTGCAGATGAAGCTGGGCCGAGCCGCCCAGCCCGTTCCAGAAGAAGGGCTGATGTTGAAGCCGGCACTAGCACCGTTCGGGAGTATAGGTCAAAGCGGGACCTAGATCCCCAACTTCCGATCAGAGATGCCCTTCCAATAGGCCTCGAATACGGTTGTTTTGCTGGCCGTAAGATAATGTTTGAAGCTCACGTGGATGAAAGGATGTTTGGGCTACACCCGATAATGGACCGCTTGGTGGACATTGAATGGGGTCCTATATTTGAAGGCGAGTCTCCTGCATATGAGAACACGGTTCGTGCCTTCTATACTCATATCATAGACCCATCGTTGGAGCCTCTTCAGTTCACAGTCTTTGTGAGGGGCATAAGGCGCAGAATTATTGTGGTTGAGATGGCGCGGATCATGAACATCCCACGTGATGAAGTGCTTCCTAATGACAACTTCTCTAGGAGTGCACGAGAAAGGGATCACCGTACGCGATACCTCTATGGTCGACGGGTTTCTTGGATGCAAGGAAACTGTCTCTTGTCGTCGAAGTTGACAGATGACTTCCATTTGCTCCACCACATTTTCACGTATAATGTGTATCCACGGTGGGGTAACCGTACAGAGTGTACTCGGTTGATGGTGGACTTCCTATACAGGATTGGACATGGGGACAACTTATGCCTGCCTACATTCGTCCTATTTCAGATAGTTCAGGTCGTTCGATCTGTCAGGAATGACCTCTCACTCTCATTTGGCCGCCTGATATGCAAGATAGCTCGTGATGTCGGCTACAGGCTTAACATGGAAGAAATGGATTTTTGGAGAGAACCATACTATCCCAGTCGTTTTGCTCGTCAGTTGAGTTTTGATCAGGCCGTTCCAGAAGACTACAGATTAGTTACCAGAAGAATGCGCTGCTATGGCACTGGTCCTTATAATTGGGCCATGGTATGGAAATAGCTACTAGGCGGTCGTGTTGATTCCACTTTCATAATCCCCAGCTGCAATCGTATAGTTTGTGCCTCTTATAGCTGGATGCAATGGTGGGATCACCAATCATACTTGGTCAACAATCGTTTGCCAATAGATGAACCTATCTGGCTTCCCCGGCCCAGGCTAAGAGGTAGGAAGCTCAAAGACGGAATTGGCTATATACCGGAGAAGAGTCGCGCACCTTTCCATGGCCAGATTTGTAAAAAAAATATCGATAGAAGATCCAATTCATGAAAAGAAGGCCATCAACACTTTGGAAGGATGGATTGCTCATGGGGTCATGGAGGAGTTTTAACAAGTCCCTTGTGACTTCGTTGGTCGGGTTACAGATGATGCTGAAGGAACATCTTCTCCCATTCCTGCAGATTTTGCTGCAGCTCAAGATGAACCGGCTCCTCCTTCATAGCCTACTCCTCCTAGCTCATCTTTTACCATGACTAGGTCTCAAGCGCGCTTGCAAGCATCACCGTCTATTCCCCAAGAAGGAAGTAGAGAGGCCTCTCCATCCCCTTCGATTCCAGTTAACAAAGAATCTCAGTCGGAAGGTAGTCGAGCTCCTCCTTCTAAAGGAAAATAGGTCATGATTGAAGAAGTTGACGAAGAAGACGTGGGGGATGAAAGTTTAGCTTCTTCATCAGAGGGTATTACTTCTGTCGAATAAGAAGATGATGAAGACGACCAAAATGGTGAAAATGATGATAATGATTTCGAAGAAGGAGAAGTCGACATAGATGGCGAGGAGGATGTCATTACAGAAAGTGCTGATAAATAGCATACTCCACCAAATTTCGAGACTCTTCCTAATATCAGTGTTCTTGCAAAATCTCCTACAGTAATAGAGGAGGAAGAAGATGAGCCTTTGGATTATAGAGAGTATGGATATTTACCAAGTAAAGAATTCTCTCTTCTCTCTCTCTCTTTTTTTTTTTAATTCCATATATATATATATATATGTATGCTTTTCATGATAGTTATCTCATTATTATTGTTATATCTTTATTTCAGGTTCTCATTTTATTAATACTAGGACAGGTGATACTCCTCCTATGGATCCTTCTCTGACTGCACTTGTGATTTCACTAAGGGCTCCTCTGGTTCCTTTGGTACCACCAAAAGTGGTAGCTCATGAAATTATTTTCCAAGTAGAGACCACTGATCTGCCAACTCCAACTACCAGAGATTCGAGCACAGAGGCCAGAGCGCCTTCTTTTACCGATATGTTAAGAGCTAGTCCTTCTACGGACTAGGAAGTTCCACCTGTCAGTCATACTTCCGCAACAGGTATATATATATATCGATTACTTTATCGAGATTTCCACATCTTCTAGCCCTGTTATCACTATTCTGAGTTCTTTTCTTCTTTATATTACAGGAGCTCCTTATAGTGGAGCAGCAAGCTCCGAATCTGTAGCCACTGCATCTGAACTATTGTCATTTGCGAAGATTCCCACACACAAGATGCTTTTGATGAAGAATTCCATGTCGACAATAGTTCATATTTTCAAGGATCCTGAACAATGGCTGGACTTGGATATTGCTATCGAAGTCCTAGAAAGTACTACAAGGATGGCGAAGATCAACATTTTCGCCCTACGTGATTCTCTCTTCAAATTCCATGATTCAATAATTTCTTTAGCATCAGAAGAAAATGTCACCATTGCACCTGAAATTTTGGAATATGGGAAGCAACTAACTCTTTCCAAGGAAAAGGCTACCCTCATCACTTATGTTATTTCTGAATTTAATCAAGAACAACTGACTCTTCAAGAACAGCTGAAGGCTTGCGCTGATGACAGGACAATAATTCAGGACCGCATTGCTGCTCTAAAAGAGAAAATTTTGTAGCTGGAGTTAAAAGATCATTCGAAGGAGTCAACCATGAAGGAGATCGAAGAAAAGATACGGGTCAATATCCAATCTGCTAATGCTGAAAGATCTGAACAACTCAGAAGTGAAGAGATGATCACATCCTTGGAAAATAAGCTAGCTGGAATCCCTGAGCAGGCAAAGATCATCCTTGAAGAAAAGTCAAAACATGCCGCAGCCCAAGTTCAGTTAAAGGAAGAATTACAAAAGTACATGAGAATATTAGGAATTGCAGATGAGCTTTAAACATGTAATTTCATTTGTGTGCATTTTTTAACATGTAATTTTCTTTAAATTTCAGCACATATCAATGAAGACATGATGATATTTTTGAGATATTTTGTTCTTTCGTAAATTTCTACATCATGGATCATTTCAAGCATATTCATTTATGCAATAATCTCGACATGATATTTAATGAAGAACTTATATAAAAACATCAACGTATCATGATTGCTAGTATGGGATTCCCTATATGATTTTTATTTTGATAGGTGGTATTAGGTTTCAGTTTAGTTAGATGATCACACACAATTTAAGCTCTTAAGTAGTGGAGCAACGTAGTTTTTTAAACTCTTAAGTAGTGGAGTCGGGTCTCACGTGATAGTTTCTGTAACTCTTATGAGTTCGTTAAACTTCTCACAGCCTGGTGAGTTCATAAACCGTGATCCATTAGAGGGGCCCAGTGAAGCTGTCGTGGTCGTGAACTCAGTTGGATTTATGCATGGGGTTGGCCGCAGTAACTCTCTAGAGTTCACGAGGCGCACAGGGCAACTTTTGGGGTACTAAATCCAGGGCCGCCAGTCCATCAATGAATAGGTTTAGGCCCTTCCTCATGAGTTACTACTGAAATCAAGCCAAGAATATAAGGGGTCTTATGCATGGTTGGCCTATCTATGGACAATGGCCAAATAGCGCACACTGCAGCCCACATTTTCTTCATCTTCAAGGTCAAACCCATTCACAGGAGGGCAATTTCATCCGTCCCTCGTGACCTGGCCGGAAGGCTATACAGACGGCATGGGTGTTACGCATGACTAGTCGTCGAGGACTTTTTGGCCCTTTAGGGCTTTAAGTAACTGACTTCATCTGCTGCCCACATGGGTATGCATATGATGGCCTTCACGGGATTTTTAGGGCCACTGGCTTCTCACTGCTGCGCGAATGATGATGGTAATAGGCCTTATACGTAGTTGGCTGTATAGGGCTTGGGTAGGCTGCCTTGAGAAGTAAGTTGTCATCGCTGTCATTAACTTTATATGTTGTTGACTGTATAGTTCATTCCACCACTAAAATTAGTGAATCAATAATTAATATTTTGCTGTTGTTGATGATGTACTGATAACATTCATATTATGTTAAAAATAGTGTATCAGCTCGGCAATGATAGCAATTTTGATAAAATGAGCTTATATGAGCGATCAATGATGACAGCGATAGTTGCTAATTTTGGCGATAATCATCGACGTTTGGCGAATTTGACGATAATCATTGATGTCGGCAGCAATCGTCAATGCTTGGTAGTAATCATTAATGCTTTGGCAGCAATCATCAATAGCAGCGATCATCAATGCTTCTAATATGTTTAAGAAGCTTTACTGGAAAATTTGCGCTTTTTATTCATTCACATGAGGGGGAGTACATGACTTTGTCTTTCGCAGCCCTTCGCCCTTCTACTTATCATGCCCCCTTTTGATTGGGAAGCATTGCTCTGGGAATCTTCGTAATCAAAATCATGATGTTACGCCCTTTAACAAATATATTGTTGCTACATCATCTCACACTGTTTGCCCAAGATTAGCATTGCCCCCAGTTTTGAACTAATCAAGCTTGTGTACTATTATCTCTTATTTTATTTCATACACTTTTCTTATAACGATGTCACCTTCATCGATCATCTTCTATAACTTTTTCTTCAAGCTAAAACAATTCTCTGTTCGATGTTTGAGGAAACGATGGTAATAACAATAATCACCTTTACTTATTTTCTTCATTTCCTTTGGACGTTTCAGCCATGGCAATTTGATCTTTTCGGCTGCCAGCAGTTTGTTCAACATAGGGAGCATATCATCTACTTCAAATGAATATTTCTTATAAGCCTTAGGCCGCATAAATTCTTTCTTTAATTTCTTGGTCGTATGTTCATTCACATTTCTTGTACTTGAACCTCCCTGCTCCTTTTGCTGGTTCTTCATCTTTCCTTCTTCTTTAATCATATCAGTCGGATTTCTTCCGAGCTTTGGAACCAATGACTTATATAAAAATCAGCCACCTTTGCAATAATCCTTTCTTAACTACAAGCCTCTTCAATCAGGTCTTGAAATGTCTGTAAATTTAAACCCTCTAGACTTATCGCAATACTTGGCTTTATACATTCCAAGCATAACTTAACTTACTCCCTTTCTTCTTTCACCAATCGTAGGTGTGATGCCCCCAGGATTCTCCATTGATTAATGAATTCTCCGACCGGTTCATCCTCTCTTTGGCAAATAGAAGCTAAACCATGAGTGGCTTCTTTAGAAGATAATTCAACAAATTGTGAATCACAATGAGAATTTCTGAGTGAATCCACCGCTACCTGCCATTCTCTTATTGCAACAACTTTCATTTTATCTTTCCTAATCTTCAATGGGTTCCCTGCAAATGTATTGTCGCTTTCTTATCTCATTTCTCATCCTTTTTCATTACTATTTCACCTTGTTTTATCATTCTCTACAACATATCTTTTTACATAAAACAATTTTCTATTGGATGCCTAACATAACGATGATAACGACAATATCTCTTATCTTTAGTCATTTTGACTTCTTTTGGACATCTGGGCTGAGGTAATTGAATGGTTTTGACGGCTAGCAGCTATTTCATTATTGGTACAACATCTTCTTTTTTAAAATCATACTCTTCATGGTAATCATTCGATCAAGTTCGCTCATCATTCACTTGATCTTTATACCGATTTGAATCTTCTCTTTTTCTAATCTCTCGTTTGTTATAGAAAGTACTTTTCTTTATTTCTTGAGAAAAAGTATTTACTAACAGTCTATTCAATCCTCTTTGGTCTGCTCTGTTTTGAAATGCTGGCATCTTCCTGGCCTTCAATTTCAAAGCATACGCTTTTATTGCTAATTCTCAGAAAGTTTTATGTTAGCGCTTGTGAGCCCGAATGCGATTCCTGTTTTCATGAAATTTAAGCACATCTTCACTTTCTCCTTCTCTTCTGGTAACTGTCTACAAGAAGCTCCCAATGTCTTCCACCTATCTATGAATTTTTTTACTAGCTCTCATTTTCTTTATCGCACCGAAGCTAACTCTATAATGCTAACGTCACGCTTTGAAGAGAAGAAATTTGACATGAAGGCATCTTGCATCTGTTCCCAAGTGCGTATCGATCCTGGGGCCAAACTAGAATACCATCAAAATGCCTTACTTGCCAGAGAATATCCAAACAATTGTAGGCAATATTGTGGTATTGTAGAGAAATTTCCCATACTGGTGATGAAGTGTATCAAATGTTCCTCTAGCGATCCGTCCCCATTAAACTTCTAAAAGTCTGGATGTTTGAAGTTAACTGGAAAGGGGGACGTCTTCTACTTCCCTCAAATATGGTGTTTTATATCTGAATCGGCTGACATTCTCACGCTCCCTTCCTACTCTGATAGCTTCCTCAACAACTTGCCTCACTTCTTCTTGTATTACAGTTCTTACTGTTGGGACAGACCCGAGTGATCCTGCCCCTAGTGGTTGAAAGCCTTCGGGTTAGTTCTCTTGCCCATTCATTGTGGCCATCATCGGGGGAGCTGCCATCTGGGCTACATTATGTGCGAGGGTCGCTAAGGCTTCCCTGAGATTTCTGCACTCTTCCATTAGTGTTCTCTGTGCTTGCACCATTTCATTCATATGATCCTCTGTAGTTGGTATGTTTTCTTGGTTTACTCCGATCATATGTACTGCAGTTTCTCCACTTCCTGATAAAGCTATAGTTGGAGCGGGATGGGAATATATTGATGTGATAGGACTTACGAAGAAAGGACAAGATGGAGTGTCATCTGACTTTCTTATACTTCCATTGCCACTGATCGATTGGGGTGACACAGAAATCGATGAACCTACAAGCAATGCTTTGCCCTTATGCTCTTTTGTCCATTTGACCCTCGAGATAACCAAAGCTAGGAAGTTGCGCGACGTTAACTATGGAGTTGTTTGCTCAGGATATTTCGCAGGAGGGGCGAGTTTGGGGTTCTTCTTAGCAACGTTACGTGTTATTGGTCCTCTAACTCTTAGCGAAAGTGGATTCATTTTGAGGCTCCTTGTATTCAGAGCTCTCATCCTATGATACACTACAACAGTCCAGTCCTTGTTACCTTCCGGTGTTTAGGGCGAGGCAAACACAACTCTAGCCATTGCTCGGGTTAAGTCGTTCTTACTTGCAGGAGGTTGAACCCCATGCTTTGGAGGCTGGTTCGGCACATATTCCACCATGAATTCGGTTATAGTGAAATAGAAGTTCACCTTCCTTGCAGAAGTTGCCATTAGTCGTAATTTTTAGTTTGATTTCTTCACCTTCAAAACATAGAATTGAATAATAATTAGTATTTGAAGAATTACATATCTATCTTAGAGATGAAGGGGAGGATGTTCCTACTGAGAGTCGCCATTTTGGTGTCGAAAGACGCCAAACTACAACGAAAGTTCTATAATACCCTCAATGTTAATATCAAATAAGATAATTAGTCTCTAGTGGAGTTGTCATTTTGTTTCGAACAAGAAACAAATGTATTCGATTTAGGAGATTATCTTATTTAAATGTAACAAAGAAAATGTATGTTAAGAACATTCATTGTATTATTAATACTGAGTTCATTTACATCCCCAGGTGTCCCTTGATTCTAAGATAAATTATCTAGAATACAGAAATTAACAAAGTTCAAATGTCGGATCCGAATATCAAATTCAGCAGCACTTCGACTCGTGATTTGATCATCTCTTAAAGAGTAATATTGTGAGGATCCAATTAGTTGTTGTCCCTTCTCAAAGCTTGGACAGAGGAAGAACTGAAGCCTGAGCATTTTAGCAGCATTTCGACCATTTGCCTTATTGATAACTTGGCAGTCTGCTTGTGTGGACCCGCGCAACCGACATGGTTTGCGCGGGTCCACGCAAGCCATGGGCTTCTCCTCATTCCTACCTTCCATCTTCTCTGCTGCTCTGCTCTTCTTCCAAAATCTTCAATCCTCTCAAATGAGAGGGGGAGGGGGTATTTATAGACTTCCGCATGTACGAAACCTCGATCTTGGTGCCAAGGGACCCACCTTTCATTGATTATGATCATTCATGGACAATAAGTCTAGAAACTAGTTGTGTGACCCCGCGCAACTGAGTTATTGGTTGCATGGACCCGCGCAACTGATATGGTTTATGCGGACTCACGGAAACCCCTTGCAAGTCACTTATTATTCTTCATCTTCTGTTTCCTTCCACTCTTCACATTTAATCTTCTCTATCTCTAATTCTTTCTTATCTTTTTTATGCCTCAACAATCCTAAGTTGCCTTGAAGAAAATTCAGAGCAAGTTAGGGATTTCAGATCAAGAGATATAATTATTGAGTGTAGTGTCACTCTTGCTCACATTGCTCCATTTGAACTTGTTCCTCTACTTTCAAATATCTGATGGGAAGGTGTAAGTGTTATATTATATAAAGCATACCATTGTTTGTCAAATTTCATTTAGACAAAACAACTTGGGTTATAGTCCATCTAATGTGGATCAAGATGGAAAGTTCAAGTCTCAAGTCATTCAAGTTCAACATCTACTATGGAGACCAAACTTAAGTACAAGTTATGAAGTTGGAAAGTACCAGTTATGATGTTGGAAAGTTCAAGCTGGAATGAGTTCAAGTTCTACTACACTTCAAGTAGAAAATCTAACTCCACCTTCAATACACTTCAAATTGAAGATCTACTATGCTCTATTGAAGATTTAAGAAGAAGAACAAGTGTTAAACTTCAATGTTCAGTCTTCTCAGGTATAATTGACTCTAGAAAGACCTCAGACTTAGGTGCTTTCAAACGATAAAGTTATATGCTTTTTTAACTTTAGTTAGGCTTTAGTTCGACTAGTCTCCGCCTTGGTTCAACTAGTCTAAGCTGTGGCTTAACCAGTCTAAGATAATCTTCGACCAGTCCAAGTTTGAAATTCAAAAATGGATATTTCTGGTGGTTTCTCGACCAATCGAGCAGAATTCTCGACCAGTCGAAGAGGGACCTTTGACCAGTCGAGGGTCACTCGAATCGAAGTGCAATAACCATTTTTGGCTCCCTTGACCAGTCGAGTAGGGCCTTCGATCAGTCGAAGAACAGTTTTATTCGATTGCGCCTATATTTCAAAATTTTGTTAGATTTAGGTGAGTTGAAGGAGACTTTAGATGAGTCGAAGCAACGACATTACTAACTATAAATAGAGGCCTTCTCTCATTCCAAAATTACCAATCTAAGCTAAGAAAAGCCTTCACCAATAAAGAGAGAAGTCCCCGCTATCTTCGAGCTATTGCACAGTATTTTAATATTTTGTTTATATAACTTTTTATTTTGATTCCTTGTCTCTTTTCATAAATCTTACTTTTTAAAGAGAGTAATCACTCTTCTTTGAGATCATGAGGAATTCAAACAAGTAGCCTTTGGTTTGAATTAATTTAAAATTAATATAGAACTTAGAACCCTTGTTTGTGTTACTGGACATTGAACGTCCTACTTCAAGCAAAGCGGTTCTATAGGATACTTCAACAGATTCGTCTTCAAGAAGAAGATAAGTACATTTCTATATTCTATATTTTTGGTTTCTTTGAGATAGCCAGAAAATCTCATGTGTTGGTTTTGATTGAGATAGCCATAAAATCTCACCATGGGGTTTTTGTTTGTGATGACTCTTCTAAAATCTCAGTGTGGGGTTTTTGTTGTGATTATCGGGAGTGGAATAGGTGTGGTTGTTTGAGAACAATTGGTGTACACACCGAACCACTATAACTCTTAGTGTTTGTGGTGGATGTTTAGTTTTTACATGTGTGGTGAATGATTGTAATTTATTTATGTAAATGTAGTGAATGCTTGTAATAGATAGCTCTTTTGTCTCTTGCTTGGTTTGAGATCTTGATCCTTACAAATGTTCGTGAAATCAGGTTGTCCTACCTAAAACTTTAGTTTTAGTGTAAGGTTATCCTACGAACTAAGTTTGAATCAATTTTTCAATACTATAACTATTGAGATTTCTGATTTATTCTGATTTATTTATTATTTCAGTACTTTAAGTTTTTATTTGGCATGGTCTTATTCACCCCCCTCTAGGACTGTTAAGCTCACCCTTTTCAAGTGGTATCAGAGCTAAGTTGCTCATATTTTTGGATTAAGTTCTTTAAGTTTAAAGATCTAGAGCTTTCATTATGTCAAATTTTGATAGGTTTTCTATTACCAGGCTACCACCTTTTGATGGCTCTAACTATGCATACTGGAAAGTCAGAATGAGGATTTTCTTAAAATCCTTAGATGAAAGCGTGTGGCAAGCCACTGTAACCAAATGGAAACCACCTATTCTGAAGTTCTAGGCAGTGATGGAGCTAAATCTTTGAAAAAAAAATGCCATTTTATTTATGGACTACACCTCAGAAAAGCAAAAGCAGTGCAAATGTTAAGGCCTTAAATGCCATAACTTGTGCTCTATCACCTGATGAATTCAAAAGAATCATTTCATGTGATACAACTAAATAAGTCTAGGATATTCTTGAAATGACATATAAAGGAACTACCATAGTCAAGAAATCTAAAGTTCAAATCCTCGTTACAAAATTTGAGGAAATTCATATGGAAGAAAATGAAACTTTCATTGACTTCTATACGAAGTTAAATGATATAGTAAATTCCATGTGGAGTCTAGGAGATGGAATCCCAGAAAGCAAGGTTTGTGCTAAAATACTACGATCTCTTCCTAAGAGATTCAATTCCAAAGTAACTACCATTCAGGAATTAAGTGACACTAATCTAATGAAGGTTGAGGAGTTAGTTGGTTCTCTCCAAACGTATGAGTTAAATTTTAAAGCTCCTAAAAGTAAGTCCATTGTTCTTAAATCTAAATTTGTTTTAAAAGATAAATGTGTTGATTCTGATGTTGAAGATATAGAAGATAATATGGCTTTACTTGCTAAGAAATTTTATAGAATTTTCAAAAACAAGAAAAGAACTGATTTTCAAAAACCATCTGACAAAAGAAAATGAAAATCTAAATCTTGAAAATCTATAAAAGACAATCAATGTTTCAATTGCCATGAATACGGGCATTTGGCGAATAAATGTCCTAAAAGGGATAGATTAGAAAAAAGAAAAAAAGAAAGGGCATGATAGCTACTTGGGATGAATCATCCGACTCTAAAAGTTTTTCTAAGTCAGATGAATCAAAACAAGAAAATTCAAATGAAGTAAAAGCCTTGATGACTATAGCTAGAGTCACCTACTCAGATAGTTGTAACTTATTTGATTATGATAATCTCAGGAGTGACCCTGAAAATGAGAATGGAGATGATCTTCAAGATGCCTACAATGCCCTATACGGGGAAAGTTGCAAAATTGCTGTCAAACTAAAAATTTAAAAGGAAAAATATCTTAAACTAAAAGAAGAACTTGAAAGCAATATTTTGGAAAAATCTCATCTTTCTGATTGTTTTGAAGAAACAAAACTTGATTTAAATTTCAAAACCACAGAGTTAGAAAAACTCAAAATTGAAAATGAGAATCTAAAACTCGAAGTTTCTTCTCTTTTGAGTTCTAAGGGTACTTGGAGCTATGCCCATGGAGTCCTAAGCTGGAAAGACTATTAACTGCATCTAGAAAATTGTGGTGATAAATCGGGTTTGGGCTATATCAAAGATAGTTCGCTGAAAAATAAAAATGCATCTCCTATATTTGTAAAAGGTGAATCCTCGAACTCAAAAGGTAAGAACTTGAGAAACTATAGTCAAAATGATTTCAAAAATCCAAAATCTTTTCAAGCTTCTAAGATTAATTCTAATGCCTTCAACTATAGAAATCAAAGATATAATAAACATCCTTTAGCTAAAAAAATAGTGGGCTTACTCAAAAAGCTTTTAAAATCTAACTCAAATGAAATTAGAGTTAATAGATAGTGGAGAAATTCCAACTCCCAAAAATAGAGAAAAACCAATGGAACTCTTAAACCTAAAACCATAATGAAATGGGTTCCAAAAGTTACATGTCTTGTTGCCCACACAGCCTTCAAAGCCTCTAGTCATTCAAAATGGTACCTAGACAGTGGATGTTTAAGACATAACAGGTGACAAAGAAATATTCACCAACTTCAGAGAAGTAAACGACGGTCCAGTTACTTTTGGTAATGGAAGCAACTGCAAAATTAGAGGCCAAGGTACTATTCAACTTTCTAATTTCTCTCCCTTTAAGAATGTACTGTATGTTAAAGGTCTAAAACATAACCTTTTACGTATATCTCAAATCTGCGATAACAAACATAGTGTGAAATTTACAAATCACGGATGTGAGATATCAAATGAGAAGGGGAATGTGATATTAAATGGTGGTAGAACTCCTGAGAATTGCTATATTATTAATGACTCATGCTCTTCTAACTTTTCATGTTACATGGTCAAAATAGATGAAATAGAACTATGACATAAATGTCTTGGATATGTTAACTAGCGAAATCTTTATAGTTTGAGCAAAAGAGATCTTATTCATGGCCTACCCAAATTAAAAAAAGGTAGAAAGATATGTGGCACATACAAGATTGACAAGCAAACTAGAAGTAGCCACAAGAAAGTGAACTCCTTAGCCACAACCAAACCTCCTGAACTTCTCCATATAGATTTAGTTGGACCAAAAAGAACGAAGAGTAGAGGTGAAAAGAAGTATTTTCTGGTTATCATTGATGAATTTACCAGATATACATGGGTAACTTTCGTAAAAGAGAAATTTGAAACTCTCGATGAAGTCAAAAGAATTCTGAGATGAATTCAGATTGAAAAAGAAGTAAATGTTATCAAGATCAGAAGTGATCATGTGACTGATTTTGAAAATAGCAATTTTGAGAAGTATTATACAGATCATGGTATATCTCATGAGTTCTCTACTCCTAAAACACCTCAACAAAATGAGGTTATTGAAAGAAAGAACAGTGTTTCAAGAAATGGCCAATGTTATGCTACATAGCATGAATTTACCAAAAAACTTATGGGTTGAAGCTGTTAATACTGTATGCTACATTATAAATTGTGTACATATTAGAAAATCAAAAGATAAAATAGCCTATGAGTTATGGTTCAATGAGAAACCAACTATCAAATACTTTCGAATTTTTAAAAGTAAGTGTTTCATATTACGTGACTGAAAAATTTTGGAGAAGTTTGAAGTCAAGAGTGATGAGGGAATATTCTCTGGTTATGCTCTAAATAGTCGAGCATATCGTGTTCTTAATAAAAGAACATGAGTGATCTAGGAATTTATTAACGTCGTAATTGACGATCACATGATCACACTTTCACCAAGTCTAGATGATGATGAAGTCAACTTTATCAAGAAACCTGACTCTTTATCTAATCCATATAATGTTGAATTGAGATCAGTCAAAGACCATCCGACTGATCAGATATTAGGTAACCCTCTTATTAGTGTTCAAATAAGAAAATAGTTAGAGAATATCTGTAACTATGTCTGTTTCACTTCTCAAATTGAACTGGCTAATGTAAAAGAAGCACTTGCCAATGAAAATTAGATAGTGGCCATGCAAGAAGATTTAAATTAATTTGTAAGAAATGATGTTTGGTATTTGGTTCTGAGACAATCTGATAAACATATAATTAGAACCAAATGGATTTTTAAGAATAAATATGATGAAATGGAAAATATCATTAGAAATAAGGCATGACCGGTTGTACAAGGCTACACACAGATAGAAGGAGTTGACTATGATGAAACCTTCACACTAGTTGCACTTCTTAAATCCATTAGATTATTTATTTCTATTGCTTGTTATAAAAAATTTAAAATATATCAAATGGATGTTAAAAGTACATTTTTAAACTGTGATCTACATGAAGAAGTTTATGTTAAACAAGCTACGAGTTTTGAAGACCCTAAAATTTCAAATTATGTATATCGTCTTAAAAAGGCACTTTATGGTCTAAAACGAGCACCTAGGGTGTGGTATGAAAAGTTGACTAAGTTCTTACTTAGTCACAACTTTATCATGGGAAGCGTTAATAAAAGATTATTTGTCAAAAATATAATGAACACATATTAAATGTATAAATCTATGTTGATGATATTATTTATGGATCTACAAGTGTAAATGCTATAGTGTAAATCTAGCACCCGAAGAGTAGTCAAATTTTGTTATGCCAAACCATTTAGAATTTGTATCCTGCTTTGAGTTGAATTGATCAGGTTCATGCATTTTAAAGTTGTCTACATCTTCGTCGAACTTGCCTACAGTTTTCAAGTTGAAGAGAAGATTGTTAAAGTTCATGGTTTCAAGATCAAATTCAAGAACTAAGGCTGAAGAACTCAAGTTCGAGTTTGAAGTTCAAATTCTGTATGCTAAAGACTCAAGAACTTAAGCGTAACTCAAGCTCAAGTTCAAGAGATCGAACTCAAGCTTCACATATCATAATAAATCAAGGTTCTAAAGCAAATGATGTTTTAATTGTTCCAACTCACAAACAAGGTATGATAACCCTAGATTGACCATAGGTTGAGTCATATTCATTGCATATTTTATGTGGGTCATTTTCTCAACTAGTCTTAATCCTTGTTCGACTAGTCTAAGTACTGGATCGACCAGTCTAAGAGTTTCTCGACCAATCCAAGGTTTATTGCAATTTTTTAGAATTTTCTATTGGACTCTCTACTAGTTCTCGAGACTTCTCGACCAGTCGAGTGAACAGTGCTCAACTAGTCGTGCAGTGCTCGACTCAAAGTCCAACAAGCTTTTCTGGTCTCACTTGACCAGTCGAGTACATTGCTCGACCAGTAGAGCAGGCCACTCAACTAGTTGAATAACGATCTTATCTTATCACGCCAAGAATTTAGAAATGTGGTTAGTCCTTCGACCAGTCGAACCGACCCTTAGACTAGTTGAGTGAACAATATTTTCACCTATAAATAAAGCACGAATTTCAGAGTTTATTCATTGATTCTAAGCTAAATCAAGACACCACTCTGAGAGATAAGTTTGTGAATTTATTAAGCTATATTGTGATCATTTTAGATTCTTTTTTTTTTTAGCTTTTGTAATTTGATTTTGTGATCTTCATTCCAATCTTATATTAAGAAGGGATTTGTGTTTTATTAAGATCAAAATCAAATTAAGCTAGCCCAGGTTGATTTAATAAAAAATCATTTAGAACTAGAAATTTTCATCTATGAGACTGGACATTGAACATCTTCATCTACATCGAATTGGTTCTACCGGGCTTCTTCAGAAGGAGAATTTCCAGATAAGTATTATTTATATTTTGTATATCTTTTATGGTTTGTGAGGTTGTGCCAGAAAAATCTCATTTTTGGTTTTGTCTGAGGTAATCCAAAAAATCTCAGAGTTTGAGGTTTTTGTAATTGTGTAATCCCAACTAAAGACACAAGTGTGAAGGTTTTAAGGTGAACCTTGAAAAACCTTTTTCATAGTGAAAGCCAATATCTCGTGGGTGTGGATATTAGGAGTGGAGTAGTTGTGTGGCTATTTTCTAATAGTTGGTATACACACAAATGAACCGCTATAATTCCTGGAGTTGTGGTGGATGTTTGGACTTGCTTATGTGTGTGAATGTTGTAATTTACTTTGAGCATTTGTGGTGAATGTTGTAATTTATTTTATGCACTTGTGGTCAATGTTGTAATAACTCAGTTTATTTTATTTGCCTCTTTATTTGTTTGAGTTTTTGATACTTGTAAACGTTCTAGTAAGGTTGTCCTGCCATAAGCCTTTGGTTTTTAGTGTTAAGTTGTCCTTAGAACTAAATTTGTATCAACCTTTCAAGACTAGTGCATTTGAGGTTGCTATTTACTTGTGCTTCTTTCCTTTTTAAAAATAAAAATAAATTATGCTATCTATCTTTATATTTTGCATTTATTTTTAATTTGGCATAGTCCTATTCACACCCCCCCCTCTTAGGACGTTTAGCTTGGCCTTTACAAGTGGTATAAGAGCCTAATAGCTCTTTTTTATTTGGATTCACTTCCTGAGCTAATCGATCTAAGCTTATATGTAACACCCCGGATTTTTCCTAACTTGGCAATGGACGTCCTTGGACGTAGAATTGCCCTAGGACCTTATTCTGCCATGATTAGGGCGTAATTTAATTAAGTATGAGGCGAGTACCACCTTCTATACAAACTACAAAGGCCCGAGTACCACCTCAGGCCAAAATCATACAGGACTAAATCCTTTAGAAATTAGGCGAGTATTAGCTAGTGCTAAACTAGTTTACTTGTAAAATTAGCACTAATCACTTTAAATACGAACTGTAAGACCCAAAACTTGCAGAATCGCTGACGCTACATTACTTTATAATCTAGGATCAATCTCATTACCCAGTTGCTCTCAGGAACATCATGAAACTCCGTTCGGACCTGGACCGCACGTCGAAAGTTCGATTACCATGAAACTAAACGATTATGACCGCCTTGCTGGACTTGACAACCACACGAAAATCAAGTCCTAACTATGTCCAGTAATGCACAACTTGAACCTGGAGAAAAGTGTGTGAGAAACGTGAATATTTTTGGAAATAAACTCCAAACTTAAGTAATCTGATACGTGATGCTTGCGGGCCAAATATAAGGATTCAGACCGTCAGAATCTGACCTAAATACACCCTCGGATCAGGAAAAATTTTCCACACATGTCAGTGTATTTATGGCCCTGATCAAGTACCGGTGACCGTTGAATTGGAACTGGTCCGCCACGGTCGATTTGTAAATTCAATCGGACCAAAAACTCAGCTTGACCTAGATCCAAGGTCAGGGAGCTTAAGTCCGACCGCACGCAGAAAAAAGGCCTCCAGAAGTGCTCCGTTGAGCCAGAATGGAAGGATTTTGGTTATAACCCAAGTATACGATGGCCCTGGGGCCATTGAGCTCACTTTTGAGCCTATATAAAGGGCTTAAACCCTCTCTCTCCCATGCTATACGAATTTTGCAAACCCTAAGGGAGAGAAGAGAGAAAAAAGAAGAAGAAAGTGAGGAAGAGAGAGAGAGGCTGAGAGATAGTCGTAGGGATCATTCCCTGACGCTCCACGTGCTTGACTGTCATTCTTGCATCGCTATACGGGCGATACCGATCCCGTTCTTAGGGAAGAAAACCTAACCCTAATCTGCTTTAGGGTTTCAACTAGTGTAATAGGTGAATTAGCTAACGTATTCCCTGTTATGCGTTGTTGTGGTGCCACAGACAAAGACTTAGCATTTAAACTGAATTCGTTACACGTTTACCAGCGTAAGGTGCGGACTATAAACGTATAAGTTATGGTTGTCAAGGCTTTCAATGTCGGTTAATGGTTTATAACTGATGTGGGTGTCATTTCACATGCCAAATGCAATGTTTGTTTCGTTTTTCGTATATATATGAACTATGCTGAGTTTAGAGTATTCCATGTGTTTGTAGAAATGATCGTATATGTAGGGAATTTGAAATTGTGTTTGCCATAATTATTTGTCGTGTATATATGTTAGATGTATGTATAATAACTCCTTGGCGAAAGGATTGATCCTAATACATGTTATGCCAACATACGTCATGTATGTTATAATGTGTAGCCTAAGTATTTGTGAAACTGTCTGAATGCATATAGGGTTTGTATTCGTGCTTGGCATGACTAACTGGTGTGGGTATATGATTGTTGCATAGGTGACAACCCCTTGACGAAAGGGTTTGCCTTAATACGTATTGTAACCGACAAACGATATGTATGTTGGGATATGTAGACTAGGTGTTTGTAAAAATGTCTGAATGAGCTAGTAGTTACCAAGGTATACTTGTTTGTGAGTTGAGATATGATTCTCAACTACGTTAATGATGTGTATGATTTCCTCCATGTATGTTATCTTATGATGTAATGAATATGTACGAATTCATGTTTATATTGCATTTCACAACATGCTCAAATGATTGTAGGATTGAAATTATGTGTTTATTACTGCTTTGACTATTTCATATGAATACTTGTTAGAATTGGATGTGTTTGGGACTACAGTATAGTCCAGGCAATCGGTAATAGGCCTTGACAAGGTGGCTGAAGTTGTTTCACCACACAGGATGTGATCGACGAATCCGAGCCATACTTTGGTTGTCGATAGTGGTTAGGCCACACGGAGTGCTTACACACTTCATGTCGATCAACTCAACGTGTGCTCATACTAGTCGAGCTCGTCAAGTAACCCGATTGGCCTGATGTATGTTCACCATGTTTGGACGCTACTACTTAAACCTAGGGTACCAAACTCACTAGTGGAAACCCCGTTAACCTTGGTACCTCGATCCGCTAAGACTCATGAGCTAGACATGGTGGTATGGGACATTGTGGTCAAGTTGTCAGCTACGCTGGGGCGACGAGCCTCCCCGTAGTGACCAGTGACTAATACTGCCTCGAGAGCCAAATACTATTGTATGGGACACTGTATTCGAGCTGTCGGCATACACTGATCAGGTGACGAGCCCTTTGTAGTGACCTCGAGCATACTCTGAGACTACGTTGAGGCAACGAGCATTTCCGTAGCAACTAGAGTATAAACTAGGCCTGCACTGATTAGGAGACGAGCCCTTTGTAGTGACCTGGAACTGCAACTTGGTATGAGATTTACTAGGACTGACGACCCTAAAATGGATCATTATTTGGGTATTGATATAAGGGAGGTACCTTAGTTTCTTAATCCTGTTGTATGAAAAGGACTAATGAGAACTTGGTAATCATGCTCATGCACCACACTGCATGTGCCGTTTGGCATTGAGTAGAGAGCACTGAGGAAGTGACTGACATGCGCGACCATTAGATGAAGATCACAGAGGGAGTGCAGGTGAGGGCATGCATAATTTATACATACCATTCCTGCATTAATCAGAGTACTTAAGGATGTTTGATTGTATTTTTTTATCATTACTGCTTGACTGAAATTGATAACATGTTAACCTTTGCTTTATTGTTCCACCGAGTTGATCACTCACTCCCATGTTTTAGGTCGGTGTTTTAAACACCAACCAGACTTAGTCTTAGTTGCAGATGGAGACCCGACTAATGAGGCGGAGCTAGACTTCACAGACGATGAGGATGCTTTCTCATATATGTAGTATTCAGGTGGGTTTATATACACCGTTCTGATCGACGGGGCTTCAGGGTTATACTTGTAGTGAACTATCACATTTTTGACATTTTGTATTTTGAAACAATACTTGTAATTATTGACCTGACAATGCATACATACTTTGGGGACCTATACTAGTTTATAAAGTATGTTTATTTCAGTCTTCCGCTTGCATATTACAATTGTCCCTGGATTATGTTATGCTGTTTTGGTATAATCTCACTCATGTTTACTGCACTAATATGGATAACATTCAATCATCATCATCTATGTTGCATAAGTGATACGTTGGAACTCGAGAGTGGAGCTTATGCTCGACCCCTGGTTCTTAGGGCGTTACATTATAAGATGTCAAATTTTGATAGCCTATCAATTACTAGGCCTCCACCTTTTGATGGCTCCAATTATGCCTATTGGAAAGCCAGAATGAGGATCTTTTTAAGGTCCATAGATGAGAGCCTGTGGCAAGCCACAATGACTAGATGGAACCCACCCACAACTGAAGTTCTAGGCACTGATGGAACTAAATCTGCTAAAGTTACACCTTATTTTTCATGGACCGCATTTCAAAAAAATGAGAGTAGTGCCAATGCAAAGGCTTTAAATGCAATCACATGTGCACTATCACCAAATGAATTCAAAAGAATTATATCTTGTAATACTATAAAGCAAGCCTAAGACATTCTAGAAATGACACACGAGGGTATGACTATTATCAAGAAATCTAAACTTCCAATCCTCACCACTCAGTTTGAGGAGATACAGATGGAAGAAAGTGAAACTTTCATAAACTTCTATACTAAGTTAAATGACATAGTCAACTCTATGTAGGGTATTGGTGATAGTATCCTAGAAAGTAAAGTCTGTGCAAAGATATTGCAGTCATTGCCTGATGGGTTCAATTCTAAGGTCACTGCCATTTAGGAACTTTGTGATACGGATAATATAAAGGTTGAAGAGCTTGTTGGTTCTTTACAAACCTACGAGTTAAATTTTAAGGCTCCTAAAGGTAAGTCCATAGCCCTTAAGTCTTCTAAAAATATTTCTCATGATAAAGCTAGTAATTCTGATTGTGAAAATTTTGAAGATGATATGACACTATTAGCCAAGAAGTTTTATAAAATTTTAAAAAGCAAAAAGAAGGTAAATTTTCAAAAACCTTCTGAAAAGAAAAAGGACTAGATCTAAAACTTGGAAATCTATTAAAGACAACCAATGTTTCAACTGCCATGAATATGGGCATCTGGCAAACAAATGTCTAAAGAGGGATAAACCTAAGAAGAAAGGTATGTTGGCCACATGGGATGAGTCATCTTGCTCTGAAGCTTCTTCTAAGACAGATGATTCTAAACCCAAGTCTACTAATGAGGTTAAGGCCTTAATGACTCTAGCCAGAGTCACTTCCTCAGATAGTTGTAATTCAACATATGATGAAAATATGAGAAGCGACCCTGAAAATGATGATGATTTATAAGATGCCTATAATGCCTTATACAGGGAAAGTTGCAAGATAGCAATAAAACTAAAACTTTGAAAAAGAAAAGTTTTTAAAGTTAAAAGAAAATTTTGATAACTTAGTTTTAGAAAAATTACATTTTTTTGATTGTTTTGAAAAAGCTAAGTGTGATTTAGATTTCAAAACATCCCAAGTTGAAAACCTTAAATTAGAAAATGAAAAACTAAAACTAGAAGTCTCTTCTCTCTTAAGTTTGAAAGATACTTGGAGGTATACCCAGGGTGATCCTAAACTAAAAAGACTATTAACTGGATTAAGGAAATGTGGCGATAGATCTGGTCTGGGCTATAATAAGAATACACATCCTAAAAGTAAGTCCACTCTACCTAAATTTGTTAAAAGGGAGTCCTCTAACTCAAAAGGGAAAAGTTTGAATCAAAATAGTTTCAAAAATCTTAAAACATTTCAAGCTATGAAACCTAAAAGCAACCATATCAATTATAAAAATCATAATCATAACCCCTTAGCTGAGAAAATTGTAGATTTACTCAAGGAGCTTCTAAAATCTAACGCGAATGGTAGAATATACAACAACTACAAGCATAAAAAACCAACTATGCTCAAAAACCCAAAACGGTAATGAAATGGGTCTCTAAGGTTGCTTGTCTGGTTGCCCACACCGCTTTCAAGGTTTTGAGTTAATCAAAGTGGTACCTAGACAGTGGTTGCTCTAGACACATGACAGGTGATAAAGATTTATTTACCAATCTTAAAGATATGACTGATGGTTCAGTCACATTTGGTGATGGTAGAAACTACAGAATTGTTGGCCAAGGTACGATTCAACTCTTTAATCTTCCTCCATTTGAGAATGTTTTGTTTGTAGAAGGTCTTAAACATAATCTCTTAAGCATTTCTCAAATTTGTGATAATAAGCATAGCGTTGAATTCACCAACCATGGGTGTTTGATTTTTAATAAGAATGGTTCTGTAATATTAACTGGTCGCAGAACATCTGAGAACTGCTATATAGTTAGTGATTCAAGCTTGCCTAAGTTATCGTGTTACATGGTCTAAACCGATGAGACCAATTTATAGCATAAACGCCAGGACATGTACACTACCATAGTCTTTATAGACTGAGAAAAGGTGAAGTAATAAGAGGTCTACCCAAGATTAAGAAATTGGATAAAATCTGTGGCGAATGTCAAATTGGGAAACAAACTAGGAGTGCTCACAAGAAAGTGAACTCCAGTACCACATCCAAACCCATTGAACTACTCCACATGGATCTCGTCGAACTTACTAGAACGGAGAGTCAAGGTGGTAAGAAATATATTCTGGTAATAGTAAATAATTTTACTAGGTATACATGGGTAGTTTTCATAAGAGAGAAATCTGAAACTCTCGATTAAGTGAAAAGGGTACTCAAGCGTATCCAAACAGAGAAGGAATCACATGTCTCTAAAATCCGTAGTGATCATGGTTCTGAATTTGACAATAGTAGTTTTGAGAAGTTCTGTAGCGATCATGATATATCGCATGAATTTGCTGCTCCTAAGACACTTCAACAAAATGGGGTTGTTGAAAGAAAAAATTGTGCGCTTCAAGAAATGGCAAATGTGATGTTAAACAACATGAAATTCTTAAAAATCTTTGAGCTAAAGCAGTGAACACGGCTTATTATATTATTAACCGTGTTTATACTAGAAAGTCAAATAATAATATTGCATATGAACTATGGTTTGATAAGAAACCAACAGTCAAATACTTTCAAGTTTTTGGCAGCAAATGCTATATTATATGTGACCAGGAAAATCTGGGAAAATTTGACACTAAGAGTGACGAAGGTATTTTCTTAGGTTATGCACTAAATAGTCGAGCGTATTGTGTTCTTAACAAGAGGACTGGTATAATTCAGGAGTCCATTAATGTGGTTATAGATGATCACCTGAATATACCTGTCTCAAGTTCAGAAGATGATGAAGTCTCTTTATTTGATAAACCAGACTCTTCATCTAGTCAAAATGACACTAAACTACGGTTAGTTAAAGACCATCCAACTGATCAAATACTTGGGAACCCTCTCACCAGTGTGTGCACTCGTAGACAATTATAAAGCTTCTGTAATTGTGTGCTTCACATCCCAGATTGAGCCGGCCAACATAAAAGAAGCACTTGCTAATGAAAACTGGATAGTGGCTATGTAAGATGAGCTTAATCAATTCGTAAGGAATGATGTATGGTACTTAGTTCCTAGACCTAATGATAAACGCATTATTGGAACTAAATGGATTTTTAAAAATAAGTCAGATGAACTTGGTAATATTGTAAGAAACAAGGCTAGACTGGTTGTACAAAGGTACAGTCAGATAGAAGGCATCGATTATGATGAAAATTTTGCCCCGATAGCTCGTCTTAAATCTATCAAACTGTTCATATCCATTGCTTGTTACAAAAAATTCAAAATTTATCAAATGGATGTTAAGAATGCTTTCTTGAACGGTAATCTACATGAGGAAGTATATGTAGAATAGCCTACTGATTTTAAAGACTGTAAACATACTGATCATGTTTATCACCTGAAAAAGGCACTCTATGGATTAAAACAAGCTCCCACGACATAGTATGAGAAATTGACTAAGTTTTTACTAAGTCATAACTTTATAATGGGAAGTGTTGATAAGACACTTTTTGTAAAGAAATACAATGATCACATACTGATAGTACAGTTATATGTTGATGACATTATCTATGGATCTACCGGTTCTAACATGACTATTGAGTTTGCAAATTTAATAAAGTCCAAATTTGAAATGAGCATGGTTGGAGAACTGAACTATTTCTTATGTTTGCAAGTAAAACAGCTTGCTGATGGGTTCTTTATCTCTTAAACCAAATACGCTCTAAACTTGGTGAAAAAGTTTGGTTTTGAGAGCGGTAGAAATTTCGATACTCCTATGAGTACGACACTTAAACTCTCTAAGGATTCGAAGAGGTAAAAGTGTAGATCTTAAGTTGTATCGCAGCATGATAGGTAGTTTATTATATTTAACTGCAAGCTGACCTAATATTGCATTCAGTGTAGGAATCTATGTTATATATCAATCAGACCTTAAAGTGTCCCACCTGATTGTTGTAAAGCGCATTTTGAGATATGTCGCAAGTTTTGCCAAACTCGACCTTTGGTATCCTCATGATTGTAACACCCTGAAAATCAGGGGTCGAGTAGCAACTCAACTCCCGAGTTCCAAAATATCACTTATGTAACATATATGCTTATGATTCAATTTTGTCTATGTTAGTGCATTAATCATGAGTGGGATTATACCAAAACAGTAATTCATACTCCAGATCAAGTTGTAAAACACAAGCGGAAGACTGAAAGACATAAATACACGTATATAAGTCAAAGATCACGATCGATCTCTAGAGTACGAATACATCACTGAGTCACCATATACATGTAATAGTCTCAAAAATTAAAATGTCAAAATAGTACAACTATAATGATAATCCCTGTAGTCCCATCAATCAGAAGATGGTCTACATAGACCCGCCTGATAGCTGCATAAAGGAGAAACCCTCATCATTATAAAGACCGGCTCCGCTTCGCAAGCATCGCCATCATTTGAAACTCAAACAGGGTCTAGTTGGTGTGTACACACTGTCCCATAACGTGGGAGTGAGTGATCAACTCAGTGGAACAATAAAGCAAAGGTTAGCATGTTATCAATTCAATCAAGTAGTAATGATAAAGCAGTAAATCACACATCCCTAAGTACTCTTGTTAATGCAAGAATGGTATGAATGTATGATGCATGCCCTCGCCTACGTTCCCTCAGCGACTTCATCTCACGTTCGCGCATGAACAACACTGCCTCAGTGCTTGACCTGCTACACCTGAACGCACGCGTAAAGCAGTGCATGTATATGATTACCAAGTTCTTATTAGTCTTTTTCATACAGCAGGGTTGAGAACCTAAGGTACCTGCCTTATATCAATACCCAAACAATGATCCATTCTAGGGTCGTGAATCCTAGTAAATCTCATATGAAGTTGCGGTTCTAGGTCACTACCAGCAATGCCCTACCAACTGGCAGTCTATTTTTGAAGGCACATCACCGACCCGACTGGGGACCACAGCCAGGCTACGATGGGGTAGGCCTAGCTTATACTGTCATTGCTATGGAAGGCTCGTCGCCTCAACGTAGTCTCAGAGTATGCTCGAGGTCACTACAAAGGGCACGTCTAGGGCTGCCAGGGCTGTTGCACGGAATCGTTACACCACTCCCCCATCACCCATCACGACTTCGTCATCAAAACATTGTAGGCCGACAGCTCGAATACAGTGTCCCATACCACCGTATTTGGCTCACAAGTCTGGGTTGCTCACTGGTCACTACGGGGAGGCTCGTCACCCCAACATAGGCCAACAGCTCGACCACAGTGTCCCATACCACTATGTCCGGCTCATGAGTCTTAGCGGATCGAGGTACCAAGGTTAACGAGGTTTCACTGGTGAGTTTGGTACCTTAGGTTCAAGCAGTAGCGTCCATACATGGTGAACATACATCGGCACATCGGGTTACTTGACGGGCTCGACTAGCATGAGCGCACCCAAAGTTGATCGACATGAAGTGCATAGGCTCGCCGTGTGGCCTAACCACTGCCGACAACTTTAGTACGACTCGAGTTCATCAAACACGTCCTACGTGGCGAATGAATCTCAGCCACGACTTCAAGCCTGTTACCGATTGCCTGGACTATAACATAGCCCCAATCAATCCTTAATCAATAAGCATGTGGAGTAGTCAGAGCATAATTAAACAAGTAATGTAAACATATAAAACACAAGGTAAACAGGAAATCCAAACACTTACATTTCATAAGTAAATGATTAAACTAAATAACTTGCATGAAAAAAATCATACACATCACTAAGGTAGTTGAGAATCCTATCTCAACACCTACTCAAGGCACTACCATACTAAGTACATACTTATACAAGCATTTTCACAAACACTTAGAATACACTTATTACCATACATAACGCATATTGACCAAAACATGTATCAGGGCGAATCCTTTCGCCTTATAGCTATTACCCATATATCTAACATATATACACAGTAATTAATTATGGAAAACATACTTTCATATTTTGTACGTATACAATATTTTCTACAAATACGAGGAATACAGTATATTCAACATAGTTAATGTATATCTGAAAAATGAAATAGACAACACTTTGTACATGTGTGATAGCATCCACGTCAGTAATATATCATTAACTGACATTGAAAGCCTTGAAAATCATAACCTATACGTTTAAAGTCTACACCTTATGCCGTAGAAGCATAACTAATTCGCTAGAAACTCTAAGGCTTCGTCAACGAGGGTATATCAACCTATAGCATGAGTTGGGTTAGTTATTTCATAACCTACACTACCTGAAACCTAAAAACAAATTAGGGTTAGGTTTTCTTACCTAAGAACGGGATCGGTATCGCCGGTAGAGTGGTACGGAAGGGCTGATTCAGTCCGTGGAATGATGGGATTGAATCCCACGGATGGACTACAACTCTCTCTCTCTCTCTCTCTCTCTTTCCTTCTCTTTCTTCTCTTCTCTCTCCTAGGGTTTCCCAAATTCATATGGGATGAGAGAGTGAGGGCTTAAGGCCCTTATATAGGCCCAAAACTGATGGGAATGGCCCTAAGGCCAAGGTATACTTAGGTTATGTCCAAAGGGAGACTGTTTCAGCTCAATGGAGCATTTTCGGATCCCCCCCCATGAGCCAAAGGTTGGACTTAAGCTCCCTGACCATGAATCTAGGTCGATTTAAGTTTTCATTCCAATCGGGTTCCCAGATCACACATGGCAGACCAGTTTCAGTTCAACGGTCACCGGAACTCGATCAGAGTTACAAGTACACTGCCATGTGTATGAAATTTCTCCTGATCCAAGGGTGTATTTGGGTCAGATTTTGACGGTCTGATTGCTCATATCAGGCCCGCAAGCGACAAGTCTCTGATTACTTAAATTAGATTTAATTTTTAAAGAAATCCACGTTTTCTCACACACTCCACTCCAGGCTCAAGCGAATAGCCCCAAAATACTATCTCGATTTAATTTCTGAGATGGTTGTCAAGCCCAGCAAGGTGGGTCAAGCCCAGCAAGGTGGTCCTAATTATATAACTTCATATTATTCGGACTTTTGACGTACGGTCCAGATCCGATACGGAATTTCGTGATACTCCTCAGAGCAACTGGGTAATGAGATTGATCCTATATTTTAGGGTAACCTAGCGTCAATGATTCTACAAGTTTTGAGTCTTGCAGATCGTATTTAAAGTGATTAGTGCTGATTTCGCATGAAATCTAGTTTAACACTTAGGTAATTCTCGTTTAATTTCTAAAGGATTTGATGTTTGAGAAGTTAATAAGGGGTTAGGATCGACCCCTTGCCTAAGGATATCTAACTCAAGGTTGGCAAAAATCTGGGGCGTTACAATGATATTAATGTTCAATTAGCCATTTAATCAGATGTTGATTGGGCTGGTAATATTGATGACCATAAGTCTACCAGCGGTGGATGTTTTTATGCCGAGAACTGTCTAGTTTCATGGCATAGTAAGAAACAGAGTTCTATATCACTTTCCATAACTGAGGCAGAGTACATTGCAGCCGATAATGCATGCACCTAACTTATGTGGTTGAAGAGGATGTTAAGTGATTACAGATTTGCACAAGATTCTATGATGTTGTATTGCGACAATTCTAGTGCAATTAACATTTCTAGAAATCTAATTCAGCATTCACGAACTAAGCATATTGACATTAGATATCATCATATTGGTGAATTAGTAGAAGATAAGATTATTTCCTTAGATTATATTAGACTGAAAATCAACTTGCAGATATTTTTACAAAACCGTTTGATAGAAACGGGTTTGCTAAATTAAAATTGGATATGGGTATGTGCAATATGATCTGAATTACTTGTGTTTATTTGTACTATATTGCATATTTTTATTTTTATTTTTTACAATATCAAAAATTTGGAAAAATGTAAAATTTATGAGGTGCATGACCAGTCGAGTACACACTCGACCAACGTGGCACTACCGGTCGAGTATGCACTCAACCAGTCGAGTTGCTTGGGTTTGGGGCTTTTTATTGTGCAAAGAGCACTTTTTCCTCCATTTTTCCATCTTCCTCAACCAGTCCTACCACGACCGGTCGAACCCACCTTTGATTCCTTCATAGTTAGTGCATCTTTTTCATTTTCCTTGTGGATTTAGGTTCTTTGCACTTCTATTTCCTTGATTTCATAGTTTATTTTAAGGTTTTTGGTGGTTTATTGGAGGTTTTAGCAAAATTTCTGATTTCCTTGAAACCCATCTTTCCTTTCTTGCATTACTTGTATTTCTTGTATTCTTTGTGTTATGGAAAGTAAAAATAAGAAGAGATACTCTCGTGGTGTATTCATTTCAAATGTATATCCTCAGTCTAGTAACAAAACAGAGTTAACTTCTTTCATGGTGCGCGTCCTTCCTTTAGTTGTTACTAGTGTTCATGTATGTCTTCCATCTCTTATTTGTTACATTATCATTTAGTTTTGTTTCCATCCTAGTCATAATGATATTCCTTTTGCATATCTTATGACTGCCTTAGCTACCCATAATCTTGTGGTTATGCCTATTGGAGAAACTCTCATATCCCATCTTCCCTTCAACATTTCAAACATTAATAAGATGAATCTAAGGTTAGCTCCTGGTCAAGTTAATGGGGGTGCTAGTGGAGCTGCTGAAGAAACTGGAGAGGGAGATGCTTTGCCTCCTGATGATGTTAATATGGATGACTTGTTTAATGAGATTGAATCAAATTCTGCAGCTGATCCAGATTTTCAACCATCTGATTTTGATGAGCGTATGAGATCCCTAGAGGAAAAGGTGGAAGGTCTGCATGTGCCTTAGGACAATCAATTCAAATACATGCGTAAATACCTTAGGCGCATTAAGGGACTACATCAGATAGATCCATCTATTCTTGCTCCATCATCTGGATCTGAGTAGATTTTTATTTTATTATGGATAGGTATTAACTCTTTCTACTCTTTGTACGTTTGGATAATTCTTGGTCTTATACTTTTACTTCTTACTATGTGGACATGATATTATGCCTTTAGTTGATATTGTGATTATCATGGTGATGCTCTTTCCTCTCTTATTTCATTTTACAGCTCTTATCTTTATGTCTTTCCTTTGTCATATTATGACAAAAAGGGGGAGAAATTGTGGAGATGATTGTGTGATTGTGGAATATGGAGTGTGATTGTGGAATATGGACTGTAGGGATGTATGAATTTTTTTTAGTTTACAGGTTCTGCAAATCACCTCTCTTGGATTGAGGGGGAGTAATGGAACGAGGGGGAGATAACTGTTGATCATTTGTTGCTCATATAATGCAATATAGTGCATGATTCGTTATTGTACGTATAATTAGTGCATGATTCTTTATTTGGTTTTGTCACAAATTTGACAAAGGGGGAGACTGTAAATGCTATAGTGTAAATCTAGCACCTGAAGAGTTGTTAAATTTTGTTGTGCCAAACCATTTAGAATTTGCATCATGCTTTGAATTGAATTGATCAGGTTCATGTATTTTAAAGTTGTCTGCATCTTTGTCGAACTTACCTACATTTTCAAGTTGAAGAGAAGATTGTTGAAGTTCATGGTTTCAAGCTCAAATTCAAGAACTAAGGCTCAAGAACTCAAATTCAAGTTTGAAGTTCAAATATTGTACGCTAAAGACTCAAGAACTCAAGTGTAACTCAAGCTCAAGGTCAAGAGATTGAACTCAAGCTTCATGTATCATAAGAAATCAAGGTTCTGAAGCAAATGATGTTTCAATTGTTCCAACTCACAAATAAGCTATGGATGACCCTAAATTGACCATAGGTTGAGTCATATTCATCGCATATTTTATGTGGGTCATTTCATAAGTTTATAGGTCATTTTCTCTACAAGTCTTAATCCTTGTTCGACTAGTCCAAGTACTGGCTCGACCAGTCTAAGGTTTATTGTAATTTTTCAGAATTTTCTGTTGGACTCTCAACCAGTCCTGAAGACTGCTCAACTAGTCGAGTGAACAGTGCTCGACAGGTCCTACATTACTCGACTCAAAGTCCAGCAAGCTTTTCTGGTCCCACTCGACCAGTTGAGTAGGTCACTTGACCAATCGAGTAACGATCTTATCTTATCGCGCCAAAAATTTTGAAATGTGGTTGGTCTTTCGACCAGTCGAACTGACTCTCAGACCAGTTGAGTGAATAGTATTTTCACCTATAAATAGAGCACGAATTTCAGAGTTTATTCATTGATTCTAAGCTAAATCAAGACACCACTCCAAGAGCTAAGTTTGTGAATTTATTAAGCTATATTGTGCTCATTTTTTATTCTTTTTGTTAGCTTTAGTAATTTGATTTTGTGATCTTCATTCCAATCTTATATTAAGAAGGGATTTGTGTTTTACCCTTTCTTGAGATCAAAATCAAATCAAGGTAGCCCAAGTTGATTTAATTAAAAATCATTTAGAACTAGAACCTTTTAATCTATGAGACTGGACATTGAACATCTTCGTCTACATAGAATTAGTTATACTAGGCTTCTTTAGAAGGAGAATTTCCAGATAAGTATTATTTATATTTTGTATATCTTTTGTGGTTTATGAGGTTATGCTAGGAAAATTTCATTTTTTATTTTTTCTGAGGTAATCTAGAAAATCTCAGAGTGTGAGGTTTTTGTAATTATGTAAGCCTAACTAAAGACACAATTGTGAAGGTTTTAAGGTGAACCTTGGAAAACCTTTTTCCTAGTGAAAGCCAATATCCCGTGGGTGTGGATATTAGGAGTGGAGTAGTTGTGTGGCTGTTTTCTAACAGTTGGTGTACACACAAATGAACCACTATAATTCCTGGAGTTGTGGTGGATGTTTGAATTTTCTTATGTGTATGAATGTTGTAATTTACTTTGAGCATTTGTGGTAAATGTTGTAATTTATTTTATGCACTTGTGGTGAATGTCGTAATAACTAAGTTTATTTTCTTTACCTCTTTATTGGTTTAGATTTTTTTTACTTACAAACGTTCTAGTAAGGTTGTCTTGCCATAAGCCTTTGGTTTTTGGTGTTAGGTTGTCCTTAGAACTAAGTTTATATCAACCCTCACGACTAGTGCATTTGAGGTTGTTATTTACTTGTGATTCTTTTCTTTTTTATTGTGCTATGTATCTTTATATTTCGTATTTATTTTTAATTTGGCATAGTCCTATTCACCCCCCCCCTCCAGGATGTTTAGGTCGGCCTTTTCAACGAGCACTAACTTGTCCATTGAGTTTGCAGAGCTTATGAAATCCAAATTCGAAATGAGTATAGTTGGAGAATTGAACTACTTTCTTGGTTTACAAGTAAAACAACAGGAAGATGGTATTTTCATTTCTCAAACCTTATATGCTTTAAATTTGGTAAAGAAATTTAGATTTGAGAATGGTAAAAAGTTTGATACTCCTATGAGTATAACTCTCAAACTTTCAAAGGAAAAAATAGGTAAAAATATAGACTCTCGCTTATATCGAAACATGATTGGTAGTCTCTTATACTTAACTGCTAGTAGACTAGATATTGCTTTTAGCATTTGAATCTATGCTAGATATTTGTCTGATCCAAAATAATCTCATCTCACTGCTGTTAAACATATAATCAGATATGTCGCAAGTACTGCTAATTTCGATCTATGGTATCCTCATGATACAACTGTACAACTTACTGGATATACTGATGCAGACCGGACAGGAAACATTGACGATAGAAAATCTACTAGTGGTGGATGTTTTTATGTAGGAAATTGCTTAGTTTCGTGGCACAACAAGAAACAAAGTTCTGTATTTTTATATACAGCTGAAGTTGAATACATCGCAACTGGTAATTCTAGTACCCAGCTAGTTTGGATGAAAATAATGTTAGTTGATTACGGAATTACGCAAAATACAATGATTTTGTACTGTGATAACTCTAGCGCAATCAATATTTCAAAGAATCCTATTCAACATGCTCTTACGAAACATATAGACATTAGATATTATTATATTCGAGAATTGGTTGAGGATAAAAGTATTTCATTAGAATATATTTAGACTGAAAAATAGCTTGCTAACATTATGACTAAACTGCTTGACAGGAATAAATATTTCAAATTAAAACATGATATTGGTATGTGTACTTCTAATTAATTAAATCATGTTTTTGGTTATTTGCATGTTTATAATTTAATAAAAAATGCAAAACACTTAAAAATAATAAAAATGATATTTTTTTCAGATGCTCGACGGGTCAAGTACGTCCTCGACCAGTCGACCCTCGACGAGTCGAGGACCACACTCGACTGGCCAAGGATCATGGCCCTTTTCATTAAAAGAAGGAAAAACACCTTTTTCACCCCATTTCTCTCTTCTTCCTCGACTAGTCGTGACTCCATTCGTCCAACCCATCTCTATTCCCTCCTTGTAAGAGGTTCATTTCAGTTTTTCTTCTAGATTTGAGTTCATATTTTCTAGTTAATCATTCCTTTGTGATTTATTTTGAGTTTCACACACTTTCTATAGTGAGTTTTGTGCAAAAATTTGATCCTTGCTAAACCCATCTTTTATTTGTAATATTCTCTATTACAATCTCTATATGGAGCATCGAACTAAGAGTAAAACTACTCGTGGCTCTTCCTCCAGGTCGACTCCAGTTAGGGTGAGAACCCTAAGATCTCCCAAAGAAGATTTTGAGCATGTTAAGGATTTCCCTAATCGGAAAATTATCATAGAAAGGACGGTGAACGTTGATCACATTGCTCCATTCCAGCTCCTTCATATCCTTATTTCAGTCGGTTGGGAAAACATTCTTAATTGGGGCGGAATGACATACTACTCTATAGTGTAAGGGATGTATGCTTCGATAGGTGAACTGTCCCTAGATAATCTGACATTCTCTATTAATTTTAGAGAATGGACATTCCCTGTTAATGGGCATCTTATTTCAGGGTTGATGGACATTAGTGTCAATGATGAAGGTATTCCCATAACTACCCTTACTGAAAGGATGAATGAATTTGAACACTGGGAAATTACCCGTAAATTGTGTCGGTTTAATACCGAATGGAGTTCGGGTAATGCCCTCCATGCCAACTAGATGTTGCCCAAATATAGAGTTCTTCATCATATTTTCACTTCCAATGTCTACCCTAGGTTCGGGAATAAGTCTGAACTTACTCCATTTATGTCTTGTGTTCTTCATGCTGTTATGTCCAGCATTCCTATCTGTCGTCCCTCACTCAGATGTTACTTAATTATTTAATTTTGTATCCATCCTAGCCATGGGTCTGTTCCTTTTACTTATCTCATGACTAGCCTTTCCATTCACTGTAATGTTGTCATTCTTGCTATTGAGGCACCTGAGGCAGTCCTTCCATTTGATAACACGAACATTCACAAGATGAATCTGGACTACCTTCTCAACCAGCAAGATGAGGATAATGTAGAAGAAGAGGATGCACCTTTGTTTGAAGACACGTCTATGGATGGCATTTTTGCTGAGCTAAAATCGGACAATGAGGTTGTTCCTAACTACCAGCCTTCTCAAGTTGATGATCGGCTTAAGTCTTTAGAAGAGAAAGTTGTTGAGTTGAAGGTATCTCAGGATACTCTGGCTGAAAGTCACAAAGCTTCCATGAAATACATGCATAAATATTTTCGTCACATTACCAAAGGATTTCACCAAATTCATCCTTTCATACCTCCTCCATCTTCCTCCGGGTCCGATTAGTTTGATTGCTATGCTTTTTCTAGCTGACTTGGGTTATATTAATTTTCACTATGTGGTTGATTGACTTGTTAACTCTTGAATTATGTTCTCTCTATGCTCTCTTTATACTTTCGTAACTCCTTTTCCTGGACTTAATTATAATGATTATCTCTTGGTTCAGTTATGCATTTTCTAGTTCTTATTTTTCAATTATATTGTGTTCACATGCTCACTCTTTCCTTTGTTAATTTGTGATAAAAAGGGGGAGAAAATACTAGAATGATGTGAATGATGAATGATTGATGCTAATATGTTATTTGCTCTAAATGAATGAATAGAAAATGTTGTTGGAGTTGTGCATTGGAGGTATATGTTATAATACAGGTATTGAAGAGAAGCCCACATTGAGGGGGAGTAGCAGCAAAATTCAGTAACATGAATTTCAGGATATTTTTGTAATTATTGTACTAAGTATTTTTTTTTCACAAATTTGAAAAAGGGGGAGATTGTAAGTGATATATTGTATAAAGCACACTATTGTTTGTCAAATTTTGTTTAGACAAAACAGCTTGAGTTATAGTTTGACTAATGTGGATCAAGATGGAAAGTTCAAGTCTCAAGTCATTCAAGTTCAACATCTACTATAGAGACCAAGCTTAAGTACAAGTCATGAAGTTAGAAAGTTTAAGCCAAAGTTCAAGCTAGAATGAATTCAAGTTCTACTACACTTCAAGTAAAAAATCTAACTCCATCTTCAATACACTTCAAATTGAAGATCTACTATGCTCTATTGAAGATTTAAGAAGAAGAACAAGCGTTAAACTTCAATGTCTAGTCTTCTCAGGTATAATTGACCCTAGAAAGACCTTAGACTTAGGTGCTTTCAAAAGATAAACTTACATGATTTTTTTTTAAAAAAAAAACTTTGGTTAGGCTTTAGTTCGACTAGTCTCAGCCTTGGTTCGACTAGTCTAAGTTGTGGCTCGACCAGTCTAAGATAATTTTCAACCAGTCCAAGTTTGAAATTTAAAAATGGATATTTCTGGTGGTTTCTCAACCATTCGAAGAGGGACCTTCGACTAGTCGAGGGTCATTAGACTTGAAGTCCAACAACCATTTATTGGCTCCCTCGACCAGTCGAACAAGGCATTCAACCAGTCGAAGATCAGTTTTATTTGATCGCGCCCAAAGTTTGAAATTTTGTTAGATCTTAGACGAGTCGAAGGAGACCTTAGAGGAGTTGAAGCAACAACATTTCTAACTATAAATATAGGCCTTATCTCATTCCAAAATTACTAATCCAAGCTAAGGAAAGCCTTCACAAAGAAAGAGAGAAGTCCCCACTATCTTCAAGCTATTGCACAGTATTTTAATATTTTATTTATATAACATTTTGTTTTAATTCCTTAATCTCTTTTCATGAATCTTACTTTCTAAAGAGAGTAATCACTCTTCTTTGAGATCTTGAGGAATTCAAACAAATAACCTTTGGTTTGAATTAATTTAAAATAAATATAGAACCTAGAACCCTTGTTTGTGTTACTGGACATTGAGCATTCTACTTCGTGCAAAGCGGTTCTATAGGGTACTTCAACAGATTCGTCTTTAAGAAGAAGATAAGTACATTTCTATATTCTATATTTTTGGTTTCTTAGCCAGAAAATCTCATGTGTTGGTTTTGATTGAGATAGCCAGAAAATCTCAGCGTGGGGTTTTTGTTTGTGATAGCTCTTCTAAAATCACAACTGTATAAGGTGTTAAGGTGAACCTGTGAAAACCTTATTTTTTATGAACGTCAATATCACGTGGGTTGTGATTATTGGGAGTGGAGTAGGTGTGGCTATTTGAGAACAGTTGGTGTACATGTCGAACCAATCTAACTCCTGGTATTTGTGGTAGATGTTTAGTTTTTACATATGTGGTGAGTTTCGACCAGCCTAAGTTGTGGCTCGACCAGTCTAGGAATTTCTCGACTAGTCCTAGTTTAAGCCGAAGTGAAATAGAAATTCTATTGGATCTTCGACTAGTCGAGAGGATTCCTCGACTAGTTGAAAGACCCTCTTCGACCAGTCGAGCATTCCTCAACTCGAAGTCCGACATCTAATTCAGTTCAGATTTTGGCTCCTTCGACCAGTCGAAGACCCTGTTCGACTAGTCTAACAGAGACATTGACCAGTCAAAGATCTGTTAGATCTTATCCCACTTAAAAATGAAAATTTGTTGAAACTTATAAGTGCTATGATGTATTAAGCACCCTTTGTTATCAAATTTCGGTGAGACAAAACAATTTAGAGTGTAACTTTTTCGTATGATGGAAAGTTCACCTTCAAGTGAAATATGATGGAAAGTTCACCTTTAAGATCTTCATCATATGAAGATTTAAAGTACAAGACATAAAGATCAAGCTACTACTTCAGTCTTCTAAAGCGACTCTACTTCAAGTTCAAGCTTCTAATGCGAATCTACTTCAAGTAGAAGATCTGAAGTTTCTGAAGATTTGAGTTCAATGTCCAATATTTCAGGTATAAGTGACCCTATAAAGACCCTAGGTTTAGGTCCTTTGTTATCCATATTATCTACGGGTTATTATACTTTCAATAGGCTTAAATTCGACTAGTCCTAGCCTATCTTCGACCAGTCCAGGAATTGCTTCGACCAGTCCAAGTTTCAAACTCAAATTTTAAATTTTTTTGGTGAATCCTCGACTAGTCATGGAGATCTTGTAAGACCCTTAACCTCAGTGTCCATTTTGTTTTGTTGGGTCTTGCGGTCCTACCGGTCAAATTTTGATAACCCGTGACCTGTAGATTTCATTTGCGATCATCCTTAAGTCCCATCATGTAAACCTGACCCGGATCGACCTGAAACCTATACCGTTTCGACCGCATTGACGCTATGGTTCCAATGCCACGTCTCGTGCATTAATCCAAGTTATAGATCAAAAGATGTAGGCCGAGTAAATTTTGGACCCTTGATCATAATGTGGGACTGACCATATCCTTGTTACATGTTCTCCCATGTGGGCCCACCCTAGTATTCCTCATTCCCTATGTAAGCTACATGCTAGCCTATTGCCACCCTAGTCTAGCATGATGTCATCCCTACCTAACCTAGAGCATGCCTTGCTTGTCATCATTGCAAGCATGCTCCCATCCTCCCAAAAACTAATCATTTCATTTCCTAGCTAGCATTTCTTCCTCTCTTCTCTCTCTTTTCTCTCATTCTCTTCTCTAAGCCCCCTTAGATGTCCATGAGAGAGCTTTCTCTCCAGCACCTTTCACCCTAAAACCCTCCAAATCCCATCTTAGCCATTAAAACCTCTCCTAAGGTGCTATAGATCCCTAGTGTGGAGAAAAAAGAAGTCTTGAGGTGGGCGATTTATAGGATTAGTTTTTTCCCCTTTCTTCTTGCATGAACCTTTTTCATTTGTTTGGGAGTGTGTAGGACCCACCAATCAATGGTGGAGGTCCTACATAACTCCATGAGTGTGGCCAACGGCCCACTTTATGCATGCATGATTGCCGTGATGGGGCCATTCTCCATGGACCCCATCATGAGATTTCCCTTTGATTTATAGGTTTGTGGATCATCTAGACCCTAGATCCATGGTGAAGATGGTATCCCTACCTCAGATTTCTGATTTTGTAAGGGCCCATGCTTGTATGGGACCCATGATCATTTAAATATGGTTGTGATTGTTATGAAGGACTCATAGTGGCGGAGTCCTCCCCATGGCCATGATTCTCTCTCTCTCTCTCTCTCTCTCTCTCTCTCTCTCTCCTTCCCTTTTTTATTCCTGATGTATGTGGCCCACCTAATGTGTCCATAAATTCTAGACCGTCTAGATTTTTAGGACTTCTAGGCCCACCTGTTGGACGTCTAGGCCCATCCTATTTGCATGGGTTGGATGGCCACTAAGGCCTGATTTCTTAGATGACTTTATAAGAGACTTGGGTTTGGAGTATATGTGGCCCATCTAGGTGGACCCCACCTTGTTGAATCTAAGCTTTAATCCCTCCATTTATTTTACAACCGGCTAGAAATGGACAGCAACTTGTTGTCGTCCAGATTTCAGGCCCATTGTTGTATGGTTTTGTACGTTGTTGCAAGGCCTGTTTACAATGCATTTCTTCCAATTTTTTTGGGTATTCTCTGAGGTGTGGACCCCACCTTGATGTTGATGGAACCCACACCATCCACCCTTGATTTGAGCTCCTGGAGTGGGCCCAAGAGTGCTCGATGATTCAAATTTTCTGGACTGTCCAACAGTCCTGCATGCAAAAAATACACATGTATCAATTTAAGTTTTGGAGATAGTGGGCCACTTTGGTGGACCCTATTTGTTGTCCATACATAGGTGCATGCAATCCACCCATTTCTCCTTTGATTTGGCAAGCCTAGGCCCACCCCATTGGGTGTATAAGATGGGGCTAACAACATTTTTTCCAGCAGCAAAATTTTATTTACAACCTTGCTGTCCAAATTTTTATTCTCTAAATGTATGGATGCATGGTCTTTTCCTTTACCTCCTTTGTGACGCACCTTGCTGGGACCCACTTCATGTGCATGTCGGCCACCTAGACCAATATTTTTTTAGGGGTTTTTTAAGGATGGGCAAGCAGCCCACCTACTGGACGTCCTAGCCAGGTGGATGTACAACAAGGGCTAGTCGTTACTCCCCTTTTTTGCCCACCTTGCTAATGTGTTTTCTCCATGCCTTCCCTCCCTTATGTGCCCCATTTAGATGTGGTCCATCCCATGATGGGACCGTCATAAGTGGGGCACACCTTGTATATTATTCGGGGCTAACCGTTTAGCCCCTTGGGATGTCCAGATTGTTCTTGGGGTGCTGCTGGACTTACAATCCAGCAGCAGGCCCACTTGGATTATGTGTTGTACATCCACCTTCCATCTAGTGGGGCCCATTGTATCATGTATGGGCTACCTTGGACTATGCATTTTAACTAGAAAATTTGTTTTGCTGGACTCCAGCAGGCCCAGGAAGTAGGCGGGCTAGATTTCCAGCAAAGGCCCAGAATTTGCTACATATATTTGTTTGTTTTGGGATTTCTAGGCCCACTAGGCTGAAGGTGTTATGTGTACACACCATACTTGTAAATCTCTGATTTTTGGGCTTAATTAATGCCTTGTGAGGCCCACTTTTGGGTTGATTTTGAGAGCCATAGTAGGCCAGATTTTTAGGACATTCAGCAGGCCCAAATAATATTAATCATCCACTCTTTGGTACTTGGACTGATTTCACCTTATGATGGACCTTGTGGGCTAAATAATTTGATCCTTGTTGCCCCTCTATCTTAACTAGATTTGGGTTGATTGGTAAGGCCCAACTTGTCAAGCATTGGGCATGCCTTACCCATGTATTTGGGCTTATGGGCTGTCCATTAGGCTAAACATAATGCATGAATTCGGTGGCCATTGTTCTTGGGCCATAGTTTACCTTTTTGGGCCCATAATGTTGTGTGAGGGCTTTGGGCCATTTTCTTGGGGCCCATTATGTGATATGATATATATGTATTGCTGCCCATTTTATTTTTAAGGTAGTACTTGGGCCTTGGGCCTTGCTTTAGGTAGAATCTTTGTTAGGCCGCCTTCTGGGGAACAATGGTGGTTAAATGTCCCCATTGTGGACCCCTTTAGGTCCATTTGTTAGTCCAATTCTCATCTATTGGTGGTTGAATATCCACCTTGGACACTTCGCGAGGCTCATTCTCATAATTTAGGCCCATTGCATTGTCTACTTAGTCTTAGTGGGCTACCCCAAATTATTGGGCCCCCATTAGTAGTTGTGCTCCTTCCATTCCATGTAAAATTATCTAAGTACCAAACCCTACCTTGTTATGAGGAGAGTACAACATCAACGTATGGCATACTTAGTTATCTTCATGACCTATTCCCATGTGCATTATATGGGTGCTTGGTTGAGATGTGTTTGGTCATGGTTTATGCCATTGGGCAGGCTATTATGGGACTCCCTGAGTGATGGAGTGGTCCTTCTCGAGCGCGCTGTATGTGTAGGACTGATGCATGGTTGATTTGTGTGATTCATGCATTTGACATTGCATAGCACAGTTGATATTCACCCTAACTTCATCAGGGTCGTAGCCTCCACAGGTATATCGTGGATGGCCAGATTTGGACATCGAAAATATTAGTTTTTGTGGGCACGTAGGATGTCGTTGGGTGAAAGTCCCAGAACCTTCATGGTACTAGGAGATGCTCCAACATCAAGATCGAGTGGAAAACATGAGTGTCGATGCCATTATCATTAAGAAGCGTCTCCCATTGTATTGTGGTCAGTTGGAAAGGGGTGTGGCCTTATCCGCCCGAGTGAGGGGGCATTTAAGCTAGGCTGAGTTTGAACAGCTCGTAAATGGGTCTGTTACCGTTGAGCCTCATTGGTGATTGGCTGTCCACAGGCGGGTAGTGAGGTCTCTTACGCTTGCTGGGCTACGCGGCTAGGGAGGCGGCAGTCAGCATGTACTGTATTTGATCTCAGTGATTTCCCAGAGAGGAACTGTACTGATTTGTGGACTTGATATGATTGCATTGCATATTGCATATAACACTTAGCTGTATAGCCC
This sequence comes from Magnolia changhungtana, assembly GCA_030180095.1. Lineage (NCBI taxonomy): Eukaryota > Viridiplantae > Streptophyta > Magnoliopsida > Magnoliales > Magnoliaceae > Magnolia > Magnolia changhungtana. The sequence goes on along the minus strand of JASAUF010000384.1, from coordinate 1,430,821 downwards.
CGCATTGGATAGCCTTTAGGTGGCAGATGTTATTCCTTCTTTACATTGCTTAACCTTATGACGGCTAGTGGTATTCATGGTCTTATCGTATTTTTTTCGCATACTTTGATATCGCATTCATGGCACCTGTCCTGCACACACTTACACCACCCTCTAAGCTTTCTATAAGCTTATGCACGATTGATGCATGCAGGTGATTCTAGGCAGCAGCAGTAACTGAGCAGGAGAGTGGAGCGTGCTGTGAATCCTTTTGGAGTTGTTTTTGTATAGTCTTTGTATTTCTCCCCTTGAGCCTTATACTTGTAAAAAGTTTAAATTCTTAGTGGATTTTGTAATGTTGTTTCTGTGGTTATTTATCTGTGATTACGATGTTATGATCTTGGGCATGCTCGAATGAATCAGACTTATGTTTTATAAATCCTCCTTGTAGGATCCCAAGATCGAAACCTGGTGAATGGGCACCAGGAGTCGAGAATGGGGTACTATGGAGGCTATCGCCACCGAATTCGGCGATGAAAAATTTTGTGAGCCCAGTTTCTGAGTTTGGGGCGCGACAATTGTTAGTATTAGAGCATAATAAAGTAACCTGGAAGTAACCCAGGATAACATCACATTTCTGCTTCGAACTTAGGATAAGTAGTGTCTCGAATGCGTACTCTTTCGATTTGGTTTTTTTACGTCCATCAGTCGTGGACTCCTTTGTTCTTTTTGTAGATAAGGCACCCGTGGACGAGGCACAAGAGGTAGAGGTACCCGTAGTGCCCGATTGACGGAAGCGCATCCCGCTCCATCTGTTGTGGATCCTAGTCCTGATTCTATTCTGGAGGTTGTCATTCCGTCTCTAGTTGATCCTATTCCTTAACCGAAGCCTGCCGTGCCTATGCCAGAGGCTCCCGCTCCCACAATTCCTATGCCTCCGTCTAAGGCTAGTGTAACCCTTGCATTTCCTACCATTTCAGTTGGAGCCGAGCAGTTGTAACAGATGCTTCAGGCAGTTACAACAGCTCTCCATGGGCAGAGCACACAGTCAGAGGAGACTCTAGAGCAGAGGGACCAAATTCGTGTGAGTACTCTTCTTCTGAATTTTCATCAGCATGATCCCCCACATTTCAAGGGTGAGCCTGACCCTACAGCAGTCGAGTTGTGGTGTCCCGAGGTGGAGAAGATCTTTGACACCATGAGATGCATGTCACAACAGCGAGTTCAGTTGGTAGTTTTTCTTCTTCAAGTCGAGGCCCAACACTGGTGGGCTTCTGTTTCCAATTTAGTTGGGAGAGATTTTGTATGGACCTAGAAGGACTTCATGGATCGTTTCAACTAGAAATGTTTCCCCGAGCACGTTTAGTAGCAGAGAGCTTTGGAGTTTGAGACCCTTGTTCAGGGTGATGTGACAGTTTAGCAATACGAGGCCCGTTTTGTTGTCTTATCCCGATTTGTGACCTACTTAGTGGATGATGAGAGGTGGAAGGCCCGCTGTTTTGTAAATGGCTTGTGTCCTGCTCTTAGGAGTCGAGTGGTTGGGCATCTTCTTATGACATTCACTGACGTTATGCACAGGGCCCTAGTTTAAGAGGATGATTGGGCCACTTTTCAGAGGTCCCAAGATTAGGGAGGAGACCAAAAGAGGAAAGCGCACTTCAATAGCTCCCGCGAGCATCAGCACCATTGGCATATGGGTCATTCAAGGTTTCGACCGCCAGCAGCATAGCTAGCGTTATCTTCTTCGCAGTCAGCTTCTTCTTCTGAACCATTTACAGGAGTTTATTTCAGTTGTGGGCGTATAGGACATCATAGGCACTAGTGTCCCCATTCCCAGCAGCAGTAGAGGGCACCACAATAGCCCTCGCATCAGCCACCACAGTAGTAGTAGCTGCAGCAACCCCAGTACTAGCCTCTTAGGCCTCCTCCTCAGCAACAGAGGTAGCAGGGTAGATCGTCGCAGTAGTAAAGACCGTCGTAGAGGGGACATGCACCTCTCCCACCAGCCTAGGGCAGGTTTTACGCCACTCAGTAGGTTGTGGACCCTCAGTCGTCATCGGGAGGAGTAGTTGAGGGTATTCTTCTTATCTTCGTTTGTATTGCTCGTTTATTATTTGATTCCGGAGCATCTCATTTGTTAGTGGGCGAGGAGTTCTGTTAATCGACCGGTCTTCCATCGGAGTCCGCTCATGAGGCCCTATCAGTTTCAACTCCCTTGGGGAAGTCTGCAGTTTTGAGTCATCTCTATTCATCTTGTCCTGTCTTGGTTGGAGAGATGTTCCTGCCCGCGGATTTGTTCATGTTGTCGACGATCTCCTGGGTATGGATTGGCTTGCGGAGTACCACACCATATTGGACTGTTCTATCAAGATAGTCACGTTCTGCATACCCGGCTTGCCGTTATTCTAGTTCGTTGCCGAGCCCAGAGGAGAGTCGTTGTCTAACTTGTTGGCCTGTGTTGTTGAGGAGTCAGTGGTTGGGTGTTTTGAGAAGTTGCCGACTATTTATGATTTCTCAGATGTCTTTCAGGATATTCCGGGATTGTCGTCACACCGGTAGATAGAGTTTCAGATAGATCTTGTGCCTGGTATCGCGCCTATCTCAAAGGCCCCTTTATCGTATTGCACCAATGCAGTTAAGGGAGCTGCAGCAGCAGTTAGACGAGTTACGGGAGTTAGGTTTTATTCGTCTTAGTGGTTTACCGGTGGGAACCCTAGTATTGTTCGTGAACAAGAAGAATGACTCATTGAGGCTCTGCGTGGATTACCGTGAGCTTAACAAAGTCACTATTAAGAATAGATACCCACTCTCAAGGATTGATAATTTATTCGACCAGCTGCAGGGTGCTCAATTCTTTTCCAAGATTGACTTGTGCTCTAGTTATCATCAGATTCGGGTCTGAGAGGAGGACATTCTGAAGACAACCTTCTAAACACGCTACGGTCATTTCGAGTTTCTAGTCATGTCTTTTAGGTTGACCAATGCGCCCGCCGTCTTTATGTAGCTGATGAATGAGGTCTTCCGGCCTTACCTTGACCAGTTTGTTGTAGTCTTCATCAATGATATTCTAGTTATTTGAGGATCCAGGAGGACCATGAGATGCATTTGCAGATAGTGTTAGAGATCCTCCGTGCCCACCAGCTATATGCGAAGCTAGAGAAGTGTGAGTTCTAGCAGGAGGAGGGAAGTTCCTCGGTCATGTGGTGATGAGGAAGGGTGTCGCTGTGGACCCCTCAAAGATCGATGCAGTACATCAGTGGGGCCAGCCCACGAACGCGTCCGAGATCCGTAGTTTCCTTGGTCTAGCGAGATATTATCGGCGATTTATTAAGGGATTCTCTCGCATTTCAACACCACTGACCCGGTTGACGCAGAAGGGCGCTGGGTTTGTTTGGAGTGAGGCTTGTGAGGAGGCATTTGTGGAGTTGTAGGACCACCTCATGTCTACTCCAGTCCTCACTCTTCCCTCTGGGAGTGATGGGGTTCGTTGTGTTTACTGATGCCTCGAGAGTTGGTTTGGGTGCTATCTTAATGCAGCATAGGAGACCATCGGCGTATGCCTCGTACCAGCTCAGGGTTCATGAGCTAAACTACCCCATACATGATCTGGAGTTGGTAGTAGTTGTCTTCACACTAGAGGTGTAAAGACATTATCTCTATGAGGTTAGGTTCGAGCTCTTCTCAGACCATAAGAGCCTGAAGTATTTATTTTCACAGTTGGAGCTGAATATGCAACAGAGGCGATGGATGGAGCTCCTGAAGGATTATGATTTCGACCTTCAGTACCACTCGAGCAAGGAAAACATGGTGGCGGATGCGCTCAGTCCTCAACTACAAGGCCTGGTGGTGCAGATGATGGTTCGTGAATGGAAGATGTTCAAGGATGTATCAGAGTTCGACTTTGAGTTTGGCTTGCAGTTCTCTATTGTTCAGCTTTCAAGTCTATCGATTCAACCCTCTCTTGTCACAAGGGTGATCGAGGTTCAACAGACAGACGAGTCGTTGCAGGGATACCCAGCAGAGGCAGCATTCGTGGAGCAGTTGACTGGAAGATTGGTTCCGAAGGTGGGCTTCGCTTTAGATACCGATTGTGTGTTCCGGACGTGCCAGAGTTTGTAAGTGCCAAGGTTGCTAGCTCCTATATTGTCAAATTTTGTAGTGCCAAAACCTCTCTTGGAATCCATGTTTTGTGTAGCTCTTCCACATAATAAAGTTTGTGCATCTCTCGAGAACAAGGTTCTTGTGTTCAAGAACTTCAAAGGCAAGTGTACTAGTTCACGTTTATGCACAACATCACTTGTGAATTATAGATTCAAGAGTTCAAGATTCTCATAGCTTCGTACAAGTCAAGACTAGACTTTGATACTCAAGTTCAAGCTCGTATATTAGTTGATTTCAAGCTTCAAGAGTCTTAAGTTCAAGCTTCATCCTATGACAAGATCTTAAGCTTAGCAAAGTTCAAAGAACAACTATCAACTGAAGAAAAAGAAGACTCAATGTTCATACATCACTAACAAGGTATAAATGACCCTAGATTGACCTTAGGTAGGTCATTTTGAATAAATAATTCAATTGCTGATTTTATAAGTGAATAGACTGTTTCTCGTGAAAGTGCCCTGGTTTATCAAGTTATGTGAGCGTTGAGTCAGATTGTTTACAGAGCCTGATAGGAAGATCAATTCAAGCGTCTGCCTCAACCGGATGTGTGCAAGCTCGTCATAGGTAAACCTAAAGCCTCACATCCCATAACCCAAAACACCAGGTGAATAAAACTTTTAAAAACAAGTTAGAAATCATAGGGTTTTAAGGTGAGAAAACTTTTTTCAAAACAGAAAAATCTCTAAGTTTTTCTCACCTTGTCGATTTTATCGAAACACTCTCGATATGAACGACCTGCTCTGTCGATGTCCTCGATACCTTAACGATAATATTGATTTGACGACCAAAAATGTCCACCAACTAAATATTCATCTGGACAGATTTATCGATGTATAGACACACCTATCGGTATCATTGATATAAGAACTAAAAAGTCCAGGAACTTCACAACATATCTGGACGAATTATCGATGTATCGATACACCTATCGATATCATCAATATTCAAATTTCGAGTCCATCGAAAATGACTTGATAGGATCGACAGGCAGATTTTCGATGCCCCTATTTTTTTTATGAAAATCTCAAATTCCTTCGATATATCGATGCTCTTCCGATATGATCTGAAATCAAATATCGATAACATCGAAAGTCCATCGATGATATCGATCGAGGGTGCACTTATCTTACAACAAATATTTCAGGATATTTTTAACTATGATCGGGGGCTTTTCGATAGAATCAATATTCAAATATCGATGATATCAGCCCCAGGTCATAAACTGTCCAACAAGCTTAAAGATAAAACCACTGGATTTATTGATGCCTCGACTCTGATCTCGATATCATCAACATTCAAATTTCGATGATCTCTATGGTTCCTCGATCATTCATGAAATCCTAAAATATTTTAAAGTCAAGTCTCTCTCACTTTTCAAGTGTCGATGGATCGAACCTGTCATCGATGGAATCGGAGTTCGAAATCCGATGACATCGACAATAGTTTCAATTCATCGACCAATTGGCAAAAGTTTCAAAAGCATATGACATTGAGTTCAAGTCATCGAGCAAACCATCGATGCTATCAAGAGTATACACTCGATGATATCGAACCTGCTCGATGATATCGAACCTGCTCGATGATATCGAACTCTGTCATAAATGTGACCATTTTATATCCGTTGGAACTTTTTGCCTATTTATAGAGGACTTGTCTTCTGTTGCTGTGAGAGAAAGTAGAGAGAGCTTTTATTTGTTTCAACTTATATATTATATCTAAAGCTCTTTCTCTCAAGGGAGTTCATCCTCCAATCCACCCTCATCATTGACATTCAATAGAGTGGATTAGGGAATGAACTTTCGCATTTAAGGATCCTCTAGCTACTACCTTAATGGCAAATTATTAAGCTGGGATGCCTTGAATGCATAAGATTGGAATCGTTCTATCTTCCTGATAGGAAAATATTTTGAGAGTAAAATTCCATCTTCACCTTGACCCAACCCGAAGCCAAATATTGGTACATCATTTTGTATTGCGGATCAAGGGAGCAAAAGACTCTTCGTCAACAAGGAGGAGGAGATCTTCGGCATTGTGCTAAACGGGACTCATTAGCTTATTTATAAGTATCCAGAGTCCAAGAGGACACTTGTGATCATTCCTTTCTAGGATTAGGTCTTAAGTGGTTCTCACCCTTTGAAGTCCCCTAGGAGGCCTCATGCGAGAGTGTACGTGGTGGGTGCGTTGTGTGGACCTTTGCTCTGTGGAAAGCATAAATATCTAGTTAGGAGTGACCCGGTAAAACTTTGGGTTTTAGGTGAACCGAGTAAAACCTTAGGATTTGAGGTCAACCGTATAGAAACCTTCAGTAGGGTCTTATGGAAGATCCTTGACCAGTGTGCCTAAAAGTGGGTGCGTTGTGTTAACCCTTGCTCGTGAGAGCATAAACAGTCAGCTTTAGTGTAGGTTGTAAAGGTTAAAGGTGAACCTGATTTAAAACCTTAGGTTAGAGGTGAACCATTCTGAAACCTCCTTAGTGAAATCTGGTACACTCAAGGGTTGAGTGTGGTTATCAGGAGTAGAGTAGACTTATCATCGAACCACTATAAAAATGACAGTATTTGAGATTGTTATTCTTCTGATTGTGTGATTTACTTTAATACTTCCATATCTGAATATCTGATCACACCTCACACACCTACACAGTCACATCCAACATAAACTAAGTTGCATATTGCTCTATCTTAAATAGTTTGTGATTGGATCCTCTACCTGGCTTGGAAACCAGTAGAGTTACATTTGAGTAATCCTGATAATTGCATATTTAGAGGATTAGTGAAGTAGGATTTTTAAATAAATCATAAAAACTTTAAAAAGTCCTATTCACCCCCCTCTAAGACATATTGGTATATTCCTTCTTCAACTAGTGCAGTCTTTACCGCCATTTCAATTGGTATCAAAGCGGGTCTCTCTTTAAGGGCTTCACCGCCTAGAGAGTGACTTGACTAAAGTTGGGAATATGGCCAAAGGAGAGGGCTCATCAGTCACTAGACCTCCAGTATTTGACGGCTCAAACTATGCATACTGGAAGGCTAGGATGCACTACTTTTTTATATCTTTGGATCATGATGTTTGGGACATAGTTGAAAGCAGATACGTGCCACCAACTGAACAAATCATACTTGATAGTGGCCCAACAATCACAAAGCCCAAATCTAAAGAAAAGTGGACAACATTCGACAAAGAAAGGCAAACATCTGAAGCCAAGGCTATGAATGCTATCTACTGTGCCATGTCCCAGGATATATTCAATCAGATAAGTATGTGTGAGACATCCAAGGAAGCATGGGATTTATTAGAAACAACTCATGAAGGCACAAGCACTGTGAAGCGATCCAAACTTCAACTCCTGACTTCACAGTTCGAAAGTCTCAGAATGGAAGAGCATGAGACATTTATGGAGTTTTTCACAAAGTTAAATATAATTTGCAACTCCATGGGTGGATTGGGAGAGAGTTCTGGTACTGAAAATTTGTAGAAAAATTCTATGATCCCTACCGGAACGATTTAATCCCAAGGTTACAACAATTGAAGAGTGTAGGAACATAAATGAAATAAAAGTAGAAGAACTGGTAGGTTCCCTACAAACTTTTGAACTACACTTCAAACAATCCCAAAAATTAAAAACACTATCCTAAAAACTTCAAAGAAAACAATTCATGAGGATAGTGAAAGTGAAAAGGAAGATGAAGATGAAGAAGTGGCCTTGCTAGCACAAAAATTCAGAAGATTCTTTCAAAAGAATCGCGACCGTCCTTCTAGAGGGAGAAAGGTGAATTATAAACCTTTTGTCGGCAAATTTGGTAAAAGAACCAAGGAACCACAATGCTACGCCTGTCACGAGTATGGACACCTGTCTACTGAATGCCCAAATAGAAAAACTAAGGACAAGGCTATGGCTGCCACGTGGGATAATATTAAGGAGTCAAATTCAAAATCTAGTGACTCAAAAAGCGATAGAGATCAGAAATCCTTGAAAATACTCATGGGCTCCACTGCTTCAATCATTCCCACAGAATCTGAAAATGAGAGAGAACAGCAAGCCACGGAATCATCCTCATCCAACAATGGAAAAGAAGAAGAAGAAATCGAAAATGATAAATTGTAAGATGCCTATAATCAACTTATCTTCATAACATCAATATCCTTAAAAGACTCGGAATAGCGGAGAACAAAAGTAAGTTGCTGCAGAAAGATTTGGATAACACATTGGAAATCAACACACAATTAAGAAATGACCTGTAGCAATACCATATGGATAATGATAGACTTGAACGAATTAATATTTCTCTTAAAAACGAGTCTGATAAACTAAACAAATAGGTTGAACTGCTAGAAAATACAAATAGACTTCTTTGTAATGAAAATGAGGAAATATTTTTGTTGAGCTTCAAATGATATATCTGACGTACTTCACCTCTATTTTTTGGTATAAACATTCAAAATGTTTATAATTTTATTGTGTACAGTGTGTGTACATAATTTATATAAGTATATTGTTGATAGAAATACAAAAAGTATACCTGAAGATCAGTCTAAATGTTGAAAACTAAAAATCTTTATCTTCGATATGACTATCGATATGATATTCTCGATTTATCGATAAAAGGTCGATATTATCGACGCCTCTTTAGGATATGGATTATCAGGTGGCCAAGAATGATATCGAAGACAGACTTGATAGAATCGATAAGCAACCTCCCGATATTATCGAAACAGTGGTCGATCATATCGACAGATGTCGCCCAATAAAAGTCAGCAAAATGAAAAGGGGGGTTATTTTCTCAAGGGTTTCACTGTCACCTTCTCTACTCGATTCTCTCGACCAAATCAGCTGGAGCCACGTCGGACTACCCTTCCACAAATCTGGTAATACTCCTCTTAAATATCAAAGAGTCCACCTTCTTTTGGGTATTTGTCGCTTTTGTCAGTCTTTTTATCGCCTTTCTCAAATCATTCAAGACTCTATCTGTGCACATGGGAAAGGACAAAGGGGTAGCATACGGCCCTAGGGAATATTCAATAGCCACGTGACAAAAGGTACTCGCCTCGAGGGGCAGGGCAAGGGCCCCAGAAAGTGGAATCCCCACACGGCAAAGAACAAGACAGACTCTATGTGGTGGGTCCCGGACCGAATCTCTGGCACCACCTCCTCCAACTGGAACAAGTTCACAACCACCCAAATACATGGGCAAAAAGCTTATTCAAGAGATAAGGGTTGACAGGGAGTGTCTCAAACCATACAAATTGGAACCCCTGTTTGCCGCAATAGGTTGGCTACCCGTTCTGAACTTTGGTAGGCTATGCCAACTTGAAAGAACACGCAACTTCTTTGCTGCGTGTCATTCACTAGTGGCTGACCCTCCTTCGTTCATGGTATCTTTGAATGGTGATGATGTGTTCATCACGCCGGCTACAATAGCTGAAACTATCAGACTCAACATGGTCCCAGAAGGTATCCCAGAGATGGATCTTGATAACATGGAATTCGATCCAGGGTCACTTAGTATCTCTGCAATGGTAGGGACATTCCCTGACATCAAGGGAATGCGTTAAAGTCCAGGTATATGGATCTTAGATTTCGGATTCTTCATGGTATCTTTGCTACTAACATCTATCCTAGAAGTACCAACCGGTCCGATCTCACCAGCCTTATGACCATGATTGTATACTCAATTGCCAGAGGGTCAAAGATATGCCTTCCAACTTTGCTTGTTTCTTAGTTGGTAAATGCCATCCATACATCCAGGGACCTCCATCTGCCATACCCATGGATTATCGACATGATATGGAACAAAATTGGGTTCCCATTGACTACTGATCTGGTATTCCTGCTCCAAGTTTTCAATAAACAAAATGTCCAGAAAATGGATTTGGAATTTCACGAGTACAAGGAGAACCCCGAGGAAGAAATCCAGGTGGAAGAAGTTGAAGGAGAAGGTGGTGATCCCATGGAAGGGACTGCAACAGCTAAAGAGGCACCTCTTGGACCCGATCCAGCTCCATCCACATCAACAGTCGGGTATGGAAAAGGTTCAAGCAGGACAGGATTGGGGTGATTCAGAAGGACATCCACTCAGTTAAAGAAAGGCTTACAATCCTGGAAAGGATGGTTCAAGGAGTGCAGAGCACGGTTCAACAATTGGTGGATCTGATGACGTGCTGACAGGACAACACAATGCCATCTCATTCTACTCTGTGAGGCTGGTTCATGCATGCTATCATACACACCTTACTCTTATCTCGCGTTTGAAGATCAGTATCTTTTTGGATGTTCTATGCTAACATTGGTGTGTATGACAGCCTTCTAAACATGCATAGTTCTTTTTTTTGCTTGGTTGTCTATGCCCTCAATTGGGCTAATAATGGATACTTTTGGGTTCCCATACATGGGTTTGATGTTTCTGTTTGGTGGATTGATACTTTACTGCTGTGTGGGGTAGTATATATATATATATATATATATATATATATATATATATATATATATATATATTTGGTTGGTTTTGGGATATATACTGTTTATTTACTACTGTCTGTGGCAGTATATAGTTGGCTATTTTGATCTTCTTATGAATATGGCTGAGTAAAATTCATATTTTTAATGCCATGATTTTGATTTATGATCCCCCGGTTTATCAAGTTCCTGTTATGGATTGCCTATGATTGAAAACTGCTATATAACTGCTCTGAAATGCATCCATATGTTCTGAAATTGATGTCTCCTTAACTGAGTTAACTATTATACATCAATGTTTTGCTTCTACCTAATCGGTTCTCCTGAGTAATTCACTCTTCAGTCAATATCACCTAAGATATCTTTGTCAATGACTGACAAAACGGGGGAGAACATTTGCTAACACCCTGAAAGGAAAATTGTGTATCTATCTATGTTGTTGTAGGTATTAGGGGGAGCAGCTACATCAAGCAAGGGGGAGTTTACAAGAAATGGGGAGCAGCTATTGGGTGTGTACATGGATTAGAAAATTGTAAAGTTATGTAAAAGCATGTACACACAATTTAGGGTATGTTTGTCTAGAGTTCTAGGGTGTTTCAGGGATTTTGTCACGTAATTGACAAAGGGAGAGATTGAAAGTGCCGTAGTTTCTCAAGTTATGTGAGCGTTGAGTCAGATTGTCTATAGAGCCTGGTAGGAAGATCAATTCAAGCGTCTGCCTCAACCGGATGTGTGCAAGCTCGCCACATGTAAATGTAAAGCCTCACATCCCATAACCCAAAACACCAGGTGAATAAAACCCTTAAAAATAAGTTATAAATCATAGGGTTTTAAGGTGAGAAAACTTTTTTCAAAACAGGAAAATCTCTAAGTTTTTCTCGCCTTGTTGATTTTATCGAAACACTCTTGATATGATCGATTTGCTCTGTCGATGTCCTCGATACCTTAACGATAATATTGATTTGAGGACCAAAAATGTCCAGCAACTAAATATTTATCTGGACAGATTTATCGATGTATCGACACACCTATCGATATCATCGATATAAGAACTAAAAAGTCTAGTAACTTCACAACATATTTGGATGAATTATCGATGTATCGATACACCTATCGATATTCAAATCTCGAGTCCATAAAAAAATGGCTCGGTAGGATCGACAGGCAAATTTTCAGTGCCCCTGTTTTTTTATGAAAATCTCAAATTCCTTCAATATATCGATGCTCTTCTGATATGATCTGAAATCAAATATCGATAACATCGAAAGTCCATCGATGATATCAATCAAGGGCGCGCATATCTTACAACAGATATTTCAGGATGTTTTTAACTATGATCGGGGGCCCTTCGATAGAATCGATATTCAAATATCGATGATATCAACACCAGGTCATAAACTGTCCAGCAAGCTTAAAGACAAAACCGCTGGATTTATCGATGCCTCGACTCTGATCTTAATATCATCGACATTCAAATTTCAATGATGTCGATGGTTCCTTGATCATTCATGAAATCCTAAAATATTTCAAAGTCAAGTCTCTCTCACTTTTCAAGTGTCGATGGATCGAACCTGTCATCGATGGAATCAGAGTTTGAAATCTGATGACATTAACAATAGTTTTGATTTATTAACCAATTGGAAAAAGTTTCAAAAGTGTATGACATTGAGTTCGAGTCATCGAGCAGACCATCGATGCTATCGAGAGTATATGCTCGATGATATCGAACCTGCTCAATGATATCGAACTCTGTCATAAATGTGACCATTTTTTATCCATTGGAACTTTTTGCCTATTTATAGAGGACTTATCTTTTGTTGCCGTGAGAGAAAGAAGAGAGAGCTTTTGTGTGTATCAACTTATATCTTATATCTAAAGCCCTTTCTCTTAAGGGAGTTCATCCTCTAATCCACCCTCATCATTGACATTCAATAGAGTGGATTGGGGAATGAACTTCCGCATTCAAGGATTCTCCAGTTACTACCTTAATGGCAAATCATTAAGCTAGGATGCCTTGAATGCATAATATTGGAATCGCTCTATCTTCCTGATAGGAAAATATTTTGAGAGTACGATTCCATCGTCACCTTGACCCAACCCGAAGTCAAATATTGGTACATCATTTTGTGTTATGAATCAAGGGAGCAGAAGACTCTTCGTCAACAAGGAGGATGAGATCTTTGGCATTGTGCTAAACGAGACTCATCAACTTATTTGTAAGTATACAGAGTCCAAGAGGACACTTGTGATCATTCCTTTCTAGAATTGGGTCCTAAGTGGTTTTCACTCTTTGAAGTCCTTAAGGAGGCCTCCGGTGGGAGTGTATGTGGTGGGTGCATTGTGTGGACCCATACTCTATGGAGAGCATAAACATCTAGTTAGAAGTGAACCAGTAAAACTCAGGGTTTTAGGTGAACCGGATAAAACCTTAGGGTTTGAGGTCAATCGTGTAGAAACCTCCAGTAGGGTCTTATGGAAGATCCTTAGCCAGTGTGCCTAAAAGTTGCTGCGTTGTGTTGACCCTTGCTCATGAGAGCATAAACAGTCAGCCTCAGTGTAGGATGTAAAGGTTGAAGGTGAACCTGATTTAAAACCTTAGGTTAGAGGTGAACCATTATGAAACCTCCTTAGTGAAATCCAGTACACTCAAGGGTTGAGTACGGTTACCGGGAGTGGAGTAGACTCATCGTCGAACCACTATAAAAATGATTGTATTTGAGATTGTTATTCTTCTGATTGTGTGATTTACTTTAATACTTCCATATCTGAATATCTGATCACACCTCACACACCTATACAGTCACATCCAACATAAACTAAGTTACATATTGCTATATCTTTAATAGTTTGTGATTGGATCCTCTACCTAGCTTGGAAGCCAGTAGAGTTACATTTGAGTATCCTGATAATTGCATATTTAGAGGATTAATGAAGTAAGATTTTTAAATAAATCATAAAAACTTTAAAAAGTCCTATTCACCCCCCTCTAGGACATATTGGCATATTCCTTCTTCAACTAGTGCGGTCTTTACAACTATTTCATCTCGACTAGTCCTAGACTCTGTTCGACTAGTCTAGCATTGGCTTGAGTAGTCCAAGAAATTCCACGGTCAATCCTAAAGTTGTTGCAAAATTTTTAAAATTTTTTATTAAGCCACAACCAGTCCTGGAGACTGCTCGACTGGTCGTGTGAATAGTGCACGACTCGTGCTCGACCAGTCCTGCATCCACGACTCAAACTCCAGTGACTAAATTGGGCTCCACACGACCAGTCGTGGAGAGGTCACGACTAGTCGTGGAGGCCACACGATCGGTCGTGAAGGGCTTACAACCAGTCGTGGAACGGCTTTATCTGATTGCGCTCAAAATTTCAAAAATCTGTTGGTCCTACAACCAATCGTAGTGTCCACAGGACTAGTCATGAACGCGATTTCTTCACCTATAAATAGACGACGAATTTCAAAGTATTTCATTCAATTCAAGCTAATTCAATATGCCACTCTGAGAGATAAGTTAGTCGTTATTTTAAGTTATATTGTGCTCATTTAATATTCTCTTAATTTAGCTTTTCTATATTTGATTTTGTATTCTTTATTCCAATCATATTTAAAGAAGGGATTAAGATTACCCTATTCTTGGAATCAAAATCAAATAGAGCTAGCCCAACTCGATTTAATTTAAAATCAATTTAGAACCTAGAATCATTTCATAAGTGAGTTTGGACATTGAACTTCTATGTTGAAATTCTACTCCGACTTGGTTCTTTTGGGCTACATCAAAGAGAATATCTAGGTATTTTACATTGTTGTAAATTTCTGTTTTTGGTTTTCATTGAGATTGAGCCAGAAAAATCTCTCCGTTTTGGTTTGTCTGAGGTGATCCAGAAAACTCAGAGTGTGGAGTTTTTTAAATTGTGTAAGCCCACTTGAAAGACACAATTGTGGGGGTTTTAGGTGAACCGGGAAAAACCTATTTTCATAGTGAACGCTAATATCCACTATGTGAGGATATTAAGAGTAGAGTAGTTGTGTGGTTGTTTTTCTAAACAGTTGGTGTACACAAAATCGAACCACTATAATTTCTGGTGTTGTGGATTGAATGTTTATTTATTTTTGTGGATGGTTGTAATTTTCCTTTTTGCATTCGTGGAGAATGTTGTAATTTCTTTTATGCAAATGTGGAGAATGTTGTAATATCTTAGATTTCCTTTCTTGCTATTTATTTCTTTATTCCTTTATATCAGTTTGAGTTTTTGATACACAAACAGTTCTAGTAAGGTTGTCTTGCCATAAACCCTTATTTTTTATGGTGCAAGGTTGTCCTTAGAACAACATTTGTATCAACCTCTCAATACTCGTTGTTTTGAGGTTGTCTTTAAATTTAGCATTTTAGGATTGTCTATTGCTATTTGTATTTAAGTTATTTAAATTCTGCTGTTATTTTTTAATTTGGCATAGTCCTATTCACCCTCCCCCCACCCTCTAGGACATATAGCTCGGCCTTTTCAAGTGGTGTCAGAGCCTAATAGCTCATTTTAATTGTTATTTCTTTTGGATTAATTTCCTAAGCTAATCGATTTGAGCTTTGTAAGATGTCAAATTTTGATAGCCTATCGGTCACTAGGCCTCCTCCATTTGATGGCTCCAATTATGCCTATTGGAAAGCCAGGATGAGAATTTTCTTAAAATCCTTGGATGAGAGCATGTGGCTAGCCACAGTGACTGATTGAACCCCTCTTACCACTGAAGTAAATGGTATCGATGGATCCAAATCTATGAGAATTACACCTTATTTCTCTTGGACCACACTTCAGAAAAGAGAGAATAGTGTCAATGCAAAAGCACTAAATGCAATCACTTGCACACTATCACCGGATGAATTCAAAAGAATTATATCCTGTGATACTGCAAAGCAAGCTTGGGATATTTTAGAAATGACACACGAGGGAACAATAATTTTCAAGAAATCTAAAGTCCAAATCCTCACAACCAAATTTGAGGAAATTGTATGGAGAAAAATGAAACTTTCATGGACTTTTATACTAAATTGAATGACATTTTCAACTCTACGTGGAGTCTCGGTGATAAAATCTCAGAAAGTAAAGTCTGTGTAAAAATACTACGCTCACTAGCTGAACGGTTCAATTCAAAGGTGACTGCGATCCAGGAACTTCGTGATATGGACAATATGAGGGTAGAAGAGTTGGATCATTACAGACTTATGAGTTAACTTTTAAAGCTCCTAAAGGTAAATCCATTGCCCTTAAATCTTCTAAATATTTTTCTCAAGAAAATAGTAATAATTCTGATTTAGAAAATTCTATAGATGATATGACTCTTTTAGCTAAAAAGTTTTATAAAATTTTTAAAAGTAAAAAGAGGGTTAATTTTTAAAAATCTAATGATAAGAAAAGATCTAAATCTAAAACTTGGAAATCATTAAAAGATAGCCAATGTTACAACTGCCATGAATATGGGCATTTACCAAACAACTGTCCTAAAAAGGACAAACCCAAAAAGAAGGGTATGTTGGTTACTTGGGATGAATCTTCTTACTTGAAGCCTCTTCTGAGTCAGAAGATTCTGAAACCGAGTCGGGCAATGAAGTCAAAGCCCTTATGACTCTAGATAAGTTCACTTTTTCAAATAATGATGATTTAACTAGTGAAGAAAATTTGAATAGTGATCATGAAAATGAAGAAGATCTTCAAGATGCTTACAATGCCCTATACAAGGAAAGTCGTAAAATTGCTGTAAAACTAAAACTTCAAAAAGAAAAGTTTTTGAAACTTAAAGAAAATTTTAATACTCTTGTTTTAGAAAAATCCTACATTTCAGATTGTTTTGAAAAAACGAAATGCGATTTAGATTTCAAAACCTCCCTTTTTGAAAATCTTAAATCTAAAAATGAAAAACTAAAACTTGAAGTCTCTTCACTTTTGAGTTTAAAAGACACTTGGAGGTATGCCCAAGGAGATCCTAAGTTAGAAAAACTATTATCTGAATCCAGAAAATGTGGCGACTGATCTGGTTTAGGCTATCACAAAAATATTCCTCCCAAACATAAGAATACTCCTCCTAAGTTTGTGAAAGGAGAGTCTTCAAATTCAAAAGGAAAAAGTTCAAATCAAAAATTTTCTAAAAATACTAAAACCTTTCAATCCTTAAAACCTAAAAGCAACCATATCAACAATAAAAATCAGAACCGAAACCCTTTAGCAGAGAAAATTGTTGATTTACTTAAGAAGCTCTTAAAATCTAACTCAATGGGTCGGTCTTATGTCAACAACAAACACAAGAAGACCAACTATAGTCCTAAACCCAAAACTATAATGAAATGGGTTCGTAAGGTTACTTGCTTGGTTGCCCACATGGCTTTCAAAGCTTTAAACCATTCAAAGTGGTACCTAAACAGTGGATGCTATAGACACATGACCGGTGACAAAGGTCTATTCACCAATCTTAAAGACATGACTGATGGTTCAGTCACATTCGGTGATGGTAGCAACTGCAGGATTATTGGCCAAGGTACGGTTCAACTTTCTAAACTCCGTTTATTTGAGAATGTTTTATATGTAGAAGGTTTAAAACATAACTTATTAAGCATTTCTTAAATATGTGATAAAAATCATAGTGTAAAATTTTCTAACCTAGGGTGTGAAATTTTAAATAAAAATGGTGCAGTAATATTAATTGGTCGTAGAACTTCTAATAACTGCTACATTGTAAGTGATTGTAGCTCATCTAATCTATCGTGCTACATGGTCCATACCGATAAAATTGAGTTATGGCATAAATGCCTTGGACATGTACACTGCCGTAACTTGAATAGATTGATCAAAAGAGATTAGTAAGAGGCCTACCCAAAATACAAAAAAATAGACAAAATATGTGGCAAATGCCAGATTGGCAAGCAAACTAGGAATTCTCATAAAAAGGTGGACTCCAATGCCACATCTAAACCGCTCGAACTTCTCCATATGGATCTTCTTGGACCAACTAGAACGGAGAGTCGAGGTGGCAAAAAGTATATTTTAGTAATTGTTGATGACTTTACCAGATAAACTTGGGTAGTCTTCTTAAGAGACAAATTAGAAACTCTCGATGAAGTTAAAAGGGTACTTAGACGTATCCAAACTGAAAAAGAAACTCAAGTCTGTAAGACCTGTAGCGATCATGGATCAGAATTTGAGAATAGTGGTTTTGAGAAGTTTTGCAGTGACCAGGGAATATCACATGAATTCTCTGTGCCCAAAACACCACAACAAAATGGTATAGTGGAAAGGGAAAATAGAGTACTTCAAGAAATGACAAATGTAATGTTAAACAGTATGAAGCTCTGTAAAAATCTTTGGGCCGAAGCCGTAAATACTGCGTATTATATAATTAATCGTGTTTATACTAGAAAATCAAATAATAAAACAACTTATGAAATGTGGTTTGATAAGAAGCCTACTGTCAAATACTTTCGAGTTTTTAGCAGCAAGTGCTACATTTTACGTGATCATAAAAATGTGGAAAATTTTGACACCAAAAGTGATGAAGGGATATTTTTAGGGTATGCACTGAATAGTCGAGCATATCGAGTCCTTAATAAGAGGACCGATGTAATTCAAGAATCCATTAATGTGGTTATTGACGATCACTTGAATACACCTATCTCAAGTTCAGATAATGATGAAGTACTTCTAATTGATAAACCAGATTCTTCATCAATCAAAATAATTCTAAACTAAGGACTGTTAAAGACCATCCAAGTAATCAAATTCTTGGAAACCCTCCACTGGTGTACGTACTCATAAATAACTTGAAGATATGTGTAATTACGTGTGCTTTACATCCCAAATAGAACCGGCTAACGTAAAAGAAGCTCTTACTGACGAAAACTAGATAGTTGAGATGCAAGAAGAGCTTAATTAATTTGTTAGAAATGATGTTTAGTACTTAGTTCCTAGACTTAAAGATAAACACATTATCGGAACTAAATGGATTTTTAAAAATGAGTCTGATGAACTTGGTAATATTATTAGAAACAAGCCTAAGCTGGTTGTACAAGGGTACACTCAAATTGAAGGCATCGATTATGAAGAAACATTTGCCCCAGTAGTTCATCTTGAATTAATCAGACTGTTTATATCCATTGCATTCTTTAGAAAGTTCAAAATATATCAAATGGATGTAAAGAGTACCTTCTTGAATGGCGATCTGCATGAAGAGGTGTATGTTGAATAACCAACGGATTTTGAAGACCCTAAGAATACTGATCATGCCTATCGCCTAAAAAAAGGCTCTCTACGGTTTAAAACAAGCTCCTAGGGCATGGTATGAAAAATTGACTAAGTTTTTACTAAGTCATAACTTTATAATGGGAAGTGTTGATAAGACATTACCTGTAAAGAAACATAATGATCACATTTTAATAGTGCAAATTTATGTTGATGATATTATTTATGGATCTACTTGTGCTAACATGACTATTGAGTTTACAGATCTTATGAAATCTAAGTTCGAAATGAGCATGGTTAGGGAATTGAATATTTCCTGGGGTTGCAGTTAAACAGCAACCTGATGGTTTCTTTATTTTCCAAACCAAATATGCTTTGAACTTAGTTAAAAAGTTTGGATTTGAGAATGGGAAGAATTTCGATACTCCTATGAGTACGACTCTAAAACTCTCAAAGGACTCAACAGGTAAGAGAGTTGATCCTAAATTATATCGCAGTATGATAGGTAGTTTGCTGTATTTAACTGCAAGTCGTCCTGATATTGCATTTAGCATAGGGATTTGCATTAGATATCAATCTGACCCTAAAAAGTCACATTTAACCGTTGTTAAGCGGATTGTACGATATATCGCAAATTCAGTTAATCTGGGTCTTTGGTATCCACATGATACTAATGTTCAATTAGTTAGTTACACTGATGCTGATTGGGCTGGTAACGTTGATGACAAGAAATCAACTAGTGGTGGTTATTTCTATATTGGGAACTGTCTAGTTTCTTGGTAAAGTAAGAAATAAAGTTCTGTATCGCTCTCAACTGCTGAGGCTGAATACATTGCAGCAGGAAATGCATGTACTCAGCTTGTATGGATGAAAAGAATGTTAAGCGATTACAAAATTGCACAGGATCTATGGTTTTATATTGTGATAATTCCAGTGCAGTTAATATATCTAAAAATCCAATCCAGCATTCATGAACCAAACACGTTGACATTAGAGATCACTACATTCGTAAATTAGTAGAAGAAAAAATAATTTTTTTTTTGGAATACATTCTGACCGAGACTCAACTTGCTAACATTTTCACGAAACCGCTTGACAAAAGCATGTTTTCTAAATTGAAATTTGAGCTTGGTATGTGCAATTTGAATTGATTATTCATACATTTATATATCATATTGTATATATTTGTTATTTTAGTTATTTAGAATTTAAAATTTCAAGAAATATGCACATTTTGGCTGTGCACGACCAGTCGATTACATACTCGACCAGTCGTGGCACGACCGGTCGAGCATGTCCTCCACCAGTCGTCTAGCGCGTCTGGTACTTTAATTTGGGGGAAAAACATTTTTCGTCCTTATTTGTGCTTCTTCTCCAATGAGTCTAAGCTTGACCGATCGTACCCACCTTCTTAGATCTTCAAGGTTAGTGCGTTAATTCCATTTTTCTTGTAAATTCAAGTTCATATCACTTCATTTTCATACTTGGAGTGATTTATTTCTTATTTTTTTGAGGTTTTTGGGATTTTCTTCTCCAAAATATGATCTAGAGAAACCCCACTTTACTTCTTTTACAACCTCTTGATTTCTTATATTCCTAGTTGTAAATGGATAGTAGAGGCAAAAAGAAAAACTCTCGTGGTCCTTCAACTTTCAGATCGACACCTTTAACAAGGCACCACCTTTGGTCACCTGAAGATGATCCCTCCTATGTGCGGGATTTAAGGTTGCGCAATGTTATAGTTGAGCGACCTGTTCATGTTGAACATATTGCTCCATTTGAACTCCTTCCTCTTCTCCAATCTGTAGGATGGGCTAACATTCTACATTGGGGTGGGCCGGCATACCGGTCTATTGTGCAAACTATGTTTGCATGTATTTCTTATTTTTCAACCGAGAATTTAACATTTACTATTGCAACTAGAGAAGGTCCATTTGAGATAGACCGACTTCTGATCTCTACTCTAATAGACATACATGTCAATGATGAAGGTATTCTAATTAGCTCTCTAGTTAATAAACCATCTAAATCAGAAAAATGTATGCTTACTAGAGCATTATGTAATATAGATGCACAATGGAGTCAAAATGGGAATGCACTTGCTTCAAAGTATTTGTTACCCAAATACAGGGTCCTTCACAGGATATTTATTTCAAATCTTTATCCACGTTTTGGTAACAAAACCGAACTCACCTCTTTCATAGTTCAGATTTTGCATTCCATCATATCTGGTTCATCTGTATGTCTTCCTTCTTTAATCTGTCATTCCATCATACAATTTCGTCTCTATCCTAGACACAGTGATATTCCTTTTGCATATCTTATGACTGTGTTAGCCACTCATATGTTAGTAGCTATGCCTATTGGAGAGGCTCCTACTCAACACCTTATTTTCAACAACTCCAATATCGACAAAATGAATTTAAGGTTGGCTAATGGCCAAGTCAATGAGAGTGTTGGTGGAGTTGAAGCAGTGAATGAAGAAGAAGGTGATTTACCTCCAGATGACATTAACATGGATGATATCTTTGATGAGATTGAGTCAGATTCTGAGGCTGACCCTGATTATCAACCTTCTGATTTTGCTAAGAGGTTGTGTTCTCTTGAAGAACAAGTGGCTCTGATTCGTGTAACCCAAGATTCTCAATTTGCCTATATGCGCAAATATATGAGGCACATTAACATGGGTTTACATCAAATTGATCCATTTATTCATGCTCCCTCTTCCGGATCTGATTAGTATTTTCTACTTGTGGTTTGTAATATCTTTGATACTTGGCTGAACATGACTTAACTTGATAGTACTTGGTTGAACTTGCTTATGGATATTTTGTCTATCTTAATCAATTATTCCTCAATATTCTTCTTATTCTTCCTTCATTATCTACTTCCACTACTATTACTTGATTCCTTCCTTTGTCATATTGTGACAAAAATGGGGAGAATTTTGACATGGTATATATTGGTATATTGGCATGTGGATTGTCGATGGATGAATTGATTGTGAATTATATTTTGGTGACGAGGAGTTAAGGGGGAGTATTGTTGGTGGAATTGAAACAAATTAATATCTGGTGCATGATTCTTTAAACTGGTTTCTTTTTATAACTGGTTCATGATTCTTTGTGCATATATTATTTATGTTATTGTAGAATGTGTTTTGTCACAAATTTAACAAAGGGGGAGATTGTAAGTGTTAAGGTTTCTAGCTCTTATATTCTCAAATTTTGTAGTGCTAAAACCTCTCTTGGAATCTGTGTCTTGTGTAGCTCATCTACATAATGAAGTCTATGCATCTCTCAAGAACAAGGGTCTTATGTTTAAGAACTTCAAAGACAAGTGCACTAGTTCATGTTTATGCACAACATCACTTGTGAATTCAAGATTCAAGAGTTCAAGATTTTCAAAGCTTCGTACAAGTCAAGATTAGACTTTGATACTCAAGTTCAAGTTTGTAACGACCTGAAAATTTCCGTACATTGGGTCGAGTACCACCTCGACCAGAAATCACGTAGGATTAAATCCCTTAGAAATTTAACAAAGTTAACTAAGTATTAAACTCCATTAGCTATGAAATCCGTTAGGATCGCTTTAAATACGATCTGCAAGACCCAAAAGTTGCAGAATCATTGACGCTAGGTTACCCTAAAGTTTAGAACCAAACTCATTTCCCGTCTGCTCTCGGGAATGAAACGAAACTTCGTATTAGGTCTAGATCGCACATCGGGATTCCGATTAACCCGAAGTTAAGGAACTAGGACCGCCCCACTGGGCTTAACAATCATCTCAAAAATCGGCCTTATCCGATATTCCACGGCCATTCGTTTCGAATCGGAGCGAGGTAGTGTGAAAAACACTATTCACAAGCCGAAATAAATATCTGGAATAGTGATCTGGCATCGTTCGTTGACGCGTCAGTATTAAGCAACCTGACCGTCAGAATCAGACCAAATTACACCCTCGGATTAAGAAAAATTTCAGGAACATTTACATGTACTCGGAATTTCTGATCGTGGCCCACTGACCGTCGAACTGAAAGTGGTCCGCCACGTGCGATCTACATATCCGAATGAGTCAAAAACGTAATCCCACGTAGATCCATTGGTGGTGAGCTTAAGTCTGACGTTTGGTTCAAAGAGGGCTACCAGAACTCCCCTTTTGAGCCCGGGAAAAGCGTCGAAAATCTTATATAGGCAGTACCCCATGAACCTAAGTCTATTTCCGTAATGTTTGAGGCTATAAAAGGGGCTTAGAGCAGCCCCTCTCACAGCCATACGAATTTTTCAAGAAACCCTAGAGGGAGAGAGAGAAAAGAGAGGGAAAAACTTGGAGATCGTTGCTGATCTTCCTCCTCTTCTTTGGCTTGCTACACGGCCTACATCTCTCTGATCTAGACGCTTTCCCGGCGTATTCCGCCTCATTTGAAGGTAAGAAAACCTAACCCTAGGTCTGATTTGAGGTGGAATCTAGGTAGGATGTATACCGACTAACCGATTCCGCTCTTTAGGCTAGAAATCGCCGTAGACGGAAGATTCATCACCCTTGCTGATTCGTTCCGTTTCCAAAGGCAAAGGTGAGGACTTTAAGTGTATAAGTTACGGTTTTCAACGCTTTCAATGTCAGATAATGGTAGATTCATGATCTGCTTGCAATTGTACATGTACAAAGTGCTTTCCGTTTCCTGTTTTGATTAGCGGTGTGAAATATGGAATTTCACATATTCTAGGTATACGTAGAAATACCGTATACGTATTTTTTTTGGATAATTGCTTGGCATGTTTATTTAATGTTTAATTATATAACATATGAATAAAATACTAGTTTGGCGAAAGAGATCGCCAAAATATATGTTCCTTTGTAAATGTGCCGTATGTTGAAAATACGTATTGTAGAAATACCGTATACGTATCTCTTTTGGAATAATGTTTGACATATGTATTTAATGTATGATTATACAATACATGATTAAAATACTAGCTTGGCGAAAGGAATCGCTGAAACCTATGTTCCTTTGTAAACACTATGTATGTCGAAATTGGGTATACGTGAAAGTACCCTATACGTATAAAATTTGCTGATGTGTTTGCTATGTTTATTTGCTGTATGAATAGGATGTATATGTATAAAATACTAGCTCGGTAGAGGGACAACCCTAGTACACACTTCCCTAGCATACGTCATGTATGTTGAACTATTGCATTCCAAGTGTTGGTGGAATCACTTGTGAGTGTAAGTACTTAAGTGTTAGAATCTTAGTTAGGTGCTGAGATGGGATTCTCCGCTACCTTAGAGTCACATATGACACTCTCCACGTGGTTGTTCACTCTAACCACTCACCTATGAACTCTAAGTAATTGTATCCCTATGTGTTTAGTGCTTTATAACATGCCTTACAACATGCTTTACAACATGCCTTATAACATGCTATACTTCATGCTTTATAATACATGCTCTACTTCATGCTTTACTTTATGCTCTACCACTGATTGAGTTTGGGACTATGCCTATAGTCCACACATTCGGTACCAGACTTACTGTTATGGCCGAGATTCATATCGCCACGATGGACGTGTCTGGTGAACCCGAGTCGTACTTCGGTTGGCGATAGTGGTTGGCCACACGGAGTGCTTTTGCGCTCCATATCGCTCAACTTGTGGTGCGCTCGAGCTAGTCAGGCTCGTCAAGCAAACCGATATGTGTATATGTATGTTCACCATGTTTGGTCGCTACTGCTTGAACCTAGGGTACCAAACTTACCAGTGGCGATCCCGTTAACCATGGTACCTCGATCCGCTAAGACGCATGAGCCGGACATGGTGGTATGGGACACCGTGGTCGAGCTGTCGGCTACGCCGGGGTCATGTGCCTCCCCGTAGTGACCATTGCGCAACCAACCTCGTGAGCCGATTATGGTGGTATGGGACACTATATTCGAGCCGTCGATATTCTGGCGAGAGCCGAGCACGGTGAGACCTGTGCTCGTCCTGACGGCGACGAGTCCTCCGTAGTATCTTCGAGTACTCCAAGTGTCTGTGATTGGCGACGAGTCTTTCACAGTAACTAGAGTATGAGTTGAGCCGAGTACGGTGAGACCTGTACTCGAGCTGACGGCTAGTGATTGAGCCAGGTACGGTGAGATATGTACTTGAGCTGACGGCCAGCAATGGAGCCGCATACAGTGAGATCTGTATCCGCGCTGACGGGTGACGAGTCCTTTGCGATGCCTTCACTACGCTTCTCAAACCATAATATCGTATGAGATTAGCTAGGATTGACGACCCTAGAATGGATCATGTTTGGGAATTATACAAGGGAGGTACCTTAGTTTCCCAATACTGCTGGTTGAAATGGATTAATAAAAACTTGGTAATCATGATCATCATGCACCGCATGTGCTTTGTAGATGTGGCGCACTAAGGGAGTAGCATTCGCGAACGTAAGATGATGTCGCTTGAGGGTGGTTTTGCAAGGGCATACAGCATCATGTCATATCATTTTTGCACTTAACAAGAGTAATTAGAAATGTTTGATTTGTACTGCGTTATCATTACTGCTTGATTGATTTGATAACATGTTAACCTATGCTTTATTGTTCCACTGAGTTAGCTACTCACTCCCACGTTACGGGACGGTGTTTGCAACACCCACCAGACTCTGTCACAGGTGTAGATGGCGCCTCTGTTCAGGAGCCGGAGCTGGACTATGAGGAGGATCGGGAGGAGTTCTCCTTTATGCAAGACTGACGACGGCTACGCTTAGGCCGGCATGCATCGCGGATTCTGAGGGCCTCTTTGAGGATTGTATTTTGATTTTTTTGACTTAGAGACAATACATGTATATTGGTACTCGTTAGTACTCATACTGGAGTTCACAAAATTTTGATACTTTACATATTTTGAATATAAAATTTTAGTCTTCCGCTTGCCTTTATACAATTGAACTGGAGTATGAATTACTGTTTTGGTATAATCTCATTCATGTTTATTGCGCTAACTCAGACAACATTTAACCATCATTGTGTATGTTGCATAAGTGATGCGTTGGAACTCGGGAGTTGAGTTCATACTCGACCCCCGATTTTCAGGGCGTTACAAGTTGGTATCAGAGCATGATTTTGATTAAACCGGACCTGAGTTATGTCCCCACTACGTACGCTGACGCGTTACACTTAGGAGGGTGCACAAAATATAGCAACAGTCTTAGGGTCTCCCGATTTCGCCGTTCGGTGAAGTTCGCTGCACACGGACAGTTTGATCGAGTGCGTACTCGATCCCAACCACATTTATGGATCCCAAGTCACTCCTAGACCGTCTATTGACGTGTCCAGGTCACAATTTACCAAAAATGAGTCGTTAAAAATCAGGAAAAAAAAACCAGATTATATCAGAACTTTGCCGGAACTAACCGTTTCGGCATAAAACTGAGTCCGTGGGCCCCCACGATTAATCCGTTAAAGTTTTGGACCAAGCCAGGGTGCATTTGGCACCCTGGGAGTCTGACGAACAAGGCCAGACCGCGGCGGCGCGGTTCCGGCCAAGCCCGACCGCGGCGCCACCGCGGCACCGGCAGCGGACCGCGCCTCCGTCAGCTTTCCGGCGAGTTTCTAAACTTGGGGTTGGTCGGTTCAGCCCTCCCTACCCCATGGCACGTGCCATTTTGGCATTTGATTAGCTTTTTAGGGGCTGAAGCACCCATCTCTCCCATTTCCCCTCTTTTCAACCACCACCACCTCCATTTTCGATTTTGCTGAAAACCCATCCCTCCAAACCTTCAATCCCTCCATTTCCTTCCATAACTCACACACCCCTACCTCCTACAACAGCCCTAGCCTCTCCCTTTCCCCATTTCCACAAGTTGGAGCTCTCATAACCCTCCTTGGAGCTCAAAATCGGGTAATCTACTAACCCATCCCCTTTTCTTCTTGTTTCTTCTTCATTTCCTACCTCTAGAGCTTCTTCCACACCTGTTGGATTGTTGATTGTGGAAGATAAAAGAGGTCAGCCCTTTGTTCCCCCATTTTGGAACATTTCCATGGCCCTCCTTGGTGTGGTGGCCACCATTTTCTCCATTTCCTCCATCCTATCTTTCATGGGAAAGAGGAAAACCGCGACCGACGACGCCGGCCCAAGTAGGCCAGCCCATACCCGAAGAAGATCCGACGTTGGGGCCGGCACAAGCACCGTGCGGGAGTTTAGGTCGAAGCGAGACCTGGATCCTGACCACCCCGCCAGGAATGCTTATCCAATAGGCATGGAATATGGGCGCTTCGCGGGCCGCAAGGTTGTGTTCGAAGCTCATGTGGATGAGAGGATGTTTGGTCTACACCCGATGATGGACCACTTGGTGGATATCGGGTGGAATCATATTTTTGAAGGCGAGTCCCTCACATGTGAGCACACGGTTCGTGCCTTCTACGCTCACATCATAGACTCATCAGTAGAGCCTCTTCAGTTTACTGTCTCTGTGAGGGGCATAAGGCGCACAATCACTGTGAATGAGGTGGCTCGAATCACGAAGATTCCGCTTGGTCAAGTGCATCCTAGTGATGACTTCTCTAGAACTGCGCGGGAAAGGGATCGCCGCACGCGATTTCTCTGTGGTCGCCGAGTTACTTGGAAGCGAGGAAATTGTATTGCGGCGACAAAGATGTCTGAAGACTTCCATTTGCTCCATCACATCTTCACATACAATGTATACCCACGGTGGGGTAACCGCACGGAATGTACTAGGGTGATGGTGGACTTTCTGTACAAGATGGGACACTGGGAAAACATATGCCTGCCCACATTCATCCTATCCCAGATAGTTAATGTTGTTCGTTATGCCAGAACGATCTTTCGCTCCCATTTGGCCGACTGATCTGCAGGATGGCTCGTGATGTAGGCTACAGATTGAATATGGAGGATCTTGCACCGGTCCGAATCATAAATGAAGCGACACTCAGGAATATGAAGATCGGCCCCCAACAGCGGCAAGCCCGACTCGACGAGTCTGGAGATGAGTCGGATAGTGCCGGTGAGGAGAGTGTTGACCTCCAGGCTGAGAGCGATGAGGAGCGCGTGATGATGATATACGGGAGGAAGAACCTGAGGCTCAGGACACGGAGGAGAGTTCACCCCTGCGGCTCGGGAGCGGGGTGTGATCGAGATGTATCGATGCGCGATTTGCCGTCTTGAGGAGAGGCAAGCCGCCCCGCAAGAGAGGTTGGACAAGTTCGGGCTGAGATTGGACAAGTTCGGGCTGAGATTGGTCAAGTTCGAACTAAACTTGAAGAGAATGAAGCCTACATGAAGAAGAATTTCAAGAAGATGTCCCGTACGTTGAAGGCCATCCTGTGCTGTGCGCAGGATAAGAATGCTCCTCCTCCACCGCCTACTTCGGATGCTTAGTCATCCATATTGTTGTTTGTTGTGTTTGCTTTGGTTACCGCGATAGGCGGTTTGTGTTTTCGTTCAGATGATGTATTAGGTAGTAGCATGTTTAGTGTTTGATGTGTGGATGTATTGGCTATAATGTGATTTCCGTCATGATTCATGTAAACTCTGTAGTCCATGTATTATGACAATTTTGAGTTAATGAAAAGCATATAGCCTCTTTTGTTTGATGATGTGTGGAATGCTAAAGCGCTTTATGATGTGTGTTATCTTTGTATCTCACCAATCTTTGTACCATGTGTTGTGTAGGGTATGCTTGCGACAATATACGCGGAGCACCGCACATCTCCGTCTGACTGGCTCTATGGACCAGACTCCGTCTGGTAGTAGCGGTCCTGCGGACCATGGGTTGGGTTCCGATCGCCCCCTCGGGTCTGGCAAGGCGGGTTGCCACCATACACGCCCCAGGTCCATGAGCGATTCCGCCATCATCGTCTGCGCGATATGACTCCCAGTGTCGCTCCGCCGACCGATAGGTTTGAGCGGTGATGATGATGATGATGCATCGGCGGCAAGAAGAATGCACGACGAAAGCGAAGCGCCGGCAGCCTGCGACGCGGCATCAAGACGCGGCTTATGGCCACTATCGTCCGAGGCCTTGTCCCGTGGTGGTAGTGCGACTCCACCGCGACATCTACACGTCCGATGAGCATTCTGGGCCTCCCTGCTCAGGTTAAGGATGTGCCTCGCCCCATCCGTCGCACCTCCTCTTGGAGAGGTCGGTACACGCGGTCTACTCGAGCGATTCCAGCGCTTGAGGCCTCCCTCATTTATGGGTTCTCACAGACCCGAGGAGGCGGAGTTCTGGTTAGACCGCATCTCCAAGATGCTACGGATGCTTCACTGTTCGGAGGCAGAGCAGGTAGAGCTGGCCGCCTTCATGTTTGAGAGAGAGGCGAGCTTATGGTGGGACGACGTCTTTGCTGCTGTCGCGATGAGACTTCGTGTGGACCTGGGAGGCTTTCGAGTCTCGGTTCCACGAGAAGTACTACCCGCAGACTTATCGGCACGAGCGGGAGGAAGAGTTTTTGCGCCTCAGGCAGGGAGGCATGACGATCACGGAGTACGAGCACCGCTTCACCGAGTTGGGCCGCTTTGTCCCGACTATACTAGTAGACGAGCAGATGCGGATGCGTCGTTTCTCCTTGGGTTTGCGACCGGAGATTCGGTCGAGGATATGCTGCCACAGTATTCCTACATATGCGGCGTTGGTCCACATGTCTATGACGGCCGAGCAGGATGTGGACCGATTGGCCAGATCACGGGGCACTATGGTTGCGAGACCGCGACAGGATGTACAGAGCAGGCCTATTTTAGGCAAGAGGCCTCGGGCTGATTCTCCCCCGGGCCGCAGCGCCCTATTCCTATGAGACGCCCGTTGGTGACACCGCACGTTTTGCGGGAAACACCGGACACCCCGCCGAGAGCCGCTTCTCGCGCATGAGAGCTAGCGGCTTTGCACCACCACGAGATTGGGTCGCTCTTATCCACAGGGCCATATCGGCTCCGCCGCTACGGACCGTTCTGCACATCCTTCATTCCGACCTCCCGTGCGTCCTTCGGCCGCCACAGCGACCCTTGGCTCCACAGTAACCGCCCAGCCAGAGGGCTCGCGTTCATACTCTCGTGGTGAGGCACCCGAGACGTCGGTTTCGGCTCCGACGGCTTTCGAGGGCGGCTTTATTCACGACACTCCCGTCTCTTTGTTGGTGGACACCGGGTCCACTACCTCTATTATTTCTGTGGGGCGGTGAAACGCCTATCTTTGCATACGATTCCCATTAAGGGAATGAGACTCACTACGGCTACTGGGACATATTCGATGTCACACGATTATGTGAGGGTTGCTCGGTAGTTTTGGGTAGCAGCACAGTGCTCGTCGACCTCATTGTTGCTCCGCTGTGGCACTACGACGTTATCCTGGGTATGGATTGGCTCACCAGGATGAGGGCGGAGATAGATTGCGATACTCGGATCGTGACGGCCTATGGACCTGACGGTGCAGCTTTCACGTTCCCGGTGCAGGTCAGTTGGCCCTGTCGAGTTGATTGTTATGCTGCTTTGCTTGCGCCGATTGATGGTCCGACAGTAGATAGTACGCCGGTGGTTCGAGACTTTGCAGGCGTGTTTGAGACTATCCCTGGTTTACCTCCTCGGCGTGAGATTGATTTCACGATTGACCTTACGCCTGGTGCGACGCCCATCTCGTTGCCTACTTATCGTATGCCTCCATGTGAGATGGAGGAGCCGCGACACGTATTGACGTCCTGGTAGAGAGAGGTTTTATTCGACCTAGTGTGTCTCCTTGGGGAGCACTGTGTTGTTCGTGAAGAAGAAGGACGGGTCCCTACGGTTGTGTATTGATTACCGTAGGTTGAACCCAGGTCACGGTGAAGAACAAGTATCCTTTGCCCGATTGATGATCTTCGATCGGTTGAGGGGGGCGAAGTATTTCTCGAAGATTGACCTTCAGTCAGGGTACCACCAGTTGCGCGTGAGAGAGGAGGACGTGCAGAAGACAGCCTTCAGGACGTGCTTTGGGCACTACGAGTTCTTAGTGATGTCGTTCGGCCTGACGAACGCACCAGCCGTGTTCATGGATCTGATGAACCGGGTATTTCGGCCTTTCCTCTACCGATTCGTCATCGTCTTTATCGACGACATTTTGATATACTCCACGAGTCGGGAGGAGCACGAGGAGCACTTGCGAGCGGTATTGGATACCCTGAAGAAGAACCAGTTGTTTGCGCAATACAAGAAGTGCGACTTCTGGCAGGAGGAAGTCAAGTTCCTGGGACATGTAGTGTCCAAGGATGGGATAAGATGGACCTTGCTAAGGTAGGCGTGGTTCGGGATTGGCGCGCGGCTGAATCGGTTACTGAGGTGAGGAGTTTCCTTGGCCTGGCTGGGTACTACAGACGTTTCATTCGGGATTTCTCGAAGATCGCCAGGCCATTGTCTCAGCTGACTCGGAAGGACCTGAAGTTCGCCTGGAATGAGAAGGCGGAGGCAGCTTTAAGGAGGCGAAGGACAAGTTGACGTCCGCCCCTGTGCTAGTATTGCCACAGCAAGGGGTGAAATACACGGTGTATCTTGACGCGTCTCGCGTTGGTTTGGGTTGTGTGTTGATGCGAAAGATAGGGTGATATCGTATGCCTCGAGACAATTAAGGAAGCACGAGGAGAATTACCCTACACATGACTGGAGTTGGCGGCGGTCATCTTTGCATTGAAGCTCGGAGACATTACCTCTATGGTGAGGAGTTCGAGCTTTTCTGCGACCACAAGAGCCTTAAATACATATTCACGCAATGAGATTTGAATATGAGACAAATAGATGGATGGAGACCTTGAAGGACTTCAAGTTCGAGGTTTCCTACCATCCCAGCAAGGCGAACCTTGTGGCGAGACGCGTTGAGCCGCAAGAAGGCGATGCATTTGCGGCCGCCGATGATAGCCGAGTGGGATATGGTAGAGTTTGTGCGGGACTTCGAGCGAGACTCACTGTCGAGGAGCCATTTGAGTGTGTTGCGCACATTCGGGTGCGGCCACTTATCGACGACAGGGATTGTTGAGGCCCGGGAGGGGCGACATACGGCCCGAGCTTCGAGAGCGAGGCTAGCGACGCCGTGGACTCCGAGTGGAGAGTTGGATCGATGGGGTTTACGATTCCGTGGCCGCCTATGTGTTCCAGATGTGCCTGACTTGAGACGCGAGCTTCTCGAGTCGGCCCATAACTCGAAGTTTGCGATGCATCCTGGTAGCACGAAGATGTACCAGGATATGAGAAGGACGTATTGGTGGGATAACATGAAGGCCCACATTGCTGAGTATGTGTCTCGATGCCTGACATGCCAGCAGGTCAAGGCAGAACATCGCCGACCTCCTGGACTGCTTCAGCCCATGCCTATAGCGGAGTGGAAGTGGGACTTCATCTCCATGGACTTCATATCAGGGTTGTCGAAGACGAGGAAGGGGTACGATTCCATTTGGGTGATTGTGGACCGGTTGACTAAATCGGCCCATTTCCTCCCTATCAGAGTTACGAACTCTGCAGATGAGCTGGCTAGATTGTATATCAGGGAGATCGTCCGTCTGCACGGAGTTCCTTTGGAGATTGTGTCGGACAGAGACACGCGGTTCACATCCATCTTCTGGACTCGTATCCAGGAGGCGATGGGTGTGAAGTTGAAGTTCGATCGGCGTTTCATCCTCGGGCCGATGGGCGGTACAGAGCGAGTGAATCGATTCTGGAGGATATGTTGCGAGCGTGTGTGTTGGACTTCAAGGACGGTTGGGACGACTGTCTTCCGTACGCAGAGTTCGCCTACAATAACAGCTTCCAGGCGACGATTGGCATGGCGCCATATGAGGCTCTATATGGTCGACCTTGTAGGGCACCGCACTATTGGGCAGAGGTTGGAGAGCGTAGCCTGATTGGCCCGGAGTTGGTTCAGGCGACTACAGAGAAGGTAGACATTATCAGGCGTCGATTACTCACAGCGCAGAGCAGGCAGAAGAGTTACGCCGATACGAGGCGGCGACCGCTGGAGTTTGAGGTTGGTGATCATGTGTTCCTTCGGGTTTCCCCTATGAAGGGAGTCCTTCGGTTTGGGAAGAAGGGAAAGCTCACACCGAGGTTTATCGGTCCATTTCAGATACTAGATCGAGTGGGTGATGTGGCGTATCGTCTCGCCTTGCCTACACCGCTTGCTTCCGTACATAACGTATTTCATGTATCTATCTTGAAGAAGTACGTTCTGATCCTTCGCATATCATCAGATGGGAGCAGTACATTGAGCGAGGATGCTACATATGAGTTGCGCCCGACGCGCATCCTTGACAGGAAGGAGCAGGTACTGCGTAGCAAGGTCATCCCACTTGTGAAGGTGCTTTGGACACATCATTCTGAGGAGGAAGCTACCTGGGAGACTGAGGCCGAAGTCAGGAAGAACTACCCTCAGATTCTCGAGGAATACGACAGTATAAATTTCGAGGACGAAATTTTTTGTTTAAGGGGGGTAGATTGTAACGACCTGAAAATTTCCGTACATTGGGTCGAGTACCACCTCGACCAGAAATCACGTAGGATTAAATCCCTTAGAAATTTAACAAAGTTAACTAAGTATTAAACTCCATTAGCTATGAAATCCGTTAGGATCGCTTTAAATACGATCTGCAAGACCCAAAAGTTGCAGAATCATTGACGCTAGGTTACCCTAAAGTTTAGAACCAAACTCATTTCCCGTCTGCTCTCGGGAATGAAACGAAACTTCGTATTAGGTCTAGATCGCACATCGGGATTCCGATTAACCCGAAGTTAAGGAACTAGGACCGCCCCACTGGGCTTAACAATCATCTCAAAAATCAGCCTTATCCGATATTCCACGGCCATTCGTTTCGAATCGGAGCGAGGTAGTGTGAAAAACACTATTCACAAGCCGAAATAAATATCTGGAATAGTGATCTGGCATCGTTCGTTGACGCGTCAGTATTAAGCAACCTGACCGTCAGAATCAGACCAAATTACACCCTCGGATTAAGAAAAATTTCAGAACATTTACATGTACTCGAATTTCTGATCGTGGCCCACTGACCGTCGAACTGAAAGTGGTCCGCCACGTGCGATCTACGTATCCGAATGAGTCAAAAACGTAATCCCACGTAGATCCATTGGTGGTGAGCTTAAGTCTGACGTTTGGTTCAAAGAGGGCTACCAGAACTCCCCTTTTGAGCTGGAAAAGCGTCGAAAATCTTATATAGGCAGTACCCCATGAACCTAAGTCTATTTCCGTAATGTTTGAGGCTATAAAAGGGGCTTAGAGCAGCCCCTCTCACAGCCATACGAATTTTTCAAGAAACCCTAGAGGGAGAGAGAGAAAAGAGAGGGAAAAACTTGGAGATCGTTGCCGATCTTCCTCCTGCTGCTTTGGCTTGCTACACGGCCTACATCTCTCTGATCTAGACGCTTTCCCGGCGTATTCCGCCTCATTTGAAGGTAAGAAAACCTAACCCTAGGTCTGATTTGAGGTGGAATCTAGGTAGGATGTATACCGACTAACCGATTCCGCTCTTTAGGCTAGAAATCGCCCGTAGACGGAAGATTCATCACCCTTGCTGATTCGTTCCGTTTCCAAAGGCAAAGGTGAGGACTTTAAGTGTATAAGTTACGGTTTTCAACGCTTTCAATGTCAGATAATGGTAGATTCATGATCTGCTTGCAATTGTACATGTACAAAGTGCTTTCCGTTTCCTGTTTTGATTAGCGGTGTGAAATATGGAATTTCACATATTCTAGGTATACGTAGAAATACCGTATACGTATTTTTTTTGGATAATTGCTTGGCATGTTTATTTAATGTTTAATTATATAACATATGAATAAAATACTAGTTTGGCGAAAGAGATCGCCAAAATATATGTTCCTTTGTAAATGTGTCGTATGTTGAAAATACGTATTGTAGAAATACCGTATACGTATCTCTTTTGGAATAATGTTTGACATATGTATTTAATGTATGATTATACAATACATGATTAAAATACTAGCTTGGCGAAAGGAATCGCTGAAACCTATGTTCCTTTGTAAACACTATGTATGTCGAAATTGGGTATACGTGAAAGTACCCTATACGTATAAAATTTGCTGATGTGTTTGCTATGTTTATTTGCTGTATGAATAGGATGTATATGTATAAAATACTAGCTCGGTAGAGGGACAACCCTAGTACACACTTCCCTAGCATACGTCATGTATGTTGAACTATTGCATTCCAAGTGTTGGTGGAATCACTTGTGAGTGTAAGTACTTAAGTGTTAGAATCTTAGTTAGGTGCTGAGATGGGATTCTCCGCTACCTTAGAGTCACATATGACACTCTCCACGTGGTTGTTCACTCTAACCACTCACCTATGAACTCTAAGTAATTGTATCCCTATGTGTTTAGTGCTTTATAACATGCCTTACAACATGCTTTACAACATGCCTTATAACATGCTATACTTCATGCTTTATAATACATGCTCTACTTCATGCTTTACTTTATGCTCTACCACTGATTGAGTTTGGGACTATGCCTATAGTCCACACATTCGGTACCAGACTTACTGTTATGGCCGAGATTCATATCGCCACGATGGACGTGTCTGGTGAACCCGAGTCGTACTTCGGTTGGCGATAGTGGTTGGCCACACGGAGTGCTTTTGCGCTCCATATCGCTCAACTTGTGGTGCGCTCGAGCTAGTCAGGCTCGTCAAGCAAACCGATATGTGTATATGTATGTTCACCATGTTTGGTCGCTACTGCTTGAACCTAGGGTACCAAACTTACCAGTGGCGATCCCGTTAACCATGGTACCTCGATCCGCTAAGACGCATGAGCCGGACATGGTGGTATGGGACACCGGTCGTGGTCGAGCCGTCGGCCTCGGCCGGGGTCATGTGCCTCCCGTAGTGACCATTGCGCAACCAACCTCGTGAGCCGATTATGGTGGTATGGGACACTATATTCGAGCCGTCGATATTTACTGGCGAGAGCCGAAACACAGTGAGACCCCGTGCTCGTCTTGACGGGCGACGAGTCCTCCGTAGTATCTTCGAGTACTCCAAGTGTACGTGATTGGCGACAAGTCTTTCACAAAACTAGAGTATGAGTTGAGCCGAGTACGCAGTGAGACCCATACTCGAGTGACGGCTAGTGATTGAGCTAGGTACGGTGAGATATGTACTTGAGTGACGGCCACAATGGAGCCGCATACGGTGAGATCTGTATCTCGCGACGGGGTGACGAGCCCTTTGCGATGCCTTCACTACGCTTCTCAAACCATAATATCGTATGAGATTAGCTAGGATTGACGACCCTAGAATGGATCATGTTTGGGAATTATACAAGGGAGGTACCTTAGTTTCCCAATACTGCTTTGGTTGAAATGGATTAATAAAAACTTGGTAATCATGATCATCATGCACCGCATGTGCTTTGTAGATGTGGCGCACTAAGGGAGTAGCATTCGCGAACGTAAGATGATGTCGCTTGAGGGTGGTTTTGCAAGGGCATACAGACATCATGTTATATCATTTTTGCACTTAACAAGAGTAATTAGAAATGTTTGATTTGTCTTTAACGTTATCATTACTTGCTTGATTGATTTGATAACATGTTAACCTATGCTTTATTGTTCCACCGAGTTAGCTACTCACTCCCACGTTACGGGACGGTGTTTGCAACACCCACCGGACTCTTCACGGTGTAGATGGCGCCTGTTCGGGAGCCTGAGGGCTGGACTATGAGGAGGATCGGGAGGAGTTCTCCTTTATGCAGTACTCTGACGGCTACGCTTAGGCCGGGCATCGCGGGATTTTCAGGGCCTCTTTGAGGATTGTATTTTGATTTTTTTGACTTAGAGACAATACATGTATATTGGTACTCAGTTAGTACTCATACTCTGGAGTTCACAAAATTTTGATACTTTACATATTTTGAATATAAAATTTTAGTCTTCCGCTTGCCTTTATACAATTGAACTGGAGTATGAATTACTGTTTTGGTATAATCTCATTCATGTTTATTGCGCTAACTCAGACAACATTTAACCATCATTGTGTATGTTGCATAAGTGATGCGTTGGAACTCGGGAGTTGAGTTCATACTCGACCCCCGATTTTCAGGGCGTTACAAAGTTCCTCTGTTAATGGATTTCAAGCTTCAAGAGTCTCAAGTTCAAGATTCATCCTATGACAAGATCTCAAGCTTAACAAAGTTCAAAGAACGACTATCAACTGAAGAAAAAGAAGATTCAATGTTCATACATCACTAACAAGGTATAAATTACCCTAGATTGACCTTAGGGTAGGTCATTTTGAATACATAATTCAAATGCTCATTTTAAAAGTGAATAGATTGTTTCTCGACTAGTCCTGGACTCTGTTCGACTAGTCCTAACACTGGCTCGAGCAGTCCAAGAAATTCCATGACCAGTCCTAAGGTTGCTGTAAATTTTTAGATTTTTTTTATTAAGTCACGACCAGTCCTGGAGACTGCTCGACCGATCGTGTGAACAGTGCATGACTGGTGTTCAACCAGTCCTGCAGCCACGACTCAAACTCCAGTGACTAAATCAGGTTCCACAAGACCAATCGTGGACAAGTCACAACCAGTCGTGAAGGCCACACGACAGGTTGTGAAGGGCTTACAACTAGTCGTGGAACAGCTTTATCCAAACGCACTCAAAATTTCAAAAATTTGTTGGTCCTACGACCAGTCGTAGTGTCCATAAGACCAATCGTGAACGCAATTTCTTCACTTATAAATAGACGACGAATTTCAGAGTTTTTCATTCAATTCAAGCTAATTCAATATGCCACTCTAAGAGATAAGTTAGTCGTTATTTTAAGCTATATTGTGCTCATTTAATATTCTCTTGATTTAGCTTTTCTATATTTGATTTTTTATTCTTTATTCTAATCATATTTGAAGAAGGGATTGAGATTGCTCTATTCTTGGAATCAAAATCAAATAGAGCTAGCCTAACTTGATTTAATTTAAAATAAATTTAAAACCTATAACCATTTCATAAGTGATTTTGGACATTGAACTTCTACGTTGAAATTCTACTCCGACTTGGTTCTTCTGGGCTGCATCAAAGAGAATATCCAGGTATTTTACATTATTGTAAATTTCTGTTTTTGATTTTCATTGAGATTGAGCCAGAAAAATCTCTCTATTTTAGTTTGTTTGAGGTGATCCAGAAAACTCATAGTGTGGGGTTTTTTGAATTGTGTAAGCCCAATTGAAAGAAACAATTGTGAGGGTTTTGGGTGAACCTGGAAAAACTTATTTTCATAGTGAACACTAATATCCACTGTGTGAGGATATTAAAAGTGGAGTAGTTGTGTGGTTATTTTTCTAAACAGTTGGTGTACACCAATCGAACCACTATAATTTCTGGTGTTGTGGATTGAATGTTTATTTATTTTTGTGGATGGTTGTAATTTTCCCTTTTGCATTTATGGATAATGTTGTAATTCCTTTTATGCAAATGTGGAGAATGTTGTAATAGCTTAGATTTCTTTTCTTAATATTTATTTCTTTATTCCTCTATATTAGTTTGAGCTTTTGTTACACAAACAGTTCTAGTAAGGTTGTCTTGCCATAAACCCTTGGTTTTTATGGTGCACGATTGTCCTTAGAACAACATTTGTATCAACCTCTCAATACTCATTCTTTTGAGGTTGTCTTTAAATTCAGCGTTTTGGGATTGTCTATTGTTATCTGTATTTGTGTTATTTAAATTCTGCTATTATTTTTTAGTTTGCATAGCCTATTTACCCCCTCCCCTCTAGGACATATAGCTCGGCCTTTTCAGAGTTGCATAGAGATTTGATGACCGAGGCACACCGATCGCGACTTACTAACCACCCGAGCTCCGCAAAGATGTATAGAGATATGAGGAGGCGGTATTTCTGGTTGGGGATGAAGCACCAGATTGCTAGTTTTGTGGCTGAATGTGACACTTGCCAAAGTGTCAAGGCTGACCACCAGAGGCCACCTAGTCCTTTGCAGCCATTGAGCGTTCCACTGGGGAAGTAAGAGCACGTGTCGACTGATTTCATCATGGGCTTGCCGATGACTCAGCGCAGTCACGACGCCATCTGGGTTGTCGTCGATCATCTAACGAAGTCGGCACATTTTATTCCAATTTGTGCGACCTGGACATTGGATCAGCTTGCGAAGGTATTCATTGAGGAGATAATGAGACTGCACGACATTCCGATTTCGATCGTTTCTGACCGAGACCCTAGATTTATATCTCAGTTTTGGAGGAGCTTTTAGTAGGCAATGGGGTTTACTTTGCAGCTCAGCACCGCTTATCATCTACAGACCAATGGGCAGACCGAAAGGTCACCAGATCCTCGAGGATATGCCCAAAGCTCATGTGATTGATTTCACAGGTAGCTGGGATGAGCATTTGTGCCTGGCCGAGTTCACATACAACAACAGTTATCAGGGGACCATTGACATGGCTCCTTTTGAGGCACTATATGGCAGACCGTGTAGATCTCCTAGTTATTGGACAGAGGTCGAAGAGTGTCATCTCCTAAGTCCCGAGCTTGTGCAGTAGTCGTCAAAGGTCATCGACATCATCAGGCAGAGGATGCACACAGCTCAGATCCGGCAAAGAGTTTCGCTGATCGTCGGCATCGATGCCTCAAGTTTGTAGTTGGGGACGGGGTGTATCTCAAGGTCTTGCCCATGAAGGGCATTGTGTGATTTGGAGCGAAGGGCAGGCTTGCCTTGAGATTCATTGGACCTTTCGAGATCACCATGCGCATGGGCGCCATGGCTTACAGGCTTGCCTTACCTTCTGAGTTGTCTGGTATCCACAACGTGATCCATGTATTGATGTTACGGAAGTATGGATCGGACATTATTTCGGTGATTGATTGAAAGCCCCTTGAGGTCCGTGAGGATGCTTCTAATATTGAGCAGCCAATTTGCATCCTTGATTGGAAGGAGCAGGTTCTCTGGACCAAGGTCATTCCCCTGGTGAAGGTTCAGGGGTCATCATTCAGAGGCAGAGGCGTCTTTGAAGCGAGAGGCAGAGATCAGGGAGCGCTATCCTCATTTGTTTGTTGATTGATTGATTGTATTGTATTATGTACTTCTTTATGATGATTGATATATATATCATATATATGCGATGACGTTTTGCCTTATCCCGTGTTTTATCCTGGATGTGGTAAATTTTGAAGACAAAATTTCTTTATAGGAGGGGAGAGATGTAAGACCCTTAACCTTAGTGTCCATTTTGTTCCGTTAGGTCCTGCAGTCTTACCGGTCAAATTCTGGCGACCCCGACCTGTAGATTTCGCTTACGATCATCCTTAAGTACCATCATGTAAACCCGACCCGGATCGACCCGAAATCTATACTGTTGTGAACGCATAGATGTCGCAGTTCCAACACTGTGCCTCGTGCATTAATCCAAGTTGTATAACAAAAGATGTAGGCTAAGCAATTTTTGAACCCTTAATTATGATGTGGGACCCACCATATCCTTGTTGCATGTTCTCCCATGTGGGCCCACCTTAGTATTCCTCATTCCCTATGTAAGCTACAAGCTAGCCTATAGCCACCTAGTTTAGCATGATGTCATCCCTACCTAACCTAGAGCATGCCTTGCTTGTCATGATTGCAAGCATGCTCCCATCCTCCCAAAAACTAATCATTTCATTTCCTGGCTACCATTTCTCCCTCTCTTCTCTCTCTTTCTCTCATTCTCTTCTCTAAGCCCCCTTGGACGTCTATGAGAGAGCTTTCTCTCTAGCCCCTGTCACCTTAAAACCCTCCAAATCCCATCTTAGCCATTAAAACCTCTCCTATGGTGCTATAAATCCCTACTGTGGAGAAAGAAGAAGAATTGGGGTGGGTGGTTTATAGGATTAGTTTTTTTTACCTTTCTTCTTACATGAACCTTTTCATTTGTTTGGGAGTGTGGGACCCACCAATCAATGGTGGAGGTCCTACAAAACTCCATGAGTGTGGCCAACGACCCACTTTATGCATGCATGATTGGCATGATGAGGACAATCTCCATGGACCCCATCATGAGATTTCCCTTTGATTTATAGGTTTGTGGGTCATCTAGGTACCCATGATCATTTAAATGGGTCGTGATTGTTGTGGAGGACTCATAGTGGCGAGTCCTCCCTAACTCAACACAACACCCGAGTTCCAAAACATCACTTATGTAACATAAATGCTTATGATTGAATGTTATCTGTGTTAGTGCATTAATCATGAGTGGGATTATACCAAAACAGTAATTCATACTCCAGATCAAGTTATAAAACGCAAGCAGAAGACTGAAAGATGCATATAAATGTATATAAAGCCAGAAACGGTCACAATCGGTCTCCAGAGTATGAACACCTTACTAAGTCACCATATACATGTATTAGTTTCAAAATCAAAATGCCAAAAAAAATTGGTACAATTATAATGGTAAACCCTGTAGCCCCGTCGTCTGAATGGCCTAAGTGAAGCCTCCAGAGAACTGCATGTAAAAGAACTCATCCTGATCATCGTAGTAATCAGGCTCAGCCTCCTGTGTCTCATCGATACCTGCATCTAAGACGGAGTCTGGTGGGTATCCAGAACAACGTCCCGTAACGTGGGAGTGAGTAGCTAACTCAGTGGAACGATAAAGCATAGGTTAGCATGTTATCAATTCAGTCAAGCAGTAATGATAAAGCAGTACAATCAAACACTCCTAAATACTCTTATTAATGCAAGTATGAGATGCAGTGATGATGCATGCCCTCGCTAATGCTCCCTCGTGCGACACCATCTTACGTCCGCAGCATACGTTCATCCCTCAGTTCTCCATAATGCCAGGCACATGCAGTGCTATGTTATGAGCATGATTACCGAGTTGTTATTAATCATTTTCATACAGCAGTATTGAAAAACTATATATCATTCCCAAACAATGATCCATTTTAGGGTCGTCAGTCCTAGATAATCTCATACGATGATGCAGTTCTAGGTCGTTGTAAAGGGCTGCCAGGGCTATTGCACGCACTCGTTGCACCACTCCCCCATCACCTTATCAATACAGGCCTAGTTTATACTATGTTTACTACGGGAAGGCTCGTCGCCTCACCGCAGATTTAAAGTATGCTCGAGGTCACTACAAAGGTCTTTCAGGGCTGTTATATGCAATCGTTACACCACTCCCCCATCACCTTATCAGTGTAGGCCGACAGCTCGAATACAGTGTCCCATACCACCGTATTCGGCTCACGAGTCTGGGTTGCTCACTGGTCACCACGGGGAGGCACATTGCCCCAGCGTAGGCCGACAGCTCAACCATGGTGTCCCATACCACCATGTCCAGCTCATGAGTCTTAGCGGATCGAGGTGTCAAGGTTAAACGGGATTTCACTGGTGAGTTTAGTACCTTAGGTTCAAGCAGAAGCATCCATACATGGTGAACATACATCGGTACATCGGGTTACTTGATGAGCTCAACTAGCACGAGCGCACATTGCATCGATCGACATGAAATGCATAAGCACTTCGTGTGGCCTAACCACTGCCAACGACCAACACACGACTCGAGTTCATCAAACACGTCCTACGTGGCGAATGAATCTCAACCATGACTTCAAACCTGTTACCGATTGTCTGGACTATAACATAGCCCCAATCACATTCAATCTGTAACCTGAAAGCATGTATAATAGTCAAAGTAGAATTAACAAAGTAATTCAAACATGTTAACAAGCATGTTATAAAGCACAATATAAACAGGAAATACAAACACATACATTTCATAAGTAAGCGATTAAATTAAATAACTTACATGGAGGAAATCTTACACATCTCTAAGGTAGTTGAGAATCCTATCTCAACACCTACCTAAAGCACTATTATCTACGTACTTACTCTTACAAGCATTTTCACAAACACTTGGAATACACTCATTTGACATACATAACATATATTAGCTAAAACATGTATTAGGACGAATTCTTTCGCTGAGTAGGTATTATACACATATATAGCATATACACATATTAATTAATCATGGCAAACACACTTTCATATAATGTACGTATACGGTATTTTCTACAAATATACCGAATACCCTAAACGTCATAATTTGCATACGTAACTGAATCGTAAAACGAATAGCGTATTTCGCATGTGAAATAACATCCAAATCATGAATCTATCATTATCTGACATTGAAAGCTTTGAAAACTATAACCTATACATCTATAGTCTGCACCTTACGCCGTAGACGCGTAACGAACTTGATAGAATCTCTAAGTCTTCATCGAGGTTGATATGACGACCTAAATCATGAGTTAAGTCAGCTATTTTGCTACTTGCAACATTGGAAACTTTAGAATATATTAGGGTTAGGTTTTTCTTACCTAGGAACGAAGCCAAAATCGCCGGAAAAGCGATTAGATCGTGATGGTTAAGCACGTAGGATAGCAAGGTAGAGTACCAGGAAGAATGTCTCACTCTTCTCACACTTTCTCTCTCTTTTCTCTCTCTCATACCTAGGGTTTTCTCAAATTCGTATGGGATGAGAGTGAGGATTTAAGGTCCTTATATAGGCTTAAAACTCACTAAATTAGACCCAGGGTCATGGTATACCTAAGTTATAGCCAAAGTGAGGTTGTTCCA
This sequence comes from Magnolia changhungtana, assembly GCA_030180095.1. Classification (NCBI taxonomy): domain Eukaryota; kingdom Viridiplantae; phylum Streptophyta; class Magnoliopsida; order Magnoliales; family Magnoliaceae; genus Magnolia; species Magnolia changhungtana. Next base: position 1,387,372 of record JASAUF010000384.1, on the reverse strand, counting down.
TCTCAACGGAGCACTTTTGGAGCCCCCCTTTAGCCAAAGGTCAGACTTAAGCTCACCGACCTTAGATCTAGGTCGAGTTAAGTTTTCGTTCTAGTTGGGTTCCCAGATCACACGTGGTGGACCAGTTTTAGTTTAACAGTCACTGAAACTCGATCAGGGTTACAAGTACACGGACATGTATGGGAAATGTTCCCTAATCTGAGGGTGTATTTGGGTCAGATTCCGATGGCTGATTGCTTATATTTGGCCCGCAAGTGACAAGTCTCAGATTACTTAAATTAGATTTAATTTATAAAGAAAACCATGTTTTCTCACACTCCTTGCTCCGGGCTCAAGCGAATAGCCCTGGGACACTATCTGGTTTTGACTTCAGAGATGATTGTCAAGCCTAGCAAGGCGGTCCTAATTCTATAATCTCGTATTATTCGGACTTTCGATGTGCGGTCCAGATCTGATAAGGAGTTTCGTAATGCTCACGAGAGCCGCTGGGTAATGAGATTGATCCTAGATATTAGGGTAATGTAGTGTTAACGATTCCACAAGTTTTGGGTCTTGCAGATGGTATTTAAAGTGATTAGTACAGATTTCATATGTAATCTAGTTTAACACTAGTTAATCCTCGTCTAATTTCTAAAGGAGTTGGTCCTGAGTGATTTCTGCTTGAGGTGGTACTCGGACCTTTATATGGGATTTTTCGAGTCGTTACAATCTACCACCCTTAAAGAAAAATTTTGTCCATGAAATTAGTACCTTTTCATACTCCTCGAGAAGCTGAGGGTAATTCTTTCTGACCTTGGCTTCTGTCTCCCAGGTAGCTTCCTCTTCTGTATGATGCGTCCACAGTACCTTCACGAGTGGAATCACCTTACTGCGCAACACCTGCTCCTTCCTATCTAGGATACGCGTCGGACACAGTACATATGTAGCGTCCTCGCTCAACTACACCTGCTCCCATTTGATAATATGTGAAGGATTAGGGATGTATTTCTTCAGCATAGATACATGAAATACGTTGTACATGCCCGCGAGTGGTGTGGGCAAAGAGAGACAATATGCCACCGCTCCCACTAGATCAAGTATCTGAAATGGGCCAATGAACCACGGTGTAAGTTTCCCCTTCTTCCCAAACCGAAGGACTCCCTTCATAGGGAAACTCTGAGGAATATGTGATCTTCAACCTCAAACTCAAGTGGTCGCTGCCTCGTATCGACATAACTCTTCTGTCTGCTCTGGGCCATCAGGAGTCGACGCCTAATAATGTCGATCTTCTTTAAGGTCGCCTATACTAACTCCGGGCCAATCAAACTTCATTCGCCAACCTCAGTCCAGCAATGTAGCGCTCTGCAAGGGCGCCCATAAAGGCCTTGTAAGGAGCCATGCCGATACTTGTCTGAAAACTGTTGTTGTAGGTGAACTCTGCGTACGAGAGGCAGTCATCCTAACTGTCCTTAAAATCTAAAACACAGGCCCGCAACATATCCTCCAAAATCTGATTCACCCGCTCTATCTGCCCGTCGGTCTGAGGGTGAAACACGGTACTAAATTTCAACTTCACACCCATCGCTTCCTTGATACGAGTCCAGAAGATAGACGCGAATCGCGTGTCTTGGTCCGACACGATCTCTAAGGGAACTCCATGCAGACGCACTATTTCTTTGATGTACAACCTAGCCAAGTCGTCTGTAGAGTTCGTCACTCTGATAGGGAGAAAATGAGTCGATTTGGTCAACTAGTCCACGATCACCCAAATAGAGTGATAACCCTTTCTCATCTTCGGTAGCCCCGAGATGAAGTCCATAGAGATGAAGTCTCACTTCCATTCAGCTATGGGCATGGGCTGAAGGAGTCCAGGAGGTCGGTGATGCTCGGCCTTGACCTGCTAACACGTGAGATAACGAGAAACATACTCTGTTATATGAACCTTCATATTATCCTACCAATATGGCCGCTTCATATCCTGATACATCTTCGTGCTACCAAGATGCATTGTAAGCTTCGATCTGTGGGCAGTCTCGAGAAGCTCCTATCTCAAGTCCTAAATATTTGGGACGCATAGGCGGCCATGGTATCATAGGCCCCCATCTGTGTCAACTCTTCACTCGGAGTCCACATCATCGCTAACTTGCTCTCGAAGCTCAGACCTGCTCGTCGCCCTTCTGGGCCTTGATAATCCGATCATCAATAAGTGACCGCACCCGAACGTGTGCGACACTCTTGAACGGCTCCTCCACTATGAGTTTCTGCTCGAAGTCCTGCACAAACTCTAACATCTCCCACTCTACTATTATCAGCGAAACCGCAAATGCTATAGACTTCTTGTGACTCAACGCGTCTGCCACAAGGTTGGCCTTACCAGGATGGTAGGAAACCTCGAACTTGAAGTCCTTCAAGGTCTCCATCCATCGGCGCTGCCTCATATTCAAGTCCTGCTGAGTAAATATATACTTAAGGCTCTTGTGGTGGCAGAAAAGCTCAAACTCCTCTCCGTAGAGGTAATGTCTCCAGAGCTTCAATGCAAATATGACCGCTGCTAACTCAAGGTCATGCGTAGGGTAATTTTTTTCGTGCTTCCTTAATTGTCTCGAGGTATACGCAATCACCCTGTCCTTCTGCATAAGGATACAATCCAAACTAACGTGAGATGCGTCAGTATATATAGTGTACTTAACCCCTTACTCTGGCAATACTAGCACAGGGGCAGACGTTAGTCTGTCCTTCAGCTCCTGAAAAGCTGTTTCCACCTTCTCATTCCAGGCAAACTTTAGATCCTTCCGTGTCAACTGTGACAACGGTCTGACTATCTTCGAGAAGTCTCGAATGAATCGTCAGTAATAGCCTACTAGTCCTAGAAAATTCCACACCTCAGTAACTAAACCAGGCTGCTTCCAGTCCTGAACGGCGGCTACCTTAGCAAGGTCCACCGCTATCCCTTCCTTGGACACCACATGTCCCAGGAACTTACCTTCCTCCTGCCAGAAGTCACATTTCTTATACTGCGCGAACAACTAGTTCTTCCTCAGAGTATCTAGGACTGCCTGTAAGTGTTCCTCGTGCTCTTCCCGACTCGTGGAGTATATCAGGATGTCATCTATAAATACGATGACGAATCGGTATAGAAATGGCCGAAATACTCGGTTCATCAATTCCATGAACACGGCCGGTGCATTCATAAGACCGAACGACATCACAAGGAACTCGTATGTCCAAAACAGGTCTTGAAAGTCGTCTTCTGCACGTCTTCATCCCTGACGTGCAACTGATGATACCTTGACTGTAAATCGATCTTCAAAAAATACTTTGCCCCCTTCAACTGATCAAACAGGTCGTCTATCCTAGGCAAAGGATATTTGTTCTTCACGGTCAACTGGTTCAACCTGTGGTAATCAATACATAACCGTAGCGACCCATCTTTCTTCTTGACAAACAATACAGGTGCTCCCTAAGGAGACACACTGGGTCGTATGAAGCCCTTCTCTACCAGTCTGTCATCTCTTTCCTCAATTTCTCCATCTCACGTGGAGGCATGCGATACATCGGTAATGAAATGGGTGTCGCACCAGGCGTAAGATTAATGCTGAAGTCGATCTCGGGCCGAGGAGGCAAACCAGGAATCGTCTCAAACACATCCGTAAAATGCTGAACTATAGGCGTATCCACAAGCGTTGGACCATCAATATTCTTCACTGAAGAAGCGTAACATCTTAATTGAGAAACATGATTGACCTGAACAGGGAAAGTAAAAGCCGTGACCTCCGGTCCGTGGGCTGTAACCATCCTAGTCTTGCAATCGATCTCTGCTCGTATCTCAGTGAGCCAGTCCATACCGAAAATGATGTCGTAATAAAATAGGGGGACGACGATCAGGTCGACTAGTATCATTCTGTCACCTAAGTCTATCGGGCAACCCTCACACATACTAGTAACATCAAAAAAAGTCCCTGTGGTAGTGATGACCCTCACTCCCTTCGTAGGAGTAGTATCCAAACCTAGTCGCTTAACTGTCGTGCATTAGATCATAGAAGTAGTAGACCCTGTGTCCACCAATAAGAAGACAAGAATACCTTGGACGTGTACAGTGACCTCGAAGGCCATAGGTGTTGAAGGTGATGCCTCTGGCTCCTCCGCTGTAAGTGTATGAATGCACACCTGCTGAAGTCAGTTGGGCTGAGGCACCATAGGTCGCTGTGGCTGCCTAAAACGAGGTGCAGGTGGTCTGAAGGATGGATGTGCAGGTGTTGTCTGTAGTGGTGGAGCCGATAAAGCCTGAGGGCGAGAATGATCAATCCTCTACGGTGGTGAAAACCCGCTGTCTCTCATTCGTGCAAAGCAACTCTCTGCAGGGTGACATGGTTTCCTGCAGTAAGAACAGGTCACACCTGGACGCCTCATTGGAACTACTGGCGCTGCAATCCTGGGAGGAGAGTCAATACAAGGCCTTTTACTGAGGAATGGCCTGATCTGGATATCTGGTCGTGGCCTAGTAACCATAGGGCCACGAGAGCGTATCAGTCGCTCTACATCCAGCTCTGCCCGCATAGACATATGCACCAGCTCGGCATAGGTGGGAATGCTGATACAGCATATCTTCGACCGAATGTCAGGTCGCAAGCCCTCAGAAAAATATCATATCCGCATCTACTCGTCAGCAAGTATCGTAGGGACGTATCTGCCCAACTCAGTAAATCGATGCTCGTACTCGGTAACTGTCATGCCTCCCTGCCTGAGGTGCAAGAACTCATTCTCCCTCTCATGTCAGTAGGTCTGAGGGTAGTACTTTTCATGAAAATGAAACTCGAAAGCTGCCCAAGTCCATACGTAGCCAACTGCGACTATCCATAGAACACTATGCCACCACATACTGGCCTCCTCAAACATAAAGGTGGCCAACTCAACCTACTCTGACTCGGTACAATGTAGCATCCGTATCATCTTGGAGATGTGGTCTAGCCAATATTCAGCTTCCTCGGGTCTGTGAGAACCCATAAAAGTAGGAGCCCTCAAGCGCTGGAATCGCTCGAGAAGGCCACTAGTACCCAAATTCCCCATAGGGTATGCAGCAGGTGCAGGCGGAGACACATCCTCAGCCTGAGAAAAAGGCTCTACAGTCTTGGCAGGACATACAGATGGTAAAGGTGGAGTCGTACTCCCACCCTGAGATAAGGCCCCTGCAATAGTGGTCAAGAGCTGCTGGTGCTGCTGTTGCATCAACATCATCATCTACTCAAACCTATCAGTAGGTAGGGTAGGCCGAGGAACGTACTACATCGAGGAAGACGCACGGTTCTGCTCGTGAACCGGTCGTGTATAAGGTGGTAGTCTAGCTGTAGGACCAGTGGAAGGTTGAGACGCAGGTATAGTCTCACGATCCGGGCCCAAACCAGGGTCCGTACGACCATCTCTGTGGGAAGGAGCCTAGTCCATCGTATTAGTGAGTGTGAGGTGTGCCGTGCTCCGCGTATATTTCTGTGGCATGCCCTATACAACATAGGGTGCAACGTATGTAAGATGAACCATAGCAACACAATACACAATCACTTAAGCATTCCACACACTTCATAGCAAAAGAGGCTGCATGCATTTCATTTACCAAAATTGTCACAATAAATGGAATACAGAGTTACATGAATCATGACAGAAGATGCATGTGAGCTAATATAACCAAAGCCTCAAACATTTAAAACAAGTTACCACTACTACACTACTAGGCCTATCAACATGAAAACACAAACATATCCTAAAGTAATAACCAAAACGAGCTGCAAGACACCGACATGGATGACTAAGCATCCGAGTCTGGTGATGGAGGAGGGGCATCCTTATCCTGCAAGCAGCACATGATAGTCTTCAACGTGTGAGTCACTTTCTTGAACTTGTGCCTCACAAGGCCCCGAAGATCCATAACATCCTGTCGTAGGACCACTTAACCCTGTCGTAGGGCAGCATGATCCTCCTCCAGTCGAGCTATACGAGCATCCCAAGCAACCCGATCAGTGTCCTGCACCGGTGCCGTAGGAGGGGAGCTCTCCTCTTGTAACACCCAGGATTTTTGCCAACTTGGAGATAGACGTCTTTAGGCAATGGGTCGATCTGAACACCTTATTAACTTGTCAGAACTCAATCCCAAAGTCTAAAATCGCTTTTTAACCCTTTTCCTTCACAAATCTCACCTCGCACCACCTTGTTCTTTAAATCTTTCTAAGTACTTTCATATTAAACACAAATCTTAAAGTTTAGGTGATGAAGAATAATACTCAAACTCAAAATTACTGTAAATAGTACATACATAAATAAATTGGGATTTTGACCATTAACCTTATGGAATCATCAACGAATAGGTTATTTAGAAACATCAGCCTCTCCTGCCCTAGGACCTTCTTCTGTTGTAATTAGGGCATGATTTAGTTAAGTATTAATTACTTGGATCACTTTATATACAAACTACAAAGGCCCAAGTACCACCTCAGACAGAAATCTTACAGGACTAAATCCTTTAGAAATTAGACAAAGTTAACTAAGTGTTAAACTAGATCACATATGAAATCTGTACTAATCACTTTAAATCTGATCTGCAAGACCTAAAACTTGTAGAATCAGTGACACCACATTACCCTAAAATCTAGGATCAATCTCATTACCTGGCTACTCTCGGGAGCATCGCGAAACTCCGTATTAGATCTGGACCGCACATCAGAAGTCCGAATAATACGAAGTTATAGAATTAGGACCACCTTGCTGGGCTTGACAACCATCTCGGAAATCAAATCCAGATAGTGTCCCACGGCTATTCGCTCGAGCCCGGAGCGAGGAGTGTGAGAAAGCCTAGGTTTCTTTAGAAATTAAATTAAATTTAAGTAATCTGAGACTTGATGTTTGCAGGCCAAATATAAGCAATTAGACTATCGAAATCTGACCCAAATACACCCTCAGATCAGGAAACATTTCCTATACATGTCTGTGTACTTGTAACCCTGATCGAGACTCTGTGACCGTTGAACTGAAACTGGTCCGTCATGTGCAATCTGGAAACCCAATTGAAATGAAAACTTAACTCGACCTAGATCCATAGTCAGTGAGCTTAAGTCTGACCTTTGGCTCAAGGGGGGGCTCCAGAAGTACTCCGTTAAGACGGAACAGTTCGTATTTGGACATAACCTAAGTATACCTCTGCCCTGGGTCTAATTTGGTGATTTCTGGGCCTATATAAGGACCTTAAACCCTCACTCTCTCATTCCATACGAATTTGAGAAAACCTAGGAGAGAGAAGAGAGAAAAGAGAGAGAAAGTGTGAGAGAAGTGGGAGCATCTTCCTGATACTCCATCCCCCTGCTATACGTGTTTAACCATCGCTCTCTAATCACTTTTTTGGCGATTCCGGCTTCGTTCATAGGTAAGAAAACCTAACTCTAAGTTGTTTTAGGGTTTCCATGAGTGTAGGTGATGAAATAGCTGACCTGTTTCATGAATCAGGTTGTCGTTGTGCCGTAGACAAAGGCGTTGGGTTCAAACTGGTTTCGGTTCAAGTTTACCGACAAAAGGTGCGGACTTTAGACGTATAGGTTATGGTTTTCAACGCTTTCAATGCCAGATAATGATAGATTCGTGATCTGGGTGTTATTGTACATGCAAAATGCGATGTTTGTTGTTCGATTCGGTTAAGTATGCAAATTATGGCGTATGGTGTATTCTGTATATTTGTAGAAAATACCGTATACGTACAAATTTTGAAAGTGTGTTTGCCATGATAAAGTACTGTATGTACATGTTATATATAAGTGTAGTACTTACTCGGCGAAAGAATTCGCCCTAATACATGTTTTGGCTAATGTACGTTATGTATGTTAATAAGTGTATTCTAAGTGTTTGTGAAAATGACCAAATGAGTATAGAATTCGCATTCGTGCTCGCCATGACTAATTATCATGGATATATGATTGATGTATAGGCGATACCCCTTTGATGAAAGGATTTGCCCTAAATCACGCCACGACCAATATACACTATATATGTTAAATTGTGTAGTCCAAGTGTTTGTGAAAATGTTCAAATAAATATGGAACTTGGATTCATGCTTGCCATGATTATCCGTCATGGGTGCATGCGTGTTATCCATGGGGTAGCTCCCTAGTGAAAGGATTTGACCTAATACCTATGTGATTAACATACGTCAGGTATGTTGATGTATGTAATCTAAAATGTTTGTTGGAATGTCTGAATGAGTAGTAGTTAGTAAATTGTAATGTATAAGGGTGTTGAGATATGATTCTTAACTCCTTTAACTAAGTGTATGTTTTCCTCCATGTACCGTCTATTTTAATGTCAGTTTATCTATGTAATGCATATGTTTAATCCATATTTAAGTTGTATTTTATAAAATCCATTATGGGTGATGGGGGAGTGGTGTAACGATTCCGTGCAACAGCCCTAGCAGTCCTAAGCGGACAATAACAGACTTTGATTGTGAGATTTGAAATCTTGATCCATTATTGCTTCGACTATCTATACTTGAATGTGATTGGGGCTATTGTATAGTCCAGGCAATCGGTAATAGGCCTTGAGTTCGTGGCTGAGATTCATTTGCCACGAGGGACGTGTTTGACGAATCCGAGCCGTAAGTTGGTTGTCGGCAGTGGTTAGGCCACACGGAGTGCTTACACACTTCATGTCGATCCACTTGATGTGCGCTCATGCTAGTCGAGCTCGTCAAGTAACCCGAGTGGCCATTGTATGTTTACCATGTTTGGACGCTACTGCTTGAACCTAAGGTACCAAACTTACCAGTGCAACCCCGTTAACCTTGGTACCTCGATCCGCTAAGACTCATGAGCTGGGCATGGTGGTATGGGACATCGTGGTCGAGCTGTCGGCGTACACTGGGGCAATGTGCCTCCCAGTAGTGACCAGTGAGCAACCCATACTCATGAGCCAAATACAGTGGTATGGGATACTATATTCGAGTTGTCGGCCTACACTGTTTTGATAGGTGATGGAGGAGTGGTGTAATGATTATATGTAACAGTCCTGACAGCCCTAACCGTACCCGGTGTAGTGACCTCGAGCATACTCTAAATCTACGGTGAGGCGACGAGCCTTCCCATAGTAAACAGTGTATAAAGTAGGCCTGTATTGATAAGGTGATGGGGGAGCGATGCAACGAGTGCGTGTAATAGCCCTGGTCACCCTTTACAGTGACCTTGAACCACATCATCGTATGAGATTATCTAGGACTGACGACCCTAGAATGGATCCTTGTTTGGGAATGATATAAGGGAGGTACCTTAGTTTCCCAATCCGGTTATATGAAAAAGGACTAATAACAACTCGATAATCATGTTCATATCGTACTGCATGTGCCTGGAAGATGTGGAGCACTGAGGGATGAAAACATGCCGCGGACGTAAGATGATGTCGCACGAGGGAGTATGTTGGTGAGGGCATGCATCATTGTTGCATCTCATCCTTTCATTAAATACAATACTTAGGAATGTTTGCTTTGCTTGCTTTATCATTATCACTTGATTAATTTGATAACATGTTAACCTATGCTCTATTGTTCCATTGAGTTAATCACTCACTCCCACGTTACAGGACGGTATTGTACACACCAACCAGACTTGTTTGAGTTTCAGATGATGGCGATGCTTATGAGGCAGAGCCGGACCTTTGCGATGATGATAATGTTTATTCGTATATGCTGTATTCTGGCGGCTTCATGTGAGTCGTGTCTTGATCGACGGGATTACAGGGATGTCAATTAGACGACCTTACACAACTTGGTATATTTTAGAGTTGTACTTGTAATTACTTAACCTGGTAACATTATCACACTCTGGAGACTTATCATAGTTTATATATTTTATATATCTATCACAGTCTTCTACTTATTTAAACTAATCGTCTCTGGAGTATGATATGCTGTTTTGGCTTAATCTCATTCATGTTTCATGTACTAATATAGTCAACATTCAATCATCAGCATATATGTTGCATAAGTGATGCGTTGGAACTCGGCAGTTGAGTTTATACTCGACCCCCAATTTTCAGGGCATTACACCTCTGTATCTTGGGCCTCCTCTTCCTCTTCTTCTTCTTCCTGTTCCTCCTCTTCTATCTCAGCCCCATCTTCTTCCTCACTCTCCTCTTCCTCGCTCTCCGTCTCATCATCGATCTCCTCAAGTCGAGCTTGGCGTTGTCGTGGCACGATCTCCATCTGGTTAAGGGTAGTCTCGCCAATATGATAAACCGGCACCGGCATCTCCTCCCCAAGATTGTAGGCAAACTCACGTGCAATCTTACATATGAGTCGACCGAAGGGGAGCGAATCAGTCCTTATAGCGGAGCATGCAGTATTGATATCTGTCGCAACATGAACGTAGGTACACACAGGTTCGCTCTCTGCCTCACTTGATACAGGAAATCTACCATGAGGCGCGTACACTCACTGCGATTACTCCACCTCGAGTAGACATTGAATGTGAAGATGTGATGGATCAAACGGAAGTCATTAGACATATAGGTCGCTAGAAGACTCTTGTTCGGCTGTCACTGGACCAGTTGGCCACAAAGGAAATGTGTGCGACTATCCCTATCACGTGCACTCCTCAGATTTAGCTCTCTAGCATGCACCTAGCCAAGAGGCACATTCAGAAGCCGAGATATCAATCTAACATCAACTATGGCCAACCGATCCCCTCCACATGGGATCTGGAACTGCAAGGGTTCAAGCGTAGGCTCGTGAATGTTGGCATAGAAAGCTCGGACAGTGCTCGCATTGGCGCGAGACCCGCCATCAAATAGTGGACCCTAATGGGCCCCTTCAAGGAACTCGAACAACGGATATTCCCCAAAGAGCTGTACATCCACCTGAGCTTCAAAAAGGACCCTGCGGTCCTCATAAACTCAATGAGACAGCTCCGCCAACAGAGCCCTTCCAGCAGGCGTCCGGGGATCAAGATCCCGCTTCATCCGAAACTTTCGATTGGCACTTGTGCTCATGACAATGCCTCTCGGCCTCCTTGAACACGTAGGGCGAGGCCCGGCCTCATCCACGGCCCCCATTCTCTTTCTCATGAGAGAAAGGATGGTGGAAATCGAGAAAATGGCTGTAATGAACTCAAAGAGGCCATAAAAAGTGAAGATAAGGGGGAATAGGGCTGGATTTTTTAGTTCTCCACGAATTTGAGCCTCAACAGAGGTCATACAGGCCCAAATAACAAGGATTAAAGAAAGAAAAGGAAGAGATGAGATGGGTTAGAGAGCTTACACAATTTTAAGCCACGAATGAGAGATGTAAGGGCTCAAATGAGAGAGAATTGAGAGGGTAGGCAGTAATGGAGGGGGGGTTTACAGCAAGGTGATGGAGAGGATGCACGAAAATGGGAGAGGGATCGATTGGTGGGGCAATTTTTGTCAAAAATCAAGAACTTGGAAGAGAAAATATAGCTTGGAGTGTGGTTTGTAAAAGATGTAGGTGTTTGAGAGGGTTTTAAGCCATGACCCACACCTCAGGGGGTCACCCTAGGCCCCAAAGACCATAAGCCATCGCGACCCGTCCGGGCCAGCCCGTTAACCAGCGAGGGCCTCGCCACTCCCTGGATAAACTGGCGAGGCCTCACCATTTGGGCGAGGACCTCCTACCCCCTAGGCCCCAAAAAGGTCTGGGTCCCTCTAGAATGGTGTAGGTAGGCCCCTAACTTTGTTTTGAGTCGTTTCAGGTTATTTTGGGAAGTTTCTGATACATACTTGTATTTACCAACTTTTGACAGCTGGGATGGGGTGAGTTATGATCTAAACCCATCATTTGACAGTCTAGAAGTGTTTTGGGGTCGACTCGTGCCATCACGGTTGAGTACAGACTCAAACAAAATGACCGATTTCAGTGAACTTCGCCAATTGGAGAAATCGGGATACCTATGATTGTTTCTACGTTTTTCTCGCACCCACCTAAGTCGAAAGGCGATAGCGTATGTCGTGTGACCATAACCTAGGTCCGGTTTAATCCAAATCATGCTCTGATACCAACTTGTAGCGCCTTGAAAATCGGGGGTCGAGTAGCAACTCAACACCTGAGTTTTAAAACATCACTTACGCAACGTAAATGCTTAAGATTGAATGTTGTCTGTGTTAGTGCATTAATTATGAGTAGGATTATACCAAAACAGTAATTTATACTCTAGATCAAGTTATAAAACGCAAGTGAAAGACTAAAAGATGCATATAAATGTATATAAAGCCAGAAACAGTCACAATCGGTCTCCACAGTATGAACACCTTACTGAGTCACCATATACATGTATTAGTTTCAAAATCAAAATGCTAAAAAAATTGGTACAACTATAATGGTAAACGCTGTAGCCCCATCGTTTGAATGGGCTAAGCGAAGCCTCCAGAGAACTGCATGTAGGAGAACTCATCCTGATCATCGTAGTAATCAGGCTCAGCCTCCTGCATCTCATCGATACCTGCATCTAAGAGAAAGTCTGGTGGGTGTCTAGAACACCGTCCCGTAATGTGGGAGTGAGTAGCTAACTCAGTGGAACGATAAAGCATAGGTTAACATGTTATCAATTCAGTCAACCAGTAATGATAAAGCAGTACAATCAAACACTCTTAAATACTCTTATTAATGCAAGTATGGAATGCAGTCATGATGCATGCCCTCGCCAATGCTCCCTCGTGCGACACCATCTTATGTCCGCGGCATTCGTTCATCCCTCAGTGCTCCACAACACCAGGCACATGCAGTGCTATGTTATGAGCATGATTACCGAGTTGTTATTAGTCCTTTTCATACAGCAGTATTGGGAAACTAAAGTACCTCCCTTATATCATTCCCAAACAATAATCCATTCTAGGGTCGTCAATCCTAGATAATCTCATACGATGATGCGGTTCTAGGTAGCTGTAAAGGGATGCCACGGCTGTTGCATGCACTTGTTGCACCGCTCCCCCATCACCTTATTAATACAGGCCTAGTTTATACTCTGTTTACTATGGGAAGACTCGTCGCCTCACTGCAGATTTAAAGTATGCTCGAAGTCACTACAAAGGGCTGCTAAGGCTGTTACACGCAATCGTTACACCACTCCCCCATCACCTTATCAGTGTAGGCCGACAGCTCAAATACAGTGTCCCATACCACCGTATTTGGCTCATGAGTCTGGGTTGCTCACTGGTCACTACGGGGAGGCACACTGCCCCAGCGTAGGCCGACAACTTGACCACGGTGTCCCATACCACCATGTCTAACTCATGAGTCTTAGCAGATCGAGGTACCAAGGTTAAACAGGATTTCATTGGTGAGTTTGGTACCATAGTTTCAAGTGGAAGCATCCATACATGGTGAATATATATCGGCACATCGGGTTACTTGACAAGCTCGACTAACACGAGCGCACATTGCATTGATCGACATGAAGTGCATAAGCACTTCGTGTGGCCTAACCATTGCCGATGACCAACACACAACTTGGGTTTGCCAAACACGTCCTACGTGGCGAATGAATCTCAGCCACGACTTCAAACCTGTTACCGATTGCCTGGACTATAACATAGCCCCAATCACATTTAATCCGTAACCAGAAAGCATGTATAATAGTCAAAGCAGAATTAACAAAGTAAGTCATGTTAACAGACATGTTATAAAGCACAATATAAAAAGGAAATACAAACACATACATTTCATAAGTAAGCGATTAAATTAAATAACTTACATGGAGGAAATCATACACATCTCTAAGGTAGTTGAGAATCCTATCTCAGCACCTTCCTAAAGCACTATCATCTGAGTACTTACTCTTGCAAGCATTTTCACAAACACTTAGAATACACTCATTTGACATACATAACACATATTAGCCAAAACATGTATTAGGGTGAATTCTTTCGCCGAGTAGGTATTATACACATATATAACATATACACATAGTAATTAATCATGGCAAACACACTTTCATATATTGTACGTATACGGTATTTTCTACAAATATACTGAATACCCTAAACGCCATAATTTGCATACGTAACTGAATCGCAAAATGAATAGCGCATTTTGCATGTGAAATAACATCCAGATCATGAATTTATCATTATCTAACATTGAAAGTTTTAAAAACCATAACCTATACGTCTTAGTCCGCACCTTACGCCGTAGAAGCGTAACGAACTTGATAGAATCTCTAAGTCTTCGTCGAGGTTGATATGAGGACCTAAATCACGAGTTGAGTCAACTATTTTGCTACTTGTAACATTGGAAACCTTAGAATAGATTAGGGTTAGGTTTTTTTTACCTAGGAACGAAGCCAAAATCGCCGGAAAAGCAATTAGATCGTGATGGTTAAGCACATAGGATAGTAAGGTAGAGTACCAGGAAGAATCTCTCACTCTTCTCACACTTTCTCTCTCTTTTCTCTCTCTCACACCTAGGGTTTTCTCTCACTCTCATTCGTATGGGATGAGAGTGAGGGTTTAAGGTCCTTATATAGGCTTAAAACTCACTAAATGAGACCCAGGGTCATGGTATACCTAAGTTATAGCCAAAGTGAGGTTGTTCCATCTCAATGGAGCACTTTTGGAGCCCCCCTTGAGCCTAAGGTCGGACTTAAGCTCACTGACCTTAGATTTAGGTCGAGTTAAGTTTTCGTTCCAGTCGAGTTCTCAGATCACACATGGCGGACTAGTTTCAGTTCAACAGTCACTAAAACTCGATCAGGGTTACAAGTACACGGACATGTATGGGAAATGTTCCCTGATCTGAGGGTGTATTTGGGTTAGATTCCGACGGCTGATTGTTTATATTTGGCCCGCAAGCGACAAGTCTCAGATTACTTAAATTAGATTTAATTTCTAAAGAAAACCATGTTTTCTCACACTTCTCGCTCCGGGCTCAAGCGAATAGCCCTAGGACACTATCTGGTTTTGACTTCTGAGATGGTTGTCAAGCCCAGCAAGGCGGTCCTAATTCTATAACCTCGTATTATTTAGACTTTCAACGTCCGGTCCAGATCTGATACGGAGTTTCGTGATGCTCCCGAGAGCTGCTGGGTAATTAGATTGATCCTAGATTTTAGGGTAATGTAGCGTCAACGATTCCATGAGTTTTGGGTCTTGCAGATGATATTTAAAGTGATTAGTGCGGATTTCGTATGTAATCTAGTTTAACACTAGTTAATCCTCATCTAATTTCTAAAGGAGTTGGTCCTGAGTGATTTCTGCCTGAGTTGGTACTCGGGCCTTTGTACGGGATTTTCGAAGTCATTACACTCTCCTTCCCTCTTTTGTTCCAGATGTATGTGGCCCACCTGATGTGTCCATAAATTCCAGATTGTCCAGATTTTTGGGAAGTCTAGGCCCACCTGCTGGACGTGCAGGCCCATCCTGTTTGTGTGGGTTAGATGAACACTAAGGCCTGATTTCTTGGATGACTTTGTAAGGGGCTTGTGTCTGGAGTATATGTGGCCCATCTAGGTGGACCCCACCTTGTTGAATCTTGGCTTTAATCCCTCCATTTATTTTACAATGGACTGGAAGTTGACAGGAACATGTTGCTGTCCAGATTTTAGGCCCATTGTTGTATGGTTTTGTATGTTGTTGCAAGGCCTGTTTACAATGCCTTTCTTCTAGATTTTTTTTGGGTATTCTCTGAGGTGTGGACCCCACCTTGATGTGGATGGAACCCACACCATCCACCCTTGAATTGAGCTCCATGGAATGGGTCCAAGAGGGCTGGACAGTTTAAATTTTTTGGATTGTCTAGCAGTCCTGCATGCAGAAAATACACATGTATCAGCTTAAGTTTTGGGGATAGTGGGCCACTCTGGTAGACTCCATTTGTTGTCCATATATGAGTGCATGCTTTCCACCCATTTTGCCTTTGATTTGCAGGCCTGGGCCCACCCCATTCGGTGTACCAGATGGGACCAACAACATTTGTTCCTACAGCAGAATTTTATTTACAACCTTACTCTCCAAATTTTTATTCTCTAAATGTATGGATGTATGATCTTTTCCTTTACCTCCTTTGTGACCCACCTTACTGGGACCCACTTCATGTGCATGTGGGCCACCTGGACCAACATTTTTTTTTAAAGATTTTTTTTTAAAGGAAGGGCCAGTAGCCTACCTGCTAGACGTCCCAGCCAGGTGGACGTCTAGCAGAGACTAGCCGTTCTTCCCTTTTTGGCCCACCTTGCTGATGTGTTTTCTCTATACTTTCCCTCCCTTGTGTGGCCCACTTGGATGTGGTCCATCCCATGGTGGGACAGCCACAAGTGGGGCCCACCTTGTATATTATTAGGGGCCAACCGTCTAGCCCCTTAGGACGTCCAGATTGTTCTTGGTGTGCTACTGGAGCAGGCCCATTTGGATTATAGTACATTCACCTTCCATCTGGTGGGGACCATTGTATCATGTATGGGCTACCTTGGATTACGTATTTAAACTAGAAAATCTATTTTACTGGACTCCAGCAGGCCTAGGAAGTAAGTGGGTTGGATTTCCAGTAAGGGCCCAAAATTTGCTGCATATAGTTGTTTGTTTTGGGATTGCGAGGCCCACCAGGCTAAGGGTGTTATGTGTACACACCATACTTATAAATCTCTGATTTTTGGGCTAAATTAGTGCCTTGTGAGGCCTACTTTTGGGCTAATTTTGAGGACCATAGTAGGCCAGATTTTTGAGACATTCGGCAGGCCTAAATAATATTGATCATCCACTCTTTGGTACTTAGACTGATTTCACCTTATGATGGACCTTGTGGGCTGAATAATTTGATCCTTGTTGCCCCTCTATCTTAACCAGATTTGGACTGATTGGTAAGGCCCAACTTGTCAAGCATTGGGGATACCTTACCCATGTATTTCAGCTTATGGGCTGCCCATTAGGTTCAACATAATGCATGAATTTGGTGGCCATTGTTCTTGGGCTATAGTTTGCCTTTTTGGGCCCATGATGTTGTGTGAGGGCTTTGGGCCATTTTCTTGGGGCCCATTATGTGATACGATATATATGTATTGCTGCCCATTTTATTTTTAAGGTAGTACTGAGACCTTGGGCCTTGCTTTGGGTAGAATCTTTGCTAGGCCACCTTCTGGGGGGATAATGGTGGTTAAATGTCTTCATTGTGGACCCCTCTAGGCCCATTTGTTAGGCCTATTCTCATCTATTGGTGGTTAAATCTCCACCTTAGACCCTTTGCTAGGCCCATTCTCATCATTTAGGCCCATGGCATTGTCTACTTAGTCCTAGTTGGCTACCTCAAACTATTGAGCCCCCATTAGTAGTTGTGCTCATTCCGTTCCATGTAAAATTGTCTAAGTACCTAAACCCTACCTTGTTATGAGGAGAGTACAACATCAACGCATGACATACTTAGTTATCTTCATGACCTATTCCCATGTGCATTATATGTGTGCTTGGTTGAGATGTGATTGGTCATGGTTTATGCCATTGGGCAGGTTGTTATGGGACTCTCTGAGTGATGGAGTAGCCCCTCTCAAGCGCGTTGTATGTGCAGGACTGATGCATGGTTGATTTGTGTGATTCATGTATCTGGCATTGCATGGCACAGTTGATATTCACCCTAGCTTCATCAGGGTCATAGCCTCCATAGGTATATCGTGGATGGCCAGATTTGGACACTGAAAATATTAATTTCTATGGGCACGTAGGATATCCTTGGGTAAAAGTCCCAAAACCTTCATGGTACTGGGAGATGCTCCAACATCGAGACTGAGTGAAAAACATGAGCGTTGGTGCCTTTATCATTAAGTCGTATCTCCCACTGTATCGTGGTCAGTTGGAAAGGGGTGTGGCCTTATCTGCCTGAGTGAGGGGGCATTTAAGCTAGTCTGAGTTTGACCAGCTCGTAAATGGGTCCACTACCATCTAGCCTCGTTGGTGATTGGCTGCTCATAGGGGGGTAGTGAGGTCTCTTACACTCGCTGGGCTGCTCGACTAGGGAGGCGACAATCAGCATGTAGAGTATTTGACCCCCGTGATTTTCCAGAGAGGAACTATACTGATTTGTTGACTTGATATGAGGATGAGCATGATCACATTGCATATTGCATATGACACTTGGCTGTATAGCCCCGCATTGCATAGCTTTTCGTTGGCAGATGGTATTCCTGCCTTGCATTGCTTAGCCTTGTGACGACTAGTGGTATTCATGGTCTTATGCATTTTTTTTGCATACTCTGATATCGCATCATGACACCTGTCCTGCACACACTTACACCACCCTCTAAGATTTCTATAAGCTTATACATGATTGATGCATGCAGGTGATTCTAGGCAGCAGCAGTAGCTGAGTACGAGTGTGGAGTATGTCGTGAACCCTTTTGGAGTTGTTTTTGTATAGTCTTTGTATTTCTCCCCTTGAGCCTTATACTTGTAAAAAGTATAAATTCTTAATAGATTTTGTAATGTTGTTTATGTGGTTATTTATCTGTTGTTACGATGTTATGATCTTGGGCATGCTCAAATTAATCAGACTTATGTTTTAGAAATCCTCCTTGTATGATCCCAGGATCGGAACCTGGTGAATGGGTACTACGAGCTGAGAATGGGGTACTATGGAGGCTGTCACCGCCGAATTCGGCGATTGAAAATTCTGTGGGCCCAGTTTCTAAGTTTGGGGCGAGACAGATCTGCTTGACTAGTCGTGAGGACTCGACTCGAACTCTAACAACATATTTTTGGCTCCCACGACTAGTCGAACAGGCCACTCAACTAGTTGAGCAAGCCACTTGACCAATCGAAGGTTAGTTTTATCTGATCACGCCAAAAATTTTAAAATTTTGTTAAATATAAGACCAGTCAAAGGAGACCTTATGTAACACCCCGAACTTTCTAGCGCTCGGGTGTTACCATGTAATCTAGTTTAGTACGAATGCAAACCTGACCTACTTAAATATTCACGTGCATTATAGCCCCCATCCATATGTTAACCCATCCGACTGTTAACGTTCAAAACGAGCCATCACATCATCAGCAAGACTTTGATCACCTCAATAGATGAATCGAACCATCTAGTAATGTATTTAATAAATATATTAATTTTTATTATTTATTATATTATAAATTTTATACAAACACAGATCAAAAGGATTATGGATATATTTTGATAATTTAATTTTCAATTAAATAGTGTATGAAAATGTATTAAAATAAAGTGATGTGAATGTACTTAATGAATGTAAAATATTATGAAAATAATATTATAATAAATAAACATAATGAATAATAATTTTTACAACATATGATTGAATTATAAATATTAGTGTAACATTAAATATCTTTTATAAATACATATACAAAAATTATTAGACATTTTAATAAAGTTGTATATTATTTAACAATGTAGTTTTAAATATGGTGTTGTACAAATTCTAATTCATATATATGTATAGTATGACATTGTGTATTATAAATTATACACTAGTAAATGTGTGGCCAATAACATCTAAATACTAGTACGCTAATATTAAAATTATATTTATATAGGTGTAAATTGTTTTAAATAGTGTAACTATAAGTAATGTATAATATTAATAAATTTTATATTAATTGGCTAGTAATACAAGATGGAAGCTTCACAAATGGTCCATTTAGGTCTTTTAACCGCTGACGTTCGAATCTGGGACCATCTGACAGTTAGATGGACAAAAAACCACCATTAGGACCTAAGATTGATTCGTATGGCCCACCTGAATTTAGGATCTGGCCCATTATTTTGTCTGGGCCTCAGCGTGATCTGACAAAGAAAGTGGATGGTGTGGATTGGTCGCAACATCATGATGGACCCCACACTAAGGGTGTGTGTGCACCTTAGCCAACGTACTGGATGTGCACCGTACTAGTAGGAGCAGTTAGAGCTCCTTTGACCGAAATTTTCCTTAAGTAGAGAAGTTCTCTCTCTCTTCGTTTGAGACAGTGGACGGACAATGTCAGTTTTCGTCCGACTGTGGCCCACCAGCGTCATCCATCCAGATGATCCAAACCGTCCATCATCTCTAAAGAGTGGAGTTGACCAAAACCCAACTGTCATGGCAGATTTTTCTGCACGTGTGGATGTACTATCTTCACTGCAAATCGGCCCTACAAACACAAATTTGCTAAAAACGGGAACCTGCCATTTCTCCAATCCGTATGCCAGGAGGACGATCCGAGTGAAATGGAATCCCTCATTCTCAACCGTTAATTAAAGGCAATCCCAGCCATCCATTAGCTCTCCAAGTGGGAGAGGATTTCCACCCATAGTAAAACTAAAACCGTGGCCGGTTTCGATCCTTCAGGCTGTATCTGGTAATGGCTTCAAGCCTGTGAAATCTAAGCCATCCAAAACGCATCAACGACTCTAGAGAACTAGGTCTTCCTACAAGCAGAGGAGAAAACATCTCTTCTCAGATTCTTCTTCAAACCACCACTAAACCAGCCGTTTCCCTTCCACCTCCGAACCCATCGAGAAAAGCTCATATGAGCTTCATTTCTTCTATTCTCCAAGCTTACTGGGGTCCATTAGATTGGTCCACAACAGGTGGAATGAGGAAAGAACTGCCAAATTTTGATCCACCATTAAAGTCGCACCATCTTCCTCAACTGTTTTATTCATTCAACGGTGTTACTGGTGCCACTGGACCGAGGCTGTTGGGTGTGGTCTGGTCCAGTAGTTGTCAACCTATGCAGATAAGAAGAAAAAGGAAAGAAAGATAGAACTAGAGAGAGAGAGGAGTCAGGCGAACTCGAGCTAGTGTCGCACTAGCCATTGTACCGAGCTACTCGGGCTAACTGTGGGCCGAGTCTGTCATGTTGGGTCACCCCTGTGATGGGTCCAGCCACGTCTGGACTATGTGGAAGCAGAAAAGAAAGAGAAGAGAGAAGCAGGAAGAGGGAAGAAGGAAGAAGGAGGGAGGAGATTTATGAGAGAGATGAGTGGGGCTGTCCCGGTCGAGTCAGGCCGAGTTGGCGAGTTTTGTTGAGTGTTCCCAGCAGCTGGGAAGAAGGAAGAAATGAGAAAAGAAAGGAGAAGGAAAAGAGTGGAGAAGAAAAGAGAGGAGAAGGAGGAATGAGGGAGTTCGGGTCAACTCGGGTTGAAACCGAGTCAACTCACTGATTCAAGGCTGACCGACTCCCATGCCATTCAGGGACCTTGCTCAGTCAGCGGATCAACTACATTGGGGCTCCCAATCCCGAGTATAAGCTAGGCACTGTCATCAAGTAACCTTTCCAACCGAGTCCAAATCCATTGAGTCGACTCGATGAGTCAATGCTTTCTTTCTAAACTAGACATGTCTCATTGTATTAATATACTTGTTACCACTCTTTGTTATTGGGATTGTTAATATTAAATATGACTAGACGTTAGTGGAACATTTATGCTAGGACTAATTATTATACACAAGTTTTAATTATTAAATAATAGTATTTTATTTACCATTCTTAAATGTTAGTTATTGGTGGGGGATTGTGCCAATTGGGGTCATCATAATGATTATTAACTAATATTAACTATAATGCTAATGTTAATAAATATTCCATAATGATTAAGTTAGCACTAAAATTAACTACACAAAATCATCCTAGACCTAGACTCTAAGATAGAATTTTAAACCTAAGTAACTCAAACCCTAGGCCTATACTTAAGACATAAAAGGTAAGTTAAAGTATGAATCTAACCATAGAATTCCATAATTAATGGTAGATCATGGTATCCATTATCATGATTGGGATTGATAGTTATGATTTAAAATCATTAGAAAATATTATCATTTCCCTTATGGGATTAGTCAAATACTTATTAATGTAATTATTAGTGTTAGTCCTTATTGTATTATCATTAGAAAATGCCCTATTATTATTACTTGTATTATCTAACAGATTATTAGTCATTATAAAGATATTAGATAATGTCGGTATATTTGAACATGAACTTGTGAACCATCGATATTGATATATAAATTATGACGCTAACACTAATAGTTATCTTATAATTATTAAGATTAAATTGTAACTGATACACCAACTAAAGTTCAAATCCTAAAGTCTAAATTTAAAACTAAACTCTAAGGTAAAAATCCTGATTTCACATCAAAACCCTAAGAATAAGCAATCTAAACCCTAGGTTATAATCTCAACCATAAGGAGTATGTATAACTTGATCTAACCATAGAATTTTCATAATTCATAATAGGACCTGATCCTAAGGGCGCAAGCACTTAGCGATACTAGGAGGCAATTCAAAGTATAAGGTGATGATTCTTCCCCTTGAGCTTTCCATCTTCTCATTAGCTTAAGTTATAGTTTTTATTTAAATTCAAAATTGATATCTCCCTTTATAATCACATGTGTTAGCTAGTGGAAATTGAATTATCGTATTATATGCTTTATGATTATCCTATATAATTGTTCTTGCTTGTGTTCTTTTATGGATTGCTTGTGGAACTTAAACTTGTACATTGGTGGGAAATTCTCACATATGAATGTACACCCATACTTGGGATGTAACTTGACTAGTTGTGATCGTAATGGATCTTTGACTTTATGGTTATTGGGTGGTGATCTAGATGGATCATTGATGTGGGCCTACCATCCAAGGTTGTTATGCCCAATGATTTTTAAGGATGGTTTTCATCATATGGTTTTGATATTTGCCCTATGTAGCATATTTTGATACTCACCCTACATGGTTCTATTTTAATATTTTTCCTATATGGGTTCGATGTTTTATACTGTGCAACCATGTGATGGTAAGCCCCATATACTGTAATATGATTGGCCACTAATCGATGGGTTTCCATTAAACATCCTAAGATGGTAGCCTCATGGGCCAGTGATGGTAGTCATGAGATACTATGCCCGAGCCGTCGGCCTACGATGGGTCATGTGCTCCCCGTAGTAACTATGAGCTTATTTAAATTGGCTGGTTGTAATTGGATTAATAATGGATTAGCTAATCATGCATTCATAGCATATTAGCGATGACTGGTGGCTATTCTGGATGCTATAGCATGTGTCCTAGAATTGTTGGGGTATCGTTTTGCTAGCTCCCAGACCACCGACTATCGACCCATGTTCCGACTGGATGATGTTTCCTAGGTTCGATGAATGCATGGGTGACGGCCTACTGTCCGCACGAATGAGCATCCCCGAGGCGATGATTGCATATCCATGCATCTAATAAGACCTGCATCATGTATCGTTTTATATGCTTTATTTTATAACTATGCTTACCTAATGCAGTGGTGTGTAATCTTGAGAGGAATTCACACTGAGTTGGTCACTCATCCATCAAATAAATATAACCGTACAAGTAGCACAGGTGGCTTAAGTGACTTTCAGGTTCAGGCTGATGAGGAGCCGGGTACGAGTGCCAGGGTTGCATGACTGTATCTACCTCGAGGAGTTGCACGGTCTTGCGGCTTATGTTTACATTCTTATGTTATTTTTTCTTGTACCAGACCATGTGGATTCTTGTATTTGTTATATCAAGACATTGGTTTGTATAAGTCATTATGGGCACTCTTTTTTATATTCTAAATGATAATGAAATTTTCTCTTATGCTTACTTGTCCATTCTACGCTCATCTGCTTACTCTGATAAAAGAAGAAAAAATATATATTTGACAATCCTTTAAGGTTAACACTCGGGTTTTTGGGAAATGGGTTGTGTACTCAAGTCTTGAAAACACGAGGCGTTACACCTTAGACCAGTCGAAGGAACCGTTTTTCAGCCTATAAATAGAGGTCTTTTCTCATTCCAAATCACTCAATTAAGCCACAAAAAGCTTTCACTTTGAGAGAAAAGCCTCCGTCATTATCAAACTATAGTCTGATAATTTTAGATCTTTTAAATAGCTTATTTGTTTTTATAATTTCTTGATCTCTATTGTGAATTTGATTTTCTTTTAAAGGGAGTTTTTATTCTACCCTTTTGAGATCCAAGAAATTCAAACAAGTAGCCTAAGGTTTTAGATAATTTAAAATCTATTTAGAACCTAAAACCCTTGATTATATTTGCTGGACATTGAACATCTACATTAAGTGAAGCGTTCTACCGGCTACATCGAGCAGCATCTTCAATAAGAAGATAAGTTCTTTTTATTTGCTTTTTGGTTTTTTTGAGATTAGCTAGAAAAATCTTTGTATTGATTTTGACTGAGATCAGCCAGAAAATCTCAGCGCGGGGTTTGATTGTGATCGCCCAATTAAAAACACAACTGTATAGGTTTTAAGGTGAACTTGAGAAAACCTTGTTTCATACTGAATGTCAATATCACGTGGGGTGTGATTTTTGGGAGTGGAGTAGGTGTGGTTGTTTGAGAACAGTTGGTGTACACACTAAACCACTATATCTCTTAGTGTTTGAGGTGAATGATGATGTATGTGATGGATGTATGCTGAATGTTTGTAATCTCTTCTTTCATGTTCATGTGGTGAATGCTTGTAATAGATAGCTTCCATTATTTGCCTCTTGTTTTAGTTTGCGATCTTGATCCTTAATACGTTCAAGAAATCAGGTTGTCCTACCATAAACATTTGTTTTTGGTGTAAGGTTGTTCTTTGAACAAAGGTTTGAATCAATTTTTCAATATTATTACGATTGAGATCTGCGATTGATTCAGTTATTTATTATTTTTATTCAACATTTTTTTGGCATAGTCCTATCCCCTGATGAGGGTCGAATATTGCATATTAGACCCTGTTATTACTTGATTTAACATACATGATAATGCTTAATGGGGTATTTTAATCGTGTTTTTTTATGTAGGATGCAATCAGGAGCGTGAACTGAAAAAGAGTACTACAAGCATGGATTTGACGCTCTGAAGTCACCAGAGCAAGGAACGGAGTCCAGAGGACTAACATTGAAGAATTTACATGCCAGGGATCTAAGAAAATCAAGCTGTTCACGTTAAAGAGGCCCGAAACTGGTCCAGAATGCAAGATCACATGGTTCCCTCTATCTGATTGGCTTGAAACTTTATACATGGGATTAGGGACATAAATTAACCATATATTTCAAATTTTAGCCCTCGGATCACTATGGAAGTTCCCCAACTGACAAATCAGCCCATAAACCGTTGATTCTGGGCCCACCTGATATCTGAAAATGCTTCAACTTCGGATTCAACACCTTACTTGAGGAGAAAAAATGAATTGATGGATTGGATTTCTCAGAAACATCGTCATGGACCCCACATGTACAGAGTGTGCATAGAGCACATCTGCAATCGCGGTGCACCGCACCTTCACTTTGGTCAAATGGACCTTTGACCCGCGTCTTCTCCAGAAATGGCAATTGTCGTTTTCAGCCCGCGGAAATGAACGTCCGCTGGCCTTTTTGCGATCAGTTGTGGGGGCCACCTATAGTCCGTACGGACGATCTGTACCGTCCACCGTGAAGAGGGGCACAAATACTTCAAAATCATGCTGATACTTTACACCCATGCGTGCACACGTGTGCGGTACAGAGGCCACAAACGGACTACCCTGCAACATTCAAAACTGATCTTTTTGTGATTTCTTCTCTGTGCAGCGTCAATGGACATTCAAAACCACCCATTTTTTACTGAAATTTCATCCTGAATCCAATGGACGGGGTGGATTTTCTAGAAAATACTTCTGTGGGGTCCACCGATTACGACAGCGAAAGGGTGCGAAAGGGTTCGCACATATTAGGAAATCCGGTTTTCCAGGCGATTGTGGGCCACCATCTTTGATCATATGGTAGATCTGAACTGTCCATCATGTAGAGGACCTAAGAAAGTCCTAAGGGGCGATGTTTGTTTGGAATTTAAACGAAGAAAGTTTCATGTTTCGAGGCCCTGAACTTGGCTGCGAAAAGGCTTTCACTGCACATGCGACAGCTTTCCAAATCCGATATACACCACTCCAACCACTCCATCAGCTATAAAAAGAGTTGTAAAACGTGGATAAAGAAGCATCCATAGCTGGGGAGAGCGGATCGAGAGCTGGGAGCTAGATCAAGTGAGAAGAAAGAGAAGAAAGAGAGAGAGAGAGAGAGAGAGAGAGAGAGAGAGAGAGAGAGAGAGATAGAGAGAGGAAGAAAGAAGGGAAAGATGTTCTTATTGTTTAAATTGTATTTTTCCTACTTTCTAATTGATCTCATGGATAGCTAATTCCCTTAGCTAGGGCTGAGATGAAGCCCCTAATTTGAATGACTTTTGTTATATGTTGATTTCATCCTGAATTTAATTGATTTGTTTCTTTCCCTAAGTGGGCTTGATTAATTTGAATTTTGTACTTCTCCATCTATGAACTTGACCAAAGTATATATATGGATGTTGTTTGGATGCTTATTCTAGGTGCTTGTGGCTGATCATGAACAGGTTTCCTATAGAGGAAGAAACAGGGTGCTTTAATGAACCATACATTCCATGTGCCCGACCAAGGACATGGGATATGTTATTCATGGCATTGCTTAAAGGAATTAGACATTCTCTATGCCCGATTAAGGACACAAATTGTGCTTTCTCTATATAAGTTGTATCAATCTAAATTAGGGTGAATCAACAGATAAAACAAGGGATAGGATA
The DNA here is from genome assembly GCA_030180095.1 of Magnolia changhungtana. Classification (NCBI taxonomy): domain Eukaryota; kingdom Viridiplantae; phylum Streptophyta; class Magnoliopsida; order Magnoliales; family Magnoliaceae; genus Magnolia; species Magnolia changhungtana. The sequence goes on along the minus strand of JASAUF010000384.1, from coordinate 1,360,820 downwards.
ATTAGGGGTGGATTCGAAAGTCCTAGTGCTCTCTCTGATTGAATTTTTCTTCCCTGTTCTCAATTGTTTTTTTTTATAGAATTGTGCTTAGTAGTTTGCTCTATTATTTGTTGAATTAGTTAAGGAGAATTATAGATTTGAATTGTGACGACCAGTCCTCGTGGAAATGATCTCGTAATACGTACCATATCTACATCTGATTCGTAAACTTGCGAGTTTAAAAATCATTTAAATCATGTTGGTTTAAATAAAACATCAAGTTTTTGGCGCCATTGCCGGGGGCTGTTTCGATCCTGATTGGATTTAAGATTCTCTCTTATCATAATTCATAGTCTTAGGATTTTACTAACTTTATATTAGAGTTTTTGTTTAGAAACTAACCTATTTCCTATTTTGTAGGGTCCTGAATAAACTTCTAATTTGGTAATCCCTTTCTAAATTCTTTACTTTTTCTAATTTCTATTTTTAGAATTAGGGTTTTATTTTTTTTTGAAATTTTTTTTTTTCTAATTTTAGATTTAGATTCTTCTTTCAAGTAACTTTCTATTTCTAGTTTTAGAAATTCTTCCCTTTTTAGAAACTAACTTAGCTTGTTATTTCTAAGATTAGAAACTTTCTTTTTTTTTTTTTAGAAATTAACCGTTGCTTAGGATTTTTCTATCATTATTTTAGGAAACTTAATTTGTTTTTGTTTTTATTTATAGGAATTGAGGAAGGAAGCTACTAAGTGAAGGAGGAGCTTCTTAAATCTTCTGACATCAATCATCTCCTTTTCCGGGTTCTTTCTTCCCATTCTTATTTACATAGTTTTAACTTGTTTTAGAATCTCATAGTTTCTAGTTCTAGTTTTATTTCTCTTAGGTTGCTTCTTAGTTTAGTTTTCTTTCTTACATTGCAATAACATAGTTTATGCTAGGACGTAGATCTCTGAATATAGAACTAGCACCTTTTGATCCTGAAATAGAAAGAACACTTCGTGGAAGATTGAGAAATAATCCTGTTGAAATGGCGAATGAGAATGAAGTTAAAGCTCTCAGAGATTATTCAGCTCCTATCCAATTTAATGCGCCTTCATGCATAGTGTTGCCAGCCACTACGGCAACACACTTTGAACTTAAACCTGGAGTCATACAATTGTTGCCATCCTTTTATGGGTTGGACAAGGAGGACCCATATCATCATGTGAAAGAATTCCTAGACATTTGCTCCACCTTTAAGTTCCAAAACTTCTCAGACGATTCAATCCGCCTACGCCTGTTTCCTTTTTCTTTGAAGGATAAGGTGAAAGCATGGTTGAATTCTCTAGAAGTTGGATCTATCGCTACATGGGACCAACTGTCTAAGAAGTTCTTAAACAAGTTCTTCCCCGTTCACAAAACTAATGCCCTCCGTAAAGAAATCACTAATTTCACACAAAAAGAGGGTGAGCACTTTCATGAATGTTGGGAAAGATGGAAGGACTTACTTCTTAAATGTCCACACCATGGTTTTGAAAAGTGGCAACAGGTTCAATACTTCTATGACGGTTTGACACCCCAGAACCGTCGCATGGTTGATGCCACCAGTAGAGGGTCATTCATGACCAAAAGTGATGTTGAAGCGTGGAATTTCTTTGAAACCTTGAGTGAAAATTCCCAGCAATGGGACTATTCAAATAGAGGTGACAGAAGTCCCCAACCACAGAAGAGAGGTGGTATATATGAGATAGGAGTCACGCCAGATCTCTATGCCAAGATTGATGGCCTGACAAAGAAGGTTGATGCTCTGATGTTGCATAATGGACCTCCACAAACAGCTCAAGTTGAGGCATGTGCTATATGTTCTAGTCCTGCCCATCCTATGCAGTCTTGTCCATCTGGTGCAGCATCCCCAGAACTTCTTTCTGAACAAGTACATGCAATGAATACTTTTCAAAGACCTGGGAATAATCCTTACTTAGAAACTTACAACCCAGGTTGGGCTAAACATTCAAATTTCTCTTGGGCAAAAGGACCACAACAAGGAGGACCATCTAAAAATCCTCCCATGCAACCTTACCCTTAAGCTGGGAATCAACAACTTCAACAGTTTCTGCAATATCAACAAGTCCCTTCACAATCAAGGAAACCATCTCTTGAGGATACACTCAATCTTTTTATGCAGAGTTCTCTCCAATTCCAAAAAGACACCCAACAAACCTTACTAGCCAACCAGCAAAGCTTACATGCAAATGCGCAATCCATTGCCAAGCTGGAAGTACAAATGGGTCAACTAGCTACCACATTGAGTGAGAGAGAGAAGGGCAAGTTCCCTAGCCAACCTATGGCTAATCCAAAGGACAGTATGAGATTGGCTCTAATTCCAACCAAGGGCAATATCATGAGCAGGCCAAATCGATCACTACCCTTAGGTTAGGCAAACAGATTAACAATAGAATAGAGATACCTAGGGATGAATCAAATTCCAAAACGGAAGATCAAGATGAAGGAGAGAGACACACTAATGCATCCAAAGTCCAAAAGCTCTCTGACTCTCCAAGAGCCACTAATGTGCCACCCTATGTGCCCAAAGCACCCTTTCCTCAACGTCTGGCACCAATGAAGAAAGAAACAACTTTGATGAAATCCTGGATGTGTTTAAAAAAGTGCAAGTCGACATCCCGTTGCTTGACGCTATCAAGCAAGTCTCTGCTTATGCTAAGTTTCTTAAAGATTTATGCACTCAAAAGCGTAAGCAGAATGTTCATAAGAAAGTCTTCCTTGCAGAGCAACTCAGCTCCATGATTCAATATAACACCCCTCCTAAATTTAGGGATCCAGGAGCTCCCACCATTTCTTGCATCATAGGAGACCATAAGATCGGGAAGGCATTACTTGATTTAGGGGCAAGCATAAATTTGTTACCATATTCAGTTTATGAGCAGTTAGGACTTGGTGAGTTGAAACCGACTAAAACAACATTACAACTAGCTGATAGATCTATCAAAGTGCCCCGGGGTGTTATTAAAGATGTGTTAATCCAGGTTGATAAATTTTATTTTCCAGTGGATTTCATAGTTATAGATACTCAGCCTATCCAGAATCCTTATAGTCAGATCCCGGTCATCTTGGGTCGTCCATTTTTGGCCACATCTAATGCTATTATAAATTGCAGGAATGGAGTTATGAAGTTGTCCTTTAGTAACATGAATATTAAACTCAATGTCTTTAATGCTGGACAACAATCCGCAGATTTGGACGACATATTTGAAGCGGACATGATTGAGAGTCTAGTGCAGGACTCCTTCCGTAAATCTTTTGAAGATCCACTTGAGACCTGCTTAGCACAATATGGCATGAATTTTGACATAGATAGTCCCATCCACGAAGTCAATGCACTGCTCGACTCTACTCCTATATTGGAGACTGAAAAATGGAGAGCAAAAGTGGAACCTCTTCATCCCTCTGAGTCTAAACTAGTCCCATGTATTGAGAAGTCAACTGCACCTAATCCTGGCATTAAACAATTACCTAAAAATCTCAAGTATGCATTGTTAGGTCCCTCTGAGACTCTGCCTGACAGCACAGTTTCTAACTCTGAGAAGGCAAAAGAGAGCAGGTTGCTTAATGTTCTTAGAGCATATAAGGTAGCAATTAAACAGAAGATAGCGGAAATACGGGGAGTATGCCCCACTGTATGTATGGATCATGCTGCGGAAATGTCACGTGAAATGCAAAGGAAGTATGATCCTAACATGGAAGAAGTCGTTCGAGCAGAAGTCCTTAAATTATTTGACGATAGTATCAGTTACCTCATTTCAGATAGCACAGTTCATGGGAACTCACATTACTTGTCTGGGATTGGTTAATCAAGGTAATTTCTTTGGCGGACCCTAGTTATAAAGATTAGTTAATTCATGGTCCGTTCTTGTCTGGTTGAAGATGTTAAACTTAACGCTCCTGGGAGGCAACCCAGCCTTTTATTTTATTGCTTTTTCCTAGTTATTTACTTCAATGTTTGTGGGTAACATTACTGCAAACTCTCACAAGACTACAACTCGTCCACTAAGGGTAACCTAGGGGTTTAAAGGCTTATTGCATATGTTAAATGCAATCGAGAACACCTGCGAAAGTAGTATAGGTAGGATCTTCCTTTTTGCATTTTATTTTTGTCATTTTACTTTTGTTGATCTCTCTCTTGTGCTGACTTGCTTTTACGTTGATTTTTTTTTTGGGAAAGCCTCTTGATTCTCCGGTCAGGTACTATCTTTCAATCACTCCTCTTTTATTTTTGTTGTCCCATGTGCATTGCATGCTTATTTCTTTCAATCACTCCTGGTCTTGAGCAGAAATTGTGAAAATTTTTAAAATTTTTCTGAAATTTCTGATGAATTCAAAGTGATTTTGACGGATAGTCGAGAATATGGGTAACTTATGACTCTCGGATTCGGCCATCTGCTTGATTTCACAGTCAATTTTGAATTGATAATCCATTATTAGAAGTTGTAAACATTGATTGAGCCATGATTTCACATATTAGATCTCGCTTACACATTAAGTTTTCAGTTCGATATTAAATGATAACTTGGTAATCACTAAGCATGAAAGAACCAGCCTGAAAAAAAAAAAAATTCATTCAGTAAGAAGAAGAAAGAAAGGGTAAGTCACATAATCTTCACCATAGGTTTGCTCCCTATAAGTGTAGATTCGACCCCCATAGTTGACATATGAAAAAAAAAAGGTTAGGCGACAAGTTTTCACCATAGGTTTACTCCCTATAGGTGAGAATTTGATTCCCCTCATTGGCATTACTGTTCATAAAGAAAATCAAATGCTGGTAGACTGAAAAGTTAATCTGTTGGCATGTTTTGGTTGTCATGAATTTTGTTGTTAATTACTAATGATATCATGAAATTGACAATTGGATCTTTTAATGATTGTAAGCCAAGATTACACTATACACTCATGGAACTCAATGTTTAGAATTATTCTAATTAATGGATTAATATTTTGAGCTTGATTATGAAGTCTACTGTGAGCTTGATTCAAGGAGAAAATTCTACTCACCATTCATGAATCTTAGAATTCTCGCATCTCAACTATTTTTGTCACAAGTCGCTCAGGTTTATAGGAATTATCTTTTATTTCGAAAATTATTTTTCGCATGTTTTGCTCGGGACTAGCAAAACGCTGGTTGGGGGTTATGATGAGGGTCAAATATTACATATTAGACCCTGTTATTACTTGATTTGACATACATGATAATGCTTAATGGGGTATTTTAATCGTGTTTTTTATGTTGGATGCAATCAGGAGCGTGAACTGAAAAAGAGTACTACAAGCATGGATTTGACGCTCTGAAGTCACCAAAGCAAGGAACGGAGTCCAGAGGACTAACATTGAAGAATTTACATGCCAGGGATCTAAGAAAATCAAGCCGTTCACGTTAAAGAGGCCCGAAACTGGTCCAGAATGTAAGATCACATGGTTTCCTCGATCCGATTGGCTCGAAACTTTATACATGGTATTAGGGACATAAATTAACCATACATTTCAAATTTCAGCCCTCGGATCACTATGGAAGTGCCGCAACTGACAAATCAGCCCATAAACCATTGATTCTGGGCCCACCTGATATCTGAAAATGCTTCAACTTCGGATTCAATGCCTTACTTGAGGAGGAAAAATGAATGGATGGATTGGATTTCTCAGAAACATCGCCGTGGACCCCACATGTACAGAGTGTGCATAGAGCACATCTGTAATCGCGGTGCACCGCACCTTCACTTTGGTCAAACGGACCTTTGACCCGCGTCTTCTCCAGAAACGGCAATTGTCGTTTTCAGCCCGCGGAAACGAATGTCCGCTGGCCCTTTTGCGATCAGTTGTCGGGGCCACTTATAGTCCGTACGGACGATCTGTACCATCCACCGTGAAGAGGGGCACAAATACTTCAAAACCATGCTGATACTTTACACCCATGCGTGCACACGTGTGCGGTACAGAGGCCACAAACGGACTACCCTGCAACATTCAAAACTGATCTTTTTGTGATTTATTCTCTATGTCGCGTCAATGGACATTCAAAACCACCCATTTTTTACTGAAATTTTGTCCTGAATCCAATGGACGGGGTGGATTTTCCAGAAAATACTTCTGTGGGGCTCACCGATCACGACAGCGAAAGGGTGCGAAAGGTTTCGCACATATTAGGAAATCCGATTTTTCAGGCGGTTGTGGGCCACCATCTTTGATCATATGGTAGACCTGAACCGTCCATCATGTAGAGGACCCAAGAAAGTCCTAAGGGACAATGTTTGTTTGGAATTTGAATGAAGAAAGTGCCATGTTTCGAGGCCCCGAACTTGGCTGCGAAAAGGCTTTCGCTGCACGTGCGACAGCTTTCTAAATCCAATTTCCACCACTCCAGCTACTCCATCAGCTATAAAAAGAGTTGCAAAACATGGATAAAGAAGCATCCATAGCTGGGGAGAGCAGATCAAGAGCTGGGAGCTAGATCAAGTGAGAAGAATGAGAAGAAAGAAAAAGAGAAAGAGAGAGAGAGAGGAAGAAGGGAAAGATGTTCTTATTGTTTAAATTATATTTTTCCTACTTTCTAATTGATCTCATGGATAGCTAATTCCCTTAGCTAGGGCTGAGATGAAGCTCCTAATTTGAATGACTTTTGTTATTTGTTGATTCCATCCTGAATTTAATTGATTTGTTTCTTTCCCTAAGTGGGCTTGATTGATTTGAATTCTGTACTTCTCCATCTATGAACTTGACCAAAGTATATATATGGATGTTGTTTGGATGCTTATTCTAGGTGCTTGTGTCTGATCATGAACAGATTTCCTATAGAGGAAGAAACAGGGTGCTTTAATGAACTGTACATTCCATGTGCCCGACCAAGGACATGGGATATGTTATTCATGGCATTACTTAAAGGAATTAGACATTCTGTATGCCCGATTAAGGACACAGATTGTGCTTTCTCTATATAAGTTGTATCAATCTAAATTAGGGTAAATCAACAGATAAAACAAGGGATAGGATAATTAGGGGTGGATTCGAAAGTCTTAGTGCTCTCTCTGATTGAATTTTTCTTCCCTGTTCTCAATTGTTTTTTTTTTTTAGAATTGTGCTTAGTAGTTCGCTCTATTATTTGTTGAATTAGTTAAGGAGAATTATAGATTCGAATTGTGACGACCAGTCCTCGTGGGAACGATCTCGTAATACGTACCATATCTACATCTGATTCGTATACTTGCAAGTTTAAAAATCATTTAAATCATGTTGGTTTAAATAAAACATCATCCCCCCCCTCCCCCACCCCTCTAGGACTGAGAGCTCACCCTTTTCAAGTGGTATCAGAGCTAAGTTGCTCATTTACTTGGATTTATTTCCTGAGCTTATCGATCTAGAGCTTTCATTATGTCAGATTTCGATAACATGTCTATTACTAGGCCACCATCCTTTGATGGCTCAAACTATGCTTATTGGAAAGACAGAATGAGGATTTTCTTGAAATCCATTGATGAAAGAGTGTGGCAAGCCACGGTAACCAAATGGAAACCACTGGTGTCTGGCGTTCTAGGCAGTGATGGAACCAAGTCCATTAAAGAAACGCCTTTTTATTTATGGACCATACCTCAGGAAAAATGAGAGCAGTGCAAATACAAAGGCCTTAAATGCCATTACTTACGCTCTATCACCTAATGAATTCAAAAGAATTATATCATGTGATACAACTAAGCAAGCATGAGACAGCCTTGAAATGACATATGAAGGAACAACTGTCATGCCCCGAACTCGGAAATCAGTCTCACAAATTTCTCAATCGCCGAATCCGACGCCGACAGCCACCGTAGTACCCAATTTTAGGCTCCCAGCACCCATATACCAGATTTTGATCCTGGGATCCTACAAGGAGGATTTTCAATATAAATTAGTTTCATAATAAGCATAACCCACAAACAACCTAAAACATCACCACATATCCACTATGAATGAAAACTTGAGTACAAAGTGAAAAAGGAAATATAAATGATAATAATAACAAAAACTCCAGAAGCTCTGTAGCACGCTCCTAGCTCCTGCTCAGTTACAGCCTAGTGTCACCTGCACGCATCAATCATGCATAAAGTTATAGAAAGCTTAGAGTGTGGTGTAAGTGTATGCACAAGGTAAGTGTCAAGTATACAATATCAGAGTAATGCGGAATCATGTTGATAAGTCTTAAATACTATCAGCCGTACCAAGGCTACGCGATTCAAGGCATGAATGCTATTGGAGACACTAAGGCCATGCGATGCAAGGCCTACATAACCAATGTCATATGCAAGATGCAGCTCAAGCATACCAATCCTCATCTGAATCCACATATCAATCCAGTTCATCTCTGGAGCATCATATATCAATACGGTTCTCTCTAGATAATCACTGGGGTCTAGTACACTATACACCAGATTGTTGCCCCACACTAGATGTACAACCATGCAAGCGGAAGAGACCTCACTACCCGCCTGACTAATAGTTTGCCAATATCTACCCGGCACATCAGTAGCAGACCTATTTACGAGCCAGTCAGACTCATCCTAGTATTGCCCCCTACCCTCAGGCAGGTAAGGCCACACCCCCTTCCAAATGACACAGTGGGAGACGCGGCCTCCTAGTATTCGACCCTCATGCACACATACATCTACTCAGTCTACACATTAGAGTATTCTCCTGGTACCATACGGGTTTGAGGACTTTCACCCTCGGACATCTATGGCGCTCCCATGCTTTTACAAGTATTTCCATATCTAATCTTGTCATCCACGCTATACCTGTGGAGGCTACAACCCTGATGTCACTAGGGCGTACAGTAATCATAACACTCAATGCAAGATGCATGAGTCACACAAACCAGTCATGCATCAATCATGCACATACCATGTGCTCATGTGGGACAACTTTGCCTATCAGGGAGTCCCATAAACAACCTGCCCAATGGTAAATGCAATAATCAACCACATCTCATAACAAGCATACAGATGATGCCCATGGGCATGTATCATGAAGCTATACTAAGCATACTCATATGATGATGTTGTACTCTCCTCATATCAAGGTTTGGTCTAGGTGGCCTACCTATATTCCTAAGGATCCAGAACGGGCTTCCTTCTTCATACTATCATATAGCCTGCTAGATTCCCTAGGGGGGCCAAATAAGTCCTAGATGGACTCCAAGATTAAAATAATCCTACTAACAACTAATGGGGGGCCCAATATTTTGGGTTAGCCCAATATGAATAGATGGATCATGCAAATATCAATGGGACCCAATGATTTGGGTCAACCCATTTAGAGAATGATGAGAATGGGCCTAACAATGGGCCTAAGGGAAGGTCATAATGTGGACATTTAACCATTATTGCCCATACAATGTGGACATTTAACCAACATTGCTCCCAAGGAGTGGCCCACATAGAGCTAAACATATAGCGGGGATCATGGCCTCACCCAAGGGCCTCATATACATCACAATGGTCATAATGTGGACATTTAACCATTATTGCCCATACAATGTGGACATTTAACCAACATTGCTCCCAAGGAGTGGCCCACATAAAGCCAAACATATAGTGGGGCTCATGGCCTCACAGAAGAGCCTCATATACATCACAATGGGCCTCACACAAGGGCCTATTATACATCACAATGGGCCTCACACAAGGGCCTAATATACATCATAATGGGCCTCACATAAGGGCCTAATGAAACAACCTATAGCCCTCATAATGGCTGAAAAATAAATGGGCTTCACACATATTATCTCATACATCAATATTGGACCTCTTGGGTCAACCCATAGCCCACATACATCAAGGTGCTACATGGGGCAACCCAAAGCCCAAAAAAAAAAAATATGCTGAGGTAGGCTATGTCTAGCACATCCAACATGTTGGGCCTCTTTGGACAGCCCATAGGCTCCAAAAATATAGTTGGGCCAAGTGTACAATATACTCAACATAATGGTTTACAAATTAGCCCATATAGTCCACCATAATGGATAGATAACACCTCACTATAGGAATTCTAAGGCTGGATATTCAGCCCATCTGGCCCATAAACATCTAAAAAATCTCGGCAATCTGTGTAACGCCCTGAAAATCGAGGGTCGAGTAGCAACTCAACTCCCAAGTTCCAAAACATTACTTATGCAACATATATGCTTATGATTGAATGTTGTCCGTGTTAGTGCGTTAATCATGAGTGGGATTACACCAAAACAGTAATTCATACTCCAGATCAATTTATACAACATGAGCGGAAGACTAAAAGATATATACATGTACATGTATGAGTCAAAAATCTACGATCGGTCTCCAGAGTATAAATACATCACTGAGTCACCATATACATGTAATAGTTTTAAAATCAAAATGTCAAAAACATAGTTCAACTACAATGTTAAACCCTGTAGCCCCGTCGATCCAGACGGCCTAAGCGAAGCCGTCGGAGAACTGCAAATAAGAGAACTTGTCTTGATCATCATAGTAGTCAAGCTCTGCCTCAGGGATCATGTCATCATCTGAAATCAAGATAGGGTTTGGTTGGTGTTTAAAACACCATCCCATAACGTGGGAGTGAGTGATCAACTCAATGGAACTATACAGCAAAGGTTAACATGTTATCAATTCAGTCAAGCAGTAATGATAAAGCAGTAAAATCAAACATTCCTAAATACTCTTATTAATGCAAGAATGATATGAACAATGATGCATGCCCTTGCCTACACTCCCTCATGCGACACCATCTTATGGTCGCGACATGCTTTCTTCCCTCTGTGCTCTTCAACCCGGGGCACATGCAGTGCGATGTTATGAATGTGATTACCGAGTTCTTATTAGGCCTTTTCATACAGCAGGATTAGGAAACTAAGGTACCTCCCTTATGTCATTTCCCAAACAATGATCCATTATAGGGTTGTCAGTCCTAGAAAATCTCATACGATGTTGCGGTTCTAGGTCGCTGCAAAGGGCTCGTCACCAAATTAGTGCAGGCCTAGTTTATACTCCGGTTGCTACGGAAGGGTCGTCGCCTCCACGTAGACTCAGAGTATGCTCGAGGTCACTACAAAGGGCTCGTCACCAAATTAGTGTAGGCCGCCAGCTCGAATACAGTGTCCCATACCGCCGTATTTGGCTTACAAGGCGATGTTGCTCACTGGTCACTATGGGGAGGCTCGTCGCCCCAGTGTAGGCTGACAGCTCGACCACGGTGTCCCATACCACCATGTCTGGCTCATGAGTCTTAGCGGATCGAGGTACCAAGGTTAAACGGGATTTCACTGGTGAGTTTGGTACCTTAGGTTCAAGTAATAGTGTCCATATATGGTGAACATACATCGGGCACGTCGGGTTACTTGACGAGCTCGACTAGTACGAGCGCACCTAAAGTTGATCGACATGAAGTGCATAAGCTCTCCGTGTGGCCTAACCACTGCTGATAACTTTAGTACGACTCGGGTTTGTCAAACACGTTCTAAGTGGCGAATGAATCTCAGCCACGACCTCAAGCCTGTTACCAATTGCCTGGACTATAACATATCCCCAATCACATTTAATCCTTAACCAGAAATCATGTGGAGTAGTCAAAGCAGAATTAACAAAGTAATTCAAACATATTAACAAGCATGTTATAAAGCACAATGTAAGTAGGAAATACAAACACATACAATTCATAAGTAAGCAATTAAACTAAACAATTTACATGGAGGAAATCATACACATCTCTAAGGTAGTTGAGAATCCTATCTCAACACCCACCTAAAGCACTATCTCCTAAGTACTTACTCATACAAGCATTTTTACAAACACTTAGATTACACTTATTAACATATATAACGTATATTGGCCAAAACATGTATTAGGGCGAATCCTTTCACCCAGAAGTTGATACACATGCATCTAACATACATAGACAACAATTAATCATGGTAAGCACAAATCCGAATTTCATACGTATTCAGTATTTTCTATAAATACAAGGAATACAGTATATTCAACCTAGTTAACGTATAACTAAAAAATGAAACGGACATCACTTTATGCATGTGAAATAGCATCCACGTCAGTAATATATCATTAACCGACATTGAAAGCTTTAAAAACCATAACCTATACATCTATAGTCCACACCTTACACCATAGAAGCGTAACGAATTCGACAGAAACTCCAAGTCTTTGTCAATGATGGAATGAAAACCTATAGCACGAGTTGAGTCAGCTATTTCGTAACTAGCGACAATTGAAACCCTAGAACAGATTAGGGTTAGGTTTTCTTACCTAAAAACGAAGTCAGAATCGCTAGAATAGCGATTTGGTAGTGATGGATAGGCACGTAGAATAGCAGGGATTGAATCCCAGGAGCGACTCCAACTTCTCTCACACTTTCCCTCTCTTTACTCTCTCTCTCCTAAGTTTTTCTCAAACTCATATAGAATGAATGAGAGAGGGTTTAAGGTCCTTATATAGGCCTAAAACTGATGAAAATGGCCTCAGGGCCAAGGTATACTTAGGTTATAGCCAAAGGACATCTGTTTCAGCTCAACGGAGTACTTCCAGAGCCCCCCTTGAGCCTAAGGTCGGACTTAAGCTCCCTGACCATGGATCTAGGTCAAGTTAAGTTTTCAGTTCGATCAAATTTACAGATCGACCACGGCGGACCAGTTTCCGTTCAACGATCACCGAAACTCGATCAGGACCACAAGTACACTGCCATGTATGGGAAATTTCTCATAATCTGAGGGTGTATTTGGGTCAGATTCTGATGGTCTGAATCCTTATATTCGTCCTGCAAGTGACAAGTCTCAAATTACCTAAATTTAAATTTTTATTTCTAAAATATCCACGCTTCTCACATACTTCACTCTGGGCTCAAGCGAATAGCTTCGGAACATAATCTGGATTTGATTTTCGAGGTGGTTTTCAAGTCCAGCAAGGTGGTCTTAATTATATAATTTCATAGTAATTGGACTTTCGACGTGCGGTCCAGATTCGATATGGAGTTTCAATGTGCTTCCGAGAGCAACTGGGTAATGAGATTGATCCTAGATTTTAGGGTAACCTAGCATCAATGATACTACAAGTTTTGGGTCTTGCAAATTGTATTTAAATCGATTAGTGCTAATTTTATAGATAAACCAGTTTAACACTTAGTTAATTTCATCTAATTTCTAAAGGATTTGGTCCTGAGTGATTTCTGCCTGAGGTGGTACTTGGGTCTTTGTACGAAATTTTCCTAGTCGTTACAATTTGGCCCTTATACAATCAGATGAAAGGTAGGCCTAACAAGGCATTAAAGGGGCCCAAATTTTGTTCAACATGGTGGTGTATATCATACAAGGAGGTGGGCCTGCTGCTGGACTTTTGGGCCAGTAGCAGTCCAGTCAATCTGGATGTTCAAGGGCCGGACGGCTGAGGATAAAACATGCATCAAATGGGTCCCATGTCCATGGGGCTGGACGGCGTAGACAACACATCAAGGTGGGCCTCACGTCCAAGGGACAGACGACGTAGATATAACACTTACATTATGGTAGGGGCCCACTGTCCAAGGGTCTGGACGGTGATCCAGATGGGCCGCTGGCCCTGCTAGGCTGGCTGGACGGGTAATATGGAAGGCACATACATCAGGTGGGGTCCACACGTGTGTGGCCTACCATTCAATCAAGCCAATATTTATGTTTTTCCTACCCAAAATCGACTGTCCAAGCGGGACAGCCCTACTAGACGGTCAGCATGGTTGGGCCCACATATTGTAACGTCTCAAAAAAATCCATACAAAGACCCGAGTACCACCTCAGGCAGAAATCCTTATGGACTGTATTCTGTAGAAATTTAGGCGAAAATTAATTAAGTACTAAACTAAATTAATCAGTGGATTTAGTTTGAACCACTATTTACGCAAATGCCAAGACCCAAAACCATCAAAATTGATAACTCAACACTACTTGAAAACCTAGGAGAAATCCCATGATCCTGTCACTCTTGGGAATACATTGAAACTCCGTATCGGACCTAGACCGCATGTCGAAAGTCCGATGACCACAAAACTATAGGATTATGTCCGTCTTACTAGGCTTGACAACCATCACGGGAATCGAGCCCAGATAGTATCCAGAAACGCATAACTTGAGCCCTGAGTAAAGTGTGTGAGAAACACAAATATCTTTAAAAAATGTATTGAAACTTAAGTGAATTGGGTCATTCACTTATGTGCAAAATTGATGATTTCAGACCATTAGTTTCTGACCAAACTTCACCCATGGATAAGGAAAATTTTGTTGCACGAATCTGTATACTTGTGGCCCCGATCGAGTAAGCATGACTGTTGATCTAACACAGGTCCACGGCCGATCGGCCTATCCAATCGCACTGAAATTACATCCTGGCATAGATCCATTGTTAGGAAACTTACTCTATGACGTAGGTGAGTAATGGACCTCTCGATGAGCCCCGTTTGCCTGAAACAAACACCCTTTGGTTATAAATTAAGTATACCATGGTCCTAGGGCCATTTACATCAGTTCTGGGCCTATATAAAGCCCTTTAACCACCCCATCTCTCCCTCATACGAATTTGCTCCAAACCCTAGGAGAGAGAAGCGAGAAAAGAAGGGAAAAGAGTGAGGAGAGAAGAGAAAGTTTGGGAGATTATCGCTCTGATTCTTTCCCACGACTCCATACACTAAATCGCCTTCCTATTACGTTCCACGATCCATCTCAACTACGATTTGGGTAAGAAATCCAAACCTTAACACTGTAGTTAAGATCTAGAATAGTCGTTTGTCACCTAGCTAACAAATTGCACCATTTAGGTACCCGACGTTCTAATTCAGGAACATGGAATTCGAGCTAAGCCTAAATCGAGAAATCCGATAGAAGGTGCGGACTATAAATGTTTAGGTTATGGTTTTCAATGCTTTCAATGTCAGCTAATGATTTATTTCTGACTTGATTGCTACCATATTGTCTTAGATACGATGTTTTCGATATATTATACATGTGTGAATTATGTTGAATACAAGATGCATCCCATGTGTTTGTTAAAATGTTTGAATGAACATGCAATCGTGATTTGTGCTTACCATGACTGCTAATCTAGGATTCATGTTTGTCGTATGTATGATGATCTCCTCATGTAAGGAATTGTCATAATATATGTTGTAACTAATCTAGTCTATGTAATTGGTGAAGCGTAACTTAGGTGTTTGATAAAATGTCTGAATGAGAAAATGTTGATGAAGTGTATTTATTCGGTGTATTAAGATAGGATTCTCAATTACCTTAATCATATGTATAATTTCTTCCATGTAATCATATTTGCCACTACGCAATGTATGGATAAAATGCAAGTGTTGGTGACATGTTCAATGTGTTTGGTGAAATGGTCAAATGAGAGATTTGTTTGGACTGACTGCCAAATGCTGGAATTATTGTCATATGTGTTTACTTGATTACATCTGAGTAGGATTGGGGCTACACTATAGTCCAGGCAATCGGTAACAGCCCCCATTTAGGTGGTCGAATTAATCTCGCCACCTCAGATATATTCGATGAATCCATGTCGCACAAAGATTATCGACAATGGTTAGGTCACGAGGGGTGCTTATGCACACCATGTCGATTAAGTCGGCATGTACTCATACCAATCGAACTTGTCTAATAAACCGATTGGCCTAATGTGTGTTTACCATATACGAACACCACTACCTGAATCTAAGGTACTCCCTCCGATGTAAAGGCCCTCCTTAACTATGATACTACGATCTACCAAGACTCATGAGCCAAGCATGGTGGTATGGGACACCGTGTTCGAGCTGTAGGCCTATGCCGAGGTGATCAGCCACCCCGTAGTGACCAGTGAGCAAACTCAGACTCGTGAACTGAGCATGATAGTACAGGACACCGTGTTCGAGATGTCGACCTAGCCGAGGTGATTAGCAACCCCATAGTGTCCGTGAGCACAAAATTATGAACTTTCCTATGTACTGCTTTTAATCAGGAATGATGACCCCACAACTTTCCTATCGTATGTGCTTGACTAGGAGTGATGAACCTAGATGGATCCTTCAGTCCGGGTCAATGATATAAAGGGAGGTACCCTAGCTTCTTAAATCTGTTGTATGAATAAACTTAATTAATTATTGGGCTAACATGACCATGCATAGCACTACATTAGTTAGGACGTGCTTTAAAGGTGTAGAAGTGGCACAAGAGGTCGTGGTGTCAGCATCACTTGTTGAGGGAGCTTCTGATGTGAGGGAATGCATCATTAGTTGCACTCCATTCCCATATTAACAAGAGTAGCTAAGAAATGATTGTTGTGTTGCTTTATCATTACTGCTTGATTGGATTGATAACATGTTAACCTTTGCCTTATAGTACCACTGAGTTGATTAGTCACTCCCACTCTGGGACGGTGTTTTAAAACACCAACCAGACACTGGTTTAGATGCAGATGATGATGAGGTTTACGTAACGGAGCAGGATTTCGTGTACGAGGAGTTCTCCTACTGTCAGCTTTCTGGCGGGTCCACGTAGATCTTGAGCTGACTCGTCGGGATGCTGGGATGTTGGGATACTTGTTTAGTTGGACATCTTACATTTTCCCATTTTTTATATTTTGAAACAAATTTTGTATATATTAAACCCTGTTACACCATCATACTCTGGAAGTTGTGAATTGCTTACTTATTCAAATACTTATACGTCGGACTTCCGTTTACTTAATTGCATTATCTCTGGAATATGATATACTGTTTTAGTATAATCTCACTCATGTTAATGCATTGGTATGGACGACATATAAACATCATTCTCCATGTTGCATAAGTGGTGTGCTGAATCTCAGGAGTAGAGCTTTACTCGACTCTCAAAATTCAGGGCGTTACACATATGGATGGCTAGGATATAAAATACATAGATTAGGGGGGGGGGGCCTAGTGCTAATGATCATCAAGGTGGGGTCCACATGCATCATCCCAACACATAAATCTCAGGTAAACTCAAGGTAAAACCCCTCTATAAACATCAAATGGGCCTAGAGAAAAATCTGGACTGTAACATGTTGTTGTCCAATTCTAAGCCTAAAGCTTGCTGGACAAAAAAAAAACACTATGTACATAAAGATTGGACCACTTAGATGGGCCCCACACACTTAGACCAAGGTCCACATGCATTAGACCTTTGTATGTTAGACAGGGCAACAAAGTGGGTCGGCCTGCATCCAGAAAATTGGACAGCAGGGGCGTCCCACCATGTTGGACGGTCTGGATGTACTGAGCACATCAGATGGGCCATGATCATCAGGAAAAATAGGAGATGTAGGGGGGAGGGAGAGAGAGAGAGAGAGAGAGAGAGAGAGAGAGAGAGAGAGGAGGGACTCCGCCACTATGAGTCCCTCACATGATCTACACCATACATTCACATATGGGTCCCATGCATGCATGGTCCCAATATATAATATATTATATATATATATATATATATATATATATATATATAATTGACGTGGGGATACCATTTCAACCATGCAAATCAGGGGTCTAGATGACCCTTAAAGATATGGATTGAAGTAAAAACCATCATGGTGGTGTCCATGGAGAATGGTCCCACCATGGCTCATGCATGCAACAAGATGGGCCAAGGGCCACATCTAGGGGATCATGGAGTATCTCTACCATGGATTGGTGGGTCCTTCAAGTCCCCTTGCAAAGAAAAGAAAGAGATCTAAGGAAGAGAGTAAGATCTAACTATAGAGAGCACCCACCTTCAAATCTCAAGCTCCTTCTTCCACCAATGGGATCCTAGTGGGCCAAAGAAGATGTTTTAATGGTTGAGATTGTCTTTGGAAGGTTGGATGAGGGGGTATAGGAACATGCAAGGGGCTGGTTTTTGGGATAGCTTGGGACGTCCAAGCACTTGCAACAATGGAGAATGAAAGAGGGAAAGAGAGAGATGAATGAGAGAGAGAGAGTTAGTGGGGTAGGGGAGTAGGGTAGCTAGCCTCTCTCTCCTAGCTATGTAGGATAGGGTGTAAGAGAAGCATGGGGCTAGCACTCATAGGGGTGTAAGAGGCATGGGGTCTATGGGGCTAAGATGATGTCATCCTACCTAGGCTAGCTAGGGTGACATCACCCACATGATTGCCTAGGGAAATGGGCATGGACACCATGGGTCCTACAATGTATGATCAATGGTTAGGATAATGCAAGGGCCAGATCTCAATATCTAGACATCGGATTGACGCACAAGACGCGACGTTGGAACCGCGACGACAAAGCAGTCGCAATGGCATAGGACTCAGGTTGAGTTAACTTAGGTTTATAGGATGTGACTTAGGGTCGTTTGTAAATGCTATCTATGGGTCGCGGGTTGCTGAAATTTGACAAGGTGGATCGCATGATCCTAAGAAATAAAATGGTCACTAGGACACAGGCCTGACAACAACTATTGTCAAGGAATCTAAAGTCCAAATCCTCACTATAAGGTTTGAGGAAATTCGTATGGAATAAAATGAAACATTCATGGATTTCTATATGAAATTAAATGACATAGTGAATTCCATGTGGGGTCTAGGAGATGGAATCCCAGAAAGCAAGGTTTGTGCTAAGATATTGCGATCACTTCTTGAGAGGTTTAATTCCAAAGTTACTGCCATTCAGGAACTGAGAGATAAATCAAATGAAGGTTGAGGAGTTAGTTGGTTCACTTCAAACCTATAGTTAAATTTTAAAGCTCCCAAAGGTAAGTCCATAGCTCTTAAATCATCCAAATCTATTTCAAAAGATAGTGATATTAATTTTGATTTTGAAAACTTAAGGAATGATATGGCTTTACTTGCTAAAAAGTTTTATAGGATTTTTAAAAGTAAGAAAAGAGTAGATTTTCAAAAACCCTCTGAGAAGAGAAAGGGAAAATCTAAAAGTTGGAATCTTTAAAAGACCGTCAGTGTTTCAATTGCCATGAATATGGCCATTTAGCAAATAAGTGTCCAAAAAGGGACAAGCCAACAAGAATAGGCATGCTAGCCACTTGGGATGAATCGTCTAGCTCTGAAGTTTCTTCTGAGTCAGATGAATCAGAACAAGAAACTTCAAATGAAGTAAAGACTCTAATGACTATAGCTAGAGTCACCTCCTCGGCTAGTTGTGATTCATCTGATTATGAGTATCTCAGGAGTGACCCTGAAAATGAAAATGAATAAGATCTTTAGGATGCCTATAATGCCATATACAGGGAAAGTTGTAAGATTGTTGTCAAATTAAAGCTTCAAAAAGAAAAATTCTTTAAATTAAAAGAAGAACTTGAAAATTTTGTTTTGGAAAAATCACATCTTTCTGATTGTTATGAAAAAACTAAATGTCATTTAAGTTTCAAAACTTCTAAACTTGAAAAACTCAGAACAGAAAATGAAAAACTAAAGCATGAAGTTTCTTCCCTATTGAATTCTAAGGATACTTGGAGGTATGCCCATGGAGAACTTAAGCTTGAAAAATTGTTAACCACAACTAGAAAATGTGGTGATAAAACGGGTCTGGGTTATATCAAAGATATACCTCTAAACATAAGAATGTATCTACTATATTTGTTAAATGAGAATCCTCAAACTCAATAGGAAAGAGCTTGGAAAATAATAACAACTTTAAAAATTCAAAACCTTTTCAAGCTTCTAAAGTCAATCCAAATAACATCAGCTTTCAAAAATAAAGTTATAACCCCTTAGCTAAAAAGATTGTAGACTTACTCAATGAGCTTCTCAAATCTAACTCTAATATCAAAGTTGATAAACAGAGAAATTTCAATTCTACTAAGGCAAGGAAAACCAATAGTACTCCAAAACCTAGAAATACAATGAATTGGGTTCCGAAAGTTACTTGTCTTGTTGCCCACACTGCCTTCAAGGCTTCTAGCCATTCAAAGTGGTACCTAGACAATGGTTGTTAAAGACACATGACAGGTAACAAAGATATGTTCACCAACAATAAAAATTGACTGATGGATCAGTTACTTTTGGTGATGGAAGCAACTGCAAGATTATCAGTGAAGGTACGGTACAAATTTCTAACATTCTTCCTTTTGAAAATGCCTTATATGATGAATGTCTTAAGCACAATCTTTTAAGTATATCTCAAATCAGTGATAACAAACATAGTGTTAAATTTACTAATCAAGGATGTGAGATTTCATATGAGAAAGGTTATGTGATATTAAATGGTGATAGAACATCTAAAAATTGTTATATCATTAATGAGTCATGCTAGTCTACATTCATGTTACATGGTCCATACTGATGAAACTGAATTATGGCACAAATGCCTTGAACATGTTAACTACCGAAATCTCTATAGATTGAGCAAAATTGAACTTATTAGTGGTCTACCCAAACTAAAGAAAGTAGATAAAATATGTGGCGCATGCCAAATTGGCAAACAAACAAGGAGTAGTTACAAGAAGGTGAACTCCTTTGCCACATCCAAACCCCTTGAACTTCTCCATATGGATCTTGTTGGACCAAGTAGAATGAAGAGTAGAGGTGGTAAGAAGTATTTTTTGGTGATTGTTGATGACTTTACTAGATTTAATTGGGTAGCATTCATGAGAGAAAAATCTGAGACTATCGATGAAGTTAAAAATATTCTAAAATGAATTTAGATGGAAAAAGAAATGAATGTTATCAAGATCAAAAGTGATCATGGGACGACATTCGAAAATAGCAATTTTGAGAAGTTTTATAAAGATCATGGCATATCACATGAGTTTTCAGCTTCTAAAACACCTCAACAAAATGGGGTTGTTAAAAAAAAAAAAAGAGTACTACAAGAGATGGCCAATGTTATGCTAAATAGCATGATGTTACCCAAGAATTTGTGGGCTGAAGCTGTAAACACTACATGCTATATTATAAACTGAGTGTATATTAGAAAATCTAAAGATAAAACATCTTATGAATTGTGGTTTAATAAGAAACCTACTGTCAAATACTTTCGAATTTTTGGAAGTGCTTCATCTTATGTGACCGTAAAAACTTAGGGAAGTTTGAAGCCAAAAGTGATGAAGGGATATTCTTAGGCTATGCTTTGAATAGGAGAACTTATTGAGTTCTTAACAAGAGAATAGGTGTAATTTAGAAATCTATAAATGTGGTAATGGATGATCACCTAAACACACGCTCTTCTAGTTCAGAAGAAGATGAAGTCAATATAATTGAAAAACCTGACTCATTATCTAGTTCAGTCAATACTGAACTAAGATCAGTCAAAGACCATCCTACTAATCTAATACTAGGCAATCCTCTCACTGGGGTGCGTACTAGAAAACAATTAGAAAATATTTATAACTACGTTTGCTTTACTTCTTAAGTAGAATTAGCCAATGTAAAAAAAAACACTTACTGATGAAAATTGGATTGTTACCATGCAAGATGAATTAAATCAGTTTGTTAGAAATGATGTTTAGTATTTGATTCCAAGACCATCTGATAAACACATAATTAGAACTAAATGGATTTTCAAGAACAAATCTGATGAATTAGGAAATATAATCTGAAACAAAGCTAGACTAGTTGTACAAGGATACACTCAAATAGGAGTTGATTATGATGAAACCTTTGCTCCAGTAGCTCGTCTTGAATCCATCAGATTATTTATATCCATTACTTACTTTAAAAAGTTTATAATTTATCAAATGGATGTTAAAAGTTCTTCCTTAAATGGTGATCTACATGAAGAGGTCTATGTTGAACAACCTAAGGGCTTTGAGACCCTAAACACTCTATTCACGTTTAACATCTTAAAAAGGTACTTTATGGTTTGAAACAAGCTCCCATGGCATGGTATGAGAAGCTGACTAAGTTTTCACTCAATCACAATTTTGTTATGGGAAGCGCTGATAAAACCCTATTTATTAAAAAATATAATGAACACATACTAATTGTATAAATATATGTTGATGATATTATCTATGGTTATACATGCACTAACCTGTCCGTTGAGTTTGCAGAGCTTATGAAATCCAAGTTTGAGATGAGTATGGTGGGAGAATTGAACTACTTTCTAGGTTTATAGGTTAAACAGCTAGAAGATGGTGTCTTCATTTTTCAAACCAAGTACACTTTAAGTCTGGTTAAGAAATTTGGATTTGTAAATGGTAAGAAATTCGATACTCCTATAAGTACGACTCTCAAGCTCTCAAAGGATGAAACAGGTAAAAATATAGATGTTCAATTATATCGCAGTATGATTGGTAGTCTCTTATACTTAACTGCAAGTAGACCAAATATTGCATTTAGTGTAGGTATCTGTGCTAGATATCAATAAGATCCAAAGGAATCACATCTTATTGTTGTCAAACACATTATTAGATATGTCGCAAGTACTGCTAGTTTAGGCATCTGGTATCTGTATGATACAAATGTTCAATTAGCTGGATATACAGATGCTGACTGGGCAGGAAACATTGATGATAGAAAATCTACCAATGGTGGATGTTTCTATGTTGTGAATTGTTTAGTTTCCTGGCACAGTAAGAAATAGAGTTCGATATCATTATCTACAGCTGAGGCTGAATATATTGCAGCTGGTAATGCTTGTACCTAGCTTGTTTGGATGAAAAGAATGCTTAAAGATTACGAAATTGTGCAAGATACTATGATCTTATATTGCAATAACTCTAGTGCAATTAATATCTCAAAAAATCTCATCCAGCATTCTCGAACAAAACATATTGACATTCGTTATCACTACATTCAGGAATTGGTTGAAGATAAAAGCATTTCTTTAGAATATATCCAGACCGAAAATTAGCTTGATGACATCTTAACTAAACCGCTTAATAGGAATAGGTTTTCCAATTTGAAACTTGATATTGGTATGTATAATTCAAATTAAGTGGAATATGTTACGTTTGCATGCTTTAATTTTTATATTTTTTTATGCAAATATTTTTAAAAATTTTTAAATAAAATTAAAATTTTTTAGTGTATCACGATTGGTCGAGCACGTACTCAACCAGTCGAGCCTTAACGGGTCGAGATGTACTCGACCAATCGTGGAGCGCGTGGTGGGTGTCTTAAAAAGAGAATATCACTTTATTTCTTCATCTTCCACATCCGACCCTCTTTCAACTCATCGAACCCATCTCTCATAGGATCATTATAAGTGCTCCATTTTCATTTTCCTTCTAGATTTGGTTCATTGTATGCTTATTGTTCTACATTTTGAAGTCGATTTGGGTTTTTCATTTTATTTTTATGGGTTTTGATAAAAAATCTGATTTCTTTGAAACCCATCATTCATTTATTGATTTCCTCTATTGCTTACATTTAATGGACGTTCGTTCTAAGAAGAAAGCAACTCCGCTTAGGGTGCGTACCCTACGACCACCCGAGGAAGATCCAGAATATGTGCGGGACTCCGCAATAAGGAAATCATTATTGAGCGCACCGTAAATGCTGATCATTTGGCTCTTTTACATCTTCTTCCAATTCTTAACACTGTAGGTTGGGAAAACATCCTCAATTGGGGCAGATCGGCATACCGCTCTATTGCACAAGGGATGGTGTAACGACTCAGAAAATTCCGTACAATGGCCCAAGTATCACCTCAGGCAGAAATCACATAGGATCAAATCCTTTAGAAATTAGACAAAGTTAACTAAGTGTTAAACAAATTAGCCAAGAAATCTGCATGAATCACTTTAAATACGGTCTGCAAGACCCAAAACTTGTGGAATTATTGACGCTAGGTTACCCTAAAATCTAGGATTAAACTCATTACCCGATTGCTCTCGGGAGCACATTGAAACTCCGTATCAGATATGGACCGCGAGTCGAAAGTCTGAATAATACGAAGTTATAGAATTAGGACTGCTTCGCTGGGCTTGACAACCATCTCGGAGATCAAATACAAATAGTGTCCCACGGCTATTTGCTTGAGTCCGGAGCGAGGAGTGTGAGAAAACCTAGTTTTCTTTAGAAATGTAATGACATTTAAGTAATCTGAGACGTAGTGTTTGCGGGCCAAATATAAGCAATCAGACCGTCGGAATCTGACCCAAATACACCCTCGGATCAGGAAAAATTTCATATACATGGCAGTGTACTTGAAATCCCTTATCAAGATTCGAAGACCGTTGAACTGAAACTGGTCCACCACGTGTGATCTGGGAATTTGACTAGAATGAAAACTTAACTTTGCCTAGATCCAGAGTCTGTGAGCTTAAGTCCGACCTTTGGCTCAAGGGGGGTCGCCAGAAGTCCTCCGTTGAGTTGAAACAGGTCCACTTTGGATATAACCTATGTATACCTTGACCTAAGGTATATTTCAGTGTGATTTTAGGCTATATAAGGACCTTTAAACCCTCTCACATTCAGCCATACGAATTTGAGAAAAACCCTAGGAGAGAGAAGTGAGAAAAGAGAGAGAAAGAGTGAGAGAAGTGTGAGAATCTCTCTACTACCTTACCCCGTCACTCTACAAGCTCAACCACCCCATTCTAATCGCTTTCCCGGTGATTCTGACTTCATTTATAGGTAGGAAACCCTAACCCTAATCTATTTTGGAGTTTTGACAGTTGTAGGTTATGAAATAACTAACCTAAAGCATGTTATAGGTTGCCGCATCGCTGTATACTGAAGCTTAGCAAACCTATCGAATTCGTTACGATTCTACAGCGTAAGGTGCGGACTTTAGATATATAGGTTATAGTTTTCAATGCTTTCAATTCAGATAATGATAGATTCATGATCTGTATGTCATTGCACATGTACAAAGTGCTGTCTGTTTCATTTTTCGATTATACGTTAACTATGTTAAATATACTGTATTCTTCGTATTTGTAGAAAGTACCGTATACGTATAAATTTTGGAAATGTGTTTGCCATGATTATTTACTGTATGAACATATTATATATGTGTATAATACTTACTTGGCGAAAGGGTTCGCCCTAATACATGTTTTTGCTAATATACACTATGTATGTCAAATTAGTGTATTCTAAGTGTTTGTGAAAATGCTTGTAAGAGTAAGTTCTTAGAAAATCATACTTTAGGTGGGTGTTGAGATGGGATTCTCAACTACCTTAGAAACGTATATGATTTCCTCCATGTCAGTTGTTTAATTTAATCGCTTACTATGAAATATATGTGTTTGTATTTCTTGTTTATATTATGCTTTGTAACATGCTTTATGACATGTTAGTTAACATGCTTGAATTACTTTGTTTATTATGCTTTACTCCACATGCTCTGAATAAGGATTGATTGCGATTGAGACTATGATTATAGTCCAGACAATCAGTAACAGACTTGAGTTCGTGGTTAAGATTCATTTCGTCACGTAGGATGTGTTTGACGAACCAGAGTCGTACTTTCGTTGGCGACAGTGGTTAGGCCACGTGAAGTGCTTATGCACTTCATGTCATTCAGTTGATTGTGCGCTCGAGCTAGTCAGGCTCGTCAAGTAACCCGATATGTCTAATGTATGTCACTATGTTTGGACGCTACTGCTTGAACCTGAGGTACTAACCTTACCAGTGTAATCCTGTTAATCGTGGCACCTCGATCTGCCAAGACTCATGAGCCAGGCGTGGTGGTATGGGACACCGTTATTGAGCCGTCAGCCTACGCTGGGGCCACGTGCCTCCCCGTAGTGACCAGTGAGCAACCCTGACTCGTGAGCCGAATACGGTGGTATAGGACACTGTATTCGAGCTGTCGGCCTACACTGATTGGTGACGAGCCCTTTGTAGTGACCTCGAGCATACTCTGAAGCTGCAGAGAGGCGACTAGCCTTCCCTTAGTAGCAGAGTATAAACTAGGCCTATATTAATAAGGTGATGGGAGAGTGGTGTAACGATTCTGTCTAACAGCCCTGGCAGCCCTTGTAGTGACCTAGAACCACACTATCGTATGAGATTATCTAGGACTGACGACCCTAGAATGGATCATTGTTGGGAATGATATAAGGAGGGTACCTTAGTTTTCCAATACTACTGTTTGAAATGGACTAATAACAACTAGGTAATCATATTCATCATCGCATTCTATGTGCCTGGAAGATGTGGAGCACTAAGGGTGCCAGCATGCCGCGGACGTAAGATGATGTCGCACGAGGGAGTATGTTGGCAAGGGCACGCATCATAATTGCATCACATCCTTGCATTAATTACAGTACTTACGAATGTTGTTTGTACTGCTTTATCATTACTGCTTGACTGATTTGATAACATGTTAACTATGCTCTATTGTTCCACTGAGTTAGCTACTCACTCCCACGTTACGGGACGGTGTTCTGGACACCCACCAGACTCGTTCTTAGACGCAGGTACCGACGATCCACAGGAGACTGACCCTGATTATTATGAAGATCAGGATGAGTTTTCCTACATGCAGTTCGCTGGAGGCTTCGCGTAGGCTATCCAGATTTACGGGATTACAGGGTTCATGATCACAGTTGTACCATTTTGACATTTTGATTTGGGAACAAATACATGTATATGGTGACTCAGTTGGTATTCATACTCTTGAGATCGGGATTGTTTTGTTTTATATACATCTATATACATCTTTCAGTCTTCCGCTTGCGTTTATACATGGATCTACAGTATGAATTATTGTTTTGGTATAATCTCACTCATGTTTATTGCACTAACACAGACAACATTCAATCATAAGCATTTCTGTTGCATAAGTGATGTTTTAGAACTCGGGTGTTGGGTTGCTACTCGACCCCCGATTTTCAAGGCGTTATAAGTTGGTATCAGAGAATGATTTGGATTAAACCAGACCTGAGTTATGGTCTCACGACGTATGCTGACGCATTTTAACTTAGGAGGGTGCGAGAACAATGTAGAAACAGTTTTAGGCATCCAAGTTTCGCCCAACGGCAAAGTTCACCGAAAACAATAACTGTAAACGAGTCTATGCTCAACCCTAGTCGCATGGGTCGACCTTAAAACACTCTCAGGCCGTCTAGTGATAGGTTTAGATCATAAATCATCCCATCCCAGCTATTAAAAATTAGCAAAAGCTATTATGTCTCTGAAATTACCCGAAACTACCCGAAACGGAGTAAACGAGGTCGTGGGAGTACCCACGCTTGTCCAGGGGCACCCAGGGTGGGACCCATATATTTTTGGGGCCTAGGGGGCACGAGGACCTCGCCAAAATGGCGAGCCCTCGCCCACTTCTCCAGAGAGTGGCGAGGCCCTCGCCCGGTCGGCGAGGCCTCGCCGGATTTCGGGCCCAGCTGGGCGAACCGTGGGAGCCGATCGTGTTTGGGGGTTTAAGAACCCCCCTGAGGTAGGTTCCGTCCACTACTTCCACTCCAAAACCCTACTTCCTTCACAAAACCCACCTCCAAGCTTCCTTTTCCCTCTACTCTTGCTGTCTCCTCTCTCAAATCGCCCTTTCAATCGTCCAATCTACTATGTTCGACCACAACCCATCCATTCCCATCGTCCACAGCCATCCCTACCTCCCTACCCTCTCCGTTTTCTCTTATTTGAGCTCTCACACTCCCATTTGAAGCTTAAAAATCATGTAAGCTTCCTCACCCATCCTATCTCTCCACTTTCCTCCTTCAATCTCTATTATTTGGGCCTCTACAACGTCTGTTGAGACCCAAGTCCATGGGGAACCAACCCTCCAACCCTTTTCTTTCCTTTCCTTTCCTTTCCATGACTTTCCTTGCAATTGTTTCGACCATTTTCTCCATCTCCACCATCCTTTCTCTTATGGGAAAGAGGAAGGGTGCCACCGATGAGGCTGGGCCTAATCGCCCTACACGTTCAATGCGGCCGAGAGGCACCACCTCTAGCACAAGTGTTGCCCGGGAATTTCGAACGAAGCGGGATCTTGATCCCCGGATTCCTGCTGAAAGAACTTAGTTGGCAGCACTACCCCATGGAGTCTATGAGGACCGTAGGGTTCTCTTTGAAGCCCAGGTGGATGGGCGACTCTTCGGTGAATACTACTTGTTCGAGCAAGTGGAGGCGGCCCACTGGGGTCCGCTATTTGAGGCCAGAGGTCGCGCCAATGCTGATACTATCTGACCCTTCTACGCCAACATTCGTGAGCCTACACTGGAACCTTTGCAGTTCCGGCTCTCTTGTGGTGTGGGTCTGTTTGCCACTGTTGATGTTAGATTGATTGCGCGGCTTATGGATATGCCCCTTGGCGAAATACATGCTAGTGAGAAGAATCTGGGAAGTGCACGTGAAAGGGATGCTCGCACACGTTACCTTTGTGGTGGCCGACTGGTTGAGTGGCAGCCGCACTAAGCCTGCTAGCGTCCCATATGTCAGATGACTTCCGCCTACTACATCACATCTTTACATACAACCTCTACCCCAGACACAGTAATCGCAGTGAGTGCACGTGACTCATGGTAGACTTTCTGTACCAAGTGGGGTAGAGGGCGAACTTATGCGTGCCTACATTCGTGTTGCGATAGATTGTGAGTACTGCACGCTCCACTAGAAGCTCTGATTCGCTTCCCTTCGACCTACTCATATGAAGGATTGCACAGGAGTTTGGCTACAATCTGGGGGAAAAAGGCTAGCATTGATTCATCAAATCGACGAGAGTACTCTCCATCAGATGAAACTCGGGGCACGGCGACGATGAGCCCGACATGAGGAGAGTGAGGATGAAACGGAGAGTGAAGAAGAACAGAGTGAGGAAGGGAGTGAAGCTAAAATAGAAGAAGAAGAAGAGGAACCTGAGGCTCAGGATACCGAGGAGAGCTCTCCTCCTACGCCATGCAAGCAGGATGTGGTTCAGGCTGCGAGGGATGCTCATATGATTCCCATTGAGGAGGGCCAAGCCCCCCTACGACAAGAGATTGGACAGGTTCGGGCTGAGCTTAGTGAAACCCGAGCCAAGCTTGAGGTGACCGAAGCCTTCATGAAGTGGGGTTTTAAGAAGGTGTCTCGCACATTGAGGACTATCTTGTGCTGTGTACAGGACAAGGATGCCCCTCCTCCATCGCCTGACTCAGATGCCTAGACATCCATGCTATTGTTTGTAGTTTATTTTGCTCACCGCTTTAGGCGGTTTATGTTTTCATGCTGATGGCTGTAGTAGTTAGTAGTATGTTTTTAGTAGCTGAAGCTTGGTTGTACTATCATGATTCATGTAACTCTGTATTCCATGTATTATGACAATTTTTGTAATGAAATGTGTACAGCCTCTTTGTTATGAAGTTTGTGGAATGCTTAAGTGATTATGTATTGTGTTGCCATGCTTTATCTCACATGTAATGTACTCTATGTTGTATAGGGCATGCCATGGAGGTATACGAGGAGTACGGTACCCCTCTTGCTCACTGACTCGATGGACCAGACTCCTCCTCGCAGAGGTGATCCTACGGACCCCGGTTCTGGCTCAGATCAGTCTTCTGCTGGTCCTACTGGTGGACTGCCACCTTTTACACCATCGGTTGGCGAGCAAAATTGGGCATCCTCTTTCGACACAGTATGAGCCCCAGGCTACTCCACCTGTTGATAGGTTTGAGCAGATGATGATGCTGATGCAGCAGCAGCACCAGTAGCTCTTGGCGGTCTTATCTCAGGGTGGGAGTACGACTCCACCTCCACCATCTACACTCCTTACCGAGACTGCCGAGCCTCCTGCTCAGGTTGAGGATGTACCTCCACCTTCACCTGCTGCCTACACTACGGGAGACATGGGTACTCGCGGTTTTCTCAAGCGATTCCAGCGCTTGAGGCCTCCTACTTTCACGGGTTCTCACAGACCCGAGGAGGCTGAATACTGGTTAGACTGCATCTCGAAGATACTGAAGATGCTTCATTGTACTAAGGCTGAGCAGGTCGAGTTAGCCGCCTTTATGTTCGAGAAGGAGGCTAGCCTGTGGTGGGATAGTATACTGCAGACCGTCGCAGTAGAATATGTACGGACGTGGGCTGCCTTTGAGTTCCGCTTCCACCAAAAATACTATCCTCAGGCCTACCGACACGAGAGGGAGAACGAGTTCCTACGCCTTAGACAAGGAGGCATGACAGTTACTAAGTATAAGCATCGCTTTACTGAGTTGGGCCTCTTTATTTCGCTGATGAGCAGATGCGGATTAGGCATTTTTCTGAGGGCTTGCGACTTGACGTTCGGTCGAAGATGTGTTGTATCCGTATACCATCTTATACGGAGTTGATTCATATGACGATTCAGGCAAAGCAGGATGTTGACAGTTTGACACGCTCTCGTGGTCCTATGGTGCCTAGGCCATGACCTGATACACTGAGCAGGCCTTTCCTTAGTAAGAGGCCTCGTACTGATTCGCCTCCCAGGGGCGCGGTACCAGTGGTTCCGATGAGGCGCCCTGTTGTGACTTGTACTTACTGTGGGAAAAAGGGACATCCTGCTGGGAGCTACTTTGCTAGGATGAGGGATGGTGGGTTCTCTCTGCCGCAGAAGATTGAAGGAAGCACGAGGAGAATTACCCTACGCATGACCTGGAGTTAGAAGTTGTCATCTTTACATTGAAGCTCTGAAGACATTACCTCTACGGAGAGGAGTTCGAGCTTTTCTGCGACCACAAGAGCCTTAAGTATATATTCACTCAGCGGGATTGAATATGAGGCAGCGCCGATGGATGGAAACCTTGAAGGACTTTAAGTTCAAGGTCTCCTACCATCCTGGCAAGGCCAACCTTGTGGCAGATGTGTTGAGCTGCAAGAAGGCTATAGCATTTGCGGCTCTGCTGATGATAGCAGAGTGGGATATGTTGGAGTTCCTGCAAGACTTCGAGTAGAAACTCACCGTGAAGGATCCATTTTAGTGTGTCGCGCACGTTTGGATGCGGCTACTTATTGATAATAGAATTATCGAGACCTAGAAGGGTGACGTGCAATTGTCTGAGCTTCGAGAGCAAGCTAGTGACGCCGAGGACTCCGAGTGGAGAGTTGGCACAGATGGGGGTCTACGATACCGTGGCCGCCTATGCGTTCCAGATATTCATGACTTGAGATAGGAGCTTCTCGAGACTGCCCATAAATCGAAACTTGCGATGCATGCTGGTAGCACGAAGATGTACCAGGACATGAGGCGATCATATTGGTGGGATAATATGAAGGTTCATATCACCGAGTACGTTTCACGTTGTCTCACGTGTCAATAGGTCAAGGCCGAGCATCACCGACCTCCTGGACTTCTTCAGCCCATGCCCATAGCTGAATGGAAGTGGGATTTCATCTCTATGGATTTCATATCGGGGCTGCCGAAGACAAGGAAGGGACATGATTCCATTTGGATGATCATGGACCGGTTGACTAAATCGGCTAATTTTCTCTCTATCAGAGTTACGAACTCTGTTGTCGACTTGGCCAAGTTGTACATCAGAGAGATATTCCGTCAGCATGGAGTTCCTTTAGAGATCGTGTCGGACCGCAACACGCGATTCACATCTATCTTCTGGACTCATATCTAGGAAGCGATGGGTGTGAAGCTGAAGTTCAGTACTGCGTTTCACCCTCAAACCGACGAGCAGACAAAGCAGGTGAATCAGATTTTGGAGGACATGTTATGGACCTGTGTCTTGGATTCAAGGACAGTTAGGATGACTGTCTTCCTTATGCAGAGTTCGCGTACAACAACAGCTTCCAGGCGAGTATTGCTATGGCTCCATATGAGGCCTTGTATGGACGTCCTTGCAGAGCGCCGCATTGTTGGGCTGAGGTTGGCGAGTGAAGCTTGATTGGGCCGGAATTAGTACAGGCGACCTCGGAGAAAATCGACATTATCAGGCGTCGACTTCTTACAGCACAGAGCAGACAAAAGAGCTACGCCGATACGAGAAGGCGACCGCTTGAGTTCATGGTTGGAGATCACGTATTCCTCAGAGTTTCCCCTATGAAGGGAGTTCTTCGGTTTGGAAAGAAGGGGAAGCTTACACTGCGGTTTATCGGGCCGTTTTAGATACTTGACCGAGTGGGTGCGGTGGCATATCGTCTCACTTTGCCCACACCACTCGCGGGCGTGCACAACGTATTTCATGTATCTATACTGAAGAAATATGTTCCTGATCCTTCACACATCATCCATTGGGAGCAGGTGCAGTTGAGCGACGATGCTACATATGTACTGTATCCGACGCGTATCCTGGACAGGAAGGAGCAGGTGTTGCGCAGTAAAGTTATTCCACTCGTGAAGGTATTGTGGACATATCATACAGAGGAGGAAGCTACCTGGGAGACAAGCCGAGATCCGAAAGAACTACCCTCAGCTTCTCGAGGAGTACGAAAAGGTACTAATTTCGAGGATGAAAGTTTTCATTAAGGGGGGTAGATTGTAACGACTCGGAAAATTCCATACAATGGCCCGAGTATCACCTCAGGCAGAAATCACACAGGATCAAATCCTTTAAAAATTAGACAAAGTTAACTAAGTGTTAAACTAGATTCACCACGAAATCCACATGAATCACTTCAAATAAGGTCTGCAAGACCCAAAACTTGTGGAATTATTGACGCTAGGTTGCCCTAAAATCTAGGATCAAACTCATTACCCGATCGCTCTCGGGAGCACATTAAAACTCCGTATCAGATCTGGATCGCGCATCGAAAGTCCGAATAATACAAAGTTATAGAATTAGGACTGCTTCGCTGGGCTTGACAACTATCTTAGAGATCAAATCCAGACAGTGTCCCACGGCTATTCGCTTGAGTCCGGAGTGAGGAGTGTGAGAAAACCTAGTTTTCTTTAGAAATGTAATGACATTTAAGTAATCTGAGGCTTGGTGTTTGCGGGACAAATATAAGCAATCTGACCGTCGGAATCTGACCCAAATATACCCTCGGATCAGGAAAAATTTCATATACATGGCAGTGTACTTGAAATCCCTGATTA
This sequence comes from Magnolia changhungtana, assembly GCA_030180095.1. Classification (NCBI taxonomy): domain Eukaryota; kingdom Viridiplantae; phylum Streptophyta; class Magnoliopsida; order Magnoliales; family Magnoliaceae; genus Magnolia; species Magnolia changhungtana. The sequence continues at coordinate 1,327,947 of JASAUF010000384.1, read as the reverse complement.
AGATTCGAAGACCGTTGAACTAAAACTGGTCCGCCACGTGTGATCTGGGAATTCGACTAGAACGAAAACTGAACTTCGCCTATATCCGGAGTCTGTGAGCTTAAGTCCGACCTTTGGCTCAAGGGGGGCCGCCAGAAGTCCTCTGTTGAGCTGAAACAGGTCCACTTTGGATATAACCTAAGTATAACTTGACCTTAGGTCTATTTCGGTGTGATTTTAGGCTATATAAGGACCTTTAAACCCTCTCTCATTCAGCCATACGAATTTAAGAAAAACCCTAGGAGAGAAGTGAGAAAAGAGAGAGAAGAGTGAGAGAAGTGGGAGAATCTCCCTGCTACCTTACCCCGTCACTCTACAAGCTCAACCACCCCATTCTAATCGCTTTCCCGGCGATTCTGACTTCGTTTCTAGGTAAGAAACCCTAACCCTAATCTATTTTGGGGTTTTGACAGTTGTAAGTTATGAAATAACTAACCTAAAGCATGTTATAGGTTGCCACATCGCTGTATACTGAAGCTTAGCAAACCTATCGAATTTGTTACGATTCTACGGCGTAAGGTGCGGACTTTAGACGTATAGGTTATAGTTTTCAGTGCTTTCAATATCAAATAATGATAGATTCATGATATGTATGTCATTGCACATGTACAAAGTGCTGTCCGTTTTGTTTTTCGATTATACGTTAGATATGTTGAATATATTGTATTCTTCGTATTTGTAGAAAGTACCGTATAAATTTTGAAAATGTGTTTGCCATGATTATTTACTGTATGAACATATTATATATATGTATAATACTTACTTGGCGAAAGGGTTCGCCCAAATACATGTTTTTGCTAATATACACTATGTATGTCAAATTAGTGTATTCTAAGTGTTTGTGAAAATTCTTGTAAGAGTAAGTGCTTAGATAATCATGTTTTAGGTGGGTGTTGAGATGGGATTCTCAACTACCTTAGAAACGTATATGATTTCCTCCATGTTGGTTGTTTAATTTAATCGCTTACTATGAAATATATGTGTTTGTATTTCTTGTTTATATTGTGCTTTGTAACATGTTTTATGACATGTTTGTTAACATGCTTGAATTACTTTGTTTATTATGCTTTACTCCACATGCTCTGAATAAGGATTGATTGTGATTGAGACTATGATTATAGTTCAGACAATCGGTAACAGACTTGAGTTCGTGGTTAAGATTCATTTCGTCACGTAGGATGTGTTTGACGAACCAGAGTCGTACTTCCGTTGGCGATAGTAGTTAGGCCACGCGAAGTGCTTATGCACTTCATGTCATTTAGTTGATTGTGCGCTCGAGCTAGTCAGACTCGTCAAGTAACCCGATATGTCTAATATATGTCACTATGTTTGGACGCTACTGCTTGAACCTGAGGTACTAACCTTACCAGTGTAATCCTGTTAATCGTGGCACCTTGATCCACTAAGACTCATGAGCCGGGCATGGTGGTATGGGACACCGTGGTCGAGCCGTCAGCCTACGCTGGGGCCACGTGCCTCCCCGTAGTGACCAGTGAGCAACCTTGACTCGTGAGCCGAATATGGTGGTATGGGACACTGTATTCGAGCTGTCGGCCTACATTGATTAGTGACGATCCCTTTGTAGTGACCTCGAGCATACTCTGAAGCTGCAGAGAGGCGACTAGCCTTCCTGTAGTAACAGAATATAAACTACGCCTGTATTGATAAGGTGATGGGGGAGTGGTGTAACGATTCTGTGTAACAACCCTTGCAGCGACCTAGAACCACACTATCATATGAGATTATCTAGGACTAACGACCCTAGAATGGATCATTGTTGGGAATGATATAAGGAAGGTACCTTAGTTTCCCAATACTGCTGTTTGAAATGGACTAATAACAACTCAGTAATCATGTTCATCATCCCATTACATGTGCCTGGAAGATGTGGAGCACTGAGGGTGCCAGCATGCCGCAGACGTAAGATGGTGCAACACGAGGGAGTATGTTGGTGAGGGCACGTATCATAATCGCATCGCATCCTTACATTAATTACAGTACTTAGGAATGTTGTTTGTACTGTTTTATCATTACTGCTTGACTGATTTGATAACATGTTAACTTATGCTCTATTGTTCCACTGAGTTAGCTACTCACTCCCACGTTACAGGACGGTGTTCTGGACACCCACCAGACTCGTTCCTAGACGCAGGTATCGATGATCCACAGGAGACTGATCCTGATTATTATGAAGATCAGGATGAGTTTTCCTACATGCAGTTCGCTGGAGGCTTCATGTAGGCTATCCAGATTTACGGGATTACAGGGCTCATGATCACAGTTGTACCATTTTGACATTTTGATTTGGGAATAAATACATGTATATGTTGACTCAGTTGGTATTCATACTCTTGAGATCGGGATTGTTTTATTTTATATACATCTATATACATCTTACAGTTTTCCACTTGCGTTTATACATGGATCTGGAGTATGAATTACTGTTTTAGTATAATCTCACTCATGTTTATTGCACTAACATAGACAACATTCAATCATAAGCATTTCTATTGCATAAGTGATGTTTTAAAACTCGGGTGTTGAGTTGCTACTCGACCCCCAATTTTCAGGGCGTTACAGATGGATGCATCAATTAGTGAAGTGTCCCTTGACGATCTATCTTTCTCTATTATTTTTAGAGAAGGGACGTTTAAAGTTGATAAACATCTCATGTCACACCCCAAACTCGGAAACTGGGCTCACAAAATTCTCGATCATCGAATTCGGTGCCGACAGCCTCCGTAGTACCCCATTCTTAGCTCTCAGCATCCATACACCAGATTCCGGACCTGGGATCCTACAAGGAGGATTTTCCAATGTATATTTAACTCGTAATAAGCATAACCACAAGTTTACCTAAATCACAAAGGCAACATCATCATCGCATATCCACTAATAAAAACATTTGAATATAATGCTAAAAGGGAAATACATATGTCGAAAATCAAAGCCCTAGAAGACCGCTACACACTCCAAGCTCAATGCTGTTGCAACCTAACATCACCTGCACGCATCTATCATGCCTAAACTTATAGAAAGCTTAGAGGGTGGTGTAAGTGTGTGCACAAGATAAGTGTTAAGTATTCAATGCAATGCCATAATCATACATTGTCAGAAATATTGGTGAGATCATGAATCATACGATAACAAAGCAAGTGAAAATACTAACAAGTCCACGAGTCATACAATATCAGAGTATGCAATACAGATCAACTATGCAAATGAGGAGTCATAGAGAGCCAAATATCAGATGCCGAAGGTACAATGCAATATGTAAATCCTGTTAAGTCCGTCTAGGCCATTTAAGTACAGAAAACATAATAACCCAAAATGTCATATGCTTGCGGATGCAATATGCGATATGAATGAAATGACCAAGCTGTAGTGTGATGTCGGGATGATAGTACATAGTATCGCAGGCTACGGGGTCCATCATAAGGGACTTCTATCCAAACCAGTCTCATACCTAAATTTGGGTAGTCAGACTCAATGTGGTAAACTCCTAATCTCAGGTTAGTCACGCGCCCAACTGAAATCCTGGCCATGCGAATGTACACGTAACAAATAGTTGTGCACCACCAACTCGAGTGGACAGTGAATGAATGAGTATGCAATTCCTGCTCAATAAGTCTACATATTAGTACGGTTCCTCTCTAGGGAATCACCGGGGTCTATACACTCCAAACCAAATTGCCGCCCCATCGCACGCAACAAGGTGGGTGAAAGAGACCTCACTATCCGCCTGCCAATATCGGGCCCGGCTCATTAATAGCAGACTCATTCCTCAAGCTAGTCAGACTCAGCCTAACATTGCCCCCTCTTCTAGGGCAGGTAAGGAAGTACCCCCTTCAAACTGACCACGACACAGTGGGAGACACAGCTTAATGGTATACGGCCCTTATGCTCTCATGCATCCACTTGGTCTAGACATTTGAGCAACCTTTAGAACTAAGAGGATTTAGAGACTTTTACTCAGGGATATCTATAGAACCATATGTAGAACAGATTTTTGGTGTCTCATCTGGCCATCCACAATATGCATGTGGAGGCTAAGGGCCTGATATCGCTAGAGCGTACAGTGGTTATATCACAAAATGCAAGATGCTTGAGCCATACCATCCAGTTATGCATCAAACCTACACGTATCGTTCGCTCATGTGGGGCAACTCCGCCTATCAGGGAGTCCCATAAACAACTGGCACTATGACATATGCAATGGTCAATTATATCACATAACAAATATACATATGCTGCGTGTAAGTATGTATCATGATGCTATGCTGTCACATACTCAAAATTAGTGTCAATAATTGACATTGACAATCGACCTCGACAATGTGGACATTTAACCAACATTACCCCCAAGGAATGGTCCACATAGAGCCTAACATATAGTGGACCCATGACCTCACACAAGGGCTAAATATACAACACTATGGGCCTCACTCAAGAGCTTAACACACATCACAATAGGCCTTTTACATGGGCCTAACATACATCACAATAGGCTCCATCGTCTGACCCTCAAATGCATTATAATGGGCCTCATCACATAGGTCACATATACATCATATTGGGCCTTAAACATGGGCTGAATACACATCACAACGGGCCTCAAATACAGGCCACATACACATCACATTGGGCCTCAAACACGTGCTAAATGCACATCACAATGGGCCTCAAATACGGGCCACATATGCATCTCATTGGGCCTCAACAATCAGAATTGGCCTCAACAATTGGCCTCGACAATTGGAATCAGAATCAGCCTCAACAATTGGCCTCGACAATCGGAATCGGCCTCGATAATTGGCCTCGACAATCGAAATCAGAATCGACCTCAACAATCAGCCTCGACAATTGGAATCAAAATCGGCCTCAACAAATGGCCTCGATAATGGGAATCAAAATCGGCCTCAACAATCGACCTTAACAATCAAAATCAAGATCGACAATCGGAATCAGCCTTGACAATCTGAATTGCAATCGGCCTCAACAATCAAAATCAAAATTTACCTCAACAATCGGCCTCGATAATTGAAATCAACCTCAACAATCAGCCTCGACAATTGGAATCGGTATCGACAATCGGAATCGGCCTCAATAATCAGCCTCAACAATTGGAATCGGCCTTGACAATCAGAATCGAAATCGACCCCTATAATCGGCCTCGACAATCGGAATCGAAATTGGAATCAGCCTCAATAATTGGCCTCGACAATCGAAATCGGTAACGACAATTGGAATCTACCTCGATAATCAGAATCGATATCGACAATCGAAATTAGCCTTAATAATCGGCCTCGATAATCGAAATCGAAATCGGCTTCAACAATCGGCCTCGACAATCAGAATCAGAATCGGCCCCTACAATCGGCCTCGACAATCAGAATCGAAATCACCCTCAACAATCGACCTCGACATTTGGAATCAGTATCAACAATCAGAATCCACCTCCACAATCGGAATTGGCATCGACAATCGAAATCGGCCTCGACAATCAACCTTGACAATCAGATCAAAATCGGCCTCAACAATCGACCTCGACAATCAGAATCAGAATTGGCCCCTATAATCGGCCTCGACAATCTGAATTGGAATCAGCCTCAACAATCGGCCTTGACAATCGGACTCGACAATCAAAATTAGCCTCAACAATCGGCCTCGACAATTGAAATTAGTATCGACAATCGAAATCGGCCTTGATAATCGAGCTCGATAATCGGAATCGGTATCGACAATCGAAATTGGCCTTGACAATCAAAATCAAAATCGAAATTGGAATCGGCCCCTACAATCGGCCTCGATAATCGGAATCAACCTCAACAATTGGTCTCAACAATCGAAATCGACCTCAATAATTGGTGTCAACAATCGAAATCGGAATCAGCCTCAACAATCAAAATCGGAATCAACCTCAACAATCAGAATTGATATCGATAATTGGAATCAGTCTCGATAATCGAAATCGGCCTCAACAATTGGAATCGACCTCAATAAATGGAATCGGCCTCGACAATTAGCATATATAAATAAGGTGAGGTCCATAGATGGACAGTCGATCAACCATAATATAAAAATTAGCCCTCAGCCGTGGCTATATAAAATCTGATAGCACGGAGCCATCCATCTATGCCAAATGGGGCCCAATGATTAGGGTTAACCCATAAGAGAATGATAAGAATGAGACTATCAAGGCCTAAGGGAAGGTCACAATGTGGACATTTAACCACCATTGCCCATCAATGTGGCCATTTAACGAACATTGCTCCCAAGGAGTGGCCCACATAGAGCCATACGTATAGTGGGCCCATGGCCTCACGCAAGGGTCAAATATACAACACGATGGGCCTCACTCAAGGGCTCATATACATCGCATTGGGCCTCACTCATGGGCCACAAATGTATCACAATGGGGCCACACCCATGGGCCTCGCCCATGGACCTTAAATACGTCATATTGGGCCTCGTTCATGGGCCTCGGATACATCTCAATTGGACTCGAATACACCATAATGGGTTACATTATATGGGCCGCACCAATGGCTAAGTCCCACCGTCCAGCAAATGGACGGACGGTTGGGATATAACACATACCACATAATGGGATCTGACCCACCTACTATCGGTATAGCCACTTCCATTTCACTCCATATGGGCCCCACTGTTTGGATCAAGCCATTATTTATGCTTTCCTTCATCCGGGTCTGTCCAGACGGACGGGCAGCAATCTTGTCCGCTGGACAGTCCAGCAAGGTGAGCCCATTACATGGATGGCCTGGATATGATACGTACTTCATAAGTGGGCCATACAATCAGGAAAAAGAAAGAGAGAGAGAGAGAGAGAGAGAGAGAGAGAGATGAAGGGACCCTGCCACTATGGGCCCCTCTAGATTACAACACACACACACACCCCAAAATGGGTCCCATCATAAGTGGGCCCTTAAACAAAAATCAATGGTGGATCACCCACCTATTGACCTCCTTCTTCGTCAGATAGAACGCCAAACTCCTTCGCTTCGATTTCAACTAAAGATGATGAAGAATAAGGGTTGAGATGGGAGATGAGAGGGTTAGGAAGTGGGCCACACAAAAGCTCCTCCATGAGAGCTTGGGAAGCCTGGACGTGTGATCTTTTGGTTGCTTGGAAAATGAGTTGAGAAATGAGAGAGAGAGGATTGTAAGGAGAGAGAGAGAGAGAGAGAGAGAGAGAGAGATGGCTGATAGAGTGATGTGTGAGGTGAGTGATGGGTGTACTTGATAGGGGATGGGTTGTGTAAGGGATTCTTGACTTTTGAGGTTGCTTGAGGATGGGGTGTGAGGTGATGTGTACTTGACATGTACTTAACCATTGATGGGATTGATTGATTGACATGATATTGGGTAGAGATTCTCTCAAAATTACAAATGCGAGGCATTTTCCTCAAACTGAATGCGGGCCCACATCTTCTAGCCTGGGTATCGCCTCAGCAAGCGAGACCCATCATCGGAACCGCGGCGACAGTGCGGTCGCTAGGGTATAAGTCTTGGGTTGAGTAGACTCAGGTTTGTAGGACTTGGCTTAGGATCACGTGTAAACGTCGGATGAAGGTCGAAGGTTATCGGAATTCGATCGGGAGGACTACAGGAACCTACAAAATGGTACGAGTTAGGATACGGGCCTCACATATCATTTTAGGTTTATTAGACATCAGTGTTAATGATAACGGTATTCCTATACCAACTCTTGCTGAGAGAATGTCTGAATCCAAGCGTGTAAACTTACCTACAAATTATGTCATTTTAATGCAGAGTAGAGTCTAGGTAATGCCCTCCATGCCAATCAGATGTTGCTTAAATACAGGGTTCTTCACTGCATCTTTATTGCCAATGTGTATCCTAGATTTGGGAAGAAGGCCGAGCTGACCTCGTTTATGTGTCGCATTCTCCATTCTATCGTGTCTGGCATACCCATTTGTCTTCCTTCCTTAATCTATTATATTATCATTCAATTCCATCTCCATCCTAGCCATGGTTACATACTGTTTGCCTATCTGATGACTACATTAGCTCTTCATTGTAATGTGGTCATGCCATCTGCTAAGGCACCAATAGCAGTTTTACCATTCAATAACTCTAATATCAATAAGATGAACCTGAAGTTCTTACCTGACTAACTTGATGAGGAGGACGTAGAAGTTGAAGAAGAAGACACTCTGCCATCTGACACTACTATGGACGATATCTTTGATGAATTGGAAACTGATGATAAGGTGGACCCTGATTTTCAGCCGTCTTAGTTTGATGAGCGCCTTCGCTCACTGGAGGAGGTGGGTGAGTTAAAAATGTCTCAAGACAATCTAAATGAAAGTCATAAATCTTCAATGAAGTATATGCGCAAATATTTCCATCGCGTTGCCAAGGGACTTCATCAGATTGACTTGTCCATTCCACCTCCTTCTTCTTCAGGTTCTTATTAGTATTTACATTTTTTTTTATAATAGATCTGTATAACTTTACTATTCACTTGGTTTGTATGGGATTATTCTGGATAACACTTTTTTTCTTATTGCTATCTTTATGAAAATCCTTTGATGTTACTCTCATTTTTTCTCCAAATCATATTTGTGCTTTCATTAGATTTTTGTCTTCCTTTGTCAAGTTGTGACAAAAAGAGGGAGAGACTTGTTATTATGGTTATGGTTATGATGTTTGGCTCATTTGTTTGTTATGCTTATGGTAACATATGCGCAAATGAATTCGATTGTGTGGACTGTATATTTTAGATATATGTATATTTCTTAATACAGATACTCTACACAAGTCTATTCAACGCTAAAGCCCAAAGATCAAACTGAGGGGGAATAGATTGAGGGGGAGTATATATTGTGAATGAAAGAGTGTTGTAAATGGTTATGAAGTTGATTATGAAGTTGTGAATTCTAAGTTTGTTTTGTCACAAATTTGACAAAGGGGGAGATTGTAAGTGTTATGATGTATTAAGCACCCTTTGTTGTCAAATTTCGGTGAGACAAAACAATTTAGAGTGTGACTTGTTCGTATGATGGAAATTTTACCTTCAAGGTCATCATCATATGAAGATTTGAAGTACAAGACATAAAGATCAAGCTACTACTTCAGTCTTCTAAAGCGTGTCTACTTCAAGTAGAAGATCTAAAGTTTCTGAAGATTTAAGTTCAATGTCCAATATTTTAGGTATAAGTGACCTTAAAATGACCCTAGGTTTAGGTCATTTCTTATGCATACTATCTATGGGTTATTATACTTTGAATAGGCTTAAATTCGACTAGGCCTAGATTATGCTCGACCAATCTAGGAATTGCTCGACCAGTCTAGGAATTGTTTTGACCAATCCAAGTTTCAAACTCAAATTTTGAGTTTTTCCGGTAGATCCTCGACCAGTCGAGCACAATGCTTGACCAGTCATGGGAAGCTCAACTCGAACTCCAGCAACATATTTTTGGCTCTCATGACCAGTCGAGGAGCCCACTCGACCAGTCGAAGATTAATTTTATCTAATCGAACCAAAAATTTTGAAATTTTTTAAAATCTAAGACTAGTCGAAGGAACCATTTTTCAGCCTATAAATAGAGGTATTTTCTCATTCCAAATCACTCAATTAAGCCACAGAAAGCTTCCACTTTGAGAGAAAAGCCCCTGTCATTATCAAGCTATAGTCCGGTAATTTTAGATCTTTCAAATAGCTTATTTGTTTTTATAATTCTTTGATCTCTATCGTGAATTTGATTTTCTTTTAAAGGGACTTTTTATTCTACCCTTTTGAGATGCAAGGAATTCAAACAAGTAGTCAAAGGTTTGAGATAATTTAAAATCTATTTAGAACCTAGAACCTTTGATTATATTTGTTAGACATTAAACATCTACATCAAGCAAAGCGGTTATACAGGCTACATCAAGCAGCATCTTCAAGAAGAAGATAATTTCTTTTTATTTGCTTTTTGGTTTTTTTGAGATTAGCCAAAAAAATCTCTGTATTGGTTTTGACTGAGATCAGTCATAAAATCTCAATGCGGGGTTTGATTATGATAGCCCAATTAAAAACACAACTGTATAGGTTTTAAGGTGAACCTGAGAAAACCTTATTTCATAGTGAATGCCAATATCATGTGGGTTGTGATTATTAGGAGTGGAGTAGGTGTGGTTATTTGAGAACAGTTGGTGTACACCCCGAACCACTATATCTCTTGGTGTTTGAGGTGGATGATGATGTATGTGATGGATGTGTGTTGAATGTTTGTAATCTCTTCTTTCATGTTCATGTAGTAAATGATTGTAATAGATAGCTTCCATTATTTGCCTCTTATTTTAGTTTGCAATCTTGATCCTTACTACATTCAAGAAATCAGGTTGTCCTACCATAAACATTTGTTTTTGGTATAAGGTTGTCCTTTGAACAAAGGTTTGAATCGATTTCTCAATACTATTACGATTGAGATCTACGATTGATTCAGTTATTATTATTATTGTTCAGTGATTTTTTTTTTTTAAATTTTGGCATAGTCCTATTCAGCATCCTTTAGAACTGAGAGCTCACCCTTTTCAGAACTAAATCTGGTGCTTAGATGAGTCGAAGCAACAATTTCTTGGCCTATAAATTGAGGTTCTTTCTCAGTCTGAAAATAAAATTCAAGCCTATCAAAGTCCTTATCCAATAGAGAAAGAAACCTCACTTATTGTCAAGCTATTAAGCAGTATTTCTAATTCATTTTATGGCTTTTTGTTTAATTTCTTAATCTCTGATTCCATCATTCTAATTCTAAAAAGAGATGGAATACTCTTCTTTTTGAGATTTAAAGGAATTAATACAAGTAGCCTTTAGTTTAAATTTAAATAAAATTAATAGAATCCTAGACCTTTTCTATCGAACTAAACATTAAACATTCGTCTTTCAAGAAAAACGATTCTACTGCTACAACTTCTTCTATAGTGAAGATAAGTATACATTTACATTTTGTATTTGGTTTTTCTGAGATAGCCAGAAAATATTAGTGTTGGTTTTTTTAAGATAAGCTAAAAAATCTCAGTGAGGGTTTTTGTTATAACTTGGTAAAATTACAACTATATTAGGTTTTAAGGTGACCCTATGAAAACCTTATTCATAGTGAAAGCCAAAATTTCATTGTTAGTAATTTTGGGAGTGGAGTAGGTGAGGCTGTTTAGAACAATTGTTGACACACTGAACCACTATAATTCTTAATGTTGTGGTGAATGCTTTTATTAATTTTGTGGTGAATGGTTGTAGTTTCTTTTATACTAAAGTGGTGAATATTTGTAATAGATAGTTTTATTTACTCTTGCTTAGTTTGGAATTTTAATTCTTATCACATTCGTAAAATAAGGTTGTCTTACCTGAACTTGTTTAGGTGAAGGTTATCCTACGAATCAGTTTGAATCAACGTTTCAATACTAATGCAATTGAGATTTTTGATTTGTTTAATTATTTAGCACTTTATTTGATTATTTGACATAGTCCTATTGTCACACCCCAAACTCAGAAATCGGGCTCACAAAATTTTCGATTGTCGAATCTGGCGCCGACAACCTCGTTAGTGCCCATTTTCGGCTCCTGGCACCCATATACCAAGTTTCGATCTTGGGATCCTACAATGTGGATTTCTATACATCAGTCTGTTTTATAATCAACATACCCAAGATCATAACGCACCAATAATAACCACAGGAACATCATAACAAAATCCACTAAGAATAAAAACTTTTACAATACAAGGCGCATAAGAAAGATATAATGTCTAATAATCAGAACTCCAAAAGAAAGCTCCACTGCACACTCCTGCTCCTACATTACTACTATCTAGCGTCACCTACACGCATCAATCGTGCATAAGCTTATAGAAAGCTTAGAGGGTGGTGTAAGTGTATGCAGACGGGTGCCAAGTATGCAATATCAGAGTATGCGGAATATGCTGGCAAGACCATGAAAGCCATTAGCCATACTAAGGCTATACACTACTGGGCATGAAATGCCATCAGCTAATAAAAGGCTATGCAATACAACACGTGAGTACTAACCGTCATACCAAGGCAATGCGATGAGAGCCCTACATAGCTAAATACCATATGCAAGGTGCAATGCAGTCATGTCAGTGCTCATATCCAATCCACATATCAATACAGTTCCTCTTTGAGAAATCACCGGGGTCAAATACACTCCACACAGACTGTCGTTCTCCTAGCCGCATAACCCAGCGAGCGGAAGAGGCCTCACTTCCTGCCTGACCAGTAGTCTAACCTCTACCCGGCTCATTCGTAGCGGACCCATTTCATGAGCTGGTCAAACTAAGCCCAGCTTATAGCCCCCTCACTCAGGCAGAAATGGCCACACCCCTTTCCAACCGACCACGACACAGTGGGAGACACGGCCTCATAGTATCGGCATCGACGCTCATATTTCCACTCAGTCTAGACGTTAGAGCATCTCCTAGTACCAAAAAGGTTCTGAGACTTTCACCCAAGGACATCCAACGTGCCCACAGTGCTAGAACCAAAATTTCCAGTGTCCAGTCTAGCCACCCACGATGTAACTATGGAGGTTATGACCCTGATGTCGCTAGGGCGTAGAATATCCATGTTATGTAAATATGGGATGCATGAATTACACCAATTAACCATGCATTAGTCCTACACATCCAGTGCTCATGTGGGGCAACTCCATTACTCCGGGAGTCCCATAAAACAGTCTGCCTAATGGCATATATCATGATCAATCACTCCTCAATTCAAGCATACAAAAAATGCACATGGGAATGAATCATGAAGATGTACTAAGCAAGATGTATGTTGATGATGTACTCTCCTCTAAGCAAGGTAGGGTCTAGGTACTTAGACAATCCTACAAAGTCATGGTAGATGCACAACCACTAGTGGGGGCCCAACTATTTGGGTTAGCCTACTAAGACTAGGTAAGCAGCACATGTGGTCCAATAGATGAGAATGAACCAACAAAGGGGCCCATAGAGGATCACAATGTGGACATTTAACCACCATTGCTCCCTAGAAGGCGGCCCAATAAGAGATTTAGCTAATACAAGGCCCAAGTCCTAGATACAACTATGAAAATTCAATGGGCAGCAATACATAGCATCTCATACCATAGGATGGGTCTCAAGAAATGGCCTAAGGCCTACATATATCCACATGGGCCAAAAGGGCCAAATCATGGCCCAAGTCTCAATGGCCACCGAATCCATGCATTAGGATGGGCCTAATGGGCAGCCCATACGCCCAAAGTACATAGCCAATGGTCAATCCAATATTCATCAACATGGGCCTTACAAATCACCCCAAGACTTAGCAAAGGCCATCCCAACATGCATCAATGTGGGCCTTACAAGTCAGCCTAAAAACTGGTTAATATGGATGGGCAACAAGGATCCATTCCCTTACATCAATACGGGCTTACAGCCAGTCCATAGGGTCCATTATATAAGATGGATAGCCCATACATCAATCTGTGCCTAGGGTCTCCAGCCCATCTGGGCCTATTGGACATCCAAAAATCTGGACTATCTTGGCCCTCAATAATCAACCAAAGGTGGGCCTCACAAGGCACTCAAGGGGTCTAATAATCTGAGAAAATCATAAACGAGGTGTGCATGTACAGCACCCACCATCTAGTGACTTCAAAATGCCCAATTACATGCAGAATTTTCTAAGGCATTACTGGACTTTCAGCCCACCCAACTTCCTAGGCCTCCTGGAGTCCAGTAAATCATAAATCCAAGTAAAACAAACTTCTTAAGGTGGCCCATACATGTGAAAGTGGGCCCCACCAGATGGAATGTGGAGATATAACACAAAATAAAAGGTGGGCCTACTGCTGGACCAGTAGCACCCAAAATCATTAGGGGCGTCCCATGGGCCTGGACGGCTGGCCCCTAAAGAGTGCTCAAGGTGGGCTACATCAGGGGTGAGCCATGTCCAAGTGGGCAACACCGAGATGGAAGGATGACAGGATAAAGCACATCATCATGGTGGGCCTAAAAGCTAGGGACGGTCATCCCCTGCTGGACGTTAGCCCAGCTGGAACATCCAGTAGGGCTGTTGGCCTAGCAATGATAACCACCAAATGGGGCGGTCTGGATGGCTCACATGCACATAAAGTGCGTCCTAACAAGGTGGGCCATAAGAAGGGTAAGTTAGGGATCCATTAATACATGTTTTATCAGTTAACAAAAATGGACAACAAGGTTGAATTAAAATTCTACTACAGAAACTATGGCTGTCCACAACTTGGACACCCAATGGGTGGGCCCAGGCCTTCCAATCAAGGGGAAAAAAGGGTGGAATACATGCTCCCATAAAGGAACATCAAATGGAGTCTGTTTTCTCCTTGATTTCTTGGACATGCAACATGTTGCTATCCAGATTGCTGGAATTTTTATGTTGCTGAAATGTTTGGAATGTAGGCCCTATTTATGGATCTTTTCTCCCTGATTTTTTGGACATTTCTCTGAGGTGTGGACCCCACCTTGATGTATGTTGAATCCCACCTCATCTGGCCCTTGATTGGAGTCCATGGGGTAAGCCCAAGAGGGCTAGATGGTCCAAGTTTCTGGACTGTTCAGTAGGCCCATATATTATGGAAAGCATAAATTTCTGCATGTACCTTAAGGATGGTGGGCCACTTTTGTGGACTCCATTTGATGTTCCTTTATGGGAGCATGTATTCCACCCTTTTCCCCCGTTGATTGGAAGGCCTGGGCCCACCTATTGGGTGTCCAAGTTGGGGACAGCCATAGTTTCTGCAGCAGAATTTTAATTTAACCTTGCTGTCTATTTTTGTTAACTGATAAAACATGTATTAATGGATCCCTAACTTACCCTTCTTTTGGCCCACCTTGTTAGGACCCACTTCATATGCGAGCCATCCAGACCGCCCCATTTGGTGGTTATCATTGCTAGGCCAACAGCCCTACTGGATGTTCCAGCTGGGCTAACGTCTAGCAGGGGCTGGCCGTCCCTAGCTTTTAGGCCCCCCATGATGATGTGCTTCATCCTGCCATCCTTCCATCTCAGTGTGGCCCACTTGGACAAGGACCACCCCTGGTGGGACGTCCCTAGTGGGGCCCACCTTGAGCACTCTTTAGGGGCCAGTCGTCTAGGCCCATGGGATGCCCCTAGTGATTTTGGGTGATACTGGACTTTTGTCCAGCAGCAGGCCCACCTTTTATTTTGTGTTGTATCTTCAGATTCCATCTAGTGGGGGCCACTTTCACATGTATGGGCCACCTTGAGAAGTTTTTTTTACTTGGATTTATGATTTACTGGGCTCCAGTAGGCCCAGGAAGCTGGGTGGGCTGAAAGTCCAATAATGCCCTAGAAAATTTTGCTTGTAATTGGGCATTTTGAAGTTGGGTGGCCCACTAGATGGAGGCTGTTGTACATGCACACCTCATTTATGATTTTCTCAGATTATTGGACCTCTTGAGTGCCTTGTGAGGCTCACCTTTGGTTGATTATTGAGGGCAAAGATAGTCCATATTTTTACATGTCTAATAGGCCCAGATGGGTTGGACATCCAACCTTGGGCCCAAATTGATGTATGGGTTGCCCATCTTGTATAATGGACCCTACGGGCTGGTTGTAAGCCCGGATTGATGTAAGGGAATAGATCCTTGTTGCCCATCCATATTAACCAGTTTTTAGGCTGACTTGTAAGGCCTGCACTGATGCATGTTGGGAAGGCCTTTACTAAGTCTTAGGCTGATTTGTAAGGCCCATGTTGATGAATATTGGATTGACCATTGGCTATGTACTTTGGGCATATGGGCTGCCCATTAAGCCCATCTTAATGCATGGATTCGGTGGCCATTGAGACTTGGGCCATGATATACCCCTTTTGGCCCATGTGGATATATATAGGCCTTGGGCCATTTCTTGAGGCCCATCCTATGGTATGACATGAAATGTATTGCTACCCATTTAATTTTCATAGTTGTATCCGGGCTTTGGGCCTCCTATTAGCTACATCTCTTATTAGGCCCTTCTAGGGAGCAATGGTGGTTAAATGTCCACATTGTGATCCTCTATGGGACCCTTTATTAGGTTCATTCTCATCTATTGGACCCCATGTGTTGCTTACCTAGTCTTAGTGGGCTAACCCAAATAGTTGGGCCCCCATTAGTGGTTGTGCATCTACCATGACTTATAGGATTGTCTAAGTACCTAGACCCTACTTTGCTTAGAGGAGAGTACATCATCAACGTACATCTTACTTAGTACATCTTCATGATTCATTCCCATGTGCATCATATGTATGCTTGGATTAATAAGTGATTGATCATTATATATGCCGTTGGGCAGACTGTTTTATAGGACTCCCGTAGTAATAGGTTGCCCCACATGAGCGTTGGATGCGCAGGACTGATGCATGGTTGATTGGTATGATTCATGTATCCCATATTTGCATAACACAGATATTTTACGCCATAGGGACATCAGGGTCGTAACCTTCACAGTTACATCGTGGGTGGCCAGATTAGACACCGAAAATGTAGGTTCTAGTATGTGGACACATTGGATGTCCTTGGATGAAAGTCCCAAAACCTTTTTGGTACTAGGAGATGCTCCAACGTCTAGATCAAGTGGAAATATGAGTGCCAGTGACTATACCATGAGGCCATATCTCCCACTGTGTCGTGGTTGGTTGCAAGTGGGTATGGCCTTATCCGCCTAAGTGAGGGGGCTATAAGCTAGGCTGAGTTTGACCAGCTCATGAAATGGGTCCGCTACCGATGAGCCGGGTAGATATTGGCAGACTATTGGTCAGGCGGGTTGTGAGGCCTCTTCCGCTCGCTAGGCTGTGCGACTAGGAGAGCGGCAGTCTGTGTTGAGTGTATTTGACCCAGGTGATTTCCCAGAGAGGAACTGTATTGATATGTAGATTGGATATGAACACTGGCATGACTACATTGCACCTTACATATGGTATTTGGCTATGTAGGCCTCTCATCGCATTGCCTTGGTATGGTGGTTAGTACTCATGTGTTGTATTGCATAGCCTTATGTTGGCTGATGACATTTCATGCCCTATATTGTATAGCCTTGGTATGGCTGATGGTTTTTATGGTCTTGCCAGCATATTCTGCATACTTTGATATTGCATACTTGGCACCTATCCTGCACACACTTACACCACACTCTAAGCTTTCTATAAGCTTATGCATGATTGATGTGTGCAGGTAACGTAAGGTAGTAATAGTGCATGAGCAAGAGCATGCAGTGGAGCTTTCTTTTAGAGTTCTAGTTATTAGTCATTATATCTTTCTTATGCGCCTTATATTGTAAAAGTTTTTATTCTTAGTGGATTTTTTAATGATGTTCCTACGGTTATTATTGGTGGGTTATGATCTTGGGTATGCTTATTATAAAATAGACTTATGTATAGAAATCCTCCTTGTAGGATCCCAGGATCGGAACGTGGTATATGAGCCGAGAATGGGGTACTACGGAGGCTGTTGGCATCGGATTCAGTGATTGGAAATTTTGTGAGCCCAATTTTTCAGTTTGGGGCGCGACACCTATTCACCCCCCTCTAGGACTTCTTAAACTTGCCTTTTCAGCTTCCTTTTAAAAAAAAAATCATATTGAGATCTAAGATTATCATCTATTATTACCGGATCATTTTCTATGATACATACTAACATGGTTTCCTCTGTTATATTTTGTTTATTTCCTTCTATTAGCATAAGGTAGAAATCGAGTCTGAAAGATGTATCTGTTTTGATCCTCTTGGTTGTAACGCCCCGGATTTTTGCCAACCTAGGATTAGATGACCTTAGGCAATGGGTTGATCGTAATACCTCATTAACTTGTCAGAACTGAATCCCAAAGTCTAAAGCCGCCTTTGAACTCATTTCCTTCACGAACCTCACCCTTCATCACCTTGATCTTCTAATTTTTCTAATAACTTTCACCCTAGACACTATCTTAAACTAGCTAAGTAGTATAACTTGGATCACTTTATATACAAACTCCAAAGGCCTGAGTACCACCTCGACCAGAATTCACTTAGGACTAAATCCTTCAGAAATGAGACAAAGTAACTAGGTGTGAAACCAGATTAGCTACGAAATCTGTTAGGATCGCTTTCAATACGATTCGCAAGACCCAAAAGTTGCAGAATCATTGACGCTAGGTTACCCTAAAGTTTAGAACCAAACTCATTTCTCGTCTGCTCTCGGGAATGAAACGAAACTTCGTATTAGGTCTAGATCGCACATCGGGAGTCCGATTAACCCGAAGCTAAAGAACTAGGACCGCCCCACTGGGCTTAACAATCATCTCAAAAATCAGCTCCATCCGATGTTCCATGGCCATTCGTTTCGATTCAGAGCGAGGGAGTGTGAAAAACACTATTCCCATCTAAAATAAATATCTGGAATAGTGATCTGGCATCATTCGTTGATGCGTCAGTGATAAACAACTTTGACCATCGAATCAGACCAAATTACACCCTCGGATTAAGAAAAATTTCAGGAACATTTACATGTACTTAGAATTTCTGATCGTGGCCCACTGACCGTCGAACTGAAAGTGGTCCGCCACGTGCGATCTGGGCATCCGATCGAGTCAAAAACATAATCCCACGTAGATCCATAGATGGAGAGCTTAAGTCTGACGTTTGGTTCAAGGAGGGCCACCAGAACCTCCCTTTTGAGCTGGAAAAGCGACGAAAATCCTATATTAGCAGTACCCCTTGAACCTGAGTCTAATTTCGGAATGTTTTTGGCTATAAAAGGAGCTTAGAACAGCCCCTCTCATAGCCATACGAATTTTGAAGAAAAACCCTAGAGGGAGAGAGAGAAAAGAGAGAGAAGAGCTTGGGTTTTGCTGCCGATCTTCCTCCTACTGCTTGGGACTGTTACACGGCCTACACCGCTTCATTCCAGGTGTTTTTCCGGCGGTTTCCGTCCCATTTGAAGGTAAGAAACCCTAACCCTAAGTCTGATTTGAGGTGGGATCGATGTGGGTTGTGTAACGACTAACCGATTAAAGCTCTTTAGGCTAGAAATCTCCAGTATACGGTTCTTCTACCCTTCGATTCGTTTCGTTTCCAAAGGCAAAGGTGAGGACTTTAAGTGTATAAGTTACGGTTTTCAACGCTTTCAATGTCAGATAATGGTAGATTCATGATCTGCATGCAATTGCACATGTACAAAGTGCTTTCCGTTTCCTGTTTCGATTAACGTTGTGAAATATGGAATTTCACATATTTTAGGTATACGTAGAAATACCGTATACGTATTTTTTTTGGATAAATGTTTGACATGTTTATTTAATGTATGATTATATAATATATGAATAAAATACTAGCTTGGCGAAAGGAATCGCCAAAATACATGTTCACTTGTAAATGCGATGTATGTTGAAATTGTGTATGTTAGAAATACCGTATACGTATTTCTTTTGGAATAATGTTTGACATACTTATTTAATATATGATTATACAATATATGAATAAATTACTTATTTGGCGAAAAGAATCGCCGTAATACATGTTTGTTTGTATACACTATGTATGTTGAAAATGCGTATTCTAGAAAATACTGTATACGTATAAATTTTGGAGATATAGTTATCATGATTATTTGCTGTAGTAATATATTACACATGGATAAAATACTCACTTGGCTAAAGGATAGCCCTAATACATGTTTTGCTAACATACACCATGTATGTTGTAATAGTGTATTCTAAGTGTTGTGAAAATGACTGAATGAGTATGGAATTCTCATTCGTGCTCGCCATGACTAATTGTCATGGATAATTGATTGTTGTATTGGCAATACCCCCTTTGACGAAAGGATTTGCCCTAAACCACGCCACGGCCAATAATATGGAACTTGGTTTCCTGCTTGCCATGACTATCCGTCATGGGTGTATGCGTGTTATGATTGGGGTAACTCCCTAGTGAAAGGATTTGGCCCTATACCTCTGTGATCAACATATGTCATGTATGTTGATTCCTATATTTTAAAGTGTTTGTTGAAATGTCTGAATGAGTAGTAGTTAGTAAATTGTAATGTTTAAGGATGTTGAGATTGGATTCTCAACTACCCTAGCGACGTGTATGATTACCTCCATGAGGTTGATCACTTAAAACACTTACTTACAATACATGTGTTTGTATTACTATTAATGTAGTGTTTTACAACATGCTTTTTTTATCATGCTTTATAAAATGCTTTTAACATACCTACTAGCATGTTTGAATTACTTTATTTATCATGCTTGAATTACTTTGTTTATCATGCTTTACTCCACATGCTATGGATGACAATTGATTATGCTTGGGGCTATGATTATAGTCCAGACAATCGGTACTAGATTAGAGATCGTGGTTGAGTTTCATGTCGCCACGTGAGATGTGTTCGACGAACTCGAGTCGTACTTCGGTTGGCGATAGTGGTTGGCCACGCGAAGTGCTTATGCACTTCATGTCGTTTAACTTGTTGTGCGCTCGGGCTAGCTGAGCTCGTCAGGCAACCCGATCTGTCTTTTGTATGTTCACCATGTTTGGTCACTAATGCTTGAACCTAGGGTACCAAACTTACCAGTGAAAACCCTTTTAACCATGGTACCTCGATCCGCTAAGACTCATGAGCCGGGCATGGTGGTATGGGACACCGTGGTCGAGCTGTCGGCCTACGCTGGGGCTACGTGCCTCCCCGTAGTGACCAGTGAGCAACTCAACTCGTGAGCCGATTATGGTGGTATGGGACACTATATTCGCGCTGTCGGCCTACATTGATAAGGTGATGGGGGAGTGGTGCAACCTTTGTGCGTAACAACCCTGGCAGCCCTTTGTAGTGACCGCGAGCATATTCTGAAGTTGCAGCGTGCCTTAGGGTTCGCCGCGATATATAGAGTATGAACTAGGCCTGTTTCTGTATAGTGATGAATCGTTTAAGGGGTGATGGGGGAGTGGTGCAACCTTTGTGCGTAACGACCACAGCGACCTCTGCAGTGACCTAGAAAACACACCATCGTCTGATATTAACTAGGACTGACGACCCTAGAATGGATCATGTTTGGGAATGATACAAGGGAGGTACATTAGTTTCCCAATCCTGCTGTTTGAAATGGACTAATTAAAAACTCGGTAATCATGCTCATCATGCATCGCATGTGCCCGAAAGATGTGGAGCACCTTGTGGGATGTAAGCATGCGCGAACGTGAGATGGTGTCGCATGAGGGAGTATGTCGGAGAGGGCATCCATCATACCCGCATTCATACTTGCATTAATCGTCAGTAACTAGGAGTGCTTGATTTACTTGCTTTATCATTCTTGCTTGACCGCATCGATAACATGTTAACTTATGCTTTATTGTTCCACCGAGTTAGCTACTCACTCCCACGTTACGGACGGTGTTGTACACACCAAACAGAATTGTTGAATTTCGGATGATGGCGATGCTTATGAAGCAGAGCCGGACTATTTCTATGGTGATGAGGAGGAGTTCTCCTATCATGTAACCCTCTCGACGGGTCTCTGAAGACCTGCATCTTTGTATTGTCGGGGCAGTACTGGGATAGAAGACAATAAACTTACACATTTGGTATATTTTAGAACTGTACTTGTATTTATTTAACCTGGTAATGTTATCACACTCTGGAGACTCATCATAGTTTATATATTTTATCTATCTATCATAGTCTTTCGCTTGCAAAATTAACTGTCTCTGGAGTATGATATGCTGTTTTGGCTTAATCTCACTCATGTTCAATGCACGAATACAGTCAACATTCAATCATCATTCATTTTGTTGCATAAGTGATGTTCTGGAACTCGGGAGTTGAGTTTATGCTCGACCCCCGATTTTCAGGGCGTTACATTGGTCCTTCTAAGTTTTATATCTTATTTATTAAGACTAGTGATATCTTGAGGTATCTAAGAACTACTTCTTGTATTAGGATATTGATATCTTGTCTCTTTTTTAGTTATATAAGAGAATGAGTTTTCATAAAATTTGGCATCTTTAAATTCTATTGTGATGTTTATCGGGATCGCATGATTAGATTCTACAACTAAAAACCTACAAGACTTATTATTTTGTATATATTATATGAAAATACACTCAAGAGATCTCAACCCTATCTTGGGTTTTTAAGTTCAGTAAGCCTAAGGCTCTATAACCCTATACCTTGAAGTATGAGATGTTTGGAATTTTATTATTCCATAGTTCATATAGAGTCATATGAGTCTTAGAGTGAGGTATCCTATTAAAGATATGACAAGCAGCTAATAGAACTTCTCTCTAAAATCCTGAACTTAAATTTGCATTATTGAGTATAGAGTTTACCATGTCTATAAAGGACATATTTTTCCGTTCTGCTATCCCATTTTGTTGAGGTGAATAGGGAGCTGTAATTTGGTGAATTATATCACAAGTTTTGAAAAACTTTGAGAATTCTAAGGATAGATATTCTCCTCCCCTGTCCGACCTTAGGATTTTAATCTTTCAGTCTAACCAGTCCTCTACTTCTACCTTATATATCTTGAATTTTTGTAATGCCTCATCTTTATTCTTCAATAAGTGTACTAGGGTATAATAGAAGAAATCATCTATAAAGGTTATGAAGTACCTATTTTTCCCCTCTTGTTATTAGACCGCTCATTTCACATATCACTATGAACTAGGTCTAGGAGTTGTGATACTCTTTCCACACTAGGAAATGATTTTCTAGTTAATTTGGATTGTACACAAATACTACATTTGTTATTAGGTTTTGTATACTTAATAATTAAATTAAGCTTAGACATATTATTCGTACTACATAACTAATATGTCCTAATCTAGCATGTTAAACATCATGTGAATCAAGCATATAAACGAAAAAAGAATTTTCATTCATAAGGTTCAACTTAAATATTCCATTAGATACATAGCCCTTCCCCCTACATATACCCCATTTTTAGACAATCAATTTATTAGATTTAAATAGGATTCTAAATCGAAACTTAGTCAGTAGATTAATTGATATAAGATTTCTCCTAATATCCGGTACCTGCAACACATCATTCAGAGTAAGGACTTTTCCGAAAGTTAGATTAAGTTGTACCTTCCCTTTTCCTACAATCTTAGATGTGGAGGCATTCCCCATATATAGTTCTTGATTATTCCCCACTATTTCATAGGAATTGAATATATTGTAATTTCTATAAACATGTCTGGTAGTGCCAAAATCTACCATTCATTCAACATCCTCATTCACCATGTTAAATTCAGAGACGACATCAATCAGATTTATGTCTTCTGTCATATTAACTTGTCGTTTCTTTTCTTACTTTTTTTTTGTATCTTCGGAAGTCTTTCTTAAAATGACCAGGGGTTTTGTAAAAGAAGTATGGACCCTTCTTAGATGTGGTCTTTTTAAACCCTTGGTAGTTAGGTTTGAGCCGATCATCTTTCTTGAAAGGTGGCTTCTCTAATTCTTGATTCACACTATTCTCAACTATATTAGTGTTATTTAGGGCCTCCTGTTGTTCTTTCTTTTTGTCACGGAGTCTAAATCTTCTTCTATTTGAAACAAACATTAGGAGTTCCTCAAAGGACATTTTCTTTTTTCTGTTTTAAATATTTTCTAGTATCCTTCCATTTAGGTTGAAGTTTAGCTATAATGGTGGATACTTGGAAGGATTCGTTGAGATTAGTGCCATTGGAAATAATCTATTAGATGATGACCTATAACTTATGTACTTGATTAAGGATGGAATTTTCATCCAACATTTTGAATTCTAAAAACTAACTTACAAGGAAATTTGTATTGCCTTCATCCTCTGATATGTATTTGGTGAGCAAGGCCTACCACAAATCCTTAGTGGTCATCCTTTTACGGTAAACATCTGTAAGTGCTTATACATAAAGCACATATTAGTTTGTTAAATATTGTAGTTCGGTTACGATCGCAAGCTCGACTGAAGACAAGCTATTAAATTGATCATGTACCTAGCAAGAAGATTTAATATCTCAATGCAAGATCATTCATGGTTCAAAGTTCAGCACACTTCATATGAGTCAACCTATAGGTGGTATTATCATTCCCTAGACTCAAAAATCGGGCTCACAAAATTCTCGATCGCCGAATCCGGTGCCGACAGCCTCCGTAGTACCCCATTCTTGATTCTTGGCACCCATATGCCAGGTTCCGATCCTGAGATCCTACAAGGAGGATTTTCAACATAAATTTATTTCATAAGAAGTATAACCATAAGCATAACCCACAAATAATAACAAGAAGCATCACCATATATCCACTATAATAAAAAAAAAAAACTTTTGGGTACAAGGCATGAAAGGAAATACAAGATAGATATAACAACTACTCCAGAAGCTCTTTTGTACGCTCCTGCCTCAGCTCGAGTGCGTCTTAGCGTCACCTACATGCATCTATGGTGCATAAGCTTATCGAAAGCTTAGAGGGTGGTGTAAGTGTGCACATAATATATGCATGCTCAGAAAGCAATATCAGAGTAATGCGGATAGTACTGGTAAGTCCATGAATGGAAAAATGCTAGAAAATCTATGAATGAGATGGTGCTGGCAAATCCATGAATGTTATCAGCCATATTAAGTTTATGTGATGCAAGGCCTACATGGATAAATGCCATATGCAAGATGCAATGCAAGTATACCAGTCCATAGCTGGATCCACATATCAATACAATCCATCTTTAGAATCTCATATATCAGCACAGTTCTCCTCTAGAACATCATATATTAGTACAGTGCCTCTCTGGATATTCATCGGGGTCTAGTACACTCTACACCAGCTTGTTACCCCATCTAAGGGCACAACTGGGCAAGTGGAACAAACCTCACTATCTGCCTACCAATATTGGCTCAGCTCGTTGATAGCGAACCCATTCCTCAAGCTGGGTCAGACTCAGCCTAGTCATTGCTCCCTCCCTGGGGTGAGTAAGGCACACCCCCTTCCAATCGACCACGACACATTGGGAGACCCAGCCAACTGGTATATGGCCCCTTATGCTCATGCATCCACTCGGTCTCGACATTGAAACATCCTCCATGGTACCATAAGGGTTTGGGGACTTTCACCCTGGGACATCTATGGTGCCCCCGTGCTAAACTAACATTTTCGGTGTCTAATCCTGCCATCCACGATATGCCTGTGGAGGCTACGGCCCTGATGTCACTAGGGCTTACAGAAAGCATGTCACACAAATATGAGATGCATGAGTCACACTATGCAGTCATGTAGCAATCGTGCACATACCACGCGCTCATGTCAGACAACTTCGTCTATCAGGGACTCCCATAACAATTCACCCAATGGCATATGCTATGATCAATCACTCCTCATACCAAGCATACATATGATGCACATGGGCATAAATCATGAAGTTATACTAAGTATGATCTACGGTGATGATGTACCCTCCTCATAATAAGGATGGGCCTAGATGGCCTACTCATATCAAGTATTGGCCTAACAACAAGGGATGTGCTTCCTCACCCGCTCCATCCCATAGTAAACTGGGTTTCCTAAGGGGCCCGATAAGCACAAGGTGGGCCCTATAATGCACGGTGGCAGAATAACCCATAATGGGGGCCCAACAATTTAGGTTAGCCCAATAAAGTGAGATGGATCATACTAATAACAGTGGGGGCCCAACATTTGGGTTAACCCACTAAGAGGAGATGAGAATGGACTTAACAACGGGTCCTAGGGAGGATTACAATGTGGACATTTAACCATCATTGTTGTTACAATGTGGACATTTAACCACTATTGCTCCTAAGGTGTGGCCCATTTAGAACCTATCCTATAGTGGGGTCCATGGTCTTTATACTAACTAGGAAAATGGATGGGCATTATAAACATATACATTATGGTGGAATCACACATCACAATTGAGCCTCATCAGATAGGCCTCATATGCACCACAATGGGCCTCATCATAAGGGCATCATACACATCACAATGGGCCTCACACAAGGGTCTCATGTACATCACCATGGGCCTCACACACGGGCCTCACATACATCACATTGGGCCTCATATGAGGGCATCGCATACAAAATATTGGGCCTCATCACATGGGCCTCATATACACCACATTGGGCCTCATACAAAGGCCTCACATACCTCACATTGGGCCTCATCACATGGATCTCATATACATCACATTGGGCCTCATACAAGGGCCTCACATATATACATCACGTTGGGCCTCATACAAGGGCATCACATACATCATATTGGGCCTCATCACATGGGCCTCATATATATACCACATTAGGCCTCGTATAAGGGCTTCTCATACCTCACATTGGGCCTCATCACATGTATCTCATATACATCACATTGGGCCTCATACAAGGGCCTCACATACATCACATTAGGCCTCATGTAATAGCCTATGATTTAGGCACAATGGGAGGATGGTGTGTGCAACACCTACATCATAGTGGTCCTTATGGGACAGCCCATGATCCAGTAAATAGATGGTCAACATGTGTAACATATACATCAAGGTGGGCCTCATGGGTTCGCCCTATGGTCCAAAAAAATAGATGGTCAGTGTGCTTACAACACACACATCAAGGTGGTCCTTATGCATTACAAAATGGGCCTTAACTAGATGCCCCATTGTTGGATGGCCTAGATAGAATACATACCTCAAGTGGGTCCCACTGGATGTGGGCCACTAGGTGGTGGGCCAGATACTGGGCCACCACAAATATCACAGTGGAGTCCCAAAGGTTTTAATGGTGGGCGTTTAGCCCTTGCTGTCCAGCAGCGTCCGGCTGCTGCTGGACGGTGTGGATGGAACACATTTGGTGGGCCCCACTACTGCTGGGCAATGTGGTATGAAACACTTACTTCATGGTAGGTCCTATCGTCCCTGCTGGATGGTATGGATAGACACATACATTACGGTGGATCCCACCATCCCTGCTTGGACGGTGCTAATATAACACATGCATCACGTCAGGGCCCCATCGTCTTGGACGGTTTGGATGAAACACAAGCATCAATTTGGGGTCCCACATCGAGATATGGATGGCGTGGATAAAACACTTACATCAGTGGGTCGCATCATCCATGACTGGATGGTGTGGATATGAAACACATACCGCATGTGGGCTCCACCGTCCCTTGCTGGACGATGGACAGCATGGATGAACGCATGCATCAGTTGGGGTACATTACATGTGGCCCACTTGATTTGAATCAAGCTAATATTTGTATTTTCCCATCTTCCAAGCCTGTTGGACGGTGAGAATGAAACACACCTTGGTGGGGCCCTGTAACTGCTGGACGGTGTCCAACAGTATCCTGGGCTGCTGGCCATTCGATGGATGGCAAGGTGGGCTCTACCAACTAGACATCCAGCCCATCTGGAACTTACTGGACATCCAGATAATTCTGGATGGTGGATGTTCCATAGATGCATCATCAGGTGGGCCATCATATAAGGAAAGGAGAGAGAAGGGAAGAGAGAAAGAGAGAGAAGCACCCACTTCAAATCTCTTCCTCCTTCCACCTATAGGTTCTAGAGCTCCAAGAGGGTTGATTTAATGGTTGAGATGGGCTTAGGAAGGTTGGATTGAGAGATCTTGGGCTACAATGGGGCTGAATTTTCTCTCTAATGGTGGGACGTCCAAGCTCTTGCTGATGGAGAAATGAAGAAGAAGAGAGGGAGGGAGAGAGATAAGAGAAAGAGGGAAATAGGTAATCATTACTAGGTTAGACAATGATTGCACATGGGGTAAAGAGAAGCATGCTAGGTATCATTACATGTAAGAGTCACGGGGCTAGGGTGACATCATCCTACCCTAGGTAAGCTAGGGTGATGTCACCATCATGATTACTTATAGAGATATTTCTCTACCTGGACACCTTGGGCCTCGCAACATGTGATCAACGACCATGATAATGCGCGGGTCGGATCTCTTAGTCTAAGTATTAGATTAGCACATGAGATGCGGCATTGGAACTGCGGCGACGACATGGTCACAATGGCATGGGTCTCGGGTTGAGTCAGTTCAGGTTCACAGGATGCGACTCAGGGTCGCTCACAAATGCTATCTATAGGTCGCGGGTCGCTGGAATTTGATGAGAAGGATCGCGGGATCCTAAGGAATAGAATGGTACTAGAACACTGACCTAACAGGTATAAACCTAGTTGGACTATAGGTTAGGTGTATTTCACTCATGCATATCTTAAATCATATTTTATATT
This sequence comes from Magnolia changhungtana, assembly GCA_030180095.1. NCBI lineage: Eukaryota > Viridiplantae > Streptophyta > Magnoliopsida > Magnoliales > Magnoliaceae > Magnolia > Magnolia changhungtana. Next base: position 1,299,648 of record JASAUF010000384.1, on the reverse strand, counting down.
AAATACACACTAGTTAGGCTAGCCCGATGTCCGGTTCGACCAGCCTAAATACTTGGACCAACCATGAAAAATTCCGACAAAATTTAGATCACATAAGATCTTTTTTGTGGTAGGTTCAGCTAGCCCAAGGTGGGGTTCGGCCAGCCGAACTTGACTTCTACCAGCCCAAGGTGATTTGGTCAAGTTTCCAGCAATGGAACAATTTCAAAATCCAAGCCAGTTAGACCAGCTGAACTTGTGCTTAGGCCAGCCGAACCTGGGCTTAGGCTAGTCGTGTCAGTGCTATGGTTTCTAGCCCCTATGATTGTCGAATTTTGTAATGTCAAAACCTCTTGGAATCTGTGCCTTGTGTAGTACTTCTACATATATCAACACAGTGCATCTCATGTACAAGGACAAAGGTCTTTACTTCAAGAACGTCAAATGCAAGATTACATGTTCAAGTTCAAGTACAACATCAAGTGTGAATTCAATCTTTCAAGCTTCAATGGTTCAAGTTTTCAAAGCTTCAAAGACAAGACAAAGTAGTACAATTTCAAACTCAAACTTCAAGCTCAAGCTCAAGCTTCAAGTCGAGCTTCAGAAGTCTTAAGTTCAAGCTTCTACATATGACTAGATCTCAAGATTTGTAAACTTTAAAGTTCATCCATCAACCAAAGGAAAAGAAAAACTCAATGTTCATATTTTACTAAAAAGGTTTGGATGAACCTAGATTGACCTTAGGGTAGGTCATTTTGAATACATAATTCAAATAGCATATTTTATAAGTGCATAGTCTATTTATAGACTAGTCCTAGGCTGTGTTCGACTAGTCCTAGCACTGTCTCGACCAGTCCATGAATTCCCCTCGACCAGTCCTAAGTCTATTACTGATTTTTGGAAATTTTTGTTAAAGCCTCGACCAGTCCTGGAGACTGCTCGACCAGTTGTGTGAACAGTGCTCGACTTGTTCTCGACTAGTCCTGCAGGCTTGACTCAAAGTCCAACAACCAAATTGGGTTGCGCATGACCAGTCGTAGACAGGCATCGACCGATCATGGAGGCCACTCAACCGGTCAAGCAGGTCCTTCGACCAGTCATGAAACAGTCTTATCTTATTGACCGGTCAAAATTTTAAAAATCTGTTGGTCCTACGACCAGTCAAGCAAGCAATTTCTACACTTATAAATAAAGCACGAATTTCAGAGTTTCATATCCAATTCAAGCTAAATCAATATGTCTCTCTGAGAGATAAGTTAGTCATTTTCTTAAGCTATATTGTGCTCATTTAATATTCTCTTTAATTAGCTTTCGTTGTATTTGATTTTGAATTCTATATTCCAATTATATTTGAAAGAGGGATTGTAGTTTTCCCATTTCTTGGAATCAAAATCAAATCAAGCGAGCCCAAGGTGATTTAATTTAAAATCAATTTAGAACATAGAACCATTTCATATGTGAGTGTTAACATTGAACTTCTACGTTGAACTTCGACTCCGATTTGGTTCTTCCAAGCTACTTCAAAAGGAGAATATCCAAGAATTTTACATTATTGTAAATTCCATTTTGGTTTCATTGAGATTGTGCCAGAAAAAATCTCTCTATTTTGGTTTGTCTGAGGCGATCCAGAAAACTCAATGTATGGGGTTTTTTGAATTGTGTAACCCCACTTGAAAGACACAATTGTAAAGATTTTAGGTGAACCTTAAAAAACCTATTTTCATAGTGAACGCTAATATCCACTGTGTGAGGATATTAGGAGTGAAGTAGTTGTGTGGCTATTGTTTAATAGTTGGTGTACACACAAGTGAACCACTATAATTTTTGGTCTTATGGTTGATTGTTTATTTTATTTTGTGGATGTTGAAATTTCCCTTTTTTGCATTTGTGGAGAATGTTGTAATTTCTTTTATGTAAGTGTGAGAATATTATAATAGCTTAGATTTCTTTTCTTGCTATTTATTTCTTTATTCCTCTGTATCAGTTTGAGTTTTGATACACAGACCGTTCTAATAAGGTTGTCCTGCCATAAACCCTTGGTTTTTATGGTGTAAGGTTGTCCTTAGAATAATATTTGTATCAACCTCTCAATACTTGTACATTTGAGGTTGTCTTTAATTTCAGCATTGTGGGATTGTCTATTACTTTCTGTATTTAATTTATTTAAATTCTGCTGTTATTTTTTAATTTTGTATACTCCTATTCAACCCCCCCCCCCCCCCTAAGACGTTTAGGTTTAACTTGTACATCGGCTTCATCAATATCCCAAGAAGAAAATCGTTGCACTCAAGCTACAGCTACGACTTCGACTCGCCAAATCAAAGATAAGTATTGTTTGTTTTAATTACTTCAGTTTTAGGTTTTTCTGAGATAGCTCGAAAATCTTAGCGGGTTTATTTGTGGTGACCCCGTAAAATCACAAAGTGGGTTTAATTGTGATAGCCTGTGAAAATCGTAATAATTGTAAAAGGTTGTTAAGGTGACCCTGAAAAACCTTGAAATAGTGAAAGCCAAAATTGAAAGGGTAGTAATTTTGGGAGTGGAGTAGGTTGCATTGAGGCACCGAACCACTATAACTCTTTTGTGCATTATGGTGATTAGATGTTTGTGATTTTCTTATTCTTTACATTAGTTTGAGTTTTTTATTTCAAAGACGTCGTGACAAAAGGTTATCCTACCTAAACCTTTTAGGTGAAAGGTTGTCCTACGAACTATTTGGTATCAAGGCTTCAATACTTTACAATATTGTATTTAATTGATTCATTATTCCGCATTGTATCAAATTATTTAGCATTGTCCTATTCACCCCCCCTCTAGGACATCTATAACTCATCCTTTCAACAGCGTACAAAAAGTCAGAAAGAGTGTTGAAAATATGACATTAGCATAGGTATTCCTTACTCTCACAATCTTGTCGCTTTTGAATTTGTTCCGCCATATCATTGTTAGATGGTGGTGAAGGTGGATCTTAAGTAATCACGTGATCCAACTTTAGTGATATAAGGAAGAGATGCACCCTCAATTGCCATCGAAGAAATTTTGAGTCGTCGAATAGTGTAATTCGAACAAAGTCAGGATGACACATAAAAGAGTCATAATATCGCCTTAAAATTATTAAGGTTTCAGCGAAAAGATAGAAAAACTAATCACTTAAAGATAGGCTTAAGGCACATTACAATGTCGCTATCTTTAAGGCAATATTCGCACCCGATTAAACCAATTTATAAGAGGGTTACAACAAATCTGCCTCCAAGATATAATAAGCCTCTTCTCCAAGACCAGAGAAATGTGGGCTTTGGCTTGCAAAACCAAAAAATCACACCCTGAACACACTTTTACACCATACGCCCCTGACTTCAGTACTATTACAATTTAACCCCTGAAAACTATTTATGATTTACTACCTGAAAAATTGTTTGCAGTTTAGTGCCTGAAAACTGCAACCTTTCAAAAACCATTCAAAATCGAAAATGGAGAAGAAGAAGAAGAAGAAGAAGAAGAAGAAGAAGAAGAAGATGGAGAGGAGATTGTTGGAGTTATTATATTTTGATTGACCTAAAGATGGGTTTATATAGATTCACAAGAGATGCTTTAAGATCCTTTTTATGGAAAGACGTCTTTTTTTGTAAGGCCCGTATCTGTAACATCCCAAAAATCGAGGGTCGAGTAGTAATTCAACTCCCGAGTTCCAGAACATCACTTATGCAACAAAATGAATGATGATTGAATGTTGACTGTATTCGTGCATTGAACATGAGTGAGATTAAGCCAAAATAACATATCATACTCCGGAGATAGTTAAATTGCAAGTGGAAGACTGTAATAGACATATAAAATATAAAAACTGTGGTGAGTCTCCAAAGTGTGATAATGTACCAATAATTACAAGTACAATTCTAAAATTTACCAAATGTGAGGAAGTGTAATGTCTTCTATCCCAAGTACCATAGCCCCGTCAATACATTACCAGGTCTTCATAGACCTGTCAGAGAGTTATAAGTAGGAGAACTCCTTCTCAACATCATAGTAGTGGTCCGGCTCTACTTCATAAGCATCGCCATCACCTGAAACTCAATAAATCTGGTTGGTGTTGCAAACACCATCCCATAACGTGGGAGTGAGTGATCAACTCAGTGGAATAGTAAAGCATAGGTTAACATGTTATCAATTCAGTCAAGTAGTAATGATAAAGCAGTAAAATCAATTACTCCTAACTACTCTTATTAATGCAAGTATGAATGTAGTCATGATGTATGCCCTCACCGACATACTCCCTCATGCGACACCATCTTCGTTCGCGGCATGGTTTCTTCCCTCAGTGCTCCACATCTTCCAGGCACATGCAATGTATGATGAGCATGATTACCGAGTTGTTATTAGTCCATTTTAAACAAAAGGATTGGGAAACTAAGGTACCTCCCTTGTATCATTCCCAAACATGATCCATTTTAGGGTCGTCAGTCCTAGACAATCTCATACGATGGTGTGTTTCTAGGTCGCTGCAAGGGCTGCCAGGGTTGTTACACGAAATCGTTGCACCACTCCCCCATCACCTTATCAATACAGGCCTAGTTTATACTCTGTTACTACAGGAAGGCTCGGCACCTCACCGTAGGCTTAGAGTATGCTTGAGGTCACTACACCGGATACGGTCAGGGCTGTCAGGGCTGTTACACAGAATCGTTGCACCACTCCCCTATCACCCATCAAGTAGTGTAGGTCGACAACTCGAATATAGTGTCTCATACCACCATAATCGGCTCACGAGTCTGGTTGCTCACTGGTCACTACAGGGAGACATGTGGCCCCAGCGTAGGCCGACAGCTCGACTACGGTGTCCCATACCACCATGCCCGACTCATGAGTCTTAGCAGATCGAGGTACCATAGTTAACGGGATTTTCACTAGTAAGTTTGGTACCCTAGGTTCAAGCAGTAGCGTCCAAATATGGTGAACATACATAAGACAGATCGGGTTACTTGACAAGCTCGGCTAGCTCGAGCGCACAACAAGTTGAATGACATGAAGTGCATAAGCACTTCGTGTGGCCAACCACTATCGCCAACCGAAGTACGACTCGAGTTCGTCGAACACATCTCACGTGGCAAATGAATCATAGCCACGAATTCAATTCTGGTACCGATTGTCTGGACTATAATCATAGCCCCAAACACAATCAATTGCAGATAGATAAAGCAGTAGTGGATCAAGATTCAACTCGTACAATCAAGGTCTGGTATTATCCGTTTAGGGCTGTCAGGGTTGTTGCACAGAATCGTTACACCACTCCCCCATCACCCTTCACGAATTTCATGGAATACAACATAAACATGTGAAGTAAACAGAGCATAATTAAATAAACAAGTAATTCAGGCATGTTAACAAGCATGTCATAAAGCATGATATAAAGCATGTTATAAAGCACTATATAAACAAGAAACACAAACACATATATTTCATTAGTAAGCGGTTAAAGTAATTAATCACACAGAAGAAATCATACCGGTCTCTAAGGTAGTTGAGAATCCTATCTCAATACCTACCTAAGGCATCATCATCCAAACACTTACTCTCTCAAGCATTTTCACAAACACTTAGCATACACTATTTCAACATACTTAGTGTATGTTAGCAAACATGTATTAGGGCGAGTCCTTTCGCCAAGCAAGTATTTTATGCATATATAATATATTTATACAAAAAATAATCATGGCAAACACATCTCTAAAATATATACATATACGGTACTTTCTACAATACAGTATTTCTACATACATAGTGTATATTAGCAAAACATGCATTAGGGCGAATCCTTTCGCCAAATAAGTATTTTATCCATATATCATACATTCATACAACAAATAATCATGTCAAACACATTTCCAAAAAATATACGTATACGGTATTTTCTGCGAATACCTAGAATATGTAAACTTCCATATTCTACAACTTTAATCGAAACAGAAAACGGAAAGCACTTTGTACATGTGCAATTACATGCAGATCATGAATCTATCATTTTCTGACATTGAAAGCATTGAAAACTATAACCTATACACCTAAAGTCCGCATCTTGTGTTGTAGAATCGTAACGGAGTCGATAGATTTGCTAAGGCTTTGTATACGACGATTCGGCAACCTATACGATGAAATAGGTTAGCTATTTCATAACCTACAACTCTTAAAAACCTAAATCAGTTTAGGGTTAGGGTTTCTTACCTAGAAATGGAGTTGGAATTGCCAGGGAAGCGATTAGAACGGAGTGGTGGAGCTCGTGGAGCGGCAGGGAAGCACAGCAGGAAGAAGCTCCCACTTCTCCCACACTTTCTCTCTCTCTTTTCTCTCTTCTCTCTCTAGGGTTTCTCTCAAATTCGTATGGCTGCAATGAGAGAGGGCTTAAGGTCCTTATATAGTCTAAAAACTCACCGAAATAAACTCCAGGTCAAGGTATACTTAGGTTATACCCAAATCGGACCTGTTTCAGCTCAACGGAGGACTTCTGGCGGGCCTCCTTGAGCCAAAGGTCGGACTTAAGCTCACAGACTATGGATATACGTTCTATTAAGTTTTCGTTCCAGTAGGGTTCTCAGATCACGCGTGGCGGACCAGTTTCAGTTCGACGGTCAGTGGGTCTCGATCGGAGATTCCGAGTACATGTAAATGTGTATGAAATTTTTCCTGATCCGAGGGTGTAATTTGGTCAGATTTTGATGGTCTGGTTGCTTAATACTGATCCGCAAGCGACGAGTCTCAGATTACTATTCAAGATATTTATTTTGTAAAGAAATAAGTGTTCTCACACTCTCTTGCTCCGGACTCAAGCGAACAGCCGTGGGACACTATCTGGATTTGATTTTCGAGATGGTTGTCAAGCCCAACGAGGCGGTCCTAATTCCTTAACCTCGTATTATTCGGACTCCCGATGTGTGGTCCAGAACCGATACGAAGTTTCAATGTGCTCCCGAGAGCAGACGGGTAATGAGTTTGATCCTAGATTTTAGGGTAACCTAGCGTCAATGATTCTACAAGTTTTGGGTCTTGCAGATCGTATTTAAAGCGATTCAAACGGATTTCATAGCTAATCTAGTTTAGCACTTAGTTACTTTATCTCATTTCTAAAGGATTTAATCCTAAGTGATTTCTGGTCGAGGTGATACTCGGGCCTTTGTAGTTTGTATATAAGGTGATCCAAGTTATAATACTTAACTAGTTTAAGATAGTGTCTAGGGTGAAAGTACTTAGGAAAATTGAAAGAACAAGGTGGTGAAGGGTTGGATTTGTGAAGGAAATGGGTTCAGAAGCGATTTTAGACTGTGGGATTCAGTTCTGACAAGTTAATAAGGTGTCAGGAGCAGCCCATTGCCTAAAGACGTCTAATTCCAGGTTGGCAAAAATCCTGGCTGTTACAGTATCCTAGTCCATACCGTTCCTTAAACTTCTGCAATCCTCCCAGTCGAATTTCGGTAACCCATGACCTATAATCAGCATTTACGCGCTACCCTAAGTCGTATCCCGTAGATCTAAGTCGACTCGACCCAAGACTTATACCATTGTGACCGCACCGTTTTCGCAGTTCCAATGCCGCGTCTTGTGCACCGATGCGATACATAGGACAGAAGTTATGGGCCTGCATTTATTTCGAGGAAACAACGTGCATTGCAAATCCTAAGAGAATCTCTACAACCCATCACATCAATCAATCAATCACAAGTCAAGTACACATTCCATCACAACCCATGCTTTCTTTCTCCCCAAGACAAGCAACCCTCCCCAAAGTTGACCCTCATGTCACTCACACCCATCACTCACACCCATCATCCATCACCTCTCTCTTACAACCACCATCTGTCTCTCATTTTCTACCCATTCCCCAAGCAACCCCAAGAGTGTGGACATCCAAGCTTTCCAAGGAGAGAAAGAGCTTTATGTGTGGCCCACTTCCTACCCTCAAAACTCTCAATCTAACCCTTCAATTCTCATCTTCCACCATGAAAGGTTGAGCTTAGGAGCTAAGGAAACCAAGGAACCAAGAAGATTAACAATCGGTGGGTGTTTTATAGGAGTAGATTTATGTTTTAATGTTGGGCCAAGTGGGACCTACCGATTGATGGTATGGATCTCACTTTGGACCCTAGGTGTGGCTGATGGCCCACCATGATTCATATGTTCATTCCATGATGGGGCCATTCTCTATGGAACCCATCATGATGTTTATTTTCCTATTGAGAGAAGGTCATCTAGACCTTGTATTTTTGTGGAAAAGGGATCTTCACCATTGATTTTATTGGAGGGCCCACATGTCGCTGGGACCCATCTTGATGTATGTATTGTATGGCAAGGGAGCTCATAGTGGAGGAGTTCCCTCCACCACACGATTCCCTCTCTCTCTCTCTCTATCTCTCTCTCTCTCTTTCCCTTATATGATGGACCACCTTGATGAATGTATTTGCATCCACGCTGTCCCCAAAATGGACACTTTGCTGTCCAATTTTTGGACATTTGGACCGGCCCACCATTGCTAGTCCATGTGGGCCTACATGGTCGGACGGCCACACAGACCCAGGTGGAATGGATGATATCAGCCTTGATTTAAGAGCCAGTGGGCCACACTAACGTGGACCCCACCTGGATGGATGGATGTATCCATACCATCCGTCCAGAACAGAGTGGCCACAGGGCTAGGTGGATCGTAACCAGCCAGAGTGGCTGTTGTCCAGTCCATCCAAGTCTACATGCAGGTGAAATACAAATACCCACTTGATCCAACTAGGGTGGGCCACGTACACGTGGACCCACCCTGATGAATGTTTCATCCACGCCGTTCGTGCATGAGACGTGGATCCCACCCATGATTCATATGTTGTATCTTTACCGTCCAGCAGCATGCGCTATTGGAGGGGCAAGCACGAATACCAGCTTGTTGTAATGCTATGGGCCACACGTGTGGACCCACCAGATGTATGTGTTTTGTATCCACACTGTCCATCCAATTTCCCAGCTCATTTTAGGCGTGAAGACAAAAAAGGAAGCCAATCCAAATCTCTAGTGGGCCGCACCATCAAAAAGATTATTTTAATAATGATAAATTGTTAGGGCCCGCTGTGATGTTTCTGTGCATCAAAACATATCGAATATTGGGCTCATTAGACCCGTCACGAGCCAGAGAACCCGACAGATGAAGTGGATTGTCCTGATGTGGGCCCCACCTATGAAAATCCATCAGAAATATATATATATAGCAAAGGAGCTAGACGCCCCTTACTACTAAACGTCCAGCATCCAAAGGACACTGCAGCATCCTGCTGCTGGATGTGGTAGGGACGGTGGGCTCCACCACAAGCCCCGCCGTGATGTATGTGGAGCATCTACACCATGCATTTAATGGGTCCCCTTTTTGGAATGGGATGTCCCCAAAAATCAACCGTACACCATTTGATGTGAAGACATGCTTAGTCATATAAAAGCACTTGTTGGGGTCCATCTAAGATTTGGATACATCTGAAACTTGGTATGATCCCTTAACCAAGTGAGCCACACATAATGGATGGGCCGGATTCGTGAACCATGCCACAGTGGCCTAACAAATGATTATGAATGTTTTAATGGAGAGTAAACCTCTCAACTGTTGTGCATAGTGTGGCTCACACAAGCCACGGATTGACTTGATTTTAAGTCCCAGGCCCCACTATTATGTGTGTATTATACACACATTGTTCATCTATTTTCTTAGGGCCATGGGCCCCATTGTCTTAAGAGGCCCACCCTACGTATGTGCCCCAATCATGGGCTACCTTAGGCAAGCCCACCATGATATGTGTGTTGTATACAGGTTGTCCATCCTTTTCTCTGGGCCATGGACTGCTCCATGAGGCCCACAATGATGAGTGGGTTATATGCACACCAGTTGCACTTTTTGTCAGGCCGTGGGCTGCCCCATGAGGCCCACTTTGATATATGTGTTACACACACTATCCACCCATTTATCCTAGGCCATGAGCTGTTTTAAGAGGCCCATTGTGATATATATGCGGCCCGTGTATGAGGCCCATTGTGATGTATATGCGGCCCGTGCATGAGGCTCGTTGTAATGTATATACAGCCCTTATATGAGGCCCACTGTGATACATATATATGCGGCCCGCGTAGGGGGCCCATTGTATGTATATGCGGCCCATGTATGAGGCCCATTATGATGTATATTCGACTTGTGTATGAGGCCCATTGTGATATATATGCGGCCCGTGTAGGGGGTCCATCATGATGTATATGCGGCCCATGTATGAGGCCTAATGTGATGCATGTGAGGCCCATTGTGTGTTTGAGGCTCATTATATGCGGGAGGCTCATTGTATGTGTGAGGCCCAATTGTGATGTGTGAGACCCACCATGATGTTTGTGATACACACGCGGCCCATTCGTCTTTCTAGATACTTAGAGGGTCGAGGGCCCCATCGTGATTTCCGACTTCCAATCCCAAATGGACCGCACCATAGGGCAATAGTGGTTAAATGTCCACCGTTGTAAACTCCCTTAGGACCCATAGTTAAACCCATTTCACCTCCACTTATGTTAGTAATACCCATTGGGCTAACCCAAACCGTTGGGCTCCATTTGATAATGGTGTTTTCCACCATGCCTGTAGTACTACCCAAACCTTGAAACCCACCTTGTGTTCACACCAGGCCTTCCGTAGAAAATGTGGGCCACTTAGATTCATGTTTTGTCCAAGTTTAGTAACCATACCCAAGGCCCACTTAGATGTGGAGCGGGCTACCCAAATCCATTTGAAAGGACACATAGTCCTAGGTGTAGGAACTCCACCAAGCCACCTTGTGTAAGTATCAGGCTCCCTGTAGGAAAGCCTAACTTATTGCATGATAGAGAGGGTGAGGAACCCCATTTGTTGTATAGAGATTCACCTTCTGAACTCACCTTGTTTTACACCCACTTAACTCGCCCCATGAGACATATCTTATCCTTATATCTAGTTGCTAGGACCTCGGTGTCATGTATATATCATCTACACCGTCCATTTACTTCTTTAGGACAAGTGTGAGGCCTATCCTTGACATTAGTACAACATCGCCTCTTGCTGTAGATGGAAAAATACGTGGTACCAAAATTAGTATATCCACTGTGTAGAGCCTATCTCGATGCATGGGTTAGATCCACTGTCCCTCTGTTGACCCCACCTTAGGATATATGATATGTTAGTACCTTGAATAGGATAGTTTATCATGAACCATTCCATATAGACTTCTACACGTCTAATAGGGAGTATCGTTCAGCCCCTACTCTCGTAAGTGACATACCGGTTAAGACCGGTCATCGCCTGTTATATTTGATAATTATGTTAGTATACTTAGTCTAGTAGGACACACTGAGATCATGCTTAGTATTAAATCATGCTACATGTCCATACGCATCATTTGTATGCTTGTTGTGAGGAATGGTTGATCATAGCATTGCCATTGGCTGAGTTATTTAGGAGACTCCTTAAGAGACGAAGTTGCCCCACATGATTGCGTGGTACGTGCAGCTTTGATGCATGACTGGATGGTATGACTCATGCATCTCGCATTTTGTGACATGATCACTTGGCGCCCTAGCGATATCGAGGTTGTGGCCTCCACAGGCACATCATGGATGGCTAGATGGGATACCAAAAATATTTGGTTCTAGCATTGTGGGCACTTTAGATGTCTTTGGGTGAAAGTCCCAGAATCCCTTTGGTACCGGGGGATATTCTAACATCTAGACTGAGTGGATACATAAGCACTTGGATACCGAATACCAGTAGGCAGCATCTCCCACTGTATCGTGGTCAGTTGGGAGGGGATGTGGCCTTATCCACCCGAGTGAGGAGGCTATAAGCTAGGCTGAGTTTGACTAGCTCATAACTGGGTCCGCTATCAGTGAGCTGGGTAGGTATTGGTAGACTACTGGCTAGGTGGATAGTGAGGTCTTTTCCACTCCCTGGTTGTGCGAGTAAGGAGGCGCCAACCATTGTGGAGTGTACTAGACCCCAGTGTTATTCCAGAGATGAGTCATACTAACATGTGGACTTACTGAGTAGGAATTGCGTACTTAGCATTTGACTCATTCATTCATTCATTCATTATCCACTCGGGCTGATGATGTATAATTAGATCATTACGTGCACCTTCACAATGGCCATGATTTCAGTTGGGTACGCGACTAACCTGAGATCAGGAGTTTATCACGTTGAGTCTAGCTATCCAAATATAGGTATGGGACTAGTTTGGATAGAAGTCCTTTGTGATGAACCCCACAACTTGTGATACCATGTACTATTATCCCGACTACACACTCCAGCTTTATCATCTCTTTTGCATTGCATACTATATTACATCCTTTGCATATGACATTTTGGTTACTATGTTTCTGCATTGAATGGCTTAGATACGACTGACAGTATTCATGGACTTGTCAGGATTTGCATATTGCATTGTTTCCTCAGTATATGAACTGCCTTATTATGTATTTGCATCGCATAGTTTGGATAAGTCTGATGATATTTATGGACTTTCCAGCATTTTCGCTTACTCTGATATTTATATGCTTGACACATGTATTGTACACATATACACCACCCTTTAAGCTTCTTGTAAGCTTATGCACGATCGTTGCATGCAGGTGACGTTAGGTCGTAGTAGCGCTGAGGCAGGAGCGTGTGGCCGATCTTTGTGGAGATTTTATTATATATATGTATTTCCTTTTAGCATTGTAATCAACTATTTATATTAGCGGATATGTGATGATGATGTTGCTCTTGTGATTTGGGTACACTTGTGGTTATACTCCTTTACAAAAAAATTTACACTGAAAATTCTCTTTGTATGATCCCAAGATTAGAATTTGGCGTATGGCGCTAGGAGCCACGAATGGGGTACTAAGGAGGCTGTCGGCGCCGAATTCGGCGATTGGGAATTTTGTGAGCCCGGTTTCTGAGTTTGGGGCAGGACATCATTCATGGTGTCTTTTTAACAATGGTGGTGTCTTTTCAACAATGGGATCTCTCCACCATTAACGGCATCTTTTCATCACCATTTTAAATTCAAATGATGTTCCATTTACCAAGAGGCACCATCATTTATAAATGAACGGTCACCAACAATCACCAAAAGCCTAACCATTTTTTTTTTAAATTCTCTTTTATAAGTTTTTTTAATATATATTTTAAAAAACCCAATAGATCCCCTCTTCTACTCCCTGTCGCCACTTCTTCCCCATGCTCCTTTCCTTAATTGTGCAACCAATGGAGGAAAATTCAAATTTGTAAGGGAATGTAGTGGTAAGCTAATTGACAAATAAGAGATCCTTCTTAATTTCAAGAACAAGTAAAACATTTTTCAACTAAATGGAAGAAGGAGATTTGTTAATCATAGTCTCACTGACATGTGTAGTGTAAGACCCATATCTTAGTCCGTACCATTCCGTAAGTTCCTGCGGTCCTCCCGATCGAATTCCGGTAACCTTCGATTTGTATCCAACATTTACACCGATCCTAAGCTGAGTCTTGCAAACCAGAGTTGGCTCGATCCGAGACTTGTACCCTAGCGACCGCACCGTCGCCGCAGTTTCGATGCCGCGACTCGGGCGCCAATCCGATACCCTGGCCAGGAGATGTGGGCCCGTATGCAGTTCGAGGAAAATGCCATGCATGCGAATTCTGAGAGAATCTCTACAACATGTTACATTAATCAATCAATCAATCAATCACCTCAACCAAGTACACATCACCTCACACTACATCCCCAAGCAACCCCATAAGTCAACAATTCCTTACACAACTCATACCCCTCTTACACAAATTAACCCAAAAGTCAATAAATCTCTCACCTCACCCATCACTAACCTCACCCATCACTCCATCACCCATTCCTCTCTCTCTCTCCTTACAACCCTCTCTCTCTCTCATTTCTCAAACCCATTCCCTACCAAACCAAGCTCCAATGTATGAGCTTCCCAAGCTTTCATGAAGAAGCTCTAATGTGGCCCACTTCCTACCCTCTCATCCCCCATCTCAACCATCAAAACTTCATCATCTTCTGTTAAGATTGAAGCCAAGGAGTTTGGCGTTTCATTGGACCAAGGAGGAGGCCAATAGGTGGGTGATCCACCATTGATTTTCTATTAGAAGGCCCACTTGTGATGGGACCCATTTTTTATGTATGTATTGTAACCATGGAGGGCCCATAGTGGCGAGGTCCCTCCATCACCATCTGACCTCTCCTTTTTCTTTCTCTCTCTCTCTCTCTTTCTTCATTGTATGGTAATGATGATGATGAGGTGTATGGCCCACCACGATGTTTACATCTATGCCACCTACCGGTGGACCCCATCCATGTATGACACACCATGATATTTATGTCATCCCAACCGTCCACTAGGACGTGGCCCACCCCACAGATGTGGGTGGGGCCCTCTATGAGATCAGACCCAAGTTCGCATGTGTGAATGTGTGTGTGTGAGTATGCATCTCGTTCATTTTGGTCTCACGGTCCTACCGGTCAAATTTCGGTGACCCACGACCCTCGGATTGTATATGCTATCATCCTTGGGTTCGGTCACATAGACCTGACTCGGATCGACCCTAGACCTATGTCATCTTGTTCATATCGTCGTTGCGGTTCCGTCGACGCATCTTGTGCGTTCATCCGACTTATAGATCAAAAGTTATGAGCATTTCATCATGTAGCCCACTTTTGTACAAAAAAAATATATGGACCACTTCCATGGCACAACATCCCATTCACACCAACCACACACACTACACAATTGCATGGAATTGTCACCACCCATTCTAGATACCACCCAAACCTAGCCTAAGTATAACAACTTTGTTATTGTCACCATATGCCATCATTTGCTTTCTTACAACATAATCATTACTTTCCTACAAATCCTCTCTCTCTCTTTCTTCTCATTTTCTCTTCTATTTGTAAAATTCCAGCAACCTTCTCCTCATCTTCCCTCCATTTTTTAGCCCCCTTCTTCCTTAATCCCCCACCATCTAACTTTTGAAACTGCATCTCCACCATTAATCCATTTTTCTTGGTGCTAGAGGATCTTAGTGTAGAAGTTTGGTGATCATCTTTGAGGTGGGTGAATATTCTTTTGTTGAATTCCTTTATTTTTTTTAATCTCATTATTTCTTCATAGATGGATCACATGGGACCCACCAATCTATGGTGGGGATTCCATTTGATCCCATGGATGTGGCCCTTTGGCCCATCTTACATGCATGTCATGATCCATGATGAGGTTATTCTCCATAGACCACATTATGATGTATTTAATGATCGAATCTATCTCAAGTCATCTAGACCTTAAGAATCATGTTGGGATGACATCCCAACCATCCATAGTAGTTATAGATCATGCATGTAATGATTTTACGTTGCATGTACAATCAATGTGGTTGTATGGGTATGATTCATTCTTGGGAGGGCCCATTAGTGGCGGAGCCCTATTCCATGGCCGGATTATGTTTCTTCTCCATCTTTTCTTTCCTGTCTTTATAGTAAATCTAATATATGTGTGGCCTACTTAATGTGCCATGCAACTAGGCCCAAGTGGTTAGACGTCCGGGCCCACTTTGTTGTCCCATTGTTGGCATGTTTTGGACAGCCTTTGGGCTTGATTTTATGGATAATCTTGGAAGGGGCTTGGGTCTGAGAGTTGTGTGACCCATCTAAGTAGACCTTACCATGAGAAAATGGTGATTTATTTCCCTTTTAATTATCTTTCGGGGTGGTTTGGACAGCAACATGTTGCTGTCTAAATCTGTCTGGACAGATTTTGTGCCAACTTGAGGCTAGGATTTGGGGCTTTTGGTGAAAAATTTTATACCAAGTAAAATATAATTTTTGAAGATGTATATCCTGCCTATAAGCTTGCCAAATTCTAGTCCCAATTGACCTCATTTGGGTCCCCAATAGGGGGCCAATATGGGTACTTGCTGAAATTTATATTGTAATTCCAACAAGGTTGCAATTTGGAAATGTAAGATTATAAAATAGTTTCTGATCAGGTGGGCCACTTTGGTGGACTCTACCTTGTACTAAATACATGTGAGGAGGTTTAAATTCAAATTTTCCAATTTTTGGACATCCAGGGCCTACCCCATTGGGTATACAAGATGGGACCAGCAACATTTTTTTAGCAGCAGATTTTTTTCAGGAATACCTTTCTGTCCATAAATTACAAGAGTTAAATAAAATATTTTTACTATCCCAAAAATTTTAAATTTTTGTAGGGATATGTCCCACTCATGGTAGGACCTACCTACAAAATTTTATGGCCAAGGGATCCCATTTGGGTATCCAAAGGGGTGGGCCAACATACTGGACTACCAGAAATTTCTGTTGTGCAGTCCAGTGGCATAGTCCCCAAAAAAAATAATAATAATTTTAAAAATACTTTTTAAGAAGGTGGGCCATATTTCTGGGTCCCACCTTGTTGTAGACTTGATGAGGGACCTTAGGTCCAAATTTTAGAAATTTTGAAGGCCTAGAACCCACCCATTTGTATGGCCCAAATTCAAAATAGTTATTTCCAGCAACATTCCACCCTGGATACATTGTAACTCCTGAATTTATTAAAATACTTTTGAGTATCTAAAAATTATAAAAATTTTACAGGGAGGTGGTCCACCCATGGTGGGACCCACCTACAAAATTTTGAGACCATTGGACACCTGTGCACACTAGCCGAATTGGCCCACCACGTTGGGATGTCCAAGTCAGTCTGATTTTCTAGACAGACTGTATTGTTTAAATTAATTAAAATACTTAAAAATATCCAAAAATTCTGAAATTTTGAGGGAGTGTATCCCACCCATGTAAGTGTCACCTTACAAAATTTTAGACCCAACGGACATTCGATCTGACCATGGTGAGGTCTGTAAATTGGGTCAGTTTTGGGCTAAATGCCCAGGCCCGTAAGACTACCTACCATGTAACGCCCCTACCTTGGGCTGTTGCTACGCCTATATTCCAGTAGTTTGGCCCACTAGATTTAAAGAAGATTTAATTCAGTTATCTTACCATCTTAATTTTATTTTTGGGCTTAATTAGTGCATGATTAAAGGCCCATTCTAATTGAATTTTTCTTGGGCTAGTCTTTTAGTTAATGGGCCTTATAGCCTTGGTTGGGCTGGAACTTTTGATAGGCCCATTAGACCCTTGGGTCCTATACTTACCACGCCATTATGATGGGTCTTATGGTCCAAATACTCAAGTAGTTGGGCCCTTGCTTGCCCTCTATAATAAATCCATACTTGGGCCGAGATGTGAGGCCCAACTTACTTGTGTTCAATATAAAGATTTCCCATATGTTGGGATAATGGGCTACCATTAGGCCCACCACAATGAGTGAAACCCATGACCCATATGGTTGGGACCTAACCTTGCTTAAGGGCCCACCAGGTTGCCTATGTATTGGGCTTAGTGTATGGCCTACTAGGCCATGAATTGATTGTGCCTTGGACCTTTCTTTACATATATAGTAGGCTACCTATTGGGACCCAGTCGAGGTTAGATGTCCTCCTTGGTGGCCCTAAGGTAGGCCCATAAGGCCTTTATAGGTGGCTGAAGGCCCACCATGGACCTTGTTAGGCTCGTCTCCTCCTTGAGCCTTTATAATTTTCCTATCTTGTTGGTTATCCCAAAGTATTGGGCCCCCACTAGAGGACTTTGCTTCTCCTTAGTACTTATTTATGGAGGAATACATTCTACAAGTAGTACACTTACATCATTGTGACCCATATGCATCATCTATATGAATTGATTGCATTTATGGTGGTTATTGAGGGATGGAGTTTCTCCCTTTGTGCACGTTGAGTGCCTGAAGCTTGTGCATGATCTGTATGTGTGATTCATGCATTGACATCGCATTTCATGATGATACAACCCTTGCTTTATCAATGCCTTGCCTCCACAGGGATATTTGTGGATGGCTGGATGTGTGGACACTAGAAATATTACTTGAGCATACCAGGTGCATGGGATGCCCATGGGTGAAATTTTCAAAACTTCCATGGTACCAAAGATTTGCTCCAACGCCGTGACTGGGTAGAATATACGAGCGCACGAGGGCCTTATATTGTTAGGCCGCGACTCCCACTGTCGTGTAGTCGGTTGGATATGGGTGTGGCCTTACTCACCTAATGTAAGGAGGCATTGCTAGGCTGAGTTTGACCAGCTCATAAATAGGTCTGCTACCTTCAGGCCTTGTTGGTGATTGACTGTCCACAAGCGGGTAATGAGGTCTCTTATGCTCGTTTGACTGTGTGGGGTCTGTAGAGCGGCAGTCATTTAGTAGTGTAATGGACCCCGATGATTTCTTTATAATTGGAAATGTACTTGATATGTGGATTAGGTATGAGCAATGGCATTACTTGCATCGCATTAGCATTGGCCGTATAAGCCCCTCCATGCATTGCCTTGGTATGGCACCTAGTACTCATTGCATCACATTCATGACAAGCCTTGGTAAGGCTAGTGATATTCTCATTGAGCATGTTTCTCTCCTTGTACCTCCTGTTATTCTTCTGTGCACCTATGGTCACACACTTTCACCACCCTCTAAGCTTCTAAAAGCTTATGCATGGTTGATGCGTGCAGGTGACTCTAGGCAGGTGTCGTAGCAACAGATCGTGGAGTAGAGTTGAGCATTGAGGACTCCAGTGTTGCTGATTTCTCTCTCTCTTTTCTTATTACCTTATGTATATCATTTTGGACCCGATGTAAGCTTGTAAAAGTTTAAATTCTTAGTGAATTTTGTGATGTGTGCCCCTTGTTATTCTTAGATGTACTTGTTGTAATCTTGGGTATGCTCGTATTGGAATGATTATACTATTATGGAAATCCTCCTTGTAGGATCCCAGGAACGGAACTTGTCTCAGGAGCCGAGAATGGGGTACTACGGAGGCTGTTATGGCCAGAACCGGCCATTAGGTTCCTTGTGAGTCCGGTTACCAAGTCTGGGGCATGACACCCTCCTTGATGTATTTATCTACACCCAGATCCATAGCTCTAGTGGTTGACTGAGTGAAAGATACCTCATTTCAACAGTGAGGTATGACTGACGGTGGGGGTGGCTAACAGTGAGGTGTGACTGACGATGGGGGTGGTTAACTATGAGGTGTGAATAGACAGTGAGGTCCGCGGAACCCACCCACGTCGTCCACCCATTTTGATGGGCCACACCATGATGCGTGTGGGGTATCCACAATCCCTGGACGGTGGGACCCACCCCACATGTGGGCTGTCTTTGATTTATACGTCCGTCTAGGCCCTAGACAGCGTGAACGTTCTCAATATATTACATATAATATTAATATATTATATTATATTAATATATAATATGATATATTATCACTATAAGAAATATGGTTTTTACCGACGAAACTTTTACCGACGAATTTTTTTCGTAGGTAAAGATGACTTTTACCAACGAAAATTATTTTCGTTGGCAAAAGTTTACTTTTACCGACGAAATTCAATTTCATAGGTAAAAGTCATCTTTACCTATGAAAATTTAGTAGGTAAAGGGTGTTTTGAATTTTTGAAAAAACAAAAAATTGAAAAGTTTACTTTTACCGGTAAAAGCCACCTTTACCTGCGAAAATTTTTGTAATTAAAGGGTATTTTACATTTTTGAAAAAACCAAAAATTGAAAAGTTTACTTTTACCTACAAAATACAATTTCGTAGGTAAAAGTCATCTTTACTTATGAAAATATTCGTAGGTAAAGGGCGTTTTGAATTTTTGAAAAAGCTAAAAATCCAAAAGTTTACTTTTACCTACGAAATATAATTTCGTAGGTAAAAGTCATCTTTACCTATGAAAATTTTCGTACGTAAAGGGTGTTTTGAATTTTTGAAAAAACCAAAAATTGAAAAGCTTACTTTTACCTACGAAATTTAATTTTATAGGTAAAAGTCATATAAAGGGTGTTTTGAATTTTTGAAAAAACAAAAAATCGAAAAGCTTACTTTTACCTACGAAATATAATTTCTTAGGTAAAAGCCATCTTTACCGGCGAAACATTTCGTAGGCAGAGGGTGTTTTGAATTTTTGAAAAAACCAATAATTGAAAAGTTTACTTTTACCTACGAAATATAATTTCGTATGTAAAAGTCATCTTTACATACGAAAATTTTCATAGGTAAAGGGTGTTTTGAATTTTTTACAAAACTAAAAATCGAAAAGTTTACTTTTACCTACGAAATATAATTTCGTAGGTAAAAGTCATCGTTACCTACAAAAAGTTTCGTAGGTAAAGGGTGTTTTGAATTTTTGAAAAAAACCAAAAATCGAAAAGTTTACTTTTACCTACTAAAGGTTTTGTAGGTAAAAAACGTGTATGAGACTTTTACCTATGACTATGTTCGTAGGTAAAAAACGTGTATGAGACTTTTGCCTACGAAATATTTCGTAGGTAAAAATATAATATTTAACTTAAATTTCAAACGTAGATGAAACTTGTACCTACAAAAGGTTTCATAGCTAAAAAACATGTATGAGACTTTTATCTACGCAATGGTTCGTAAGTAAAAATATAATCTTTAACTTAAATTTCAAACGTAGTTGAGACTTTTACCTACGAAAATGTTCATAGGTAAAAAACGTGTATGAGACTTTTACCTACGACATGGTTCATAGGTAAAAATATAATATTTAACTTAAATTTCAAACGTAGTTGAGACTTTTGCCTATGAAAATTTTCTTAGGTAAAAAAATATGTATGAGAATTTTACCTACAAATATTTCGTAGGTAAAAAACATGGATGAAACTTTTACCTACGAAATATTTCATAGGTAAAAGTCTCTTCTTCTTGTTTTTTTTTTTTTTCAATATTCTAGCCCAAAATTCCTGATATACACCTATTACAATATAGTTCATCATATTCTTCCTGATATACACCTGTTATATAATATATTTTATCATATTCACATTCACATCCATCTAAACACAAACTACATAAATCCATCCAAACATAAACTACATTCATCTAAACATAAACTACATCCATCCAAACACAAACAATCTTATCCACATGACATTCATCCACACATAAATACATATACATTTAACATCATAAATAAAATACAAAAAATTATTCATAGCCTTAGGGAATTGAGAATAGGTTAAGGTTTAGGTTTAAAAAATTGGGTTCGGGTTCAGGTTCGGGTGTAGGTTTGGGTTTTCAAGTTTAGGTTTAGGCTCAGGTTAAGTAGTTGAGATTTGAGAATATATTTAGGTTTTAGGTTTAGGTTTAAGTTATAAGTTAAGGTTTAAGTTTTAGGTTTAAGTTAGGTTATAAGTTTAGGTTATAGGTTATAGGTTATAGGTTAAGGTTTAGGTCATAGGTTTTAGTTTAGGTTAAGGTTATAGGCTTAGGTTTAGGTTAAGGTTTAGGTTGAGGTTATAGGTTTAGGTTAAGGTTTAGGTTAAGGTTTAGGTTTAGGTTATAAGTTATAGCTTTAGCGAATTGAAAATAGGTTAAGGTTTAGGTTTAGGAAATCAGGTTCGGGATCGGGTTTAGGTTTGGATTTTCAAGAGTAGGTTTGGGTTTTTCGGTTTAGGTTTAGGTTTTCAAGTTTGGGTTTGGGTTATCAAGTTTGGGTTTAGGTTTAGGTTAGGTAGTTGAGATTAGGATTAGGTGTAGGTTTAGGTTTAGGGATTTGAGAATACATTTGTGTTTTAGGTTTAGGTTTTTGGATTTGAGAATACATTTATGTTTTAGGTTTAGGTTTAGGTTTTAGGTTTAGGTTATAGGTTATACATTTAGGGAATTGAGAATAGGTTAAGATTTAGGTTTAGGAAATCGGAGTGCGGGTTCGGGTTCAAGTTGGGTTTAGGTTTGGGTTTTCATGTTTAGGTTTAGGTTTAGGTTAAGGAGTTGAGATTAGGATTAAGTGTAGGTTTAGGTTTAGGGATTTGAGAATACATTTAGGTTTTAGGTTTACGTTTAGGTTTTAGGTTTTAGGTTAAGGTTTACGTTTTAGGTTTTAGGTTTTAAGTTAAGGTTTACGTTTTAGGTTTAGGTTAAGGTTAAGGTTAGGTTATAGGTTATGAGTTAAGGTTATAGGCTATAGGTTATAGGTTAAGGTTTAGGTCATAGGTTTTCGTTTAGGTTTAGGTTAAGGTTTAGGTTTAGTTTAAGGTTTAGGTTTAGGTTATAGGTTATAGGTTATAGCTTTAGGGAATTGAGAATATGTTAAGGTTTAGGTTTAGGAATTCGAGTTTAAGTTTGAGATCGAGATCGGGTTTAGGTTTGGGTTTTCAAGTTTAGGTTTAGGTTTAGGTTAGGGAGTTGAGATTAGGATTTGGTGTAGGTTTAGGTTTAGGGATTTGAGAATACATTTAGGTTTTAGGTTTAGGTTTAGGTTATAGGTTTATGTTATAGGTTATAACTTTAGGGAATTGAGAATAGATTAAGGTTTAGGTTTAGAAATCGGGTTCGGGTTCGGGATCGGGTTTAGGATTGGGTTTTCAAGTTTAGGTTTAGGTTTAGGTTAGGGAGTTGAGATTAGTATTAGGTGTAGGTTTAGGTTTAGGAATTTGAGAATACATTTAGGTTTTAGGTTTAGGTTTAAGTTTTAGGTTTAGGTTATAAGTGTAAGTTATAGGTTTAGGTATAGGTTAGGTTATAGGTTAAGGTTTATGGAATTGAGTTTAGGTTATAGGTCCTAGGTTTAGGTTATAGGTTATATGTTAAGGTTTAGGTTATATGTTAAGGTTTAGGTTATAGGTTTAGGTTTAGGTTAAGGTTTAGGTTATAGGTTTTGGGATTTGAGAATAGGTTTAGGTTATAGTATAGGTTTAGGTTAATGTTGTAGGTTATAAGTTTATGCTAATGTTATAGGTTATAGGTTTAGGTTTAGGTTTAGGTTTAGGGCTTTGAAAATACATTTAGGTTTTAGGTTTAGGTTTAGGTTTTACGTTTAGCTTAAGGTTACAGGTTTAGGTTATAGGTTTAGGTTTCGGTTATAAGTGTAGGTTATAGGTTTAGGATTAGGTTAGGTTATAGGTTAGGTTTAGGGATTTGAGAATAGATAAAGGTTTAGGTTTAGGAAATCAGGATCGGGTTCGGGTTCGGGTTTAGGTATGGGTTTTCAAGTGTAGGTTTAGGTTAAGGAGTTGAGATTAGGATTAGGTGTAGGTTTAGGTTTAGGGATTTGAGAATGCAGTTAGGTTTTTGGTTTAGGTTAAGGTTATAGGTTTAGGTTTAGGTTCTAGGTTATAGGTTATAGCTTTAGGGAATTGAGAATAGGTTAAGGTTTAGGTTTAGGAAATCACGTTCAGGTTCGGGATCGGGTTTAGGTTTGGGTTTTCAGGTTTCGATTTAGGTTAAGGAGTTGAGATTAGGATTAGGTGTAGGTTTAGGTTTAAGGATTTGAGAATACATTTAGGTTTTAGGTTTAAGTTTAGGTTATAGTCATAGGTGTTAGTGCTATGATTTCATATCCCTTTGGTTGTCAAATTTTGTAGTGCCAAAACCTATATGTCTTGTACTTCTTGTGTTTCTTGTTTGTGACTACACACTGCTTCAAGACACGATCATGAATGAAGAATGTTTTCAAGACAAGATCATAAATGAAGAATGTTTGCAAGACATGTCATGAATGAAGTCTACAAGAATAGAAGACTTCAAGTTTGCTTCTAACAAGTTTAAGATTAGAAGACTTCATCAAGACAAGTCAAGAATGTACCAAGCTCGAGAAAGACCATCAACTCGACTCAAGCTTCTACTTCAAGATCATCTGAGAATACAGACCTTCAAGACTTCAATGTCCATCTCACTTCAAGGTTTGTTTGACCTTAGGTTGACCTTAGGTTGGTCTGTATGATAGGTCATTCTGAATACATAATCCGAATATTTTAATTTACTTGGTGTGACTGTTCTAAGACCAGTCCTAAAGATCTTAAGACCAGTCCTAGGTCTGCAAAGACCAGTCTTAGGTTTCTCAGGACCAGTCCTAGGTTGTTACAGATTTTCAGATTTTCCTGGTTGTCCTTCGACCAGTCCTGGACTTGCTTTGACTAGTCCTGGGAAGTCCTACGACTCATCCTTCAACCGGTCGTAGTCCTACGACTCGAACTCCAGTGACCTATCTCGAGTCCCATGACCAGTCGTAGGTGTCTCACGACCAGTCGTAGGTGGTCCACGACCAGTCGTAGGCTACCTAAGACCAGTCGTGAGAACAGCTAATCTAATCCTGTGGAAATCTTTCAAAATCTTTGATGCTACGACCTGATCCTAGATCCTAAGACCAGTCGAAGATGGGATTTTTCGGGCTATAAATAATGCACGAATTTCAGAGTTTATTCATTCCATTTCATTCAATTCAAGCGATTTAAGGCTATACTCTGAGATAAGTTGTGATTATTTTTTAAGCTATTGTGCATATTTAATATTCCTTTCGTTAGCATTTTTCTATTGTGATTTTGATCTATATTCCAATCTTATTTAGAAAAGAGAAATTTGTGATATTCCTTCTTCTAGGATCAAAATCAAATAGACCTTGCTCTTCTTGATTTAATCTAAAATCAATTAGACATAGAACCATTCTTTATGTGAATATTGGACATTGAACGACGTATCATTCATCTACTCCGATTGGTTCTACTGGGCTACTTCAAAAGGAGATCCAGGTATTTTACTTTGTAATTTACTTTCTCTGGTTTTGTTTGAGATTTGCCAGAAAAATCTCATTGTTTTGGTTATCTGATGAGAGCCAGAAAACTCAGATTGTGGGGGTTTTTGGATTGTGTAAGCCCAAGATAAAAAGACACAATTGTGAAGGTTTTGGGTGAACCTGTGAAAACCTATTTTGATAGTGCATGCTAATATCCCCTGTGTGAGGATATTAGGAGTGGAGTAACATTCTGTGTGGCTGTTAGCTAACAGTTGATGAACACATAGGCGAACCACTATATATCGTTGTGTTGTGGATGTGCTTGATTTCTTTATTCATTTATTCCTTCAGTATT
The DNA here is from genome assembly GCA_030180095.1 of Magnolia changhungtana. NCBI lineage: Eukaryota > Viridiplantae > Streptophyta > Magnoliopsida > Magnoliales > Magnoliaceae > Magnolia > Magnolia changhungtana. The sequence continues at coordinate 1,274,640 of JASAUF010000384.1, read as the reverse complement.
GTGAATTGCTTTTGTGGATGAATGTTGTAATTTTCATTTCAAGCAAGTGTGGTTGAATGGTGTAATAACTTAGGATTTATTTCTTTAAGTTATTCTTAATTTATTTTCCATATCATTTGTGTTTTCTAGATCGTTCTAGAAATAACGTTGTCCTACCATAAGCCATTGGTTTTTGTGTAAGGTTGTCCTTAGAACTGATTTAGTATCATTCTCATATTTCATATGTTTTGAGAGTGTTATTATTTCAGCATTGTTATTTATATCTTTTATTATTCCGCTGTTTTAAGTTTTATTTGGCATTGCCCTATTCACCCCCTTCTAGGGCATATAGCTAGGCCCTTTCAATAGGTTTAGGTTATAGGTTTAGGTTAGGTTTAGGTTTAGGTTTAGGTTTAGGTTTAGGTTATAGGTTTTGGTTTAGGTTAAGGTTATAGGTTTAGGTTTAGGTTAAGGTTTAGTTTTGGGTTTTCAAGTTTAGGTTTAGGTTTAGGTTAGGGAGTTGAGATTAAAATTAGGTGTAGGTTTAGGTTTAGGGATTTGAGAAAATATTTAGGTTTTAGGTTTAGGTTATAGTTATAGGTTTAGGTTTAGGTTATAAGTGTAGGTTATAGGTTTTGGATTAAGTTAGGTTATAGGTTAAGGTTTAGGGATTTGAGTTTAGATTATATGTTATAGGTTTAGGTTTAGGTTATAGCTTTAGGTTAAGGTTTAGGTTAAGGTTTATATTTAGGTTATAAGTTATAGCTTTAGGGGAATTGAGAATTTAGGTTAGGAAATCGGTTTTTAGGTTTGTTTAAGTTTAGGGGTTAGGGAGTTGAGATTAGGATTAGGTGTAGGTTTAGGTTTAGGGATTTAAGAATACATTTAGGTTATAGGTTTAGGTTATAAGTTATAAGTGTAGGTTATAGGTTTAGGTTTAGGTTAGGTTATTAGTTAAGGTTTAGGAAATTGAGTTTAGGTTATAGGTTATAGGTTTAGGTTTTAGGTTATACGTTATAGGTTAAGGTTTAGGTTATAGGTTAAGGTTATAGTTTAGGTTATAGGTTTAGGTTTAGGTTATAGGTTTTGGGATTTGAGAATAGGTTTTGGTTATGAGTATATGTTTAGATTAATATTGTAGGTTATAGGTTTAGGTTATAAGTTTATTTTAATGTTGTAGGTTTATAGGTTTAAGTTTAGGTTTAGAAATTTGAGAATATATTTTTATTTTAGGTTTAGGTTTAGGTTTTAGGTTTAGGTTATAGGTTATAGATTTAGGAATTGAGAATAGGTTAAGATTTAGGTTTAGGAAATCGAGTTTTGGTTTGGGTTTAGGATCGGGTTTAGGTTTGTGTTTTCATGTTTAGGTTTAGGTTTAGGTTATGGAGTTGAGATTAGGATTAGGTGTATGTTTAGGTTCAGGGATTTGATAATATATTTAGGTTTTAGGTTTAGGTTTAGGTTTTAGGTTATAGGTTAAGGTTTAGGTTTTAGGTTTAGGTTAAGGTTAAGGTTAGGTTATAAGTTATAAGTTATAGGTTATAGGTTATAGGTTATAGGTTATAGGTTAAGGTTTAGGTCATAGGTTTTCGTTTAGGTTAAGGTTATAGGTTTAGGTTTAAGTTAAGGTTTAGGTTTAGGTTTAGGTTATAGGTTATTGCTTATATGTTATAGCTTTATGGAATTGAGAATATGTTAAGGTTTAGGTTTAGGAATTCGGGTTTGAGTTCGGGATCGGGTTTAGGTTTTCAAGTTTGTAAGGGTTATGGTCTCATACTCCTTTGGTTGTCAAATTTTGATGTGTCAAAACATCTATCTGTGTCTTGTGCTGGTATGATGATTTTTATTCAAGACACTGCTTAAATACTTCAAGATGCTACAAGTTGAAGCACAAGATGTTAAAGTTCAAAAAGCCACAAAAAGCTACAAGATGTTGAAGCTTAAGATGTTGAAGATCTCAAAGTTGAATTATGTTGATGAAGATCTCAAGGTTCAAGCCTGATATTGTTCAAGACTTCAAGCCTGATATTGTTCAAGACTTCAAGCCTGATATTGTTCAAGACTTCAAGCCTGATATTGTTCAAGATTTCAAGCCTGATATTGGTTCAAACAATCTACATTCGTTGAATGGTTGAAGTTCAATATCCATACGACATGTTTCAGGTTTGAATGACCTTAGGTTGACCCTTTAAGTAGGTCATTTTGGATACATAAATCAAATGTTTATTTAACATAAGTTTGGTCTATTCCAAGACCAGTCCTAGCTCTTGTTCGACCAGTCCTAGCATTGGTTCGACTAGTCCAAGAAATTCCACGATCAGTCCTAAGTTGTTGAAGATTTTTTCGGATTTTTTGGAACGCCCACGACCAGTCCTGGAGGTCCTTCGACCGGTCGTAGGTTGGCTTCGACTCGTCCACGATCAGTCGTGGAGCTACGACTGAAAATCCAGCAACCTATTTCATGGTCCTACGACCAGTCGTAGGTATCTACGACCAGTCGTAGGTGTCCCACGACCAGTCGTAGGGTACACACGACCAGTCGTGGAACGGCTTTCAAAGATCGCGCTCAATTTTTCAAAAATCTGTTAGAGCTACGACCAGTCCTAGGTTTCTAAGACCAGTCGTAGGAACGATTTTTTCTTCTATAAATTGAACACGAAATTCAGAGTTTTTATATCCAGAACTCCATTCCATTCAAGAATTTTCAAGTAATCACTCTGAGATAAGTCTGTGTTTATTTTAAGCTAAATTGTGCTTATTTAATATTCCTTTTTGCTAGCTTATTTAATTTGATTTTGTTTCTCTATTCCAATCTTATTTGAAAAGAGGAATTATATTATTCCTTCTTCTTGGAATCAAAATCAAATATAGCTACGCCCAACAAGTCAAAATCTAAAATCTATTAGAATTTAGAACCCTATGAATGTGAGTATTGGAAATTGAACTTTGATATTCAATCATCTACTCCGATTGGTTCTACCGGGTTGCTAAAGGAGAAATCCGGTATTTTACAATTTTGTAAAATTCATTTATTTTTGGTTTTGTTTGAGGTTAAGCGGAAAAAATCTCATTGTATTGGTTTTGTTTGAGATTGAGCCGAAAAAATCTCATTGTATTGGTTGTCCGAGGAAAACCAGAAAACTCGAGAAAAAGGGGTTTTTGAATTGTGTAAGCCCAAGTGAAAAAGACACAATTGTAAAGGTTTTTGGTGAACTGTGAAAACCTATTTGATAGTGAACGCTAATATCCCCCGTGTGAGGATATTAGAGTGGAGTAGCATTCTGTGTGGCTTGTAAAACAGCTTGGTGTACACACAAAGAACCACTATAACTCTTTGTCTTGTGGATTGAATGCTTGCTTAATTTTCATATCTTTTATCATTCGATTGTGTGGAATGTACAAGTGGATGTGAATGTTGTAACTATTTACATTTTCAAGCAAGTGTGGGGATTGTTGTAATAATTTAGATCTTTACTTCTGCATTTATTTTCAATTCCTTGCTATTTCATTTACTTATATTAACATTGAGTTCTTGATTCAAAAGAGGTTCTAGAAATAAGGTTGTCCTACCATAAGCCCTTGTTTATTATGGTGTAAGATTTTCCTTAGAACTAAATTTATATCAATCTCTCAATAATTATTTATCAAGGTGATTTATATTTAGCATTGTGAATTGATTCATTATTGTAAGGGTATTGATTTACTTTAGTTCCGCTGATTTATTTTTAAATTTGGCATAGTCCTATTCACCCCCCCCCCCCCTCTAGGACATATAGCTTGGCCTTTTCAAGTGGTATCAGAGCCTAATAGCTCATTTCTTGTTACTTTTTATTTGGATTTATTTCCTGAGCTAACGATCTAAGCTATTTAAAAAGATGTCAAATTTTGATAGCCTTTCAGTTACTAGGCCTCCACCTTTTGATGGCTCCAACTATGCCTATTGGAAAGCCGAATGAGAATCTTCCTCGATCAATGGATGAAAGTGTGTGGCTAGCCACAAAGGATCGAATGGAATCCTCCTACCATGGAAGTAACTGGTGTTGATGGTTCAAAATCTATGAAAATTACACCATATTTCCAATGGACTACACTTCAGAAAAATGAGAGTAGTGCTAATGCTAAAGCACTAAATGCAATCACTTGCGCACTATCACCGGATGAGTTCAAAAGAATCATATCCTGTGATACTGCAAAGCAAGCCTGGGATATTTTAGAAATGACACACGAAGGTACAACAATTGTCAAGAAATCTAAAGTCCAACTCCTCACAACTAAATTTGAAGAAATTCATATGGAGGAAAATGAAATGTTTATGGACTTTTACACTAGATTGAATGACATTGTAAACTCTATGTGGGGTCTTGGTGAAAAGATCTCAGAAAGTAAAGTGTGTACAAAAATACTACGCTCTCTTCCTGAACGGTTCAATTCAAAGGTAACCGCAATCCAGAACTTCGTGATACTGGACAATATGAAGGTAGAAGAATTAGTTGGTTCTTTGCAAACCTATGAATTAAGTTTTAAAGCTCCTAAAGGTAAGTCTATTGCTTTGAAGTCATCTAAAAGTATTACTCAAGAAAATTCAGATTCAGAAAAGTCTGAAGATGATATGGCCCTTTTGGCAAAAAAGTTTTATAAGATTTTCAAAAGTAAGAAAAGAGTTGACTTTCAAAAGGCAAATGAAAAGAAACGTTCTAAACCTAAGTCTAAATCTTGGAAGTCATTGAAAGATAGTCAATGTTACAACTGTCAAGAATATGGGCATTTAGCAAACAAATGTCCTAAAAAGGACAGATCCAAAAGGAAGGGTATGTTGGCTACTTGGGATGAATCGTCTGATTCTGAAGCCTCTTCTATCAGAAAATTGAAACCGAGTCGGGCGCAAAGAACTTAAGGCCCTTATGACTCTAGCCAAGTTTACCTTTTCAGATCACGATGATTCAACAAGTGAAGAAAATTTGGATAGTGATCATGAAAATGATGAAGATCTACAAGATGCTTACAATGCCTTATATAAAGAAAGTTGTAAAATTGTCATTAAACTTAAACTTCAAAAAGAAAAGTTCTTTAAACTTAAAGAATGTTTTGAAATCCTTGTTTTAGAAAAATCTCAAATTTCAGATTGTTTTGAAAAATCAAAGTGTGATTTAGAATTCAAAACCTCTCTAGTTGAAAATTTGAAATCAAAAATGAGAAACTTAAAGATGAAGTATCTTCTCTTTTGAGTTTGAAGGACACATGGAGATATGCCCAAGGTGATCCAAAATTAGAGAAATTATTATCCGGATCAAGAAAATGTGGTGATCGATCCGGGTTGGGCTTTGACAAAAACACATCTCCTAAACAGAAGAATGCTCCTTCCATTTTTGTGAAAGGAGAGACTTCTAACTCAAAAGGAAAAGGTACTAATCAAGTTTTTTCTAAAAATACAAAAACCTTTCAAAAACACAAAAGTAGCTATATAAGTTTCAAAAATCAGATTCGAAACCCGCTAGCTGAAAAAATTATTGATTTACTTAAGGAGCTATTAAAATCTAACTCAGTAGGTCACTCTAATAACTATAAACAAAAGAAGACCAATTATTCTCCTAAACCCAAAACAGTACTGAAATGGGTTCCTAAGGTTACTTGTTTGGTTGCTCACACTGCTTTCAAAGCTACAAGCCATTCAAAATGGTACCTAGACAGTGGATGCTCCAGACATATGACAGGCGACAAAGCTCTATTCACCGATCTTAAAGATATGACTGATGGGTCACTCACATTTGGTGATGGTAGCAATCGCAAGATAATTGGCAAAGGTACGGTCCAACTCTATAACCTTCCCTTATTTAAAAATGTGTTATATGTTGAGGGTTTAAAACACAACTTGTTGAGCATATCTCAAATATGCGATAACAACCATAATGTTAAATTTTCTAATCAAGGTTGTGAAATTACAAATGAAAAGGGTTCTCAGTAATATTAACTGGTCGCAGAACTTCAAAAACGCTATATAGTAAGCAATGGTAGCTCATCTAATCAAACGTGCTACATGGTCCATACCGATGAGACAGATTTATGGCATAAACGCCTTGGACATGTACACTACCGAAATTTATACAGATTGAGCAAAAGTGAACTAATAAAAGGTCTACCTAAAATGCAAAAGTAGACAAGATCTGTGGTGAATGCCAAGATGGTAAACAAACTAGGAGCTCTCACAAAAAGGTGAACTCCAATATCACCACAAGACCACTCGAGCTTCTCCATATGGATCTTATAGGACCAACAAGAACGGAAAGTCGAGGTGGCAAAAAGTACATCTTAGTTATTGTAGATGATTATACAAGATACACTTGGGTTTCATTCTTGAAAGATAAATCAAAACCCTTGATGAAGTGAAAAGATTATAAAACGGATTCAAACCGAAAAATGATCTCAAGTCAAGAAGATCCGTAGTGATCATGGATCCGAATTTGAAAATAGCGGTTTTGAGAAATTTTGTAGCGATCAGTGAATATCGCATGAATTCTCTCGCACCTAAAACTCCTCAACAAAATGGAATTGTCGAGAGGAAGAATAGAGTGCTTCAAGAAATGGGAAGTGTTATGTTAAATAGCATGAAGCTACCTAGAATCTCTAGTCAAGGACAATGAATACAAATGCTACATTATTAACCGTGTTTATATTTGTAAATCTAATAATAAAACGGCTTATGAAATGTGGTTTGAGAAAAAGCCTTCACAAATATTTTCGAATTTTTGGCAAAGAAGTGCTATATTTTATGGACGTGACCGTGAAATTTTGGGAAAATTCGACACTAAAAGTGATGAAGGGATCTTTTTAGGTTATTCTTTAAACAATGTGCTTATCGTGTTCAACAACAGACCGGTGTGATTCAAGAGTCAATAAATGTTGTGATTGACGATCTTTTGAAGACACTGTCCCTAGTTTAGATAATGATGAAGTTCTTATACTTGAAAAACAAGAAACTTCATCAAGTGAAACTAATCCTGAATTAAGGACTCATAAAGATCATCCAACCTCTCAAATACTTGGAAACCCTCTCACCGGTGTGCGCACTCGTAGACAATTAGAGGACATATGTAACTACGTATGCTTTACATCCCGATTGAACCGGGTAACGTAAAAGAAGCACTTTCGATGAAAATTGGATTCTTGCGATGCAAGAAGAACTTAATCGGTTGTCGAAATGATGTCCGCAACTTGTTCCTAGACCTAAAGATAAACATATTATTGGAACAAAATGGATTTTCAAAAACAAATCTGATGAGCTTGGAAATATTATTCAAATAAAGCAAGACTAGTTGTACAGGATATACACAAATCGAAGGTATTGACTATAATGAAACATTTGCCCTCGTAGCTCGTCTTGAATCAATCGACTTTTTATCTCCATTGCATGTTTTAAGAAAATTAAAATTTATCAAATGGATGTTAAGAGTGCCTTTCTCGAATGGTGATTTACATGAAGAGGTATATGTTGAACAACCTACAGGGTTTGAAGATCCTAAATTTACTGATCATGTGTATCGTCTTAAGAAAGCTCTCTATGGTCTGAAACAAGCTCCCAGAGCATGGTACGAAAAATTGACTAAGTTTTTACTGAGTCATAACTTTCAGATGGGGTGTGTTGATAAGACACTCTTTGTTAAGAAATATAACGATGATATTCTAATGGTTCAAATATATGTTGACGATATTATTTATGGATCAACCTGTACTAACATGACTGTTGAGTTTGCAGATTTGATGAAGTCTAAATTCGAAATGAGCATGGTTGGAGAATTAAACTATTTCTAGGATTGCAAGTAAAACAACAACCTGATGGAATATTTATTTCACAAACCAAATATGCTCAGAGTTTAATTAAAAAATTTGGATTTGAGAAAGGTAAAAATTTTGATACTCCAATGAGTACAACTGTAAGACTCTCAAAAGACTCTACAGGTAATGATGTGGATCCTAAATTGTATCGTAGTTTGATTGGTAGCTTACTTTATCTAACTGCTAGTAGACCAGATATTGCTTTGAGTGTTGGTATTTGTGCTCGTTATCAATCAAATCCTAAAGAATCTCACTTAACTCATTAAGCGGATTATGCGTTATGTCGCAAGTTCTACTAAATTGGGTCTCTGGTATCCACATGAGACTAATGTTCAATTAGCCGGGTACGCAGATGCTGACTGGGCTGGAAACATTGATGATAGGAAATCAACCAAAGGGTGGTTGTTTCTACATTGGAAATTGTCTTGTTTCTTGGTTTAGCAAGAAGCAAAGTTCTATATCGCTATCAATCTCCGAGGTTTGAATACATTGTCTTCTTGAAATGCATGTACTCAACTTGTTTGGATGAAACGAATGTTAAGCGATTATGGAATTACTCAAGATTCTATGATTTTATTTTGTGATAATTCCAAAGGCAATAAATATCTCTAAAAATCCATTCAAAGATTCACGCACTAAGCATATTGACATTAGATTTCATTACATTCGTGAATTAGTGGAAGAAAAATTAATAAATTTGGATTACATTCCAACCGAGATTCAACTTGCGGACATTTTCACTAAACCGCCGACAAAAGCCGCTTAATAAATTAAAATTTGATCTCGGTATGTGCAATTTAAATTGAGTTTGCATGATTTTTGTAGCATAAGTTTGATGTTTTATTTGCTTAAACTTGAAATTATTTAAAAAAAAAAAATAAAAAAAAAAAATTGCAAATTTTTGTCATACTCGACTTCAGTGGTATACACGACCGGCCGTATTACGACCTATTCGGCCGAACACGCATACCTACATTGTAAAGCACGGGATTTCACTTAAAATTGGGGATTTTAGTCTTCTTCTTCATTTCTTCATTTCTTTCCAACCGCCCTAGCTACTACCGCCTAACCCATCTTCATTGTTCTTCAAGGTTAGTGATTCTTTTACATTTTTCTTGTAGATTCTTACTATTAGTGCTTCAAAACTCATGTTTGTGGAATCTATTTGATCATTGATTGCAGGGATTTGGGGTTTTTCTCTTGAAAAATCTGTTTCTATCTAAATCTCATTTCTTCTATCTTGCATCTTGTTGTTTCCTTGAAATCTTTCTTTGAAAATGGATGCTAGAGGTAAAAGAAAACTACTCGAGGTCCATCTTCTTCTAGATCAACTTCTATTGTTCAACGTCATCTTCGTTCTCCCGAAAATGATCCTACCGATGCTCGAGATTTGCGTATGCGTAATGTAATTGTTGAACGTCATGTTAATGTCAATCACATTGCTTCTTTTGGTATTCCTTCTTTGTTGGAATCAGTGGGATGGGATAACATCTTACATTGGGGTGGAGCCGCATACCACCATTGCCCAATCCATGTTTGCATGTATTCACGATTTTTCTCTTGAGAATTTAACTTTTAAAGTTGATACTCAAGAAGGTTTGTTTGTTGTAGATCGACATTTGATTGCGATATTATGGAAATACCTATCAATGATGAAAGCATTCCAATTAATATTTTACATGATCGTCTCTCGAATCAACGACGAATGCTTACTAGAGATTTATGTAATATGGATGTTCATTGGACTCATAAAGGTCATGTACTTCCCTCAAGGTATTTGTTACCCGCATACGTAGTACTTCATAAGATATTCATTTCAAATCTTTATCCACGTTTCGGTAACAAAAAACCAAACTCACCGCTTTTATGGTTCGTGGTTTTGCATTCTGTTGTCTCTGGTGCTAAAATATGCCTCCCTTCTTTAATTTGTCATTCCATTATTCTCACACGTCACCATCCTGGACATAGTGATATACCCTTTGGTTATTTATCGACTATGTTAGCAAATCATATGCTCATAGCCATGCCTACTAGAGAAAACCCATCCACCATCTCCTTTAATAATTCCAATCTTAATAAGATGACTTTAGATTTGGCTAGAGGCCAAGTGGATGCCGGTAGCAAAGTGGTGGTGAAGCAGGTAATGCTGAAGCTAGTGATCTTCCTGAGGACGTGAATATGGATGACTTATTTGAAGAACTTGAGTCGACTCACGGTGATGATCCTGATTTTCACCTTTCCGATTTTGATGAAAGGTTGAATTCTCTTCAAGAGCAGGTGGCTCAAATTCGTGTTACTCAAGACACACAATTTTCTTATATGCGTAAATATATGAGGCGAATTGCTAAGGGATTACACAAAATTGATCCTTCTAATCCTGCACCCTCTTCTGGTTCTGACTGAATTTTTTTTTTGGTCTGTAATATTTACTGATATTAGCTTGCATCTCAAAACCTTTTTTGGTTATGGACTATTTTTTGCTTCAACTCCTAATTGGTTTTGCACATTTACTGCTTTTCTTCCTTTGTCATTTTGTGTCAAAAAGGGGGAGAAGTTTGGTGAATGTTATTGAATGTTATTAATTTGAATGTTATTAATTTTGTTGTGCTATTACTCAGGGGGAGTCCTATTACTCAGGGGGAGTTAAACTTCTCAAGAGTTATGGGAAAATGATTATTGCTTATCATGTCTATACATTGCTTATCATCTGTGCATCTGTGCTTGCTTTGTACTTCTCTTATGTCTATTGGAAGAATTATTACTTGGTGTGGTGTTTTGTCACAAATTTGACAAAGGGGGAGATTGTAAGGGTTATGGTCTCATACTCCTTTGGTTGTCAAATTTTGATGTGTCAAAACATCTATCTGTGTCTTGTGCTGGTATGATGATTTTTATTCAAGACACCGCTTAAATACTTCAAGATGCTACAAGTTGAAGCACAAGATGTTAAAGTTCAAAAAGCCACAAAAAGCTACAAGATGTTGAAGCTTAAGATGTTGAAGATCTCAAAGTTGAATTATGTTGATGAAGATCTCAAGGTTCAAGCCTGATATTGTTCAAGACTTCAAGCCTGATATTGTTCAAGACTTCAAGCCTGATATTGTTCAAGACTTCAAGCCTGATATTGTTCAAGATTTCAAGCCTGATATTGGTTCAAACAATCTACATTCGTTGAATGGTTGAAGTTCAATATCCATACGACATGTTTCGTGTTTGAATGACCTTAGGTTGACCCTTTAAGTAGGTCATTTTGGATACATAAATCAAATGTTTATTTAACATAAGTTTGGTCTATTCCAAGACCAGTCCTAGCTCTTGTTCGACCAGGCCCTAGCATTGGTTCGACTAGTCCAAGAAATTCCACGATCAGTCCTAAGTTGTTGAAGATTTTTTCGGATTTTTTTTGAACGCCCACGACCAGCCCCGGAGGTCCTTCGACCGGTCGTAGGTTGGCTTCGACTGTCCACGATCGGGCCGTGGAGCTACGACCGAAAATCCAAAGAACCTATTTCATGGTCCTACGACCGGTCGTAGGTATCTACGACCCGGCCGTAGGTGTCCCACGACCGGTCGTAGGGTACATACGACCGTCGTGGAATGGCTTTCAAAGATCGCGCTTAATTTTTCAAAAATCATGTAGAGCTATGACTCCCTAGGTTTCTAAGACCAAATGTAGGAACGATTTTTTCTTCTATAAATTGAACACGAAATTCGAGTTTTTATATCCGAACTCCATTCCATTCAAGAATTTTCAAGTAATCACTCGAGATAAGTCTGTGTTTATTTTAAGCTAAATTGTGCTTATTTAATATTCCTTTTTGCTAGCTTATTTAATTTGATTTTGTTTCTCTATTCCAATCTTATTTGAAAAGAGGAATTATATTATTCCTTCTTCTTGGAATCAAAATCAAATATAGCTACGCCCAACAAGTCAAAATCTAAAATCTATTAGAATTTAGAACCCTATGAATGTGAGTATTGGAAATTGAACTTTGATATTCAATCATCTACTCCGATTGGTTCTACCGGCCGCTAAAGGAGAAATCCGTATTTTACAATTTTGTAAAATTCATTTATTTTTGGTTTTGTTTGAGGTTGCCGAAAAATCTCATTGTATTGGTTTTGTTTGAGATTGAGCCGAAAAATCTCATTGTATTGGTTGTCCGAGGAAAACCAAAAACTCGAAAAAAGGGGTTTTTGAATTGTGTAAGCCCAAGTGAAAAAGACACAATTGTAAAGGTTTTGGTGAACCCGTGAAAACCTATTTGATAGTGAACGCTAATATCCCCCGTGTGAGGATATTAGAGTGGAGTAGCATTCTCAGTGGTCATTTGTAAAACAACTTGGTGTACACACAAAGCGAACCACTATAACTCTTTGTCTTGTGGATTGAATGCTTGCTTAATTTTCATATCTTTTATCATTCGATTATGTGGAATGTACAAGTGGATGTGAATGTTGTAACTATTTACATTTTCAAGCAAGTGTGGGGATTGTTGTAATAATTTAGATCTTTACTTCTGCATTTATTTTCAATTCCTTGCTATTTCATTTACTTATATTAACATTGAGTTCTTGATTCAAAAGAGGTTCTAGAAATAAGGTTGTCCTACCATAAGCCCTTGTTTATTATGGTGTAAGGTTGTCCTTAGAACTAAATTTGTATCAATCTCTCAATAATTATTTATCAAGGTGATTTATATTTAGCATTGTGAATTGATTCATTATTGTAAGGGTATTGATTTACTTTAGTTCCGCTGATTTATTTTTAAATTTGGCATAGTCCTATTCACCCCCCCCCCCCCCCCCTCTAGGACATATAGCTTGGCCTTTTCAAAGTTCACGTTTGGATTTTTAAGATTAGGTTTAGGTTTAGGTTAGGGAGTGGAGATTAGGATTAGGTGTAGGTTTAGGTTTAGGGATTTGAGAATACATTTAGGTTTAAAGTTTAGGTTTAGGTTTTAGGTTTAGGTTATAGGTTATAGCTTTAGGGAATTGAGAATAGGTTAAGGTTTAGGTTTAGGAAATCGGGTTCGAGTTCGGGATCGGGTTTAGATTTGGGTTTTCAAGTTTAGGTTTAGGTTTAGGTTAGGGAGTTGAGATTAGGATTAGGTGTAGGTTTAGGTTTATGGATTTGAGAATACATTTAGGTTATAGGTTTAGGTTTAAGTTTTAGGTTTAGGTTATAAGTGTAGGTTATAGGTTTAGGTTTAGGTTAGGTTATAGGTTAAGGTTTATGGAATGGAGTTTAGGTTATAGGTCCTAGGTTTAGGTTATAGGTTATAGGTTATAGGTAAAGGTTTAGGTTATATATTATGGTTTAGGTTATAGGTTTAGGTTTAGGTTAAGGTTTAGGTTTAGGTTATAGGTTTTGGATTTGAGAATAGGTTTAGGTTATAGTATAGGCTTAGGTTAATGTTGTAGGTTATAAGTTTATGCTAATGTTGTAGGTTATAGGTTTAGGTTTAGGTTTTAGTTTAGGGATTTGAGAATACATTTAAGTTTTAGGTTTAGGTTTAGATTTTACGTTTAGCTTAAGGTTATAGGTTTAGGTTTCAGTTATAAGTGTCGGTTATAGGTTTAGGTTTAGGTTAGGTTATAGGTTAGGTTTAGGGAATTGAGAATAGGTTAAGGTTTAGGTTTAGGAAATCTGGCTCAGGTTCGGGTTTAGGTGTTGGTTTTCAAGTGTAGGTTTAGATTAAGGAGTTGAGATTAGGATTAGGTGTAGGTTTTGGTTTAGAGATTTGAGAATACAATTAGGTTTTAGGTTTAGGTTAAGGTTATAGGTTTAGGTTTAGGTTGTAGTTTATAGGTTATAGCTTTAGGGAATTGAGAATAGGTTAAGGTTTAGGTTTAGGAAATTGGGTTCGGGTTCTGGATCGGGTTTAGGTTTGGGTTTTCGTGTTTAGGTTTAGGTTAAAGAGTTGAGATTAGGATTATGTGTAGGTTTAGGTTTAAGGATTTGAGAATACATTTAGGTTTTAGGTTTAGGTTTAGGTTATGGTCATAGGTTTAGGTTATAGGTTTAGGTTTAGGTTTAGGTTTAGGTTTAGGTTATAGGTTTTGGTTTTGGTTAAGGTTATAGCTTTAGGTTTAGGTTAAGGTTTAGGTTTGGGTTTTCAAGTTTAGGTTTAGGTTTTCAAGTTTAGATTTAGGTTTAGGTTAGAGAGTTAAGATTAAGATTAGGTGTAGGTTTAGGTTTAGGGATTTGAGAAAATATTTAGGTTTTAGGTTTAGATTTAGATTATAGGTTTAGGTTTAGGTTATACGTGTAGGTTATAGGTTTTGGTTTAGGTTAGGTTATAGGTTAAGGTTTTGAGAATTGAGTTTAGGTTATATGTTATAGGTTTAGGTTTAAGTTATAGCTTTAGGTTAAAGTTTAGGTTAAGGTTTATGTTTAGGTTATAAATTATAGCTCTAGGGAATTGAGAATAGGTTAAGGTTTAGGTTTAGGAAATCGGTTTGGGTTTAGGATCGGGTTTTGGTTTGGGTTTTCAAGTTTAGGTTTAGGTTTAGGTTAGGGAGTTGAGATTAGGATTAGGTGTAGGTTTAGGTTTAGGGATTTGAGAATACATTTAGGTTTTAGGTTTAGGTTATAAGTTATAAGTATAGGTTATTGGTTTAGGTTTAGGTTAGGTTATAGGTTAAGGTTTAGGAAATTGAGTTTAGGTTATAGGTTATAGGTTATATGTTATGGGTTAAGGTTTAAGTTATAGGTTAAGGTTATGGTTTAGGTTATAGGTTAAGGTTATGGTTTAGGTTATAGGTTTTGGGATTTGAGAATAGGTTTTGGTTATAAGTATTTGTTTATGTTAATGTTGTAGGTTATAGGTTTAGGTTATAAGTATATATTAATGTTATAGGTTTATAGGTTTAGGTTTAGGTTTAGGAATTTGAGAATACATTTATGTTTTAGGTTTAGGTTTAGGTTTTACGTTTAGGTTAAGGTTACTGTGTTTTGATTTAGGTTTAAGTTTAGGTTATAGGTTTAGGTTTAGGTTAGGTTATAGGTTAAGGTTTTGGGAATTGAGTTTAGGTTATAGGTTATAGGTTATCGTTTAGGTTATAGGTTAAGGTTTAGGTTTAGGTTTAGGTTATAGGTTTTAAGATTTGAGAATAGGTTTAGGTTATAAGTATAGGTTTAGGTTAATGTTGTAGGTTATAGGTTTAGTTTATAAGTTTAGGTTAATGTTGTAGGTTATAGGTTTAGGTTTAGGTTTAAGGATTTGAGAATACATTTAGGTTTCAGTTTTAGGTTTAGGTTTTACATTTAGGTTAAGGTTACAGGTTTAGGTTTAGGTTATAAGTGTAGGTTATAAGTTTAGGTTTAGGTTAGGTTATAGGTTTAGGTTTAGGGAATTGAGAATAGGTTAAAGTTTAGGTTTAGGAAATCGGGTTCAGGTTCAGGTTTACGTTTGGGTTTTCAAGTTTAGGTTTAGGTTAAGGAGTTGAGATTAGGATTAGGTGTAGGTTTACGTTTAGGAATTTGAGAATACATTTATGTTTTAGATTTAGGTTAAGGTTCTAGGTTTAAGTTATAGGTTATAGGTTATAGGTTATAGCTTTAGGGAATTGAGAATAGGTTAAGGTTTAGGTTTAGGAAATCGGGTTTGGGTTCGGGATCGGGTTTAAGTTTGGGTTTTCAAGGTTAGGTTTAGGTTAAGGAGTTGAGATTAGGATTAGGTGTAGGCTTAAGTTTAAGGATTTGAGAATACATTTAGGTTTTAGGTTTAGGTTTAGGTTTAAGTTATAGGTTTAGGTTAAGGTCATAGGTTTAGGTTATAGGTTTAGGTTTAGGTTAGAGGTTATAGGTTATAGGTTATTGGTTATAGGTTTTGGTTTAGGTTAAGGTTATATGTTTAGGTTAAGGTTAAGGTTTAGGTTATAGGTTTTGGGATTTGACAATAGGTTTAGATTAAGGTTATAAGTTTAGGTTTAGGAAATCGGGTTCGGGTTCTGGATCATGTTAAGGTTTAGGTTTTCAAGTTTAGGTTTAGGTTTACATTATAGATTTGAGATTAGGATTAGGTGAAGGTTTAGGTTTAGGGATTTGAGAATACGTTAAAGTTTAGGTTTAGGAAATCAGGTTCGGGTTCGAGATCGGGTGTACGTTTGGGAGTTTAGGTTTAAGTTTATGTTATAGGTTATAAGTGTAGGTTTAGGTTTAGGTTTAAGGTTTAGGTTTAAGTTATAAGTATAGGTTTAGGTTATAAGTATAGGTTTAGGATAAGGTTTTATGTTTATAGGTTTTGGTTTAGGTTATAAGTATAGGTTTAGGGTATGTTATAGGTTAAGGTTTACTAATTGAGTTTAGGTTTTAGGTTTGGGTTTAGGTTCGTGTTTAGCTTTAGGTTTAAGTTTAGGTTATAGGTTTAAGTTATAGGTTATAGGTTTAGGTTTAAGTTATAGGTTTAGGTTTAGGTTTAGGTTATAGGTTTAGGTATAGGCTTAGGTTATAGGTTATATGTTTAGGTTTAGGTTTAGGAATTTGGGTTCAGTGTTCGGGTTTATGTTCGGGTTTAGGTTATCGGTTTAGGTTTAGGTTAATGTTGTAGGTTATAGGTGTAGGTTATAAGTGTAGGTTTAGGTTATAAGCATAGGTTTAGGTTTAGTAATTCGGGTTAAGGTTTAGGGAATTAAGTGTAAGTTATAGGTCTAGGTTTAGGTTATAGGTTAAGGTTTAGGGAATTGTATTTAGGTTATTGGTTATAGGTTTAGGTTATAGGTTATAAGTTATAGGTTAAGGTTTAGGTTTAGGTTAGATTATAGGTTAAGGTTTAGGGAATTGAGTTTAGGTTATAAGTTATAGGTTTAGGTTATAGGTTATAGGTTAAAGTTTAGGTTATAGTTTAAGGTTTAGGTTTAGGTTTAGGTTATAGGTTTAAGGTGTGGTTTAGGTTAAGGGTGTGGTCCCTACGAATACAAATATAAACACGGCCTATCCAAATGGTCGGGTCACTTTAATGTTGTCCATAGGAAATTGACAGCTTCATCATGGTCATAATAGCAATTCCCACCTTCTAGGGACCCCCGCTTAACATCCGGATAGCTCTAACGTACATCCGGGTCTACTCCATCAATTTCGAGCTATTACATAAACACGGTTCTGTCTAAATGGCCAAGCCACCCATATCGCTGTCCATAGGAAATGGACAGCTACTCATCATGGTCATAACAGCAGTTCCCACCTTCCAAGGACCCTCACTCAATATCCGGATAGCTTCGACGTACATCCTAATCCGCTCCATCAATTTTGAGGTAATACATAAACACGGGCCTATCCAAATGGCCAGGCCACCCATATTGTTGTTCATTGGAAATGGACACTACTCATCATGGTCATAACAACGGTTCCCACCTTTCAGGGACCGCGGATCAGGCATGAAGATTTAAATAGATTATATGAAAGCATACTATCCATCTAACCTTGAACTGTCCAAAATGGGACAATTTGAGTGATTTCTATGCCACCAAAAATACACCATATCTATGTATGGCCCCATAGAAATCCTCAAATGGGTAACTAATTATCTAACTTATAAATCACAATTACAAGTCACAACTATAAACTAACTAATCACAATAATAATTTAAGACAAACACATTAATATCAGGTGGCCCATTGACATCCCCACATATGCAAGTTCAATGATCACATATGAACATTTACAGCCCAACGACATATATGATTGTCTATATTTACCAGTCAATACATAACCTTCCCAAAACAGCATTTGATAATGTAGACCGTAAAAAAAGATATTTAATTTCTAAGCATCATTCTACAATACATATAAATCAATATGATCGTAACCATCCATAAAAGCATTCCAAATTTTACTGTAACAAGAAAACATTTTATAGTCTATCTTACAAAAATTTAACTGAGATTCAGTAAAATCATGAAAAGAAACTTAAAATCAAGAACTAAATTAGATGCAGTGGAAATATACACATGAGTGCACACTTGCCCATGAAAAGAAACACATATACATACAGAAGAAAATTAACATCCACGTCTTACTGTCCACCTAGACCACCCATGCCAGCATGCCATTTGTATACAACATTGGGTCCATCCAAAAGGTGGGATCCACCATGACAAACACCTGGCACAAAAATCAGGCCAGTCCACTCATTTCGTATAGGGTGGATTGCATGATGAGTGTCTTAATTTTTGGCCCAAATGATACTCATGGTATGGCCCATCTTTTGAGTGTCAGGGAGCAATTCACCATTGAACTTTTGCCAAACAATCCAAAGATGTAGAAGTCAAGTGTTTCACCATCCATCCATGACATGGTATACTACAATAAACCCTACAAACTTTGACACAGCACAAGTACCAAACTTGAAATTGTGGGCCAGTGTGGAACATTTTAGTGGTGTCTAAGGTGGTACCCAGCATGAAAATGGCCATATAGAAAATCAGGATGATACACTCAATCGTTAGACCACCCTCGTACAAAAAGAGAGAATGATTTTGATTAAGTATCCAATAGTCCAAATGTAACTTGTATGCATACACAACATGGAACCAAGGTGATTTTTTTGTATATGATCATTTTCACAATGGGAGCCAGCCTATGCACTGCTCATTGCTCAGATGCTCACTGTTAGGATGGTATGCATTCTCTACTCCTTCAGCCTGATTTTTTGGGTGAGAACATCTTAACAGCTGGAACAACCTGATGGATGGCTTTGATATTGCATTGTCTGCCATGGTGCCACATGTGATGCCATTAGAAGGTAGGCCACTTGATTGTTCTGACTACTATTTATAACTCCATTGTAAACTGGATGAGGTATCAATATTAACCAAACCACTATCCCTCATTGAATCATTAACTCTTATTGAGGACTCATTATGGATATGGTTTCTCACAAGACAGACATCTAAAGCTGCTAATATTTCTTATTCCCTGTTGTAAGCTATGCATATCTATAACCAAAGGTCTTAACAAGACATCTTTCCCTTTTACCATGCCATGCTATGGCCCATTGTAGTGGAAAGCAGCACTACAAGGAATCTTTCTTGGGTTTCTCATGAGCTTATGGAACCTTGGAGGCTAGCTTGTATCTTGGGGGAAGTTAGATTGTTGGCATCAAGGTTAAACATTTTTTTTCTTCAATGTCTGGTGAGGGCCATGAAGCTAACATCAATACCCACTCTTACCAAGGCAGGTACTAGGTTTGATGTTCTTCATATTAGTATTTTGTTTCCTTTGATGTAGTTTTCTCTTCATACTAATAAATGCTGGTTATCCATAAAAAATGAAATAAAATAAAGGGACATTTCCAAACCCCCTCCAGCTCAACTCCTTTAATTATGTCTATTTTGTCTGTTCATTCCAATAAAAATTCTAGTTGCTTCTAAATAAATAAATGAGTCTTTTTGTATGTGCCTAGATGCCTTCTTAATATTTTTATCATGGATGTTAGATTTGTTGGAAATTATTGTGCTTTGTGCACCATATGCATCAGATGCAATCTAGTTTGTTGCAGTTTGTACCATCCGCTTTCAAATTGTTGAATTTTTTCTTTTCTCAAGTATAGTGTTAGGTTTGTCCAATGGTTAAAAATGAAGGCAAAGATCCCTTTTAACGCCCATTTAGTATTATCCATAAGTAGACAGTTATTGCCTGACCAAAATTAATCCACTAGGAAGCATCGAATGGAAGACATCCAATGTTTTCACAACATAGTGAAGGTGAAGTGTTCAATCATGGGGCCCACTGCCAAACATGGAGTGAAATTGGCACAGGACCAATTGCAATTCCATCCCACCTAATCCCTTCTAATGTCACTGCCTAAACACACCCTAAATCCCCAAATCCCTAAATCCCCAAATTCCTAAATCCCCAAATCCCTAAATCAATATTGAGATTGAGAGAGAGAGAGAGATACCTCACTGTCGTGAATGACCTTCAACCGAGCTTTAGAGAGAGAGAGAGGGCGTGCTTGGGTAGGGCGTTCGGCAATGGACTGCAAGAGAGATTAGAGAGAGACAGAGAGAGGACAGGGTGGAGAGATCAGAGAAAGAGGAAGAGAGAGTTAGAGAGCGAGAGGAGGGAGAGGGTGCGAGACAGAGAGAGCGAGAGAGAGAGAGAGAGAGAGAGAGAGAGAGAGACTGCCGCAGTCTCACTCACGGGCGGGCTTATACAGGTCGAGTAGCATGTTGGCTACTGAAGTGATGTCACCAAGTTGTGTGAGCCCCACTGTGATGTATGTGTTATATTCACACCATCCATCTATTTTGAGATATTATTTTAGGGCATGAGCTAAATAATGAGGCAGATAAAAAGATATAGTGGACCCAACCACAGAAAACAGCGGGGAGAGTGATTCCCACCATTGAAACTATCCTAATGCCCATCGTAATGTTTATTTGAAATCTCCATGGTAGGGAGAGTAGTGTGGGCCCCACCATGATGCGTGTCAAACATCTACCCCATCAGTCAAATTCACCATTCTATGTGGGTCCAGGGATTAAAAATCAAGTCAATCTATGACTTGTGTGGGCCACACCACATACAAAAGTTGAGAAGGGTTACTGTCACGCCCCAGACTCGGTAACCAGACTCACAAGGAACTCGATGGCCGGTTTTGGCCGCAATAGCCTCCGTAGTACCCCGTTCTCAGCTCCTGAGGCAGGTTCCGATCCTGGGATCCTACAAGGAGGATTTTTATAATAGTATAATCATTACCAATACGAGCATACCCAAGATCACAGCAAGTAAATCTGAGAATAACAAAGGCACACATCACAAAATCCACTATGAATTTGAAGTTTTATAAGTTTCTATAAGGTCCTAAAGGACGTACATAAGATAACAGAAGAAATAAGGAAGAGGATCTGCAACATTGGGTCCTCGGCTCGCAAGCCTATCCAAGCTCTGTTGCTAAGACGCCAACTTAGGATCTACTGCACGCATCAATCGTGCATAAGCTTAGAAAGCTTAGAGGGTGGTGAAAGTGTGTGACAATGGTGCTTAGAAGAAGATAGAGAATGCAGAAGGGAGTCATGATCAATACCAATACCACTAGCCTTACCAAGGCTATCATGAATGCAAGAAACTACACCAAGGTAGTACGATAATGCAGGAAGCCATACCAAGGCTATATAATACAATGAGTACTGTAATGCAATGAGTACTGTAATGCGATGAGTACTGTAATGCAATATGAGTACTGTAATGCGATGAGTATTGTAATGCAATAAGTACTGTAATGCAATATGAGTACTGTAATGCGATGAGTACTGTAATGCAATATGAGGCTTACACAGCCGATGCAAATGCAATGCGAAGTAATGTCAGTGCTCATATCCAATCCACATATCAAGTACATTTCCATCATAAGAAAATCACCGAGGTCTATTACACTGCTGGATGACTACCGCTCTACAGACCCCGCACAGTCAAACGAGTGTAAGAGACCTCACTACCCTGCCTGCGAACAACTAATCACCTGCAAGGCTTGAAGGTAGCGGACCTATTCACAAGCTGGTCAGACTCAGCCTAGCAATGTCCCCTTACATCAGGCGAGTAAGGCCACACCCCTATCTAACCGACTACACGACAGTGGGAGTCATGGCCTAACGGGATAAGGCCCTCATGCGCTCATATATTCCACTCGGTCACGGCGTTGGAGCAAATCCTTGGTACCATGGAAGTTTTGAAAATTTCACCCATGGGCATCTTATGCACCCGGTATGCTCAAGTAACATTTCTGGTGTCTAAACATGGCCATCCATGATGTATCGGTGGAGGCTATAGCCCTGATGAAGCAAGGGTAAAAATGCTCATACGTTATACAATGTCAAACGCATGAATCATACAATCAACCATACATTAATCCCAAGCATCCAACGTGCTCAAGAGGGAATACTATGTCTCTCAGAGAAGGTAACATGCAATGCCCAATGGCACAATATGACCATACACACATAGTGGTTCAGTGTCAACCAAGCATACAATGATGTACATGGGTCACGAAGATGAATTTAATCACACTATATGGTGATATACAATGTAGTGCATTCCTCCTATCTAAGAAGGGACCAAGACTAGGTATTTAGACAATATCCATAAGGAATCCCACCTCTAGTGGGGGCCCATTTACCTGGGGTAGCCCACGAGACTAAGCATACAACTACGTGTCTAAGTAACACAGAAATGAGTCTAGCAAGAGTTTAAGATGAGCATCTAATTACATTTAGGTACAATCGAGCCTAGAGGGGTCCATAATGAGGACATTTAACCACCATTCCCCAAGAGGCATCTCAACCACGAACTATATGGATACAAGGCCCAAGGCCCTACATTCAAGATAAGAACATAGGTAACCACATACATACATTCCTCATAATAGGCTAAAAAAGATATAACACCACTTTCAACAACATGGGCCCCAAGAGAGAAATTAAGGCCCAAGGCTCAATTCCCAAGGGCCATAGAATCCATACATTAAGTTGGACTTGGTGGGTAGCCCGCATACACAATATATGGCCCAAAATAAGTTTAAGTTTGGATGATGAAATGAGCTCAACTACATCAGCCCAATAACTAGCAATTTAAGTGGCTAACCAAGGGCCCAATACTATCCTTATCTTAGCCCACAAGTCCATCAAAATGGTGGAAGTTGGCTTAATATATGGTTGGTCCAAGCTGGGATGTCCCAACCCACTCTAGGCTCATAGGATGCCCTAAAAGATGGGGTCCTCATGTAATCACTAAAGGTGACCCAAAAGAATGCACTGATTAAGCCCAAGGATTATAAGAAAACACAAGCATGTAGCACATACACAAGTTCTCAATATGGTGGGTCTCATGTCTAATAAAGTTTCAACCATAACAATATACATTTGAGGCCCCTTGATAAACGTTCGGCCCACTCAGCTTCTTGGGCCTGCTAAAGCCCAGAAATTAGTCAACTAAGTGGGAATGATCTCATGAAGGCCAAAAATATTCATAGGGGGCCCCACCAGATGGAGGGTGTGTATACATCAAGAAAAGATCAAGTGGGTCTACTACTGGATTGTGAATCCAGTAGTAACCCAAGGCAGAGAGTGCCTCCATGATCAGGTGATCCAAGACTTGGATGGATTGGACAAAACATGTGTTAAGGTAGGTTCCACATATATACACATTGAGCCTCAAACAAATGGCCTAGGGTCTATGGTGGGCCTTTAACCATCTATAGAGAAACATATGGGCCTACCTTAGGATCACCCAGGAGGACATTCAACCTCAACTAGTTTCCAAGAGGTAGCCCGCCACTACTCGAGCCTGAAATAAGGCCCAAGGCTGAAGCAATCCATGGCCTAGTGGGCCATACACTGAGACCAATACATAGGCAACCTGGTGGGCCCTTAAGCAAGGTTAGGGCCCAACCATAAAGGGCATGAGTTTACTCATTATTTTGGGCCTAATGGGCAGCCTATAATCATACCATATACACTCATGTTGGGCTTCAGAAAGGCGGCCCAAGGCCTATCCAAAACATGGGTCCAAGGGAAACACACATAGCCCAACCCATATATGACACCATGGGCCCATGAGGGAAAGGTTAGGGCCCAACATAAAGGCCACTAATCCCATATATTGTGGTGGCCTAGTGGGCAGCCCATTGCTCAAACCACATGGGCAAATGTCATGCACTTAGTCAAGTAAGTTGGGCCTACAACCTGGCCCAAGTATAAAGTTGATTTGGTGGGCAACCAAGGGCCCATCTACTTGTGTAATCCGGCCCACTAATCCAATATAATAGTGTGGTAAAAATGGTGGAAGAGTTTAATAGGCCTATCTGGAAAGTTCCAGCCCAATTGGGCCTAAAGAGTTCAACAACTAGCTACATTCATGGACCCAACTAAATTCAACTGTGGTGGGCCTCAAAAGTACATTTATTAAGCCCAACATTTAAGGAACTAAAGGTATAAATTATTACCTCTAAGATTCTTCACAATGTGGTGGGCTCTACTCCTCAAAATTTCAGCCCAAAGGCCAAGCATAATTATAACATGTTGCTGTCCTAAATTTGGGCACTCCATTGGAGTGGGTCCAGAGCCTCTAAAACTCTGAAAATTGAGGGCCAAGGTCCCTTATCATGCATACAATAAGAGGAAACCTAAAAAGGTGGCCCACCATCAGAGGAAACATTTTTGAATTATAGTTTTTATCAAGGCATATTACTGGATTGCACAATAGAAAAATTTAGCAATCCAACCATCTTGGCCCATTCTTTTGGATGCCCAAACAGGGTCATTTGGGGCTGAAATTTCTTAGAGTGATACTTCCATAGGTGGACCACACCCCCACAAAATTTTAGAATTTTCTAATATTCATATGTATTTTAATGAATTTAGAAAAAACAGTCTGTCCAAAAAATCGGACAGACCTGGACGTCCCAACTTGGTGGGCCAGTCTGACCCTCGCCACGGTGTGTACAGGGGTCCATTGGCCGTAAAATTTGGTAGGTAGGTCTCACCATGGGTGGAAAATGACATAAAAAAATTTCAAAATTTTTTGACATCTGAAAATATTTTAATTTATTTAAATAAATCAATTTATCCTGAAAATCGGACTGATCTAGACACCATATTGTAATGGGCTGGTCCAGCCACCACCATGGTCTGTACGGGTGTCTATTGGTTGCAAAATTTTGTAGGTGGGTCCTACCATGAGTGTACTACCTCTCTAAAAATTTTCATAATTTTTAGACACTGAAAAGTATTTTAATAAATTTAGGAATTTTCAACCTGTCCAGGGTGGAATGTTGCTGGAACAGTGCAGAAAATCCAGACTATCCACCTCACTTGAACCACACCTTTGGGACCCCAATGAAGGTCAGATGGGGCTGAAATTTGGGGGACAACAAG
This sequence comes from Magnolia changhungtana, assembly GCA_030180095.1. Lineage (NCBI taxonomy): Eukaryota > Viridiplantae > Streptophyta > Magnoliopsida > Magnoliales > Magnoliaceae > Magnolia > Magnolia changhungtana. Next base: position 1,249,952 of record JASAUF010000384.1, on the reverse strand, counting down.
ATGAGATCTCCACCTTTTAGAAAAATATATTTTATGGGTACAAAAGGTCCCCCAATCAGTCCCAAATTCATGCCCAAAGTCTAACAAAAATCTGTCCAGAAATTTCTGGACAGCAATACATGCATGAAATAAAATAAATGTATGGGCCTATTAAGAAAGGGATTGGCCCATAAATTGGGTGTCATGGCCCACCCTAGTGGACCCCACAATTGTTCAGAACAAACCCTCAAATTTCTACCCTTGCAAGAACATTTAAGGTGGAAAAAAAGGGGTATCTAAACCATGGTGTAAGTTGAGTATAGATGTTCCTTCCTTACTGGGCCTTTCTGGGCAATCCAGGCCCACTAAGTGGACCACACATAATATCATTAGATTATGAAATAATGAAAGAGAAGGAAGAACATCCGGCCATCAGGGAAGGGCTCCGCCGCTATTAAGCCGTCCCCACACAATCACAACCACAAACAACAATTAAACACATTGTACAATATAGATCTTATGATGCATGGCCTAAATCTTTGAGATGAATAGTTGGGATGCCATCCCAGCCACATGCAAGGGTCTAGATGACCCATCATACCTAGAAAAATAGGAGAAATCTACATGCAAGGGGTCCATCAAGGGAAGAATCCCATGCATGGACATGCATGTACAATGTGGGCCTCATGGCCACATCTAGATGGTTGTGTATGATCTCCACCATTGATTGGTGGGTCTTATACATCCAAAATAAGAAGGAGAGAAGGATCTACATTAAGAAAAAGAGATCTACATGATATGGAGAGCACCCACCTTGATCCTTACAAAAATCTAGGTCCCCTTGCTCCTCTAGCTCCAAGGAAGGGAAATCAATGGATGAGATGATCTTGAAATGGATGGATTTAGAGAGATTAGGGAAAGAAGGGGCTGGAGAAAATGGGGGATTTGCTGGCCATGCAGAGAATGAGAAGGAGGGAGAGAGATAAGGAGAGAGAGAGAGAGAGAGAAATCATTTGTTTGTAAGAAAAGAAATAATTACCTATGGGAAGAGAAAACAAAGTTGTAGGGTAGAGTAGGCTTTTGGGTGGTGTGTGTGGGGTGGGTAGTGTTAGCTATGGAATTTTAGTGGTGTGTATAGTGTTGCATAGGAACTTATGCCAAGAGGAGTGGGGTCCACATGCATGACATCTAAGTGGGCCACATGATTAAGGGTCATACAATGAAATGTACACAACTTTTGATCTACATATCGGATTTATGAGCGAGACACAGCGTTGGAATTGCGGCGATGATGCGGTCGCAATGGCATAGGTCTTAGCTCGATCCGAGTCGGGTCTACGTGACAAAACTCAAGGATGATCGCAAATACAATTTGAGGGTCATGGGTCACCAAGATTCAATTGGTAGGACTGCAGGACCAAAATGAACGAAATGCACACTTACGCACACACATGCACACATGCAAACTCGGGTCGGGTCTCACAATCCTCCCCACCAACAAAGAAATTTTGTCCTCGAAATTGACCAATTCAGGATAAAAGAAAAGGCAAAACACCACCATCATATAACAATCATCATACAAGGAAGGCAATACAAACAATCATATATCTGTCAATCATCAAAAAAATGGAGATAACGCTCTCTAATCTCGGCCTCACGTTCCCAAGATGCCTCAGCCTCCGAATGATGACCCCATTGCACCTTCACTAAGGGAATGACCTTGGTCCTGAGGACTTGCTCCTTTCGATTAAGAATACGAATCGGCTGCTCAATGTCGGAAGCATCCTCACGGACCTCAAGTGGCTGCCAATCAATCATAGGGATAGTGTCCAACCCACACTTCCGCAACATAGAAACATGGAACACGTCATGGATCGCGGACAACTCAGGAGGTAAGGCAAGCCTATAGGCCATAGCGCCCATGCACTCGATAATCTCAAAAGGTCCAATAAATCTCGGGGCGAACTTGCCCTTCACACCAAAGCGAATCAAGTCTTTCATAGGCGAGACCTTGAGATATAACATGTCCCCGACTGCGAACTCAAGGGGTCGACGCCGACAGTCAGTAAAAATCTTCTGCCGGCTGTGAGCTATGCGCATCCTCTGCTTGATAACATCAATAGCCTCTGATGTCTGCTGCACAAGCTCGGGACCTAAGAGACGATGCTCTCCAACTTCGGTTCAACAACTAGGAGATCTGCACGGTCTACCATAGAGTGCCTCAAGAGGAGTCATACAGTCTCACTATCTCTTAATAAACACCTCGCAAGCCAGTCCATAGACAAGGAAGAACGCACTGGAATGAAATGAGCCGACTTCGTCAGACGATCGACAATAACCTAGATGGTATCATGCCCGCATTGAGTCCTCGATAAACCTGCAATGAAATCCATCGATACGTGCTCCCACTTTGACCTTAGAACATTCAACGGCTGTAAGGGACTAAGGGGTCTCAGATGATTGGCCTTGACTCGCTGACAAGCGTCACACTCGGCCACAAAACTAGCAATTTGGCCTACCATCCCTAACCAGGAATACTGCCTTTACAACAAAATAAGCTCGACATCGGCAATATAAAACTATTCAGCGGGTAAGAACATCTCACCAACCAAAACGGAACACGATAATATCATCGGCCTAACACAACGATCTTCCCAAAAAGTGTCGATACCGACAATCTCTTACGGCAGACTCTAATAACAATTTGAGTGAACAAAAGCCCTTGGATACAAAAAGGTGCAACGCACCTAAACACAAGACTTACATACAGAGACAATGAGAATACCCATAACGACACCCCTAATAACTAAGGGTCCTGTTGAGTAGCGCAAAATCAAGTCTGAGGTGGCAGGGGAGGTGTCTATCTCCTCTGCATCTACGGTCTCTACTGCTACTACGGTCACTGCGAAGGTCTATCCTACTGATAGGGACACTCGCGCCTACGGTGGCCCATCTACCCACAACTGAAGCAAACTCTAGAAAAGGGGGTGAAAGATGAAGTGACCGGTGGTGCTAATGATGAAGAAGAAGCTACTACATGTGATGTCGATGCTCTGGCAGCTCGATAGGCTACGCACCTCTGCCACTGTCGATGTTGCCGAGAGCTACTAGAGGGGGCCTACCTCTTCCAGCCTCTCCTCAAATCACGATCCCTCTGCGAACTGGTCCACTCGGCCTCACCCTGAAGTAGAAATACCGCCAATGGAGCTCGCTGAAGAGCCGAATCTCATAGAAGGGGACTCGCACGCTCCCATTCCGCCTACCCGGGCGTCTCAGGAATAGGTATGACAGGCTCTAGAGGGGAAATAGGAATCTCAAATGGTGGACCAAAAGTCACTCGGATCGCTGGAGCGGAATGAGAACCATGTCCATGGGCACACGGCCACGGGCGTCACAATCATGGGCACCTTGACTGGACGACATGGTCTACAAAAAGAATAAAGGTGATGGATGCTTAAGAATCAGAATCCTTAAAGGCTCAAACGGAATGAGGAAAATGCACTCGGGACACTACTTGTCCTAAGCTCGGAGCAGATATGTGATATTATCCCAAGTTATTCCAAAATTACTTGTTATGCTCTGATACCAACTCTTGTCACGCCCCAGACTCGGTAACTGGACTCACAAGGAACCCGATGACCGGTTCTGGCTGCAACAGCCTCCTTAGTACCCCATTCTCAGCTCCTGAGGCAGGTTCCAATCCTGGGTTCCTACAAGAAGGATTTCTATAACAGTATAATCATTACCAATACGAGCATACCCAAGATCACAACAAGTAAATCTGAGAATAACAAAGGCACACATCACAAAATCCACTATGAATTTGAACTTTTACAAGTTTCTATAAGGTCCCAAAGGACGTATATAAGATAACAGAAGAAAGAAGGAAGAGGATTTGCAACACTGGGTCCTCAGCTCGCACACCTATCCAAGCTCCGCTGCTAAGACGCCAACTTAGGATCTCCTGCACGCATCAATTGTGCATAAGCTTATAGAAAGCTTAAAGGGTGGTGAAAGTGTGTGACAATGGTGCTCAGAAGAAGATAGAGAATGCAAAAGGGAGTCATGATCAATACCAATACCACTAGCCTTACCAAGGTTATCATGAATGCAAGAAACTATACCAAAGAAGTACAATAATATAGGAAGCCATACCAAGGCTATATAATGCAATGAGTACTGTAATGCGATGAGTACTATAATGTAATATGAGTACTGTAATGTAATGAGTATTGTAATGTAATGAGTACTGTAATGAAATATGAGTACTGAAATGCGATGAGTACTGTAATGTAATATGAGGCTTACACAGCCGATGCAAATGCAATGTGAAGTAATGTCAGTGCTCATATCCAATCCACATATTAAGTACATTTCCATCATAAGGAAATCATCGGGGCCCATTACACTGCTGGATGACTGCCGCTCTAAAACCCCACATAGTCAAACGAGCGTAAAAGGCCTCACTACCCTGCCTGCAGACAGTCAATCACCTACAAGGCCTGAAGGTAGCGGACCCATTCACGAGCTGGTCAGACTCAGCCTAGCAATGCCCCTTTACATCAGACGAGTAAGGCCACACCCATATCCAACCGACTACACGATAGTGGGAGTAATGGCCTAATGGTATAAGGCCCTCGTGTGCTCATATATTCCACTCGGTCACGGCGTTGGAGCAGATCCTTGGTACCATGGAAGTTTTAAGAATTTCACCTATGGGCATCCTATGCACACGGTATGCTCAGGTAACATTTTCAGTGTCTAAACATGGTCATCCACGATGTATCGGTGGAGGCTACAGCCCTGATGAAGCAAGGGTAAAAATGCTCATACATTATGCAATGCCAGGTGCATGAATCACACAATCAACCATACATTAATCCCAAGCATCCAACGTGCTCAAGAGGGAATACTACGTCCCTCAGAGAAGGTAACATGCAATGCCCAAGGACACAATATGACTATACACACACAGTGGTTCAGTGTCAACCAAGCATACAATGATGTACATGGGTCATGAAGATGAATTTAATCACACTATATGGCGATATACAATGCAGTACACTCCTCCTATCTAAGAAGGGACCAAGACTAGATATTTAGACAATATCCATAAGGAATCCCACCTCTAGTGGGGGCCCATTTACCTAGGGTAGCCCACGAGACTAAGCATACAACTACGTGTCTAAGTAACACAGAAGCGAGTCTAGCAAGAGTTTAAGATGAGCATCTAATCACATTTAGATACAATCGGGCCTATAGGGGTCCATAATGGGGACATTTAACCACCATTCTCCAAGAGGCATCTCGACCATGAACTATATGGATACAAGGCCTAAGGCCCTACATTCAAGATAAGAACATATGTAACCACATACATACCTTCCTCGTAATAGGCCATAAAAGATACACCACTTTCAACAACATGGGCCCCAAGAGAGAAATTAAGGCCCAAGGCTCAATTCCCAATGGCCATAGAATCCATGCATTAAGTTAGACTTGATGGGCAGCCCGCATACACAATATATGATCCAAAATAAGTTTAAGTTTGGATGATGAAATGGGCCCAACTACATTAGCCCAAAAACTAGCAATTTAAGTGAGCAACCAAGGGCCCAATACTATCCTTATCTTAGCCCATAAGTCCATCAAAACGGTGGAAGTTGGCTTAATATATGGTTGGGCCAAGCTGGGACGTCCCAACCCACTCTAGGCTCATGGGATGCCCCCAAAAATCTTATCTAAGATGGGGTCCTCATTTGATCACTAAAGGTGACCCAAAAGAATGCACTGATTAAGCCCAAGGATTATAAGAAAACACAAGCATGCAACACGTACACAAGTTTTCAGTATGGTGGGTCCCATGTCCAATAAAGTTTTAACCATAACAATGTACATTTGAGGCCCCTTGATAAACGTTCGGCCCACTTAGCTTCTTGGGCCTACTAAAGCCCAGAAATTAGTCAAATAAGTGAGAATGATCTTATGAAAGCCAACAATATTCACAGGGGGCCCCACCAGATGGAGGGTATGTATACATCAAGAAAAGATCAAGTGGGTCTACTACTGGATTGTGAATCCAGCAGTAACCCAAGGTAAAGAGTGCCTCCATGATCGGGTGATCCAAGGCTTGGATGGCTTGGACCAAACATATGTTAAGGTAGGTTCCACATATATACACATTGAGCCTTAAACAAATGGCCTAGGGTCTATGGTGGGCCTTTAACCATCCATAGAGAAACATATGGGCCTACCTTAGGATCACCTAGGAGGACATTCAACCTCAACTGGTTTCCAAGAGGTAGCCCGCCATTACTCGAGCATGAAATAAGGCCCAAGGCCGAAGCAATCCATGGCCTAGTGGGCCATACACTGAGACCAATACATAGGCAACCTGGTGGGCCCTTAAGCAAGGTTAGGTCCCAACCATAAAGGGCATGGGTTTACTCATTATGGTGGGCCTAATGGGTAGCCTATAATCATACCACATACACTCATGTTGGGCTTCAGAAAGGCGGCCCAAGGCCTATCCAAAACATGGGTCTAAGGGAAACACACATAGCCCAACTCATATATGACACCATGGGCCCATGACGGAAAGGTTAGGGCCCAACATAAAGGCCACTAATCTCATATATTGTGGTGGCCTAGTGGGCAGCCCATTGCTCAAACCACATGGGCAAATGTCATGCACTTAGTCAAGTAAGTTGGGCCTACAACCTAGCCCAAGTATAAAGTTGATTTGGTGGGCAACCAAGGGCCCATCTACTTATGTAATCCAGCCCACTAATCTAACACAATAGTATGGTAAAAATGGTGGAAGAGTTTAATGGGCCTATCTAGAAAGTTCCAGCCCAATTGGGCCTAAAGAGTTCAACAACTAGCTACATTCATGGGCCCAATTAAATTCAACTGTGGTGGGCCTTAAAAGTACATTTATTAAGTCCAACATTTAAGGAACTAAAGGTATAAATTATTACCTCTAAGATTCTTCATAATGTGGTGGGCCCCACTCCTCAAAATTTCAGCCCAAGGCCAAGCATAATTATAACATGTTGCTATCCTAAATTTGGGCACTCCATTGGAATGGGTCCAGGGCCTCTAAAACTCTGGAAATTGAGGGCCAAGGTCCCTTATCATGCATACAATAAGAGGAAACCTAAAAATGTGGCTCATCATCAGAGGAAACATTTTTGAATTATAGTTTTTATCAAAGTATATTGCTGGACTGCACAATAGAAAAATCTGGCAGTCCAACCATCTTGGCCCATTCTTTTGGATGCCCAATCAGGGTCATTTGGGGCTGAAATTTTATAGAGTGATACTTACATAGGTGGACCACATCCCAAAAAAGTTTAGAATTTTTGGATATTCATATATATTTTAATGAATTTAGACAAAATAGTCTGTCCAAAAAATCAGACAGACCTGGACGTCCCAACGTGGTGGGCCAGTCGGCCCTCGCCACGATGTGCATAGGGGTCCATTAGCCCTAAAATTTGGTTGGAAGGTTCCACCATGGATGGAAAACAACATAAAAAAATTTTAAAATTTTTTGACATCTAAAAATATTTTAATTTATTTAAAGAAATCAATCTGTCCTGAAAATCGGACCGATCTAGACACCATATTGTAATGGGTCGGTCCAGCCACCATCATGGTCTGTACGGGTGTCCATTGGCCCCAAAATTTTGTAGGTGGGTCCTACCATGAGTGGAATACCTCCCTGTAAATTTTCATAATTTTTAGACACCAAAAAGTATTTTAATAAATTTCAGAATTTCTAACATGTCCAGGGTGGAATGTTGCTGGAACAGTGCAAAAAATCCAGACAGTCCACCTCACTTGGACCACTCCTTTGAGACCCCAATGAAGGTCAGATGGGGCAAAAATTTGGGGGACATCAAGATGAGATCTCCACCTTTTAGAAAAATATATTTGATGGGTACAAAAGGTCCCCCAATCATTCCCAAATTCATGCCCAAAGTCCAACAAAAATCTGTCCAGAAATTTTTGGACAACAATACATGCATGAAATAAAATAAATGTATGGGCCTATTAAGAAAGGGATTGGCCCATAAATTGGGTGTCATGGCCCACCCTAGTGGGCCCCACAATTGTCTTGAACAAATCCCCAAAATCCCACCCTTGCAAGAACATTTAAGGTGGAAAAAAATGGGCATCTAAACCATGGTGTAAGTTGAGTATAGATGTTCCTTCCTTACTGGGCTTTTCTGGGCAATCCAGGCCCACTAAGTGGACCACACATAATATCATCAGATTATGAAAGAATAAGAGAGAAGGAAGAACATCCGGCCATCAGGGGAGGGCTCCATCGCTATTAAGCCATTCCCACACAATCACAACCACAAATAACAATTAAACACATTGTACAATATAGATCTTATGATGCATGGCCTAGATCTTTGAGATGAATGGTTGGGATGTCATCCCAGCCACATGCAAGGGTCTAGATGACCCATCATACCTAAAAAAATAGGAGAAATCCACATGCAAGGGGTCCATCAAGGGAAGAATCTCATTCATGGACATGCATGTACAATGTGGGCCTCATGGCCACATCTAGATGGTTGTGTAGGATCTCTACCATTTATTGGTGGGTCTTACACATCCAAAATAAGAAGGAGGGAAGGATCTACATTAAGAAGAAGAGATCTACATGATATGGAGAGCACCCACCTTGATCCTTACAAAAATCTAGGTCTCCTTGCTCCTCTAGCTCCAAGGAAGGGAAATCAATGGATGAGATGATCTTGAAATGAATAGATTTAGAGAGATTAGGGAAAGAAGGGGCTGGAGAAAATGGGGGATTTGTTGGCCATGAAGAGAATGAGGAGGGAGAGAGATAAGGAGATAGAGAGAGAGAGAGAGAGAGAAATCATTTGTTTGTAAGAAAAGAAATAATTACCTATGGGAGGAGAAAATAAAGTTGTAGGGTTGAGTAGGCTTTTGGGTGGTATGTGTGGGGTGGGTAGTGTTAGCTATAGAATTTTAGTGGTGTGTATAGTGTTGCATGGGAACTTGTACCAAGAGGAGTGGGGTCCAGATGCATGACACCTAAGTGGGCCACATGATTAAGGGTCATACAATGAAATGTACACAACTTTTGATCTACATATCGGATTTATACGCGAGACACGGCGTTGGAACCGCGGCGATGATGCGGTCGCAATGGCATAGGTCTCAGATCGATCTGAGTCGGGTCTACGTGACAAAAATCAAGGATGATCGCAAACACAATCCGAGGGTCACGGGTCACCGGGATTCAACCGGTAGGACTGCGGGACCAAAATGAACGAAATGCACACTTACGCACACACATGCACACATGCGAACTCGGGTCGGGTCTCACAGTTACCCTCCATTAAAACATTCATAATTATTTTTTGGGCCCATCGAGATGTGGTTCACAAATCCAGCCCATCCATTATGTGTGTGCCACTTGGATGAGGGGTCATACCAGGTTTTAGATGCATCCAAATTTCAGGTGGGGCCCACCAAGTGCTTTTATATGTTTTAGGCATCTCTTCACATGATTTTAGATGGTATGGCCCACCGAAGTTCCGTATATGGCTGATTTTTGGGATATCCCATAATTTAAATGGGACCCATCAAATGCACAGTGTTAATTTTTAACACATGTCATGGTGGAGCCCACATAGCTTGACCTCATGGGGAGTTCCCATAAGCTCGACCTTAATAGAACCTTTTCCATATATATTATATTATTATAATATATATATATATATATATATAATATTTTAAAAATATATAAAAACCTATTTCCACCGTTGATACCTTCCTTGGGCCCACAGTAATGTTTACTTGCCATCCAACCTGTTCATAATATCAAAAAGACATGAATGAAGAGAAAACACAAACATCAGCTTAATCCAAAACTTTTATGGCCTCCAATAAATTTTCAATGGTAGAGGTTCAATCACACTATTTCCTGTGGTGTGGTTCACTTGAGCTTTGGATATACTTCCTTTCTGTTCTTTATACCTCAAATTATCTATTAACATGGATGAACGGAGTGGATAAAATGAAAAAATAACGGTGGACCCCATAGAATTTACTCAGTATGCTAAGGGTAATGAGTTTTAACTGTATTCAAAACTCATGTGGGCCCCACCAAGTGTTTTTATATTTTTTAAAATGTCTGCAAATAGTTTTAATGGTTCGAGTCTAAGTGTAGAAGGACTTAAACTTGGCCCATGAAAGAAATGGTTGTACGTGAACTGTACATTAGCTGTTTGCATTAACCACATCACTTGTCCTTACATTGCCCCACCAGGGCCCACATGCCAAGATGATCTGATGATTAGGAACGTCCATGATTTAGATTCAGTATTATGAATGGAAATTGTTTATCAATAATATGTTTAGTTGAATATGGACCATCCAAAAAAAAATTCTCAAGTTGTTTGTCTGAGTCAAATGCATGAGGTAGCACCTCTAAATGCCATTACATCCACCAAAGTAGCTAATGGGTATGAGATCCAAGCCATCCATCTAATGATTCCCATCTAGAAGGTGTAATGTCCTAAAAATCAGGCTATTTCGCTCTTCATGTAGGCCACAAATTAGAAAATGAAAAATGATAGCTAAGAACAAGTTAGCCCATTCCTGGCCATTTCATCATCTTCTAAAATGGATCCACTTGAGTAGTAGGTTGTAATTAGAGATGTACATGGTGGGACTCACCTGATGTACAGCTTAGATCTTGCACCCATGGGCACTTTGGTACAAATGGTGGTATCTTCTCTCCATTTATTTGGATTGTGGGTCCATTGTTACAAAGTTGCAATTGAGCCAGGCTATCATCTTGGCATTCAAAGAAAGCCACTTCCCTGAGCAGTGTTTCCAGCAGGTCACAGAAGTCACAAAAATCAAACCAGTTACCAAAGAGTGACAAGTGGCATTCACGTTTCAATTACAAGCAGGCTGAAAGGGCAGATCCCTTGTCTGTGGGATCTTCTAAAACGAGTGGTGGTAAACATGAGGATGGATTTGTGTCCACTGGGGCAGAAAATAGAAAGTGTGCCTCAAATTTTGGAAACAAGTTAAGTTCTCAACAATCAAGGTTACATGAAAGGTCGCCACATACAGAGGATGAGAATGACCACGAAATTCAGTGCCATCATTCACAGAGACTACTAAATGAACATGGTGGCCAGAAATAATCTCCTGTGGCTAGATCTTCCCAAAAATATAGCCCTCATGCACCTCGGTCCTCTTCACGCTCCGATGACTGTGAAAAAGAACAATATCATGCTTCAAAGGGAGGAACTGATCAGATCACTTCAAGGACTCACACAAAGGTGATCTCTAACTATGTCTTTCTAGGAAATCTTCATTTCTATCATGTACATGACATGGTGTAGGTTGGGCATCAAAAGGCCATCTTGGATCTAATTGATGACCCTTTTACCAAGTAAAAGAATAGAGGCCATCCTTACTTGGATGAATAAATTGCCTAGTGGCTAGTTTATTTGCCTTATACCATGTTTCCATCTCCATATACTCATAGCACAATAGCGTCCGTGACCCTTTGGCCTATGGAATTATGAGGATGGAGCCTTTCTTTTTCTTGGTCTCATTTCTCAGTTTCTGCATTCAAACTTCTTTTATTTGCATTTCAATGACGTTGTTTCCAAAATAAAGTTGCAATTGGATCTATTTGATTTTTTAGATCTTATTCTATCATGATTCAGAGAAAATGATGGATGGAGTGGATTTTACACTATCTTCGTAGTTGGCTCACAATAATTCATATCTTTTTGTGTTTTCTCTTCATTCATATCTTTTTGATATTATGAACATGTTGGATGTCAAATAAACATTACTATGGGCCCAAGGAAGGTATCAACGGTGGAAATCATTATTCCACACTGTTTCGTGTGGCATGGTCCACTCGAGTTTTGGATTTACCGAAAATTCGGGATCAACCCACATTGTTCATCTATTTTTTGAGATCATTTTAGAGAATTATCCAAAAAATGATTCATATCCAAAGATTAATTAAATGGACCACACCACAAATAAGGGGAACAAATAAGGAGGGTCTTAAACTTGGTGACGTCACCGTAGGGCATCCAAGAGGGAAACGGATTGGTTACTCCCCCTGACACCAGCCCCGTAGCTGGTGGTTGGTGTTGTGGTCCCACCATGATGTATGTGTTTCATCCATGCCGTCCATCCATTTTTACATATCACATTAGGGCTTGATACTAAAAATGAGAGGGATATAAATCTTAGGTGGACCACACCACATGAAAATAATAGTGATTGGATATCCACCATTAAAACCCTCTTAAGGCCCACTGTACTTTTTATTTGACATCCAATCTGTTGATTAGGTCATACAAGCCCAAATGAAGGGAAAAAAATAAAAACCAGCTTGATCCATTCATTAATGGTGGCAAATAAACCTTACATTAGACCCTAGGAAGTTTTTAATGGTGTCCATGGACCCCATGAATATCAATGGAATGGGCCACGGTGGGGCCAATAAATGTATACGCTATGGGTCCCACTATCCCACATGACATTGGCCCACCATAAAGTTTATTTGCCATCCAAGTCATTGATTTGGTCACATAGACCTGGATTAAGGAAGAATAAAAAGATCAGTTGGATTAAGGGGTTCCATTTGGCTCATTGGAATATGTGTTCGATATAAGCTGCCCATAAATTTTGATATATAATTTCAGTGGATAAGCCCAAATATTATATAGATTAAAGATCTAAGTGGACCACACCATAAGAATCAATCAACATTAAATTTCTATTGTTAATATATTGTGTGGTCTTCTTACAGCTTTGATATTACTAATTTTTTCATCAATATTTAAAATAATAATTTAAAATTAATGGACGGAGTGGATAAATAAAATACATCACATTGGGCCCCATGGTCTTAAAACCCATCAGATAAAGGTCGTCCGCCGCGCCCCTCCCAAAATGAAATGCGGAATTTGTCCGCCATTTCCTCCCGCACGTAGCAGGCCTCCAAAACCCTTCTTTCAATCTCTCTCTCCATCTCTCTCTCGTACTCAGCCTCTCTTTTCCTCACCCTCTCTCAATCTCCTGCTCTCCCTCACCCTCTCTCTATCTCTTAGCCGCATTCCCCTCTCTCTGTTTCCCAACCTCTCTCTCTCTCTCTCTCTCTCTCTCTCTCTCTCTCTCGCTCTCTCTCTCTCTCGCTAGGGTTTTCAAAATCGCCTTTCACCATAAGAAGGAGAAGGAGAAGGAGAAGGAGAAGAAGAAAGGTTAGTCTCTCTCTCTCTCTCTCTCTCTCTCTCTCTCTCTCTCTTTGATCTGTTTCTGAAATTTGTTGCGTTTGGATTCACCATCCTTCAATCCCCATGAATGGAAACTCATTTTCATTAACCAGTAAAGTTGCTCTGATGGACCCCAACATGGATGGCAGGTGCCCCATAAATCTTCCAAATCAGATCTCCATGCAACCATCAGAGGTGGAGAACCATAAAAGGTCCCACCGTCTTCCCGTGTGAAAAAAAAGGCTTGTTTCCTCTTTAGTATTGTCATTTATTCTTTTATTTTATTTTATTATATGGTTATATTGGTTATATATTCTTACAGTGCAAATTCCATAGAATAGTTTGTTAAAGCCTTTTGCTGACTACTCTGAACTGTGGTATCTACTATCTACTCTATTGATTGAACATAAAAGATCCATGGTTTCCACATTTGCTTGTTCTGCATGTTTGGTGTTTTTGTATATTTATCCAATCTAAAAGATGGTAATACATGTAGATGAAGCTGTAGATAAATTTGGCGTATTCATTAGAATAGCCTTGTCCTAGTTATTGGTATTGGCTTTATGCATACTCTTTGGAATATATGTGTACATTATCGGCATGATCAGTTTACATATGGGAAAAATTGTATAGGTATTACTACAACAAGCTCACTAAACAATCTAAATGGATAATCCCCGACGAACTCAAGGTTTATCTACATGACTTTTTCATAGTATTTATTTTATACTTCTTCTGTACTTTTCTCTTGATTGACATTTATTTTTCTAATCCTAGTTTGCCCTCGGGAACACCAAATGTGGCTGGTTTGTCAATCCTTAACTCTTCTGTGACAATTACCACTTCCTTGCTCACTTCTGTGTCTGCAAGTGCTTGAGCTCCTGCTAATTCATTGGACACTACCACTATAACGAAGTATGGGTACTGGGAGTTATTTTATTTTATGGATAGTGATTGGGTTCCTAATTATGGATTATACTTTCTGTGCCTTTATCTGTTCTCTCTTTAACTCTCTCTCTTGTTTATTTGCAGGGGTAATTCTGAGAATACATCACTTCTAGATGTTACAAATTCTGCAGATGAAGCTTCTGCTCTAGATTTGGAGGTATGTTCTAATTGGAGTCCATCTTTTGTCGTGCAAGTTTGAATAACTGATTTTTGTTATGGCATTCTGGTTTTTTACTTCGCATGTCATTTAGATGGTATTGTCTAAATTCTAAAATAGTTTGGGTTCAATCATCTAATAGCACTTCCTTCATTTCCAACTTTGAGGAGGATGGTGCATGAGGCTAATTTCTAACTTTATTTTTTGGTAAGGTGCAGGTTGAAAATGGACCCCTTGGTTAATCGAGATCCGACTGTAATGAATAGGGAGTGAATGAGACTGAGTTTTTTGGTTTGGATGGCTTCACTCCTATTTCAGGTATTTGTATTTTCCTGAAATGGATACTATATACCTCTATCGGGCTTGAATGCAGGGACCACAAAAATATTAGCTTGATCCAATAATTTTGTGACCCACATGGAGTTTTTAATGGTGTTTGGATGAGATCATGCCTTATAATGAGCTGTTAAAATTAATGGACCATGAGGATGTAAGGCACTTTCTCTCTTAAATCTTCAAAAATTGAAAATTCCACTTCGATTGTGGATGTCGGTTCATTGGCTCTTGCAGGGGTTCATACGGGCTTTTGCATGGGTGTTACCTATTTTCAGAGAATCCATGCCAAATGTAAACCTGAAACCTAAAAAGATGCGATCTCTAGCAAAGGCCCTTCCAGAATCTTCAAGGCCCTTTGATGATGGGCTGTATAGAGCACTTGATATCTATTTCAAGGTTCGAATCCATTCATCGATACTTACTGTAGCTTGGATTTGTAACTTGCTTTCCTTTTCACAATGTTTTACCTTAGCAAGTTCTAACTTGCAGAAAATGTCTTGTCTAGCTTGTTTGTTTTTGCGCCTTATAGAGATATATATCATTAGGTGCTAAATGACTAGTTCCAGTAATTTAAATATGCAATGAAATAATCTTGTGCATGTAGCATCACTTCAATAACATTTTTTTTACTCAGATAAATTATATCCTGCTTGCCAAAGATTTTCATTTGTTTCAAATATTTAGTCATTCTGTTTCAAATACTTAGGAACCAAAAGGACGTGGGTAGAGGTAGTAAGAAAAGACTTGATGACCTATGGTCCAACTAAAGTTATGGCCCCTGATAGAGTGGAATGGAGCGGAACAGGATTCATTTAGCTGACCCCAATTGGCTATGAGCCTGGTATAATGCTTAGAGGATGATGATGATGATGATGATGATGATGATGATGATGATAAATTTGACCATCCTTCTCTTTGTTGTGTGCTTCTCTGTGGTTGTATCTTTTGCTTGTTTTAATAAAATTTCTATGTTACTTTTCAAAAAAAAAAAAAAAAAAAAAAGAAAGAAAGAAAGAAAGAAAGAAAGAATCTTTTAGATTCTTATAGTGTCGTCTTGAATCTACAATTGGTTTTTATTTTTGGTGTGTTTTGTTGAGATTCTTAGTTAGGTTTTGTTTAATGATGTCTTTTATGCTGCTTTTGATTCTTGATTCACTTTATAGTTATTTTGCTATAGGTATTTGATTCCTTCCACCTAACCCAAATTTGGTCATGTTGATGGTTATGGTTATTATTTGGATTTGGTGTGTTTTTAAACTGGTTTTGATTCTTTTGCAGCATTTTGTAGTGTTTTGTGTTGATTCAACAAATGGGTTTGGGGCTCTTGTGGTGTTCCATGTTGATTTTGCGAATGAAATTTTATATAAATATATATATATATAATGATTTTATAAATGGGCTGATTTTATAAATGTGTACATGATATCATTCTCCGTCCATTGGTTTTCACTGCCTAAGGTTTGGTTTGGGCTGATTTTTGGTCCCAAGGGCTAATGTCAATAAATGTACCTGGTGGATGGGTAGATATATGAAATATGCATCGAAGTCTTTCTTGATTTAAAACTGATCAGTATCATCCTACTTCTCTCTCTTTTTTTTGTAGTATTGGTTCATACTTCAAGAATAACCTCCCCTGCTCTAAAAAAGCACAATGTAAGTATCAATAGTTTATTCAACACTGCATCCTTCCTTAGGTTGTAACACGGTTTGTATGTGCATGCTAGTACCTTAATCCTTTGTACTAATTTGATGCATGTGTTCATCTATGTTGCATGCATTTGGGTGTTTGCATGGATTTTATTTCTCAATGATTTCATTGAGCCTCCATATTGATCTTTTATTTTTGTACTAAATGAGGGAATAAAATTCATGTAGCCGACTCCAATTAGTTAGGTTAAGGCGGTGGCGGCGGCAAATGTGACTGATCACTTCTACTGGGCTGGATGTTGGCTGCTACAAGTTTGGTGGTTGGATGTGGACTGCTACTCTAAATTATCAAATGGTTGTGTTGTCTAATCCCTTAGCTTTTTTAGTATGACCTGATCATTTTTCTTGTAGTGTGGAAATGTCTCATGTTTTTTTTTTGTTTTGAATCTTCTATCTCTTGCAGGATAGAGGTAGTTATTGAAAGATGGTGTAAAAATATATAGGTTCATATGTTACTTCAATGGTGACGCTGTGGGAATATGTTATTTGGAATTTGTTTAGTTAGAATATGTTATTCCGAGTGGACTCATATTTGTAAGTTTTGCCACATCTTTAAAGTTGGATTTGGACCTGGAAGAAATGTTTTATCTGAGGCTACTTGCTCGGTATGAGTACTCGGAAACAACATTAGATTTTGTCATTTCTTCCTAATTAGACTCGATGTTCACAATACAATTCACATGTGCATCCAAACATGCTTATGAGTTTAGAAGCCAAACAAATCAATTTAAAACAAAATGATGATTGATCATGTTCTTGCTTGCATGTATCCATATTAGTTGCTCTTAAAATTGAGTTTTGTTGTCATAGAGTCTTCATTGTTGTTATCTACTTTATGTGCCTCATGTCACTTTATGCAACTAATGGTGGTTTCCAATAGTTGAAAGCCTTTCTTTAGGGTGCCACTTCTATTTTAAAATTTCATGTTTTTGAGGAAATTCCAGATGTAAAGTTGCTTATCTTTGTATTTTAGCTATCACTATCAGGAACTGTTGGTAAATAATGGGTTTGCTCACATATGGATTGTAGGGTGGCGCTGAAAGGGAGCAAGGTCTGCTTCAAATACTAATTGAGATGGATGGGTTCAAAGTTTCAACATCACAAGTATGCATGCAGAACTATCCTTTTAATTCTAGAGTAAGTATAATCTAAATTTCTGTTAAAATGGTCATTTTGACAAGATTATAAGGGTTTGTTTACCATCTAGGGATGGACGGCTGGCCATATTACAGGTATCCTGTCCTGGGAGTTGGTAGTACAATTCACCATGTTATAGAGATGTAATATGAACAAATAATGACATGCCTTAAGGCATCCATCCCAACATCTTAGTCATAATCAACTCAAAATCAACCTAGTACATAGAAGGAATATAGATACACTAGTAATTGCCCTCGATAACTTCATATAGGTATTTCTTGCTTTACTTACCTTTTATGTTGTTTTTAAATGTATTAGCTCGAAATTGATGAAGCAGACTCGGATGTGCGTCGGAACTAATCCAGATTTTGAGTGGGGGTCCCTGGAAGGTGGGAACCGCTGTTATGACCATGATGAAGCTGTCCATTTTCTATGGACAGCATTGGAGTGGCATGGTCATTTGGACAGACCATGTTTATGCATTTGCTCAAAATTGATGGAACAGACCCGGATGTGCGTCGGAGCTATCCGTATGCTAAGCGGGGGTCCCTGGAAGGTGGGAACCGCTGTTACGACCATGATGAAGCTGTCCATTTCCTATGGATAACATTGAAGTGGCATGGCCATTTGGACAGACCGTGTTTATGTATTTACTCGAAATTGATGGAACAGACCCGGATGTGCGTTGGAGTTATCCAAATGTTGAGCGGGGGTCCCTGGAAAGTGGGAACCGCTATTATGACCATGATGAAACTATCCATTTTCTATGGATAACATTGGAGTGGCCTGGCCATTTGGACAGGCCGTGTTTATATCAATATTTGCAGGGACCACACCCTTAACCTAAACCTTAACCTATTCTCAATTCCCTAAAGCAATAACTTATAACCTTAACCTAAACCTATAACCTAAACCAAAACCTTAACCTAAACCTAAACCTATAACCTTAACTTAAACCAAAACCTATGACCGAAACCTTAACCTATAACCTATAACGTATAACCTATAACCTAAACTTATAACGTATAACCAAACCATAACCTAAACCTAAAACCTAAACCTAAAACTATAACATAAACCTATAAGCTAAAACCGAAACCTACATCTAAAACTTAAATGTATTCTCAAATCCCTACACCTTAACCTTAACCTATTCTCAATTCCCTAAAGCTATAATATAAAACCTATAACCTAAACCTAAACTCCGAACCTAACCTAAACCTCAAACCTAAACCTTAACATAAAACCTAAATGTATTCTCAAATCCCTAAACCTAAACCTACGCTAAGCCTAATCTCAACACCTTAACCTAAACCTAAACTTGAAAACCCAAACCTAAACCCGAACCCGAACCCAATTTCCTAAACCTAAACCTTAACCAATTCTCAATTCCCTAAACCCAACCTATAACCTAAACCTAAACCTATAACCTATAACCTATAACCTTAACCTAAACCTAAAGCTTAAATGTATTCTCAAATCCTTAAACCTGAACCTACGCCTAATCCTAATCTCAACTCCTTAACCTAAACCTAAACCTAAACTTGAAAACCCAAACCTAAACCCGATCCCGAACCTGAACCCGAACCCGATTTCCTGAACCTAAACCTTAACCTATTCTCAATTCCCTAAAGCTATAACCTATAACCTACAACCTAAACATAAACCTATAACCTACACTTATAACCTAAACTTAAACGTAAACCTGTAACCTTAACCTATACATAAAACCTAAACATAAACCTAAAACGTAAATGTATTCTCAAATCCATAAACCTAAACCTAAACCTAAACCTAAACCTATAACCTAAAACTATAACCTACAACATTAACATAAACTTATAACCTACAACATTAACCTAAACCTATACTTATAACCTAAACCTATTCTCAAATCCCAAAACCTATAACCCAAACCTATAACCTAAACCTAAACCTTAACTTATAACTTAAACCTTAACCTATAATGTATAACCTATAACCTAAACCTATAACCTATAACCTAAACTCAATTCCCTAAACCTTAACCTATATAACCTAACCTAAACCTAAACCTATAACCTACACTTATAACCTAAACCATAACCTAAAACCTAAACCTAAACCTAAAACCTAAATGTATTCTCAAATCCCTAAGCATAAACTTACACCTAATCCTAATCTCAACTCCCTAACCTAAACCTAAACCTAAACTTAAAAATCCAAATCTAAACCCGATCCCAAACCCGAACCCGATTTCCTAAACCTAAACCTTAACCTATTCTCAATTCCCTAAAGCTATAACCTATAACCTGTAACCTATAACCTAAACCTAAACCTATAACCTACACTTATAACCTAAACCTGTAACCTTAACCTAAACGTAAAACCTAAACCTAAACCTAAACGTAATTCTCAAATCCCGAAACCTAAACCTAAACCTAAACATATAACCTAAAACTATATCCTATAACATTAACATAAACTTATAACCAACAATATTAACATAAACCTATACTTATAACCTAAACATATTCTCAAATACCAAAACCTATAATCTAAACCTTAACCTTAACCTAAACCTATAACATAAACCTAAACCTTAACCTATAACGTAAACCATAACCTATAACCTATAAACTAAACTCAATTCCCTAAACCTTAACCTATATAACCTAACCTAAACCTAAACCTATAACATACACTTATAACCTAAACCTTAACCTAAAACCTAAACCTAAACCTAAAACCTAAATGTATTCTCAAATCCCTAAACCTTAACCAATACCCTATAACCTAACCTTAACCTAAACCTAAAACCTAAACCTAAACCCGTAACATAAACCTATAAACTAAAACCTAAACCTACACCTAAAACTTAAATGTATTCTAAAATCCCTACGCCTAAACCTTAACCTTAACCTTAACCTATTCTCAATTCCCTAAAGCTATAACCTATAACCTATAACCTAAACCTAAACCTAAACCTAACCTAAACCTATAACCTTAACCAAAACCTAAAACCTAAACCTTAACCTAAAACCTAAATGTATTCTCAAATCCCTAAACCTAAACCTACACCTAATCCTAATCTCAACTCCTTAACTAAAACTTAAACTTGAAAACCCAAACCTAAACCCGAACCCGAACCCAATTTCCTAAACCTAAACCTTAACGTATTCTCAATTCCATAGACCTAACCTATAACCTAAACCTAAACCTATAACCTATTACCAAAACCTAAACCTAAACCTAAAACTTAAATATATTCTCAAATCCTTAAACCTAACCCTACACCTAATCCTAATTTCAACTCCTTAACCTAAACCTAAACTTGAAAACCTAAACCTAAACCCAAACTTGAAAACCTAAACCTAAACCCGATCCCGAACTCGAACCCGATTTCCTAAACCTAAACCTTAACCTATTCTCAATTTCCTAACCTATAACCTATAACCTAAACCTAAACCAATATCAAAACCTAACCTTAAGCTAAACATAAAACCTAAACCTAAACCTAAAACATAAATGTATTCTCAAATCCCTAAACCTAAACCTAAACCCAACCTATAACCTAAAACTATAACCTACAACATTAACATAAACTTATAACCTAAACCAATAACCTACAACATTAACCTAAACCTATACTTATAACCTAAACCTATTATCAAAATCTCAAAACCTATAACCTAAACCTTAACCTAAACCTAAACCAATAACCTAAACTTAAACCTTAACCTGTAACCTAAACCTTAACCTATAACATATAACCTATAACCTATAACCCAAACTCAATTCCCTAAACCTTAACCTATATAACCTAACCTAAACCTAAACCTATAACATACACTTATAACCTAAACCTTAGCCTAAAACCTAAATATATTCTCAAATCTCTAAACCTTAACCTATAACCTATAACCTAACATTAACCTAAACCTAAAACATAAACCTAAACCTAAACTCGTAACATAAACCTATAAACTAAAACCTAAACCTACACCTAAAACTTAAATGTATTCTAAAATCCCTACACCTAAACCTTAACCTTAACCTTAACCTATTCTCAATTCCCTAAACCTATAACCTATAACCTATAACCTTAACCTAAACCTAAAACTTAAATATATTCTCAAATCCTTAAACCTGAACCTACGCCTAATCCTAATCTCAACTCCTTAACCTAAACCTAAACCTAAACTTGAAAACCCAAACCTAAACCCGATCCCGAAACTGAACCCGATTTCCTAAACTTAAACCTTAACCTATTCTCAATTCCCTAAAGCTATAACCTATAACCTATAACCTAAAAATAAATCTATAACCTATACTTATAACCTAAACCTAAACGTAAACCTATAACATTAACATAAACATAAAACCTAAACATAAACCTAAAACGTAAATGTATTCTCAAATCCATAAACCTAAACCTAAACCTAAACCTATAACCTAAAATTATAACCTACAACATTAACATAAACTTATAACCTACAACATTAACCTAAACCTATACTTATAACCTAAACATATTCTCAAATCTCAAAACCTATAACCCAAACCTATAACTTAAACCTAAACCTTAACTTATAATGTATAACCTATAACCTAAACCTATAACCTATAACCTAAACTCAATTCCCTAAACCTTAACCTATATAACCTAACCTAAACCTAAACCTATAACCTACACTTATAACCTAAACCATAACCTAAAACCTAAACCTAAACCTAAAACCTAAATGTATTCTCAAATCCCTAAACCTAAACCTAAACCTACACCTAATCATAATCTCAACTCCCTAACCTAAACCTAAACCTAAACTTGAAAATCCAAATCTAAACTCGATCCCAAACCCGAACCCGATTTCCTAAACCTAAACCTTAACCTATTCTCAATTCATTGAAGCTATAACCTATAACCCAGTAACCTATAACCTAAACCTAAACCTATAACCTACACTTATAACCTAAACCCGTAACCTTAACCTAAACATAAAATCTAAACCTAAACCTAAACATAAATGTATTCTCAAATCCCGAAACCTAAACCTAAACCTAAACATATAACCTAAAACTATATCCTACAACATTAACATAAACTTATAACCTAAACCTATAACCAATAACATTAACATAA
This sequence comes from Magnolia changhungtana, assembly GCA_030180095.1. Taxonomy (NCBI): domain Eukaryota; kingdom Viridiplantae; phylum Streptophyta; class Magnoliopsida; order Magnoliales; family Magnoliaceae; genus Magnolia; species Magnolia changhungtana. The sequence continues at coordinate 1,227,256 of JASAUF010000384.1, read as the reverse complement.
ACCTATACTTATAACCTAAACCAATTCTCAAATACCAAAACCTATAATTTAAACCTTAACCTAAACCTAAACCTATAATATAAACCTAAACCTTAACCTATAATGTAAACCATAACCTATAACCTATAACCTAAACTCAATTCCCTAAACCTTAACCTATATAACCTAACCTAAACCTAAACCTATAACATGCACTTATAACCTAAACCTTAACCTAAAACCTAAACCTAAACCTAAAACCTAAATGTATTTTCAAATCCCTAAACCTTAACCTATAACCTATAACCTAACTTTAACCTAAACCTAAAACCTAAACCTAAACTCCGTAACATAAACCTATAAAATAAAACCTAAACCTACACCTAAAACTTAAATGTATTCTAAAATCCCTACACCTAAACCTTAACCTTAACCTTAACCTATTCTCAATTCCCTAAAGCTATAACCTATAACCTATAACCTAAACCTAAACCTAACCTAAACCTAAAACCTAAACCTTAACTTAAAACCTAAATGTGTTCTCAAATCCCTAAACCTAAACCTACACCTAATCCTAATCTCAACTCCTTAACCAAAACCTAAACTTGAAAACCCAAACCTAAACCCGATCCCGAACCCGATTTTCTAAACCTAAACCTTAACGTATTCTCAATTCCCTAAACCTAACCTATAACCTAAACATAAACCTATAACCTATAACCAAAACCTATAACCTATAACCTAAATCTAAACCTAAAACTTAAATGTATTCTCAAATCCTTAAACCTAACCCTACACCTAATCCTAATCTCAACTCCTTAACCTAAACCTAAACCTAAACTTGAAAACCTAAACCTAAACCCGATCCCAAACTCAAACCCGATTTCCTAAACCTAAACCTTAACCTATTCTCAATTCCCTAAAGCTATAATCTATAACCTATAACCTATAACCTAAACCTAATCCTATAACCTATAACCTAAACCTAAACCAATACCAAAACCTGCAACCTTAAGCTAAACATAAAACCTAAACCTAAACCTAAAACATAAATGTATTCTCAAATTCCTAAACCTAAACCTAAACTCAACCTATAACCTAAAACTATAACCTACAACATTAACATAACCTAAACCAATAACCTACAACATTAACCTAAACCTATACTTATAACCTAAACCTATTCTCAAATTCCAAAACCTATAACCTAAACCTTAACCTAAACCTAAACCAATAACCTAAACATAAACCTTAACTCAGAACCTAAACCTTAACCTATAACATATAACCTATAACCTATAACCCAAACTCAATTCCCTAAACCTTAACCTATATAACCTAACCTAAACATAAACCATAACATACACTTATAACCTAAACCATAACCTAAAACCTAAACATAAACATAAAACCTAAATATATTCTCAAATCCCTAAACTTAAACCTACAAACTAAACCTAATTTAACTCCCTAACCTAAACCTAAACCAAAACTTGAAAACCCAAACCTAATCACGATCACGAACCCGAACCCGATTTCTTAAACCTAAACCTTAACCTATTCTCAATTCCCTAAAGCTATAACCTATAACCTAAACCTAAACCTAAACCTAAATCTAAACTTATAACCAAAATCTAAACCTATAACCTAAACCTATAACCTAAACCTTAACCTAAAACCTAAATGCATTCTCAAATCCCTAAACCTAAACTTACACCTAATCCTAATATTAACTCCTCAACCTAAACCTAAATTTGAAAACCCAAAACTAAACCCAAACCGAACCCAATTTCCTAAACCTAAACCTTAACCTATTCTCAATTCCCAAAACTTTAACATATAACCTAACCTATAACCTAAACCTAAACCTATAACTTAAACCTATAACCTAAACCTAAAACCTAAACCTAAACCTAAAACCTACACTTATAACCTAAACCTGTATAACCTAACCTATAACCTAAACCTATAACCTACACTTATAAGCTAAACCTAAACCTAAAACCAAAATTTATTCTCAAATCTTTAAACCTAAACCTACACCTAAAACCTAAAACCTAAAACCTAATTGTATTCTTAAATCCCTAAACCTAAACCTACAACTAATCCTAATCTCAACTCCTTAACCTAAACCTAAACTTAAACTTGAAAGCCCAAACCTAAACCTAAACCCGAACCCAAACCCGATTTCCTATACTTAAACCTTAACCTATTCTTAATTCCCGAAACCTTAACCTATAACCTAAGCTAAACCTAAACCTATAACCTACACTTATAACCTAAACCTGTAACCTATAACCTAAACCTATAACCTAACCTAAACCTAAACCTATAACTTACACTTATAACATAAACCTGTAACCTATAACCTAACCTAAACATAAACCTATAACCTACACTTATAACCTAAACCTAAAACCTAAATGTATTCTCAAGTCCTTAAACATAAACCTACACCTATAACCTAAACCTAAAGTTAAACTTAAACCTAAACCTAAACGTAAAACCTAAATGTATTCTCAAATCCCTAAACCTAAACCTACACCTAATCCTAATCTTAACTCATTAACCTAAACCAAAACCTAAAGTTGAAAACCCAAACCCGCACATGATTTCCTAAACCTAAACCTTAACCTATTCTCAAATCCCTAAACCTTAACCTATAACCTAACCTAAACCTAAACCTATAACCTACACTTATAACCTAAACCTGTAACCTATAACCTAACCTAAGCTTAAACTTATAACCTACACTTATAACCTAAACCTAAATCTATAACCTAAATGTTCTCTCAAATCCCAAAACTTAAACCTAAACCTAAAACCTAAACCTAAACCTAAAACCTAAATGTATTCTCGGATCCCTAAACCTAAACCTACACCTAATCCGAATCTCAACACCTTAACCTAAACCTAAACCTAAACTTGAAAACCCAAACCTAAACCCGAACCCGAACCCGATTTCCTAAACCTAAACCTTAACCTATTCTCAATTCCCTAAACCTTAACCTATATCCTAACCTAAACCTATAACTTACACTTATAACCTAAACCTGTAACCTATAACCTAAACTTATAACCTAAACCTATAACCTAACCTAAACCTAAACCTATAACCTACACTTATAACCTAAACCTAAATCTATAACATAAACTTAAACCTAAAACCTAAATGTATTCTCAAATCCTTAAACCTAAACCTACACCTATAACCTAAACCTAAACCTAAAACCTAAACCTAAACCTAAAACCTAAATGTATTCTCAAATCCCTAAACCTAAACCTACACCTAATCCTAATCTCAACTCCTTAACTTAAACCTAAACCTAAACTTGAAAACCCAAACCTAAACCCAAACCCGAACCCGATTTCTTAAAACTAAACCTTAACTTATTTTTAATTCCTTAAACCCTAACCTATAACCTAACCTAAACCTAAACCTATAACCTACACTTATAACCTAAACTCAGAACCTATAACCCTATAACCTAAACCTAAACCTAAAACTTGAACCTAAACCTAATAGTAAACCTAAAACCAAAATGTATTCTCAAATCCTAAAACCTAAACCTAAACCTAAAACCTAAACCTAAATCTATAACCTAAATGTATTCTTAAATCCAACCTACACTAATCATAATCTTAACTCCTTAACCTAAACCTAAACCTAAACTTGAAAACCCTAACCTAAACCCGAACCTGAACCCGATTTCCTAAACCTAAACCTTAACCTATTCTCAATTCCCTAAACCTTAACCTATAACCTAACATATACTTAAACCTATAACATGCACTTATAACCTAAACCCGTAACCTATAACTTAAACCTATAACCTAACCTAAACCTAAACCTATAACCTACACTTATAACCTAAATCTAAACCTAAAACCTAAATGTATTCTCAAATCCTTAAACCTAAAACCTAAACCTAAACCTAAAACCTAAATGTATTCTCAAATCCCTAAACATAAACCTACACCTAATCCTAATCTCAACTCCCTAACATAGAATTAAACCTAAACTTGAAAACCCAAACCTAAACCTGATCCCGAACCCGAACCCGATTTCCTAAACCTAAACCTTAACCTATTCTCAATTCCCTAAAGCTATAACTTATAACCTATAACCTAAACCTAAACCTTAACCTAAACATAAATCCATAACCTTAACCTAAACCAAAACCTAAACCTTAACCTATAACCTATTACCTAAACTTATAACCTATAACCTAACCTTAACCTAAACCTAAAACCTAAACTTAAACCTAAACCTAAAACCTAAATGTATTCTCAAATCACTAAACCTAAACCTACACCTAATCCTAATCTCAACTCCCTAACCTAAACTTGAAAACCCAAACCTAAACCCGACCTGAACTCGAATCATATTGATGTAATAATGTAGCCCAATCACATGGCAACAAACAAGAAAATCTTGCTTTGTTGGCAAGCATACTCGAACTCAAGCATCACAATGCATCTATTTCCATCTCCACTATCTTTTATAGCATAGATTATTTGAGATTTGGATTTATCTCATTTTTAGAGTCATATCCTAACACAATATAATAATATTAATAGACAAGGTGGATTTGTCACCAACAATATTCCAAGACCCATATAACTTCTCCTTATAGGAAGTTGGGTAGGGCACATGTAGCTTGAATCCATCAAAGGAGATAAGGATCACCTCTCATATGTTCTCTCTCTTTTCATTTTTTTTTCACAGGATTGTTTATTTTGTGGTGTCTACTTCGTACAACATTTTATCATGTTAATATATTTATAAGTGGCCTAATCTCACCTTTCTAAAAATAACTAATAATAATTTCTACCTGATAAGAAATCACCAAGCACCATTAGGCTCAACCCAGAAAGATAAATTAGCATTTTCTTTCTTTCTTTTTCTTTTAACACACACTCACACACCAGAGTCGCTTACGGCCACAATGGGTACTTGAACTCGTGACCTTGTATTGAAACTATTTTGAATCTACCATAAAGGCATGAGTAAGGACCTAGGTGTGTGTGCACAGTCGCCGATGTGTTCACCACACTGAATTTTTTTAGCCCCACCAGGAAATAAGCTATGAATAATTTTTTCTATTTTATTTATGATGTTAAACTTATATGTATTTATGCGTGGATGAATGTGATGTGGATAAGATTGTTTGTGTTTAGATGGATGTAGTTTATGTTTGGAATGAACGTAGCTTATGTTTGGATGGATTTACGTAATTTAGGTTTAGATGGATGTGAATGTGAATATGATGACATATATTATATAACAAGTGTATATCAGGAAGAATATGATGAAATATATTGTAACATGTGTATAACAGGAATTTTGTGTTGGAATATTGAAAAAAGAAAAAGAGACTTTTACCTACGAAAATTTTCGTAGGTAAAAATCTCATCAACATTTTTTTACCTACGAAACGTTTCGTAGGTAAAAGTCTCATCCACATTTTTACCTACGAAAATATCCGCAGGTAAAAGTTTTGTAAATATTTTTAGCTACGAAAATATTCGTAGGTATAAGTTTTGTAAATATTTTTACCTACGACAATATTCGTAGGTAAAAGTTTTCTAAATGTTAACTTTTGTAAATATTTTTAGCTATAAAAATATTCGTAGGTAAAAGTTTTGTAAATATTTTTAGCTACAAAAATATTCGTAGGTAAACATTTTGTAAATATTTGTACCTACGAAAATATTCGTAGGTAAAAGTTTTGTAAATATTTTTAGCTACGCAACTATTCGTAGGTAAAAGTTTTGTAATAATTTTTACCAACGAAAAAATTCATACATAAAAGTTTTGTAAATATTTTTAGCTACGAAAATATTCATAGGTATAAGTTTTGTAAATATTTTAGCTACAAATAGACCTATGAAAAAATACGTAGGTAAAAGTTTTGTAAATATTTTTAGCTACGAAAATATTCCTAGGTATGAGTTTTGTAAATATTTTTAGCTATGAAAATATTCGTAGGTATAAGTTTTGTAAATATTTTTACCTACGAAAATAGTCGTAAGTAAAAGTTTTGTAAATATTTTTACCTATGAAAATATTCATAGGTAAAATTTTTGTAAATATTTTTACCTATGAAAAAATTTGTTGGTAAAAGTTTTTACCGATGAAAAAAGTCGTAGGTAAAAATCTTACCTTTGCCTACGAAAAATTTTTTCATTGGTAAAAGTTTTTCCCCTTAGTCTTTTAGTGACGAATTTACCGATGAAAATTTTCATCAGTAAAACTTTTTGCCTACGAAAAAAAAGGCTTTTAGCGACTAAAATTTTCGTCAGTAAAAGTGGCTTTTCTTGTAGTGTATATATTATATTATAATGTAATATAATATTTTATATTAAATGTTGTGGTGGGCCCTACGTGGGACCCACCTCTGCCTCTTTAAAACAACAAAAGTTGCATGTTATTATATAATATAATATATTATAAATATATTATATTACAAATATATATATATGAGGGTGGGCCCTACGTGGGACCCACCTCTGCCTTTTTAAAAGCAATTGCATGTACAACAACTGTAGCTGCTCTCTCTTAACATCAGCAAGTTCTACAGGTCCCACATGATGTACATGTACATCCAAGCTGTTCTGACGATGGGACCCACTCCAGATGTATGTGATTCATCCCTGTGGCATGGGCCCCAATGATGTATGTGCTTTATCTACACCGTCCACTATTTGGATGGTGGGGCCCACCATGATGCATGTGTTATATCTAACTGTCCAACCATTTGAGATATCATTTTATGGCATGAGTAAAAGAATGGGTTAGATCTAAAGCTCAAGTGAATCCCCACCATTGAAAATTTATGGGGACAGTGACATCCATCGTTCGAACTTCTAAGGGCCACAGTAGTTTCCAATTAAGCTAATATTTGTTGTCACTTCATTTATCTCTATGTTAACTTATGAATAGGTCGGATCTCAAAAATACAAAGGGTGGGCCCGATTTGATACATATAAGGCCCATCGGTGCAGCTTATTTTGAAGCACATTGGTGCGGACCATGTGATGTGGCCCACTTGACATATGAGGCCCATGGGTGAGGCCCATTATGTTGTATTCGAGGCCCATGGGTGAAGCCCATTGTGATGTATTCAAGGCCCATGGGCGTGGCCCATTGTGATTCATTTAAGGCCCTTGTACAACGCCCAACGCAATATATGGGAAGCCCATAATGGGGCCCAACGTGATGTATGTGTGGCCGATATGTTGTGTATGAATCCCTTATGTGGGCCACTCTTTGGGAGTAATGTTGGTTAGATGTCCACATTGATGGGCAATGATGGTTGAATGTTCACATTGTGACCTTCCTTTAGGCCTTATTAGGCCCATTCTCATCATTCCCTTAGTGGGTAAACCCAAATAAGTGGGCCTCATTCACCATAGATAGATGACTCTGTGTTATCGAATTTGATATACTATGGATGATCGGTTGTTCATCTATGGACCCCACCTTGTTTATATGTTGATTGTTGGCGCCGATTATCGATGCTGATTGTCGGTACCAATTGACAATGCTGATCATTGGTGGCGATTATCGAGGGTGATGCCGATTATATATGCCGATTATCGATGCTAGTTATCGATATCGATTATTAGTATGTTACAACATAGCATCATGATATATGCCCATACGCATCATCTACATGCTTGTGATTAGATGAGTGATTGATTATAGCACATTGGGCAGATTGTTATGGGACTCCCTGGTAAGGGGAAGATGCCCACATGAGCGCGCGGTAACGCATGATTGTTGTATGACTAGATTGCGTGATTCATGCATTTGGCATTGTGTGACATGTATACTATACGCCCTAGTAACATCAGGACCATAGCCTTTACAGTCATATCATGGTTGGCAGGATTGGACACCAAAAATCTTATTCTACATGGGGTGCTATAGATATCCCTGGGTGAAAGTCCCTAAACCCTTATGGTACCAAGAGGTTGCTTTAACGTCTAGACCGAGTTGAACATGAGTGTCGAGTGCCGAATACCATGAGGCCGCGCTTTCTACTGTGTCGTGGTCGGTTGGAAGGGGGTGTGGCCTTACCCACCTGAGTAGAGGGGTAAAACTAGGCTGAGTTTGACCAGATCGAGGAATAGGTCTGATATCGATGAGTCGGGCCTGATATTGGCAGACGAATAGTGAGGTCTCTTCCACCCACCTTGTTGCGCGTGATGGGGCGGTAATTCAGTTTGGAGTGTACTAGACCCCAGTGATATTCCAGAGTTGAGCTGTATTGATATGTGGACTTAGATGAGGATTCGTATGCTTGAGTTGCATCTCGCATCGCATGGCCTTAGTATGACCGACATCATTCATGCCTTGCATCGCATGACCTTGGTATGGCCGACATCATTCATGCCTTGTATTGTATAGCTTTGTTACGGCTAGTTCATCATCATATTATGCATTACTCTGATATTGTATAATTGTATTACTACATTACGCACACACTTTCATCGCCCTCTAAGATTTCCATAAGCTTATGCACGACCATTGCATGCAGGTGATGTTGGACCATAGCAGCGCTAAGGCAAGAGTGCTTAGCAGATCATCTTGGAGCTTTTTGTTCATCATCATTGTATTTCCCTTTATGTTCTTTGTACTTATAAATTTTTTATCATAGTGGAAATGTGATGGAGTTTTTGGTTGTTGTTTGTGGGTTATGCCTTTGGTTATGCTTATTATGAATCAAAGTGATGTTGAAAATCCTCCTTGTAGGATCCCAAGATCGGAACCTGGTAAATGGGTACCAGGGGCCGAGAACGGGGTACTACAGAGGCTGTCGGCGCCGGATTCGGTGATCGAAAATTTTGTGAGTCCGGTTTCTGAGTTTGGGGCGTGACATGTAGTGTAAATAGTGTAACCATTTCCAATCATGATACCATTGTTTTCGTTATAGACTTTAAGATTTTTCAATTTACCTGGGTTCCCTGTTATGTGTCCATTTGCTCCAGTTTGGGAATCCATTATGTGTCTTGACTTTCAGCAATGGTGAGGGTGGTCAATGCTTGGGGAATGTCTTCAGGTTGGAATGCATGATTAAAACAATTAAAACATTTCAAGGCTGAGTGATTTTTCTTGCCAAAATCTATAAAATTAACCCTCAATGAAATGGAAGAAGTTTGTGCTCTTTGAGTCAAATTAGGCCTACCATCACCTTCCCAGCCAAGTTTGTTGAGGAGTGATAAAGAAGATGAGCCAGTCAAAGATTTAAGTTATAGCCAATGGCCTAGATTGAGACAAAACCATGGGCCATCACATGAGGTGTCAAATATTACAACACCAAGAGATAAGATTGTTGGGATTGAGTTGTTAAATATTACAACTCCAAAAGGATAAAGTTGCATGGCATGAGCTATTAAAAATACCCAAATTAAGAGATTTTTGTTTTTAAATTTTAAAGAGCTTGTTATGAATCATGCATATAATTAATTGTTGGGATCATATTGTTGATTGAAAAACTATCCAGGTCCTAAAAAGGAATTGGAGACTCCACGAGCATGCTCCTGGAGATTTGATGATAGTATAAAAATTTATGTTTTATGATTTTTAAATAATGATCATGTGTAGTTCGTTCGAGTCTACCAAAGTGGATGATTGTATTTAAATATTTACATTTGATGATTGAATTATGACTATAACTAATTGATGAATAAAGTTTAAATATGGTTTGAATACCTAGTATGGTTATGTACTATGTGTTTATGCCTTCTCCACCCGAGTCACACCTCCGACTCGGTGACTGAGTTTAGCAAACTTGAGTTTCTGGAGGTGAGTGTGACAGTCGGTACTGATACAATCTTAATATGGAAAAGTTCTACAAGCCGCACCATAATGTATGTGCTATATCCACGCAGTTCATCCTTTTTGTCATGTCGTTTTAGGGCATGAACAAAAAAAAATCCAGATCCAAAGCTTAAGTGGAGCACACCATAAAAATAGTGGTGATCGAACACCTACCATTGATAACTTCTTTGGGCCCATAGAAGTTCTCAATCAAGCTAATATTTGTGTTTTACATTCAACCAGGTCTATGTGACCTTTTGAAGAAGTTGGATGGAAAATAAACATCATGGTGGGCCCTAGGAAGGTTTAGACAATGGTCGTGACTGTCTCCATTATTTCAAGGAAGGTTTAGACAATGGTCGTCATTCTCTCAATTGTCTTTTAGAGGGATCCACTTGACCTTTGGATCTACCTCATTTTTTAGCTTATGCCATGTTGCGCCTTGAAAAAGGTGACAGATCTCTGACTTCTAGAACTCTGAATCCAATACCAACAGTGATTTTTTCTTAATGGTATGTAAGCACAACATTGTTAATCTAAATATGGAACATCTGTAGTCTTTCACTAAGTACATTGTTCACCTTATTTTCCCAACATATTACAAAATATGCATCACTCTCCTGGAACGTAAACAAAAGGAACTGCACATACTTGTCTTCACTAATGATCTCTCTTTAAGAGAAAACACTGGAATGAGTTTTCTTAAAACTCAATGGGTACTTCTATCAAGTGGCATAACTGTCACGCCCTGAAAATCGGGGGTCAAGCAAAGTTCAGCTCCCGAGTTCCAACGCATCACTTATGCAACACAGATAATGATGATTATGATGAGAGCATTGAAACATGAATGAGATTATACCAAAACAGCATATCATACTCCAGAGACAGTTAAATTTACAAGCGGAAGACTGTGATAGATATATAAAATATATAAACTGTGGTGAGTCTCTAGAGTATGATAATGTTACCAGGTTAATTCATTACAAGTACAATTTCAAATTATACCAAGTTGTGTAAGGTCATCTAGTCAATATCCTAGAAAGCCCCTTCGATCAGGACACGGCTCACAGGAACCCACCTGAAACTGCATAAAGGAGGAATCCTCCTCATCCTCATAAAAGTCCAGCTCCGCTTCGCAGCATCGCCATCATCTGAAACTCAAACAAGTCTGGTTGGTGTGTATAAGACCGTCCCGTAACGTGGGAGTGAGTGATCAACTTAGTGGAACAATAAAGCATAGGTTAACATGTTATCAAAATAATCAAGCAGTAATGATAAAGCAGTACAATCAACAATCCTAAGTACTCTTGTTAATGCAAGTATGAAATGATATCATGATGCATGCCCTCGCCAACATACTCCCTCATGCGACACCATCATACGTTCGCAGCATGCTTTCATTCCTCAGTATTCCGCATCTTCCAGGCACATGCAGTGCAATGATGAGCATGATTACCGAGTTGTTATTAGTCCATTTCAAACAGCAGGATTGGAAAACTAAGGTACATCCCTTGTATCATTCCCAAACATGATCCATTCTAGGGTCGTCAAACCTAGATAATCTCATATGATAGTGTGGTTCTAGGGCACTGCAAAGGCTGTCAGGGCTGTTACACGCAATCGTTACACCACTCCCCCATCACCTTTTTAACGGTTCATCACTAAATTGATACAGGCCTAGTTCATAGTCTATTCACAGAGGCAAAACTCGTTGCCTCAGCGCAACTTCAGAGTATACTCGAGGTCACTACAAAGGGCTCGTCACCAATCAGTGTAGGCCGACAGCTCGAATATAGTATCCCATACCACCATAATCGGCTCACGAGTCTGGTTGCTCAATGGACACTACGGGGAGGCTCGGGATGACGGACTCGCAACACAACGAAACCCCAGCGTAGGCCGACAGCTCGACCACGGTGTCTCATACCACCATGCCCGGCTCATGAGTCTTAGCGGATCGAGGTACTATGATTAACGGGATTTCAATGGTAAGTTTGGTAGCCTAGGTTCAAGCAAAGGCGTCCAAACATGGTGAACATACATAAGATAGATCGAGTTACTTGACGAGCTCGACGAGCTCGAGCGCACAACAAATTGAACGATATGAAGCGCATAAGTACTTCGTGTGGCCAGCCACTATCGCCAACCGAAGTACAACTTGGGTTTGTCAAACACATCTCATGTGGTGAATGAATCTCAGCCATGAATTCAATCCTGATACCGATTACCTGGACTATAATCATAGCCCCAAACACAATTAATCCTTATTCTGAATCATATAGAGTAAAGCAGAATATGCAAAGTAATTCAAGCATGTTATAAAGCATGTTATAAAGCACAATATAAACAAGAAATACAAACACATATTTCATAAGTAAGCGGTTGAACTAAACAAACAACATGGAGGAAATCATATACACCTCTGAGGTAGTTGAGAATCCCATCTCAACACACTTATACATTACAATTTACTAACTACTACTCATTCAGACATTTCAACAAACACTTTAGATTACATACATCAACATACCTGACGTATGTTGATCACATAGGATTAGGCCAAATCCTTTCACTAGGGAGCTGCCTCATGGATAACACACGTGCACCCACGACGGATAATCATGGCAAGCATGAATCCAAGTTCCATATTCATTGGAACATTTTCACAAACACTTGGGCTACACAATTTATCATATATAGTGTATATTGGTCGAGGTGTGATTTAGGGCAAATCCTTTCGTCAAAGGGGTATCGCCTATACAACAATCATAAATCCATAACAATTAGCCATGGCGAGCACGAATGCGAATTCTTTACGCATTCGGTCATTTTCACAAACACTTAGAATACACCCTTTTAACATACATAACATATATTAGCAAAAACGTGTATTAGGGCAAATCCTTTCGCCGAGTGAATATTATACATATATATATATAGCATGTTCATACAGTAATTAATCATGGCTAACATACTTTCAAAATTTATACGTATACGGTATTTTCTACAAATACGGAGAATACAGTATATTCAACATAGTTAATGTATAACTGAAAAATGAAACGGACAGCACTTTGTACATGTACAATTGCATGCAGATCATGAATCTATCATTATCTAACATTGAAAGTGTTGAAAACCACAACCTATACATCTAAAGTCCGCACCTTATGCCATAGGAGCGTAGTAAACTCGATAGATTTGCTAGGCTTTCGCTTACGATGATTTGGCGACCTAGAGAATGAGATAGATTAGCTATTTCATCATTTGCAATGTTTACAACCCTAGATCAGATTAGGGTTAGGGTTTCTTACCTAGAAATGATGTCGGAATCACCGGGAAAGCGATTAGAAGAAGTGGTTAAGCTCATGTAGCGGCAGGAAAAAATGGCAAGAAGAAACCTCCCACAACTCTCACACTTTCTCTCTCTTTTCTCTCTTAGGTTTTCTCAAATTCTTATGGAATGAGAGAGTAAGGGCTTAAGGTCCTTATATAGCCCCAAAACTCATCAAATTAGACCTAAGGTCAATGTATACTTAGGTTATGTCCAAATACGGTTTGTTCCGTCTCAACGGAGCACTTCTGGAGGTCCCCCTTGAGCCAAAGGTCGGACTTAAGCTCACTGACATTGGATCTAGGTCGAGTTACATTTTTGGTCCGATCGGATTTACAGATCGCCTGTGGCGGACCAGTTTCAATTCAACGGTCAGTGGATCTTGATCGTAGATTTCGAGTACATAGATATGTTTGGGGAAATATCCCTAATCCGAGGGTGTAATTTGGCCTGATTCTGACGGTCTGGTTACTTAATACTGACCTGCAAGTGAAACGTCTCAGATTTATTTATTTTGAATTTAATTTAGAATTATTTTCACATTTCTCACACTCCCCGCTCCGAGCTCAAGCGAATAGCGCTGGGACACTATCTAGATTTGATTTTCGAGATGGTTGTCAAGCCCAGCAAGGCGGTCCTAATTCCTTAACTTTGTGTTAATCGGACTTCCGACGTGTGGTCCAGATCTGATATAGAGTTTCGAGATACTCCCGAGAGCAGCCGGGTAATGAGATTGATCCTAAATTTTAGGGTAATGTAGCGTCAATGATTCTATAAGTTTTGGGTCTTGCAGATCGTATTTAAAGTGATTGGTGTTAATTTCACAGGTACTCTAGTTTAACACTGGCTAATTCTTACCTAATTTCTAAAGGATTTAGTCCTGAGTAATTTCTGTCTGAGGTGGTACCTGGGCCTTTGTAGTTTGTATATAAAGTGATCCAAGTTATAATACTTAGCTATTTTAAGATAATGTCTAGGTGAAAGTACTTAGAAAAATTGAAAGAACAAGGTGGTGAAGGGTGGGATTTGTGAAGGAAATGGGTTCAAAAGCGGTTTTAGACTTTGGGATTGAGTTTTGACAAGTTAATAAAGTGTTAGGATCGACCCATTGCCTAAGAACGTCTAATTCTAGGTTAGAAAAAATCTGAGATGTTACAATCTACCCCCCTTAAAATAAAATTTTGTCCTCGAAATTGCCTAAGGGTAATAAGGAAGGATTTAATTATTTCTTTGCCAAAGTTTTATTGCGTAGGGTATATACTAGCCTGGTTCATTTTAATCTACCCCCCTTAAAACTTATTTCTTTATCCATTTCCCATATCCTGTTGGTTTTCTACAATTTATTTCTTTACCTATTTGGAGTCTTGACGACGATTCCCAACAATTTAGAGTAAGATAGCTGTTTTCAATGTTTGACCAACACGGAGAGACGGTTATAGTGGGCTTAATCCCGATACATCAATCATCTATCGGGCCAGGGTAGAAAGCTCATCGTATCCCTTCCGAATCCTGGTGGATCCTGGTCTTCTGATTGGCCAAGCAGTGAGTCCATTGGTAGTCGCCCAGGATTGAGAATTGGGTCAAGTCGCGAATGCTTCGTAGTTGTATATTTCAGTAACTTTGTAGACCGATCACTCTAAAAACTTAGGGAATGCCCATCACAGAAATGTTCAAATGTCCTATTTCTCGGGTTGTCCTTTAGGTCTTGGTCTAAGAAAATCCTCGTCTCATTCTATGTCCAAGATAGGGTAGCTCATCCTATTTAGTGACCTGTCTTTACATATAGTCTGGATCAACTCCATTCGATCCTGGGCCAGTGGGGCAAGGGTCCACCACGCTTTCGCTGCGCCACCCAGATCAAAGAGGTGTATTGATTTGACCTAGCTAAATCTATCGGTCTCTGGCATTCTCTAATGTAATCGGTAGTCTAGTCTTAATTTAGGAGTAGTGAAAATCCATAGGTGTAGTACAAAGTCTATGCTCATACGCTAGATGATTTCACATCATTTCTAATACAGGAAGGGTTTTATCACTTAGGGTCAAAGTTGTCTAATTGGAACTGAGTTGTCTGTACTTGACGCTCGAGCATTTCACATATGCTCATTCCAACTAAGAGGGTCCTAAGGTTCACATTATAAATTTGTTGGATTTCCTACACGGTCAGGCCTGTCGAAATCTAGGAGCACCGCTCTAAGTCCAAAACTCTAGGGCCTATTGTCTTAAATGGGACTGCATTGCTAATCTCACTTTGGGATTGGGAATGACATGTTTGGTAGGAGGGTGGGTGGGATAAAAATTAATTTTATAGGCTTTGGAAAATGAGCCTGGTGTTGGAAAAGTGTGAGATGGGATTTTCAAATCCCGGGATAATGAATTTCTAAGTGTAATTTAAAAGGAAAATACGGGATTTACGTTTAACTGCATACATTCCAAACATAGTATCGAAAACCATGGGATACACCCAATCTAGGGACCATACCTTACACATACATTTATTGTTACCTTTACAATTCTATCCACCTTAAACTCACCTAATGCAATTTGGCCGAACGGGCCCTAAACGTTCTCAAACATCTAAAACATTCTACCAACTACTACACCCACCAACATGAAAACAAAAACATTCAAAGACGGTAACCCATGCAAACTACAAGATAACAGTATGGATAGCTAGACATCCGAGAAAGTGACTGTACTAAGCTCAGACAGAGCCATGGAAAAGTGAAGAAAAAGTGATAGAGAGAGAAAAGGCTGGAGGTTTGGTTTCCCATGGATTGGAGCCTCAACAGATATTGTGGAGGCCCAAAGGACAGTGATTTGAGAAGGAAAATGGAGAGATGGGTTGGGTTGAGAGGTGTGTACGATCTTGAGCCACAAATGGGAGTGTAAGAGCTCAAATGTGAGATAACAAAGAGGGTAGGGAGGTAAGGATTGCTATAACTGATGGAGGGGTATAGGTTGTGGCCGAAAATGGCAGATTGGGTGATTGAAAGAGAGGTTTGGGAGAGAAAAATTGAAATTTTAGGGAAAGGGAGAGCTTAGAGGGTGTTTTGAGAGAGAGAGGGCAAAATAGACCTAGAAGAGGGGTCCCCGTGACATTTCGCGGGCCCCACACTTAACTAGGGGTCGGGCCAAACCTGACTAACACCGGCCCGACCAGCCCGGCCCAACCTGACCGCGGTGACCATGACTCCGTTGCAGTCCTCTAGACTATGGGCGGTGCCACCGTGGTAGGGCGGTGGCCACCCCCCTCCCAAGGTGCCAATGACACCCCAGGTCCACCATGAGTCCCCCCAAATTTCATAGTGTGGCCCCCAACTCTATTTGAGGCATTTTCGGGGCCAATTTGCAAACCAGAATGAGTTTATCTGACGTGTGGCATATGATTTTGGGGTAGGAGGAGCTAATCTATCTAACTGACCCATTTTTTTGGTTAGATTCCAAAAGGTTAAGGGTCAAAACCCATTTTATCCATTTATTTCCTATTTATGGTAAGTTTTAGTTTCGGTATTGTTCTTCTTCATTTATACCCTAGGATTGGTGTGTATTATGAATGTTCTTAAAAAGAAATGAAGAATACAGTGGTAGAGGGTGAGATTTTGAAGGAATTGGATAAAAAGGGGTTTTAGGCTTTGAGATTAAGTGTAAGGTATTGTGGTTGACCCACAACCTAAGGACATTCATTTCTAGGGAACAACTTAAACCCGTCGACTGACGGCCTAGAAGTGATTCGGAATCGTTTCGCGTGATCATGGGTGCGTACAGGCTCAATCTCAGCGGTCGATTTCGGTGGGTTTCACCGTTCGACGAATTTGGAAAATCCTAAGTTGGTTTCTACGTTCCGTCGCTCACTCCTAAGTCATAGTGCATCAGAGTGCGTCGTTTACCATAACCCAGGCCCGGTTTAATCCAAATCATGCTCTGATACCACTTGTCACGCCCTGAAAATCGGGGGTCGAGCAAAGCTCAGCTCCCAAGCTCCAACGCATCACTTATGTAACACAGATAATGATGATTATGATGAGAGCATTGAAACATGAATGGGATTATACCAAAACAGCATATCATACCCCAGAGACAGTTAAATTTACAAGCGAAAGACTGTGATAGATATGTAAAATATATAAACTGTGGTGAGTCTCCAGAGTATGATAATGTTACCAGGTTAATTGATTACAAGTACAATTTCAAATTATACCAAGTTGTGTAAGGTCATCTAGTCAATATCCCAGAAAGCCCCGTCGACCAGGACACAGCTCACAGGAACCTGCCTGAAACTGCATAAAGGAGGAATCCTCCTCATCCTCATAAAAGTCCAGCTCCGCTTCGCAGCATCGCCATCATCTGAAACTCAAACAAGTCTGGTTGGTGTGTACAAGACCGTCCCGTAACGTGGGAGTGAGTGATCAACTCAGTGGAATAATAAAGCATAGGTTAACATGTTATCAAAACAGTCAAGCAGTAATGATAAAGCAGTACAATCAATAATCCTAAGTACTCTTGTTAATGAAAGTATGAAATGCTATCATGATGCATGCCCTCACCAACATACTCCCTCATGCGACATCATCTTATGTTCGCAGCATGCTTTCATTCCTCAGTGTTCCACATCTTCTAGGCACATGCAGTGCAATGATGAGCATGATTACCGAGTTGTTATTAGTCCATTTCAAACAGCAGGATTGGGAAACTAAGGTACATCCCTTGTATCATTTCCAAACATGATCCATTCTGGGGTCGTCAAACCTAGATAATCTCATACGATAGTGTGGTTCTAAGGCGCTGCAAAGGCTGCCAGGGCTGTTACACGGAATCGTTACACCACTCCCCCATCACCTTTTTAACAGTTCATCACTAAATTGATACAGGCCTAGTTCATAGTCTATTCACCGCGGCAAAACTCATCGCCTCATCGCAACTTCAGAGTATACTCGAGGTCACTACAAAGGGCTCGTCACCAATCAGTGTAGGCCGACAGCTCGAATATAGTGTCCCATACCACCATAATTGGCTCACGAGTCTGGTTGCTCAATGGACACTACGGGGAGGCTCAGGATGACGGACTCGCAACACAACGAAACCCTAGCGTAGGCCGACAGCTCGACCACGGTGTCTCATACCACCATGCCCGGCTCATGAGTCTTAGCGGATCGAGGTACTATGATTAACGGGATTTCAATGGTAAGTTTGGTAGCCTAGGTTCAAGCAAAGGCGTCCAAACATGGTGAACATACATAAGATAGATCGAGTTACTTGACGAGCTCGACGAGCTCGAGCGCACAACAAATTGAACGATATGAAGCGCATAAGCACTTCGTGTGGCCAGCCACTATCACCAACCGAAGTATGACTCGGGTTCGTCGAACACATCTCATGTGGCGAATGAATCTCAGCCACGAATTCAATCCTCAGTTACGATTGCATGGACTATAATCATAGCCCCAAACACAATCAATCCTTATTCTGAAGCATATAGAGTAAAGCAGAATATACAAAGTAATTCAAGCATGTTATAAAGCACAATATAAACAAGAAATACAAACACATATTTCATAAGTAAGCGGTTAAACTAAACAAACAACATGGAGGAAATCATATACACCTCTAAGGTAGTTGAGAATCCCATCTCAACACCCTTATACATTACAATTTACTAACTACTACTCATTCAGACATTTCAACAAACACTTTAGATTACATACATCAACATACCTGATGTATGTTGATCACATAGGCCAAATCCTTTCATTAGGGAGCTGCCTCATGGATAACACACGTGCACCCACGACGGATAATCATGGTAAGCATGAATCCAAGTTCCATATTCATTGGAACATTTTCACAAACACTTGGGCTACACAATTTATCATATATAGTGTATATTGGTCGTGGCGTGATTTAGGGCAAATCCTTTCGTCAAAGGGGTATCGCTTATACAACAATCATAAATCCATGATAATTAGCCATGGTGAGCACAAATGCGAATTATTTAATCATTCGATCATTTTCACAAACACTTAGAATACACCCTTTTAACATACATAACGTATATTAGCAAAAATGTGTATTAGGGCGAATCCTTTCGTAAAGTGAATATTATACATATATATAGCATGTTCATATAGTAATTAATCATGGCTAACATACTTTTAAAATTTATACGTATACGGTATTTTCTACAAATACGGAGAATACAGTATATTCAACATAGTTAACGTATAACCGAAAAACGAAACGGATAGCACTTTGTACATGTACAATTGCATGCAGATCATGAATCTATCATTATCTGACATTGAAAGTGTTGAAAACCATAATCTATACATCTAAAGTCCACACCTTATGCCGTAGGAGCGTAGTAAACTCGATAGATTTGCTAGGCTTTCGCCTACGATGATTTGGCGACCTAGAGAATGAGATAGATTAGCTATTTCATCATTTACAAAGTTTACAACCCTAGATCAGATTAGGGTTAGGGTTTCTTACCTAGAAATGATACCGGAATTGCCAGGAAAGCGATTAGAAGGAAGTGGTTATGCTCATGTAGCGGCAGGGAAAAAGGGCAGGAAGAAACCTCCCACAACTCTCACACTTTCTCTCTCTTTTCTCTCTTAGGTTTTCTCAAATTCATATGGAATGAGAGAGTGAGGGCTTAAGGTCCTTATATAGCCCCAAAACTCACCAAATTAGACCTAAGGTCAATGTATACTTAGGTTATGTCCAAATACGGTCTATTCCGTCTCGACGGAGCACTTCTGGAGGGCCCCCTTGAGCCAAAGGTTGGACATAAGCTCACTGACATTGGATCTAGGTCGAGTTACGTTTTCAGTCCGATCGGATTTACAGATCGCCCGTGGCGGACCAGTTTCAATTCAACGGTCAGTGGATCTCGATCGTAGATTTCAAGTACATAGATATGTTTGGAGAAATATCCCTAATCCGAGGGTGTAATTTGGCCTGATTCTGACGGTCTGGTTACTTAATACTGACCTGCAAGCGAAACATCTCAAATTTATTTATTTTAAATTTAATTTAGAATTATTTTCACATTTCTCACACTCCCTGCTCCGAGCTCAAGCGAATAGCGCTGGGACACTATCTGGATTTGATTTTCGAGAGCAAGGCGGTCCTAATTCCTTAACTTCGTTTTAATCGGACTTCCGACGTGCGGTCCAGATCTAATACAGAGTTTCGAGATGCTCTCGAGAGCAGCCGGGTAATGAGATTAATCCTAGATTTTAGGGTAATGTAACGTCAATGATTCTACAAGTTTTGGGTCTTGCAGATCATATTTAAAGTGATTGGTGTTAATTTCACAGGTAATCTAGTTTAACACTGGCTAATTCTTGCCTAATTTCTAAAGGATTTAGTCCTGAGTAATTTCTGTCTGAGGTGGTACCTGGGCCTTTGTAGTTTGTATATAAAGTGATCCAAGTTATAATACTTAGCTAGTTTAAGATAGTGTCTAGGGTGAAAATACTTAGAAAAATTAAAAGAACAAGGTGGTGAAGGGTGGGATTTGTGAAGGAAATGGGTTCAAAAGCAGTTTTAGACTTTGGGATTGAGTTCTGACAAGTTAATAAGGTGTTAGGATCGACCCATTGCCTAAGAACGTCTAATTCCAGGTTAGCAAAAATTCGGGATGTTACAATAACACTGTCAATCAGAGTATAGTGCAAACAATCATATCTCATAAGTAGTAGTTACATTTAACAGAGTAGCGCAGATAACCACATATAACATATTCTATTGAATATAATCAGATGGATTGTAAAGATGTGTGCAGATGCATAAATGTATGTGGTGCGCTGCCTCTCCAAAATACTCTAAATAACGTATCAAGGACAACCATACATCCCTCCTAATTAGGTAAGGGGATGGGCCCAATTTACTGTTCCCTTATGGTAGGTTCGTCATACTCTCTCCTCTGCTCCCAGCATGTATGCACATGAAGACAGAGGGCTTCTTAATGGCCAATTGGAGTAACTGTCAAGTATCATATCCTAGGGACCCAATAGCATCCCTAAGTTAGGAAATCGAGGCTTCTTCATATAGAAGAAAATTACTCGTACTCCCTAGAGGTGTCCGTATGGTTCCCAGTCTAGATTAAATCATCCACGAATTTAGTTATACCTACACGAGGGCTATCATCAAACAACTATACTACTCCTTGGGTCTCGTCACCACATCGGGGGAATACGATGGGCCACCCGACAATCATATAATGAAATGTATAATCCACTTGGCCACCCAAAGGCCCAAATATCGTATCACATACTAAACTTAGCTGACATAAGGGCATTATATCATATCACATATTTCACTTGGCCAATACAGGGGCCAAATATCAATCACATATTTAATTTAGCCAGCATTATGGCCTAATATCATATTACATATTTCACTTGGCCAACACGATGGCCTAATATCATATCACATATTTCGTTTAGCCAAACACAAGGGCCTAATATCCTATCACATATTTCACTTGGCCAAACATGAGGGCCTAAGTCCAGTCATCCTCTTCCCAGGATGTATGCATGGGGATGTTATACTATACCGATGTTAAACGAATATTATATACCATTCATGCATGCATCTAACTATCATTGAATCATTTATATACGACATTCAAGTGGTCATGTGCCCAAATCATTGGGTTTCATTTGGCACTACTCATGTGTATCAAATCATTCATCATTGCACAATTAGTGCACTTGATCACAGAAGCGGCCTACTTAGCCCCTTAGCAATTCCTTTTGTGGTCCAGCTGCGATGTCTAAATCTCATGAGCAAGTGAACTTAACTAAGGCCTATGAACATGTGGGCTTAACAAAGCTCTTAACACAAGTGAGCTCTCCCTCCAACCCATAGCATAAGTGGGCTTCACCAGGGCCCGCAATCAATATGCTTTCCAAAGGCCTAATTTTCATAACACGTGGACTATCTTATAGCCTATAGGCCGAGTGTGCTCCCTCAAGGCCCAAATAGAATAAGTGACTCTCATAAGGCCTATAACATAATCACTACAAGAGATAATAACTACATCTACACAGTTATTACATTTCAATGCCAAATGGTCCGAATCAAACATATATGATATGAGGAAATTATCATCATCACAACCAAACATTCCATCACACACATTAAAACTATTCATCACAATCAACCACACATCATAGGGTTGTTCACACCTTACATTAATTAAACCCAAAACATATGTTGTGATCGGGCCTTTGTGGATGTTGTAGATAGAACGCACATATCAAGGTGGGCCCATGGCTAGTGGGCTTATCATCTCATCTGATACATAGACAAAGTACAGACGTCATGTTGGGTCCTAAGGTGGGCCCATGGGCCATGGACCAAGCTGATATTTATGGTATCCCTTCATCCAAGTCCTAGTGACCTTATCAATAGGTAGGTTAACAACTAACCTCACAAAAAGCACTCGATGTGGTCCAATTGATGGACAATAGGGGTTATACATATTAGATTAGTCTTAAATTTGGTACATAAGTGCTCTATCAAATCTACTATCATCACAAATTTTAAGATAAATTAGGTATCTTTAGACCCCATAATAATGCCTAAATGTTACATATTTATTCTCTCAATTATATTAGCTTTGCTTGCAATTAAGTGTTAATTCGATCTAATAATATATGTTTTTAACATGTGAGGTGATTTAGAAGCCTAGGATGAATACATACTTAAAAGAATGAATTAAAGCTTAAAAAAATGATCAATGAAGAATTAAAAATGGAAAACATTAATGAAGAATACAAGTGCCAAATATCCATAGAAATCAAGTACAAAGGAGGAGAAAAGGCTGAAAAATCATAAAGTTCATTAACAAAA
Organism: Magnolia changhungtana; assembly: GCA_030180095.1. NCBI lineage: Eukaryota > Viridiplantae > Streptophyta > Magnoliopsida > Magnoliales > Magnoliaceae > Magnolia > Magnolia changhungtana. Next base: position 1,204,253 of record JASAUF010000384.1, on the reverse strand, counting down.
ATAATAGACCGTTCGGGCCCACCTGAAGTTGGTTCGATCCGATCAAATGTGCACAAAATAGTCCAATGATAAAAAATGATGTTTTAGAGATAATTCAGCTCGACACTTAAGTGCAACTAAAGCCATGTTCAATGCCACCAAAGAAAGGTTCGATGCAACCTAAGGGGGATAGAGACTTCAGACATATTCAGATGATATTCGGCTTGACTCGATGCAACCGAAGTCGGTTCCAAGTCATTGTGACTTTTTCCTATTTAAAGGAGTGTTCTGAGGGGTGGCAAAGCTTCCATGGAGCCATCCTTTTTCTTCTTCACCTCAAATTTATTTTGTCTTTTTAGTTTTTATTTTATTTTTCTTTCTAAGATGTTAGCCATGTTAGGATAATATCTTAGCTGAGGCTAAGGGATGAAGCTTGTAGTTCAATTACAATATTTAGTTCATTTGATTTGATAACAATGGATTAAATGATGATAATAGATTGAATTATATTTGGATTTACTTTAAAGTCTTTGAGTTGTTTGTTTTTGGATTTATTGTCACCTCCGAGTACAATGAATGCTTTGATTTAACAATTATTTATCCTAAATTAGAAAATGATTCAATCTTATAATCGATTAATCTATTATTTTCTAAGGGGTGATTTACATGCTTTTGATTCCCTACAATTGAGATTTGAGTGCTTTATGAGAGAGTCTTTCAATTGAAATCATATTCTTATTGATGTTAAGGATTGGTTTAACAGAATTAATATCCAATTCGATATAATAGGACTTCAATTTCAATTGAGTTATATATTGAATCTATGCATAAGATATTGTAATTGTAACAAGTGGATTCCTAGATCCTTAGTCTTTTATTTATGTATTTGTTCAAAATGTTTTTATCTCACTGGATTAAAAACCCAAACAAACTTTTACTGTTAGCTAGTTCTTGGCAGTGTTCCCCATTCCCTAATGATTCGACCTCGGTTACACCAAGTTATTACTACATCGTAGCCTTGCACTTGGGGTTGTCAACCCTTTAGTTCGATCAAGTACTTGGCGTCATTACCGAGGTGTGGCGCGAACATAATTCGATTTAGGTTTTCTATGTTTGATTTTGTTTTAGGTTAGGTTTGTCTATTTTCTGAATTATTTCCAATCTAAGGTTTCATTTTTTAGAATTTTTAGAATTTTATTTTTAAGGTTTGTTATTTTAAATCTTCTAACATTACTAGCATCGTTTGCTTGCTTCATTTGTAGGATCTTCAATTCTAGTTCTTCCCCACGGGTAACATGCTTCCCTACCCTCTTCTTTCTTTCTTAATAATTGTAAGACTTAGGACTTAGAGTTAGAATTAGAATTAGAATTTTGTGTGGTTCATGCCTAAGTAGGTAAGGGACCATACATTGAGACTTCTAAGTGAATGACGTTTGGTCGACGGGCTCACAATCCATCGACGAGTTAGAAAACACCTAAATACTCCCGAAACATCATCAGAAAATATGGTCAAAACTAAAAAACACTTCGATAAGAATCCTATGTGGAACACACCACCAGTTAGGACGTTGCATGATGAGAATGAGGTACAACAAGTTTTGTCAATTCGAACCTTACATGATTAGTTGCAACCGGCGAAAACAAGTACACCTTCTGCATGATTTTCCCAACCAATGCAGGAAATGTGGAATTTAAACCAAGGATGATCCAATTACTCCCTAAATTCCATGGACATGATTCAGAAAGTCTATAATTGCACATAAAATAATTTCAAGAGATTCAAGAGACTGTCTATAATTACACTTCAACAATGTCCCTTCTAATGTGATTAAACTGAAGTTATTTTCATTCTCTCTCAAAGAGAATGTTAAAGCATGGCTTCACTCCAAGGCCGAGATCCATTGGCATATGGGCCAATATGACCAGAGAGTTTCTTAAAAAGCTCTTCCCGGCTCATAAAACCAATACTCTCAAGCGTGACATTATGAACTTCTCCCAAAAAGGAGACGAAACTTTTTTCCAATGTTGGGAATGGTTCAAGGACTTCTTGCTTGCCCACACCATGGCTATAAGATTTGGTGGATGATTAGCTTTTTCTATAAAGGACTAAGTTCAAACCTACGCAAATTTGTAAAAATGATGTATAACAGCGAATTTATGAATAAGGATTCAGAATATGCTTGGGGTTACCTGGACATGCTAGTTGAAAATGCCCAATTATAGGATACATCCAACCAAGCTAGTAATCCCAAGGCAGTGCTAAAAGAGAGGAGTACATATGCTCAAGTAGGAAGAAGATGTTAATGCAAGGTTGATAGATCTCACAAGAAAGATTGAGGCCTTATAATCTAGGAAGAAAGTGATCCGACCCATTGTGATCGTTGAAACTGTATGTGGTATTTGCGAGAGTGATGTTCACCTAACAAAGGATTGTACAACAATCATTGCATTTCAGGGGGTATTGCATGCTTAAGTGAATGCTATGAATGCATATTAACACCCCTTCAGTGCACTAAATTCTAACACGTATACTCCCGATTGGTGAAATCATCAAAATTTCAGTTGGAGAAATGGACTGACTGTGAATGCACCCAATAATCCCTAAGGGCCATCTACTGGACCCCCACCAAGGAGAACCCATGATAATACATTGAAGGCATTCATGCAAGGGCAAATACAACACAATCATAGCACCATGCGGGCCATAAATGAACTCAAAACTTCTGTTGCAAGAATTAAGACACATTTTAAGTGTTAGGGAGAAAGAGACATTTTCGGACCAACCTCAGCTTAACCCTAAGGGATAATTCGAGATAAGTGATCCCAATTCTTCAACACAATGTGTGGAACATATTAAATCAATCACTATCCTGAGAAATGGTAAAGAGATTGACAAGGAGATTCCTAAGAAGGTTGAGAAACCTGAGGAATTCAAAGACTTGAAGCATGGTAGTGAATCTATCAGTGCTCTACATGACATAGAGCCAGTGTAGGAATATAAGCCCATTGCCCCATTTCCCTAACATCTTGCTTCATCAAAATGGCCAAGTGGCCATCAAGATATTTTAGAGGTTTTCTAGTAAGTTAAGATCAACATCCCCTTATTGGATGCAATTAGACAATTTCCATCTTATGTTAAATTCTTAAAGGATCTATATGACATAAAGCATAAGCTAAACATAAGAAAGCCTTCTTGACAGAACAGGTGAGTGCCATCATAAATTAGAACACTTCTTCAAAATACAAAGATCCCAGAAGTCATATGATCACATGTATAACAGGAAACTTTTAGATTGATAAAGCACTTCTAGATCTTGGGGCAAGTTTTAATCTGATACCATACTCAGTGTTATGGGGAAAATCGAATTGGCCAGCCATATGAGACACATGGTAAAAAACCAGCAGAGCAACATGTTAGTGCACTAATTTTTATACCATATTTGTCAATTACATGAGTTGTTGTGTCATGTAGTCGGTTGAGCCTTTAAAAAGTGAAGACTGAAAACACAAGCAAAACTGAAGCATTAAGGAAGTAATAACAGGTAAAACATGTGCCTTGGTGATCCTAACCCTTGACCTAAAACAACTCATAGACCTCTAGATGATCTTGACTTAATAGGAATACGTAATTGATCATCCCTTAGCCTTATGAGACTAAGAAAAACATAATAAATAAGGCTAGAAGAGGTGTGAATCTGTTGTGTAAAAGATAGCCCAAAACAACAGATTCTAAGTGATGTTTAATGGCTTTGAGCTACCATCGAACAGTCTTCAATGACATCGAAGACCTGGCCAATGACATCGTCGAGAGTCAGGAAAGTCCAGCAACCAAACTGGATTTTTCTCTGAAATTTTCGATGGCATTGAGGTCCCTTCAATGACATCGAAGTCTCCTCTATGACATCAATTGAGCATCAGAATTGTCTAGTAAGTTTTTGAATTTTTCTCTGACTTTCTCGATGGCATCAAAGCCTCTTCGATGACATCGAGACTTGATGTTTGATGACATCGAAGGTTAGTGGATGACATCGAGACTTAATGTTTGATGACATCGAAGGTCAGTCGATGACATCGATAATGGTCTAGAACTATTTAGCAAGAAAATACCATATATTATTTAGATTGTTCAATACCATCGAGGAACCCTTCGATGACATCAAAGGTATCTTCGATGACATCGATAGAGCCGTTTTCTGCCCATTTTTTTTACTGTTGGAGCTCGAACTTTTTATAAAAGTGTATTCACTTCTTGGACATTTTGATGGATTTTTGGAGCAACCAGAGATAGGGTGATTCCATATTCATATCACTCATCCCTAGCCTCTATTCCTTTGAGTTCTAACCTATCTCCTTTGAGATTACAACTCTAGTGAGGATTATAACCTCAATATTGAAATGTGCTTGAACTCTTTTTCCTAGAGATTGGACTTAAGATATCTTGACAAACCATTATCTAAATCTTCTAGGAGACCGATCTAGTTTAATCCCCTAGTAAAAACAACTTCCCATTAGTTGTAGGCGATTCAACCAACCTCACATCACCTTGGTCACCTCGAAGGAGCATCAAATGTAAGGTGATTGATCATGGAGCTGATGCCTTGGCGAAGTAGTGGCAATATTATTAGGGGAGCATCAATCTGACAAGTAAGTGTCATGTGTAAGAGTCCTTATACTCCTTCCTTGTGTAGGTTGGACTGGAAGAGTTTATATTCCCAAATTCGACTAGGTTCTTTCGTAGGACCTTGGCCTTTGTATAAGGCCTAAATATGTGGTTTTTATGTAGGACCAAGGTTGTTGGTTAGCCAAAGGAGAAACCAACCAAAGTATCTTGTGGGAGCCTCCGGCAGGAGAATACGTATTGGGTTCTTGTGTAGGACCTTGGCTCTTACGTATGGCCTAAAACCTTAGGTTCTTGTGTAGGACCTTGACTTTAGTATGGAGTCTAAATTGCAGGTTCTTATGTAAGACCTTGGCCTTTGTGTATGGCCTAAACATTGGGTTCTTTTGTAGGACCTTAGTTCTTGTGTAGAGCCTAAATTATCAGGTTAGGGAGTAGGACCCTTGCTCTTGTGTAGAGCGTAAATTTTAGCGTCCTTGTGTAGGGCTGTAAAGGTTAGAGGTGATCTGATTTAAAATCTCCAGTAGTGAAATCTGGTACACTCATGGGTTGAGTGCGTCCACCAGGAGTGAAGTAGGCAAGTGGCCGAACCACTATATATGATTGTGTTTGGGAGTGTCATTTGCGCAATTGTTTGATTATGCTTGTGAGTTTGAATGTTTACATTTTACATGCATGATTAGATGAATGCTTAGTGTTGATAGGTAGCACACCCCACACACACATGTTCACTATCTTAATATAGATTAGTTGCTTATTTGCATATCATATGTAGTCTATGTGATTGGACCCACTATTAGCTTGAAAGCCTTAGAGTTATATTCCCTTAGTTTAATTAATAATTAGTTGAAGCTAGACAATTTGAATTTTAAATAGGCATATTTTTAAATAGGTCTTAATCACCCGCCTCCCTCTAGGACATAACCTTCATTCCTTAACTCCACCAAGCTTCAACACTTAAATGCATTGTCTATCTTATGCTAAATTCTTATGTGAGGTAAAGCATAAGTTGAACGTACATAAGAAAGCCTTCTTGATAGAACAGGTGAGTGCCATCATAAATCAAAACACTTTCCTAAAATACAAAGGTTCCAGAAGTCATATGATCTCATGTATAATAAGAAACTTTTTTTTATTGATAAAGCATTTCTAGATATTAGGGCAAGTGTTAATCTAATACCATACTCGGTGTTATGGGGAAAATTGAATTGACCAGCCATATGGAACATGTGGTGAAAAGAAAGCAGAGCAACCTCCCTGAGCCATTAACGTGCCCACTACCAGGGAAGTCAAACTAAGTTTTAATGAAGGACTCACCTGCTGAGCTAAACCGGTCAAGCTCATAACTTGGTTATGAGATTTATCAACTGAGTTGACCATCTCGACCGAGCAATCTACCCAACCTCGACCTTGAAATAAAAATGTCCGGAAAGAATCCCACATCATACTAGGACATGATCAACCCAACAAGATCCAAACCGGAAATCATGCCAATAAGAGCAGAATCAAAGATATTCTCATAAGCATATCCCTACTCCAATATGGGCTCCTCTGGTATATTTAACAGATCCACTAAGAAATGCAGACTGCCTAAAAACCCTATAAATATACCACTCCATCTTGGGTAAAAGGTATGCACAAAGATCTTAACTCCAACCATATCTACTCTAGATTCATTTACCTGACTTAGGCATTGGAGGGTCCCCGGCCACAATGTCGGCCCCATTGTCCATTGTTTTATACTTGTGTAAGTATTCAGTAGCCTATAGGTGGAGTTGCCGGTTCAACCAAATTTAAGCGATAACAGTTTGACACCGTCTATGGGAACAACAACTAAGCCACTAAAATTCCCCCCGACACCGGCAAGTCTAACAACTTTTCTCCATCTCCCACCTCAATGGTTAAGGGAAGAAGAAGAGCACTAGCCACCGCCGCCAAGCCAGTACCGAAAGAACGGCCTGAAAACCCTCAGACTTCATGGTCAAGCACCTAACCTGACCCTCCTTCCCCGGTAATCTCATAGAGATCTTAAAATAAGGGAAGTCTACTCATTTAAATAAAAAATCAAGTAGAAGCCTTGACCGGAAACATTAACTGCATCATGAGAATACTAAAGAGAACATCCTCTCCCCGATGACCAAAACATAGAGTTGGTAGCAACGATCAACCAATCTACCCACCCCCCCCCCGGGCACCTCCTGAATCATACATAGTGAAAGATCAGCCGCATCCCCATGCAAACTTTGGGAACCACCAAGCTTGTCGACTCCCATTTATAACATACATTGGTGAAGAGAATGCGAGCATGAGGAAAAGCCCTGGAAGTCACAGTAGAGAACGAAGTCTTATGGGGGGAAAGAGCTTAAATAAATCCGAGATCAGTTCGGAGATATCCAATAGCCTTGTCGGGCCAAGGCCCTTGCCTCCGTGGATACCTTACTCGAATAAACCAAGCCTCCTTTCACGGATGACATTATGAAGGCCCAATTACCATCCAGATTATGAATACCCCAAATAACTCCCTACTCAGGATCAGTGGATCCAACTGAGCATTTATAGTCCTTCCGAGCATGGATGGAACTCCACGATGCTTTCGAACCTGTAATATGCAGGGCATTTTCCCTGACACTGACAGGGGCTGCACGGAAATGGTATAGACACCTGAAGCCCAAGTCCATCAGTTCATTCACCTAGCTCAGTAAGGCCTTCATTACTGATTTCATTAGTGGAAAGGACTTGAGGAAGCCTTCAACTCACCTCCCCACAATAACGCTGAGAGGGGACGAGCTCTTAAGGGACTACATTATATGCTTCAATGCTTAAGATTTCAAGTGGATAGCTACTCTGATTAGATCACTCCCACCACTATGATGGCTAGCCTTAAACAAGGGAAATTCCTTTTCTTGATAGGGAAAAACTCTCCTTACACTCTCGCCAACCAAGTCAACTGAACTCAAGAGTATTCAAATGCAGAGGAGTTGTTTAGCACGTGAAGGGCTACTCAAGGCGAAAATAGCTCGATAAGAGATAGGAAGCGAAAGGAAGAGAGAAAGCTGCCCATTACAAACTCTAAGAGAAAAAAGGACAATGATCAGATCAGTGGCCAGCGACCCAGCCGATATTCGAAAAGCCACTTCCATAGGTATACTCCCTTGAATACCAAGCTAGAACAGGTACTTATGGAAGTGCAAGACAAAAGGAACTTGAGATGGTCGAGCACGATAAAGGTCGACTTCGAGAAGATACACGAGGAAGTATTGTCATTTTCATCGAGATCATAATCATAACACGGCTGAGTGTTTCGACCTTAAGGAAGAAATTGAGTCCCTTATTTGGAAGGGACATCTACACGAATTCGTCAACAAGGAAAGGGAAGAGTGACTAACCACGTAGCAAGAGCGACGCGATGAGCAAAATGACAACGAAGCGCCTAGTGAAACACGTACCATTTTTGGCAGACCCGCCGGGGTGAAGACTCAAATCGAGCACGCTGACCTTATGCCCGAAACGTGACTAATAGCGTGTAAGACCCATATCCAAGACCGTACCATTACATAGACTTCTGCGGTCTTTCCGGTCGAATTCCGGCAACTTTCGACCCTTAACCGACCTTGCGCATGACCTTGACTCATACGTCATCAACCCGAGTCGACTCAACCTAAGACTGGTACCCTAGCGACCGCGCCGTCGCCGCGGTTCCGATGCCGCGACTCGCGCGCCGAGGCGATACCCGGGCTAGGAGATATGGGCCCGCGTCCAGTTCGAGGATAAATGTCGCGCGTTGCAATCCTTAGAAAACATCACATCATGTCCCATCAATCCCATCAATCAAACCTCTTGTCAAGTACACATCACCCCATCCCCAAGTAACCCCTAAAGTCAACACTCTCTTACACAAGGTACACCCATCACTCACTTCATCACTCACATATCTCTCTCTTTTACACCTCTCTCTCATCTCTCTCATTCTCCAAGCAAGCATCCCACGTCCAAGCAAGCTTCCATGGGAGAGCTTGTGTGGCCCACCTTCCTACCACCCAATCCAACCCTTGGATCATCATCTCAACCGTCGAAATTGGCCCCTTGGAGCTCTAGATTACATAGGCGGAAGAAGGAGAAGATCTAAGGTGGGTGCTCCTCTCTCTCTCTCTTCCTTTTGATGAAGGAATGTGGCCCACCTGATCTAGACCGTCCACATGTCGGCCCCCACCTCACTGCCCGCCCATTTGGACGGGCCTGGATGAAAGAAAAACACAAATATCAGCCTATCCAAGGCTTGTTGGGCCACCATGCGGACCCACCATAGTTGTATGTATTTTATAGCCACACTTGTCCAGACACTACTGGACGGTGTTGGACTGCATGGGTGGTGCTGTGCAAGGCCCACCATGATGTATTGATTCATCCTTACCGTCCATCAGTGGGCCCCAGGAAGCAACAAGTTTTGTAGGCCATCATGAGGTATGTGCTATATCTAACTGTTCACCCATTTTGACGTGGGACCCAGCTTGAATGCATCATTGCATATCCAGACCGTCCATTTGTTTTGATGAATGAGGGGCCCATGATGTAACCATCCAGCCCATCCGTCAGTAGTTCCATGGGCCACCACGTTGATGTGCATCACCTAGCCGTCCGTATGGACCCCACCATACTGTGTACATCTGCACCGTCCAAACTTGGGCGGTCTTTGCTCGTCTTGAGCACTCGCACGAGACACGTGGGACCCACATGGGGCCGCGTTTATCCCAGCCAGCTCGGTGGGGCCCGACCGTGATGTATGTGCTTTCATCCACACCGTCCCGGACTTCTGGATGGTGCCGACATTCGAGACAATCTTGTGGATCGTCATGATGTCTGTGTTGATCCAAACCGTCCCTCTTTGTGGACCCCACTGATATTTGTATTCCGTTCAAGCCGTCCATCACATGGACCATCTACACGTGTGGCATCCATGGCCACTTGATGCATGCATCCAGCCGTCCATCACTGGACGTTGGACCTACTAACCTGCATAACAAATGATAATAATAATAAGTATTATAATAATATAATACATTATATATGTGGTGGGCCCTACGTGGGACCCACCAGTCGTGGAAGCAGATTGGTTGACGTGCCTCACATCAGCTAGATAGCTGGTGTAATGACATCACCTAGTTCCGTGGGTCGCATGATATATGTGTATCATTCATGCCATCCATCTCTTGAGAGGGTGGACCCACCCCACACGTGTGACACGTGTGGCAGGTGGGACCCACCTTGATTTATGCTTTATGTATTCACGCCGGACTGGTGAGGAATGTGGATACCCACCGCGATGTATTTATTTCATCCACACCATCCAGATTTCACTGGATGGTGTTGGGCCGTGTTTGGATGGTGGCGGATCATGTTTGGGTGGTGTTGTGGACCCCACCTTGATGTATGTTTCATATCCACACCGTCCACAATGTTTGGACGGTGCCGATTTGCATAGACCATGTTTCGATGTTGTTGATTTGCGTGAGAAGTGTTTAAATGGTGCTGATTTACATAGACCATGTTTGGATGGTGATGATTTACCTGGACAATGTTGAGACAGTGCCGATCATCATTAGTGGGCCATGCGCTCTATGGAACGACAGTGTACAGTGATACACATGTCACCCCTACAACTAGTAAAATGATTTTTGGTGTGGTCCAAGCCCATTTAAGGCCCATTGACACGACCAATCTATGTGGCCCACCTATGATGTATATTTGAGGCCCACCTATGATGTGTAGGGCCCACCTGCCATGTAGTTAAGGCCCATGTGATAGGGCCCACCATTGTAATGTGTTGTTCGCACCGTCCATTCACCTGACCCCCACGTGATGTATGTGTTTTATCTAAGTTGTCCATTGATGGGCCCATTTGGAATGAGCAGGGCCTAACCCATTGTGATGTACTCAAGGCCTGTGGACCAGGCCCATTGTGATGTGTTTGTGGCCTATGAGAAAGGCCCATTGTGATACGTGTTGGGCCCATAACGTGTGACCCATTTGATGCATTTTCGACCCATAAGATGCGGCCCATTGGGATGCCCGGGTATGTGGCCCATTGTAATGTATTTGTGACCCATTTGGCGAGACCCGATGTGGTGTACATGTGGCCTTTGAGTGAGGCTCATAGTAATGTTTATTAGGCCCTTGTGTGAGGCCATGGGCCCACTATATGTTTAGCCCTGTGTGGGCTACTCCTTGGGAGCAAGGTTGGTTAGATGTCCACATTGATGGGCAATGATGGTTAGATGTCCTCATTGTGACCTTCCCTTAGGTCTTGTTAGGTCCATTCTTATCGATTCCGATTGTCACGGCCGATTGCCGATTCTGATCAATGTGACCGATTGTCGACTCTGATTATCGATCGATCCCAATTGTCGTGACCGATTGCCGACTTCGATTGACGTGACCGATTTGTCGATTCTGATTATTGATTTATCCCGATGCTTGTGACTGATTTGCTGATTTTGATTATCGATCGATTCCGATTGTCGTGACCGATTGCTGACTTCGATCGACGTGACCGATTTACCGATTCTTATTATTGATCTATCCCGATGGTTGCGACCGATTTACTGATTCTGATTATCGACCGATCCCAATTGTCGTGGCCGATTGACCAATTATCGATCGAGGCCGATTATAGTGGCCAATTGCCAGTTCTAATTGTTGTGGCCGATTGACCGATTATCGATCGAGGCCGATTATAGTGGCCGATTGCCAGTTCTGATTGTCGTGGCCAATTGACCGATTATCGATCGAGGCCGAATATCGTGGCCGATTGCCAATCTGATCATCGTGATTGATTTGCCGAATCTGACTATCGATCGATTTTGATTGCCTTAACCGATTGCCGATTCCGATTGACGTGATCGATTTACCGAATCTGACTATCGATCGATTTTGATTGCCTTAACTGATTGCCGATTCTGATTGACGTGGCCGATTTACCGAATTTGACTATCGATCGATTTTGACTGCCTTAACCGATTGCCGATTTCGATTGACGTAACCGATTTACCAATTCCGATTATCGATCGATCCCGATTGTTGTGACCGATTTGCCGACTCTAATTATCGATCGATCCCAATTGTCGTGACTGATTTGCCGACTCTAATTATCGATCAATCCCGATTGTTGTGACCGATTTGCCGATTCCGACTATCGATCGGTGCGATTGCCGTGACTGATTTGTTAATTCTGATTCTGATTATCAAGGCCGATCCTGATTTGTCAAGGCTGATTGTCTAGGCCGATTCCGATTGTCGAAGCCAAGTATCGAGGCTGATTCTAATTGTCGAGGCCGCGTATCAAGGCCGATTCCGAGTGTCAATTAGATTGTTGAGGTCGAGGCCGATTGTCGAGACCTATATGATGTATATGCGACTCGTAGTTAGGGCCCACTGTGATGTATTCGTGGCCTATGGGCAAGGCCCATTGCGATATGTATTAGGCCCATGCATGGCCCATTTGATGTATTCGGGACCCATGTGTAGGGTCCACATGTCATGTATTTAAAGCCCATGAGCAGGGCCCACCCGTTGTGTATATATGGCCCTTAAGTAAGGCCCATCGGGTTGTATATTAGGCCTTTGTGTGAGGCTATGGGCCCATTATATGTTTGGCTCTATGTGACCATTCCTTGGGGGCAATGTTGGTTAAATGTCCACATTGTCGAGGCCGATAGTTGATGCCGGTTATTGATACCAATTATGAGTATGTAACAGCATAGCATCATAATACATGCCCATACGCATCATCTGCATGTTTGTTATGAGATGTGATTGACCATTGCATATGTCATAGGGCAGGTTGTTCATAGGGCTCCCTGATAGGCGGAGTTGCCCCATATGAGATCATGACATGCACCGGATTGATGCATGACTGGATTGTTTGACTCATACATCTTGCATTGTGTGTTATGATTACTGTACGCCCTAGCGACATCAGGGTCGTAGCCTCCCCAGGTATTTCGTGGATGGCCAGATGGGACACCGAAAATCTGTTCTACATGGGGTGCTATAGATATCTCTGGGTGAAAGTCTCTAAACACTCTTAGTTCCAGAGGTTGCTCCAACATCTAGACCGAGTGGGTGCACGAGCGCCAATGGCCGATTACCAGGAGGCTGCGCTTTTCACTATGTCGTGGTCAGTTGAATGGGGGTACGGCCTTACCCGCCCGAGAGGAGGGGGCAATGCTAGGCTGAGTTTGACCAGCTCGAGGAATGGGTCCGCTATCGACAAGCCGCGCCCGATATTGGTAGGCGGGTAGTGAGGTCTCTTCCACTTACCTTATTGTGCACGATGGGGCGGCAATCTGGTTTAGAGTGTACTAGACCCCGGTGATATCCCAGATTTTGAGTTATACTGATATGTGGACTTAGATGAGGATTTGTATGCTTGAGTTGCATTTCGTATCGCATGGCCTTGGTATGGCCGATATCATTCATGCCTTTCATCGCATAGCCTTGGTACGGCTAGTGGTATTCATGGACTCGTCAGCATGTTCCGCATTACTCTGATACTTCATAACTGCATTACTACTTTGCGCACACACTTTCACCACCCTCTAAGCTTTCTATAAGCTTATACACGACCGTTGCGTGCAGGTGACGCAAGGACGGAGCAGCGCTGAGGCAGGAGCGCAGAGCAGAGCTTTTTGGAGTTTTTGTCCATTCTCATTGTATTTCCCTTTATGCTCATTGTACTTGTAAAGTTTTTTATCATAGTGGAAATGTGATGGAGTTTTTGGTTGATTGTTTGTGGGTTATGCCTTTGGTTATGCTTATTACGAATTAAACTGATGTTAAAAAATCCTCCTCATAGCATCCCAGGATCGGAACTTGGCGTATGGGCATTAGGAGCCGAGAATGGGGTTCTACGGAGACTGTCGGTGCCGGATTCGGCAATCGAGAATTTTGTGAGCCCGGTTTCCGAGTTTGGGGCGTGACATAGTGTAAGAGAGCATCACGTTATCTCACTGGTAGATCCATGAAGGAACTAAGGCTGAACTCATGCAGCCTCAACTTCAATGAAGAAGATGTCCAAGGACTTCACCATTTGCAAGACAATGCCCTGGTAGTCACTATGATCGTGGCCAACCACAAGGTACATCAAATACTAGTTGAAACTAGTAGCTCACCCACATCCTGTTCGCTACCGTGTTTGACACGATGGGGGTCCGAAGTTTTAGACTGCGACCCGTCCAAAAATCCTTGCTCGACTTCACGGGGGGAAAAGGTAACCTCTAAAGGAAGCATTTTGCTACTTGTAACTGCTGGCGAGGATGCTAATCCAATCACCACCATGGTCGATTTTCTTATGGTAGATAGCCCCCAAGTTTATAATATGATTATGGGCCGACCATCTTTGAATACCATGAGAGTTGTGGTGTCCACTTACCATCTCACAATGAAGTTCCCAACCGAGCATATGGCTAGCCAGGTTAAGGGTGATCAACACGAGGCCTAACAGTGCTACTCAACCGCTCTCTCAGCAAAAGTGCAATAACAATAGGCTGCAAATTACCTCCTAGACCCACAGGGAGAGACTGCCGAAAGAGGGTTACCAATGGATGACATCGTTGTAATACAACTCTCTAAGTTTGACTCATCAAGCACCATTCAAGCCGGATCATTGCTCGTGCCAAGGCTTCAAGTGGAGATAACCGACCAACTGAGACAACATGTTGATTTGCTTAGTCCTACCAAGATATGCTCGGTATAGATCCAGAGGTTATGGTCCATCGACTGAACATGGACCCCGACCACAAACTAGTGAGGCAAAAAAGACAAGCACTTGACCCTGAGAGATACGCGGCCATCGACGAGGAGGTCAGTAAACTCCTTGAGGTCGAGTTCATAGAAGAGATCTACTATCCCAACTAGCTAGCCAACATTGTGTTGGTAAAAAAGACCAGTGGAAAATGGTGGGTATGTGTAGACTACACCGACCTGAACAAGGCATATCCAAAAGATAACTTTTCCCTCCCAAGGATCGACCAATTGATGGATAATATCATCGGGTATGCACTCATTAGCTTCATGGATGCATACTCAGGATATAATCAAATCATTATGCACAAACACGGCAAGCAAAGAACAGCTTTTTTCACTGACAAAGCAATGTACTGTTACCGAGTAATGCCCTTCGGGCTAAAAAATGCCAGACCAACCTACGAGCACCTGTTCAATAAAATGTTCGCCAAGTAGATTGGGAACATAATGGAAGTCTACGTCGATGACATGCTCGCCAAGAGTGCCAAGGCAAGGGACCACGTAGCTGATCTGAAGGAAATGTTTGCAATCCTAAAGAAGTACCGAATGAAGTTGAACACGAACAAGTGCACCTTCAATGTCAGCTCGAGAAAGTTCCTAGGCTTCATGGTCAACTAGAGAGGGATAGAAGCGAACTCCGATAAGATCCAAGCTCTCATAGAGATGAGCTCCCTTATAACGACAAAAGAGATTCAATGCTTAATAGGCAGAGTAGCGGCTCTAAACAGGTTCGTCTCCAGGGCTATGGACAGATGCTTGTCGTTCTTCAAACAGCTTAAGGGAAACACGAAGCTGACCTAGACGGATGAGTGCAAGCAAGCGTTTCAACAACTCAAGGAATATCTGGGGTCCCCTCCACTACTCTCTAAGCCAAAGCCAGAGGAGCCACCATTATTGTACCTAGCGGTGTCGGCCATAACGATCAGCTCGGCCCTAATGCATGAGGTGGAAAACAAACAGCTACCAGTTTATTACATGAGCAAAGCTATGGTCCAAGCCGAGACACAATCCTCAAACATAGAGAAGTTAGTGCTAGCACTGATCATATCATCTCGATTCCTCCAACCATACTTTCAGGCTCATATTATTGTGGTTCTAACTAATCGACCACTCTATCGACCACTCTACCAAGTTTTACAAAAACCAGAAGCATTGGGACAGCTTGCAAAGTGGGAAATCAAGCTCAGTGAGTTTGACATCATATACCGACCAATGGTATCAATCAAATGCCAAGTTGTAGCCGATTTCATTGTCGAATTTACTTACCCTGTTCCTCAACAGCAAACAAAAGACGAGCAAGATGTCAGCCTATAGGAATGGACCCTTCATAAGGACTGGTCATCTAACTCCCAGGTAAGCAGAGCAGGATTGATCCTCGTCTCACCGGACCAATCCAATATATAGTACACCTTAAGATTCAGATTCCCAGCTTCCAACAATGAAGCAAAATACGAAGGACACCTTGTCAAGCTCAAACTAGCTAAAGCAATGAGAGCCCAAGCATTGAAAATCTACAATGACTCCCAGCTCGGAATATCAGGCCAGAGGAGAAAGAATGATCGCATATCTATAAAAGGCACAGGACTTACTCAAAGAATTCGACAAGCACGAGGTCATCTTGGTCCCCAGGTCAGAATATTCCAAAGCAGACACCTTAGCTAAATTAGTCGCGACAGTCAACGAAGACCTCACCAGGACCATGCCGATCAAATTCTTGCCAGAGCCTCACTAAAAGGAGACCCTCTCGATAAACCAATCACCGAGCTGGATGGACTTAATCATACACTATCTGTGACAGGGCGAGTTACCTAAGGACAAGCTAAAGGCCTGTAAAATAAAAAATTAGTCTGCTTGGTACACAATCCTGGGAGACATCATATACAAAAGAGGGTTCTCATTGTCATATCAGAGATATTTATGATCTGATGAAGCCGAATATGTTATAAGGGAAGTCCATGAAGGCATCTGCGGAAACCACTCGAGTGGGAGGGCCCTAGCACACAAAATGATTCAACAAGGATACTACTAGCCTACCATCCATGAAGACGTAAAGCAATACACAAGGAAGCGCAACAAGTGCCAATGCTTCACTGTGGTGCCACGACACCCACCCAAACAAATGACCCCAATGAGTGGTCCCTGGCCCTTCGCACAGTGGGAGTCAACATCATAGGATCGCTGCCGATGGGTAGGGGGACGGACTAAATTTGTCATTGTCACTGTTGACTACTTCACCAAGTGGGCAGAGGTCGAGCCCTTGGTAAAGATTATTGAGTAGAAGACCACCTACTTCATCTGGAAGAATATCATTTGTAGGTTCAATATCCCTCACACTATTGTTACCGACAATAGCAGACAGTTCAACAATGCTTGTTTCCGAAGATTGTACGAAAAGCTCTGCATTTGCAATGCCTTTGCTTCACCTCGACACCCCTAGGCTAACGGACAAGTGGAAGTTGTCAATAAAATCATAAAAATCCACTTCAAAACTAATCTTGAAAACTTCAAAGGAGCCTGGGTTGATGAGCTGCCACATGTCTTATAGGCATACGGAACCACGACCCATACAACGATTGGGAAAACTCCATTCTCCCTAGCCTTTGGTGCGGAAGTGGTGATACTAGTTAAGATCGGGATGGACTGAGCTCTTTGACGTGGAAGAAAATGACGCGCAGCTAACGTTGGATCTAGATCTGATTGAAGAATAAAGGTAAAAGACACAGTTAAGGATTATTGCCTACTAACATAGGGTTACTCAACATTACAACACAAGGGTCAAAGTGTGCAGATTCCAAGCATGGGACTTCGTCCTTCGATAAATTTTCCAGAACACTAGGAAGCCCGGCTTAAGAGCCCTGGGACCAAACTGGAAAAGACCATACAAGGTAGCTAGTATGGTCCACCCAGCAACATACCGACCAAAAGACATGCAGGGCACTATCAATAAAAGCAAACTCGAGGAAAATCCACTACGTGTCGACTGCTTGCCTCAAGGGCAAGCTACCGACTATCGAATGATTGCTACATGTAAAAGATTCCCTTTTATGAATAAAAAGGAATAAGTCTTTTCTATGTTACTAACTTCGTGCTCTCATCAACCCTCCGACCAAAGTTCACATGCTCAACAATTGGGTAACTAAGTTAATCTACTAAGCCAAATATCTTATCTACTAAGTAATCATGCACGACCATTAACAAATAAAAAGAAAACTCAAAGCTGGGCAAAAAGAATTCTTCTCATTTATGAGGGAGGGTGTTACAAAGCTGTCCAAAAAGATATACATTTACAAAAAAGCCTATCCCTAAGGAAGTTCCTTGGCCCCAGGAGCAGCAGCCTTGGAGGTTTCAGCAACATCATATCAAGGCACCTTAAGTCGAGATCAGGGTACTGGTGTTGGACGTCATCTCCTCCAACTCAACCGTATGATCCTCAGATGCCTTGAAGGTCTCCACTACGGCTACTTCCCTCCTAAGACTCACAGCCTTAACTTCAGCCGGCTTGGCCTCCGCCTTGACCACCTGAATTCTCACCTCAACTAGGCGAGACTCCACTTTTGAGGCCCTCACCTCCACCTTAACCACATGGGCCACCAGGTCGGCCTTCTCCCGCTGCTCCACGGCCAGCAACAAGGCGATGGTGGCTTAATCCTCCTTGGAAACCCTTAGGGCCTCACGGAAGACCTCGACCTTAACGTAGGCTGCTGCTTGGACCTCCTTAGCTGCTTCTAGCTCTGTAGCTTTAGCCCAGAGCTCGACCTTAACGGACTCGAGCCTCCTGGTGACTTCTTCCAATCGGCCCCTCAAGTTGGTCAGAAGGAGGCGAGTCGCGAGAACCCCAATGGCACTCTGCGAATAGGAAATGGACAAAAGTTAACAAATGTTTTTTTTTTTAAAGAAGAAGAAGAAGAAAAAGAGTGCTAACGATGTTACCTTTGTAAGTGCAATTGTTATTTGCCCCTTTGGTTGTCAAAGTTTGTGGTGCCAAAAATACAATCTATGTCTTATGTAGCATGTTGTTTTGTATGTTCAAGGCACTGCATCATAATGCTTCAAAGTTAAGAATGAAGATCTACTTTAAGAAGTTCAAGTTTAAGTTATTTGTCTACTTCTGCAAGTTACACAAGAGCTACATCAAAAGGCATGTTCTTGTTCTAGTCTCAAGTACAACTCAAGTCTCAAGTACAGGTCAAGATCAAGTACAACTCAAGACTAAAGTACAAGATGAAGTCCAAGCTTTAAAAGATCTCAAGTTCAAGCTACATCAGAGATCTCAAGCTTCATAATCTTCAAAGGTCAACCATCTTCTTAAGAAATGTAGACTCGATGTCCATACTTCACATTTAAGGTTTGCATGACCTTAGCATGACCTTAGGGTAGGTCATTTTGAATACATAATTTGAACTGAATTATTTTATAAGTGTTTGGTATGTTCTAAGACTAGTCCTGGACTCTGTTCAACTAATCCTAGAACTAGGTCGACCAGTCTAAGAAATTCTATGACTAGTCCTAAGTTGTTGCAAATTTTCAGAATTTTTTTGTTAAGCTTCAACCAGTCCTGGAGTCTGCTAGACTGGTCGTAGGAATAGTGCCGACTTATTCATGACTAGTCCTACAACTACGAGTCGAACTCCAGCAACCATTCCTAGTTCCTCACGACCAGTCGTGGGATGGTCACGATCAGTCGTGGTGGCCTCACGACCAGTCATGGACACCCTAAGACCAGTCGTGGAACAGTTTTATCTAATCGCACTTAAAACTTCAAAATGCAGTTAGACCTAGGACCAGTCATGGTGGCCACACGACTAGTCATAGACGCGATTTCTGCATCTATAAATAGAACACGAATTTCAAAGTTTCATATCCAATTGATGTATAATCAAGGCATCGCTCTGAGAGATAAGTTAGTGTTCATTTTAAGCTACATTGTGTATATTTAATATTCTCTTTTGTTAGCTTTATTTATTTGATTTTGTTTCTGCATTCCTGTAACGACTCGTAAATTTTTGTACAATGGCTCGAGTACCACCTCGACCAGAAATCGCTTAGGATTAAATCCTTTAGAAATTTGACAAAGTTAATTAAGCGCTACACTAGGGTAGCCATGAAATCTGTTTGAATCACTTTAAATACGATTTACAAGACCCAAAACTTGTAGAATCATTGACGCTAGGTTACCCTAAAATCTAGAATCAAACTCATTACCCGACTGCTCTCGGGAACACATTGAAACTCCGTATCAGGTCTGGACCACACATCGGGAGTCCAAATAATACGAGGTTAAGGACTTAGGACAGCCTCGCTGGGCTTGACAACCATCTCAGAAATCAGACCCAGACAGTGTCCCACGACTGTTCGCTTGAGTCCGGATCGAAGGAGTGTGAAAACACGTTTCTTTTACAAAATAAATATCTGGAATAGTGATCTGAGACTTGATACGTGTGGTCAATTTGTGAGCAACCAGACCGTCAGAATCTGACCCAAATACACCCTCGGATCAGGAAAAATTTCATAAACATTTACATGTACTTGGAATTTTGGATCGAGACCCGCTGACCGTTGAACTGAAACTGGTCCGCCACGGGTGATCTGGGAAATTGACTGAGACGAAAACTTAACTCCATATAGATCCAAGGTTGATGAGCTTAAGTCTGACCTTTGGCTCAAGGAGGCCTACCAGAAGTCCTCCGTTGAGCTGAAACAGGTCCGCTTTGGTTATAACCCAAGTATACCTTGACCTTAAGTTTATTTTGGAGACTTTTTAGGCTATATAAGGACCTTAAAACCCTCTCTCTCATAGCCATACGAATTTGAGAGAAACCCTAGAGAGAGAAGAGAGAAAAGAGAGAGAAAGTGGGAGAGTTGTGGGAGATCCTTCCTGCCTTTCTTTCTTGCTACTTAGGTGCTTAACCACCTTATTCTTATCGCTTTTCCGGCGATTTCAGCAACGCTTCTAGGTAAGAAACCCTAACCCTAAATCTGTTTTGGGGTGTGAAGGTTGTAGGTTATGAAATAGCTAACTATTTCATTCTTTAGGCTACCAAACTGCCAAATACGGAAGCTTGGCAAACCTAGCTGATCTGTTGCGATTCTACGGTATAAGGTGAGGACTTTAGGTGTATAGGTTACGATTTTCAACGCTTTCAATGTCAGATAATAATATATTCATGATCTGCATACAATTGTACATGTACAAAGTGCTTTTCGATTTCTGTTTCGATTAAAGATGTAGATTATCGAATTTTACATATTCTAGGTATTCGTAGAAAATACCGTATACGTATAAATTTTGAAAATGTGTTTGACATGATTATTTGTTGTATGAATATACGATATATGGATAAAATACTTATTTGGCAAAAGGATTCACCCAAATACATGTTTTACGTATATACACTCTGTATGTAGAAATACTGTATTGTAGAAAGTACCGTATACATATGTATTTTAGAGATGTGTTTGCCATGATTATTTGTTATATAAATATATTATATATGCGTAAAATACTTGCTTGGCGAAAGGACTCGCCCTAATACATGTTTGCTAACATACACTAAGTATGTTAAAGTAGTGTATGTTAAGTGTTTGTGAAAATGCTTGTGTGAGTAAGTGTTTGGATGTTGATGCCTTAGGAGGGTGTTGAGATGAGATTCTCAACTACCTTAGAGACATGTATGATTTCCTCCATGAGGCTGTTTACTGAAACCGCTTACTTGTGCAATATATGTGGTATTCTTATTTATGTAGTGCTTTATAACATGCTTTATAACATGCTTTATGACATGCTTACTAACATGCTTGAATTACTTTGTTTATCATGCTTTACTCCACATACTATGAATAAGGTTTGATTGAGCTTGGGACTATGTCTATAGTCCAGACAGTCGGTACTAAACTTAATATCGTGGTTGAGTTTCATGTCGCCACGTAAGATGTGTTTGACGAACCCGAGTCGTACGTTAGTTGGCGACAGTGGTTAGGCCACGCGAAGTGCTTATGCACTTCATGTCGTCCAATTGATTGTGCGCTCGAGCTAGTCAGGCTCATCAAGCAACCCGATATGTCTAATATATGTTCACCATGTTTGGTCGCTACTGCTTGAACCTAGGGTACCAAACTTACTAGTGGAATCCCGTTAACCATGGTACCTCGATCCGCTAAGACTCATGAGCCAGGCATGGTGGTATAGGACACTGTGGTCTAGCTGTCGGCCTACGCTGGGGCCACATGCCTCCCCGTAGTGACCAGTGAGCAACCAGACTCGTGAGCCAATTATGGTGGTATGGGAAACTATATTCGTGATGTCGGCCTACATTGATAAGGTGATGGGGGAGTAGTGTAACCTTTGTGCGTAACAGTCCTAACAGCCCTTTGTAGTGACCTCGAGCATACTCTGAAATCGCGGTGAGCCTTAGAGTTTTGCCGCGGTATATAGAGTATGAACTAGGCCTGTTTCTGTATAGTGATGAATCGTTAAAGAGGTGATGGGGGAGTGGTGTAACCTTTGTGCGTAACAGCCCTGACAGCCTTTGCAGTGACCTAGAAAATACACCATCGTCTGAGATTAACTAGGACTGACGACCCTAGAATGGATCATGTTTGGGAATGATACAAGGGAGGTACCTTAGTTTCCCAATCCTGCTATTTGAAATGGACTAATAAAAACTCGGTAATCATGCTCATCATGCATTGCATGTGCCTGGAAGATGTGGAGCACTGAGGGATGAAAGCATGCGGCGAACGTAAGATGGTGTCGCACGAGGGAGGGTGTGGTGAGGGCATCTATCATGACTACATTCATACTTGCATTAATAAGAGTAGTTAGGAGTGTTTGATTTTACTGCTTTATCATTACTGCTTGACTGTATTGATAACATGTTAACCTATGCTTTATTGTTCCACTGAGTTAGCTACTCACTCCCACGTTACGGGACGGTGTTACACACACCAACCAGACTCTATCTCAGGTTTAGATGAGCTGACGACTCAGGAGGCGGAGCCAGACTACGATGAGGACCAGGACGAGTTCTCATACATGCAGTATTCTGGAGACTTCGACTAGACTGTCGGATCAACGAGATTTGCTGGAATTACATCCTTAGATGTATTTTTGACTTTTTGAACATTAAATAGATATATGTATATGAGGACTCAGATGGGTTCATACTCTGGAGAATGAAATGATTTTGTTTCTTTTATCTACATATATATACAGTTCAGTCTTCCGCTTGCCTTTATACAATTGATCTGGAGTATGAATTACTGTTTTGGTATAATCTCACTCATGTTTATTGCTCTAACACAGACAACATTTAATCATCATTATTTATGTTGCATAAGTGATGCGTTGGAACTCAGGTGTTGAGTTATACTCGACCCCCGATTTTCAGAGCGTTACAATTCCAATCTGAATTGATAAGAGGAATTGTTGTATTCCTTGTTCTTGGAATCAAAATCAAATATATCTAGCCCAACTGGTTTAATTTAAAATCAATTAGAACTTAGAACCATATCAAAGTGAGTATTGGACTATTGAACTTCTATATTTGAACTTCTACTCTGATTGGTTCTTCCGGGCTATAACAAAAGGAGAAATCCAAGTATTTTACTTTATTGTAAATTTCCTTCATTTTGGTTTTTGTTTAAGGTTAAGCCAGAAAAATATCAATCTAGTGATTATCTGAGGAGAGCCAGAAAACTCAAAAAGTGGGGTTTTTAAATTGTGTAAGCCCATTTGAAAGACATAATTGTGAAGGTTTTAGGTGAACCTGTGAAACCTATTTTCATAGTGAACACTGATATCTCCTGTGTGAGGATATTAGGAGTGGAGTAGCAACCTGTGTGGCTATTGTTTAATAGTTGGTGTACACACAGGCAAACCACTATAATTCTTTGTCTTATGGTTTGAATGTTTATTTAATTTCTATATCTTTTATCATTCAAAGCTGTGGAATGTATTTGTGGATGTGAATGTTGTAATCTTTTACATTTTAAGCATTGTGGGAATGTTGTAATAACTTAGATTTAATTTTTTTTGTTATTTATTTATTCCACTGTATCAAGTTTGAGTTTTTGATATAAAGACCTTTCTAGGAATCAGGTTGTCCTACCATAAATCTTGGTTTTTGGTGTAAGGTTGTCCTTAAAATAACATTTGTATCAATCACTCAATACTCATACATCCGTGGTTGCCTTACATTTTAGTATCATGAATTGGTTATAGTGTTATCTTTCTTTTATTTGTTTATAAGGCTATCTTATTCATTTTAATTCCACTGTTAAGATTTTAATTTGGCATAGTCCTATTCACCCCCCCCCCCCTAGGACATATAGCTAGGCCATTTCAACCTTCATCTGCATCGACAACATGGAGCTAAGGACGAGATCGAGATGCAAGGAAAGTATCGCATTAACCTCCACCTCGAGCATATGAATATGACACCAGTGAGCCAGCACAATCATGTGTCATAGGATAATCGCATGGACCATCATCCCCGACGTCCCGTCACCAACAACCCCCTCAGGGGTAGTGTTTTGGTGCTTAGAAGTACCTCCAGCACAACCTCCACCTGTTCCTCCTCAACACAGGTGAGAGATGACTCCAAGTCTACTACCTACCTCGAGGACATGCTTAAGGGAGGAGAGCTCTGCGCAGCCACAACTAGTGTAACTTCCTGGAACACCATAAGAGCTGCCTCCATGGCAAATCCTGCTATAACATCTACTGTAATACCCCAAACTTTTCAATACCCGAGTATTGAAAGTTCTCGAGTGTCACCATGAAGTTTAACTTAGTATGTACATGTGTACGATACCAATTTAGCTATCCTAACCTTACATCTATTCTCCAACATGAATCTGATTGTTGAGAATGATCTTCATCTATATATCAAGCCATCCGACCATTGATTTTAAGACAAGATCATCATATGTCCAAGTCTTCTCACTTGTCCATCATAATCAATCGTTCAACTAACCTTCCACCGATAGGTAAAGATATATGACCGTCCACTTTGAGTTTGGACCACTCAATCATAGTAAACTAACTACTTGATATTTAAATCTGCTCGTACACATATCAAATTGAAATTTTGATCCGTTCATCTTGTTCACCACCTATGAATATGCGTAACCCACCATCAAAACTATAATCTGATAAACTTACACATGTGAAACCAGTCACTTGAATCTAACGGTATATATGTTCTGCCTCTTGATCACTCCTGAAACCCAGTTGTGATCATCTGGTTACAAAACTGACTATACACCCATTTACATACATGATCAGAGTACTAACCATCAGGTTTTTCTATTATTAACATGTCATCTGACCATCTATTATGTTAGTTGATATATGTACATTCTCTTAATTAATTTGGTGAATAATTCTTTATTCATAATGATTTAAATATATGTTCTTTTGTAAGAATTACTTAAAAACGTGCCTATAACCATATAGAACCATTAGATTTTTCAAAACTCTCATATCAGCAGTAATTACAAAAATGTCATTAACCTAGACCCTTGAATTCTATATCACATAGTTCTCACGATCCGTTTGAAGTGAAATTTTATACCATGCCTATGTATCATAAATTAACCATACATGTCAAATTTCAATCCTTGGATTATTGTAAAAATGACCAAATTGACAAATCATCCCCTTAACCATTGATTTTGGTGTCCATCGAGTGGAGAAACCTCGTAGGTAGTCATAGTATAATATTTCCATTCATATAAATGACTTAGATTGCCCATAATATGGACTAAGTGTGAAATATGAAAACCCTACTTTGGTAGGTTTTTCCTTAAGCACGAAGTTATCCTTCTGAGGCTTACCAACTCCTTATAAATCTTTAGATCTTCCGATTTAACCACTTCCTGCCATCCATTACAACTCAAATTTGTACAACACTTTGGTCTCATATAACTATGAGGTTATACAAAATTTAGGCTCCAATCTATGATCCTATACCGTTGAAGGTTGAAGTCAATTCATTCCTTTCAGTACAAAAGGTGAAATTTTATATTTAGGATTTTTCCACCATCGATCAACCACCACATTTTGTCTAACCATTTTCCTATCCTGACTACACATTTCCCCCTAAATTGGGCCCTGATCATTAAGTGTGAATTGTTAATTGAGATCAAGTTCGTTTTAGTACCCATAAGGAGAATTTTCAAGATGGGTCAATCTAAATTTTGGATTACCAAGAAAACCATATACCCCGGCTCTATTTGATGACCCTGACACAATAGATGAATTAGATTTAAAGAAAGATCGTCAGAAAAGGAAAAATTGGGGAAACCTAATCCATGTGGGATATGAAACACACCCCTCACACACACATTACTTTTAAAAAGGGGTGTGCGTGCCCTTTTCCACTCACACGCCAATAACCCCAACTTCTAAGGAGGAGAGAGTGAAAGTGAGAAAGAGAAGGAGAAAGAGAGAGAGAAAGAGAAGAGAGAGAGAGAGAGAGAGAGAGAGAGAGAGAGAGAGAGAGAGAGAGAGAGAGAGAAAGAGAAAGAGAGAGAAAGAGAAGGAAAAAAGAAAAAGGAAGAAAGAGAAAGAGAAAGAAGGAGAAAGAGAAAGAGAAGCCTAGACGTCCATCATCCACTTCCTTCTCCAAACATATGGTATCTCCCTATTGCTCAAGCAATGTCATGATTCATGTAGAAGTTTTCCTACATGGATATCTACCTAGGGTTTAAATTGAAGGCTAAGGTAAGGGATTCCTTTAAGTTTACTCTAATTTGAGTTCGTATGATTTATCTTGTTTTACATGTTTCCATATTACTGTGAATTCTTCATGCAATTATTTAGTATACCTATTTATCCTTTTGGGAATTATGATTAAGGTATGATTTTTATTATGCGCGATCTTTATAAATATATGTGGGATGATGGAAACAAGCCTTTCCCTTTGCCAATTTTGAGAACGACGAGTGCTTCCACTCTATATAGAGTTGGCCTTTTGCTTCTCTACCCTTATTCTTGTTGAGTTAGCCTATTTGCTACTCATCTCTTTTATTAAGATAGCTTAATGCTAATTTTCTCATTTATTAAGTTAGCCTTGTGCTACCTCCCTTTGTAACACCCCGAACTTTTCAATACCTAAGTATTGAAAGTTCTCGAGTGCTACCATAAAGTTTAACTTAGTATGTACATGTGTATAATACCAATTTAGCCATCATAACCCTACATCTATTCTCCAACATGAATCTAACCGTTAAGAATGATATGCATCCATAGATCAAGCCACTCGACCATTGATTTTAAGATAAGACCACCCATCATATGGTTTAATATCTGTACATTCCCTTAATTAATTTGGTGAATAGTTCTTTATTTATAATGATTTAGATGTAAGTTCTTTAGGAAGAATTATCTAGAAACGTGCCTATAACCATATAGAACTATTAGATTTCCCAAAACTCTCATTTTAACAACCCGTAATTCAAATTCAAGAGAAAACCCTTATCAGGGCCCACCTGGGATTTTGGAATTGCACCATCCTTGGTCACAGAACCTAGTGGGACCCATAGAATATATTAAATGATATAGATTTCATTAACCATCACCGTGGGCCCCACACATGTGGTGAGTGTACACAGAATGTGTACACTCCCGCGGCTCACCAGAACCAGAAGTCCGTCAAAGTGGCATTGACCAGAAGAAAATTTGTAAAGGGAGAGTTTCTCTCTCCTTCCCTTGTTTCCGTCAGCATCAGACAACCGACCGTTATGGTGAATAGTGGGCCATCACCACCATCATATGGATGATCCAAGCTGTCTATTCTACAGCTAGGTCAGTTTCGAACAAACCCCAATTGATCCACATAAAGACGATATATAATGAGGGCACAAACCTAGTCTTAGATGGACTGAACGTGGAAGAAAAACCTGGAAACGAAAGCCGTTTCAGTTCGCCTCGATGATGGTTTACACTAGCCATTAGATAAAAACCATCCCAGCCATCCGACCTACGCTAGAGGAAGATCCGACCCTAGCCAAGATCACTAAAAAACTTGGGGAGTCCTCCACGATTTTAGAAATAGAAACTACTTCCGCACTCCTGCCCTCTTTCCGTAACAGCAGAGAAACCGAAAGCAATCTGACTTCCACATGTAGGATGACCCACACTTAGAGCATGACTTCAATCCAAGCCGTCCAAATTAAGGAGGATGGAGTTCCGATCACCTCCACGTTGTCTGAAAGAAAGGAAGACAAATGGAAAGATTAGCACTCCCGAGCTTCCACAGAGACAAACCACAAGATGTGGCTATTGTATTCGTGTAAGATCTCTGTCTAATACCGTCATGTCGATCAGAAACATTAAACCGATGGCCCACCTAAGCAAATTACATTCTTCCAGAATGAAGGAAGAAAATCAACAGAAATTGATGACAATGGAAGTATGAACAAGATACTTGCGCAACGTGTTAACGCACAAGTCGTCCAAATGGAGCAAGTTACATAAGAAGATTCTAGGCTCTCTTGAAGAGTATAAAACCCTCGGATGGGGGCAGCATACCACTAAGAAAGAGAAACAAAGAAAGAAAGAAAAGGGAGAAAGAGAGAGGGTTCGTGTGGTGGTGTCGTACCACGTCAAGTCCAACTGAGTTAACTCGGCTGAGACTCACTGAGGTGCTGCCCCATTCTGTCTCAACTCACTGAAGAGTTGGGTAGAGTCTTAGTTGAGCTGGAAAACAAGAGAGAAGGAGAGAGTGATTGTCACGCCCCAAACTCGGAGATCGGATTCACTGGAATCCCGATTGCCGAATCCGGTGCCGACAGCCTCCGTAGTACTCCATTCTCGGCTCCTAGCGTCCATACGCCAGATTCCGATCCTGGGACCCTACAAGGAATTTTTTTTTGTAATGTACATTTAACTCATAATAAGCATAACCACAAGAATACCCAAATCACAAAGGCAACATCATCATCGCATATCCACTAATATAATCATTTAAGTACAATGCTGAAAAGGAAATACATAAATCGAAAAGCAAGCTTTAGGAGACCGCTGCACGCTTCAAGCTCAACACTGCTGCAACCTAACATCACCTGCACGCATCTATCGTGCATAAGCTTATAGAAAGCTTAGAGGGTGGTGTAAGTGTGTGCACAAGGTAAGTGTCAAGTAAGCAATATCAGAGTAATCAGAGTAATCAAAGTAATCAGTGTAATCAGAGTAAGCGGAAATACTGGCAGTCCGTGAGTCATACAATGTCAGGGTATGCAATGTAATTCAGCTATACAAATGAGGAGTTAAAGAAAGCCAAATATCAGATGTTAAGGATACAATGTCATAAATCATACAATATCGAAATAAGTGGAAATATACTGATAAGTCTATGAGTATCATCAGCCGTACCAAGGCTATGTGATGCAAGACATGAGTACTAACGGCTATATCAATGCAGAAACATGGCAACCCAAAATACTAAGTACTGCGGACGCAATGTAATATGCGATGCGAATGAAATGACCATGCTGAGTGAAGTCGGGATGATGGTACGTAGTATCGCAGGCTATGGGGTCCATCACAAGGGACTTCTATCCAAACCAGTCTCATACCTAAATTTGGATAGTCAGACTCAATGTGGTAAACTCCTGATCTCAGGTTAGTCGCGCGCCCAACCGAAATCCTGGCCAAGCGTAGGTACACAATAATTAGTTGGGCACCACCAGCCCGAGTAGATAGTGAATTAAATGAATGCATGAGCATACAACTCCTACTCAATAAGTCCACATATCAGTACGGTTCCTCTCTGGAAAATCACCGGGGTCTATTACACTCCAAACCAGATTGCCGCCCCATCGTGCACAACAAGGTGGGTGGAAGAGACCTCACTATCCGCCTGCCAATATTGGGCCCGGCTCGTCGATAGCAGACCCATTCCTCGAGCTGGTCAAACTCAGCCTAGCATTGCCCCCTCCTCTCGGGCAGGTAAGGCCGCACCCCCTTCCAACCGACCACGACATAGTGGGAGACGCGGCCTAACGGTATGCGGCCCCCATGCGCTCATGCATCCACTCGGTCTAGACGTTGGAGCAACCTCTGGAACCAAGAGGATTTAGGGACTTTCACCCAGGGACATCTATAGCACCCTATGTAGAACAGATTTTCGGTGTCCCATCTGGCCATCCACGATATGCCTATGGAGGCTACGGCCCTGATGTCGCTAGGGCGTACAGTGATCACAGTACACAATGCAAGATGCATGAGTCATGCAATCCAGTCATGCATCAATTCTGCGCATACCGTGCGCTCTTGTGAGATAACCTCTGCCTATCAGGGAGTCTCATAACAATATACTCAATGACATATGTAATAATCAACCACATCTTATAACAAACATACAGATGATGCGTATGGGCATGCATCATGACGCTATCCTGTCACATACTCATAATCGGTATCAATAACCGGCATCAACAACCGGCCTCGACAATGTGGACATTTAACCAACATTGCCCCCAAGGGATGGCCCTCATAGAGCCAAACATATAATGGGCTCGCGACGTCACATAACGCCCTAAAATACAACATAATGGGCCTTACTCAATGCCACATATATAGAATAAGTTGGCCCTGCTCTTGGGCCTAATACATATCACAATGGCCTTGCCCATAGGCCATGAACACATCACAATGGGCCTGCCCACGGGCCTTGAATACATCACAATGGGCCTTGCCCATGGGTCGCAAATACATGACATGTGGGCCCTACACATGGGTCTTGAATACATCAAATGGGCCATGCATCATGGGCCTAATACGTATCATAATGGGCCTCAACTACGAGTCGCATGTATTCACATAGGTCTCGACAATCGGCCTTGGCAATTGAACTTGGCCTCGACAATCGGAGTCGGTCAATAATCGGAATCGGCAAATTGGTCACGTCAATCGAAATTGGCAATCGGCCACGACAATCGGAATCGGAATCGGCAAATCAGTCACGTCGATCAGAATCGGCAATCGGTTATGATAATCGGAATCGATCGATAATCGGAATCGATAAATCGGTCACGTTAATCAGAATCAGTAATCGATCATGATAATCGAAATCGGCAGTCGGTCATGACAATCGGGACCGATCGATAAATCGGTCACGTTAATCAGAATCAGTAATCGGTCATGATAATCGAAATCGATCGATAATCAGAATCGGCAAATCAGTCACAACCATCGGGATAGATCAATAATCAGAATTGGCAAATCGGTCATGTCGATCGAAGTCGGCAATCGATCACGACAATTGGAATCGATCGATAATCAGAATCGGCAAATCTGTCACAATCATCGGGATAGATCAATAATCAGAATCGGTAAATCAGTCACGTCGATCAAAGTCGGAATCAGTCACGACAATCAGAATCGATCGATAATCAGAATCGGCAAATCGGTTACAACCAACGGGACAGATCAATAATTAGAATCGGCAAATCGATCACGTCGATCGAAGTCGGCAATCGGTCACGACAATTGGAATCGATCGATAATCAAAATCGGCAAATCGGTCACAACCATCGGGATAGATCAATAATCAGAATCGGCAAATCGGTCACGTCGATCGAAGTCGGCAATCAGTCATAATAATCAGAATCGATCGATAATCAGAATCGGCAGATCGGTTACAACCATCGGGATAAATCAATAATCAGAATCGGCAAATCGATCATGTCGATCGAAGTCGTTAATCGGTCACGATAATCGGAATCGATCGATAATCAGAATCGGCAAATCGGTTACAACCATCGGGATAGATCAATAATCAAAATCGGCAAATCGATCACGTCGATCGAAGTCGGCAATCGGTCACGACAATTGGAATCGATCGATAATCAGAATCGGCAAATCAGTCACAACCATCGGGATAGATCAATAATCAGAATCGGCAAATCGGTCACGTCGATCGAAGTCGGCAATCGGTCATAACAATCGGAATCGATCGATAATCAGAATCGGCAAATCGATCACAACCATCGGGATAGATCAATAATCAGAATCGAAAAGAATGGGCCTAACAAGGCCTAATGGAAGGTCATAATGTGGACATTCAACCATCATTGTCCATCAATGTGGACATCTAACCAACATTGCTCCTTAGGAGTGGCCCACATAGAGCTAAACGTATCGTGGGCCAATGGCCTCACATAAGGACCTAATACACATCATTGTGGGCCTCACTCATGGGCCGCATATACACCATAATGGGCCTCGACACATGGGCCATAATTACAGAACATCGGGCCTCACTCGTGGGCCGCATATACATCACAATGGACCTTCCTCATGGGCCTCAGATTCAAGCAGGTGGGCCTCATCATATGGGTCTTAAGTACAAGGCAGGTGGGCCCTATCACATGGGCCTTAAATACACATCATGATGGGCCTCATGGATGGGCCACACTAATGGGCCTTAAGTGGGCTCGGACCACACCACAAATTATTTCAATAGTTGTAGGTGTAACATGCGTATCAGCATATACTACTATTCCATGGGACACATGGCCTACTAGCGATGATCAGCACTGTCCAACATTTGTCCAGGCGAATCAGCACTGTCCAAACATTGTCCAGCACAGATGGACGGAGTGAATACAGTATATGCATCAAGGTGGCCCACGTGGTGGACAGCACCTGCATCAGGATGGTCCACCGTCCTTGATGGACGGTGTGAATACAATACATGCAATCAAGGTAGGTCCCACAGAACCTGCTGACGGTGTGGATTAAATCCATACATCACGGTGTGTCCCACAGCAGCACCGTCCAAACGGACGGTGTGGGGACAGAACACATAAATCAAGTTGGACCCCACCGTCCAGCATGTCTGAACGGTCTGGCCAATACACATAGGTCATGTGGGTCCCACGTTTATGGATGGTTTGGATATAATAATACCTCGTGAATGGGCCTACTGGAGTTGCTGACATCCAACATAGCAACCAATGCTCGCTGCTAGTCCACGGATGGACGGACGGCATGGATGAAATCCATACCTCAAGTGGGGTCCATATAGATGGACGGTCAGTATCAAACCCACACACCATGGATGGTGTAGATAAACATATACATCAGGGTGGTGCCATGTGGTGTGGCCCACCAACGTCCAGCAGGTCTGGACGGTCTTGAATATAACGCATTCATCAAGTGCGTCCCACAATCTGGACGGTTTGATTATAACAAATACATCACGGTAGGGCACCACCATCCAGATGATGGGCGATGTGTTGAAACACATATCTCAAGGTGGAGCCACGTGGGTGGCCCACTGGGTGGA
Source organism: Magnolia changhungtana (assembly GCA_030180095.1). NCBI lineage: Eukaryota > Viridiplantae > Streptophyta > Magnoliopsida > Magnoliales > Magnoliaceae > Magnolia > Magnolia changhungtana. The sequence goes on along the minus strand of JASAUF010000384.1, from coordinate 1,171,559 downwards.
GACCAAAGACACCGGTATATCATGTGGGTCCCGGATAGCACATAGGCCGGTGTGCGAACTCCAGCCAATCTGCTTCCATCCCGCACCCATGTAGGGTGGGTCCCACACGTATGGACGGGCCGGACCAACAGATACATCGTGGTGGCCCACTATAGCGCGGCGTGCAACCTATCCAGCACCGTCCAGATCATCTGGACGGTGTGGATGAAACAAAAGCATCAAGTGGGCCCCTCATCCAAGGCATGGACGGTGTGGGAAAATACATATATATTAATATAATATGTCCATCATCCAGCAATGTCCAGCGTCCGGATGGACGGCGTTGATACGAACACATACATCATGTTGGGTCGGCCCCACCGTTTGGACGGTCTAGGTGAAATACTTTCATCCAGGTGAGGTCCCCCGTGGGCCACATAAGGTTATATCTATATAAAATATATAAATATTATTATTATATTATTTCCTTTTTTTTTTGTTTTGTTGCTTGAAGGTCCCCAGCGTCAGGTGGGGGTTTGAATGTCCTTCTAACCGGACGGTCTGGACCACGTCCCTCCAGATATGGCCCCTCATGGATGGATGGCGCATACAACACACCTCAAAGTGGGCCCCGTGTACGGACGTCATGGATAAAAATATATCAAGGTGGGTCCGTGCGGTGGCCCACCAATCAAATTGAGATTTGTGTTTTCCTTCATCCATGCTTGTCTCATCAGACAGGCAGCAAGGTGGGCCTCATGAAGGGACGGCCTGGATTAAGTGGGCCATGCCATCACACAAAAGAGAGAGAGAGAGAGAGAAGGAACACCCACCTTTGATCTCCTTGGACTTCTTCTTTCCTCAACGCATCCCAAAGCTCCAAGGAACGTGATCTAAAGGTGGAGATGAGGCTTTGATGGTGGAGATGGGAGGTAGGAAGGTGGGCCACATAAGCTCTCTCCCATGGAAGTTTGGACGTGGGTTGCTTGGAGAATGAGGGAGAGAGAGATGAGAGAGAGTGGTTGTAAGAGAGAGAGAGATGGGTGAGTGATGGGGTGATGGGCAAAGTGAGTGATGGGTGTACTTTGTGTAAGAGAGTATTGACTTTAGGGGTTGTTAGGGATGGGGTAATATGTATTTGACATGAGGTGTGATTGATGGGATTGATGGGACATGATTTGAAATTTTTCTTGGATTTGTAAAATGCGCGGTGTTTTTCCTCAAACTAAACACTGGCCCACATCTCCTGGCCCGGGTATCGTCTCGGTGCGTAAGACACGGCGTTGGAACCGCGGTGACGGCGCGGTCGCTAGGGTATAAGTCGCAGGTCGAGTCGACTCTGGAATACAGGATACGACTCAGGGTCGCGCGCAACAACCAGTAATAGATCGGGGTCGCCGAAATTTGACCAGAAATACTGCGGAAGCCTATGGAACGGTACGGTCTAGGATACGGGTCTACAATGATAGAGGACGAATAGAAGAGAGAGAGAGAGAGAGAGAGAGAGAGAGAGAGAGAGAGAGAGAAACAAAAGAGATAAGAAAGAAACAAGAAGAGAATGGAAGAAAGAAAGACAGGAAAGAGAGAAAGAAAGAGAAGAAGAAAAGAGAAAAGGAGTGAAGAGCTTCAACCCTGGTTCATCTACAATAAAGAAAGAAAGAAAAATCTGTGTAACTGCCACTTGAAGCCTGGTTCAGATCTTAACTCTTCTTTCTTCCCTTCTCTTTTCAAATCTGATCATCCCTTAACAATAGAATTTCGTGACATCTAACCAAATCAATGTGATGGTTGGATGGGCCTAAACATGATAAGTTAGGACTTATGAACTTAAACAACACGTAGACTGTCTAAAATATAATTTAAGTCGAGCTTCCTCAACCCTAATCTAACATCTAATATTAACCAACTCAAATCAGGTGGATTAGAGTAGAACCAGATCCTAAAATACACCTCCGAGCATCCAACTTGGTAAAAGACGACACCACAAACTAAGGTGAGGGATTCCTTTAAGCTTGCATTAATTTAAGTTGATATGAATTATCTTGCCTTTTACATGCTTTGATGATGTTTTGATTCTTTCCCTGCAGTTGTTAATTTACTACCAACAATTATTTATCTTTAGAAATTATGGTATGATGTTAATTACGAGTGATTTGTATTATTTTATGAGGGTGATGGATACAAACCTTGCCCTTGCCTTTACCCATTTTTGTTGAGTTAGCCCTTGCTACTCTCCTCTTCGTTGAGTTAGCCATTGCTACTCTCCCATTTGTTGAGTTAGCCATTGCTACTTTCCTCTTTGTTGTGGTGGCCATTGCCACTCTCCTCTCCAATGAGTTAGTCATTTCTCCTCTTTATTTTGTTAGCCTTGTGCTACCTACCTTTACAGCTTGGGCATGTGTCTTGGAATTCTAAAATTTTCATGATTCAATTTATTTCTTTATCAATGCAAGTGATATGTTAGAGGTATCACAACTAGTTATTCAAATATTTATCGTGGACGTAATGCGTTACGGGTAACGGCCCTCTTGGTCAGCACGTAATTCCGTGGGTTAGTTGGCGTGATGCACAATCGATGTAAGCAAATCACCATGGTGTTACATCACTTCTCAGGATTGGATGTCGCAAATAGTCACTCCATAAACACATTGTGTTACGTAAATCCCTCAATCGCGTTGTTGGACATGCCGGTGAATCTCTATAGCTATGGGATGCGAGGCTAGTAAGGTTTTCTATGAATTGTATTCTGCATTGGGATGATCACTACATATGATGAATCGCACGCACTTTGATAGGCATGTATTCATATATATTGGTTGCACATGCTGATAACTCTCGTAGTGGTGGAGTACAAACGTATTAGAACCCTTACATTACTTTTATGAATCTCTTGAATTATTGCTAATTTTAAAAGATAGTCATCACTATGAATAGACCGTTGACCCTCTCCAACCATACAGATAATGCAAGTGATGTACAGATTGAAGACCCAGAGAACTATCTCCCTTTGGAAGATTATACTAAATGAATAAGAAGATAGTTTTATGATTTAGTTTTATATTTCCGCTGTAAACTTGATAATGTAATGAGCTCCCATTGAGAGGACATTTGATAATTTGTTAAATTCTTTTACTCAAATGAAATAACAAATACAGTTAATTTTAATCTCGTGAATGGTTACCTTCATGAATGTAACTGGATGTGATCTAAATGAATATATACATATATATATATATATATGCTACGATTTTTAAAGCATTCAATTTATACATTATTAACACCCGGAATTCTTGGGCATGAGTATGTACTCGGGTTGCGAAAATTCGGGATGTTACACCCTTTATGGCTAGGGCATGTGTCTTGGAATTCCAAAACTCTTATGTTTTAATTTATTTCCTTTCATGCAAGTGATATGTTAGACGTATCACAACTAGTGATTCAAATATTTATCGTGGATGTAATACACTCTGGGTAGTGCCTCTATTGGTCGACGCATAATTCTATGGATTTGGGTAGTTGTGCACAAATCGATGTAAGTAATCCGCAATGCATGTTACATCACTTCCAAGATTGGATGTCGCAAATAGTCGCTCCATGAACAAATCGTGTCACATAATGTAAGACCCATATCCTAGCCTGTACTATTCCGTAGACTTTCGCGGTCCTCCCGGTCAAATTCCGGAGACCCACGATCTGTTATCGGCATTTGCGTGTGACCTTAAGTCATATCTCGTATTCTAAAGTTGGCTCGACCCGAGACTTGTACCAGTGCGACCACACCGTCGCCGCGGTTTCGATGCCGCATCTCGTTCGTCGAGGCGATACCCAGGCTAGGAGATGTGAGCCTGCGTTTAGTTCGAGGAAAACACTGCGCGTTGTAATTCCAAGAGAATCTCTACCACCCATCAAATCAATCAATCAAATCAAATCAATCAACTACAAAGCAACCCAACCCACCTCTCTCTTACATCACCTTACCTAAAGTTAACTCACCCTTACATGTCAAGTACACCTATCCATCACTCACCATCACTTCTCTCCCATCATCTCTCCCTCTCTCTCTCATTTTTTCCCAAGCAAAGAATCGTCCATGGCATTCCATGGAAGAGAAAATAGTGTGGCCCACCTTCCTACCATCCAATCCCACCCTCCATGATAGATCTCAACCGTTGAAGTCCATCCATTGGAGCTTTAGAGGCTATAGGCGGAAGAAGAAGATGGGTTCTCTCTCTCCCCCTCTCTCTCTCTCCCTTTCCTTCCTTTGAGTATTTGGTGACCCACATGATGATTGTATGTGGTGTCCCAACCGTCTATCAAGTGGACCCATGGCCGACCAAATCACGTGGGCCCTACCCCTTTGATGTTGGGAAAAACACAAATATCTGATTGACCCAGGCCAAGTGGGTCATGTCCAGGTGTGGGACCCACCAAACGTCATCCCCAAGCGTGGGACCCACTTTGATAAACAAGTTCACGTCCACCGTCCCTGACGCCGGACGTTGTGGTGATAGGAGCTGTCAGTGGGTGTACTAACAAGCAAAAAAAATATATATTTATATATTAAGCTTTGTTTCTTATGGAGAGGACTGCTCACGTAGGCCCCATGTGGATGTATGTATTCAATCCGTGCCATCCATCACATTCCCTAGATCATTTCAAGCATTGAGCCAAAATTTGAAGTCAATCTGAATCTTTAGTAGGCCACACTAGTGAAAATAGCAAATTTACTGTCAAAAACTATTACGGATTGCTGTGATGTTTCTATGCCTCAAATATATTAAATATTGAACTCGTTGGGTATGTCACGAGCCTGGGAATTGAACCGACGGACTAGATCGTCCGGATGTGGACCCCACCTATGAAAAACTACCGATTTAAAAAACAAAAAAGGGAGGTTGACACTGCCTGCTACAGTGTCTAGAGGACGCTGACGGTAGCAGCGTCCTGCTTTTTGCAGAAAACGGGCAGGGAGAATGGCCCCACCTCAGGTCCCCACCGTGATGCATGTGGAGCATCCACACCGTCCATAGGACCTTAGGGCAATGGGCCACCCTCCAAATTTCATCCGTATACGTGGCTCAGGTAGCCCACATCATAGGAAACAATGGTGATTGAATGGCTGCCATTGAAACTCATTTTTGGGTTTACAGAAGTTTTAAATTAATATGAAATTTGTTTTTTTCCCCTTCAAATCAGGTACGTGTGACCTTATGAACGGTTTGGATGGACAGTAAACATTAGGGTGGGCCCCACATGGGACCCACAGTGATGCATGTGTTTTACTCCCACCATCCAGGCGGACGGTGGAGCCCACCCAGACGTATGTGTTTTGTAATGCCGTCCAACAGCAGCTGGACGGGTAGTGGATCCCACCATTGATTATGTGTTTAATCCGCATCGTCCACTGTTTGGACAGTGGGTCCCACCGTGATGTAGGTGTTCTATCCACTCCAACCAGCCACTGATCAGGTGGCCACACAGCAGGAAATAGTGTTGATAAAACGTCCACCGTTGGAACCCTTTTGGGTTGATAGAAGTTTTGGATCAATATTAATTTTTTTTTTTCCTTCCATCCAGGTCAGCGTGACCTTATGAGCAGGTTGGACGGCAGGTAACATTATGGTGGGCCCCACGTGGGACCCTAAGATGTATGTGTTCTATCCACACCGTCCACAGTAGTGGACAGTGGAACCCACTATGATATATGTGTTATAGTCGCACCGTCCACAGCAGTGGACGGTGGGAACCACCATTGATTTATGTGTTTTATCCGCACTGTCCATATCACTGGATGGTGGGACCAACCATGATGCATGTGTTGCATCCAATCCGTCCTTCCACTTTGAAAGCTCATTTCAGGGCATGAGCTAAAGAATGAGTCAGATCCATAGTTCATATGGACCCCACCCATGATGCATGTGTTGCATTCAAACCGTCCAACCATTTGGTCAGCTTGTCTCATAGGCTTGAGACTAAAAATAAGACAGATCTATAGTTTAAGTGGACCCCACCTTGATGTGCATGAGGCCGTTGTTGAGGCCCACCTTGATATAACGTAAGGCCCATGTGATTAGGCCCATCTTGATTCATTTGTGGCCATCTGTTGAGGCCCACCTTGGTGTGTATGAGGGCCTGTTATTGAGGCCCACTATCATGTGTATGAGGCCCGTTGTTGAGGCCACCTTGACATATATGAGGACCATGTGATTAGGCCCATTTTTTATGTATTCTGGGGCCCATGGGTTGAGGCCCATTGTGATGTATTAGGGCCCATGGGTTGAGAGCCAATGTAATGTATAAAGGCCCGTGGGTTGAGACCCACTGTGATGTGTATAGGACCCATGGGTTGAGGCCCATTGTGATGTATTTGGAGCCCATGGGTTGAGGCCTATTGTAATGTGATCCCACGGTGGCTTATGTGCTGACCTTTATGGCGGACTACGCCTTAGGAGCAATGATGGTTTGACGTCCACGTTGTAAGTATAATGTTGGTTAAATGTCCGCATTGTGACTCTTCCGAGGGTCCAATGATAGGTTCATACTTATAGTGTGTAGACCGCCTAGGCCCATCTTCGTTAAGAACAGAGCCCATCACCACAACACATGTTTAGTAGAGGTCCATAATTCATAATCATACGCATCATATGTATGTCTGATGTGAGAAGTGACTGATCATAGCATACGCTATTGGGCAGACTATTCCTGGGACCCACCTTAATGATGTGTTGTATATCCACTTCGTCCATGGCAGGTGAGACCCACCTTGACGTATATGCTCTATATTCGACTGTCCATCTGGACGAGTGGCGTAAGGCCACCATGATGTATTGTTATATCCAACTATCCTTCTGCTTGAGGACATGGACCCCACTTGAATGTATGTGGTTCTCTAACCGTCCATCTGTCTAGGGTAGTGTGGGAACCCGCCATGATGTATATATTCACCACGCCACCCATCGGCATGGGGGGCACACAATGATGAATATGTTACAACCACACTGTCCATTTGTTTTGCTAAACCATGGACTGCCCCATTTGGCCCACTCAAAGTATATGGGGCCCACCTGTTTAGTATTTGAGGCCCATGAGTTGTGGCCTATTATGATGTATTCGAGGCCCATGAATTATGGCCCATTGTGACACATTCGAGGCCCAGGTGGTGTGGCCCATTATGATGTATTCAAGACCCATGGGACATGGCACATTGTGATATAATTAAGGCCCATAGGATGTGACCCCTCATGATGTATATTAGACCAGTGTTAGAGGCTCATTGTCATGTATTCGTGGCCTAAGGGCAAGGCCCATTGTGATATGTATTAGACCCATGATGTGTGGCCCACTTGATGTATTTTGAGGCCCAGGTACGTGGCCCATTTGATGTATATGAGACCCATTAATGCGATCCACTTGATGTATATTGAGGCCCACGAGTCGTAGCCCATTATGATGTATTTGAGGATCTATGGGTCGTGGCCCATGGTAATGTATATTAAGCCCGTGTATTCGACCACTATGATGTATATTAGACCGTATGATGAGGCCCATTATGATATATTTGAGGCCCATGGGATTCAGCCAATTGAGATTGTATGTGACCATTTAATGCGGCTCATTGGATTTATATGAGGCCCATATGATGAGGCCCATTGAGATGTATTTCTGGCCCGTGTGATGCGGCCCACTTGATGTATGTGGCCCTTGTGTGAGGCCATGGGCCCATGATATGTTTGGCTCTATGTGGGCTATTCCTTGGGGCAATGTTGGTTAAATGTCCACATTGTTGAGGTCGATTGTCGATGCCAGTTATTGATTCCGTTTATGAGTATGTGACAACATAGCATCATGATACACGCCCATACGCATCATCTGCATGTTTGTTATGAGGTATGATTGACCATTGCACATGCCATAGTGTCGGTTGTTATGAGACTCCCTGATAGGTGGAGATTGTCTCACATGAGCGCACGGTATGCACAGGATTGATACATGATTGTATTGTATGACTCATGCATCTTACATTGTGTGTTGTGATTATTGTACACCCTAGTGACATCAGGGTCGTAGCCTCCACAGGCATATCGTGGATGGCTAGGTGGGACACTGAAAATATTTGGTTCTAGCATACGGGTGCCATAGATGTCCCTGGGTGAAAATCTCTAAACCTCCGTGGCCAGGAGATGCCCCAACGTCAAGACCGAGTGGATATATATGAGCATATGAGGGTCGTATACCAGTAGACCGCGTCTCCCACTGTATCATAGTCGGCTGGGAGGGGGTGTGACCTTACCCGCCTGAGTCATGAGGGGGTAATGTCTAGGTTGAGTTTGACCAGCTTGAGGAATGGGTCCGCTATCGACGAGCCGGGCCCGATATTGGCAAGCGGATAGTGAGGTCTCTTCCACTTACCCAGTTGTGTGCTCGGATAGGGGCGACAAGCTGGCGTAGAGTGTAATAGACCCCGGTGATGATCCTAAAAATGAACTGTACTGATATGTGGGTTTAGAGAGCAGGAGTTGCATATTCATTCATTCATTCACTATCCACTCGGGCTGGTGGTGTGTAAATATTTGTTATTATGCCTTCGCAATGGCTAGGATTTCGGTTAGGGCGCATGACTAACCTGAGATCAGGAGTTTACCACATTGAGTCTGACTATCCAAATTTAGGTATGGGACTGGTTTGGATAGAAGTCCCTTGTACTGGACCCCATAGCCTGCGATACTACGTACTATCATCCCGACTTCACACTCTAGCATAGTCATTCCATTCGCACTGCATATTGTATGACATTCGCGACATACGACATTTTGGGTTATTGTGTTTTTGCATTTATATGGTTTAGGTACGGCTGACGTTATTGTGTTACTCATCAAGAATGTATATTGTATTGCATCCTCTGCATCTGATATTTGGCTATCTATGATTCCTTATTTGCATAGTTGATTTGTCTTACGTATTCTAATATTGTATGACTCATGGACTTGTCAGTATTTCCGCTTACTCTGTTATCGTATGATTTATGATCTTATCAGTATTTCTGTTTACTCTGATAATTCCTGATCTTGCCAGTATTTTTGCATATTCTGATATTGCACGATTTATGGATTACCAGTATTTCCGTTATTATATGATTATGGCATTGTATTGAATACTTGTCACTTACCTTGTGTACACACTTACACCACCCTCTAAGCTTTCTATAAGCTTATGCACAATAGATGCGTGCAAGTGATGTTAGGTTGCAACAGTGTTGAGCTTGGAGCGTACAGCGGTCTTCTGGAGCTTGATTTTATTTATGTATTTCCTTCCAACATTATACTCAACTGGTTATATTAATGGATATGTGATGTTGATGTTGTCTTTGTGAATTGGGTAATCTTGTGGTTATGCTTATTGTGAGTTAAATGTACACAAAAGAAAAAATCCTCCTTATAGGATCCCAGGATCGAAATCTGGTGTATGGACGCTAGGAGCCGAGAATGGGGCACTACGGAGGCTGTCGGCACCGGATTCGGTGATCAGGATTCTTGTGAATTCGATTTTCGGATTTGGGGCATGACACATAATTCATCTAAATCATGTCTTGTGCCGCCTCAAGGTGTTCACGTAAATCCACAATAACGTTAGATGCGCCGGCGAATCTCCATAGTTATGGAATGCGGGGTGAGTCGGATTTTCTATGAATTATATTTCACATTGTGATGATCACTACGTATAATGATCTGCATACACTTTGCTAGGCATGCATTCATATATATATATATATATATATATATATATATGTTGGTTGCACATACTGATACCACTTGCAGTGGTGGAGTACGAGACGTAACCCTTACATTACTCTTATGAATCTCTTGAATTATTGTTAATCTTAAAGAATAACCATCACTATGACCCTCTCCAACCGTACATATGATGTAGGTAATGTACAGATTGAAGACCTAGAGGATCATCTCCCTATGAAAGATTATACTGAATGAATAAGAAGATTATGATTTAGTTTTATATTTCCGCTGCAAACTCGATAATGAAATAAGCTCCCATTGAAAAGCCATTTGATAATTTTTTGAATTCTTTTATTTGAATGGAATAATAAATACAGTCGATTTTATTCTCATGAATGGTTACCTTCGTGAATGTAACTGGATGTGATTTATCTTTTTAAAAATATGTGATTTTGAAGCATCCAATTTTTACTTTATTAACACCCGGAATTCTCGGGCACGAGTATGTACTCGGGCCACGAAAACTTGAGATGTTACAGTTGATATTAGAGCATGAGAATGAAATTAACTGGGCCTGAGGGAATGGACCATCATAAGCTTTATGCGACTAGGATAGATCACTAATTGGATAGATATACTAAATTGAATTCCTAAAGGAACTAGGAAGTTGAGGAATTAGAAACCCATATTTAGGTTCCTCATTAGAAATATTAAGTTAGACATGAAATTTAGAGACTATGAATCTAGGTACCTTTGGAATAAACTTCCAAACTCCCAAATAAATTTATTGTGGACTAAGACTCATCCTTAAACGTATTTCCAAGTAAATAAAACAAGTTTTTCAAACCAGGATTGGATATTTTTCAATTTTTCTAAAAAAAATAAAATAAAATAAAAAATAAAAAATTATCCTTTTGGTGAAAACTAACACATTAGGAAACTTCCGTTGGTCTCGGTAGGTAGACTTATTAGAAAATTTTAAAACTTTTCTGGCATCTAAAATAGGTCTCCATAAACTTCCTTCTAAAATTTTAGCTTTATTGGATCTACAAAAAATTCTAGAAAAATTCAATAGTGTCAAAATTTGGTGAAAGATGTTGCTGGACAGCAAGTCTTTTTGCAACTTACAGGGATTAAAGACTCACCAAACTATAGAATCTTACTTCAAAATTTTTTTGGAGTCTTTGGAATAAGTCAGGGACTTAGGTTTAAAATTAAAGATAATTTAGATATATGATTTAGAAATTAAAATTCTGGGAGTGATAGGATGTCAATATAAAATGATTTTGGGCATTTACAGTAATTCATATAAACGATAATACTAAACCTTATGTTCAACATGGGATAAACCATTGGGGCTTATCCTTTATGAAACCTCGGGTACTTTTATGGTGAAAAAAAAGTACATGATATTTCTCAAGGATTTAGAATGATTAAGACAACAAATTTACAGAATCATATTCAAGCAAGTTATAAGCGGGTTGATCCGAGTACCAAATTTTGAGCACTTACCAATGAACTCAATGTCCTGATCAAGCAAAAGTTTGAGACTCACCTGAAATGAATGATACCAAAGAACTCACCACCCTAGCCAGGCAAGAGTTCAGTGTATCAGTATTATCCATATTATAACCGTTTTTCTGTGTTACACCAAAACACTAAGAATAAAAAAAAAAAATTCCTCTAGAAGTGGGGGAAAAAAATAATATGTAAATTGCTATAAAAATTAATACTTAATTAGATAAAATAAATATATGCATATAAATCTAGAAGTCGAGATTTTTATTTAAGCGGGGTAGATTGTAGTGTCCCCATTTTATGTATCCAATTATACACGCACCTAGACATATATATCTATCTTACGAGGAATACATTGAAAACTTAATCATAATGAATTAGTGAGAGTGTAAGTGCTATGGTTATTTTCTCCTTTGATTGTCAAATTTTGTTGTGGCAAAACCACAGTCTGTGTCTTGTGTAGCACATTAATATATATGTTCAAGGCAATGCATCACATGTACAAGGACAATGCTTCCAGTCAAGTACAATGATCTACTTCAAGAAATGTAAGATCAAGTACATTGTTCTCTTATGTAAGCTTCAGAGTTTTTAAAACTACGTTGAAAGACGAGATCTTATTCAAGACTCAAGGTGTAGTACAACTCAAGAACTACAAATTCAAGGTTCCAAAGATCTCAAGTTCAAGATTCATCATGTGTCGAGACCTCAAGCTTCATGAACTTTAAAGATCACTAATCATCTGAAGAAAAGAAGGTTCAATGTTTATACTTCATGTCTCAGGTATGAAAGACCTTAAATTGACCTTAGGGTAGGTCATTTTGAATACATAATTCAAATTAAATTACTTTATAGATGTTTGGTCTGTTCTTCGACTAGTCCTAGACTCTGTCCGACTAGTCCTAACACGAGCTCGACCAGTCAAAGAAATTCCACGACCAGTCCTAAGTTGTTACAAATTTTTTGAATTCTTTGGTTGAGCTACGACCAGTCTGAGAGTCTACTCGACCGGTCGTGTGAACAGTGCCAACTCATTCACGACCAGTCCAGCAACTACCACTCAAACTCCAACAACCATTCCTTGTTCCTCACGACCAGTCATGGACAGGTCACGACCAGTCGTGGAGGTCCCTCGACCGGTCATGCAAGGCCTACGACCAGTCATGGAACAGTTTTATCCAATCATAGTTAAAATTTCAAAATGCAGTTCGTCCTATGACTAGTCGTAGACGTGATTTCTGCAACTATAAATAGAGCACGATTTTCAGAGTTTGATAATTCAATTCAAGTAAAATCAAGGATCACTCTGAGAGATAAGTTTGTAATTTTTTTAAGCTAGATTGTGCATATTTAATATTCTCTTTTGTTAGCTTTTTATATTTGATTTTGTTTCTGCATTCCAATCTGATTTGAAAGAGGAATTATGATATTCCACTTCTTGGAATCAAAATCAAATAGAGCTAGCCCAACTTGATTTAATTTAAAATCAATTAGAACCTAGAACCATTTCAAAGTGAGTATTGGACATTGAACTTCTATTCGAACTACTACTCCAATTTGGTTCTTCCGAGCGGCAACAAAAAGAGAAATCTAAGTATTTTACATTTGTGTAAATCTTCTATGTTTTTGGTTTCTTTGATATTAAGCCAAAAAAATCTCTAATTGTTAGTTATCTGAGGAGATCCAGAAAATTCAAAGTGGGGTTTTTTGAATTGTGTAAGCCCATTAGAAAGACACAATTGTGAGGGTTTTAGGTGAACCTGGAAAAACCCATTTTCATAGTGAACGCTAATATCCCCTATGTGAGGATATTAGGAGTGAAGTAGCAAGTTGTGTGGCTATTGTTTAACAGTTGGTGAACACACAGGCGAACCACTATAATTCTTTGTTTTGTGATTTGAATGTTTGTTTATTTTTCTATATCTTTTATCATTCAAAGTTGTGGGATGTATATGTGGATGTGAATATTGTAATATTTACATTTCTAGCATTGTGGGGAATGTTGTAATAGTTTAGACTTCCATTCTTGCTTTTTTACTTTTTATTCCTCTTCAATTTGATATATTGATACTTAAACCGTTCTAGTAAGGTTGTCCTGCCATAAACCCTTAATTTTTATGGTGCAAGGTTGTCCTTAGAACAACATTTGTATCAACCTCTCAAAACTAGAATTTTGAGGTTGCTTTACATTTTTGTACTGTAATTTGTTTAAAGTTCTATCTTTCTTTTATTCATTTAAATTCCGCTGTTAAAAGTTTTAATTTGGCATAGTCCTATTCACACACCCCCCCCCCCTCAAGACATATAGCTTGGCCTTTTCAAGTGGTATTGAAGCCTAATAACTCATTTTTATTTATTCTATTTGGATTTATTTCTTGAGCTAATCGATCTAAACTATTTATAAGATGTCAAATTTTGATAGCCTTTTAGTCACTAGACCTCCACCATTTGATGGCTCCAATTATGAATATTGGAAAGTCAGGATGAGAATTTTCTTAAAATCCATGGATGAGATCCTGTGGCAAGCCACAATGACTGAATGGACCCCTCCTACCACTGAAGAAACTGGTATCGATGGATCAAAATCAATGAGAGTAACATCTTATTTTTCTTGGACCACACTTCAGAAAAGTGAGAGTAGTACAAATGCAAAAGCACTAAATGCAATTACTTGCGCACTATCACCGGATGAATTTAAAAGAATTATATCCTGTGATTCTACAAAGTAAGCCTGGGATATTTTAGAAACGACACACAAGGGAACATCAATTGTCAAGAAATCTAAAGTCCAAATCCTTATGACCAAATTTGAGGAAATACATATGGAAGAAAGTGAAATGTTTATGGACTTCTATACTAGATTAAATGAAATTGTGAACTCTATGTGAGGTCTTGGTGACAAAATCCTAGAAAGTAAAGTATGCGCAAAGATACTACGCTCACTTCCTGAACGGTTCAATTTTATGGTAATTACGATCCAGGAACTTCGTGATACAGACAATATGAGGGTAGAAGAACTAGTTGGCTCTCTATAAACCTATGAGTTAAACTTTAAAGCTCATAAAGGTAAATCTATCACCCTTAAATCTTCTAAAAATGTTTTTCAAGAAAATAATAGCAATTCTGATTTAGAAAACTCAGAAGATGATATGGCTCTTCTAGCGAAAAAGTTTTACAAAATTTTCAAAAGTAAAAAGAGGGTTTATTTTCAAAAATCTAATGATAAGAAAAGATCTAAATCTAAAACTTGAAAATCATTAAAAGACAGTCAATGTTACAACTGTTAAAATATGGGCATTTAGCAAATAACTGTCTTAGAAAGGACAAACCCAAAAAGAAGAGTATGTTGGCTACTTGGGATGACTCTTCCGGTTCTGAATCTTCTTCTGAATCAGAAGATTTTGAAACCAAGTCGGGCAATGAAGTCAAAGCCCTTATAACTCTAGCCAAGTTCACTTTTTTAGATAACGATGATTTAACTAGTAAAGAAAATCTGAACAATGATCATGAAAATGAAGATCTTTAAGATGCTTATAATGCCCTTTACAAGAAGAGTTGTAAAATTGCTGTCAAACTTAAACTTCAGAAAGAAAAATTTTCAAAGCTTAAAGAAAATTTTTATTCTCTTATTTTAGAAAAATCTCACATTTTAGATTGTTTTAAAAAATCAAAATGCGATTTAGAATTCAAAACCACTCTTATTGAAAATCTAAAATCTGAAAATGAAAAACTTAAACTTGAAGTCTCTTAACTTTTGAGTTTAAAGGACACATGGAGGTATGCCCAAGGTGATCCAAAGTTAGAAAAACTTTTATCTGAATCAAGAAAATGTGGCGACCGATCCGGTTTGGGCTATAATAGAAATATTCCTCCTAAACAGAAAAATACTCCTCTTAAGTTTGTAAAAGGAGAGTCCTCAAACTCAAAAGAGAAAAGTTCTAATCAAAAGTTTTCTAAAAATACCAAAACGTTTCAATCTTTTCAACCTAAAAGTAACTGTATCAACTATAAAAATCAGAATCGAAATCCTTTAGCTGAGAAAATAGTTGATTTACTTAAGGAGCTCTTAAAATCTAACTCAGTGGCT
Organism: Magnolia changhungtana; assembly: GCA_030180095.1. Lineage (NCBI taxonomy): Eukaryota > Viridiplantae > Streptophyta > Magnoliopsida > Magnoliales > Magnoliaceae > Magnolia > Magnolia changhungtana. Next base: position 1,156,244 of record JASAUF010000384.1, on the reverse strand, counting down.
CATTCTTACAACAACTACAAACATAAGAAGACCAACTATACTCTTAAACCCAAAACAGTTATGAAATGGGTCCCTAAGGTTACTTGCTTGGTTGCCCACACGACTTTCAAAGCTACAAGTCATTCAAAGTGGTACTTAGACAGTGGATGCTCAAAGCATATGATTGGTGATAAAGGTCTATTCACTGATCTTAAAGACATGGCTAATGGTTCAGTCACATTTGGTGATGGTAGCAACTGCAGGATTATTGGCCAAGGTATGGTTCAACTTTCTAACCTCTCATTATTTGATAATGTTTTATATGTAGAAGGTTTAAAACATAACTTGTTAAGCATTTCTCAAATATGCGATAAAAACCACAGCATAAAATTTTCTAACCTTGGGTGTAAAATTTTAAACAAAAAGGGTTCTGTAATATTAACTGGTCGTAGAACTTCTAAAAACTACAATATTGTTAGTGATTCTAGCTCATCTAATCAATTGTGTTACATAGTCCATACCGATGAGACTGAGTTATGGTATAAACGCCTTGAAGATGTACACTATTGCAATCTATATAGATTGAGTAAAAGAGAACTGATAAGAGGTCTACCTAAATTACAGAAAGTAGACAAAATATGTGGCGAATGCCAGATTGGCAAGCAAACTAGGAGTACTCACAAAAAGGTGAACTCCATTGCCACATTAAAACCACTCGAGCTTCTCCATATGGATCTTGTAGGACCAACCAGGACAGAGAGTTGAGGTGGCAAAAAATAAATACTGGTAATTGTAGATGACCATACCAGATTCACCTGGGTAGCTTTCTTAAGGGATAAATCAGAAACCCTTGATGAAGTAAAAGTAGTTCTCAAACGAATCCAAACGGAAAAAGGTTCTCAAGTCTGTAAGATCCATAGTGATCATGGATCAGAATTTGAGAATAGCAGTTTTGAGAAATTCTGTTGTGATCAGGGAATATCACGTGAATTCTCTGCACCCAAAACTCCACAACAAAATGGAATTGTTGAAAGAAAAAATAGAGTGCTTCAAGAAATGGCAAATGTAATGTTGAATAGTATGAAGCCCCCTAAAAATCTTTGGGCTAAAGCCATAAATACTGCATGTTATATAATCAACCGGGTTTATACAAGTAAAACTTATAATAAAAAGGCTTATGAAATATGGTTTGATAAGAAGCCTACTGTCAAATACTTTCGAGTTTTTGGTAGCAAGTGTTATATTTTACGTGATCGTGAAAATCTGGGTAAGTTTGACACTAAAAGTGATGAAGGGATCTTTTTAGGGTATTCTTTGAACAGTCAAGCATATCGAGTACTGAATAAGAGGATCGGTGTTATTCAAGAGTCCATTAATGTGGTCATTGACGATCACTTAAATACTCCTTCCTCAAGTTCAGATAATGATGAAGTTCTTTTAGTTGACATACCAGATACTTCATCAAATCAAACTAACTCTGAACTAAGGACTGTTAAAGATCATCCAACCACTCAAATTCTTGGAAACCCTCTCACTGGTGTGCGCACTCATACACAACTAGAAGATATATGTAATTATGTGTGCTTTACATCCCAGATAGATCCAGCTAACGAAAAAGAAGCTCTTACTGACGAAAACTGGATAGTTGTTATGCAAGAAGAGCTTAATCAATTTGTGAGAAATGATGTTAGTACCTAGTTCTTAGACCTAAAGATAAACGTATTATCAGAACTAAGTGGATTTTCAAAAATAAGTTTGATGAACTTGGTAATATAATTCGAAACAAGGCTAGACTAGTTGTACAAGGGTACACTCAAATTGAAGGCATCGATTATGATGAAACCTTTGCCCCAGTAGCTCGTTTTGAATCAATCAAACTATTTATATCCATTGCTTGCTTTAGAAAATTCAAACTTTATCAAATGGATGTAAAGAGTGCCTTCTTAAATGGCAATCTGCATGAAGCAATTTATGTTGAACAACTAACGGATTTTGAAGACCCTAAGAATACTGATCATGTCTATCGCTTAAAAAAAGTTCTCTACGGTTTGAAACAAGCTCCTGGGACATGGTACGAAAAATTGACTAAGTTTCTACTATGTCATAATTTTCAAATGGGTAGTGTTGATAAGACTCTTTTTGTTAAAAAACATAATGATCATATCTTAATAGTACAGATCTATGTTGATGATATTATTTATGGATCTACCTGTACTAACATGACTGCTGAGTTTGCAGATTTAATGAAATCTAAGTTCGAAATGAGCATGGTTGGGGAATTGAATTATTTCCTAGGGTTGTAAGTAAAACAACAACCTGATGGTATTTTTATTTGTCAAACCAAATAGCTTTGAACTTAAATAAAAAGTTCAGATTTAAGAATGGGAAAATTTTTGATACTCCTATGAGTACAACATTAAGACTCTCAAAAGACTTTACAGGTAGAAGTGTGAATCCTAAATTATGTCGTAGTATGATTGACAGTTTACTTATTTAACTACAAGTACACCCGATATTGCTTTTAGTGTTAGTATTTGTGCTAGATATCAATCTGACCCTAAAGATTCTCATTTAACTGTTGTTAAGCGGATTATGCGATATGTCGCAAGTTTAGCTAATTTGGGTCTCTAGTATCCATATGATACTAGTGTTCAGTTGGTTGGGTACACAGACGCTGGTTGGGCTGGTAATATCGATGATAGAAAATCAACCAGTTGTGGTTGTTTCTATATTGAAAATTGTTTAGTTTCTTAGTTTAGTAAGAAGCAAAGTTTCGTATCGCTCTCAACTGCTGAGGCTGAATACATTGCAGCTGGAAATGCATGTACTCAGCTTGTATGGATGAATATAATGTTAAGTGATTACGGAATTGCACAGGATTCAATGGTTTTATATTGTGATAATTTCAGTGTGATAAATATATCTAAAAATCCAATCCGGCATTCACGAACCAAGCATATTGACATTAAATATCATTACATTCATGAATTAATGGAAGAAAAAGTAATTTCTTTGATTACATTCCAACCAAGACTCAGCTTGCTGATATTTTCACTAAATCGCTTGACAAAAGTAGGTTTAATAAATTGAAATTTGATCTTGGTATTTGTAATTTAAATTGATTATTCATGCATTTCTGTATTATAGTTTATATATCTATTAAATTATAATTTTAAATTTCAAATTATCCTGACTATGAGCCATCCGATTTTGATGCTCGTCTTCGTGCACTTGAGGAGAAGGTAGAGAGCATGAATGTTGCCCATGATTTACAATTTAAATATATGTGCAAGTATCTTAGGTGCTTAAACAATGGCCTTCATCAACTTCATCCTACCATACCGGCTCCTTGAGGATCTGATTAGCTGTTTTATCCTATGGTCTGTAATAACTCTTATGATACTTCACTTTCTTTCAATTTTTGAGACTGACTGTGGATGCACTTGGGTTATGTTGGTTTATGATGATTTCTGTTGGATGTACTCTATTTGCCTTTATCTATCATATCTTGCATGTTTGCTCCCTTATTCCTTTGTCTAATTGTGACAAAAAGGGGGAGAATGGTTTGTCATTATTTCTTATGGATATGGACATGGATTGTGCTACTCAGGGGGAGTAAGTAATGTTGTTTTTTTTATGATAGTATGTTCTGGTTATTATAACTGGTACATGATTCTTTATTCAGCATGTAATGCTTCTATTCAACTGGTGCATGATTCTTTATTGAGCATGTAATGCTTCTCTTTAACTGGTGCATGATTCTTTATTGAACATATAATGCTACTCTTATTTTTAATGGAGTGTGTTTTGTCACAAATTTGACAAAGGGGGAGATTATAAGTGTTATGGTTATTTGCTCTTTTGATTGTAAATTTTGTTGTGCCAAAACCACAGTCTGTGTCTTGTGTAGCACATTGATATATATGTTCAAGGCAATGCATCAAATGTACAAGGACAATGCTTCAAGTCAAGTACAATGATCTACTTCAAGAAATGCAAGATCAAGTACATTATTCTCTTCTATAAGCTTCAGAGTTTTTAGAACTACATTGAAAGACAAGATCTTGTTCAAGACTCAAGGTGTAGTACAACTCAAGAACTACAAGTTCAAGGTTCCAAAGATCTCAAGTTCAAGCTTCATCATGTGTCGAGACCTCAAGCTTCATGAACTTCAAAGATCACTAATCATCTAAAGAAAAGAATGTTCAATGTTCATACTTCATGTCTCAGGTATGAAAGACCTTAAATTGACCTTAGGGTAAGTCATTTTGAATACGTAATTCAAATTTAATTACTTTATAGATGTTTGGTCTATTCTTCGACTAGTCCTGGACTCTGTTCGACTAGTCCTCGCACTGGCTCGACTAGTTCAAGAAATTTCACGACCAGTCCTAAATTATTACAAATTTTCAAAATTTTTTGGTTGAGCTACGACCAGTCCTGGACTCTGCTCGACCGGTCATGTGAACAGTGTCGACTGGTTCATGACCAGTCCAGCAGTTACGACTCAAACTCCAACAACCATTCCTAGTTCCTCAGGACCAGTCATGGATAGGTCACGACCAGTCGTGGTGGTTCCTCGACCGATTTTGCAAGGCCTATGACCAGTCGTGGAATGGTTTTATCCGATCGCGATTAAAATTTCAAAATGCAGTTCATCCTACGACCAGTCGTAATGTCCACAGGACCAATGGTAAACGTGATTTCTACAACTATAAATAGAGCACAATTTTCAGAGTTTGATAATACAATTTAAGTAAAATCAAGGATCACTCTGAGAGATAAGTTTGTAATCTTTTTAAGCTAGATTGTGCATATTTAATATTCTCTTTTGTTAGCTTTTTATATTTGATTTTGTTTCTGCATTCCAATCTAATTTGAAAGAGGGATTGTGATATTCCACTTCTTGGAATCAAAATCAAATAGAGCTAGCCCAACTTGATTTAATTTAAAATCAATTAGAACCTAGAACCATTTCAAAACGAGTATTAGACATTGAACTTCTATTCGAACTTCTACTCTAATTTGGTTTTTCTAGGCTGCAACAAAAGGAGAAATCCAAGTATTTTACATTTGTATAAATCTTCTATGTTTTTGGTTTCTTTGAGATTAAGCCAGAAAAATCTCTAACTCTTGGTTATCTGAGGAGATCTAGAAAACTCAGAGTGGGGTTTTTTTAATTGTGAAAGACACAATTGTGAGGGTTTTAGGTGAACTTGGAAAAACCTATTTTCATAGTGAACGCTAATTTCCCCTGTGTGAGGATATTAGGAGTGGAGTAGCAAGTTATGTGGCTGTTATTTAACAGTTGGTAAACACACAGGCGAACCACTATAATTCTTTGTCTTGTGATTTGAATATTTGTTTATTTTTCTATATCTTTTATCATTCAAAGTTGTGGGATGTATATGTGGATGTGAATGTTGTAATATTTACATTTCATGCATTGTGGGGAATGTTGTAATAGTTTAGACTTCCATTCTTACTATTTACTTTTTATTTTTCTTCAGTTTGAGATATTGATACTTAAACCGTTCTAGTAAGGTTGTCCTGCCATAAACCCTTGGTTTTTATGGTGCAAGGTTGTCCTTAGAACAACATTTGTATCAACCTCTCAATACTAAAATTTTGAGGTTGCTTTACATTTCCGTACTGTGATTTGTTTAAAGTGTTATCTTTCCTTTATTCATTTAAATTCCACTATTAAAAGTTTTAATTTGACATAGTCCTATTCACTCCCTCCCCCCCCCCAAAGGACATATAGCTTGGCCTTTTCAGAGAGTGATAGAAGTAATTAAATTTCGGGGATGGAATTTCGTTTAAGGGGGGTAGATTGTAACACCCCGAACTTTTTAATACCCGAGTATTGAAAGTTCTCAAGTGTCACCATGAAGTTTAACTTAGTATGTATATATGTACAATACCAATTTAGTTATCCTAACATTACATCTTTTCTCCAACATGAATCTGATCGTTGAGAATGATCTTCATCCATAGATCAAGTCATCTGACTGTTGATTTTAAGACAAGATCATCATATGTCCAAGTATTCTTACTTGTCTATCATAATCAATCGTTCAACCTACTCTCCACCAATAGGTAAAGATATGTAACCGTCCACTTTGAGTTTGGACCACCCAATTATAGTAAACTAACTACTTTATATCTTCATCCGCTCATATACATATCAAATTGAGATTCTGATCCATTCATCATGTTCACCACCTATGAATATGCTTTACCAACCATCAAAACTATAATCTGAGAAACTTACACATGTGAACAAGTCACTTGAATCTAACGATATACATATTCTGCCTCTTGATCACTCTAAAAACCCACTTGTGATCATCCGGTTACAAAATTGACCGTACATACATTTACATACATGATAGAGTACTAACCATCAAGTTTTTCTATTCTTAAAATGTCATCTGACCATCCATTATGTTGGTTGATATATGTACATTCTCTTAATTTATTTAGTGAATAATTATTTATTTATAATAATTTAGATATAAGTTCTTTTGTAAGAATTATGTAGAAACGTTCCTATAACCATGTAGAACCATTAGATTTTTCAAAACTCTCATATCAGCAATAATTACAAAAAAGTCATTAAACTAGACCCTTGAATTCTAAATCACATGGTTCTTATGATCCGTTTGAAGTGAAATTTTACACCATATCTATGTATCATAAATTAACCATACATGTCAAATTTCAGCCCTTAAATCATAGCAAAAATGACCCAATTGACAAATCAACCCCTTAACCGTTGATTTTGGTATCCATCGAGTGGAGAAACCTCGTGGGAAATCGTAGTATGATATTTTCCTTCATATGAATGACTTGGATTGCCCATAATATGGACCAAGCATGAAATATAAAGACCCCACTTTGGTAAGTTTTTCCTTAGGTGCAAAGTTATCTTTCTGAGGCTTACCAACTCCTTTTAAATCTTTGGATCTTCTGATTTAACCACTTCCTGCCTTCCATCGCAACTCAAATTTGTACCACACGTTGGTCTCATATGACTATGAGGTCATATAAAATTTAGGCTCTAATCGATGATCCAACACCATTAAAGGTTAAAGTCAGTTCATTCATTTTAGTACAAAAGGTGAAATTTTAGATTTAGGCTTTTTCCACCATCGATCAACCACCAAATTTTGTCCAACCATTTTCCTATCCTGACTACACATTTCCCCTAAATTGGCCAAAGATTATTAAGTGTGAACCGTTAATTGAGATCAAGTTCGTTTTGACACCCTTTAGGAGAATTTTCAAGATAGGCTAATCTAAATTTTAGATTAGCAAGAAAATCATATACACAAATCTATTCGAAGACCCTGATACAATGGATGAATTAGATTTAAAGAAAGATCATTAGAAAATGGACAATTGGTCAATCCAAGTGGAATATGAAACACACCCCTCTCACACACACACACTACTTTTAAAAAGGGGTGTGCGTGCCCTTCTCCACTGACACGCTAATAACCTCAACGTCCAAGGAGGAGAGAGAGAGAGAGAGAGAGAGAGAGAGAGAGAAAGTGTAACGTCTTAGAAAAATCCGTACAAAGATCTGAGTTCCACCTCAGGCAGAAATCACTCAGGACCAAATCCTTTAGAAATTAGACAAGAATTAACTAAGTGTTAAACGAGATTATTTGTTAAATTAGCTTAGATCAATTTAAATATGATCTACAAGACTAGAAACTTATAGAATCAATAACCATATATTACCTTGAAATCTAAGATCAACTCTAAACCTAGTTGCTCTCGAGAGCACATTGAAACTCCGTATCGGACGTAGACCGCACGTGGAAAGTCCGATTACCAGAAAATTATACGATTATGACCACTTTACTAGGCTTGACAACCATCTCAGGAATCAAACCCAGATAGTATCCAGAAATGCACAACTTGAGCCCAGAGTGAAGTGTGTGAGAAACGCGAATATCTTTTGAAAATGAACTCAGATTTAAGTGAATTGGGCCATTCGCTTGAAGGCCAAATCTAAGGTTTCAGACCGTCAGAATCTAACCTAATTTCATCCTCGGATCAGGAAAAATTTCAAACGCGTGTTAGTGTACTTATGGCCCTGATAGAGTGTCAGTGACCGCTGAACTGAAACTGGTCTTCCGCAGTCGATTTGCAAATCTGATCAGACCGAAACCTTAACCTGACCTAGATCCAATATCATGGAACCTTCCCCAGAACGTATGCAGAAAAGAGGCCTCCACATGTGCTCCGTTGGACCGAAACAGCCACTATTTGGCTATAACCTAAGTATACCATGGCCCTGGGGCCATTCTTATCAGTTTTGGGCCTATATAAGGGCTTTAAACCCTCTCTCTCTCTCCCTTCACATATGAATTTGTAAACCCTAGGAAAGAGAAGAGAGCAAAGAGAGAAGGAAAGAGAGAGAAAGTGTGAGCGAGAGTTAGAGATCATTCACGGGATTCAATCCCGCCACTCCACATGCTTAACTACTACTTCCGTGTTGCTATACTGGCAATACTGACTCCGTTATTGGGTAAGAAAACCTAACCCTAATTTTTTTTAGGGTTTCAAATGGAGTAAATGATGATGTAGCTAACATATTTCATACTATAGGTTGTCGTTGTGCCGTAGACGAGGAGTTAGTGTTCAAACTGAGTTCGTTACGAGTTTACCAGTGAAAGGTGTGGACTATAAACGCTTAGGTTATGGTTTTCAAGGCTTTCAATGTCAGTTAATGATTTATGACTGACTTGATTGCTATCACATCTGCTTAGATACGATGTTTCCCGTATGTTACGCATATATGTAAATTATGTTGTTTTTAATGCATTCCAAGTGTTTGTTGAAATGTTTGAATGAATGTGGAATTATGATTTGTGCATGCCATGATTATTAATTGCAAATACATGATTGTTGTATGCGTGGCAACTCCTTTGTGGAAGGATTTGCTCTAATATGTGTTTTGACTAACTTATTACATGTATGAAATATGTGTAGCCTAAGTGTTTGATAAAATGCATGAATGAGAAAATGCTTTATGTGATGTATTTAATGAGGGTGTGGAGATAGGATTCTCAACTCCCTCATCTATAGTTACAGTTTTCTTTATGTACTCTATCTTGCTACTACGTGATTTATGTATGGAATGCCTATGTATGATAACATGTGTACTACGTGTTTGTTGAAATGCTTAAACGAGATGGATACTGAAATTGGTTCTCACATGCTATCTTTGACTATCACATGTGTATGCCAATGCTTGAAGTGTGATTGGGACTACGATGTAGTCTAGGCAAACGATAACGGTTCACTGTCGATGGTCAAGCTGTTTTAGCCACAACGGATACGTCCAATGAATCCGAGTCGTACGGTGATTACCGATAGTGGTTAGGCCACGAGGGGTGCGTATGCGCTCCATGTCGACTAATTCAACGTACGCTCGTACTAGTCGAGCTTGTCAAGTAACCCGATTGGCCCAATGTATGTTCACCATGTATAGACGCTACTACTTGAATCTAAGGTACCAAACTCACCAGTGAAAGCCTGTTTAACCTTGATACCTTGATCCACTAAGACTCATGAGCCGGGCATGGTGGTATGGGACACCGTGGTCGAGCTGTCAGCTTACGCTGGGGCGACGAGCCTCATTGTAGTGTCCAGTGAGCAAACCAACTGGTGAACTGAATACAGTGGTATGGGACACTGTATTCGAGCTGTCGGCCTATGATTAGGTGACGAGCTCGTAGTGACTTCGAGTATATACTAGGACTATGCTAAGGTGACGAGCCTCTCCGTAGTAACTTTAAGTATAAACTAGGCCTGCGCTGATGGTGATGAGTCTCTCCGTAGCGACCTGGAACTACCTATCGTATGAGACTAACTAGGATTGACGACCCTAGATGGATCATTTTTTGAGAAGTGATATAAGGGAGGTACCTTAGCTTCCCAATCCTATCGTATGAATAAACCTAATTAAGTATTGGCTAACACGATCATGCACCGCATTGCATGTGCTTTGGCGAGGAAGCGCACGTTTCAGGAGGATGTCATGCACGAACGTGAGATGAAGTCACTGAGGTAGTGTAGGGGAGGGCATGCATCATTATTACATACCATGCTTGCATTAATAAGAGTAATATAGGACATGATTACTGTACTACATTATCATAACTACTTGACTGAACTGATAACATGTTAACCTTTACCTTATAGATCCACTGAGTTGATCACTCACTCTCACTTTGGAACAGTGTTTTAAAACACCAACCAGACTCTGTCTTAGTTGCAAATGACGGCGCGGCTTATGAAGCGGAGCCTGATTTTGATGTTGATAAGGAGGAGTTCTCGTATATGAAATAGTCAGGCGGGTTCATGTAGGTTGCATTTGATCGTTGGGGCTACAGGGATTTCATGATGTAGACAAACCTACACCTTTTCATGTTTTGTAATTTGAAATGATACATGTAATTGTTTAACCTAGAACATGATTATACTCCAGAGACGCACTACCACTTATACGCTTTATATATATATCTATCACAGTCTTCCTCTTGCGAAATTTAACAGTCTCTAGAGTATGATATGTTGTTTTAGTATAATCTCACTCATGTTTAAATGAGCTAACACGGACAACATTAAATCATCACTTTTTATGTTGCATAAGTGATGCATTGGAACTCGGGAGTTGGGCACCTGCTCGACCCCCGATTTTCAAGGCGTTACAAGTTGGTATCAGAGCATGATTTGGATTAAACTGGACCTAGGTTATGGTAACCTGACGCACACTAACACACTTTGACTTAGGTGTGAGCGATAAAACATAAAAATAGTCCTATGATTCCAAGTTTTCGCCCATCGACGAAATGGACCGAAACTGACCATTGAAATCGAACCCGTAAGCATCCGTGATCACGCGAGGTGATCCTAAATCCCTTCCAGACAGTCAATCGATGGATTTAGATGAAAATTCAACCCATTCCACATCCAAACAATCCGAAAGGCATGAATATACATGTAATGGGACCCGAATTTGCTTCAAACGGCCGAGGGGGCCCGAATCATGCAAATCGGTGGGACCCAGGGGGTCCCCCATACATCATCGGCACCTCGGGAGGGGGGTGGCCACCACCCTACCGCGTTGCACCACGCCTCGCTTCGGTCAGGCCTGTCAGGTCAGCTCGTGTACGATGCTATGGGGCCAACAAAAATGTGTGGGGACCCCCTTTTCTTTCCTATTTACTTCCTTTTCCTCTCTTACACACCCCCAAGTTATCCAAATCCCTCAAATCTTCATTTTTCCCTCTCAAATCACCCCTCCAATCCCATTTCCTTCTTCCTTCTTACACCACCTGCACCCCTCTCTCAAATCCATCTTCTATAACCACCCATCTCCCTAAATCCCTCTCATTTGAGTGTACAGTCCCTCCTTTGTGTCTCAAAAACTTCAAAGTTCAACAACCCATCCTATCCTTCCATTTTATTTCACTTCCATGGCTCTTTTTGAGATTGTGGCGGCCATTTTTTCATTTTCCACGTTTCTTTCTCTCATGGGGAAGAAGAGGGCTCCTATAGATGAAGCCGGGCCTAGTCGCCCTACCCGTCCAAGGAAGAAGTCGGGCGCCGAAGCTAGTACATGCGTCGCCCAGGACCATAGGTCGAAGCGGGATCTAGATCCCCAAATTCAATCAAAAGAGCACTTCCGGCAGGCATCAAACATGGTTAGTTTGGTGGCCGTAGGGTTGTACTTGAAGCTCACGTAGACGAGAGGCGATTTGGGCTACATCCGATAATGTACCTCCTGGTGGACGCAGGGTGGGGTCCCATGTTCGAGGACAAGTCTCACGCATGTGAGAATACTATTCGAGCCTTCTACGCCCATATACGAGACCCATCGCTGGAGCCTCTATAGTTCACTATTTTCGTAGGAAGGCTAGAACACACAATCAATGTGGATTTGGTGGACCGAATTATGGAAATTCCACGTGGTGAGGTACACGCCAATGAAAATTATTTTAAGAGTGTGCGAGAAAGAGATTGTCGTACGCGATATCTTTGTGGCCAAATGGTTCCCTGGACGAGAGGCAATTACCTTCCATCGATGAAATTGGCAGATAATTTTCACTTGCTTCATTACATTTTCACGTATAATGTGTATCCACGGTGGGGCAACCGTACTGAATGCACTCGATTGATGGTAGACTTCCTGTACAGAGTTGGGCAAGGGGACAAGATGTGTCTACCCACGTTCACCCTACTACAGATAATTCAGAGCATACGCTTTGTTAGGAATGATGTCTCACTTCCATTTGGCCGACTGGTATGCAAGATTACTCGAGAGTTCGGCAATAGACTTAACATGGATGATGTTGCGTTGATCCACTTCATAAATGATACTACGCTTAACAACATGGGGATCGGCCCTTGACAACGTCAAGCCCGACTTGACGAGTATGGAGAGGAGTCGGAAAGTGAGGAGGAGGAAAGTATTGATATGAAGGAGGAGAGTGAGGAAGAAGGTAGAGATGAGTCAAAAGAAGGGGGTGAAGAAGGAGATGAGTCAAAGGAAGAAGGTAAAGAAGAGGAAGGGCAGGAAGAGGATGAAGAGGAGGCCCAAGACACTGATGAGGGCCTCCTCCTTCCGCACAGGGGCGTGACAGTGATCGGGCTTCTTCAGAAGTCCATTGGGCTCAAATCGAGGAGGGCCAAGCTGCCCTGTGACAAGAGGTCAGGCAGGTCCAGGCCGAACTTGGAGAGACCCAAGCCAAGTTAGAAGAGCATCAGGCCTTCGCGAAGTAGAAATTTAGTAACGTATCTCGCACCTTGAGGGTTATCCCATGTTGTCTATAGGACAAGGGTGCACGTCCACCATCGCCAGATTCAGGCGACTAGTCGTACATCTAGTCAACTTTTAGTTTGCTTTGTTGTTGTTCTTCTTATTTTTATGTATAGCCTTGATAGGCTTAGTGATAGAGTAGAGTGGTTGGTATGCTTTAATGTTTGAAACCTGCTTAAACTAGCTCACATGCATTTTGTATCATGATTCATGTAAGGCATCTCATGTATTGTGGCAATTTTGGGTTAAATGAAATGCATGAAGTTCCTTCTGTTATGAAATGTGTAAAATGCTTGAGAAATAGAGTGATTGTTGAGCAAAACCTAATGCATGTTACACCCTATGTTGTGTATAGGGCATGCCTCCGAGAGCTACTTAGAACACTACACGTCTAGCATTCTGTGGATTGCTCAAAGGGGCACCTCCCCTAAGCGATAGCCATGTGAGCCCTAGCTTGGACCCTGGTAGCGACACGATGCCGAATTCACTGTCGGCCACTAGCCCCACTAATGGGCCGCCACCTTTTACACCACCGGTTCATGAGCAGAATCGTGCGTCTACCTTAACGCCTCACATACCACAGTCAGCTCCTCCTAATAGGTTAGAGCAGATGACGCTATTGATATAGCAACAGTTCTTGGCCACCATCGCAGGGGCTTTTGCCTAGAATATGCACACGGCCCCACCTGCACCACCTGTGCACCCTACTGGGAATGCGAGTGCTAACGGTGCATTCTAGCGAGTCCAATACTTGCGGCCTCCTACTTTCGCGGGTACTCACAGACCCAAGGAGGCCGAGTATTAGCTTAACTGCATCTCTAAGATGCTAAAGCTGCTACACTTCACTGAGGCAAAGCAGGTGGAGTTGGTCACCTTTATGTTCGAGAAGGAGGCCAGTTTATGGTGGGACAGTGTCCTGTTGACCATTGTTGTTGGCTACATATGGACGTGGGAGGGCTTTAAGACACGCTTCCACGAGAAGTATTTTCCCCTCACGTACCACCATGAGGAGGGAGAGTTCCTTTGCCTCCTTCAGGGAGGGATGACCATTTCTGAGTATGAGAATAGATTCACGGAGCTGGCTAGGTACGCTCCATTGATACTGGATGAGGAGTCGATGCATATGCACCAATTTTCTGAGAGTCTGCGACTCGAGATTCGCTCAAAGATGTGTTGCACTACATTGTCTATATGAGCTGAGCAGGACGGGGATAGGCAGTCCAGTATGCGAGCACCCATGGGTCAAAGGCCCCGATCAGATCTGCCGAGCCGACTGTTCCTGGGTAAGAAGCCATGTGCAGATTTTCCTCCTAGGCTTGCGGCACCACTGACTCAGCTAGGGCTAGCAGACTTGCGATGCACCTACTACGGGAGGTCTGGCCACACGAATAGATATTGTTTCAACAGGATGAGTAACAGCGGTTTCTCACCGCCTTAGAGGATCAACCGCCAACTTCCTCAGACTATTGTAGTTCCACCTTTACAGTCAACACCAGCACCTTCATCTTTTCGGCCACCTACACTTCAATTCAGGCCACCTCAGAGACCTATGGCACCGCAGCCGAACCACCCACGACAGGCTCGTGTGCACTCACTCACAGCTGAGGCATCAGAGACAGCATCTACAGAACCTATGGCTTTTGAAGTCACTGCACATGTTCAAGGTACTCCAGTCTTTTTATTGGTGGACACCAGGTCCACTATATCTATTGTATCATGCGCTGCAGTGAAGCGACTAGTGTTGGATACGACCCCTACGAAGGGGGTGAGGATCCTTCAACCACAAGGACCTTTTCAGATGTTAGCAGGATGTGTAGGGTTTGCTCGATAAACCTAGGATGCAGGTCAATATTTGTTGACCTGACTGTTGCCCCATTGTACCAATACGACGTCATCCTTAACATGGATTGGCTTACTGAGGTTAAGGCGGAGATCGACTACAATACTCAACTAGTGATAACCCATGGACCTGAGGGCACGACCTTTACTTTCCCTGTTCAGGTTAGTTACCCTTGCTGCTTGAGTTGTTACGCTTCCTTATTAAAGAGTGTTGATGGACCGACTCTTATAGACACGCCTGTGATTCAGGATTTTGCGGACATGTTCAGAAAGATACCTGGATTACCTCCTTGGTGCCAGATTGACTTTACTATCGACCTTACGCTTGCTGCGACCCCTATATCGCTACCGACTTACCGCATGCCTTCATATGAGATGGAGGAACTGAGGAGATAGATTTATGATTTGTTAGAGGCAGCCTTCATACGACCAAGTGTATCCCCCTGGGGAGCACTTGTGTTATTTGTAAAGAAGAAGGATGGGTCACTGCGATTGTGTATTGATTATCATAGACTGAACTAGGTGATGGTGAAGAACAAGTACCCTTTGCCTAGGATAGATGATTTGTTTGATCAATTGAAGGAGGCACAGTATTTCTCAAAGATCAACATACAGTCGGGGTATCACCAGTGGCACGTCAGGGAAGAGGACGTGCAAAAGACAGCGTTCAGAACCAGCTTTGGGCACTACGAGTTTCTTGTGATGTCCTTTGGACTCACAAATGGGTCGGCCATGTTCATAGACCTGATGAACCGGGTGTTTTGGTCGTACCTGTACCGATTCATCATCGTATTTATAGATGACATCCTGATATACTCCAAGAGTCGAGGAGATCATGAGAAGCATCTGCGAGCAGTCTTCAATACGCTCAGGAAGAGTCAATTATTTGCGCAGTACAAGAAGTGTGACTTATGGAAAGAGGAAGTCAAGTTCCTGGGACATGTGGTGTCGAAGGAAGGGATAGCTATGGACCTTGCTAAGGTAGCCACAGTTCTAGACTGGGAGCAACCCGATTCGGTTACTGAAGTAAGGAGTTTTCTTGGCCTGACGGGTTACTATCGACGCTTCATTAGGGATTTTTCCAAGATAGCCAGACCGTTGTCTCAGCTAACTCGGAAGGATCTCAAGTTTACCTGGGATGAGAAGGCAGAAGTAACTTTTAAGGAGCTTAAAGACAAGTTAACTTCCTCCCCTGTGCTAGTATTGCCAGAGCAAAGGGTCAAGTATACGATATACACCGACGCGTCTCGTGTTGGTTTGGGTGGCTTCCTTATGCAGAAGGACAGGGTGATTGCCTATGCAACATGGCAGTTGAGGAAACACGAGGAAAATTACCCTACACACGACCTAGAATTAACAGCCGTCATCTTTGCACTGAAGCTCTAGAGACATTACCTCTACGGAGAGGAGTTCGAGCTCTTTTACGACTACAAGAATCTTAGATACATATTCACACAGAGAGACTTAAATATGAGGCAGCGGCGATGGATGGAAACCTTGAAGGACTTCAAGTTTGAGGTCTCCTACCATCCTGGCAAGGCCAACCTTGTGGCAGACGCATTGAGCTGCAAGAAGGCCATAACATTTGCAGCTTTGCTAATAATAGCCGAGTGGGATATGCTAGAGTTCATACGAGATTTTGAGCAGAAGCTCACGGCGAAGAAGCCATTAGAGAGCATCGCACACGTTCGGGTGCGGCCACTTATTGATGATAGGATCATAGCAGCTCAGAAGGATGATGAGTGCTTAGCCGAGATGAGAGAGCAGGTGAGCGATAGTGAAGACTCCGAATGGAAGGTTGGCTTAGATGAAGGTTTGCGATATTATGACTGCCTGTGCATCCTGAATCTCCATGACTTGAGAAGGAAAGTTCTCAAAGTTGCTCATAATTCAAAGACGGTGATGCATCCTGGTAGTACGAAGATGTATTGAGACATGAAGAGGTCATACTGGTGGGACAACATGAAGGTCCACATAGCAGATTATGTCCCGTTGTCTCATGTGCCAGCAGGTCAAGGCCGAATATCGCCGACCTCCTGGACTGCTTCAGCCCATGTCCATAGCTAAATGGAAATGAGATTTCATCTCCATAGATTTTATGTCATGGCTACCGAAGACGAGGAAAGGACATGACTCCATATGGGTGATTGTGGACCAGTTGACGAAATCGGCTCATTTTCTCCCTATTAGAGTTTCGAACTCTGCAGACGATTTGGCCAGGCTGTACATCAAGGAGATAGTGCGTCTGCATAGAGTTCCTATAGAGATCGTATCAGACCAAGACACGTGATTCACATCTATCTTCTGGACTCGTATCTAGGAAGTAATGGGTGTGAAGTTGAAGTTCAATACCGCGTTCCACCCATAGACTGACTGGTAGACGGAACGGGTGAATTAGGTGTTGGAAGATATGCTGCGAGCTTGTGTGCTTGATTTCAAGGATAGCTAGGATGACTATCATCCTTATGCAGAGTTCACCTATAACAACAGCTTCCAGGCCAGTATTGACATGGCTCCCTATGAGGTCTTATATGGGCGCCCCTGTCGAGCACTACATTGTTGGGCAGAGGTTGGCGAGAAGAGTTTGATTGGCCCAAAGTTAGTACAGGTAACCTCAGAGAAGATCGACATTATCAGGCGTCAACTTCTTACTGCGCAAAGCAGACAGAAGAGTTACTACAATACGAGACGGCGACCACTAGAGTTCGAGGTCGGCGACCATGTGTTTCTGAAAGTTTCTCCCATGAAGGGAGTCCTTCGGTTTAGAAAGAAGGGGAACCTCACGCCAAGATTCATTGGCCTATTCCAGTTACTGGACCGAGTGGGTGTGGTGACCTACTGTCTTGCTTTGCCCACACCACTCGTAGGCGTGCACAATATATTTCATGTATCTATGCTGAAGAAATACGTTCCTGACCCTTCCTAAATTATTAAATGGGAGTAGGTACAGTGAGTGAGGATGTTACTTATGTACAGTAACTGACACGTATCTTAGACAGGAAGGAGCAGGTGTTGCGCAGTAAGGTTATTCCGCTAGTGAAGGTATTATGAACGCTTCACACTGAGGAAGAGACTACTTGGGAGACAGAGGCCGAGGTCCATAAGAACTACCCTCAGATTCTCGAGGAGTACAGAAAGGTACTAATTTCGAGGACAAAATTTTTCTTTAAGGGGGGTAGATTGTAACGTCTCGAAAAAATCCATACGAAGATTCGAACGTCTCGAAAAAATCCATACGAAGATCCGAGTTCCACCTCAGGCAGAAATCACTCAAGACCAAATCCTTTAAAAACTAGACAAGAATTAACTAAGTGTTAAACGAGATTATCTATGAAATTAGCTTAGATCACTTTAAATATGATTTGCAAGACCCAAAACTTGTAGAATCAATAACGTTATATTACCCTGAAATCTAGGATCAACCTCTAAACCCAGTTACTCTTGGGAGCACATTGAAATTCCATATCGAACCTGGACCGCATGTCGAAAGTCCAATTACCACGAAACTATATGATTATGACCACTTTACTGGGCTTGACAACCATCTCTGGAACCAAATCCAGATAGTATCCAGAAACACACAACTTGAGCCCGGAGTGAAGTGTGTGAGAAACGGGAATATCCTTTGAAAATGAACTCAAATTTAAGTGAATTGGGTCGTTCGCTTTCAGGCCAAATCTAAGGTTTCAGATCGTCAGAATCTGGCCCAATTTCACCCTTAGATTAGGAAAAACTTCATACGCATGTCCGTGTCGTTGTGCTGATCGAGTGTCGGTGACCGTTGAACTGAAACTGGTCCTTCGCAGTCGATCCGTAAATCTGATAAAACTGAAACTTTAACTAGACTTAGATCTAATATCAAGGAACCTTCCCCAAACCGTATGTAGAAAAGGGGCCTCCAGATGTGCTCCATTAGACCGAAACAGCCACTATTTGGCTATAACTTAAGTATACGATGGCCCTGGGGCCATTCCCATCAGTTCTGGGCCTATATAAGGGCCTTAAACCCTCTCTCTTCCTTCACATACGAATTTGCAAACCCTAGGAAAGAGAAGAGAGTAAAGAGAGAAGGAAAGAGAGAGAGTGTGAGTGTGAGTGAGAGTTAGAGATCGTTCACGGGATTCAATCCCGCCACTCTACGTGCTTAACTATTGCTTCTGTGTCGCTATACCGGTGATACCAACTTCGTTATTGGGTAAGGAACTCTAACCCTAATCTTTTTTAGGGTTTCAAATGAAGTAAATGATGATGTGGCTAGCCTATTTCATACTATAGATTGTTGTTGTGCCTTAGACGAGGACTTAGTATTCAAACTGAGTTCGTTATGAGTTTACTGGCGAAAGGTACGGACTATAAATGTTTACGTTACTGTTTTTAAGGCTTTTAATGTCAGTTAATGATTTATGACTGACTTAATTGCTATCACATCTGCTTAGATACGATGTTTTCCATATGTTACGCATATATGTAAACTATGTTGTTTTTAATGCATTCCAAGTGTTTGTTGAAATGTTTGAATGAATGTGGAATTATGATTTGTGCATGCCATGATTATTGATTGTAAATACATGATTGTTGTATGCGTGGCAACTCCTTTGTGGAAGGATTTGCTATAACATAAGTTTTGACTAACTTATTACATGTATGCAATATGTGCAGTCTAAGTGTTTGATAAAATGCCTGAATGAGAAAATGCTTTATGTGATGTATTTAATGAGGGTGTGGAGATAGGATTCTCAACTCCCTCATCTATAGTTACAGTTTCCTTTATGTACTCTATCTTGCTACTACATGATTTATGTATGGATTGCCTATGTATGATAACATGTGTACTACGTGTTTGTTGAAATGCTTAAACGAGATGGATACTAAAATTGGTTGTCACATGCTGTCTTTGAATATCACATGTGAATGTCAATGCTTAAAATGTGATTGGGACTAGGATGTAGTCTAGGCAATCGGTAATGGTTCACTGTCGGTGGCCAAGCTGTTTTAGCCACGACGGATACGTCCGATGAATCCAAGTCGTACGGTAATTACCGATAGTGGTTAGGCCACGAGGGGTGCATATGCGCTCCATGTCGACTAGTTCAACATACGCTCGTACTAGTCAAACTTGTCAAGTAACCCGATTGACCCAATGTATGTTCACCATGTATGGACGTTACTGCTTGAATCTAAGGTACCAAACTCACCAGTGAAAAGCCCGTTTAACCGTGGTACCTCGATCCGCTAAGACTCATGAACCGGGCATGGTGGTATGGGACACCATGGTCGAGCTATCGGCCTACGCTAGGGCGACGAGCCTCTCCGTAGTGTCTAGTGAGCCAAATATGGTGGTATGGGATACTGTATGCTAGCCGTCAGCCTACAATCAGGTGACGAGCCTGTAGTGACCTCGAGTATATACTAAGACTACGCTAATGCGACGAGCCTCTCCGTAGTAACTTCAAGTATAAACTAAGCCTGCGCTGATGGTGACAAGCCTCTCCTTAGCTACCTGGAACTGTCTATCGTATGAGATTAACTAGGATTGATGACCCTAGATGGATCATTATTTAGGAAGTGATATAAGGGAGGTACCTTAGCTTCCCGATCCTGCTGTATGAATAAACTTAATTAAGTATTGGCTAACACGACCATACACTACATTGCATGTGCTTTGGCGAGGAAGCGCACGTTTCGGGAGGATGTCATGCACGAATGTGAGATGAAGTCATTGAGGGAGTGTAGGCGAAGACATGCATCATTATCATATACCATGCTTGCATTAACAAGAGTAATATAGGACATGATTGTTGTACTACGTTATCATTACTACTTAACTGAATTGATAACATGTTAACCTTTGCCTTATAGATCCACTAAGTTGATCACTCACTCTCACTCTGGGACGGTGTTTTAAAACACCAACCAGACTCTGTCTTAGTTGCAGATGACGGTGCAGCTTATGAAGCGAAGCCTGATTTTGATGTCGATGAGGATGAGTTCTTGTATATGCAATATTCAGTCGGGTTCTTGTAGGCCGCATTTGATCATCAGGGCTATAAGGATTTCATGATGTAGATGGACCTACACCTTTTGATGTTTTGTAATTTGAAATGATACATGTAATTGTTTAACCTAGAACATGATTATACTCCGGGGATGCACTACCACTTATATGATTTATATATATCTATCACAGTCTTCCGCTTGAGAAATTTAACTGTCTCTGGAGTATGATATATTGTTTTGGTATAATCCCATGCATGTTTAAATGTACTAACACGAACAACATTAAATCATCACTTTCTATGTTGCATAAGTGATGCGTTGGAACTTGGGAGTTGGGCTCCTGCTCGACCCCCTATTTTCAGGGTGTTACAAAAAGAGAAGGAGAAAGAGAGAGAGAGAGAGAGAGAGAGAGAGAGAGAGAGAGAGAGAGAGAGAGAGAGAGAGAGAAAGAGAAAGAAAAAAAAAGACTGAGTGGAGATACCTCGTTTCAACACTTGAGGTCTTGGTATCGATCCCTAGTGGGGGTGGCTAACATGGACTATATGTACTGACATGGGTGTGTACTAACAAGCTAACCCAAAAAAAAAAAAATTTAATTTAAAAATAATAAATTTTTTTAAAAGAAAGAAAGAAAAAGAAAAAGAAAGAAAGAGAATGAGAATGAGAAAGGGAAAGAGAAGCCTAGGCATCCATCATCCGCTTCCTTCTCCAAACATATGGTATTTCCTTATTGCTCAAGCGATGTCGTGATTCATGTAGACGTACATGGATATCTACTAGGTTTTAGATTGAAGGCTAAGGTGAGTGATTCCTTTAAGCTTACACTAATTTGAGTTGGTATAATTTATCTTGTTTTACATGTTTCCATATTAGTGTGAATCATTCATGCAATTGTTTAGTTTACCATTATCAATTATTTATCCTTTTAGGAATTATGATTAAGGTATGAATTTAATTATGCGTAATATTTATAAATATATGTGGGGCGATGGAAACAAGCCTTGCCCTTTGCCAAATTTAAAAGTGACGCTTGCTTCCACTCTATATGGAGTTGGCCTTTTGCTCCTCTCCCCTTATTCTTGTTGAGTTAGCCTATTTGCTACTCTTCAAAAAAATCATGCATAATTAAAATCATACCTTAACCATAATTTCTAAAATGATAAATAATTAATAATTGTAAATTAATCAATTGTATGAAAAATTATAGTAATATGAAAGTATGAAAAAACAAGATAAATCGTATCAACTCAAATTAGTGTAAACTTTAAAAGAATCCCTCACATTATCCGTAGATCTAAACCCTAGGTAGATATCCATGTAGGAAAGTTTTTATATGAATTACGACATCGCTCGAGCAAGAGGGAGACACCATACATATGGAAAAGAAAGAGGGCATATAGGTTTCTCCTTCTCTTTCTCTCTCCCTTTGTCTTTGTCTTTCTCTTTCTCTCTCTCTTTCTCTCTCTCCTCCTTGGATGTTGGGTATTGGCATGTGAGAGGGGTGTGTTTGACATCCCACTTGGATTTGGTTTGTCCAATTTGCCCTTTTCTGACGATCTTTCTTTAAATATAATTCATTCAATGTGTCGAGATCGTCAAATAGGGCCGGGGTATACGATTTTCTTGGTGATCTGAAATTTAAATTAGCCTATCTTAAAAATTCTCTTAACGGGTGCCAAATCTCAATTAACGGTTCATACTTAATGATTAGGGCCCAATTTTAGGAGAAATGTGTAGTCAGGATAGGTAAACGGTTAGAAAAAATTTAGTGGTTAATCGATGGCTTCAACATTTCACCTTTTGGGAGAAATGTATAGTCACGATAACCTAAATCTAAAATTTCACCTTTTGTACCAAAAGGAAGGAGCTGGCTTCAACATTCAATGGTGTAGGATCATAGATCGGAGTCTAAATTTTATATAACCCCATAGTCATATGAGACCAAAGTGTAGTCTAAATTTGAGTTACGATGGATGGCAAAAAGTGGTTAAATCGGAAGATCCAGATTTATAAGGAGTCGGTAAGCCTCGAAAGGATAACTTTATGCCTAGGAAAAATCCTACCAAAGTAGGGTCTACATATTTCACACTTGGTTCATATTATAGGTAATCCAAATCATTCATATGAAGGGAAATATCCTACTACGACCACCCACTAGGTTTCTTCACTTGATGGACACCAAAATCAACGGTTATGGGGCTTATTTGTCAATTGGGCCACTTTTATAATGATCTAAGGGCTGAAATTCGACGTGTATGGTTAATTTATGATAAATAGGCATGATATAAAATTTTACATAAAACGGATCATGAAGACCATGTGATCTAAAATTCAAAGGTCTAAGTTAATGGCATTTTCGTAATTATTATTGAAATAAGAGTTTTGGAAAATATAATGGTTCTACTTGGTTATAGGCACGTTTTTAAGCAATTCTTACAAAAGAACTTATAACTAAATCATTATGAATAAAGAGTTATTCACCAAATTAATTAGCGAATGTACATATATCAAACGACATAATGGATGGTCAGATGACATGTTAAAAAATAGTAGAACTTCATGGTTAATACTCTAACCATTTATGCAGGTGGACGTATGGTTAGTTTTATAAATAGATGAACACAAAGTGGGTTTTTGGAGTAATCAAGAGGTAGAACATGTATACCGTTAAAGTAACTTGTTCACATATGTAAGTCCCTTGAATTGTAGTTCTGATGGTGGGTTAAACATATTCATATGGTGATTAAGATGAAGGGACCATAATCTTTATTCGATATGTGTACAAGCGGATGCTTAGATCAAGTAGCTAGTTTACTATGATCAGGTGGTCCAAACTTAGAGTGGACGGTCAGATATCTTTACCTAGTGGTGAATAGTTGACTGAACAGTTAGTTATGATGGACAAGTGAGAATACTTCGGTATATGATGATCCCATCTCAAAATCAACGGTCAAATGGCTTGATCTATGAATGGAGATTACTCCCAACAGTCAGATTCGTGTTGGAGAATAGATGTAAGGTTAGGATAGCTAGATTGGTATTGTACACATGTACATAATAAGTTAAATTTTATGGTAACACTCGAGAACTTTCAATACTCGAGAATTGAAAAGTTTAGGGTGTTACATGTGATACCTCCCTTTATGGCTTGGGCATGTGTCTTGAAATTTCAAAATTTCCATCTTCCCTTTTGTGCAAGTGATGTGTTAAAAGTGTTACAACTAGTGCTTCAAATATTTATCGTAGACGCAATGCGCTCTGGGTAGTGACTTTCTTAGTCGTCGTGTAATTCCATGGGTTTGGGTAGTGGTGCACAAATCTATGTAAGTAATTCACAATGCGTGTTATATCACTACCCAGATTGGATGTCACAAATAGTCACTCCATGAACAAATCGTGTCACATAATTCATCTGACTCATGTGTTGTGCCGCCTTGAGGTGTTCATGTACATCCACAGTAGCATTAGACACGCCGGCGAATCTTCGTAGTTATGGAATGCGGGACGAGTCGAGTTTTCTATGAATTATATTCCACATTGTGATGATCATAATGTATGATGAACCACACACACTTTGCTAGGCATGCATTCATATATATATATATATATATATGTATATATATATATATTGGTGTACATACTGATACCACTCGTAGTGCAGTACGAGACGTATTAGAACCCTTACATTATTCTTATGAATCTCTTGAATTATTGTTAATCTTAAAGGATAACCATCAGTATGAGTAGGGCATTGACCCTCTCCAACCATACATATGATGTAGGTGATGTACAGATTAAAGACCCATAGGACCATCTCCCTATGAAAGATTATACTGAATAAATAAGAAGATAGTTTTATAATTTAGTTTTATATTTCTGCTACAAACTCTATAATAAAATAAGTTCCCATTGAGAGGTCATTTGATAATTTGTTAAATTCTTTTATTCGAATGGAATAATAAATACAGTCGATTTTATTCTCATGAATGGTTACCTTTGTGAATGTAACTGGATGTGATATATATATATATATATATAAAGAATGTGCAATTTTGAAGTATCCAATTTTTACATTATTAACACCCGAAATTCTCGGGCACGAGTATATACTCAGGCTATGAAAATTCAGGATGTTATATATGTCTTCGCCTATGTAGTCGGGGGAGAGAGAGAGAGAGAGAGAGAGAGAGAGAGAGAGAGAGAGAGAGAGAGAGAGTCTCGGGAGCATGCCCCTTCACCGACCTCTCTACCGAGGGCCCCGCAACCCCAACCCCAAGTATGCAGCGAGCAGGCACCAAAGGAGTGAACTTCCTAGAAACAACCTTCAGCCACTCCATGTCCATTGCAGAGGGGAGCCTCGACCTCTTCGCCCTAGGTGATCTGACATTTTTGCTTTAAAAAAAAAAAAAAGAAAATTGCAGTAAATAAAACCAAATGTACAAACAACTACAAGATCCTTACCAGGAAAAAGACTTACCTAATGACCCGACCACCTACTACAGGACAGTCGGAGTGATCAACCTCCTGCAATCTCTCTAGGCTGCAGGACACTCTCGAGTGATCCTGACCTGGTGAAGGAGGGCCTCCGAGAGATAGGGTTGAGACTGATGAAGAGCTACAAAAGGAGAAACTAGATGAGTTAAAAACCACAAAGATGAGAAATCAAAGACAACTTACAAACATAAAAGCCACAACTCAAGACCCAACTTGGAAGGGAAAACATAGTAGGAACTCGAGCATACAACCTGCCCAACTCTGATGCAGGGACCTCCCACTCTCCTATAACGAAATACCACATGTCCTTCTAGCCCTTATTGGAGGAGGGGTTATTGGAAATAATAGCCTAGCCCTTGCTCGGCCAAGAGGAAAAGTAATACCAACCATGAGAGCCTAGGCTACTTTTGGCTTGGTACAAGTATAAGAGCTCATCCTTAAAGAGCTCAAAAGGGTCAATCTGGTACCATAACATGTAGCACCCAAAGATAGCTCGCCATACGTTAAGGTTAAGCCTGGGGCAAGCCTCAAGCGGTGTAGCACCTCTCTCACTAATGGATGGAAATACAATCGTAGGGCACAGGAAAAGAAAATTGGATATAACACATACATCATGGTAGGGCCCACAGTTAGGATCCCATCCACTTCGTTAGCATGGACTAGGGAGTACCGTAACTTAGGCGCAATTTTGGTGGATACCTGAATCCACTCGGTGGATCCCTAACTGTAGGGCCCATTGTAATGTATGTGCCTTACATCCATATCGTCCATCCATTTTAAAAGCTCATTTTAGGGCATGATCCCAAAAATGAAGCAGATCCAAATCTTAAATGGACCTTACAATTGACAGTGTGAATTTACTATCTACAGTTGAAAAATTCTTAAGGGCCACGGAAGTTTTCAATCAAGCTTATATTTGCTTTTCCCTTCATCCAGGTCTGTGTGACCTTATGAATAGGTTGGATCTCAAATAAATATCATAGTGGGAGCTAGGAAGGTTTCAACGATGGGCATCACTGTCCCCACTGTTTTCTATGGTGGGATCACCTTGAGCTTTGGACCGGCGTCATTCTTTGGCTCATAACCTAGAATGATCTCTCGAAATGGATGGATGGTGTGGATGCCCCACCCACATTGCCATTCTGCATGGATTGGGCACTACCCCTGTCAAGATGGGAGGCAGATTTCCTATGAAAGCCTTTCATAGGAAGTTCCTGCTCTTGGGTGCTAGGTGGGGCGCACCGTATTGTTTCTGATAAATCCACACCGTTCATCTATTTTGGGAGTTCATTTTAGGACGTGCAACAAAAAATGAGGTTGATCCAAAACTCAAGTGGGTTGCATGAGAGGAAACAATGGGGATTCAGTGACCACCGTTTGAAACATTTGTATGACCACAAAGTTTCATATCAAGCTAAGTTTTGGATGTTTTCACTTCATACGAGTATGAATGACCTTATAACGGTTTGGATGGCATATAAGCATCAAAGTAGATTCCAAGAAGGTTTCAACAGTAGGAAACTCTTTCCCCGGTTTTTCCTCTCGTCCAGCCCACTTGAGCTTTGAATCCACCTCATTTTCGGTCTCATGTCCTATAATGAACTCACAAAATGGATGGACTGTGTGGATTTCTCACAAACATCACGACGGGCCCCACCTAACATCCTAGTGTAGGAACTACCTACTTTTGCAGGAAATTCACATCCACCAGGACGAGAGCAACTTGGGCAAGACCCCGAAACCAGCAATGTGGGTGAGGCCCTAACCATAGGGTGCACCTCGATATGTGTATTATATATCCATGTTGTCCATATGTTTTTCCAAATTGTTTTAGGATATGATCCCAAAAATGAAGCCGGTACAAGTTTCACGTAGGCCACACTACTAGAAAAGGTGATCATTGAACTTCCACAATTAAAAGCTTCAGAGTGTCCACAGTAATGTTTTTTAAACATCCAACCTATTGATAAGGTCATATAAATCTAAATGAAAAGAAAAAAAGTAATATCAGCTTGATCTAAAACTTATGGCCCATAAAAGGTTTTCAATGGTCATTAACCATTGTTTCCTGTGATGTGGTCCACCATTAAAAACTTCCTAAGGCCCATTGTTTCTTGTGGTGGGGTCTACTTGAGAATTGGATCTGCTTTATTTTTTAGCCCATGCCCTAAAATGAGTTAGTAAAAAGGATGGACAATGTAGATATACCACGCACATATTGAGGTGGGATCTACATAATAATAATAATTGTGTCTAATGGTCTTATTTTAACAATTAAGTGTCCACCGATCAGAGGTTAGATTTTTTTTTTCAAATGATTTATACCTCCATGGAAATTACACCAATCATCAAATGATTTATACCTTAACATCATGACGAATCTTTTATTATCAAAGGAAACCTATTGTGTGCACTTTTTTTCTTTTTTTTTTTTTTTGAAATGTTATCATTTATAAGTGTGTATTAAGGTCTTTTTTAACAATCCCTAAAGTTTCATTGAAAAACTCAACCATTTTCCCAATATTTCCTCATGTTTTCCAAAAAAGTGTGATAAATTATCCAATACAAATGATATATCCCATGTGATAACCAATACCTTTCTGTATCCCAAGTGTGTGTGATACATTGCATGATACCAATATTTTGAACATTGGTCATATCGCATATGCAATCATGTGCGATCACACAATTACATATGCAGTCGCATATAATTTTTTCTTTTATTTTTTTCTAAAATTTCTTTTTTTAAAAATCAGAAAAATAATTGGAAAAAAGAAAAAATGAAATATATATTTATATATATATATGGGAAATGGTACTATGAGGTCGACCTCATGGGAACTTCCCATGAGGTCAAGCTATGTGGGCCCCACCGTGATGTGTCGAACATCAACACCATCCATTTTATAGGTCCCTTTAAGTTTATGGGATATCCCCAAAATCAGCTGTATACGGGACTCAGGTGGCCCATACCATCTAAAACCATGTGAAGACATGTATAAAACATATAAAGGCACTTGGTTGGGCACACTTGAGTTTTGGATGCAGTTGAAACTTGGTCAGATCCCTCATCCAAGTGGGACACACAATGGATGGGTTGGATTTGTGAACCACATCTCTGTGGGCCCATTAAATGATTATGAATGTTTTAATCGGAGGGTAACCCCTCTCAACTGTCGTATATGGTGTGGCTCACCCCAGTTATGGATCGACTTGATTTTTAAACCCATGGCCCACCATGGAATGGTGCATATAGCTGATGGAGTAGATGCTCAACACACATCATGGTGGGGCCCACACAACTCGACCTCATAGGAAGTTCCCATGAGGTCGACCTCATAGTACCATTTCCATATATATATATATATATATATATATATATATATATATAATATATATATGGAAAGTTCTCCCTAATTCCATATATATATATATATAGGGAAAAGGTTCCATACAGTCGAACTCATGGGAACTCCCCATGAGGTCGAGCTGTGTGGGCCCCACCATGATGTGTGTCGAACATCAACACTGTGCATTTGATGGGTCCCCTTTAAATTATGCGATATCCCAAAAATCAGCCATATACGGAACTTCAATAGACCATACCATCTAAAATCATGTGAAGACATGCATAAAACATATAAAAGCACTTGGTGGGGCCCACCTGAAATTTGGATGCATCTGAAACATGGTCTAACCCCTTATCCAAGTGGGACACACATAATGGATGGGCTGGATTTGTGAACCACATCTCGGTGGCCCCAAAAAATGATTATGAATGTTTTAATGGAGGGTAACCCATCTCAACTTTTGTATATGGTGTGGCCCACACAAGTACGGATTGACTTGATTTTTAAGCCTTTGGCCCACTATGGACTGGTGCATCTGACTGATGGGGTTGATGTTCGACACACATCATGGTGGGGCCCAAGCAACTCAACCTCATTGGGAGTTCCCATGAGCTCGACCTTATAGAACCTTTTCCCATATATATATATATGGAATTAGGGAGAACTTTCCTAAGTTAATAGGTAAGTAATTTGATATGTTTAAAATACATTTGAGTGAAATAAAAACAATTAAACATCAAGTCATCAACATTCAACAATATAGTTAACAAATATCAATTAACATTTAGTAAGTAAACAAAATGAAAAAGTTATTTATTTATTATTAATCGTAGAAAATGAAAATATAATTTACAAGTCAATAAGTCATACACTAAGTCACTAACAAAATAATACTAAATGGTAAATGCTACTATATACATTAATTTATTTACCATTGTGCATTTGATCACCACCACCATCGTTGTTATTGATGTTGTTTTCTAGTTAACCCTTCTTGAACCCTTCAGTACCTGCACAGAGAACAAATAAGGAAGACCCTGACTAATGCAGGGGACCCTCCGATGCCAAGGTCAGGGATCTGGGTCTTTATAGAAGTGGTATATGGGTAGCGATGATGTGCTTGTACCTTTCACCATTAGGGGTCTTCCTATTTATAGTAGAGGGGAGATCGTATCGTAAAGGGATCCTCCATGTTTGGTAGGTACGTATTGTAGTTGGATTAGAACTCCTGACGTATAAGAAATCTCCCGAGATCCTCGGCGAG
Source organism: Magnolia changhungtana (assembly GCA_030180095.1). Taxonomy (NCBI): domain Eukaryota; kingdom Viridiplantae; phylum Streptophyta; class Magnoliopsida; order Magnoliales; family Magnoliaceae; genus Magnolia; species Magnolia changhungtana. The sequence goes on along the minus strand of JASAUF010000384.1, from coordinate 1,126,480 downwards.
GACCTCAGAATCCCAAACTGATCGCGAGTTAGTTTCCGTGATCCTTGGAGGAACAATCGGACAGGTCTTCCTTCATATTAGGTCGGTCTTTATCTGGAGACCGGGGCGTAGTTGTCCGAGCTTCAATCGGCTGGTGGAAGTTATAATACCGAAAGACATGTCGACAGAGCTATAAGAAGGTCGGCATCATTCGTTAACTAAATCAATCAAAGGTCCTTGTGATGTCCTTATGATCTCCAGTTTCTGTAGCCTTTAACTTCTTCATTGTCTTCCCCGGAGAATCCATTCTGGGTCGTGCCGACCTTTGAGACAACCTTGCTCGTGTCGACCTCTCTCCTTAGACAGGCATTGGGTTTCTCACCTTTTTAGCCATCAAGACGTGCCAGGTCTTGACCTAACCTACTTTTATAGGTTAGTCCATTGTCCCCATAATAGTAAGCTCCCCTGCTTTCAAGTTAGTAGAACAAAATTGAAAAGTAGGTCTGATGCAGTTAGGTCGGACTATTCTATCATTAATGATGAGTAAGGCGGCAAGCTTGAGAATCAAGGCATATCAACAATCATGGTATGACACAGTCGAGGTGGCGTGTCGTGGCTCGAGGCCACATGACTTGTCAGGCAGCCTTTTCGGTGCTCGACCAATGAGGAGGTAACGCTGGTCGTTCCTAGGTAGTGGAGTCGGGCGACAAGCATGGACGTGCCACGTGTCGAAACAGGGTAGTCAAGGGGGCGTCGTACGACTGCACATTAATGAAGGCATTGAATGCTCGTCCACATGGCTTCTCTATATAAGGAAACCCTAATGCCTAATGCCAACTCGTTTGCTTCTCTTCTCCTTTGATTATGTCCTACTTTCAGTGTGCAGAGGCAATTTTCGGCGGATTTTCGGTGATTCATTTCTGTTGAAACTACCAGTGGCATTTCCCCTTCAACGAGCTCTACTCCTCATCTCACCCCCTCCCTTCTTTCCTTTCTTCTTTTTTATCAATTTCTAGCATTTTTAGGCTACCTACCATGCCAGAAAATACCAAGTTCTCGAGAGGGGGCCTCCGGCGCTGATAGTGGGGCGAGTGATCTCCGCCCCATGTTGAATCCGTCGTGTCGTTAATGATGATGAGCGACACCGAATTCCGGGAGTAGCAATTATCGTGGGTGCTGGAGAGGTCCCCAGCAGAACGACTGACTGGGACAGAGGATGACCTGCCTGAAGAGGAAGTATTGGTCGGATCCTTTGACGAGGAGGGCAAGGACATAGAGAGAGATCCCGTGGGATCCATCCTCAGGGAGGCCGACTTAGTGAGGATTAGGTCAGGATACCACATACCCGACTTTGTGGTACTCTGAATTCCCTCACCAAGTGAGCTTCCCAACAATCCTCCTAAGGGAGCAGTAGATATCTTTCAGGTCACCCTTGAATGCGGCCTAAGGCTCCCTCTGCAAAAGATAGTAAGGCAGGTGCTCATGCATCTAGAGTTGGCTCCAGGGCAGCTGATTCCCAATGCATGGAGAGCATTAGTCGGATGCTATGTCCTTTGGTCCAAGCTTGAACAGCCCGACCATACTGTAAGCGAGTTATTCCACTTATACCAAGTGAAGTCCAACCCTCTCTATGATGGCTGGTACTACTCTTCTTGGAGGGGGACCGGGAGAGGTATGGTCACGGACATCCCGACCTCCACCAAAAATTAGAAGGACAGATGGTTCTGGGCTTTGGGGAGTTGGGAAGTGCCAGGAATGACCATGTATCGTAGTTAGATCCCCACTACTTTCTTTGATCCAGGTCGGTTTTGTCCGGACTTAGTTCTTTTTCTTTGTTTTTTAACTTGGTCGGCTTCAACATTCTAGCTCGTTTGCTCGTGCCTCTTTTTGCAATCATTCCTAAGTTTCCTCCTGCACTTTGGGCTGAATCTCTTGCTTGGATCAAAGGAGCAAGGTCGGTAGAGGCCGACGAGAGATCGTGGAGAAAACTCCTCCAACCCGAGCTTCTGCTTAAGTCGAGCCTTAATTCCGAGCTAACAGGTATAAATTCTGGACGACATTAGGACTTAGAAAATTCGTAAATTTTTCACTGACTTCCTCCCCATTCTTGTTAATGTAGACATGCCTGAAGCTCGACCCGCTTCGAAGCCTATTTCGAAGTGCAAGGCACCCCTTCCTAAGGAGTCAGCTTCAAAGAAGAAAAAGAAAAGGACGACCTCCAAAAGCAAAGGGAAGGTCTGTTCCTCAGCTCCCACTATCGTGGAGGTCGAGGATGAGGCAGCGGCCAAAGAGCTTGTCTCTGTCACCGCCAAAGTTGTGGCAGAGATGACCTTGCTCGAGGAGGTCCGTTCGAATGGGATGACCTCACTTGAGGGCCTTCAATCGAGCCTTTCGTGCCTCAAGTGGAGGAGGGCCAACATCCACCAAAAAGGGTACGAAAGGCTCTAGAGGATCTCCTACCATGGGTGGATCACTATATTTCTAATACCGAGTTCATCGGCCTATTAGACTCACCACCAGATGTGATCCTCAGGTCGGTAACTAAGACCTTCCTTGGGGTAAGTTAGTCTTTGCGATGCTTGTTGTTTTTCTTTTGGCTTGTTCTGACATTCTTCCTTCTTCCTTGGTAGTTTGCCCACTGCTTATTGAGCGTACACCACGAATTCCAGCATTTGCGGGAGGAGACAAAGGAGGCAAAGGCGGGGTCGCTAAGGAAAGGAGCCGAGGCTGATTGATTCTGCCTCAAGTTCGAGCAAGCTCAAGCCATGGCTAAACAACTTTGCTCTGTCATGGAGGCTCAAGCTCTGGATACCAGAGCTGAGCTGGAGGTGACGAAGAAGTTGCTTGCCGACGCTTCTTAATGGACGGCTTGATGGAAGGATGATAATGCGAGGCTGCAGTGCTCCATGGAGGTGAAGGTAAAAGAGGCTCAAGCAGAGGCCCAGGCAGCTATCTCCTCGGCTCGAGTAGCCATTGTCAAATAGTTCAAGTCTTCTGAGGAGTACATAGAAGACATGGACGCTTTGTACCGCGTTGCGTTTGAGAAGTGTCTCAAAGATGTCAAGAGAGTTTATCCCGAGCTGGACCTCTCGGCCTTCGAGGAAGCAAGCTCTAACTCTGAGGCCTCTCCTGATGATGCACCTACCAAGTAGCCCCCCGAGGCCTAAGTGTCGGCTTTTTCTATTTTTTGCTCTCCTTTTTTGCATCTCGGATTCAATGTAATGCGCTCCTCAAAGCTTCATCAATATAGTCCAAGTTTTCTTTTAGCACAATGTTTGTATGCAAAATTTTCCATGTAGAAAGGTCGATCATTCGACAATTCAGTCGTTTACAGTCGTCGAAGATCCAGCCCTTTCATTAAGGACCGATGTAACACCCCGTACTTTTCAGTTCTTGGGTGCTACCATGGAGATCTAAATCAGTTTACACGTGCGTGGGAACACACGTAACTTACCTTACATAGCGTCAACGGTGATTCTCAATCTATTCATCTCAACCATCTAATATAACCTTGATTCATATATCAGGTCATCTGGCCATTGATTCTCGAGGACGAAAATCATCTCATCACAAAATTGACATTTACCTTCAAGAACATTGTGTTGCTAGGATCTCAAGGGCAATGAAGGTCTAACCCCTACCATATTAGATAGATTGAACCATACGTTATCAATCTTAGGTATCAAATCATCAAGACCCACCATTTAACCAATTCACATCATAACAGTGTACAATCCAACCGAGGATCGCAATACCAACCATTAGAACCCGAGACATGATATGCATTTATCAAACACAAATAGATATAAATTATTTGCTAATGACCTAATAATTAGATGCATGATAAAATACATAAATAAAATAATTATCTTAATAAGAATATTAACAGTAACATTGTTAATGATATCTTAATAATAAGAAAAATATCGTAAGTGTCACCTGGACTATCATAATCATCAACGGACTCTCGAAGTAGGTTTGAAGGCTAATCTGGACCGTTAAAAATACAAAATGTACCGCTAATATCCCTCTAAAGAAGAGGACTCCTTTAGATTTTTGATTCTTGACAATATGAAGATCTGACCATCAGATCAATGGAAATAGACACTTAAGACCGCAACTCCCTTAATATGGCCCACTCGAGCCTTGGATATGCTTCATCCTTTGTTAGACACCCATTTTGGACCAGAGGAACCTAATGGATGGAGTGGATTTCACCTGAACACCACCATGGACCCCACCCTAACTAAATGTGCATAAAATGCACATGCACCCGCAGTGCACTGGACCGCTAGCACGGTTAAACCGGATGCTGACCTGACAAATCTCAAAAATAGAGATTTTTTCTCCCCCTCCCGCCCAACCACATTTGAACAAGCAAGCCCGTTCTCGTTGATCGTGGCCCACCACAGCAACTCACATGTGCCATCTGGGCCATCCAACATGTTCGGATAGAGGATCTGACCAGTGATAGGTGTGGCCCACTTGATGATACACATGTACGTGCACACGCGCATCATTGCAAATGGAGTGTTAGGTGCGGTAAGAATTTCTGAAAAATGAAACTCATGCCCGACCTCATGCCGTCTTGGCAATCCGCGTGTGATGGCATCTCGCAATCCCAGCCATCATTCTAGGAATGAATCCTCGCCCTTCGTCCAGCACCAAGGAAGTAGAGACACCCTGTTGACGGTAAAAGGTGGCCGGGAGCCTTCCTTTTCGGGAAAACCGCGCTGGCGTGATCCAAGCCCTTCGCCCGAGCTCCATAGATGATCTCAGCCATCCACGCTAGGGCAGCAACGACCCTAGCCTTCCACCCCAAGAAAATCTCCCTCCACACGAGAAGAGAAGCTACAACGGAATATCTCACGAGTTACTACACTTGGGCAAAAAGGGACAAGGAAAGTGGACCCCACACTGATCAATGGTCCCATCTGACCCTTTCAAATGGTCTAGATCACCCTGATAGGCCATGAATGGAGATCGGCCATTAGCGACCACTTCATCTTCCCCGTCAGCTGTAAAACCCACCATGATGGTGTGGGCCCCATTTTACGATCGAGAACGCTCATTCGCTGGGCCGTGATGGTGGGAATCAATCCCACACACTGGATCAACACCATGCATATAGAAACAGCGGGTGCAACCACACCGTCAGAGTCATTGCAGGTGCAACCACACCATGCATATAGAAACAGCGGGTCCAACTCATGGGCTGTTGTCGAGTTGACTCGCTGCCAAGGAAATGGCTATCAAGTCTAGAACCGAGTCCAATTAGGTCAGGTTAGGCTTGGGCCTAGTTCGGTCCAGGTCATCCCAATAAAGATAGAAAGAAGAGAAGAACATGAAGAAGGAGAAGAGAGAGAGAGAGAGAGAGAGAGAGAGAGAGAGAGAGATAGTGAGTGAGTCGACTCAGCTGAAACTCGTTGGGCCGAGTTTTGCAAGTCAAGTCGGGTCTTATTGAGTCCAGAAAACTTGTTGGACATTGCAAGTTGAAAGGAAAAGAGAGAAAGTGAGAGGGAGTTGGGTTAACTCGGTTAGAGTCAAGTTGGGTTGAGTCATGTCAAGTTAAACAAATTGGGTACATTTTTCTCTTAAACCTTGCCTTGGAGATCTAATTAGAATCCTTGGTTAGATGGTTTTCTAAAATCTCAACGGAAATGTAGCCTAATATGCATTGGCGGTTTCATGTTGTTCGAGCCGAGAGCAAGTCGAGTTAAGTCCATTTTAGGAAGATTCTAAGAGGCGTGCACACTTCCTCGCAACATTAGAAGGCCAGTCGACACATAAGATGATAAATCTTTCCCCTTGAGCTTTCCTCTTCCTTATTAGTTTAAGTAATAGTTCATTTTATTTCAATTGATAATTGATATCTCTAAATCATGATAACTTATATTAGATATTGAATTTGATTATCAATCATCTGCTCAACACTTAGCTCATATGAATATCCATATGTTATACTTGTGTATCTTTCATGATTATTGATTGTTTATGGATTTCTTGAAGAACTTTTTTTTTTAAAGTTAGCTTGTCAGTACACCCATTGTCAGTTCACACTTCACTGTTACCCAACCCCACTAGGGAATCGACACCAAGACCTCAATGTTGAAACAAGGTATCTTTCACTTAGTCTACCATTCTTGAAGAACTTGAACTGCTACATCTATCAATAGAAAACTGCACTCATATATGTATATCCAGACTTGGGATGTAACTTGACTGATTGTGATTGTAATGGACCCTCACCTATGGATATTTTGATTGATGGATTAAATGAAACATTGATGTGAGCTTACCATCCATGGATTGTTTTCTGGTTGATACTTGTCCCTTGCGGCCCTGATTATTGCGTATTTTGCCCAAGGCGGCTTGATGTATTATTTTGTGTGACCATGCGATGGCAAGTCTCATTTGTTAGACTTTGATTGGCCACTGCTTAAGGAGGATGTCATTAAACATCCTAATGATAGAGTCTCACAAGTCGAGGATGGTGGAATGGGACACTATGCCTGAGATGTCGGCTTATGCTAGGTGATGAGTCCCCCCATGTGATCTTTGAACTTTCCTAAATTGGTTGTTTGTAAATTGGAATAATAATGGCTGGGGTTAATCATGCATTCATGGCACTTGCATTTTGAATAGACTGACTATTTGAAAGGTCTATTCTCTTACTAGGGATGAGCCGACTGTTTGAAAGGCACATCCCCTACCATGAATGAGCTGACTGTTTGAAAGGCCCATTCATTACTTAAGTAAGCCGACTGTTTGAAAGGCCCACTATCTTACTTTAGCGGGTCAACTGTTTGAAAGACCCGTTCCCTTGTAAGTTAAATGAGCCGACTATTTGAAAGGCCCATTCTCTTGCTTAATGGACCGATTGTTTGAAAGGTCCGTTCTCTTATTAAAAAGGGGGTTAACTATTTGAAAGACCCATCCTATTGCTTGAATGAGCCGACTATTTAAAAGGCCCATTCTTTGCTTAAGTGAGTCGATTGTTTGAAAGGCCTACTATCTTACTTGAGCAAGTCGACTGTTTGAAGGACCCGTTCCTTTGCAAGTTGAATCAGTCGACTGTTTGAAAGGCCCATTCTCTTGCCTAAATGGACTAACTATTTGAAAGGTTCATTCCTCTATTAGGGATGAGTTGACTATTTGAAAGGCTCATCCCCAGGCATGAATGAGCTGACTGTTTGAAAGGCTCATTCCTGTCTAAGTGAGCTAACTGTTTGAAAGGCCCACTACTCAGCAAGTTGAATGAGCCGACTGTTTAAAAGGCTCATTCTCTTGCATGAATGAACTGACTGTTTGAAAGGTCCATTTACTTGGCCAACTAGATGTGTATCCCCAGTTGATGTGCATTTACGCATCCATGCACTTAAACAAGGTCGCACCATGAAATATTTTATATATCTTATTATTTTTTATATATCTTATTATTTAAATACTATGCTTAACTAATGTGGCAGTGTGTAATCTTGAGGAGAATTCACACTGTGCTGGTCACTCATTCATTAAATATATAACCGTACAGGTAGTGCAGGTGGTTTAAATGATATTCATGTTCGGATTGATGAGGAGCATGGTACAATTGTCAAGGATGCATGGTTGTAATTACCAAGAGAAGTCACGCGATGTTACGGCTCAAGTTTATATGCATTTTATATATTCTTATGTGTTGAATCTTGTAATGCTTATATTTGTTAACATCGAAACATTAGTTTTTATAAGTCATTTTGGGCAGTCGCTCTTATAATTTGAATGTATATACAATTTCCTTTATACTTGATTTGTTCATATTCAGCCTAAATGCTCACTCTTAAAAAGAAAAAAAATGGAATTTAGCTATCTTTAAAGGTTAACACTCAAGTTTTTGGAAAATGAGTCATATACTCGGGTTTCTAAAACCCGGGGCGTTACAGTTGGTATAAGAGTGGTGTTTGGAAAAACAAGCCGTATGGAAATGAACTTATACAAACTATAAATGTCTTAAGTTAGGATGCTAAAAATTAGAGATTGAACTTAAGTAAAAGATCCAAACTTAGGTCCCCTTAGAAATTATTAGAATAACCATTTGAACTTATGTGATATTCCCCTATAACTAGGAGAAATTGAGAATATAGAGACTTGAGATTCTAAGTTCTCTAGAAAATTATTTGGATAACCGTAAGACTTAGAAATGAAATTAGGTTCCCGTAGAAATTATTAAGATAGCCATTTGAATTGATGTGGAATCTCATTAAAATTAGGAGAAATTGAGAATATAGGAACTCAAAATTTTAGGTTCCCTAGCACATTGTGTAACATCCCGGATTTTTGCTAACCTAGAATTAGACATCCTTAGGTAATGGGTCGATCCTAAAATCTTATTGATTTCTCAAAACTCAATCTCAAAGTCTAAAATCCATTTTTAACCCATTTCCTTCAAAATCTCACCTTTCACCACCTTATTTTCCAAATTTTTCTAAGTACTTTCATATTAGACAAACTCATAAAGTTTAGGTGAGGAAGAATAATACTGAAATTAAAATTTACCATAAACAGTAAATAAATAAACAAATTAGATTTTTGACCATTAACCATTTGGAATCTAAAGAAATAAATAGGTTGTTTGGATAGATCAGCTTCTCCTACCCCAAAATCATATATTGCACGTCGAACAACTCATCCCGATTCACAAAATACACCTGTTTCAAAACTCACGTGGTGCTGGACAGTCCAGCAAACCACGGCGGTGCCGCGCCTACCGTAGTCGACCGCGGTCCAGCGGGCCGGGCGACCCGTTTGATGCCCCGTTTTCTATAATTTTTCAGCCGATTTTGAAAAGTCATATCTCCCTCGTTATAAATTCAATTTATGTGATTCAAAAGCCAAATTGAAGCTTAATAAGTCTAGTTTCATATAAAAATAAGAAAAAAAATATAATAAAAATGTTAATATAATTTAATCCAGGTTGATGTAACAACTATTCAAAAGTTGTTAATTTGGACAATGATTACTTCTAGAATTTTTAGAATTTTTCTACAACACGAAATCTAATAAAATTTGGCGGAGATGAAGTAAACTTAATGATGAACTACTATAAAAATAATTAAATTAATATGCTAACTGAAAATGCCAAAAAGGGACGTAGAACTGCCCTAGGACCATATTCTATTGTAATTAAGTCATAATTTAGTTAAGTACTAAACTGAATACTCAGTATAATTAGCTTGAACCACTTTAAATATGATCTGCAAGACCTAAAACATGTAGAATCATTGACGCTAGGTTACCCTAAAATCTAGGATCAATCACATTACCCGACTGCTCTCGGGAGCACATTGAAACTCCGTATCAGATTTAGACCGCACGTCGAAAGTTCGATTAACACGAAGTTAAGAAATTAGGACCGCCTTGCTGAGCTTGACAACCATCTCAGAATCAAATCCAAATAGTGTCCCAGCGCTATTCGCATGAGCTTGGAGCGGGGAGTGTGAGAAATGTGAAATTACTTCTAAATTAAATTCAAAATAATGAAATCTGAGACTTGTCGCTTGCGGGTCAGTATTAAGCAACTAGACCGTCAGAATTAGGCCAAATTACACCCTCGGATTAGGGATATTTCCCCAAACATATCCATGTACTCGAAATCTCCGATCGAGATCCACTTACCGTTGAACTGAAATTGGTCCGTCACGTGCGATCTGGGAATTCGATCGGAACGAAAACTTAACTGCACCTAGATCCAATGTCTGTGAGCTTAAGTCCGACCTTTGGCTCAAGGGGGGCTGCCAGAAGTCCTCCGTTGAACTAAAACTGACTCACTTTGGTTATAACCTAAGTATACCTTGACTTTAGGTCTATTTCGGTGAAGTTTTAGGCTATATAAGTACCTTAAAACCCTCTCTCATTCAGCCATACGAATTTAAGAAAATCCTACGAGAGAAAGAGACAAAAGAGAGAGAAAGTGTGGGAGGTTCTTCCTGCCGTATCCAAGCTTAACCACTCCGTTCTATCGCTTTCCCAGCGATTCCGACTTCGTTTCTAGGTAAGAAAGTCTAACCCTAAACTGATTTGGGGTTTTGACAGTTGTAGGTTATGAAATAGCTAACCTATTTCATTCTATAGATTGCCAAACTATCGTATACGAAAGCTTAGCGAATCTATCGACTCTGTTATGATTCTACGACAAAAGGTGCGGACTTTAGGTGTATAGGTTATGGTTTTCAACACTTTCAATGTCAGATAATGATATATTCATGATCTGCATGCAATTGCACATGTACAAAGTGCTATCTGTTTTTCATTTCGATTAAAGACGTAGAATATGGAATTTTACAGATTATAGGTATTTGTAGAAAGTACCGTATACGTATAAATTTTGGAAATATGTTTGCCATGATTATTTGTTGTATGAATATATTATATATAGATAAAATACTTATTTGGTGAAAGGGCTCGCCCTAATACATGCTTTGCTAATACACACTATATATGTTGAAATTGTGTATTCTAGAAAGTACCGTATACGTATAAATTTTGGAAATGTGTTTGCCATGATTATTTGCTGTATGAACATACTATATATGTGTATAATACTCACTCGATGAAAGGATTCGCCCTAATACATGTTTTTGTTAGTATACGTTATGTATGTTAAAAGAGTGTATTCTAAGTGTTTGTGAAAATGACTGAATGAGTATAGAATTCGCATTCGTGCTCGCCATGACTAATTGTCATGGTTATATGATTGTTGTATAGGCGATACCCCTTTGACGAAAGGACTTGCCCTAAATCACGCCTCGGCTACTATACACTATATATGTTAAAACGTGCGGCCCAAGTGTTTGTGAAAATGACTGAATGAATATGGAACTTGGATTCCTGCTTGCCATGACTATCCGTCGTGGGTGCACGTATGTTATCCATGGGGCAACTCCCTAGTGAAAGGATTTGTCCTTATGCCTATGTGATCAACATACCTCAAGTATGTTGATGTATGTAGTTTAAAGTGTTTGTTGAAATGTTTGAATGAGTAGTAGTTAGTGAATTGTAATGTATAAGGGTGTTGAGATAGGATTCTCAGCTACCTTAGAGATGTATATGATTTCCTCCATGTTGCTTATTTAATTTAACCGCTTACTTATGAAATATAGGTGTTTGTATTTCCTGTTTATATTGTGCTTTATTACATGTTTTATGACATGCTTGTCAACATGCTTAAATTACTTTGTTTATTCTGCTTTTGTAACATCCCGAAAATCGAGGGTCGAGTAGTAACTCAACTCTCGAGTTCCAGAACATAACTTATGCAACAAAATGAATGATGATTGAATGTTAACTGTATTAGAGTAGTGAACATGAGTGAGATTAAGCCAAAACAGCATATCATACTCCAGAGAGTTAAATTTGTAAGCGGAAGACTATGATAGATAAATGACATATATAAACTATGTGAGTCTCCAGAGTGTGATAATGTTACCAGGTTAAATAATTACAAGTACAATTCTAAAATATACCAATGTGAGGAAGTGTAATGTCTTCTATCCCAAGTGTCATAGCCCCGTCAATACAATACCAGGTCTTCATAGACCTGTCAAAGAGTTACATGTAGGAGAACTCCTCCTCAACATCATTGTAGTAGTCCGGCTCTGCTTCATAAGCATCGCCATCACCTGAAACTCAACAAATCTAGTTGGTGTGTACAACACCGTCCCGTAACGTGGGAGTGAGTAGCTAACTTAGTGGAACAATAAAGCATAGGTTAACATGTTATCAATACAGTCAAGCAATAATGATAAAGCAGTACAGTCAAACACTCCTAACTACTCTTATTAATGCACGTATGAATGCAGTTATGATGGATGCCCTCACCCCACCCTCCCTCGTGCGACACCATCTTACGTTCGCGGCATGCTTTCATCCCTCAGTGCTCCACATCTTCCAGGCACATGCAATGCATGATGAGCATGATTACCGAGTTTTTATTAGTCCAATTCAAACAGCAGGATTGGGAAACTAAGGTACCTTCCTTGAATCATTCCCAAACATGATCCATTCTAAGTCGTCAGTCCTAATTAATATCAGACGATGGTGTGTTTTCTAGGTCACTGCAAAGGCTGTCAGGGCTGTTACGCACAAAGGTTATACCACTCCCCCATCACCTCTTAAACGATTCATCACTATACAGAAACAGGCCTAGTTCATACTCTATATACCGCGGCAAAACTCTAAGGCTCACCGTAATTTCAGAGTATGCTCGAGGTCACTACAAAGGACTACCAGGGCTGTTGCTCGCATTCGTTGCACCACTCCCCCATCACCTTATCAATGTAGGCCGACGGCACGAATATAGTGTCCCATACCACCATAATCGGCTCACGAGTCTGGTTGCTCACTGGTCACTACGGGGAGGCACGTGGCCCCAACATAGGCCGACAGCTCGACCATGGTGTCCCATACCACCATGCTCGGCTCATGAGTCTTAGCGCATCGAGGTACTATGGTTAAAAGTGATTTCACTGGTAAGTTTGGTACCCTAGGTTCAAGCAGTAGCGACCAAACATGGTGAACATACATTAGACATATCGGGTTACATGACGAGCCTGACTGGCTCGAGCGCACAATCAATTAGACGACATGAAGTGCATAAGCACTTCGCGTGGCCTAACCACTGTCGCCAACTGACGTACGACTCGGGTTCGTCAAACACATCATTCGTGGTGACATGAAACTCAACCACGATCTCAAGTCTAGTACCGACTGTCTGGACTATAGACATAGTCCCAAACTCAATCAAACCATAATAGTAGCATGTGGAGTAGAGCATGGTAAACAAAGTAATTCAAGCATGTTAGTAAGCATGCATAAAGCATGTTATAACGCATGATATAAAGCATGTTGTAAAGCATGTTATAAAGCATGTTGTAAAGCACTACATAAATAGGAATACAAACACATATATTACAAAAGTAAGCAGTTTAAGTAAACAGCCTCATGGAGGTAATCATACATGTCTCTAAGGTAGTTGAGAATCCCATCTCAACATCCTCCTAAGGCATCAACATCCCAACACTTACTCACACAAGCATTTCCACAAACACATAACATACACTATTTCAATATACTTAGTGTATGTTAGCAAACATGTATTAGGGCGAATCCTTTCGCCAAGCAAGTATTTTACGCATACATAATATATTTATGCAACAATTAATCATGGCAAACACATCTCTAAAATATACATGTATACGGTACTTTTTACAATACAGTATCTCTACATACATAGTTATATTAGTAAAACATGTATTTGGGCAAATCCTTTCGCCAAATAAATATTTTATCCATATAATAAATAATCATGTCAAGCACATTTCCAAAATTTATACGTATACGGTATTTTCTACGAATACCTAGAATATGTAAAATTCCATAATCTACATCTTTAATCGAAACAGGAAACAGAAAGCACTTTGTACATGTGCAAAATGTATGCAGATCATGAATCTATCATTATCTGACATTGAAAGCGTTGAAAACCATAACTTATACACCTACAGTCCGCACCTTGTGTCATAGAATCGTAACGGAGTCGATAGGTTTGCTAAGCTTCCATATTCGGCAGTTTGGCAACCTATAGAACGTAATAGGTTAGCTATTTCATAACCTACAACTCTTAAAACCCCAAATCAGTTTAGGGTTAGGGTTTCTTACCTAGAAACGGAGCTGGAATCACCGGGAAAGCGATTAGAACGGAGTGTATAACAGCAGGGAAGCAAAGCAGGAAGACTCTCCCGCATCTCCCACACTTTCTCTCTCTTTTCTCTCTTTCTCTCCTAGGGTTTTCTCAAATTCGTATGGCTGCAATGAGAGAGGGTTTAAGGTCTTTATATAATCTAAAAAGTTTCCAAATTAGACTCCAGGTTAAGGTATACTTGGGTTATAGCCAAAGTGGGCTGTTTTCAGTTCAACGGAGGACTTCTGGCGGGCCTCTTTGAGCCAAAGGTTGGACTTAAGCTCACTAACACTGGATCTACGTTTAGTTAAGTTTTCATTTCAGTCGGAATTCCAGATCACGCGTGGCGGACCAGTTTCAATTCGACGGTCAGTGGGTCTCGATCGGAGATTTCAAGTACATGTAAATGTTTATGAAATTTTTCCTGATCTGAGGGTGTAATTTAGTTAGATTCTGACGGTCTGGTTGCATAATACTGATCTGCAAGCGACGAGCCTCAGATTATTATTCAAGATATTTATTTTGGAAAGAAACAAGTGTTTTCACACTCTCTCGATCCGGACTCAAGCGAACAGCCGTGGGACACTGGCTGGATTTGATTTCCGAGATAGTTGTCAAGCCCAGCAAGGCAGTCCTAAGTCCTTAACTTCATGTTAATCGGACTCCCGATGTGCGGTCCAGACCTGATATGGAGTTTAAAAGTGCTCCCGAGAGTAGTCGGGTAATGAGTTTGATCCTAGGTTTTAGGGTAACCTAGCGTCAATGATTCTATAAGTTTTGGGTCTTGCAGATCATATTTAAAGTGATTCAAACGGATTTCGTAGCTAATCTAGTTTCGCACTTAGTTACTTTGTCTCATTTCTAAAGGATTTTGTCCTAAGTGATTTATGGTCGAGGTGGTGCTTTTGTAGTTTGTATATAAGGTGATCAAAGTTATAATACTTAACTAGTTTAAGATAGTGTCTAGGGTGAAAGTACTTAGGAAAATTGAAAGAACAAGGTGGTGAAGGGTTGGATTTATGAAGGAAATGGGTTCAGAAGCAACTTTAGACTGTGGATTCAGTTCTGACAAGTTAATAAGGTGTTAGGCGCGGCCCATTGCCTAAGGACGTCTTATTCCAGGTTAGGAAAAATCCAAGTTGTTACAGCTTTACTCTACATGCTTCTGGACATGGATTGATTGTGTTTGGGGCTATTGTATAGTCTAGGAAATCGGCAACAAAACTGAATACATGGTTGAGATTCATTCGCCACGTGAGATGCGTTTGAGGAACCCGAGTCGTACTTCGGTTGGCTATAGTGGCTGGCCACACGAAGTGCTTATACGCTTCATATCGTTCAACTTATTGTGCGCTCGAGCTAGCCGAGCTCGTCAAGTAACCCGATCTGTTTAATGTATGTTCACCATATTTGGACGCTACTACTTGAACCTAAGGTACCGAACTTACCAGCGCAACCCTATTAACCTTGGTACCTCAATCTGCTAAGACTCATGAGCCAGGCATGGTGGTATGGGACACCGTGGTCGAGCTGTCGGCCTACGCTGGGGCCATGTGCCTCCCAGTAGTGACTAGTGAGTAACCAGACTCGTGAGCCGATTATGGTGGTATGGGACACTATATTCATGCTGTCGGCCTACATTGATAAAGTGATGGGGGAGTGGTGCAACGAATGCGTATAACAGCCCTGGTAGCCCTTTGTAGTGACCTCGAGCATACTCTGAATTTGCGGTGAGGCGACGAGTTTTACCGCAGTGTATAGAGTATGAACTAGGCCTGTATCAGCTTAGTGATGAACCGTTAAACAGGTGATGGGGGAGTGGTGTAACCATTGTGCGTAACAGCCCTGGAAGCCTTTGCAACGACTTAGAAACACACCTTCGTATGAGATTGACTAGGACTGACGACCCTAGAATGGATCATGTTTGGGAATGATACAAGGGAAGTACCTTAGTTTTCCAATCCTGCTGTTTGAAATGGACTAATAACAACTCGGTAATCATGCTCATCATCGCATTGCATGTGCCTGGAAGATGTGGAGCACTGAGGAATGCAAGCATGCCGCGAATGTAAGATGGTGTCGCGCGAGGGAGTGTGTGGTGAGGGCATACATCATGACTGCATTTTCATACTTGCATTAATAAGAGTATTTAGGAGTGTTTGACTTTACTGTTTTATCATTACTGCTTGACTGTTTTGATAACATGTAACCTATGTTTTATTGTTCCACTGAGTTGATCACTCACTCCCACGTTACGGGACAGTGTTGTACACACCAACCAGACTTGTTTGAGTTTCAGATGATGGCGATGCTGCGAAGCGGAGCCAGACTTTTATGAGGATGAGTAGGATTCCTCCTTTATGCAGTTTCTGGCGGCTTCATGTGAGTCGTGTCTTGATCAACAGGATTACAGGGATGTTGACTAGATGACACTACACCTTTGGTATAATTTGAATTATACTTATAATTCATTAACCTGGTAACATTATCACACTCTAGAGACTCACCACAGTTTATATATTTTATCTATCTATCACAGTCTTCCGCTTACAAATTTAACTATCTCTGGAGTATGATATGCTATTTTGGCTTAATCTGACTCATGTTCACTACTCTAATACAGACAACATTCAATCATCATTTATTTTATTGCATAAGTGATGCGTTGAAACTCGGGAGTTGAGTTTATGCTCGACCCCCGATTTTCAGGGCGTTACAAGATGGTATCAGAGCATGATTTGGATTAAACCGGACCTGGTTTATGGTCATACGACGCACTCTAACGCACTTTGAATTAGGAAGGGGGCGATAAAACCTAGAAACTATATTCGAATCCCAAGTTTCACCGACAGGTGAGACTATACGATAATTTAGTCCACAACGTATCTTTGGTCGCGTGAGACGACCTAAGTTGGCCGTCAGTCGACGGGTTTGAGTCGTTCCCTAAAAATGAATGTCCTTAGGTTGTGGGTCAACCACAACACCTTACACTTAATCTCAAAGTCTAATAAAACCCCTTTCTATCCAATTCCTCCAAAATCTCACCCTCCACCACTGTATTCTTCATTTCTTTTAAGCACATTCATAATACACGCCAATCCTAGGGTATAAATGAAGAAGAATAATACCGAAACTAAAACTTACCATAAATAAGAAATAAATTGATAAAATGGGTTTTGACTCTTAACCTTTTGGAATCTAACCAAATAAATGGGTTAGTGGGATAGATTACCTCCTCATACCCCAAAATCATATGTCACACGTCACATAAACTCATTCTGGCTTGCGAATTGGCTCCAAAAATGCCTCAAATGGAGTCGGGAGCCACACTATGAAATTCGAGGGGACTCGGGACAGACCCGGGGTACCATTGGCACCTTGGGAGGGTGGTGAACACCGCCCTACCGCAGCGGCACCGCGGTTGGTCCGGTGGACCGCGGCGGAACCGCGGTCACCACGGTCGACCACAGTCAGGTTGGGCCGGGCTGGTCGGGCCGGTGCTGGTCAGGGTCGGCCCGACCCCTAGGCACGTGTGGTGCCTACCAAATTTTGTGGAGGCCCCTGTTTCACGTCCATTTTGCCCCCTCCCTCTCAAAGCACCTCCAAGCTCTCATTTCTCTTTAAACTCGTTGTCCTCTCTCTCAAATCTGCCTCCCAATCATCCGATCTATCATTTTTGGCCACAACCCACCCATATCCATCGTTCACAGCAACACCTACCATCTACCCTTTCCGTTTTCTCTCATTTGAACTCCTACACCCCCCATTTGAAGCTCAAATTTGTGTAAGCTTCCTAACCCATCCTACCTTTCCATTTTTCATCTTCAATCACTGTCTTTTGGGCCTTCACAATCCCTATTTAGGTTCAAACTCGTGGAGAACCAAAAACTCCAGCCCCCGTTTCCCCTTATCCTCATTTTCCATGGCTCTATCTGAGCTTGTACGGCCATTTTCTTGGAGGCCTAATCATCCATACTGTTGTCTTGTAGTTTGCATGGGTTACCGTCTTTGGATGTTTTTATTTTCATGTTGATGGGTGTAGTAGTTGGTAGAATGTTTTAAGATGTTTGAGGACGTTTAGGGCCCGTTCGGCCAACTGCATTAGGTGAGTTAGGTGGATAGAATTGTATAAGTAACAATAAATGTATGTGTAAGATATGGTCCCTAGATTGGGTGTATCCCATGTTTTCTAATGTCATGTTTGGAATGTATGCAATGAAAGTTTTCTTATTACACTTAGAAATTCCTCATCCTGGGATTTGGAACTCCCATCTCACGCTTTCCCACACAAGACTCATTTTTCAAAGCCTATAAAATTAATTTTTATCCCACCCACCCTCTTACCAAACATGTCATTCCCAATCCCGAAGTGGGATTAGTAATGCAGTCCCATTTAAGACAATAGGCCCTAGAGTTTTGGACCTAGAGCGGTGCTCCTAAATTTCGACAGGCCTGACCGTGTAGGAAATCCAACAAACTTATAATGTGAACCTTAGGACCCTCTTAGTTGGAATGAGCATATGTGAAATGCTCGAGCGTTAAGTACAGACAACTCAGTTCCAATTAGATAACTTTGACCCTAAGTGATAAAACCCTTCCTGTATTAGAAATGATGTGAAATCATCTAGTGTATGAGCATAGACTGTGGAGTACAACTAGTGGATTACCGCTACTCCTAAATTAAGTCTAGACTACGGGTTAGGCTAAGGAAAGTAAAAGACTAATTAATTATGCTAAGCCAATTGAATGATAGACTTAGTTAGGTCGGCTAATACACCTCTTTGATCTGGGTGGCGCAGCGAAAGCGTAGTGGACCCTTGCCCCACTGGCCCAGGATCGAATGGAATTGATCCAGACTGTACGTAAGGATAGGTCACTAATTAGGATCTGAATCTTCCTTAAAATATAAAGCAATTAGGGTTCACGTATTAAACAATTTCATATTACACGATAGGCCTAACAATGGGTACGAACTGAATTACACTAGCCAAGGTCAACATATCTACAACTGTGCTCGTTGAACACGAACATAATAAAAGCCTGTCCTACTTTGAGAAACTGTTTTAAGATGATCTAATAAGATTTGATTCACCATTTCCTTGGACATAAATAATAACGAGAACTCTCTTAGACTAAGACCTAAAGGGTAACCCGAGAGATAGAAAATCTGAGCCTTTCAATGATGGGCATTCCCTAAGTTTTTAGAGTGATCGGACTACGAAGTTACTGAAATATACAACTGCGAAACATTCGCGGCTTGACCCAATTCTCAATCCTGGGCGACTACCAATGGACTCACTGCTTTGACCGAGCAGAAGACCAGGATCTACCAAGACTAGGAAGGGATACAATGAGCCTTCTACCCTGGTCAGGTAGATCGATGTATCGGGATCAAGCCCACTATAACCGTCTCTCCATGTTGGTCAAACAATGAAAACAGCTATCTTACTCTAAATAATTGGGAATTGTCGTCAAGACTCCAAATAGGTAAAGAAATAAATTATAGCAAACCATCAAGGTATGAGAAATGGATAAATAAATAAGTTTTAAGGGGGGTAGACTAAAATGAACCAGGCTAGTATATACCCTACCATGCGTAGAAACTCGAATTACCCTTAGGCAATTTTGGGGACGAAATTTTGTTTTAAGGGAGGTAAATTGTAACATCCCGAATTTTTGCCAACCTGGAATTAAACGTCCTTAGGCAATGGGTCGATCCTAACATCTTATTAATTTCTCAAAACTCAATCCCAAATTCTAAAATCCATTTGTAACCCATTTCCTTCAAAATCTCACCTTTCACCACCTTATTCTCCAAATTTTTCTAAGTACTTTCATATTAGACAAACTCATAAAGTTTAGGTGAGAAAGAACAATACTGAAATTAAAATTTACCATAAACAGTAAATAAATAAACAAAATAGATTTTTGACCATTAACCATTTGGAATCTAAAGAAATAAATAGGTTATTTGGATAGATCAGCTTCTCCTACCCCAAAATCATATATTGCACGTCGAACAACTCATCCCGATCCACAAGATACGCCCGTTTCAAAACACATGGGGTGCTGGACAGTCCATCGAACCGTGGCGGCACCGCGGTTGACCGCGGTCCAGCGGGCCGGGCGGGCCACAGCGGGCCGGGCGGCCCGTTTGATGCCCCGTTTTATATAATTTTTTAACCGACTTTGAAAAGTCATATCTCCCTCGTTATAACTCCGATTTAGGTGATTCAAAAGTCAAATTGAAACTTGATAAGTCTAGTTTCATATAAAAATAAGAAAAAAAATATAATAAAAATGTTAATATAGTTTAATCCAGGTTGATGTGACAACTGTTCAAAAGTTATTAATTTGGACAATGGTAACTTCTAGAATTTTTAGAATTTTTTTACAACACGAAATCTAATAAAATTTGGTGGAGATGAAGTAAACTTAATAATGAACTACTATAAAAATAATTAAATTAATACGCTAACTGAAAATGCCAAAAAGGGACGTAGAACTGCCCTAGGACCATATTCTGTTGTAATTAAGTCATAATTTAGTTAAGTACTAAACTGAATACTCAGTAGAATTAGCTTGAACCACTTTAAATATGATCTGCAAGACTCAAAACTTGTAGAATCATTGACGCTAGGTTACCCTAAAATCTAGGATCAATCTCATTACCCGGCTGCTCTCGGGAGCACATTGAAACTCCGTATCAGATCTGGACCGTACGTCGGAAGTCCGATTAACATGAAGTTAAGGAATTAGGACCTCCTTGTTGGGCTTGAGAACCATCTCAGAAATCAAATCCAGATAGTGTCCCAGCGCTATTCGCTTGAGCTCGAAGCGGGGAGTGTGAGAAATGTGAAATTACTTTTAAATTAAATTCAAAATAATGAAATCTGAGACTTATCGCTTGCGGGTCAGCATTAAGCAACCAGACCGTCAGAATCAGGCCAATTTACATCCTCGGATCAGGGATATTTCCCCAAACATATCCATGTACTCGAAATCTTCGATCGAGATCCACTGACCGTTGAACTGAAACTGGTCCGCCACGTACAATCTGGGAATCTGACCGGAACGAAAACTTAACTCCACCTAGATCCAATGTTTATGAGCTTAAGTCCGACCTTTGGCTTAAGGGGGGCTGTCAGAAGTCCTCCGTTGAACTGAAACTGACTCACTTTGGTTATAACCTAAGTGTACCTTGACCTTAGGTCTATTTCGGTGAAGTTTTAGGCTATATAAGGACCTTCAAACCCTCTCTCATTCAGCCATATGAATTTAAGAAAACCCTAGGAGAGAAAGAGAGAAAAGAGAGAGAAAGTGTGAGAGGTTCTTCCTACCGTTCTTCCCTGCCGTATCCAAGCTTAACCACTCTGTTCTAATCGCTTTTCCGGCGATTTCGACTTCGTTTCTAGGTAAGAAACCCTAACCCTAAACTGATTTGGGGTTTTGATAGTTGTAGGTTATGAAATAGCTAACCTATTTCATTCTATAGGTTGTCAAACTGTTGTATACAAAAGCTTAGCGAATCTATCGACTCCGTTACGATTCTACGACAAAAGGTGCAGACTTTAGGTGTATAGGTTATGGCTTTCAACGCTTTCAAAGTCAGATAATGATAGATTCATGATCTGCATGCAATTGCACATGTACAAAG
Source organism: Magnolia changhungtana (assembly GCA_030180095.1). Classification (NCBI taxonomy): domain Eukaryota; kingdom Viridiplantae; phylum Streptophyta; class Magnoliopsida; order Magnoliales; family Magnoliaceae; genus Magnolia; species Magnolia changhungtana. Next base: position 1,105,127 of record JASAUF010000384.1, on the reverse strand, counting down.
TGCTGTCTGTTTTTCATTTCGATTAAAGACGTGGAGTATGGAATTTTTCATATTCTAGGTATTTGTAGAAAGTACCGTATACGTATAAATTTTAAAAATATGTTTGCCATGATTATTTGCTGTATGAATATATTATATATGGATAAAATACTTATTTGGCGAAAGGGCTCGCCCTAATACATGCTTTGCTAATACACACTATGTATGTTGAAATTGTGTATTCTGAAAAGTACCGTATACGTATAAATTTTGGAAATGTGTTTGCCATGATTATTTGTTGTATGAACATACTATATATGTGTATAATACTCACTCGGCGAAAGGATTCGCCCTAATACATGTTTTTGCTAATATACGTTATGTATGTTGAAAGAGTGTATTCTAAGTGTTTGTGAAAATGACTGAATGAGTATAGAATTCGCATTCGTGCTCGCCATGACTAATTGTCATGGTTATATGATTGTTGTATAGGCGATACCCCTTTGACAAAAGGATTTGCCCTAAATCACGCCTCGGCCACTATACGCTATATATGTTAAAATGTATGGCCCAAGTGTTTGTGGAAATGACTGAATGAATATGGAACTTGGATTCCTGCTTGCCATGACTATCCGTCGTGGGTGCACGCATGTTATCCATGGGGCAACTCCCTAGTGAGAGGATTTGTCCTTATACCTATGTGATCAACATACGTCATGTATATTGATGTATGTAGTTTAAAGTGTTTGTTGAAATGTCTGAATGAGTAATAGTTAGTGAATTGTAATGTATAAGGGTGTTGAGATAGGATTCTCAGCTACCTTAGAGATGTATATGATTTCCTCCATGTTGCTTGTTTAATTTAACCGCTTACTTATGAAATATAGGTGTTTGTATTTCCTATTTATATTGTGCTTTATTACATGTTTTATGACATGCTTGTCAACATGCTTGAATTACTTTGTTTATTCTGCTTTACTCTACATGCTTCTGGTCATAGATTGATTGTGTTTAGGGCTATTGTATAGTCCAGGCAATCGGCAACGAAACTGAATTCGTGGTTGAGATTCATTCGCCACGAGAGATGCGTTCGACGAACCCAAGTCGTACGTCGGTTGGTGATAGTGGCTGGCCACACGAAGTGCTTATGCGCTTCATATCGTTCAACTTGTTGTGCGCTCGAGCTAGCCGAGCTCGTCAAGTAACCCGATCTGTCTAATGTATGTTCACCATATTTGGACGCTACTGCTTAAACCTTAGGTATCGAACTTACCAATGCAACCCTGTTAACCTTGGTACCTCGATCCGCTAAGACTCATGAGCCGGGCATGGTGGTATAGGACACCGTGGTCGAGCTGTCGGCCTACGCTGGGGCCATGTGCCTCCCCGTAGTGACCAATGAGCAATCAGACTCGTGAGCCGATTATGGTGGGATGGGGCACTATATTCGTGTTGTCGGCCTACATTGATAAGGTGATGGGGGAGTGGTGCAACGAATGCATGTAACAGCCCTGACAGCCCTTTGTAGTGACCTCGAGCATACTCTGAATTTGCTGTCAGGCGACGAGTTTTACTGCAGTGTATAGAGTATGAACTAGGCCTGTATCAGCTTAGTGATGAACCGTTAAAGAGGTGATGAGGGAGTGGTGTAACCATTGTGCGTAACAGCCCTGGCAGCCTTTGCAGTGACCTAGAAACACACCTTCGTATGAGATTGACTAGGACTGACGACCCTAGAATGGATCATGTTTGGGAATGATACAAGGGAGGTACCTTAGTTTCTCAAACTTGCTGTTTGAAATGGACTAATAACAACTCGGTAATCATGCTTATCATCGCATTGTATGTGCCTGGAAGATGTGGAGCACTGAGGAATGCAAGCATGCCCCGAATGTAAGATGGTGTCGCACGAGGGAGTGTGTGGTGAGGGCATACATCATGACTTCATTTTCATACTTGCATTAATAAGAGTATTTAGGAGTGTTTAACTTTACTGCTTTATCATTTCTGCTTGACTATTTTGATAACATGTTAATCTATGCTTTATTGTTCCACTGAGTTGATCACTCACTCCCACGTTACGGGATGGTGTTGTACACACCAACCAGACTTGTTTGAGTTTCAAATGATGGCGATGCTGCGAAGTGGAGCCGGACTTTTATGAGGATGAGGAGGATTCCTCCTTTATGCAGTTCTGGCGGCTTCATGTGAGCCGTGTCTTGATTGACGGGATTACAGGGATGTTGACTAAATGACACTACACCTTTGGTATAATTTGAATTGTACTTGTAATTCGTTAACCTGGTAACATTATCACACTCTGGAGACTCACCACAGTTTATATATTTTATCTATCTATCATAGTCTTCCGCTTGCAAATTTAACTGTCTCTGGAGTATGATATGGTGTTTTGGCTTAATCTCACTCATGTTCACTACTCTAATACAGACAACATTCAATCATCATTCATTTTGTTGCATAAGTGACGCGTTGGAACTCGGGAGTTGAGTTTATGCTCGACCCCCGATTTTCAGGGCGTTACACATTGTTTGGATAACCTTAGGGGATTAGAAATGAGTTGTTCCTTTGAGAATTTCAAGTTTAGTCATATGAACGTAGAAACTAAACTTTGGTACTGTGGGAGGATAAATGCCCGTTATAATGTAATTAATATCAAACGCGAACTTTCCTTGGATTTGACTCCCAAAGAACATTTCTAGAAGTCTAGGGTTCAAACTTTTTCTATAATTTCCCTTAGTTAGAGATAACATTGTCACAACACTTAGTGAGTGAAATGAACTTAGGCAGTATATAACTTTCTTAACCTCCATATCATATATTAGGCCAAATTTAAACACTCCCTAAACTTAAGAATCACATTAGGAGTTGTAAATTGAATTCCTTAATACATCTCTTTAGCTAAAGGCGATATCTCTCACAATTTCCAGTACTTAGAATTGACTAGGGGTGCAGTAATATAATTTTGAGTAAATTTCCAACCTTAGACTAAGCATATTGGAACTAGATTTGAGATCCTTGATAAATTTAGCAAAATTTCAAACTCAGGTTTCATGTAGAAATCCTGGTCTTAAAATTTCCAAATAGTGCTTAGATAATTAAAGTACGCAGTGAAAGTATAATGGGCCATGTAGACTTATCATTTATGAGAATATAAGATTCCATGATATTTCTCAGGAGTCTAGAACAATCGGGATCACGAACTGATGGAACTATATTTAAGCGAAGTTTACACGGTTTGACTCAAATTCTAAGTCCTAGCAAATCTTGACGATCTCAATGCCCTGATCAAGCAAAGGATCGAGATTTACCAGGATTATGAATTGATACCCGTAAATCCTTTGTTCTATGTAGGCAAAGGATCAATGTATCGGGCTCAAACCCACTACAACCACTGTCCGTGTTAGCTCGAACACTGAAAATAGAAAATTTATATGGTACCTTAGACAACGAAGAACTATCATTAAGGTAAAGGAAAATAAAAAGAAAGATAAGACATTAGTAATTGTCACCTACATAAACTTGCGGTCCTACTATATACTATAGGAACCCATTCCAAGTAGCATTTTGAATTTTGGGGACAAAAATTTCCTTAGGGGGGTGGATTGTAACACCCTGTACTTTTCAGTACTTGGGTGCTACCATAGAGATCTAAATCAATTTACACGTGTGTGGGAACAAACGTAACTTACCTTACATAGCATCATACAATGATTCTCAATCTATTCATCTCAGCCATCTAATACGACCTTGATTCATATATCAGGTCATCTGGCCATTGAGTCTCGAAGACAAAAATCATCTCATCACGAAATTGGCATTTATCTTCAAGAACAATGTGTTGCTAAGATCTCAAGGGCAATGAAGGTCTAAACCCTACCCTATTAGATAGATTGAACCATACGTTATCAATCTTGGGTATCAGATCATCAAGACCCACCATTTAACCAATTCACATCATAACAGTGTGCAATCCAACCAGGGATCGCAAAACCAACCATTAGACCCCGAGACATGATATGCATTTACTAATGACCTAATCATTAGATGCATGATAAAATACGTAAATAAAATAATTATCTTAACAAGAATATTAACAATAACATTGCTAATGATATCTTAATAATAAGAAAAATATTGTAAGTGTCACCTAGACTATCATAATCATCAACGGACTCTCGAAGTAGGTTTGAAGGCTAATCTGGACCGTTGAAAATAGAAAATGCACCGCTAATATCCCTCTAAAGAAGAGGACTCCTTTAGATTGTTGATTCTTGATAGTATGACGATCTGACCATCAGATCAATGGAAATAGACACTTAAAGACTACTACTCCCTTGATAGGCCCACTCGAGCCTTGGATATGCTTCTTCCTTTGTTAGACACCCATTTTGGACCAGAGGAACTTGATGGATGGGGTGGATTTCACATGAACTCCAACATAGACCCAACCCGAACTGAATGTGCATAAAAGGCACGTGCACCCGTAGTGCACTGGACCACTAGCACGATCAAACCGGATGCTGACCCGACAAATCTCAAAAATAGAGATTTTTTCTCTCCTTCCCGCCCAACCATATTTGAATGAACAAGCCTGTTCTCGTTGATAGTGGCCCACCACAGCAACTCACCTATGCCATTTGGGTTGTCCATCGTGTTCGGATCTGACCAGTGATAGGTGTGGCCCACTTGATGATACACACGTACATGCACATGCGCATCAGCAAAAGTGGAGTGTTAGGTGCGGTAAGAATTTCTGAAAAATGAAAATCATGCCCGACCTCGTGCTAACTTAGCAATTCACGTGCGATGGCATCTCGCAATCCCAACCATCATTCCAAGAACGAATCCTCGCCCTTCATGCGGCACTAAGGAAGTGGAGACACCCTGTTGATGACAAAAAGTGGCCGGGAGCCTTCCTTCTCGGGAAAACCACACTGGCGCGATCCAAGCCCTCCAACTGAGCTTCATAGATAATCTCAGTCATCCACACTAGGGCAGCAACAACCCTAGCCTTCCACCCCAAGAAAATCTCCCTCCATGTGAGAAGAGAAGCTGCGGCAGAATATCTCGCGAGTTACTACACTCGGACAAAATGGGACATGGAAAGTGGACCACATATTGATCAATGGTCCCATCTGACCCATCCAAATGGTCCAGATCACCCTGATAGGCCATGAATGGAGATCGGCCATTAACGGCTGCTTCATCTTCCCCGTCCAGTTGTGAAACCCACAATGATGGTGTGGGCCCGATTTTACGATCGAGAACGCTCATTTGATGGGCCGTGATGGTGGGAATCAATCCCACATGCTGAATCAACACCATGCATATATAAATCGCGGGTGCAACCATACCGTCAGAGTCATTTGTTAGACTTTGATTGGCAACTGGTTGAGGAGGATGTCATTAAACATCCTAATGATAGAGTCTCATAAGCCGGGGATTGTGGAATGAGACACTATGCCTGAGCTATCGGCCTATACTAGGTGACGAGCCCCCCATAGTGATCTTTGAGCTTTCCTAAATCAGTTGTTTGTAAATTAGAATAATAATGGATAAAGTTAATCATGCATTCATGGCACTTGCATTTTGAATGGACCGACTGTTTGAAAGGTCTATTCTCTTACTAGGGATGAGCCGACTGTTTGAAAGGTCTATTCTCTTACTAGGGATGAGCCGACTATTTGAAAGGCCCATCCCCTACCATGAATGAGTTGACTATTTGAAAGGCCCATTCATTGCTTAAGTAAGCCGACTATTTGAAAGGCCCACTATCTTACTTTAGCGAGTCGACTGTTTGAAAGACCCGTTCCCTTATAAGTTGAATGAGCCAACTGTTTAAAAGGTTCATTCTCTTGCTTAATGGACCGACTATTTGAAAGGTCCATTCTCTTATTAAAAAGGGAGTTAACTGTTTGAAAGACCCATCCTATTGCTTGAATGAGTTGATTGTTTAAAAGGCTCATTCTTTGCTTAAGTGAGCCGACTGTTTGAAAGGCCCACTATCTTACTTGAGCGAGTCAACTGTTTGAATGACCCGTTCCTTTGCAAGTTGAATGAGTCGACTGTTTGAAAGGCTCATTCTCTTGCCTAAATGGACTGACTATTTGAAAGGTTCATTCCTCTATTAGGGATGAGTTGACTATTTGAAAGGCTCATCCCCATGCATAAATGAGCTGACTGTTTGAAAGGCTCATTCATGTTTAAGTGAGCCGACTGTTTGAAAGGCCCACTACTCTACAAGTTGAATAAGTCGACTGTTTGAAAGGCACCTTCTCTTGCATGAATGAACTGACTGTTTGAAAGGTCCATTAACTTGGTCAACTGGATGTGCATCCCCAGTTGATGTGCATTTACGCATCCATGCACTTAAACAAGGTCGCACCATGAAATGTCTTGTATATCTTATTAGTAACTAATGCGGCGATGTGTAATCTTGAGGAGAATTCACACTGAGCTGGCCACTCATTCATCGAATATATAACCGTATAGATAGTGCAGGTGATTTAAATTGTATTTATGTTTGGATTGATGAGGAGCATGGTACAATTGTCAAGGATGCATGGTTGTAATTACCAAGAGAAGTTGCGCGATATTGCGGCTTGAGTTTATTTGCATTTTATATATTCTTATGTGTTGAATCTTGTAATTCTTATATTTGTTAACATCGAGACATTGGTTTCTATAAGTCATTTTGGGCAACCGCTCTTATAATTTGAATGTATATACAATTTCCTCTATACTTGATTTGTTCATATTTCGCCTAAATGCTCGCTTTGGAAAAAAAAAAATTGGAATTTGGCTAATTTTAAAGGTTAACACTCTAGTTTTTGGCAAACGAGTCATATACCTGGGTTTCGAAAATCCGGGGCATTATAACCGATCAATTGGTTAGGGCTTTTCTTCTCCTTGTACCAAAGGGAGCCCTAGGTAGTCCTCTGTAGGTCAGACACATGAGTAGCGTAAGGCTGAGCCTCTTCTTGGAGGGTCAGCTCTTTAATAAGAGTTGTTCTTCCCACACATTTTGGGAAACCCTTTAGTAAGTATTTGGTAGATGATCATTAGTAGATACATAAGTAGAAAGCAGACTCTGAAAGTTTTATTACACTAGTTCTAATGTGGACTGTACATAGTCAATTTCATATTCGGGGCAAATTGGCCCTTTAGGCGTAGTAGATTTTGAGGTGTTCGGCATTCCATGGATATGGTAGGAGCCAGCCTTCCAAGTCTTCGTGTCGATATGATCCAGGTCGGTTCATACTGGTTATCACGTAGGCCCCCTCCCAATTCAGTCTTAAGGTTCCCATGCTGGGTTCCTTAGTATTTTGGAAAGTCTTGTGAGGAACCAGGTCCCCAGCTCGGAACCTCCTTGTCTTTACTTTGGAGTTATAGAAAAGGGCGACCTACTGTTTGTGGATTACAATCCTGACTCGAACTTGCTCTCTCGATTCTTCGATAAGGTCGAGGTCTAGCGCCATTAGCTCGGTATTTTGTTGCTCATCATAGGAACAAATTGAGCAGTTGGAAGTCCAATCTCGATCAGAGTAATGGCTTCAACGCCAAAGACCAAGGAGAAGGGGGTCTCTCCAGTGGTCGTTCAAGTAGTAGTTCAGTATGCCTAAAGAACGTAGGGGAGTTGTTCCGCCCATGACCCTTTGGCCTTCTCAAGCTTTGTCTAGAGATGGTTTTTGATGATCTTCTTGATCGCCTCGACTTTCCCATTGGTTTGTGGATGATGCGGCGACAAATAAACATTCTGAATTCCAAGGTCTCACACATTCCTCGAAACTGTTTATTGTCAAATTATTTTCCATTATCTGAGATGATCGTGCAGGGGATCCCATACGTGCACACGTTATTTTTCCACATGAAGTCTGTAATTTTTTGCTCGATGATCTTCGCCAGGGATTCGACCTTGGCCCACTTGGTGAAGTAATCGGCCGCGACTACTACAAACTTAGTCTGCCCTTTGCCGATTGACAAGGGCCAGTGATGTCGATTCTCCATTGGGCAAACGGCCATGGCCTAGTCATGGGAGTTAGTTCTTTGGGTGGCTACCGAGCTATAGATGTGAAACATTGACATTTGTCGTACTTTTGGACGTATTGCCGAGCATTTACTTGAATGGTTGGCTAGTAGTACCCCTGTCGAATACCTTTGTGAGCCAAGACTCGTCTGTCAAAGTGATTTCGCAAATACCTTCGTAAATTTCTTTCAGGACATATTCGGCTTCCTCGGGTCGGAGGCATCTGAGGTAGGGAAGGAAGAATCCCTTTTTGTACAAGATATCCCTGATCATGATTTAGCGAGCTACTTTAGTAAGAAGTTTGCACGCCTCTAATCAGTCTTGGGGTAGTTCGTTCTCTTTGAGAAAGCCAATGATTGGATCCATCCAGGTCAGCCCTGAATTTACCGAAAGGGTTATAGCCGGGTCGGATTCGTTCACACTTGGCTCGATGAGAAACTCAATTGGGATCGACCTTGGGATATCGTCTTCGGTGGCGGTAGCCAGTTTTGCCAGCATGTCGGCTTTGGAATTTTCTGTGCGAAGAATGAAGCCGATAGAGGTGTAAATGAGTCGATTCGAGCCGAGCTTTTCCCAACACGGCTCAACTCGGCCCGTTAGAGTCCTCAACTCGACCTCGGCTTGGCTCAGCTCGACCTTCGAGCTTGGATCAGCAGCTCAGCTCGGCTCAGTCAGTAACTCGGTTTAGTTCGAGTCGAGTTTGAGTTCGACCGTTCGACTGTACCAAAGCCACCAGTGGTCGGGGTCTAAGACGTCTGACCGTCCGATTGAGCCATAGCCACCTCCCAACTATACCAGAGCCACTTGGCCAGTTGTCAAGTGGGGTCCGCTAAATGGACGGACACTATCCACCGGACAGACGCTAAAAAAATGGAGAGAGAGGAGAGGAGACTCACTTTCAGTTGTCAATCGTCCAAACAGACGCTAGAAGGAGAGTAATTGCCGATCGGGCACTAGAGAACGGCGAGAAGTTTGGTTTGGATTTGGGCGAACGATCGAGAAGATTTGGGCGAGCGGACGGCCGAAAGGATTTAAGCGAATGGGCGAGAGGATTTGGGCACTGGGGTTAGATTCGATCGAACAGGCGACATGATTTGGGTGCTGGGGTTAGGGTTGGGCGAACGAGCGAGAGTCGACTCAAGATGATTTGGGCACTGGGGTTAAGGTTGGGCAAACGAGTAAGGTTTATATATATATATATATATATACTTGACTCAAAAATCGATCCAAGTCGATCTGAGCTACTTGACTCAAAAATCAATCCAAGTCGATCTTAGCTGAACCGAGTCGAGTCAAGCTCAATACCGAGTCGAGTCGAGTCGAGCTAGGTCCAACTCAGACTCAACTCGAAATGTTTCGAGCTCATTAAAACTAGCTCGACTTGGCTTGAACACAGTTTCGATCCGAGTTGAGTCGAGCTTTTCCAAGTCGATCCGAGCAAGCTAACAAGCTAACTCGACTCGTGTACACCTCTAGAGGTTGATATCACACTTCTAGAATTTGCCAATAAGTTCTCTGGCTTTTAGTAGGTAAGCTTTCATACGCTCTCTTTTAGCCTGATATTCATCGACTATCTGGTTAACAACGAGCTGAGAGTCATTGTACACTTTAAAATGTTGGGCTCCCATGGCGATGGCTAACTTAAGCCTGGCTACCAGCGCTTTATATTCCGCGACGTTGTTGGAGGCTTGGAATCCAAATCTTAAGGCATACTACACGCATGTGTAATCTGGAGTCTCCAGGACTATACCGGCCCCGTTGGCTTTAGATTTGGAAGAACCTTCAACATATAATGTCCACATTGGTTGGTTGAGATCAACTAAGGTCGGTTCGGGCTAAATGCTTGGATCGGAGTTTAGCTCGGGCTGGATGCTCGAATCTTGATCGTGCCCAGGGGTGAGCTCATTAATAAAGTCGGCCACTGCTCGGCCCTTGATCGCTGTCCGGGGGCAGAATTTAATGTCAAGTTTACTAAGTTCAATCGTCTATTTTGTTAACCTCCCCGATGCTTTAGGCTTCTGTAGTACTTGGCAAAGGGGCTGATCAGTTAGAATGATGATGGTATGGGTTTGAAAATATGGTCGCAAACGTCGAGGTGAGACTATTAGGGCCAGTGCCAATTTCTCCATGTCTGGGTATCTCGTCTCAGCATAGACCAAGGCCTTGCTAACGTAATATACTGGGAGTTGTTTCACTTCATGCTCTCTAATCAAGGTCGAACTAACTACTACGGTAGAGACTCTTAAGTACAGCAGTAGCGGTTCTCATTGCTCAGGCTTTGAAAGTAGCAGTGGAGATCCTAGATAATGCTTGAGTTGCTAAAAAGCAAGCTCGCATTCCTCTGACCAATCCACTATTTACTTCCCTCTCAATTGCTTGAATAAGGGAAGGCATTTGGCGGTTGCTCAAGACACAAAGCAATTCAGTGCAGCGATCCTTCCTGTTAAGCATTGGATATCTTTCGTTGTCTTCAGCGAGCTCATATCAAGTAGAGCCTGAATTTTGTCGGGATTTGCCTCAATTCTTATTTGGCTGACCAGAAACCTGATGAATTTTCCTGAGCTAACGCCAAAGGCGTATTTGCTTTGATTTAATTTCATCTAGTATTCTCGAAGGATTAAGAACATCTCTTCGAGATCTAACACATGATTTACAGCTTTAATGCTCTTGACGAGCATATTATCCACATAAACTTCCATTGATCGCCCGATCTGGCAGGCAAACATTTTGTTGATGAGCCTTTGATACGTGGCTCCGGTATTCTTTAAGCTAAACGCATGACTTCGTAGCAATAGAGACCTTTGTCAGTGATGAATGTCATCTTCTGCTTGTTGTACGGATGCATTGAATTTGATTGTAGCCTGAATAGGCGTCCATGAAGCTCAGTAACTCATGCCCTGTCGTGCTATCGACAAGCTGATCGATCCTCGAGAGAGGGAAACTATCCTTGGGGCAGGCTTTGTTTAGGTCGGTGTAGTCAACACAGACCCACCACATCCCATTGGACTTTTTAACCAGAACTATGTTGGCTATCCAGTCCGTATAATAGACCTCCATGAACCCAGCTGAGATCTTCCTTCGATTGTCATTCTTTGGCTGCGGTTCCTTTACCCTGGGTGGCCTTTCGTAAGCTGGAAGCTTCCTCGGCGTTAAAATACTTTTGCAATCTATTCAGAAAGTCAGTCATCGTCGTTGAGGGATTTTTGTCAAGTGAAAAGGGGAACTTGGGATCTCTCAAGCCTCCCATGATTGCGGTCAAAGCAATCTCTTCAGAATGTGCCTGCACTTGCATCGCTTCGAAATTGAAATGCTTGATGTAGTCCTTTAACAGTTCTCCTTCCTTCTGAACAATATGGAGAAGGTGGGAAGCTGGCCTGAGTCTTTCCTTCCCTCTGATAAAGTTAGTAATAAAAACTTTGTTGAGCTGGGAGAAGGAACTAATCGACTGAGGTTTCAACTGCCTGAACCACTTCCGAGCTGCTCCTATCAGAGTTAATGAAAATGGACAGCACATGACCATAGTAGACGTGTTACGGAGCTCCATCTAGACCCTGAACGACTCCAAATGCTCAAATGGGTCAATGGTTTCGAAAAATTGAGCAATCTACAGCATACCAAACCTATCCAGCAATTGTGCTTGCATAATGTCGGAGGTAAATGGAGGCTCAGTTTCCTCTATTATTGCCACAACAAGGGTCAGAGCATTTGCGCAGTATGCTTGTCGCATATTGCCGATTTGGCCACGCAAGTCTTTTAACTCGGCTTCCCATAGTTAACAGCTTTTGAACATAGGCTCTGCAATTACCTCGGGAGCCTTGTCACGCTTCTTCCTATCCAATTCATGACGAAGGTTAGAAGCAAGCAAAGTTATCGTACCAGAGACATGAGAAGGTGATGGTCTTGCCGATACAAGCTGTTGGCTCCTATGGGACGTGGCAAGCATATTAGAGGGCTGAAGGGGATCTTGGACTAGTTGATCAGCTTCCTGCCTGGTACCTTGAGTATGTCAGGGTTGTAGCTGTTCCAGTGACTGTCTCATAAAATTCCTGTTACTGTTTAATGCTTTGACTTGTTATTCAAGGGAGTTCAACAGTCCTCCCCTATCATGGGATCGTTGCACCTGTCTCGTACGTGCGGGTGGAATCCTGATGGCTACCAAGCTACTCCGTTGGTGAGTGGCCGACCGCAATGGAGGAGGCTTGAGCCTTCTTCTTCCACTTGGCCATTGTTGAACTTGCGATGTGATGCCAATGGCTTTCAATGTCAATTCCCACAGACGTGGCCAAGCTGTTGATGTTGTTTACTGGTTAACCCTTCTTGGACCCTTGAGTACCTGCACAGAGAAAAAACAAAGAAGACCCTGGCTAATGCAGGGGACCCTTCAATGCCAAAGTCAGGGATCCAGGTCTTTGTAGAAGTGGTATATGGGTAGAGATGATGTGCGTGTACCTTTCACCATTAGGGGTCTCCCTATTTATAGTAGAGGAGAGATCGTATCGTAAAGGGATCCTCCCTGTTTAGTCGGTACGTCTTGTAGTTGGATTAGAACTCCTAACGTATAGGAAATCTCCTGAGATCCTCGACGGGGATCTTAGAATCCCGAACTGATCGCAAGTTAGTTTCCACGATCCTTGAAGGAACGATTAGACGTCTTCCTTCATATTAGGTCGGTCTTCGTCTGGAGACCGGGGTGTAGTCGTCCGAGCTTCGATTAAGGTCGACTGGTGGAAGTCACAATACCGAAGGACATGCCAACCAAGCTATAAGAAGGTAGGCTTCATTCGCTGACTAAACCGATCAAAGGTCCTTGTGATGTCCTTGTGATCTCCAATTTCTGTAGCCTTTAACTTCTTCATTGTCTTCCCCGGAGAATCCATTTTGGGTCGTGCCGTCCTTTGGGATGACCTTGGTCTTCCCGACCTCTCTCCTTAGACAGGCGTCGGGTTTCTCGCCTTTTTAGCCATCGAGACGTGCTACGCCTTTGACCTGACCTACTTTTATATGTTAGTCCATTTTTCCCATAACAATTGTCATCATCTGAGTCATCTCCTTTTTCCACATACACTTATTCTTTTGTTTCTTCATCATCTGTATATACTGATAATTCATCAACATCCAACAGTAGATTTTCAGCATGATCATCATCTCCTCTTTTAAGCAGAAGTAGAAGTACATTCTTCAAGTGTCGATCCGTATGCGGGATCTTCAACTTGTGTTTATATCAGATCCTTACCAGTAAATAACGGGTCTTCCGTCTTAACTAAGCAAATAGGGTCAAAGAAACTAAGCTTTTTTTCCTAGTCTGGAATCATTCTTGCAATTTCTGATTGAATTGCACAAAAACCAAGTCGTTGAGCTTCTTTCACTCAGGGTGATTCATTTTCTTAGTGTGACTCTACATAAAAGAAAGTGCACTTGGCATTAGTAATTAGCAAATTAGCTCACACTTACAAGTTGAAGTTATAATACGAAATTGTAAGCATGTAACATATTAACATTTTTATTCTAAACTTACCGCCTTGAACGTGCTACAGTTGTGCTCACAATCGCTAGCAGAACACGTGAGTCTAAGAATCCTCATGTCTAACTTCTTTAAAGCTGAATCATTTCCGTTCAGGTTCATTCCATAAGCAGTCCACCAGTCAACTAAGAAAAACAGTTTAAGTTACACTTTGTATATTAGATTATAAAAAACTATTTGTAAGAGAAATGAGATATTCATACTAATTACTAGTCAATTTCATTGCCTGATATCTGATGACAATATCCCTTGAGAATATGCCCTCAATCTTTGTATAGAAGTTTAGTAGAGCTGAGATCTTGTCATGTTCTTCTCTATCTGAAATGATTTTGTCTGACACATCAATAAATCTAACCATATGTATAGTAAGGGATTCTGCTAGATCGATTGAAACGAATAAACAAGCTGAATTAAGGATATAAGCATTCGGATACAATGGAGATGACATTAAGCTGCCCCATCTTCTATTTATAATATCTAGAATGGGCTTATAATCACACTCTCTATAGTTAAAATGGTCTATGTTCTTATTTCTCATCTTCTCCATCACATCATATATGTAATCCATTGGAGGTTTCTCATCCTTGTCCACCAATCACAATACAGTGACTATTGTCTAAGGGCTTAATTCTTGAAATTTGAATCTTGCCTTGTAACTTGTAAAATGTAAAAATAAAAAATGTCTTGCTCAACTCTCATCACTTAATTTAAATGTAGAGAAAGAGATAGAAAGAGATAGATTCAAATTTCAATTGAAATGATTAAATGAATGTATAAATTATAGAGAATGAGAATGAATGAATGTAGAATTGTATACTGAATAAATGAGAATGAATAAATGTAGCTTGTAGACTGTAAAAATGAGAATCTAGATGTAGAACTAGAAAATGAAATAAATGAGAATATAAGATAGATGTAAAACTAGAAAATGAAATGAGAAAATGTATCTATTTCTAAAAACATAAAAAGTTAAAACTAAAAAATGAAATGAGAGAAGGTAAGTATGTAACTAATAAGATAATGTAGAAAATGAAATGAATGAGAATAGATAGATGTAGAAGTAGAAAATAAAATAAGAGAATGTATCTAGAAACTTAAAAATAGAAAATGAAATGAAATGAGAGAATGAAAATTACTAAATTACACTAATAACTACAAGGAATTAGTAAGAAATGAAATGAGAGAATGTAAATTACTAAATTGTACAAATAAGTAAGAGAAAGTAGAAAATGAAATGAATAAAATGAGAGAATAAAGAAAATGAAATGAGAGAATGTAAAACTATGTAACGTGAGACTTGGAATTCGATGTCTTCTTGCTTCTTTTATCTTGAATCTTAAGAGAAGTTGGAGCTTGAGCCTTGGAAACTTAGAACTTGAGAGTAAAATATGACGAATGAAAACGAAAATGAGAAATTTGAAAGTATGAGAGTAGAGGAGAGTTTGAGTGAATGAAAGTTGCATATAGAGGAGACTTGAAGACCTTTTTATAGGCAAAAAGTAGGAATTTTGGAAAAAAAAAAAAAAAAAAAAAAAAAAAAATTCCTAAAGGTCTAATTTTGTACCATTAGGTGAATATGCGATCGCATACAACACATATGCGATCGCATATTCTCGCATATGCAATCATAAATATGCCAATCAATGTATAAATATGCGCATATGCGATCACATATTCACGACCATACATGACAACACTAGGCGAGACAAGGAATGATAGAATTAAAAATAAATGCATTCGAATGAATTTAGAAAAGACACCAATTGGTAATAAGATGAGTGAAGGTAGCCTTAGATGGTTTGGTCATTTGCAACAAAGAGCAAGAATTGTGCAGGTTAGGAGTGAATTGGTACAAGTTAAATCCTATAAAAGGGTAAGGAAAAGGCTCAAAAGGACGTGGGTAGGTACTAAGAAAAAACTTAAGGACCTACGGTGTAAGTGAAGTTATGGCCATTAATAGAGTGGAATGTTGGAAAAGGATTCGTGTAGCCGAGTGGCCCGAGCCCAATTAGATGGGATAAGGCTTTAGATGATGTTGATGATTGACTCAAGTGAGTCACTGGGTTCAAGTCACGTTGAGTCGTTTGAGTCAACCAAGTAGGCAAGCCAACTCAATGAGTCGAGCCACGACTAACACAAGTTGGACTCAGTGAGTTTCATTGGGACTTGACTATAAGTCAAGTTGACTCGCCCAAGTTTCCAGTAGTCACGGAGTTTTATTACTATGATTTTAATACGTAAGTAGACACTTCATATCATTGTTCACTAACAAACTCAGAGGCACTAGAGACTTCAAAAACATTTATATATCAAGTGAACACTATACATAAACATACGCAATTTGAAGCATGCCAATGCCTATACACATGCAAGGGAGCATATCTAATAGGTGGGGATTGGAGATCATTTTCCATCTTGCATATTAGTTCCAATCTACTTTTTACCCATTTCTCAAAAGCTTTGGGACCTTTCATGGTCACCATAGATGTAGCATATATAAGGTGGCATCTCCCATGATTCCTCGAACTATTTTGACTCAAAAACCAGCTTCCAACAACTGCAATTTCATATCAAGATTGAAAGATCAATGACCCCATCTTCGTGAAACAGAAACACGGCAAACTGTTTTAGGAGCTCATCTAAAGGGTGCACCCCTACAACAATGTCAGCTCATTTGCTCTTTCAACTACTTCGACATAGTAGTGCAATCTCCAAAGTGTTACGTTATCCTGCAAAAACACACCACACTTCAACTATAATAATGATTGATCTACAGAACCCAAAGCTATAATTAATCATCACACAGATAAGCTTAAGAGGTCACCTCGTTTTCCAAATCAACATGGATTTCATCACAAGAAAGTCCTGATGATGGCTTCCGATGTTGGATGATTTCAACAATACGGTCCAGGGCCTTCGCTGGAAGCTTCTGAATCCGTTTGCGAAGCTGCTGCTTCTCAGCTTGAGTCATCTGTCTATAATCAAGCAGGTGAAGTTAATCAGAAAGCAAATTAGACCGAAGACAGCATGCACAGCTTGAGAAGGAAACACTCGAGTTCACTTTGAAAGTTCCAACAGGCTGACCCCACCATGAGCCTAGTGCAAAAATCAGCTCTATCTGCAAAACAGGTGGGCCAGTGTAGCCATTGATATATAGCAAAACATAGGCGCATTCCACTCGATGAGCAGATATGGCAGATTTTTACACAAGCTGATCCTCATGATGGGCCCAACCCTGTTGGATGGGTTGGATTTTGCACACGCATGAAAGTTTGGAAGTCATCCACTCGTTGGACCGTAACTTACAGTCCAACCAGTTATACTTAAGACCCAGTTATACTTAAGACCTCCTCGAAAATATAATAACTAGACTAGGAAAATTTAAAAACTAAACTATGGAAAGTTAGAAGAGAAGGTTGTGTTTGGCTCTGAGCGGTAAAAAAAAAATATCTGACTTTTGGGAGCTGTAATCTAAGTTGAATTTCCAAACATCACAAAAGAAGACCTGTGTAGATAGAAAAGAGTTATTTTTAATTTGAAAATAAGAAATAAATAAATAAATAAAAATTAGCCCCATCTATCGGTTTTTCAAAATTCTACTAAGAGTAGAAATTCTAAATTTGCATACTATTTTTCTCAACTGCTGAAATGGCCAGGAGCCAAACACAACCTAAATGATTTTAGAAAAAAAAAAAAAAAAAAAAAAAAACCACTAACAAGGTAAGTGCCTCTTTGATTGACAAATGCCCGAAATCCTTTTCTCCCTTCTCGGATTGCTTTGGATTGACAGCAAGGAACTCATCATAGTACCTTTTTTTTTTTAAAGAACTGACAAGATTGAATGTGGATCCCTTCTCCCTTTTCATGATAAGCACCTGCTGTATCTAAAGCTAAAACATTTTGCTTTGTTGCACTCTCCTATTTTCCATTCAAAACCCTAGATAAAAGAATACCACATCCAAAACCCTTCATAGGGATAAGTCCCTTCACATCCATAACATTTGGCAGCACCTGAGACCTATGTAACCAAAATACTTGTATATGGTAGGAAACCTGTGGTTAAGGCTGGCAATGGGCCAGCCTAGGCCCAGAAAAAATTTTGGATAGTGCTGGTTCAAATCACCCAGGTTCAGCCCATTGCCAGGCTGTGGTTCAAAATTGAGGTCTTTGGTTTGAGCCAACTTACCTACCAAACAAGGGAAATGGTTGCCCGCCAAATCATTTTCCCTTGTTTTGAAGCAACACAACAACAGATTCCTTGTGTGAACAGGGAAGCATCTACTTCAGAAATGGTAGCAAGTATAAACAGCTAGGAAGCAGAAGTGGCTATGCGTTCTACAAGTGTTGTTATCAATAAAATAGTAATAATTATTAAAGGATTGTACTAACAGAGAACCTAAGACATTTGAAGCTTGTATAAATGGACACCGACACTTGAACCAAATCTACTGCCATAGCATTCAAGTCCTTTGTTATCTCGAAAACGAAATGAGAAGATGACTAAATTGTACTGATTACGCGTTTAATAGTTGGGTATTATCGTTGATTATCCAAAACAGTGTTGATAAAGCACTAAAGAATCCACATTTCATACGTGCCATGTCCAACTCTAAAAAGGTTGTACAAGTAGAGCAGTTTTAATTTCAAAAGAGTGGTGTGTAATATACCTGCACTTGGACATAACCATATCGAGAAATTCTTCAAGATGCTGCTCCATGTAATCTAGCTGAAAATGGAATGTGTAAGATGTGACATTAATTCCTGTAAATAATGACAATATCCTCTAAATTCTTACAAAGCTGGTAACACAATCCAATGAATCCATTTTATATCCAATATATAGCTAATATTGTTCACAGAAATCGAATGCAATTTAGGGCCTGTTTGGAGTTGCTTCTAGCAACTGCAGAATTGATTCTCAGGAAATAATTCTTTGGACTTTTGCTTATGTAAACAAGTGCATGTTCGTTAAACATGAATAAGAAAACAATTTCCCCATGAAGGATTCAATGGTGAGCATTGAATCCCCAAAGTTTCCTGTGGCATGGCCCACTTAAGTCTTCGATCTACCTCATTTTTGGAGTTATACCCTAACATGATATACTGAAACAGATGGGCGGAGTGGATGTCGCATGGTCAATGGGGTGGGCTGCACAGAGTTGTATGAGGGGGTTATAGGAAAGTCGTGCCTGTCCAGCTTCTGTAGGGATGAGATTCGCTAAGCCCACAAGCATCTGCAACACAATTCATGTAAATGGCACATGTTTGACATCATGGCACGAAGGTCTGAGATCCAATCCATCCATTGGAAGGCACCATTGTATTGATGCGCTAGGCCAAGCATTAGGTTGATCCACTAGTCAGGTGGGCCATATTTTGCAAAACAAATGTCTGGCTCTAAAAAACTTGGCTGAAGTTTTCTAACCCATCCACCTGTTTCCAATATTGGGGCACACCTTCTAGTGGACTGGAATAATTTTAGGGAAAACATCGTCAGACCAACTGGAGGATGGATTTGATCTTGAACCTATGTACCATGATGGCAGATGCGTGGAGGTGTACAGCTCTACACTCATCTGCAATTAACAGAACCTCAAACAAAAGAGAGATTCATTTTTTTGAGTGCTTTTCACAAGCTTCTAGAAGCAGAAACGACTGTAGAAAACGGGGTCTAGGTGTTGCAGAAAAAGCACAAATTTGAAAAAGTGTTTTTCTAAAAGAAGATTAATTAAGTGGCTAACCAAATACACTTGAAGCCTAAAAAGGTGATTTTCTAAGTCAAAATCACAACCAAAAAAAAAAAACACACATTTTTAGCAAAGCCAAAGAGGCCCTTAATATAAATCACCGTAATGCCTTGTTTATATGTAGCTAACATATGCTAACATGAAGCCATGTACTATCCAACATATGCTAATATTACTTACAATTTAAAATGTTGTTCAATTAACATTAATCATGGCAATGCCTTGTTAGCATGTCGCTAACACATGCAACTATGAACCCATGTGTTATTTGGCAACTCGAAGCACTATATTTGTGGCTTGTATAAGATCAGAGCAATTGAATTTAAACACAGTATATAAAACTAGATTGTAACATCCTATTTTTTAAAAAACAGTAGGTATTCCAAACCCCGCTGATCCCTTTGGTATAGCCCACCGTAATTTTAGATCGTCTTTCATTTTTGGACCCGTGCCCTAGCATGACTAGGCAAAACTAATGGACAGTATGGATTTGCCACCTCATCATTGTAAGTCCCACCGTGCTTTAAAAAAAAAAACATATATATCTTAGCATGCAACAAACCCCTGATTCTCTCCTTCATCCCTTAATCTCCATAAAACAAATGTGCACCATCCCGAACCAATCAAATCAAACCCTTGTTTGTAGTGGAACCCACTGTCAGTCTAAACCGATCATTGGATTTGCATCTTTGCAAAACCTAAGTTGCTAAAAGCTCTTGCTCAGTCTCCATCAGCATGACCCACCTGATCACTTGATTCGTCCCATTTTTGGCCCCATAATCAATGCTGACTTGAGGAAAATGATGAACGGCTTAAATTTTCATCCTAAATCACAGTGGACCCCACCAAAACCCCGCATTTAACCCATGTATGAGACCTTTGTGTCCATAACCCCAGCACGACTTCTCCAAAACTTCCTCCTTCTTTTCTTTCGGAAACTAACCTCAACCTGATGCTCCATCCCAACCATTGTCTCTCTTATCCAGACCGTCAATATGAATCAGCGACGTGCGTTGTGCAAGCACGCCGCCTCAACCACGAAGCCACGAACCTCCGAAACCACTGAACTAATCTCCATTAAAAGCCTTCATCCTTCACCTCTCAAGCTTCCTACATCAAATTCCATCATTCTGAATAAGAGAATTGTCGAAAAACCATAGATCAACAAGTCGTCATTAGAGAATGTACCATCTTCCACGGCAAAATCATCAACCATCAAGTTCTGTTATAGCCATCTCTTGACTCAAGTCACGCATCAGGTAGGTGATCTAACCCATACCCCACACCAAGATTTATACATAAATATCATAGGCATAGAATGTTCAGCTTGCAAGATTTATACATAAATATCAGGTAGGTGATCTAACCCACACCCCACACCAAGATTTATACATAAATATCATAGGCATGGAATGTTCAGCTTGCAAGTTGGCAACCATAAAAATACACGTACTTTTAGTTGATATGCATGAATGGTTAAACCACTGTACATGTTGAATTAATTCGATTGTATATGTAAACATTATATCTTTTGTGTATATGTTAATTCTTTAATAATTATTTGTTGTTTAACCAACTATACACATGGAATATTAATGGTGTATTGTATAACCTTATTAGATTTACCTTGAATCCTTTTGTGTTGATGTATTGTTAAATAATGTACACATTAGATTGATGACTAGTTATACATAAAAATCTTAAATATATTATGTTTGTTCTTCCCTCCTAGTATGTCTTCTTGAGTTACCATCAAATGGTTATTTTTTTTGTTTTTATAGAACTCATGAATTCTTTTGTGTTATGAAATAAGGTACGCCTAAAATATTGTGATACAGGTCTGCCCGGGGTCATTCCCGAAAGATCGGCACGAGTGCTCTGCCCTGGGAAATTCCCTAAAAGATACACACACGGGTGCACTACTCGAGGTCACTCCCGAAAGATCGACAAGGGTGTTCTGCCCTGGATAATTCTCTAAAAAATACACACGCAAGTGCGCTGCCCTGATCCTAAAAGAAATCACGTGGTGCTCTGGCCAGAGTCATTTCCTAAAAGATCACCATGGTAGTTATATTTTCAAGCTAATCGCAGAGGAGTGCATTTTTAATTTAATCATTATGGAATCATTTTCTTTAATTTTAAAATATTTTTATGAATATTCATCGTCTCCTTAAATGTTAATTTTCTTAATTATTATTATAAAGTTGTGTTATGGTATTGATGTACAAATTTCGGTTGGGATGAAAATGATCCTATTGAGTTGTCGTACTCGGGGTGTTTAAATATTTCAGGTACTGGGTATGAATACTTCGAGGAGGCATGCTATTATTGATGAGCCAAAGCCATACTCAATTTTAGGTTATTGTTTTTATTTTATTTTTTAGTTTAGACTTAATGGATCATGTATTTCCTTTTTCTCAATTTTATTTTAGTGAAAGAATGATGCATTAAAATCGAATGACTTTATTTAGTTATTTTGGCATTGTGATATGGGATTTTTATTTGTGCTTAATTGATGTAAATGATGTTACAAGGAATCTTGGTATATTGGGAATGAAAATAGTTATATAGACTTAAATTAAAGTAAATCTTGTACCTCACGGGCTTGAGATTCGTTTTTTTATTTTATCTAAGGACCTATGATAACGATTAAATTAGTTACCCTAACTTAGGACCCTTGCTTTTGTGATGATTTAAATTAGAATTATGAACTTAGATTCATTTTATCCATGCTGACATCATATTTGATCTTACTTAAGCTATATAATAAACTAACAACCCAAATTTGGACCCTAAAGAATTTTTAAGAAAATTTAGCCTACCTACTATAGTAAGTTGGACAGCAATAGTAATCAGAAAACACCAGACTTGCAAAAATCATAACTAATTAAGTACAACGTTTGAGGCGATTCAAAAGCCAGAGCATAGATTGGTAAGTTTAGTTTTATATATATTTTTGAAAAAAAAAATTATAATTCCGTACTTTTGTCGTGCCGATTTGGGGTTGTTCTTAAACTGTCCAAAAATCGTTCAATTCTAAATAGCTCTCACTTTCCGAATTTTAGTATTTTTTATAGACATCGGATGGGGGTGAAATTCCGCAGCTTGATATTAAGCTTATAAACGTATCTTTAGAAAAAATTTGTGACATATCCAATACCTGTAATTCCTTGAATTAATAGCGAGAACAACAACTTCAGAACCTGAATTCTCTGCAACTGAACCTTGATACATATCTTTAACTCACTTTATCTTGAAACTCTGTGTACAACTCATCTAGACCATCCGATCTTCTTTGTAGTCCAATAAAAACTTCAACGTATTAGTATTCCTTCCAACCGATCATAAATTATACTTATAAACGATACGAGTCACAACGCTCCATCAGGAACCCTTGGACCGATGCCCTTGGGACGGATTTCTTGTGAGTAGAATAGTTAAGGTCCTAGACAATCTTAGCACCTTGGTAGCTTGTCAGAAAAACTTTGAATTAGACACAATGTTTGACCAAACCAACATCGACGTCATCCTTGCCCTACTCTGAAAAGTCTGCTACAACTGAGGATTTGAAGACCAAATCATGCATAACCACACATACTATGAAATGCTCATTGCTCTAACTAAATCACAACCCTCCATGGTATTTGTTCTCTCTCTCTCTCTCTCTCTCTCTCTCTCTCTCTCTCTCTCTCTCTCTCTCTGCTCTAGTACATAACATAGTTTTTCTTCTTCTATATATCTTACAAGCAGCCCCTAGACTTGTGATTTGAGCCATTACTTTGATGGGTCCAACCATGCATAAACATGTCCCTCACATGACCTGCCCTACAGTAGATAGGGTTGAGCTAGGGTTCAGTTCTGGAATAAACATCTCAAGCTAGGCTTGGGCTTTAGTGGTTTTATCATATCATAGGTCTTAGATGGGTTTGGGTCTAAGTTCTACTCTGCAGATCGGGCTTGAACAAACATCAGCTTAGCCCTATCTCGACTCATTTACAACCCTACTTGCAAGTGTTAAGGCTTATTTACAACCTTACCTACAAGCGTTCATCATGCATGTAGCATTGCTTTAAAAAAAACGCGACTCATTTTTCATAGCTTCTGAATTACATGATTGTAACAAATTCAACTAAATCTTTACAAGTTATTAAAGTTTAAAAGGTGTTTCCAAAATTTGTTAACTTGAGGTAGTTATCGCAAATTAGAAATTAAATGATTATTATGAAGTATATGAGTTCAGTAATGATTATTTTTCAATATTTTTTATTTAGTTTAAATTTGTGCATTTGTATTTGTTTTAAAACATATTATTAAATTTTTTATTTAAAATAAAATTTGTTGAATTATTATTTTATTTCTTTTCCTTGTTTTTTCTTTTTTTATATATAAATTTTAATTGTCTTTCATTAACTTTTACTCATATTCCTTGTTCATCATAATTTAAAATAAATAAGATATTAGAGGAAACTATAAAAAATCATTATAGGTAAATTTCAGGGATGAAATTTTGTTAAGCGGGGTAAAATGTTTCATCTCGTTTTTTTTTTTTTAACAGTAAGCATTCCAAACCCCACTGATCCCTTTGGTGTGGCCCACCATAATTTTAGATCGTCTTCATTTTTAGACACATGCCCTAACATTAGGCAAAACTAATGGGCAGTATGGATTTGTCACCTCATCATTGTGCGTCCCACCATGATTTAAAAAAACATATATCTTCGCATGCAACAAACCTCCGATTTTCTCTCCTTCATCCCTTAATCTCCGTAAAACAAATGTGCACCATCCCGAACCAATCAAATCAAACCCTTCTTTGTACTGGACCCCACTGTCGATCTAAACCGATCATTGGATTTGCATCTTTGCAAAACCTTAGTTGCTAAAAGCTCTTGCTCAGACTCTTTCAGCACAACCCACCTGATCACTTGATTCATCCCATTTTTGGCCCCATAATTAATGCTGACTTGAGGAAAATGATGGACGGCTTGGATTTTCATCTTAAATCACAGTGGACCCCACCGGAACCCCACATCTAACTTGTGTGGGAGACCTTCGTGTCCGCAACCCCAGCACGACTTCTCTGAAATTTCCTCCTTCCTCTTTTCTTTCAGAAACTAACCTCAACCTGATGCTCCATCCCAGCTATTGTCTCTTATCCATACCGTCAATATGAATCAGCGATGTGCGTTGTGCAAGTACGCCGCCTCAACCACAAAGCCATGAACCTCTGAAACCACCGACAAATCTACATTAAAAGCCTTCATCCTTCAGCTCCCAAGCTTCCTACATCAAATTTCATCATCCTGAATAAGAGAATCGTCGAAAAACCATCGATTAACAAGTCGTCATTAGAGAATGTACCATTTTCCTCAGCAAGATCATCAATCGTCAAGTTGTGTTATAGCCGTCTCTTGACTCAAGTCACGCATCAGGTAGGTGATCTAACCCAAACCCCACACTGAGATTTATACATAAGTATCATAGGCATGGAATGATGTTCGGCTTGCAAGTTGGCAACCATAAAAATACCTGTACTTTTGGTTGATATGCGTGAATGGTTAAACCACTGTACATGTTGAATTACTTCGATTGTATATGTAAACATTATATCTTTTGTGTATATATTAATTCTTTGATAATTAATTGTCGTTTAACCAACTGTACACGTGGAATATTAATGGAGCATTGTATAGCCTTATTAGATTTACCTTGAATCCTTTTGTGTTGATGTATAGTTAAATAATGTACACATTAGATTGATGACTAATTGTGCATAAAAATTTTAAATATATTATGTTTGTTCTTCCCTCCTAGTATATGCCTTCATGAGTTATATAAATAATAATAATAATAATAACCATTTAATGGTAACTCAAGAAGGCATATACTAGGAGGTTTTCGCAACTAAGGTTTTTAGCAAAGATGCGAATCCAATGATGGAGTTTGAAGAAGAGCTTTTAACAACTAAGGTTTTGCAAATATGCGAATCCAATGATCTGTTTAGAACGACAGTGGGGGTCCATTACAAAGAAGGGTTTGATTTGATTGGTTCGGGATAGGGCACATTTGTTTTACGGAGATTAAGGGATGAATGAGAGAAACTCGGACATTTGTTGCATGCGAAGATATATATGGTTTTTTAAAGCACAGTGGGACCCACAATGATGAGGTGGCAAATCCATATTGTTCATTAGTTTTGCCTAGTCATGCTAGGGCATGGGTCCAAAAATGAAGATGATCTCAAATTACGGTGGACCACACCAAAGGGATCGGTGAGGTTTGGAATACCTACTGTTTTTTTTTTTTTTTAATGAGATGTTACATTCTACCCCACTTAACAAAATTTCGTCCAGGAAATTTACCTATGGTAATTTTTGTAATTTCCTCCAATATCT
Organism: Magnolia changhungtana; assembly: GCA_030180095.1. NCBI lineage: Eukaryota > Viridiplantae > Streptophyta > Magnoliopsida > Magnoliales > Magnoliaceae > Magnolia > Magnolia changhungtana. The sequence continues at coordinate 1,079,438 of JASAUF010000384.1, read as the reverse complement.
TAGTTATTTCAAATTATGATGAACAAGGAATAGGAGTAAAAGTTAATGAAAGATAATTAAAATTTAAATATATATATATAAGGAAAAGAAATAAAATAATAATTCAACAAATTTTATTTTAAATAAAAAATTTAATAATATATTTTAAAACAAATACAAATGCACAAATTTAAACTAAATAAAAAATATCGAAAAATAATCATTATTAAACTCATTATTTCATGATAATTATTTAATTTCTAATTTGCGATAACTACCTCAAGTTTGAAAATTTTGTAAACACCTTTTAAACTTTAATAACTTATTAAGTTTTAGTTGAATTTGTTACAATCATGCAATTCAGAAGTTATGACAAATGAGTCATGTTTTTTTAGTTCTTTAAAGCAATGCTATATGCATGATGAACACTTGTAGGTAAGGTTGTAAATAAGTCTTAACACTTGCAAGTAGGGTTGTAAATGAGTCGAGCTAGGGCCAAGCTAATGTTTGTCCAAGCCCGATCTACAAAGTAGAACTTAGACCCAAATCCATCTAAGACTTATGATAAGCTAAAACCACTAAGCCTAAGCTTGGCCTAAAATGTTTATTCCAGAACTAAACCCTAGCCCAACCCTATCTACGGTTAGGGCAGGGCATGTGAAGGACATGTTTATGCATGGTTGGACCCATCAAAGTAACAGCTCAAATCGCAAGTCTAGGGGCTACTTGCAAGATATATAGAAGAAGAAAAACTATGTTATGTACTAGAGTAGAGAGAGAAAACAGGTACAATGAAGGAGGGTTGTGATTTAGTTAGAGCAGTGAGCATTTCAAAGTATGTGCAGTTATGCATGATTTGGTCTTCAAATCCTCAGTTGTAGCAGGCTTTTCAGAGTAGGGCAAGGATGACGTGGATGTTAGTTTGGCCAAACATTGTGTCTAATTCAAAGTTTTTCTGACAAGCTACCAAGTTGCTAAGATTGTCTAGAGCCTTAACTATACTCACAAGAACTCCGCTCCCTAGGGCATTGGTCCAAGGGTTCCTGATAGAGCGTTGTGACTCGTATTGTTTATAGGCATAATTTATGATCGGTTGGAAGGAATACTTATACATTGAAGTTTTTATCAGATTACAGAGAAGATCGGATGGTCTAGATGAGTTGTACACAGAGTTTCAAGATATATTGAGTTAAAGATATGTATCAAGGTTCAGGTGCAGAGAATTCAGGTTCTGAAGTTGTTCTCGCTATTAATTCAAGGAATTATAGGTATCGGATATGTCACAAAATTTTTCTAAAGATACGTCTATAAGTTTAATATCACGCTAAAAAATTTCAGCCCCATCCAATGTCTATAGAAAATACTAAAATTCGGAATGTGAGAGTTGTTCAAAACTGAACGATTTTTGGACAGTTTAAGAACCCCAAATCAGTACAACAAGAGTATGGAATTATAATTTCTAATTATTTTTTTTTATAAAACTAAACTTACCAATCTATGCTATCTTTTGAATCGCCTCAAACGGAGTTGTACTTAATTAGTTACGATTTTTGTAAGTCAGGTGTTTTTTTATTACTATTGCTGTCCAACTTACTATAGTAGGCTAAATTTTCTTAAAAATATTTTAGAGTCCAGATTTCGGTTGTTAGTTCAATATATAGCTTAAGTAAGATCAAATATAATGTCAGCATAGATGAAAGGGAATCTAAGTTCATAATTCTAATTTAAATCATCACAAAAACAAGGGTCTTAAGTTAGGGTCACTAATTTAATCGTTATCCTAGATCTTCAGATAGAATAAAAAACCTAAGCTTCGATATCATTCTGTCATGCACCAAAATTCGGGTATCTGAATAGAGTAATCTGGACCCGAATCCCAAGCCCGTGAGGAACAAGATTCACTTTAATTTAAGTCTATATAACCATTTTTATTCCCAATATACCAAGATTCCTCATAAAATCATTTACATCAACTAAGCACAAATAAAAATCCCATATCACAATGACAAAATAACTAAATAAAGTCGTTCGATTTTAAAGCATCATTCTTTAACTAAAATAAAATTGAAAAAAATGAAATACAAAAATCATCAAGTATAAACCAAAACAAAAACAATAACAATCCCTAAAACTAAGTACGACATTGGCCCATTAATAATAGCATGCCTCCTCGAAGTATTCATACCCAGTACATGAAATATTTAAACACCCTGAGTATGACAACTCAATAAGATCTTTTCATCCCAACCGAAATTTGTACATAAATACCATAACACAACTTTATAATAATAATTAAGAAAATCAACATTTAAGGAGAATAAATATTCACAAAAATATTTCAAAATTAAATAAAATGATCCCATAATAATTGAATTAAAAATGCACTCTGTAATTAACTTGAAAATATAACTATCCTAATAATCTTTCAGAGAATGACCCTGGGCAGAGCACCACGTAAATTCTTTTAGGAATCAATCCAGGGCAACGCACCCGTGAGTGTATCTTTTAAGAAATTGCCCAGGGCAGAGCACCAGTGCCGATCTTTCAGAAGTGACCCCGGGTAGAGCACCCGTGTGTGTATCTTTTAGGGAACGACTCTGGGCAGAGCACCACGTGATTTCTTTTAGGAGTCAATCCAGGGCAGCGCACTCGTGTGCATCTTTTAGGGAATTACCCAAGGCAAAGCACCCATGCCATCTTTCGGAGTGACCCCGGGCAGAGCACTCGTGTGTGTATCTTTTAGGGAACAACCCTAGGTAGAGTACCACGTGATTTCTTTTAGGAGCCAATGCAGGGCAGCGCACCCGTGTGTGTATCTTTTAGGGAATTACCCAGGGCAGAGCACCCGTGCAGATCTTTCGAGAGTGACCCCGGGCAGAACACCCGTGTGTGTATCTTTTAGGGAATTACCCAAGGCAAAGCACCCGTGTTGATCTTTCGAGAATGACCCCAGGCAGAGCACCCGTCTCACGATATTTTGGCCATACCTTATCTCATAACACAAAAGAATTCTTGAGTTCTATAAAAAAATTTAAAATTTTAAATTTAAAAAAAAAAAAAAAAAAAAAAAATCAGGGGTTTGATGCATGCGGAGATACATATGTTTTTTTAAAAGCACGGTGGGACCCACAACGATGAGGTGGCAAATTGAATTTAAACACAGTATATAAAACTAGATGGTAGGTATGTGCAGTTGTATACATAGCTATACCCAGTGCACAAAATATTGGTGATATGGTCGATGATATCACCATAATATCAGTACCGCTAGGGTGGCGATACCAAAACTGCTAAAAAATGCATTTTCCCCTGTATTGGCAATATTATTGTGCGTAACGCACATATATTGATATTGCCATTATATTGTTTATATTGCCAATGTATATGTCCCTTGTGTCGGTAATATAGTTGATGTTATCGCCGACACAGGGGAGGTCCTTAAAGAACTACGAAATTGCTGCAAAAATTAAAAAATCAAAACAACGGAAGAGCTTTTTTTTAGGAGATATTTTAGGTAAATATGTTGTGAAATGGATTTCAACCACCGCTATTGGATTTTCTTTTTTCTTTTTCTTCTTTTTTTATTTTGTTTAAAGCTTAGATTTGGAGGAGAAATGACGCAATGAGAACAGAAGTTGGCCGGACCTTTGAAGGTCAGACTTTTTGCAAAATGACCATTTCTTTTCTTTAGATTTGAGCATAGATTTCCACCCAAATCCATATTTATATATGATTCTCATGCATTGACATGGATTTGAGTTGAAATTGTCAACATTTGGAAGTAGAAATTAAGAAATTTTAGAGAAATCCTATTTTCATCCTTTTTTTTAAAGAATGAAATATATTTATAAAAAATAAATAAATAAAAAAGCAACAGCAACCCAAAACAAGAAACAAAAAACCCAGAAATACCTAAAAACACAACTATACAACTCAAAGAGATACAAGACGGCCAAGAGGCCAAAAGCCAAATAAACGGAAAACAGAAAAAACGAAAAGATATACAAAGCTATACGAGAACAGCCCAATGCAAAAAGGCCGAGACCCCACATAAAGCACTAAATAAAGACTACCCCAGAAAAATACAACCAGAAGCCCCAAACAGGGGAAACAGTCACACTAACCCAAGGAAGCTCAAGCCGCCTACCAACCAAGACTGCTGCACTAATCCAGGAGAGAAGAAATGAGGAATCTGCCAATCAGATTGAGATTAGAGGACCAATCCTTCACATCCCTTAATATTTGAGCAGAAACCTTGGAAGAAGAGGAGGAAGAGAGGCAGTGAAGGTTTCTTTCAAGCCAGATTTCCAAAGGACGGCCATGAGCGCCAAATGCCAACCTTAAGGTCTTTGTCAATGCATCCACCATGTCAAACAAACAGCAATTCCTGAATGTCGCTTGGCAACACCCAAGGGGTGTGAAATTTGACGCGATGAGAGCAGAAGTTGGCCGGACCTTTGAAGGCCAGACTTTTTGCGAAGTGACCATTTCTTTTCTTTAGATTTGAGCATGGATTTCCACCCAAATCCATATTCATATATGACTCTCATGCATTGACATGGATTTGAGTTGAAATTGTCAACATTTGGAAGTAGAATTTAAGAAAATTTGGAGAAATCCTATTTTCATCCTTTTTTTTCAAAGAATGCAATATATTTATAAAAAGAGAAGCAACAGCAACCCAAAACAAGAAACAAAAGAACTCAGAAAAACCAAAAAAGGCAACTATACAACTCAAACCTATACAAGAAGGCCAAGAGGCCAAAACCCAAATAAACAGAAAACAGAGAAAAGAAAAGATATAAAAAGCTATACAAGAACAGCCCAAGGCCAAAAGGCCAAGACCCCACATTAAGCACTAAATAAAGACTACCCCAGAAAAATACAACCATTTTCCAAGGAGAGCCTGATTCACATCAGGTAGGACTCTAATTCCTGCACATTCCATACAAGGCCTACAGACTGTAGAACAGCTTAGGAGATGAAACTTCTGCTACCCGAGTTGCAGTTCTAAAGGAAGTCCCTCCAATGTTTGTTGATCCTAGCTAGGACAGATTTAGGACAGCGAAATAAGGAAAGATAATATGGTAGGTTAGATAAGGACCCTAAAATTAGTAACTAAGAACCCAAATACTAGTATGTTGATGAGAGTTGTCCGATCTATTGATTCATGTAAACTTTTCAATTTTTCAAATCTTTTTTAGTTATATAAATTTACAAAAATTAACTAGAAATCTCTTTTATTTGAAAAAATAATTATATATTTTATTTTACTCTTTTTTATTTATGAATGGATGTTGATAAATAATGTATTCAATTTTTCGATAAAAATATTACCTTTTCAAGGACTTAAAAATTATGAGAAATAAAAAGGAAAATTTTTATTTATAAAAACGTATAATTTTAATTTCATGAATGCATGATTGTATGATGTATTTGTGTGGATGGGTGCAGTTTTTATGGATGTCAACATGTATGTTTGTAGTTATGTATGCATCTATGTGTGTGCATGGATGGATGATTGAATGGGAAGTTGATGGAGCATGTATGATGTGTCTATGTATATATGCATGGAAGGCTAGACGGATAGATCATGCATGTATTTACGCAATGTATCTATGTATATATGTATGGAAGGATAGATGGATAGACCATGCATGTATGTACGGATGTATGGATGGATGGATGGATCGTGCATGTATGAATGGATGCATGGATGGATAGATGTTTGTATGCATGTGCACATGGATGGATTGATGTATTAGTGTATCATGTAGACATGGATGGATGTAAAGATGAATGGTTGGATTGATGCATAGACATGTATGGATGTGTATATGTATGTATGCATGTATGTATTGATATATGCATGAATGGATGGATGGATGGATCATGCATGCATGTATGTATGTATGTATACATGCATGGATGGATCATGCATGCACGTATGCATGCATGCATGGAGGATGGATGTATGCTTGTATGCATGTATACATGGATCAATGGATGCATGTGTATGTATGCATGGATGGATGGATGGATGTATGGATGTACAAAGCATATTGAGGTTGATTGTCACTTTGTTAGAGAAAAGTTGTTGGAGCATACCGTGACTGCCACCTTGTTAGAGAAAAGTTACTGGCAATGAGATTTGTAAGCCATCTTTTAAGTCCCGGGATCGATTAGCAAATATCTTCACTAAAGCTCTTAGAAGAACTCATTTGGATAGTCTCTTTACCAAGCTAGGCATACATGATATATATGCTCCAGCTTAAGGGAGTGTTGATGGAATGTGATGGAAAACAATGATTGTGTGGCCCAACTTGTTGGTGGATGATGATAAGATGATTAGGAGTAGTCTCACATGTCTCTTATGTTTAGTGAGGGTAACATTTAGCATTAGTGTAGTTATGGGAATACTTAAGTTGAGAGGGTATATGTGTAATTCTCTCTCAAAAAAGAGGGTATATGTGTAATTTCATACATTTTATGAAAGCTCTAAATATATTAAGAGTATGAGGGGGCCATGAGCACTCCTTAAGCTCTCTCTCTCTCCTTCTATCTTGTATTCGCGTTCTCCTCTCATGCTTTCTACTTTTCTTAATTAACACCAACATTTTTTATACATCTGTTGATGAATCATTGTCTCTATCTCAATCATTTGCTGCAACTCCTACCCTTTTACCACAAAGACAAACAATAATTACTAAAACATATGATCGATTAAATGACAAGGAAAGGACATCTCCTAATTCTCTTCCATACAAGGTTCCAGACTCAAGTATGATAACTAATATTCCTTCTGCTACTCCAGATGATCTTAATACTGCCCTATGGAAAGAAAGACGTGCTTGTACTTCTCATCCGATCTCTAAGTTTAACTCATATAGATCCATCTCTCCTTCATATATTGCTTTTCTGTCTACTATTTCCTCTGTTTCAGTACCTTCTAGAGTCGCTCAAGTTTTATCCCACCTGAAGCAGAGAGAAGTTATGCTTAAGGAGATTCAAGCACTTGAAAAGAATCAGACATCAGAAGTTGTGAAGTTGACACCTTGAAGTATGTTGTCGGCTGTGAGTAATCACCTTGAAGTACAAACTAGATGGTGAAATAGCAGCATATAAAGCCAGGTTTGTGGCCAAGGGTTTCATCAAAACCAATGGGGTCCACTTCCATGAAATCTTTGCCCTAGTTGTTAAAGTAAATTATGTTTGTATGCTTTTGTCTCATGCTGCTAACAATTCTTGGCATCATAATTAACTTGATGCTAAGAATACATTTCTTCACAGTGATTTATTGGAAGATGTGTATATGGCTCTACCTCATGATCCCCAATCATCTGTTGGCTTGACATCATGTGTAGGCTCAAAAAAAGATTTGAAACAATTTCCTCATGCGTGGTTTAAGCACTTCAGTAGTGCTATGTTGAATTTGGCAACAGTCGCAGTTGTCTCATACTCTGTTTTTACGGCAGTGAGATGTTGGTATCACAATTGAAATTATCATACTTTATTTTTTAGGCAGTTAGATGTTGGTATCACAATTGAAATTGTTCATGTTGATGGCAATGTCATTACTGTGAATGATACAGAGGACATTTGTAGCTTGTAATATTATCTTAGTAAAGAGTTTAGATCTTCGTTTGTTGCGATCAATGTTCAAAATATTGGTATCAAGTTACGTATCACACCATTGGGATACGGATACGTATCGGTTATCGCATGGGATATATCGGTCATATCGCGTTTCAATAAAACTTCAGTGATTGTTAAAAAAGACATCAATATACACTTTGAAATCAAAACATTACAAAAAACGAGTGCATATAATAGCATGGTGTGCCATGAAGGCCGTTATGTAAAGGTAACAGTGGCAACCATCACACGTTGTGGGGTCGTAACGGCCATAACAACCATTACGGAAAAAGTAACCTATAATCATTGTTATTTGCCCATTTTGCCCCTTGTAAAAGTCGTAACAGCCCTATAATGGTCTATTACAGGGCATATATAGGTTTTTTCAGATTTTTCTTTTCAACGTTATAGGACAAATATTGGTTTTTTGGGTTTTTTAAATTTAAAAGAGAGAAAGAGAAATCGTAACAGCCGTTACAACCCAATATATGAGGGTCGTACCAACCGTTACAACCCATATCATAAAAGAAACAGTGGTGGCCGTTATGGCCACAGCTACCGTTACGGAATACCTTGCATAATAGGTTTTCTTTGTATGGGGTCCTAATATATGCGTTGCCTAACTAAATTGATACAAGTATGTTCAAAGTCTATTCGTATAATTTATAAATGTAAGAAAACATGTGGAAACGCAATCAATACATTCAAAAGAAAAAAGAAGAATCACTAGATCAGGTTACATGCATTTTTGATTTTATGCTTGGACACAAAGATTGAAATCGATTTGCGAGAAATTAGGAAATTTTGATTTTTTTTCAATTTTCCGCAACTTGGCCCATCTCCTTCAAATCTCGAAATCAAAGCTCACAATCCATGATTTGTAACAATTTGACACTGATTTAACATGATTTACATAAGAAAAAAAAAAAAAAAAGGATCGAAAAGTGGGATATATCGCACTACTTGTGCGTTTCATATCGCACAAGTGGGATACAAGATATATCGTGGGATATATCAGCCAACATCGTCGATACTTAAAACACTGGTTACGGTATTTCTTGGGAATAGAGGGGCTAGGTCCAAATAGGGCATAGTCATCTCTTAGGATAAATGACATTGGCTTATTGCATGATGTTAGTCAATTGGGAACCTAACTAAGTGACACTCTGATTGAGCAGAATCATCATCTTCAATCTGAAAGCGGAGGTTTGTTGCAAGCAGTGATTTAAATATCGATAGTATTGGCTGACATATTGGCCAATACTATCAATATCGCATGTGGCCGATACGATATACAAGAGGAGTTATTAAATTCCCCTATATTGTAGAAAATATCGCAATGTATCACCAATACATTGCAATATATCAATACATTGCGATATTTTACCAAAAACCTTCATAAAATCCCCCCTATATTGTTGATGCATAAGATACATTGTGATATGTATCATCAATACATTGCAATACATTCCCCTCTCGAAATTTCACACACAAAATAAAAATTAAAAAAAAAAAAAAAAAAAATCCCACAAAAATCCATTTTCTCCTAAATTGTTTTGGGAGAATATGTTTGTATATTTGTATTGTATGATTTATGAATTATATGAACTCATTTTGGATATAATTGCACCACTTTTGTCAAACAACACATAGTTTAGGACCATACGCAAAGGAAACATGTTGTGCATACTTGTTTTTTGTGATTTTTTGAGTTCCATGTGTGTAATCATGTCTCTTTCAACATATCCTAAACTTTTATGGAAAAAATCCATCATTTCTCAATATTTCCCTCAAACAACAATACATTCCCCGATATATTTCCCATGCAATACCAATATGTTTCTATATCCCAATGGTGCGATATGTGCATTGATACCAATATTTAAATCACTAGTTACGACTTGCGAGAAGTGGGTATGCATCAACAACTAGTTGGCAAACTCGTCCATTTAACAATTACTAGAACAGATATTGCTTGTGTGGTTACTATTGTTAAAAAGCTCATGCATGCTCCTCATTTAGGTCAGCTAAAGGTTGTCTATAGTATCTTGCAATATTTGAAAGGGATATCTGGTAGAGGCCTTCTACATTCTAAGCATTGTCATCTTGACATGGACAGATATACACAGGTTGACTGATCTCATACAAATAGAAGATCTGCTACCAATTATTGCACATTAATTGGGGCCTTGGGGGTAACCTCGTTGCATGGAAAAGTAAAAAAGCAACTAGTCATTTCCTATTTGAGTGCTAAGGTGGAATATCAGGCCATGGCCCTTGTTGCTTGTGACCTACTTTGGTTGAAGTCTTTTTTCATAGAATTGGATATCCCTATTATTCTTCCAATGGAACGTCACTGTGATAACTTGTGGCAATTCATCTCTCTTCCAATCCAGTGTATCATGAGCACATGTTTTGTCACTTCATCAGTGAGAATGGGGCTTCCAAGGTAGTTCAAATTTCCTATCAGAAAGGATGAAGATAAACTTGCTGACTTGCTAAAGGAATTGGTCGTCATCACCTTCATCAAATGTGTTCCAAGCTAGGCAAGGTTGACATAATGCTCCAGCTTGAGGAGATAGATGTATATGTATTGTAGATGGTATAAAGATACATAAATATGTGTGTGTGGGTGTGTGTGTTGTAGATGGTATAAAGATCATGTAAATGTTCTCGTGTAGTCATGAAGAGTAGCTTATTGGTCTCCCTTTTTTCCATTATTAATAAGATGCATTAGTCATTGAGACTAGCATGCTATTATGCCCCATTCTTCTTCGTTCTCTTCTTCTTATCCTTTCATCTTCTATCTCCATCTTCCCTTAGTCTCTCTTTCTATTCCAAGTTCCCTTGAATGCATTCATAATCATGTCTAATTTTATCCTTCATTGTCTTGACACTCATCCATCTCAACATATTCATTTCAATTACATTCATCCTATGAAAATGTTGTTCCTTAACTACCCAACATCTTGTTCTGTTACACATATATAGTCTTATAGCTGTCCTATAAAATTTCTGCTGTAGTTTAATTGTATGCGGGGATCACATCAAACTCAGATGAACATCTCCACTTTTGAATTTATCAACAACAACAACAAAACACACAAAATAACCTTACAATCATTAGAAAAAGAACAGAAAATAAAAATCACCTTTGCTGATAAATCAGCCGAACACTTCCTCAAAGCTTCCTCAGAGTGTAGTCCATTAATTTCTAGAAGCAACTGAAAATCTTTATTCGCCTAGAAAGCATTAGAGGCCCAATTTGTCAGTTAAATAATGATGCTTATACAAGGAGAATTCCACACATTAACATTAAAAGATCTAATTTAAGCACCATCCACAACAAAATTACTTATAAGAGTTTTTTTATGTAATGGTGAATTACTTGAAGAGATATTTACGCCTTGTTTCCACAAAGCCCAAAATTACAAGAAAGTCATCCGACATTTACATGTTACTACAGGGGGAATTATCGTGTGCAATCGACTTTACCATAAGTTATTGGGACCCACTGTGATGCTTGCATGACAGCCACTCCGACCACTAGTCGCACCATCCCATTTTTGTCTGAGAGCCCAAAAATCAAGTGATTGGAAACTCAGGTGAACCACGGCACAAGGAACAGTTGGGAGGGGACACCCTCCGTAGGTTGGTGTGTGTGGAGCACACCATCCATGATTTAACATCGCTCCCTATTTTGAAGTTCATTCAAAGGTGGCTCACCCGAGTTTTGGAGCTGGTTGGTTTTGGCAGCATCCCATTCTCATGATGAGTATCTGATGCATGGTTTTTGGATATCTGACACATCTCGAATTGAGCCCACACAGTCAATTGTATGGTATACTCAACTGCGCTAGATCATTCCCCTTACTATAATGCACCAAAACCCTCAAACTAACAAAGAAAAAAGCCGACCTCCACGATGTTCGCTAGGAGGTTCTCCCCAATGGCATAATTTATCATGGAATTATCATCATAAACAGGGATCACTAGTTATGTAGATGTCTGTACACAATCTTCTCATGGACCCGATACCTGATCCTTTCATGTTATTTGGTACTTGCACCATGCCCATCAAAAGTGACAATTCATTGGACGTGCAAATGTCCTAAAAGGAGTAAGGAAGTAGATGAGAAATATTCAGGAGATGTGTAAGGGAAAAGGCAATGAAAAAGAAAAGGTTGTGAAAGGGAGAAGGCAATGAAAAAGAAGAAGGTTATGATTGATAAAGCTTGAGCTAGGGTGGTTGGGTTTACTAAGGGAGAGAGGGCTCATTGGGATGATGACATTGTGACGCAGGGATGAACGTGATGAGGTCGAGCACCATCTTCCTCAAGGATAACTACTTCGAATCCACAGAGCTTCTCTAGACTCCTCACAGAGACTTCTCGAATCCACGAGGAAAGAAAGTAAGAAAATATAAATAAATTCGAAAATTGCTTGATTGCTGAAATAAACGAGTCTACAACCCTTTAAATATGGATACTAAGACTAGGAAGAAGTTTAAGAATTAAACTATAACTAAAACTCCCTAAAATTCGTAACTTACTATAAATAGTAAATTTTCTATTTATAGTAGGTGTCGTATGTGGCTTAACCACGTTATTCTCCTAATTTTTCTAAACACTTTTCATGTTGGGCACAACTCCTAAAGCCCAACGGATGAAGAGTTATAATCAAACTAAAACCTACTATTTATCATAAAAACGGAATTAAACATGGAATTCGGCCGTCAATATGATGGAATCTCACAAATTCGGCATTGGCAACCCGGCATAGCCGGGTTGGTTGGCTAAAGTAGCTCGTCCTACCCCAAAATAATACATGGTATGTCGAGTAACTCATTCCAGTTTGCGAGATATGCCTGTTTTAAGGTTCTAACAGTCTTGATGACTTTTGCCTCTGATTAGGCCTTCTCTGATCCATCTTGGACATGAAAGTGTCCGCGACCCGCTCTACATCACATTGAGTCAAGGAGGACACCGATAGAGAGAAAGTCTACATACTGCTTAAAGGGATGAAGAAAGACAAAAAAGTTCGGGAGTGCAGGTTCAGTTTGTGACATGGCAGATGGAAGTAGGAGGGACAATGGCCAAAGGAGGTCTCTAGTGGTCCACATCGTGTTAGCATGTGACAGCCTCCGCCAGCTCGAGGTAGTGGATTTGAAGTAGAAGTAGATGAGTAAGTACATGAAACATTTATAATAGCATCCCAGCATGATACTCAGGGGGGAGCAAGCAGCGCCTCCTATAGGTAATTCGATGCTATATAGGCAGGAATCTTCAGAGCAGAAGAAGTTGAAACAAATATGAACAGGAGGGAGGAATAAACTTGGGACGGCAGCAGTGAAGCTCTTCATATATGACAACCAATGTTTTAAATAGTTACACTATGTAGCGTGTAGCTTACGCTATGTAGCATAGCATAGCCTTAACGTTACGTAGCTCATGAAAATAACTTAAGTTGGTGTGGCCTATGCTACATGATAATTTGCATACACTATAAGCTACATGGAACGTAGCTCACATTACAAGTTATTTTTCACTACAGCATTAAAATCAATTAATGTTTGCAATGATTTGTTACATTTTTCTATTTTCAATAAAAATCAGTTAATCCTTTTAGAGCTTTTAGTAAAATAATATAACTAAAAATATTAAATCAGTTTCCTTGCTCTTTCTTTACCTTTATATTTAATCATTGCCCTTTCCTATTTCTTTAGGTTGTGTTTGGTTGCACCAAATATCATGAAATTTTATTAAATTCCATTGTCAGTTGGTCTAATTTGGTGAAGAAATCATAAAATTGGTGCACCCAAGCGCAACCTTCATAAAATTGGCTCCACTGTCATAGTTATGGCTTTGAATAAACACACGTAAGGTAAGCAATTTAAATGTAGGGAGGCAGATGCTACAAGGATTTCAGATATAGAATGCATCTTTGTAGTTATTTCCTATTTTCTATCCATCTACTCAAATATTTGGGCTGTGTTGAAGGTGATCTTGCATGGTCAATTTTCGGTAGGAAGACAGCCAGAGAAGGATTTGTTGAATGTGACTCTGATGCCTTGTTAGCTAAAACTGAGGTAATCTGACTACAGGAGAAACTCCAGAATACATCATTCTTTTGTCAGATAAATAGACCTGTGGTGTCCAAACTATTTGTGAATTCAAGCAATGAGAAGGTGTGGCTCATGCCTTCTTGCTTCACATAATATTTCTACGAGTTATTCACCTAGCATGCCTCTATACCCATTTTCCATTTCTAATAAATGCATCTAGAATTTCAATATATATAAACACATTTATGTACACTTCAATTTCATCATAGTTTGAGGTGTTTCAATCTGTATCCTCCATGATAATCAAAACCCCAAAATTAACTCCACATTAAGAGTTTTTTTAATCGATTATTCAACATTAAGAGAAATAGATGATGGATGAATTGTATACCTGTACATTAGATTGGAAGCCGTCAGCTCCGATATGCCTGTGGGCGAAGTTAGAAAGGGGAGAAGAGGATCTCTTCTGCTTCTTACAGACATGGTCGCTCATGTCTTGATCCAATGCACTTGAACAGCATGCTGATGGCTCTTTCTCCCTTAAATCCGACTGAATCTGGTTAATCGCTAGAACACGATCTAATATCTGCATCCAACATGGGGCTGATCATCTAATAATGGTGGCAAATGCATAAATATCATTGACGAGTAAGACCACATCATAATGAGCAATCATGTTGGAAGATGTTCTCAGAAATGTCCTCAACTATTCAACTTCATGGGTAAGTTCCAGCCACGATCAAGAGCGCACACATGAATTTCGAATACCTTAGCTTCAAAGCATCAATGTCAATAACTGTCTGTCTTTAAATTTGTAGGAGATGTAGTGATGTAGTGTGCATGAATTGGCTGATGCATCGGCCCTGCTGCCAGCTGGTGAACCAACCTTTGCTGCCTGATGGTGCACTAGCCTGGGTGGATTGTCACACTGGATGGTGCACCAGTTGATGATGGAAGACAATGGCAGCAGCAGGAAGGGAAGAGGAGGAGAAAAGAAGAGAGAAGAAGATGAAAAAGGGATGGGGAGGATTACTCTTTGCAGATCTAACCACCCTCTCTGATACCATGTAATTGTTCACATGAAGAAGACGAGAGTTTGGGAAGAAGAGGTTTATGTAGAGAGTAATGGAGTCTCTCACACCCTAACACTTGGTTATAAAATCCTAGGCACTATTAAAAGGTATGGTGTCCTGAGGGAGCACCAATATAACACACCCCATACAACTAAAATACTCCACACATGCCCCAATACCAAATGCATGCTCACACGCTAGACACTACATCACTAAATCTCCTACAGCATTCAAATATATGCAGTAGAGAGAGGGGGGCGGGGAGCTAAATGAAATGTACCTCATCAACTTCCTGATTTAAGTCAGTTACACTCTGCTTGAGAAATGCTTTCACCATGTCTCTCTTGGAATCTGAAAGCCCTTCTCCTATTCCACCACTAAATAACGAACCAGAACCACTATAACTTTTAGCTTGTCTATTGTTGGAACTATAGTCACTGATCTCTTTAGTTTTGACCTTTTCAGATACTCTCGTGGATGATTTAGGACCTTGGCTGGAGAAAGGTGAAAGGAAGTCCTCATTTTGAGAGAATAGTTCCAGTATTGCATGTTTGTAGTAACCAAAATAGTTGGGTCCTAATTCATTTTGCTTGGGATGAGATCTTGAATCCTTTGGAACTTCTGGCATCATAAAGGGTGCCGGTTACTGCTGCATATAAAACATATGTTGAATATGTTCTCTTAGTATTGATATGAGATTGACATTGATTTCAAAGAAACAAGCGAAATAACAAAATAAACAGCATATTCCTACTAAAAAGATAGTACAGAAAAATCAAGCAAGCACATGAAATGAATGAAACAATTAGCAAAAGGGATGGCAAACCAAGAGAAAAGAATCATGTGTAACGTGTTGGATATGGGCCCATGGGGCCCACTTGTGGGCAACCACTGTAGGAAAAGACTTGATGACCTATGGTCTAACTGAAGGTCTGGCCCTTGATAGAGTGGAATGGCATAACAGGATTCATGTAGCCAACCCAAATTTATTGGAATAAGGACTGGATGATGATGATGATGATGATGACTAACATCCAACCGTTTTGGATGATAAGTTACCATCCACCAGCAGATAATACCACCTATCATGGTCATCTGAGATCCATCTGGTCCAATAGGTTGGCCCAACCGTGAGGATCACCTTGTGTGAAAATCAACTCCACCCACTCATCAGGTGGGCTACACAATAGACTATAATGTAGAACCACTGATAAATAACAAAATACAAGTGTGATCCACCTCGTGAGTGGATTAGCTGATTCTTGCGCCAGATGATCCTTATGGTGGGGCCAACTTATTCAATGGGGATCTTGTATGCACATGATAGGTTGAGATGCGAAAGTTATCCATTGGGAGAATTGTAACTGAAACAATATTACTTGCTATTTCTAACATGCTTCTTGTTTTGTGTGGCTGCAGGGGTAGTAAAAAATGCCTAACCGCCAGACATTGGTTGTCAACATGAGAAGCCACTTCAAGAAAACTAATATTGGTCGAAGTGCAACTATTGTGGGCAAGTGTCAAAGAATGGTTAGGTTTCTTGCCTTAAGAAGCAGTTGGTAGAGAGATCGGAAAATAGAGCATTGTCCTAACGTTCTAATGAAGGTGGGAGAGCAAATGAAGATCCTGCCTGCTAGGGTGAATAGTAAAGAGAAGCATGCTGCGCATGAGAAAGAGTTCAGCAAGGACTTCACACATCCCATTCGGTGATCATCCTCTTTCTACGAGGTTGTGTGGAGTCATGGGCATGTTCTACTAAGGCATGTTAGGTTGATTCTAAGACTCAATGTGGTTATAACACTATTTATGTTGTGGTTGACAGGTTTTCAAAGATGGCCCATTTCATTCCTTATAAGAAGACATCAGACGCCCTGCACATCGCCAATGTTTTCCTTATAGAGGTGGTTCATCTACATGGTATTCCCAAAACAATTGTATTTGATCGTGATATTAAGTTTATGAGCTACTTCTGGTGAACCTTGTGGTCCAAGATGAGAACTAAATTAAAGTTCGTAAGTGCTTATCATGCACAAACATATGGGCAGACCGAAGTTGTCAACCGCAATCTTGGGAATCTACTTCGATGTCTGGTTGGTGATCATATCATCTCATGGGACATCATGTTACCACAAGTTGAATTTGCTTCTAATAGTTCTGTGAACAATATGGGACTCTCCTTTCGAAATTATGATAGGTATGTGACCTCAATAACCTATTAATTTAGTCCCACTTCCTATTGCGACTCGATCAAGATTAAAGACAAAATGCCGAAGCCATTGCGCAACATATTAAGGAGATACATGAAGAGGTCAGGCGAAGGATCACCCTTAGTAATGAAAATTACAAGGGGCAAGCAGATATTGATCTAGGGATAAAACAATTGAATGATATCCTCTTTGAGCAATCCTCTTGTTTCTCTCCCATGTAAAGGCTATGGTTGAAGACTTGTTGCAAGTTGAAGGAGTGGGACTATAAAATCAAGGTGATTAATGCCAACAATCTCTAGATCATCCTGAAGAATGAATCGAAAGTGGATGAAATCGTATTGGCAAGAGCCCTCTTCAATGATGAACCTATTCTCACAGTGGCTAGGTGGGAAAATAGATCCATCTTTGCGTACGAAGATGGGTGGTTCTTGCCTTGGGGCATCCCCGCCGAACTGTGGAATGCAAAGTTTTTTTGCGCCATCAGAGGTTGTATATGTACAGTTCTTGCCATCGACAAAATTTCTAAATCAAGCAAAGATATCAGTGCCCCCCCCCCCCCCCGGAAGACGAAGGGCCCCACCATTGATGTGGATGGATTGACGACATCCAGGGAAGGCCTCCTAGGTAGAAGACAGTTTTGGTTCGTCGAAGTGGGCCCGATAGTTAAGAAAAGCCCATCATGGGATCTCATGATCGTAGCCCACTAGTCGAATTTAGATCATATTTTAGGTTTTGCTTATTTGTGTTATTTAGAACATCATGAATGCTTTAGATTTCTTTGATTGGTTTTTATTTTGATTTACTTCATCGCCAAGTAATAGGTTGCGCAAATGGCACGAGTTTTGGGATATAGTGTTTTCCTATAAATAGACAGCCCTTGTAGTTGTTTTGATTCATTAAAGCTTAATAAAAATTCCTGCTTTATTTTTCTGCTCTCTTCGTGAGTTGTGGAAGAATTCAAGTGGGTGCGAAGCCCTCCCTTTTCGAATAACTAACTACCGTGGTGTGAAGCTACATCAACCCCGACTCACCCCATCCTCCCCCATCTCTCTTTTCATCTTCCACCATCCTCCGTACTTCAAATTCGTCTTTGGTTGCAGCAGATTTCTTCTTTATAACAGAATTCCAGATTTCGGCCCTGCAAGAGGGCTGAAACTTCAGCAGAGCACCACACACAGGCCGTAGCTCGGATCAACACGAAACGCGGGGTTTCAAAGCATACCCCTGGCCGACCAAGGCCAATGAGAGTTTTTTTGCAATCGTCGCCCCTCGCACATGCGGCCAGGTACCTGCGCACGTGAGAGCGCTCCAAGCCCGCTATCCACACGCGGGATTGTCTTTTGGCTCAGGTTTTCATTCTCTTTTATCCTCTCATATTTGTTTTTCATGAACCCCAGCCTTAGATTGTACTTTCCCTAATTTGTTTGCACATTTTTCCACCCTAGGGTTCCTTGGATTGAAATTGGTGAATCCCTTGGGTTAGGGACTGACTTCTGTGCAAGTGTGGCTGATTATTACTTATCGTCGAGTGTCGTTTGGTTCATAATTTTACTGATCCAGTCCTAGCCCGTGTAGGCCTGGACCCGTGCCGATTCCCCTTATTGAATACTTGAGCTTTTGTGTGGGATGTGGAATTTTCTGTGATTGTTTCTGAACTTAGTATAATCTAACGCCTAAAATCTTGCATAACATATTTATTTTCCATATACATCAAATTTAGTATCAAAGCTTAGGGTTCTTATAGGGGAATTCATTACATATTTAGGGTTTAGTTTGTTTGAGTCCTTCATACATCCAGTTGATTACATATAGCTGCTAGAAGACCGTAGTCCCTGATATATATTGCTGAATTTCAGTAACGGTGTGTAGTCTCCTTCATATAGAGTCTCATAGGGTCATTTAGTTCTTTTAGACGCATATAGTCGTCGTAGCATGTCTTTAGGTTGAGCAAGTCGGTGTATGCCCACACGTACGAGTCGTGGTTTCGGTCTGCACCCCACACTAAACATGGAGCAACTGCAAAAAGCAATGGCCAAGTTAACCCAGCAGGTTGAGTCCTTGAATAAGCACTTGGAACAACGCATAGATAAACGCCTTGACCAAATAGAGGCCTCCTTCGGAGCAAACCCCACCACTGGGGAAGATGCCTAATCTCAGGCAGTTGGTCAAGAGGTTAGGCCAAGGAATGGAGGTGGTCAAGAAGCTGGTCATGGGCGCGGACCTGTGCACCCACCCCGTGAGGGACATCATGAACAATATGACCCAGATGCGCAACTCCTAAAAGGGGTTAGAGTAGACGCCCCTACGTTTGATGGTCACTTGGACCCTAAAGCTTTCCTAGATTGGTTGGCAAATATGAACCACTACTTTGAGTGGTATGACATGTCGAATGGTCGACGAGTCCGATTTGCCAAGATAAAGCTTGTGGGCTAAGCAAAGAGGTTTTGGGCAACAGTTGAGCGAAAGAAAGAAAGAGCGAGGGAACTCTCAATAGTCCATTGGGGAGAAATGAAAGAAATGCTTAAAGAGAAGTACCCCCCTTTCTCTTATCGTCTGCGGTTGATTGAGTGGCAGTCTCTTCGATAGGTGTTCCATGAGTGTTGCTGACTATATTGAGAAATTCGAAGAGTACTTGACCCGCTGTGAGGTTGATGAGGACCCCGTACTCACCCTTGCTCGTTTTAAAACGGGTCTCTGTCCTGACATTAGGAGAGAATTGCTCGCCAAAGACATAGACACTATCGAACAGTTGTATCAAGTAGGGTTGGACGTCGAGCAATATCTCAAAGCGTCTGTAGGAAGGAGGTTTGATTTTTGCGATTCTAGTGCTAAGGCCAATACCTATGGGGCTAAACCTAACATTGGATATCAAAACAAACCTTCCAACAATTTGCAGCCTAGGTCTAAGAATGATAAGGGTAAAGAAATTGTCGAGTCTAGTTCACGGGGAAGTAGAGCTACTAGGCGTTTTAGGTGTTAGGGGTTTGGTCATTTTGCTCACCAATGCAGCACGAGAGAGGGTACCAAAGTATTCTTTATTGATGGGCAGGTAGAAGTAGTGCCCCCAGAGAGTGACGGCGAAGAGGAAGAATATGAGCCCGTGGAGACCCTTAGTGATAAAGAAGAGGGAGCACAAGAATCTGCAACCCTCACGATTGCGTGTTGCACTTTGGCTCAAGCCAAGAACACTGATGACTGGCGCCGCAACACAATCTTCTACACTTATACAAAATGTGGAGAAAAGAGTTGTAAATTGATCGTAAATAGTGGTAGTTGTGCAAACGTGGCATCGACTAACACTGTGAGCCGTTTAAGCTTGAAGCTGGAAGCTCATCCTCAACCCTATAGAGTTTCCTGGGTTGACGAAACCTCCATTCCGGTATCACACCGTTGTCTTGTTCCTATTCAGTTTGGATCTTATAAAGATACGCTTTGGCGTGATATTGTTCCCATGGACGTTGGCCATATTATTATGGGCAGACCATGGCTCTACGACAGGGATGTCACCATATTTGGTCGTTCAAATGTGTGTACATTTTGGTTTGAGAGCAAGAAGGTCAAGTTAAACCCTCTGTCATCCAAGAGTACGACTGGAAAGGAGTCCACCACACAGAGTGGTATGAGCAGCTCGAAGGAAGCAAAGGAATCGAAGTCCAAGTCCAAACCGCTCCATATTCTGAATGTCAAAGACTTTGAGCGAGAGACGAAGGCGGACGCGATGGTATACGCCCTTGTGGCTAGGGAGAGTGTACCAAAGGCTAGCATAGAGTTACCTACCGAGGCCATTCAGGTAGTACATGAGTTTCGTGATGTCTTCCCTGATGATCTACCGAATGAGCTTCCCCCTATGAGGGATATACAGCATGTCATCGATTTAATCCCTAGAGCGACTCTACCAAACCTCCCGCATTATAGAATGAACCCAAATGAGCACGCTGAGTTGAAAAGGCGGATTGATGAGCTCCTAGAGAAGGGTTTCATTACAGAGAGCATGAGCCCGTGTGTCATGCCCGCCCTTCTTACACCCAGTGTTTGAAATATCGATACTATCGGCTGATATTATCGTTATTGCACCACTACGAGACAATACACTCGCGATAACCCCCGAAAGATACCAAAAAATCCAAAATCCAGACATCGACCGATATATCGTCGATATCGCACCAAAAAACCTAAAAAATTGAATTAGAAAAAAAAATAAAATCGGAGAGTACCTGGCTGTAGCGGTGATCGGAGGTGGGCCATTCGACAGGTAAGTACGATTTTCTTGCCATTTTCTTCAACTTCCCTCTTTCTCGGAGATTCCGGCGACGAATCAAGCCAGATCGACGAACCATTCCTTCCGGAACGAGATTTGAGGGGTTGCCTGCATGAAAGACGAATCGGACTGCGTGGATGGGGGTAAAAATGGAGAGGGAAAGTGAAAGAGGGGCGCGGATGGGAAATCGGACTCAGTACGCTCTTATCGTACTGAGTAAACTCTGTAGGGCCCACTATGAATTCATGTGGTTTATCCGAAACGTCCATACGTTTTTCCAAATCATTTTAGGGGTTGAGCCCAAAAATAAAGTATATCAAAATCTCAAGTAGACCATACCAAAAGGAAACAGTGGGAATATTGATTTCCACCGTTGAAATATTTATAAGGCCCCCAATGACATTTATTTGTCATCCAAATTGTTCATAATATCTCAAAGACATGGATGAATGGAAAAAACAAATATCATCTTGATCTAAAACTTCTGTGGGCCCCCAAGAACTTTTCAACGGTAGACTTCAATTCAAAATGTTTCAGGTGGTGTGGTCCACTTGAGCTTTGGATATGATTAATTTTTCGTTTAAAGCCTTGAAATTATATTATAAAACAGATGGACAGATTTGATAAAATGCATGAATGATAGTGGGCCCCACAGAGTTTACTCAGTACACATTGCGCAATCCGCTTCGGCGGATGGGGTAAAGGCTTGTCGTGGTGCGTTACTCAATACGCTTTTATCGTACTCAGTAAACTCACTTGGGCCCACCTTTAATGTATGTGGTCCATCCGCGCCGTCCATCCGCTTTCCCATCTAATTTAAGGGTTGATCCCAAATTTTAGAGAAATATAAGATCATACCACAGGAAACAGTGGTGATACTGATTTCCACCGTTGAAACCTTTCTCCACTGTTTTCTATGGTGGGGTCCACTCGAGCTCTAGATCTGACCCATTTTTTGGCTCATGCTATAAAATGATCTCTTCAAATGTATGGACGGTGTAGATAGAAAAAATACATCATGGTGGGACCCAGAGAAGGCATACAACCACATTCAATGGGACTTCGTCGACTATTTATTGAAAAGACTGGGTTGTGGTGATACTTGGAGAAAATGGATCTAGACATGCTTAACTTCTATTGCTTGTTCGATGTTAGTCAATGGCTCCCCCATAGGCTGTTTCAAAACTTATAGGGGTCTTCGCCAAGGAGACCCACTCTCCCCTTTCATATTCTTGATTGTCGCAGAAGCCTTTAGTCGGATGCTAGCGAAAGGCCAAGAGGCTAATCTTATTAGTGGGTTCCATGTCTCCAAAAACATTAATCCCATCTCGCACCTCTAGTTCGCCGACGACACCATCATTTTTTGTGACACCTCTCCACGTATGATGGATGACTTATGTAAGATTATCGTTTGTTTTGAAGTGGTATCTAGGCTGAAAATCAACATGGGAAAAAGCGAGATTTTGGGCATTCATTTATCTCAGGAAGAGGTGTCCCACTTTGCCTCCATTTTCAGTTGTAAGGTCGAATCCTTTCCATCCTACTATTTGGGTCTCCCTCTTTGTATCGGGAAACCTACGATCCACCTTTTGGACAAGGTTATAGAAAGAATGGAAAGGAAGCTTTCGAAGTGGAAAGGTCAGCATCTTTCTTTGGGAGGGAGCTTAACTCTCTTCAAATCTGCCTTCTCTAATATGCCGCTTTACTTCATGTCACTTTTCAAGTGTCTTATGGTGGTTCGGAAAAGATTGGACAATTTAAAATTTTAAAATTAAAATAATAATAATAATAATAATAATAATAATAATAAATAAATAAATAAAACTTTTGAAAAGGGGCGGGAGATGGCAATAAGTTTCATTTGTTAAAGTGGGAAGAGGTGTGCGAGCCGATTATTGAAGGAGGGGATGGTTTGAGAGTTTTCGGCTCTATGAAAAAGCTCTTCTTAGGATGGATGTGGCATTTTGGAAAGGAGTAAGGGAACCTATGGAGGGAAATTTTTGCTTCTAAGTACGGGTTGGAAAGAGGGGGATGGGAAAATAAGGAGTCTACGCTTTATAGGTCTTCTAATGTTTGGAAGTCGATCATGAAGAATAAGAAGGCTTTCACGAAAGGTATTTCTTTCTCCATTGGAGATGGAGCTAGAGTAAGTTTTGGGAGGACGTGTGGGGCGGTGATTGCCCTCTATCTCAAGTTTTTCCAAACCTGGCCCATCTTGCTCCTTCAATTGATATTTCAGTGGCGGAATACTTCTCATTCAGGGAATCTATTGTCTATTGGACTCCTTGTAAAAGAGATCTCTCGAACCAGGAATTGGAAGAATTTCTTGAGCTCCAAGATGAACTCCGTTTTGTTTACCCTCCTAGAGGGGAAGACATGGTTTGGGCCACTCATAGTTATGGTCATTTTTCAGTTAACTCCTTCTACAACCTGCTTTGCCCCCTTCCTACCGAAGTGAATGGGGGATTTGCATATCACTTTTGGTCCTATGCAATCCCTCCAAAGGTGGTGGCTTTCACGTGGCTGGTGGGAAGGAAAAGAGTCATGACAATAGACAATCTTCAGAAGCAGTCTCTCATAATTCCAAACAAGTGTTATCTATGTCAGCAAGCAGAGGAAATTATTGATCACCTCTTCATTTCCTACCCCTTCACAGTCAATCTTTGATCGCACGTCATTTCATCTTTCTTCCCTTTCTTGGCCTATGCCTAAGGACGTGAAGGATTTATTATGGGCTTGGAACAGGGAAGGTTTGATCATCAAGGACAGGATTCGTTGGTTTATATCCCTTCCTGTTGTTTGGTGGGTCGTTTGGAACAAGAGGAACAGGTGCTGCTTTAGAGATTCTATTTCTTCCACTGACTCGGTCTTCACTCGAGTCTTGGCCCTCGTTTCGGAGTGGGCCTCTCTTGTCAAGTATCTTGACGGATAGGCCCCCTTGCTTCTTTTTTCTGTTTTGTTGCCTTGTATTCTTTTCTTGCCAATTTTTCAGTAAGCCTTTGATAAATTCGGGGGGGGGGGGGGGGGGGGGGGGGCGCGGCGTGATCTCTACTTTAAGAATAGATGACTGTTGATCTTTCCTCTTTTGTGGTTTGAACTTAAATCCGATACGTTGAAGATCTAGTTGCATCACTCTTTGCAGTTATTTCATATTTTCTATCCATCTGCTGCTCAAATATTCAGGCTGTGTTGAAGGCAATATTGTATGGTCAAATTTTGGCAGGAACACGGCCAGAGAAAGGCTTTGTTGAATGCGACTCTGATGCCTTGGTAGCTGAAAGTGAGCTATTCTTTTCTTCTTCTTTTTTCTTTTTTTTTAAGGGTAAAAGTGAGGTATTCTAACTACAAAATAAACTCGAGAATACATCATTCTTTTGTAAGTTAGACCAGTGGCGTCCAAACTGTTTGAGGATTCAAGCAATGAACCAAAAGGTGTGGCTCATGCATTCTTGCTTCTCATAATATTTCTACGAGCCATTAATCATGTATGCCTCTATAACCATTTTTCATTTTTTAAAAATACATCTAGAATTTCAATTCATAAAATCACGTTTATGTACACTTCAATTTCCTCATAGTTTGAACTCAATCAGTCTCTTCCATGATAATCAAAACCGCAAAATTAATTCCAGGTGTCTTTTGGATGCATGGTCGTTTGGATGCCTGTAAGTTCCGTAAGTTGGAGTAAGTCACTTCCTGGTGGTGTTTGGGGGAAGAAACGCACCTATAAGTCACTTGCAACCTGTAAGTCACTTACAGGCATAACTGCCAGGGAACTTCATGGTGCTGGGGGTGAAAAGTCACTTCCCTGTAAGTGACTTACAGGCCAACGTTCTAATTTTTCAAAAAGCGGGCAAGAGGGGGAAACGCACCTTTGTCCTCTCTTGAACTGTTACGGATCGAGGGTACGGCCCACCAGATGGACGGTGCAGAGAGAATGAGAATCCAGCGATTTCGAGAGGAATAGGTTTTCTTGCAGGAAGAAGATAGGGTTTCTGAAATACGAAGCCCGCTTCCTGTTTTACTCCTTTCCCTTTCTTTCTTTATTTGAGAGGGTTCTGAAGAGGACGGAGAAGGTAGCCAGGTGGCGGCTGCAGATCGGTGCTTTATGGACGTGTGTGTTTTATCCACGCCGTCCATCCATTTTTTCCAGATCATTTTAGTGTTGTTTGATACCAAAAATGAGGCAAATCTAAATCCCAGGTGGACCACACCACAGGAAAACAGTAGTAACTGAATGTCCACCATTAAAAACCTAGTAGGGCCTATTATAATGTTTATTTGACATCCAACATGCTGATTAAGTCATACGGTCCGATGAAAAGTAAAAAACAATATCAACTTAATCCAAAACTCTTATGCCCCAATGAGTTTTTAAACACCGGCATTTAATCGACGTCAGGGCGCACATAGCACGGACAAGTAGCAACTGGCTACTAGCGATGTCATTAGCCAATCTGCGGCCTGCGAAAGGAATCTAGGTGGGCCCATCGTGATATTTATGACCATCCGTTTTGCCAAATTATATTACAATATGGGCCCAAAAATGAGATAGTTCAGAGTTTTAGTGGGATGCATGATAAGAAATAATGAGAATTGAATGTCCCCTGTTGAAACATTCATGGCCCATAAAAATTTTAGTTAATACTAATATTTCAATTCATCACAGTAGAAATAACCTTGCGAATGGTATGTAGGGCATGTAAACATTATGGTGGACCTAAGAAGGTTTCAACTCAGGCACATGCCATAGAGGTTTCATCTTAGGCATTTTTCTATCCACTTTTTCCTATATTGTATGGCCAACTTAAGTTTTGTATTTGCTTCATTTTTTGCCCCACCCAGCTTCTTGCCATAGGAATGACAGGAAGCCCAAGCAACATTCAAGTTATGAGGTCCTACCACCACTCTATTCATCCGCTGATAAATTATTTTCTAGGACTTTTACACAATAATCACGCTAATCACAAGCTAAGATGGGCCACAAAACAATAAATAGTGGAGATGAAGATGCAATCATAGAAATTTTTATAAGGCCATCGGTCATTTTATATGACATCTAACCTATTCATCAGGTCATAACCTACAGGATAGACATATATAAATCCAAAACTTAATTCATATAGAGGTTTTAGTTGTGATATGGTCCATTTGCATTTTGCATAGAGCTGAGTTTTATTATTTATGGTTAAAATAGGATGTCTATAATGATTGACAGATTAACTTCTATATAAGCACCATGATTAGCCACGCAAAGTTCGAGCATTGCGTCAGCTTTCAACAACCAACATGGTAAAGGATAAGGAATCAAGTTTTGACTAGGGTTCGAAATTGGGTTGAGTTATTTATCTAGGGTTATATTTAAAGGATAAAGGTGTCCCTCAAGGATTTACCTTGAGGATTTCGCAAGCCTTGCTAGGCATTGGAGCAATTTGATCATCTCCACTACTATTGGAGAGGGAGGGAGAGAGGGAGGGACGGGAGAATAAGTCGGAGGTAAGAATTTAACGGGTTGGAATAGGTTTACAGACTTTTAGATATCTATGTCTAGGCCTGACCCATTTTTTGTAACGAGCTTGATTATTAAGCCCAAGATAGACCTCGGGCCTGATACTCCAGCCCATGCTTGGCCGAGACAGGCCAACCAGGGCCACTGACATGTCTATTTGGAAGAATGGGATCTTTAATTTTATAGATGGATAGATACGCTTGTATTCTTGGAGGAGCTGTTTGATACTTTGACAGGATGTGTGATGGTTGATACATGAGTGCTCTAAAATTCTATAAATGGTATACTTTAATTCAAACTAAACTTTCCAAATGTTAGAAGTATGATTAGATAAATCATTGTAAAAGCTTTTAAGAATTGTCATGTATTTTTTGAATTAAGATTATTGAGCATTTTTATTTCAATCATTCATCAAATGTCCACTAATTTATTAATTACAAACAAAACCAATGAAAATTTTCTATTAGAAGCAATCGAAACTGAGGCCCATAAGATGGACGGTTTATTTGAGTTTCTTATCTTCCACTCATGTAATCTTAGTGTCTGAGTGTCAACTATTATATGTTGTATTAGCATCAGAAAATTTCTTAGTGATTTGAGGCTCATTTGGTTACCTATATCCGAACCATATCACAAGAAATAATAGTCACTAAATGCCCACCGGTGAAAAGTTCTTGTAGGCCACAAAATTTTCAATTGAAGATGATATTTGTGTTTTCCCTTCATCCAAGTCCCCATGGCCTTATCAACGGGTGGGATGGTAAGTAAACATTGGGGTGGGCCTTACGAAGTTTCTAATGGTGGGTGTTCAATCATCATTGTTTCATGTGTTGTGGTTCACCTAAGATTTGGATTTGCTCCATTTTTTGTCTTATACTTGGTTATTGTTCACATGGTCTGCTAATTTAGATTTAGATTATTTTTATCTTTTCTATTCTTAAATTTATTGTTGGCACCTGAGAGATATAATTCAGTATTAATTCTTCCTACATTAGTATGATCTTCATTTATATGCAGGGCCAAGTGGACTTACGTATGATCATAGCGAGTAGTTGGATTAGAGTGGTTGACCGTAAATTACAAATGGTCCAAATATCGTCATGATCATGTAATAATAAAAAATAAAAATGGAGTCTTATCTTTCATTTTGGATGCCCATCTGTGTTATTGCAATTATCCCAGTGATCATGTCTTACTGTCCACTTTGGATGTCCCTATTTGTTTGGTTGTGATTATCTCAATGATCATGTACAATATTTATTTTATTTTTTTTTCTTTTAAAGTGTCTTACTATCCATTTTATGTGCCCTTATTTTGCTAGTGGATTGTAGTATTTCAAACACATATTTAGTTGATTATTGATATTTTTAGTTTCCTTATCGCTTATATTAAGCTATTGCTCCACATTACAAGTACTTTGAATTCATTTAGCCTACTTTTATGGTCCACTTGATAATTGGTTTAATATAAGAATCGACTCAAATATTCATCTAAATATGTTTAACAAAATGATGTACTTTGTGTCAAGTTTTCTTGTGTGCCCATCATATTTTGGAACTTTTCCTCACTCATAAGTTCTACTTAGTGAGAATATACTACTTACTTTTAACTAGCTTACGAATTACCTAAATAAAAAACTAATCTATAAGTGACTTGTAGTTTACATTCGAACATGACAATATCCAAGTAGTTTCTTAAGGGCCACAAATGCCCACCATCATCTCACAAGAAACAAAGGTGATTGAATTCCCACCATCAAAAACTTCTTAGGGGCCACAAATGTTTTAGATCAAATATATATATTTGTGTTTCTCCTTCATCCAGGTCTATATGACCTTATGAATAGGACAAATGACAAATAAACATCATAGTAGGCCCTAGGAAGGTTTCAATGTTGGGTGTCTTATCCCTACTATTTTCTTGTGGTGTAGTCCACTTAAGCTTTGGATATGCCTACTTTTTAGGCTCATACCTTAAAATGATGTGAGAAAATGGATGGACAATGTGGATAAAATACATACATCATGATTGGCCCACAAAGCTTTTCCGGCGCCGAACTACTTGCTCGGCTCCACTATCATGTATTTCATGCATCCACTCCGACCAATAGGTGAGTGACTTAATTTTTTATGTGGGACTAAAAATCATCTTTAGGTGGACCACAAGATTTGAAATATTGTACATGGCAACACTCACCCTTCATATTGTTCTCCTTGTTATGGCCAACCTAAATTATGGATAGGGTTGAATTTGGGTCCTAGGCCTAAAGTTTAGTACGTCATGTGATAGTTGAAGTGGATTTCATATAATCATCATGATGGTCCCTAAAATAGATCAAGAATGGATGTATCGCCTCTAACTGTTTTAAGGGTAAATGTCTCTCTCAAACTATTTCCCTTTGAATGGCTCACCTAAAACACGAATAGGGATGATTTTAGGCACTACGATTAAAATGATGTGACTCACCTAGTGATAGGGGTTGATTTCACTTAAACATCATAATGGAGACCACTTTAACCGGGATAAGGTCTCCTGTGGATTGGTGCACAAAAGACATCAACTCTATATACAACCACACATGTATCTATAGATATATACACATGTACATGTAAATATACATATGTGCATATAACACACACACATATGTGTGTGTGTATACACACGCGCGCGCATGCGCACACACACATGTATATACATATATATACACACACACACACGCACACACACACACGCACGCACACCTAGACATATATATGTATACATAGACATATACCTATGAATATGTATATGTACGGATATATACATACATATACGTGCATATACATGCGTGCACACACACATGCATCTACAATACTCTACACATACCCTAATAAAAAGTACATACACACATGTCACATCACCACATTGTTAAGAACTTAACCAATATGCTAAAAAGCCTCAAAACTGATGAAACGTTTAAAGGTAGGCTATTAAGCCCTTGGGATGGTAACATTCCACCATGCTCCGTAGTCGATGTCCACTACGACACACTCTATGACAACACTCACTTTAGCCTTTTTTCCCAATAACTCTCTTCACATCATAACAATTTTTATTCTGGTCTAGGTTGCCCTTTCTATAGGTCACCCTTTACATGAATTGAACACAAGACATAGTGTTAGCTTTAATACCAATTGTTAAGAACCTAACTAATATGCTCAAAGCCCTAAAACTCTTGGAATGTGTCAAGTTAGGCTATTAAACCCTTAGGTTCGTAACATGCATCTCCTACACCATTCAAATATATGCAGTAGACAGTGAGAAGATTGAAATGTACCTCATCAACTTCTTGATTTGGGTCAGCTACAATGTGCTCGAAAAATTCCTTTACCATGTCTCTCTTGGAATCTAAAAGCCGATTCTCCAATTCCACTAAATAACCAACCCGAACAACTGCAACTTTTAGCTTCTCTATCGTTGGAACTATAGTGACCAATCCCTTTAGTTTTGATATTTTTAGATACTCTTGTGGGTGATTAAGACCTTAGCTAGTGAAAGGTTAAAGGAAGTCTTCACTTTCAGAGTTCCAGTACTGTGTGGTTGTAGTAACCAAGAATTTTTAAGCAATGACTTTTATTATCAACCAAGCAGACTTAAGCCCAAAAAATTACAAAGGAAAAAAAGATAGGAAAAGAGAAAGTCCACATCCAAGGCTAGGAAAATTAAGAAAAAAATTGCCCGCAGATTGCTTGCGACTCCCAACCACATGAAGTTCATGTGTGAGAAGTGGAGCCCACCATGATGTTTGTAGACATCCACCCTGTCTATTAATTTTGCTAGTTCATGTTGGGACATTAGTCAAAAAATGAGATTGATCCAAAACTCCACATGACAAGAAACATTGGGGATTGAATCTCATGCCTTGAAACATTCATGGGGCCACAGATGAGGCTAATATTTTTGTTTTCTCAGATCATCCCAAAGGTAATGACCTTACGAACAATTTAGATGGCATATAAAATTTCCCTCCCCACTTTTTCTTGTCGTGGGGCTCACTTGAGTCGTGGACCTGCCTTATTTTTTAGCTCATGTCCTATCATGAGCTGGAAAAATGGATGATTGGAGTAAATTTCTATAAAAAAAAAATCAGGGTGGGCTTGGCCTAGCTTCACGGGGCAAGAACTACCGTAATCCACCTCCCTATATTTGTCTGATGTGGATGACCAATTTCGTATGGATGAGATCAATGTCGTCCATTAGGTGCATCGTCCCATTTTAGGAAGCTAATTGACCACAACACCCACCACCAACGGTATCCTTGGTGGCAAGAACCTGCCCAAGGGACACTAAAGCGATTTGGCTGGTGACTAGCTAGCTAGCTGGTGTCAAAGCTCTATGGGCCTCACCATTATGTATGTTCTTTATCCATGCCATCCATCCATTTTTCCAGCTCATTTTAGGGCATGCGCATAAAGGGTTGAGTAGCCACCTTGATGTAGGGGTTTTAATCCACCCCAGCCATCTGTGCAGGGCCCACCTTGGTGACACGTGTGGTCACTGGAGGTGGGGCCCACCTGGACAACGTGCTGCCTCGAGCACGTGGGGCTCACATGATGTGTTGTATTCCCACTAGTGGGAAGCAGGCTGGCTAGTCTATCACACCAGCGGTATAGCTGTTGTATGACGTCTACAAATTTTGTGGGACCCACATTGACGATGTGTTGTATATCCGCTCCGTTCATGGGACGGTGGACACCACCATGATGTATTTATTTCATCCACACCATCCAGATTGTGCTGGACGGTGCTAGACAATGTTTGGACAGTGTTGATCATCGTTAGTGATCCATGTGCCCCATAGAATGATAGTGTACAGTCATACACATGTTACACCAGCATCCATTAAAATGATTTTTGGTCTAATCCAAGCTCCCACTTGATATATTCGGCCCATTGATGTGGCCCACTTGTTGTATATGAGGCTCATTGGTGCGGCCCATTGATGCGACCCACTTGATATATATTCGGCCCATTGGCGCGGCCCATTGATGCAGCCCACTTGATGTATATGATGGCCCATTGGTGTGGCCCATTGATGCGGCCTACTCGATGTATGTGAGGCCCGATGTGATGTATATTAGGCCCATGTCATGCGGCCCATTGTGATATATGTTAGGCCCATTATAATGTGTATTAGGCCCATGTCATGCGGCCCATTGTGATATATGTTAAGGCTATGTCATGTAGCCCATTGTGATGTGTATTAGGCCCATGTCATGCGGCCCTTGTGATATATATATTAAGCCCATGTTATACGGCCCATTGTGATGTGTATTAGGCCCAGGTATGTGGCCCGTTGTGATGTATTTGAGGCCCAAGTATGTGGCCCGTTGTGATGTATTTGAGGCCCAGGTATATGGCCTGTTGTGATATATTTGTGGCCCATTTAATAAGGCCCATTGTGATGTATTTATGGCCCGTATGGCGAGGCCCAATGTGGTGTATATGTGGCCCTTGAGTGAGGCCTAATGCGATGAATGTGCGGACCGATGTAATATGCGATTTCACTATAATGTATGTAATGATGTTTATGTGAGCCACTACTTGGGAGCAATGTTGGTTAAATGTCCACATTGATGGGCAATGATGGTTAGATGTCCACATTCTAACCTTTGAAATTGCGGTGAAGACCGCTTTAGTTGAAGAAGGGATATGCCACTTTTTAAAGTTTTTATGATTTATTTTAAAATCCTATTACACTAATCCTAACAACAGACATATATTAGGATTACTCAAATGTAACTCTACTGGCTTCCAAGCCTGGTAGAGGATCTAATCACAAACTATTCAAGAAGTAGCAATATATAACTCAGTTTATGATGGATATGACTGTAAATGTGTGTGAGGTGTGATCAGATATATAAATATGAATGTATTGACACAAATCACAAACACAGATGAAGAGCAATCACAAACACAATCATTTTTATAGTGGTTCGACTACTTGTCTACTCCACTCCCGGTAACCGCACTCAACCCTTGAGTGTACCGGATTTTACTAAGGAGGTTTCACAATGGTTCACCTCAAACCTAAGGTTTTAAATCAGGTTCACCTTCAACCTTTACAACCTACACTGAGGCTAACTGTTTATGCTCCATAAGCAAGGGTCGATACATAGCACCCGGTTTTAGGCACACTGGCCAAAGATCTTCCATAAGACCTTGGCGGAGGTTTCTACACAGTTCACCTCAAACCCAAGGTTTTACATGGTTCACCTCAAACCCAAACTTTTACTAGTTCACTCCTAATCAGATGTTTATGCTCTCCACAGAGCAAGGGTCCACACAATGCACACACCACATACACTTCCGCCGGAGGCCTCCTTGAGGACTTCAAAGGGTGAGAACTACTTAGGACCCAATCCTATAAAGAAATGATCACAAGTGTCCCCTTGGACTCTAGATACTTGCAAATAAGTTGATGAGTCCCGATAAGCACAATGTCGAAGATCTCCTCCTCCTTGTTAACGAAGAGTCTTCTGCTCCCTTGATCCACAACATAATGATGTACCAATACTCGGCTTTGGGTTGGGTCAAGGTCAAGATGGAAACCTACTCTCTAAAGGTTTTCCTATAAGGAAGATAGAGTAGTTCCAATCTTATGCATTCAAAGCATCCCAGCTTAATGATTTGCAATTAAGGTAGTAGCTGGAGGATCCTTGAATGCGGAAGTTCATTCCCCAATCCACTCTATTGAATATCAATGATGAGAGTGAATTGGAGGATGAACTTCCTTGAGAGAAAGGGCATTGGGTATATGATCTAAGGCTAAACACTCAAAAGCTCTCTCTACTTTCTCTCCCAGTAATAATAGACAAGTCCTTTATATATAGGCAAAAGGTTCCAACGGATATAAAACGGTCACATTTATGACTGAGTTCGATATCATTGAGTAGGTTCGATATCATCGAGCGTATACTCTCGATAGCATCGAGCAGGTTCGATATCATCGAGCGTATACTCTCAATAGCATCGATAGTCTGCTCGATGACTCAAACTCAAAGTCATACGCTTTTGAAACTTTTTGCCAGTTAGTCGATGAATCGAAACCACTGTCGATATCATCGGATTTTGAACTCCGATTCCATCGATGGTAGGTTCAATCTATCAACACTTGAAAAATGAGAGATACTTGACATGAAATATTTCAGGTTTTTAGGATATGATTGAGGGTCAGCCGATGTCATCGAAATTTGTATTTCGATAATATTGAAGGCAGTGTCGATGCATCGATAAATCAAATAGATTTACCAGTAAGCTCGCTGGACAGTTTGTGTCTAGTTTCGATGCAATCGACTCTTCCTCGATATCATCGACATATGAATATCGATTTCCTCGAATGACCCCCGATCAAAGTTAAAAATAACCTGAAATATCTGCTGGAAGAAATGCGCGCCCACGATCGATATCATCGATGGACTTCCGATCTTATCGATATTTGATTTTAGATTATATCAGAAGATGCACCGATATATCGAAGGATTTTGAAATTTTCTTTAAAAAACAGGGGCGCCGAAAATCTACTTGTCGATCTTATCGAGCCACTTTCGATGGGCTCGAGATTTGAGTATCGATGGTATCGATAGGTGTATCGATACATCGATAATTCGTCCAGAAATGTAGTGAGGTTGCTGGACATATTTGGTCCTTTTTTCGATCATATCGATGAAGCATCGAGGACTCGACAGCACAGGTCGATCATATCGAAGGTATTTCGATAAAATCGACAAGGTGAGAAAAACTTAGAGATTTTCCTATTTTGAAAAAGTTTTCTCACCATAAAACCCTATAATTTTTTAACTTATTTTTAAGGGTTTTACCTACCTGGTGTTTTAGGACATGGGATGTGAGGCTTTAGATTTACCTGTGGCGAGCTTGCACACATCCGGTTGAGGCAGACGTTTGAATTGATCTTCCTATCAGGCTCTGTAGACAGTTTGACTCAACATTCACGTAACTTGACAAACCAGGGCACTTTCAACCTTCCCTTGGGCCCATTGTGAGGCTCATTCTTGTTATGAATAGGTTGTCTAGGCCTATCCTTGATATGAGGAGAGTACACCATTATCTTATAACATGCTTAGTCTAGCTTCACTATCCATGCACATGCGCATCATATGTATGCTTAATATGAGGAATGATTGATCATAGCACATGCCATTGGGCAGATTATTATGGGACTCCCTGATAGGATGAGTTGTCCATATAAGCGCACGGTATGCGCAGGTTTGATGCGTGACTGGATGGTATGACTCATGCATCTCGCATTTTGTGATATGACAACCGTACGACCTAGCGACATCAGGGTCATAGCCTTCACAGTCATATCGTGGATGGCCAGATGGGACACTAAAAATCTGTTTTACATGGGGTGCTATAGATATCCCTGGGTGAATTCCCTAAACCTTCTTAGTTTCAGAGGCTACTCCAACATCTAGATCGAGTGGATGCATGAGCGCATGAGGGTCATATATCGTTAGGCCACGTCTTTGACTACGTCGTGGTCAGTTGGAAGGGGGTGCGGCCTTACCTGCCCGAGAGGAGGGGGCAAAGTTAGGCTGAGTTTGACTAGCTCGAGGAATGGGTTTGCTATCAATGAGTTGGGCCTGATCTTGACAGGCGGATAGTGAGGTCTCTTCCACTCACCTTGTTGTGCACGATGGGGCGGCAACCTGATTTGGAGTATACTAGATCTCGATGATGATCCCAGAGATGTAAGGTATGATATGTGGACTTATCGAGTAGGAGTTGCATACTCATTCATTTACTATCCACTCGGGCTGGTGGTGCACAACTATTTGTTACATGTACCTTCGCAATGGTCAAGATTTCGGTTAGGGCGCGCAACTAACCTGAGATCAGGAGTTTACTACATTAAGTCTGACTATCTAAATTTAGGTATGAGACTAGTTTGGATAGAAGTCCCCTGTAGTGGACCTCGTAGCCCGCGATACTACGTACTATCATCTTGACTTTACACTCCAGCTTGGTCATTTCATTCGCATTGCATATTGCATTACATCCGCGGCATATGACATTTTGGGTTACTATGTTTCTGCACTTATATGGCCTAGATGGACTTAGCAGGATTTGCATATTGCATTGCATCATCGACATCTGATATTCGGCTCTCTATGATTCCGCATTCGCATAGTCGATCCGCATTGCATATTCTGATATTGAATGATTTATAAACTTGTAGTATTTCCACTTACTCTGATATCATATGATTCATGATTTTGTCAGTATTTCTGACGTTGTATGATTATGACATTGTATTTGTGTGCTTGACACTTATCTTACGCACACACTTTCACCACCCTCTAAGCTTTCTATAAGCTTATGCATGATAGATGCGTGCAGGTGGCATTAGGTTTTAGCAGTGTGGAGCTTGGAGCACACAACAGATTTTTGGAGCTTAATTATCGAAATATGTATTTCCTTTTAATACTATAACGCCCCGGATTTCGAAGGTCGAGTAAAGCTCTACTCTCGATATCCAACACATCACTTATGCACATGGATAATGATTTTCATATTTCGTCAATATTAATGAGTTAAACATGAGTGAGATTATACTAAAACAACATATCATACTCCAAATATAATTAAATTAAGTAAGTAGAATACTGAAACATATATATATATATGAACAGGTAAGTGTTTCACAACCTCCAGAGTATGAGTATGTAACCGGGCTAAATATATATACGTATTGTTCCAAAATTGACAAAATATCAAAATGTAAAGTGTCCAACTAATCCATATGTCCATGTAATCTCGTCGAATCAGCATGAGGTGTACATAGACCGGCCTGAGAATTGAATGTAGGAGAATTCTTCCTCGTCATCTATGAAGTCCAACTCCACTGCATAGGCTTCCCCATCACCTGCATCTAAACCAGAGTCTGGTTGGTGTTTTAAAACACCGTCCTAAGGTGGGAGTGAGTGATCAACTTAGTGGTACTATAAGCCAAAGGTTAACATGTTATCTAGTTAATCAAGCAGTAATGATAAAGCAATACAACAATCACTTCCTAACTACTCTTGTTAATTCAGGAATGGAGTGCAAGTAATGAGGTATGCCCTCACACAAAGCTCCCTTATAAGCGACTCCGACAACCAATTTCGCATATGTTAACACTCCATAAAGTGCACCTTCCTCACCAAAAGCACATCCTAGCAAATGCAATGTGATGCATGACCGTGTTAGCCGAGTACTTAATTAAGCCTATTCATACAGCAGGTTTGAAAAGCTAAGGTACCTCCCTCTATATTATTAACCCAAACTGAAGGATCCATCTAGGGTCGTCAATCCTAGTTAACCACATACGATAGAAAAGTTATAGGGCATTACCCCTAATGAAAAGCAGTCGATAGGCAAGTTCAAAGTTTATACTCGTGGTCACTACGGGGAGGCTCGCCACCTCAGCGTAGGCCGACAGCTCGAACACAGTGTCCCATACCACCATGCCGGCTCACGAGTCTGGATTGCTCACTGGTCATTACGGAGAGGCTTGTCACCCCAACGTAGGCTGACAGCTCAACTACGGTGTCCCATACCACCATGCCTAGCTCATGAGTCTTAGCGGATCGTGGTACCATGATTGAAACGGGCTTTTATATTGGTAAGCGGTACCTTAGATTCAAGCAGTGATATCCATACATGGTAAACACACAATAGGCCAATCGGTTTATTTAGCAAGTTCGATTGGTATGAGCACACATTGACTTAATCGATATGGAGTGCATAAGCACCCCTTGTGGCGTAACCACTGTCGACAATCATCATGCGACCCGGATTCGTCGAGTTACCCAATGTGGCGAGACTAATTCGGCCACCTGTACATGGACTGTTATCGATTGCCTGGGCTACGTTGTAGCCCTAATCTTACTCAGATGCAATAGACAGACACATGTGATAATCATATCAGCATTTAATAAATAATCTAAATCAATTCCTCATTTGAGTATTTCATCAAACACATTGATCATATTACATAACACTTGCATTTTATCCATAAATTTTGTAGCAGCAAATATGATTATATAAAAGAAATTATACATATGATTAAGGTAATTAAGAATTCTATCTTAATACTCTTAATAAATACAAATCATCAACATTTTCTCATTCAGACAATTTATCAAACACTGAGGCTACGCTTCACCAAATATATAGACTAGGTTAGTTACAACATATATTTTAGCAAATCCTTATACAAAGAGGTCATCATGCATATAATAACAATGAATCCTAGATTAATAGTCATGGCAAATGCAAATCATGTTTACGTGTTCATTCAAACATTTCAACAAATGCATAGGATGCATATTTGTTCAACTTAGTTCATATATGTACAATACATCGAAATCAACGTGTCTAAGACGATATGGTAGCAATCAAGTCAGACATAAATCATTAGCTGACATTTAAAGCATTGAAAACTATAACCTAAACGTTTATACTCCGTACCTTTCGTCGGAATATTCGATTCGGACTTGGTTCGAATTCTACGTTCCCGAAACAGAACGTCGGATACCTAAATAGTTAAATCGATTAGCGAGGTTGACAAACAACCATTCTAGATCTCAATTATGGTATTAGGGTTAGGATTTCTTACCCAAATCATAGTCGAAACAGGTCGTGTAGCGAAATGGGAAAGTGATTCGAGGCGTGGAGTTGTGGGAGAGAATCACAACAACGATCTCCCAGGATTTCTCTTCTTTTCTCTCTTCTCTCTCTTAGGGTTTGGAGAAATTCGTATGAGAGGGAGATGGGTGGTATAAGGGCTATATATAGGCCCAGAAGTGATGCAAATGGCCTCGGGGCCCTGTATACTTAGGTTATAACTAAAGGGCGTATGTTTTTGACAAACGGGGCACATAGGGAGGTCCACGACTCATATACGTCGTAGGGTAAGCTCTCTGACCACAGATCTATGTCAGAATGTGAGTTTGGTTCGATCGGATTAGCTGATCGACAGTGGAGGACCCCTGTTAGATCAACGATCATACTTGTTCGATTATGGCCATAATTATATGAATATGTGCAAGAAAATTTTCTTTTCCCATGGGTGAAGTTTGGTCAGAAACTGATGGTCTGAAAACCTCAATTTCGTGTGTCAGTGAATGGCCTAATTCACTTAAGTTTGAATACATTTTGTAAAGATATTCGCGTTTCTCACACACTTCACTTAGGGCTCAAGTTGTACGTTTCTGGACACTATCAAGGCTCGATTCCCGCGATGGTTTTCAAGCCCAGTAGGACGGATATAACCCTATAGTTTCGCGGTCATCAAACTTTTAACGTGCGGTCCGGGTCCGATACAGGGTTTCAATGCACTCCCGAGAGCGACAGGCTCTTGGGATTTTTCCTAGGCTTTTCTGTAGTGTTGAGTCAGTGGTATTAATGGTTTTATGTCTTCTCATTTGTGGAAATGGTGGCCTAAGCTTATTCTACCGCTTATTTAGTTTAGTACTTAACTAAATTCCGCCTTAATTATGACAGGATACGGTCCTTAGGCATTTCTGGCTGAGGTGGTACTTGGGTCTTTGTATGGATTTTTTCGAGACGTTATAATCTACCCCCCTTAAAGAAGAATTTCGTTCCTGAAATTAGTACATTTTCGTACTCCTCGAGGATCTGAGGGTAGTTCTTACAAACTTTGGCTTCCATTTCCCAAGTAGCTTCTTCCTCAGTGTGGTGTGTCCATAACACTTTCACGAGCAAGATCACTTTGCTGCGTAGCACTTGTTCCTTCCTATCTAGAACACGTGTTGGTCGCAATACATAGGTAGCATCTTCACTTAGTTGTACTTGCTTCCATTTAATAATATAGGTATGGTCAAGAACATATTTCCTCAACATCGATACATGAAATACGTTGTGCACGCCTACGAGTGGTGTGGGCAAGGCGAGACGGTATGCCACCACACCCACTCAGTTTATAATTTGGAATGGGCCAATGAATCTCAGCATGAGTTTCCCTTTCTTGCCAAAACAAAATACTCCCTTCATTAGGGAAACCTTAAGGAATACATGGTCCCCAACTTCAAATTCCAGCTGTCACCATCTTGTATCATAGTAACTCTTCTATCTACTCTGGGTTGCAAGAAGCCGACGCCTGATAATATTAATTTTCTTTAAGGTCGCCTGTACCAAATCTAAGCCAACCAAACTCTTCTCGCCAACTTCTGCCCAATAATGTGGAGCTCGACATGGGCATCCATACAGGGCTTCGTAAGGAGCCAGGCCAATGCTTGCTTGGAAGCTATTGTTATAGGCAAACTCTGCATAGGGGAGACAATCATCCCAACTGTCCTTGAAATCAAGCACGCACGCTCGTAGCATGTGCTCAAGTATCTGATTTACCCATTCCGTCTGCCCATCAGTCTATGGGTGGAACGCAGTGCTGAACATCGGTCTGCCCATCGGTCTATGGTCTGAATTCCACCATATTCCACTCTTCTATCATTAGCGGGGCTGCAAATTCTATGGTTTTCGTGCAGCTCAATGCATCGGCCATAAGGTTGGCCTTTCTAGGATGGTAGGAGACCTCAAACTTGAAGCCTTTCAAGGTCTCCATCCAACGTTGTAGCCTCATATTCAGGTCCCTCTGTGTATAGATGTATTTGAGGCTTTTGTGGTCACAAAAGAGTTCGAACTCCTCTCTGTAGAGGTAATGTCTCCAAAGCTTTAATGTAAAAATGACTGCTGTCAATTCTAGGTCATGAGTGGGGTAGTTTTCTTCGTGTTTCCTCAACTATCGTGAGGCATAGGCGATCACCCTATCCTTCTACATAAGTACACAACCCAAACCGACTCGAGAGGCATCAGTGTAAATGGTATATTTGACCCCTTGCTCTGACAGTACAAGCATGGGTGCGGACGTCAGCTTGTCCTTTAATTCCTGAAAGGCTGCTTCTGCTTTCTCGTTCCACACAAACTTAAAATCTTTCCAAGTGAGTTGAGACAACGGTCGGGCTATCTTGGAGAAATCCTTAATGAATCGGCGATAATAGCCGGCAAGTCTGAGGAAACTCCTCACTTCTGTAACTAAGCAGGGCTGCTCCCAGTCTTGCACCGCGGTCACCTTGGCAAGGTCTACGGTGATTCCTTCCTTGGAAACTACGTGTCCCAAGAACTTGAATTCTTCCTTCCAGAAGTCGCATTTTCGATATTGTGCAAATAATTGATTTTGCCTAAAAGTATCAAAGACTGCTCGCAGGTGTTCTTCGTGATCCTTCTGCTTCTTTGAGTATATTAAAATGTCATCTATGAATACGATAATGAATCAGTATAGATACGACCAAAATACTTAGTTTATGAGATCCATGAATATGGTCGATGTGTTTGTAAGTCCAAACGGCATCATGAGGAACTCGTAGTGCTTGAAGCTGGTTCTGAAAGCTGTTTTCTGCACGTCTTCATTCCTGACACGCAACTGATGATAAGGAATGTAAGTCTATCTTAGAGAAATATTGTGCCCCCTTCAATTGGTCAAATAAATCATCTATCCTGGGTAGAGGATACTTGTTCTTCACTGTGACATGATTTAACCTGCAATAATCAATACACAACTGCAGCGATCCGTCCTTCTTCTTTACAAACAACACAGGTGCTTCCCCAGGAGATATACTCGGTCGTATAAAACCCGAGTCTAACAAATCATCAATCTGCTTCCTCAATTCCTCCATTTCACACGGAGGCATACGGTATGTCGACAAGGAGATAGGTGTCGCACCTGGCACTAGGTCGATGGTAAAGTCAATCTCGCGCTGAGGAGGTAGTCCAGGGATTGTTCTAAACATATCCATGAAATCTTGGACTACTGGCGTGTCCCCAAGTGACGGACCATCATAATTCTCTTATAGGGAAGCATAACAACTAATACGACAGGGCGAACTGACTTGAACTGGAAAAGTGAAGGTCGTATTTTTGGGCCCATGTGCTGTCACCA
Organism: Magnolia changhungtana; assembly: GCA_030180095.1. NCBI lineage: Eukaryota > Viridiplantae > Streptophyta > Magnoliopsida > Magnoliales > Magnoliaceae > Magnolia > Magnolia changhungtana. Next base: position 1,037,712 of record JASAUF010000384.1, on the reverse strand, counting down.
ATCTGGTTTCACAGTCGATCTCGGCCTTCATTTCGGTGAGCCAATCCATGTCGAGGATGACGTCGTAATGATATACCGTGGTGACAATCAGGTCAATGAAAACCATCTTGCTTCCTAAGTCTATCGAGCAATTTTGACAAAGCGTAGTGGCGTCAGTAAAAGTTCCTGCTGTTGCGATGACTCTCACCCCAACCATAGGGGTCATATTCATCCCTAAACGCTTGACCGTAGAGTATGCTATCATCGAAATGGTGGACCCGGTGTCCACTAACAGAAATACCAGTGTACCATGGATGTGGGTAGTGACTTCGAAGGCTAGTGGTACTGCAACTGCAGATTTAGACGCTTTAGCTGCGAGGGCATGTACTTGAGCTTGTTGAGGACGATTGGGTTGTGTTGCCATCGGTGGTTGAGGTGGCCTATATCGAGGTGCGGGAGGTCAATTGAATGGCTATGCCGGTGGTGCAGATCGTAGAGGTGAAGCCGATATAACTTGTGGCGGCAGGCGGTTGATCTTCTGAGGTGGCGTAAAGCCGCTGTCCCTCATCTAGGTAAAATAAAAGGGCTCTGTATGGCCTTTCTTGTTACAATAAACGTACCAAAGATCAGATCGTCTCTACTGGACTGCCGGAGCCAGTTGTCTGGGAGGCAAATTTACACTTAGCCTCTTGCCGAGAAACGGTTGGTTCGGTAATTCAGGCCGAGGCCTCGGGCCCATCGGCGTGCGTGTCCGAGAGACTCTCTCACCATCCTGCTCAGCTTGCAGGGACATGTTCACTAGCTCAGCATAGTTGGGAATGCTAACGCAATATATCTTGGTGCGGATATTAGCTCGCAGTCCCTCTGAAAACTGCCGCATTCTCATCGACTCATTTCCCAAGATCAAAGGAGCATATCTGGCTAGCTCCGTGAACCGGTTTTCATATTTTGCCACTGTCATCCTCCCTTGTCGAAGGTGGAGAAATTTGCCCTCTTTCTCATTATGGTAAGTGAGGGGGAAGTACTTTCCGTGAAAATGGGTTTCGAACTCATCCCACGTCCATGCAAATCTTACGGGAATGGTTCGTAGGATGCTATCCCACCAAAGACTGGCCTCCTTTTCAAACATACAAGTAACAAGCTCAACTTGCTCTGCTTCAGTACATTGCAATGGCCTTAACATCTTAGATATGTGATCCAACCAGTACTCAGCCTCCTCGGGTCTATGAGTACCCACAAAAGTGGGAGGACGGAGGCGCTGAAAGTGCTTAAATAGGCCACTTGTATTCATAGTTCCAACAAGCTGCACGAGTGGTATAGGCGGGACCACATTCATGTTTTAAGCAATGGCCCCCGCAATAGTAGCCAAAACTTGTTGTTGCTGTTACATTAGGAGCATCATCTGCTCCAACCTATTAGGGGGAGAGGCCAGTTGAGGCACGTGTGGCATTGATGTGGACGCACAGTTCTGATCCAAAACTGGTGGTGCACTAGGTGTTGGCCATTTGTGGGGCCAGTGGCTGGCTGTAAATTCGACATTGTCTCAATACTTGGGCCCAAACTAGGGTCTGTGTGGCTATCACTAGGGGGAGGTGCCCAATCAATCGATCCACCAAGTGGGAGAAGTGTCATATTTTGAGTAGTTTTAGGAAGCATTCCCTAAATACAACATAGGGTGCAACATTTACAGGATTAGGATAACATCAACCACCCTTTTCCAAACATTCTACACATTTCTGAACAAAAGAAACTTCATGCATTTCATTTAACCAAAATTGTCACAATACATATGATGTAGCATTACATAAATTATGACAGAGAACGCATGTGAGCTAATTTAACAAAAGGCTTTAATACTGACTAACCTAACATCCAACTAAGCCTAACTAAGGCTATTACAAAAGCAAGAACAACATCTACAAACATATGACTAGTCCTCTAATTTTGGCGAAGGCAAAGGCGTTCCCTTATCCTACATACAACATAGGAGGGCCTTTAGGGTGTGAGACATCCTCTTGAAATTTTGTTTCAGGTAGGCCTCACTCTCCTCGACCTTCTGCTTTAGGTGGGCCTGGTTCTCTTCAATTTTAGCCATGTGGGCTTCTAAAGTGGCCTGGTCATGGTCGTCCTCATATGTAGTAGTAGGAGGTCCCCCATCTGAGTCTTGGGCATCCTCCTCTTCTTCCTGCTCTTCTTCCTCACTGCCTTCCTCTTCTTCACTGCCTTCCTCTTCTTCACTTCCTTCCTCTTCTTCAGTCTCTTCTTCTATCTCATCCCCGTACTCATCAAACCTTGCTTGGCGTTGCCTGGGGCCTATGCCCATATTGTTGAGTGTAGTTTTACTGACGAAATGGATTACGGCGAGGTTATCCATATTGAGTCTGAAGTCGAAATTTCGGGTGATCTTGCAGATGAGTCGGTCGAAAAGTAGTGAGGCGTCTCCCCTAGTAGATCGTGCAGTGTTGATTAGCTGAGCCAAGGCGAGAGTAGGCAGGCATAGCTTGTCTCCCTGTCCAGCTCTGTACAGGAAATTCACCATGAATCAGTACATTCTGTGCAGTTGCTCCACCTAGGATACATGTTGTACGTGCATATATGGTGGAGTAGGCAAAAATCTGCCATCATCCGAGTTGATGCGAGGTTATTTCCTCGCCTCCACTGCTCAAGTTGGCCACAAAGGAAACAAGTGCGGCAATTTCTCTCCTACTCACTAGCGAGATTTGCATCACTGGCATGTATAACTCTACGTTCTATTCCCATGATACGTGCCATGACATCCACATTAACCTTGGTGTGAGATCTTCCCAACGGTATTATAAATTGAAGAGGCACTAGAGTTAGGTCCTGCATGTGAGCATAGAAGGCTCGTCCGGTGCCTTCACTTGCGTGAGCTTTTCCTTCAAATATGGGACCCCACCCATTCTCCAGAAGGAGATCTATCATGGGATATAATCCAAATAATTTCTCATCAACAAGAGCTTCAAACATAACTTGCGACCACAGAACTTACCAAGTTCCGCGCTAGCCGCTAGCGACCTTTCTATCAGGACTCGGGGGTCGAGATCCTGTTTCGACCTTCGCTTAATGCTTGCACTAGTCTCGATGCTCGCCTTCTTCCTAGAACGGCTTGAACGGCTAGGCCCGGCTTCATCCGGGGCCGCTCTCTTCTTTTTCATAAGGGAGAAGAGCGTTAAGGTGGAGAAAGTGACGGTGACTAGCTCAAAGAGGGCCATTGAGTTGGAAAAGCTTTGGGAATGAAGTGGGTTTGAAGATTGGGAGTTATGAGACACAAAAAGATAATGGAGCTGGAGAGATGAAAAGGATAGTTTTTGAGGAATGGTGGTGGATGGGTGTAGGATGTAGAAAAAATGTGGGTTTGAATGTATGGAGAAGGAGAATTTTGGAGGGTTTGGGGGTGTTTTTGGGGTAGGAATAGGGTGAAATGAGCAAGGGGGTAAATGGGGGTTAAGTGGGTGGTCCTACACGTGGGAGTGGCCCCACATGTGTGGCACGTCGGCGGCACGGCGCCACTGCTGTGGTGCTGCCACGCCCCGCTGTGGAGGCGGGCAATGCCACCGTGCCCCTCTGGGGTGTCCCACGGTGGCTCTGCCTGGGGCAGTGGCCACCCCCTCTCGGGGTGCCGTATGTGCCGTGTGACCCCCTAGGCCCCACTGTATTTCGTGCTTTCGGTCTTTAAGCCCGCACGATCTATTTTCCTAGTTGCACGCACACGTATTTGTTCCTCTTGGCCTATTTCAGGTTTTATATTTGTCGACTAATGGTTCAAACCCGTCGATTGACGGCCTAAAGATGACTGAGACTAATTTACATGATCTAAGACATGTATGGGCTACACTACAGTAGTCATTCTTGCCCGTCGGTGAAACTTTGAGATCCTAATGTGGTCTCTAAATTCCATCGCTCCCCTTTCTAAGTCAGAGAGAGTGTGTCGTGTTTCCAATAACCCAAGTCCAATTTAATCTAAATCATGATCTGATACCAACTTGTAATGCCTCGAATTTCGAGGGTCGAGTGAAGCTCTACTCTTGAGATCCAACACATCACTTATGCACATGGATAATGATATTCAGATTTCGTCCATATTAATGAGTTAAACATGAGTGAGATTATACTAAAACAGCATATCATACTCCGACTATAATTAAATTAAGCAAACTGAAGACTGAAACATATATATATATATATATATTTGAACAGATAAGTATTTCACAACCTTTAAAGAATGAGTATGTAACCGGGATGAATATATACACGTATTGTTCCAAAATTGACAAAATATCAAAAATGTAAAGTGTCCGACTAATCCATATGTCCCTGTAATCCCGTCGAATTAGCACGAGGTCTACATAGACCTGCATGAGAGCTGAACATAGAAGAATTCTTCCTCCTCATCTATGAAGTCCAACTCTGTTACATAGGCTTCCCCATCACTTATATCTAGACCAGAGTCTGGTTGGAGTTTTAAAACACCATCTCAAGGCGGAAGTGAGTGATCAACTCAGTGGTACTATACGGTAAAGGTTAATATGTTATCAAGTCAATCAAGTAGTAATGATAAATTAATACAACAATCACTTCCTAACTACTCTTGTTAATAAGGAATGGAGTGCAAGTAATGTTGTATGCCCTCGCATAAAGCTCCCTTACAAGCGACTTCGATAACCAATTTCGCATATGTCAACACTCCCTAAAGTGCACCTTCCTCGCCAAAAGCATATCCTAGCTAATGCAATGCGATGCATGGCCGTGTTAGCCGAGTATGTAATTAAGCTTATTCATACAGTAGCTTCGAGAAGCTAAGGTACCTCCCTTTATATCATTAACCCAAACCGAAGGATCCATCTAGGGTCGTCAATCCTAGTTAACCACATACGATAGGCAAGTTGTAGGGCATCACCCTTAATGAAAAGCAGTCAATAGGCAAGTTCAAAGTTTATACTCGTAGTTATTACGGGAAGGCTCGTCACCTCAGCGTAGGCCAATAGCTCAAACACGGTGTCTCATACCACCATGCCCGACTCATGAGTCTGGGTTGCTCATTGGTCACTATGGGCAGGCTTGTCACCCCAGCGTAGGCCGACAGCTCGACCACGGTGTCCCATACCACCATGCCCGGCTCATGAGTCTTAGCGGATCGTGGTACCGTGGTTGAAACGGGATTTTACATTAGTAAGTGGTACCTTAGATTCAAGCAGTGATGTCCATACATGGTAAACACACAATAGGCCAATCAGTTTATTCGACAAGTTCGATTGGTACGAGCACACGTTGACTTAATCGACATGGAGAACATAACCACTCTTTGTGGCCTAACCATTGTCGACAATCGTCGTGTGACCAGAATTCATCGAGTTACCTAATGTGGTGAGACTAATTTGGCCACTTGTACATGGATTATTACTGATTGCCTGGGCTATGTTGTAGCCCCAATCTTACTCAGATGCAATAGGTAGACATATGTGATAATCATATCAGCATTTAACAAACAATCCAATTCAATTCCTCATTTGGGCATTTCATAAAATACATTGATCATATTACATAACACTTGTACTTTATCCATAAATTTCGTAGTGGCAAATTTGATTACATGAAAGAAACTATACATATGATTAAGGTAATTGAGAATCCTATCTTAATACTCTTAATAAATACAAATCATCAACATTTTCTCATTCAGACAATTTATCAAACACTTAGGCTACACTTCACCAAATATATAGACTAGGTTAGTTACAAAATATATTTTAGCAAATCCTTATACAAAGAGGTCATCATTCATATAGCAACAATGAATCCTAGATTAATAGTCATGGCAAACGCAAATCATGTTTACATGTTCATTGAAACATTTCAACAAACGCATATGATGCATATTTATTCAACATAGTTCATACATGTATAATACATCGAAATCAACGTGTCTAAGACGATATGGTAGCAATCAAGTCAAACATAAATTATTAGATGACATTGAAAGTAATCAAAACCATAACCTAAACATTTATAGTCCACACCTTTCGTCGGAATACTCATTTCGAATTCTACGTTCCCGAAACAGAACGTCAGATACCTAAATAGTGAAATCGGTTAGCTAGGTTGACAAACAACCATTCTAGATCTCAACTATGGTATTAGGGTTAGGATTTTTTACCCAAATCATAGCCGAAACAGGTCGTGTAGCGAAATGGGAAAGTGATTTGAGGCGTGGAGTTGTGGGAGAGAATTACAGCAACGATCTCCTAGGATTTATCTTCTCTCCTTACTCTTTTCTCTTCTTTTCTCTCTTCTTTCTCCTAAGGTTTGGAGAAATTGGAATGAGAGGGAGATGGGGTGGTATAAGGGCTATATATAGGCGTAGAAGTGATGCAAATAGCCCTAGGGACCCTGTATACTTAGGTTATAACCAAAGGGTGTCTGTTTTTGAGAAACGGGGCACATAAGGAGGTCCACAACTCACATATGTCGTAGGGTAAGCTCTCTAACTATAGATCTTTGCCAGGATGTGATTTTGGTGTGATCGAATTAGCTGATCGACTGTGTAGGACCCATGTCAGATCAACGGTCATACTTATTCGATCGGGGCCACTGTTATACGGATATGTGCAAGGAAATTTCCTTTTCCCATGGATGAAGTTTGGTAAAAAACTGATGGTTCAAAAACCTCAATTTCATGTGTCAGTGAATGGCCCAATTCACTTAAGTTTCAATACATTTTCTAAAGATATTCACGTTTCTCACACACTTCGCTTAGGGCTCAAGTTGTGCATTTTTGGACATTATCTGGGCTCGATTCCCATAATGGTTTTCAAGCCCAATAAGACGGACATAACCCTCTAGTTTCGCGATCATTGGACTTTCAACGTGCAGTCCAGGTCCGATACAGGGTTTCAATGTACTCCCGAGAGCGACAGGCTCTTGAGATTTTTCCTAGGTTTTTCTGTAGTGTTGAGTCAGTGGTACTAATGGTTTTAGGTTTTCTCATTTGTGAAAATGGTTGCCCAAGCTTATTCCACTGCTTATTCAGTTTAGTACTTAACTAAATTCTGCCTTAATTACGACAGGATACGGTCCTTTAGCATTTCTGGTTGAGGTGGTACTCGGGTCTTTGTACGGATTTTTTCGAGACGTTACAAGTACTGTATTCAATTGTTTATATTAGTGGATATGTGATGATGATGTTGCCTTTGTGATTTGGGTAAACTTGCAGTTATGCTTATTACGAGTTAAATATACATTGGAAAAATCCTCCTTGTAGGATCCTAGGATCGGAATCTGACGTATGGACGCTGGGAGCCGAGAATGGGGTACTACGGAGGTTGTTGGCACCGGATTCGGTGATCAGGAATTTTGTGAGCCCGTTTTCTGAGTTTGGGGCGTGACATGACCCACATAAAATATGCAATGAATATGACTCATCCTATGGTCAATCTAAGGTCATCCATACCTTGTTTGTAAGTTTGAACAATTGAAACATCATTCGCTCTACTAACTCATCCACTTGAAATACTTGAAGCTTGTCTTCAAAATCATAAACTTTTGCTTGAACTAGGGCTTGAGTTCTTGAGTTTTTTAAGGTACTGAACTTGAAGATTAAACTTGAACTTGAGCCTTGATCTTGTACTTGTACTTGAGCTTGAAATCTTGAACTTCGACAACGCTCTTCAACTTGAATACGTAGAAAAGTTTGACAAAGACGTGGACAACTTTAAAATTCACAAAGTTGATCTATACATCACATCAACACATGATACAGATTCTAAATGATTTGGCACAACAAAATTTGACAACTCTAGGTGCTAGATTTTCAATATAGCATTTACAGGGTTAGGGTTCAGGTAGAAGAAGGCTAAAGGTCAAAAAAAAAAAAAAAGTAAAATCCAACTTTATACTACTCGATTCCGGTCTGAATCAAATCGAATCGGAATGGATTGAGTCATGACTCAAACTCGATTCAGTTTGGCGTCGGATCTGAGTGGGTTTACTCGATTTGACCCTACCTTGGCTTTTGGTTCTTGTCGGATCAGATCCGACTGGTTCGGTCCAGTCGGATCTGACGAGTCAAGTCGAATCCTGCCCACCTCTATATATGATTGTGGGAATCAATAGTGTAATAAATGCTATACATAATGGATTAAAAATGAGTTACTCTTGATGGACCCCACTATATATGCTTGTATATGTGACATGTTTAGGGTATTTAGGCTTTCGTGATGTATGAGATTACTAGACAAGTATGTGGACTTTACCTTGGCTATGGGAAGAGTTGACAATTAAAGTTTTTTGGTGGAGTTTAATAAATTCTTAGCCATTAATTTCTAAATTCGGTTTCCCATCCACATGTTTGAAAAATTAATTTAGTTGGGCCATATGACCTAAATGGTAAATCGAGGTTAGTAAATTTGGTTAGATGCTCACTATAGGAATGAATGGAAATGCTAAAGGGAATGAGTTGGAATAATAATTACACATTCTTTCTGTGTTAGCCAAACCACTAGATATTCTTATAAGGCTAAGAGACGTGCAGCTAGATCTAAAAAGCCGTTTGTGGAAGCTTTATTAAGATGACACTAATTGAACATAAAGAAGAAACACTATTTGTATGTTGATTATTCTATTTGGGTAAGTAATTATTTAGATGGCATCTTGCATATGCACTTCATAATCTTGTATTCACTACACCAATTTTGCATATACACCTGGCTAAGTGTGCCATTTGAGAGAGTTTGAACTTAAGATATGATCAATATAAGTCAGTCCTCTAGCTAAGAAGTCATGTTTGACATGTGTGCTTAATTGAATTTAAATATAGATTGGTTTTAAGACAAGTGGGAGATTCTTAGAGCAATGCCTGGAAAACCAATGTGTGCCTTGATCCACTGGCCGTGTGGATGTGACAAGTTTAATTTTAGCAGTTAATTTTAATGACCATGAGTTTTGGGATAATGTGATATGCCTTAGTTATTGTTTGGTGTTGCCTTGAACTTAGATGACTTAGGTTATGAAAGGAGTGAATTCTCTGGTCCTTGTGAATACGAGATTAGACATAGTGGTCATTGATTGGTGAAAGTTGTTGTCCATGGATCTTAATATCCTGTTAAGCCATAACTAAGGTATAGATACATATGCAAACATCATTCTTTGAGATGTACAATCATCTTGAAAGGTCTCTATTGTTGGGAATTGACTTGGTGTCCATTGTCCTTTAAGCTAACCTTATACAGGAGTGTAAGTTTGCCATAGATATAGAATCTTAATATTGGACTTATAAAAAATTGCACTAGAGGATTGAAGTTCAAGTTGACAGTTTGAGGCCCATTAGCCCAAACTATGATAATGAAATCAAGGACTAAATGGTGTATGAAAGGTGACCAATTCTTAGACCTGAGGACGAGTAAGGGTCATGGATATTTAATCGATTTTACTAAGGTTTTCAAATTTTGTTCACTATATGAGATTTCATCGTAGTCACTAAAAATGGGTGATGCTGGGTATGTTCAACTAGATTCATTGATTCTTACCTGAGCCAACATGGGATCTACTAGGTTTACTTAAGGACTAGTTCTAGGTCAAATCTGACTAGATTAGGGGCCATCAAGTAGTTTTACTGCAGGGTCTTGTACTTTAAAAAAATTAATCAATTTTACTAAGGTTTTCAAATTTTAAAGTTTTATTTTAACCGTTAAAACTTATTTTATCAGATTTAATAATGATATAATGACCCAGATCTGATGGTCCACTACTTAAACATGAGATCTAGATTTATAGTGGATAGCCTAAACAATGGAAGGATTAGATCATGAGTATATGCATCATAAGATAGTTTAATGAACTTACTTTATAGTAGTGTACATCAAAGTCTTATGGTGGTGGAGTACTATACTTAGGTACACACCTGAAATCCTAATTCATCCTTATATAAGATCTTATTACAAAGAGGAGTTGATATTAGAAGAGAGAAACCTTGGACGTTCCTTCGTGGACATCACCTTGTGAAAAGGAGAGAGAGAGAGAGAGAGAGAGAGAGAGAGAGAGAGCCTTCTCCCATCATCAATCTTCATCCCTTCATCTCTCAATTACATGTATAGTGTGTGTGGTCTACCTAGTGGGCAGTATATATATCCCTTGGCCCTTACTAGAGGTGTAGATGTGGTCCTCTCAGCTCCTTCTAGCTACATTAGATTGTGTAGAGATGTCCTTAATCAGAAAATCTACATTAACAAAATCACTGTGGAAAAGCATTTTGCGATTCCATTACATAAGGTAAAGATCTCAACACTTCTTTTAAGTTTTGATGGACACTTTTCACGATGATTTGTTGATGTTAATCCTCTAACGGAAGAAGTTTCTCCCTTATCTATTGCAAATGAATCGAGTCGAGAGAACCACCATTTACATCTCTGGTAGGGTCCAAGGGATGCACACGATCCATTGGGTGGACCACATACTCACACATGTGAAGGAGAAGAGAATGGTTAGTGATGACGAAAGAAGGGAGTGAAACTCTCTCCTCTCTTTTCCGAACATATCTTAGGTTTTCTCTCATATCCTCTTTGTAATAGATCCTTAAATAAGGGAAGAGGTTAGGGTGTCAATGGTTACATTGGTATGGTACACCACCACACTTTGGACTTCTTTGTACCCTATAGTCAAGGATGTCTATTAATCCACTTCATATATGTACAAACTTATGATCTAATCCTTTCACTATCTAGGCCATCAACCATTGATCTAGATTCCATGTTGAACAACTAGTGGGCCATTAGATCTGGGCCATTAAGTCATCATTAAGTGCGATGAATGTAGTTTTAATGGTTGAAATAGAACTTTGATTAAAAAAACTTTTAAAGTCAATTAGAACATTTTAAGTGTTGGGCTCAGTGGTTAAATCACTTGATGAATCTTTGATGTAATTAGATCTAATCATAAACAAGCCATTAAGTAAACTTAGTGGACCTAAAATTGGTCAAAGTAAGAATTAATAAACTCTAATGGACATATCTAGTATCAACAACTTTCAATGGCCTCTAAGAAACCTCATAAAGTGAGCCAAAGTTACCTAACTAAGATTAAAATCCTTATATGTCCTCGGGTCTAAGATTGATTATCTTTTGTGCAACATTAAGTGTTTAATGATAATTATTATAGAACCTAAATTATTAACTTGAGTTCGATCCTTCAATGCTAATGTCTAAAGGTCTAATACCAAGATCCTATGTTCGATCCTTCAATGCTAATATCCAAAGGTCTAATACCGGGATCCTATGTTCATGGCACTTTTACACTACTATGTAGGGTAAGGGTGAAGGCATAACTGATATTAAGTTGGCACCTAATGGTGAAGATCATCCATTCTTATTTGAGTCAGTCCCCTCCCACAAGATGATCGTCCATCTCAAAGTATGATGTTCATAAATGTGTCCTAAGCATCTATGACGGTCATGACACATTAGAGTTTTGAGATCCATGGATCAAAACTCTCCCTAGTCAATAACCACTACGTCCAATCTCAAGTTTCCAAGGACTAGAGGAATTATATAGTTTTAAGGTAACACTAGATATTGGTTAAGGCATATTACATTTTTTTTCATAATAACCATTGGTCATCAAGATCAATGGCTGAGATTGACCCTATCACATCCACATGGCCAGTGAATTAGGATGCACATTGGTTTTCCAAGGCATCACTCATAGAGTCGTACATGAGTCGAGCTTGGCCTAGCTTGGCTTGACTCGGCTCAGCCAACAAGCTATTCCAGCTTGAACTTGACTTGGCTCGGCTCGGCCAGCAAGCTATCCTAGCTTGAACTCGACTTAGCTCGGTCCTCGAGCCTGACTTGGCAGTTCAAGCTAAGTTCGAGCTTGAGCTTTCAAGTTGAGTTCCAGCTCAAGCTTCGGAGCCGAGTTTGAGTTTTTCACTTTGATTCGAGTTCGTGCTTTCCAGCAGAGTTCAAGTTCATACTAGTGAGTTTGAGTCAAGTTTAAATTCGATTTCAAAATTGAGTTTAAAGTTGAACATAATACTAAAACGTATAAAATGTATAAAATACAATTATGATCCAATATAATTACATCCATTGTAATTACATTGTTAATAAATTATAACTAATAACATCCACAAGAGGAGTGCCTTCCTGTTCCTGGAATATAATTATAAGCTCCTCCATCGTCATTCGATCCATCCAAACTACTATCTAATTTTTCAAATACATATTGGTTCACCTTTTTTCTGAATCAGAAAGTGAAGAGAGGTTCACTTCCTACTCTTTTATAGTTCGAACTAGATTTTTTAAACTTTTTTTATGTGAAGATTTGTCTAGATTTTTTAAAGTTTTTTATGTGAAGATTTGTACATAGTACCCAACGCCTTATAAAATTCACCGAGATGGGCGAGAAACTTGAATTTATTACTCTTCTTCTTTTTGTAGCTCGTGCTCGATCCTGTTTTACCATCATATTGTCTTAGAGGACATCATTAATGCTTAGAAGCCTCTTCCATACTACGTTTTAAGGTGAGTTGAAGTTAGTTTTCTTCCAAAGCTTTTAATCTGACTTCCTCATCTGCCTCTTCCATAAAAGTTCTTCATTTACTGGAAGGTTTGGATGGAGTGGAAGGTTTGTTATTTGAATCTAGAAGGGCTTGAAAATGAATTTGAAAATCCTTTGGGGCATTAGGGCATGACTTTCGATCACCACCTCGACATGGAAAGTGTAATCAAAGCCGATTACTTTTGTTAACAAGCTTTTCACACAAGCCACATGTTGAGTGTAAAATATTGCATATTTTTTCCTATTTATACTTTGGTTTTATAAACATGATAGTGCTTAATCGATCTAATTATACATGTTTTCATGTGTGAGGTGATTTCGAGAGCTTAAGGTGAAATTGATGCCAAAAGGAAGATTTATGCTCAAAAGATTACTTAATGAAGATTTGGAGATTTGAAAGTCATTAATGAAGAATTCACATTCCAAAGATCCAAGGAAACCAAGTGAGAAATGAAGAGAATTGAAGATTTGAAGTGAAGAAAAAGAAAAGGAATCCTAAAAATTGTCCTAAAAAATATATTCCTGAAAATTCATATTTTGAAACTCTGAGTCAAAAAAATGAAAGTTCTGAAAGTCTATTTTGAAAAATTGCGCAGAGTATGTAAATTTGAGGTGATTTTTAGATTTTTCCAACTCAGTGCGAAAGTTGGAGTTCCACAACTATAAATAGGACTCCCTAAGATGCTCTAAAACATCTTCTAGGGTTTGGAAAGGTCTTAAGGATCATACACAAGGGTGAAGCAACTGCTAAAGAGTTTCTCTTCTTTTTAAGTTTATTTTTCATGCTTTGTTTAAAAGATTTAGTTTCAATCATGTCTATAGTTGGCTAAACCTCTTAATTAGGGCTAAGAGGTGAAGCTTGTAGCATGTTTGGATGCTTATCTTACTTTGATTCTTGTTCTTATTGAACCTCATTAATTTCTAGTTTGATATTAAATTTTTAGTTTTCTATGATTTATTATGACTCAAATTACAATAGATGTTGTGATAGCTTTGAATATCTTCTTTTCTTATTTTGAGATTGTGAGATTGGTAAATCTTGTTGTTCATCATCATCTCCTGGGCATGGTAGGGTGATGGAATCCCTTCCAATAATCACAATTCTCCTCTATTGAGAATTAGTCAATGAAAAGTTTAGATTTGATTTAAATTGCTTTATACTTCAATTGGATATGATAGGACTCCAATTCCAATTGTGTTCCTTGAATCAAGTAAGGTAGCATCTGAAAAGGTCAAGCTATATGTCCTAGAGGGGGGGGGGGTGAATAAGAATATGCTAAATTAAAATTTAACAGCAGAATTCAATCGAAAATAAGATAGCCCTATAAACAGATAAAGAAAATACAGTACTTTAAATAAATCAATGAACAGAAATATAAAGCAACCTTAAATAAAGAGCTTGATACTAATGTTGTTCTAAGGACAACCTTTGCACCATAAAAACCAAGGGTTTATGGCAGGACAACCTTACTAGAACAAATTGAATATCAAAACTCAAACAGAAAGAAAATAAAGGAAATAACAAAAAATAAATTCTAAATTATTACAACATTCCCCACTTTGCTTTGAAATGTAAATATTACAACATTCACATTCACATATACATTCCACAAATCTGAATGATTAAAGACATATGAATTAAGTAAACATCCAAATCACAAAACACACCGATATATAGTGGTTCGCTTGTATGTTCACCAACTGTTAAATAACAGCCACACAACTAGCTACTCCACTCCTAATATCCTCACACAAGGGATATCAGCGTTCACTATGAAAATACGTTTCACAAGTTCACCTAAAACCTTTACAATTGTGTCTATCAAATGAGCTTACACAATTCAAAAACCCCACTTCTGAGTTTTTGTGGCTCTCCTCAGATAACCAGACAAATTGAGATTTTTCTGGCTTAACCTCAAACAAAATCAAAAGATGAAAATTTACAATAAAGTTAAATACCTAGATTTCACCTTTTGTATCAGCCCAGAAGAACCAATCGGAGTAGAAGTTCAAATGTAGGAGTTCAATGTCCAATACTCACTTTAAAATGGTTCTGAGTTCTAATTGATTTTAAATTGATACAGTTGGGCTAGCTAGATTTAATTTTGATTCCAAGAAGAAGGAATACAACAATTCTTCTTTTCAATTCAGATTGGAATATAGAAACAAAATCAAATACACAGCTAACAAAAGAGAATATAAAATATGCATAGAGTAACTTAAAATGAACACTAACTTATCTGATAGTGATGCCTTGAATTTTCTTGAATTTGAGTTATGAATCTCTAAAATTCGTGCTCTATTTATAGTTGCAGAAATCGCGTCTACGACGGGTCGTGTGGCCACCACGACTGGTCGTAGGACGAACCACATTTTGAAATTTTAAGCGCGATCTGGTAAAACCTTTCTACGATTGGTCAAAGGTAGTCCACGACCGGTGGTGTGCACTCTACGACTGGTCGTGAATCACCCACGACTGGTTGTGAGACATAAAGTTTAGTTGCTGAAGTTTGAGTCGAAGATCTAGCACTAGTCAAAGGACGAGTCGTGACCATTCCTACGACTGGTCGAATAGTCTCCAGGATTGGTCATAGAATAACCAAAAAATTTTAAAAAATTGAAACAACTTAGGACTGGTCTTGGAATTTCTTGGACTGGTCGAACCAGTGCTATGAGTAGTCGAACAAGGCCCATGACTAGTCTTAGAACAGACTAAATTCATGTAAAAAGATTCATCTTGAATTATGTATACAAAATGACCTACCCTAAGGTCAAACTATGGTCTATCATATCTGGGACATGAAGTATGAACATTGAAACTTCATTCTATCAGATGATGGTTAACCTTCGAACCTTATGAAGCTTGATATCTCTACTTGATGTAGTTTGATCTTGAGATCTTCTACAGCTGGAAATTAAACTTCATCTTGAGTTGCACTTGAGTCTTGAAATGCACTTGAGTCTTGAACAAACACTCTTCTTATCGATGTAGCTCTGAACATTGATGCTTACAGAAGAGGACAAAATACATGACCTTGTATTTCTTGAAGTCGATTACTGTACTTGACTTGAAGCATTGTGATGTCGTGTCTTGAATCATATATATATCAACATACAAACATAAGACATAAATAGAGGTTTTGGCACAACAAAATTTGACAACCAAAATAGCATGAGACCATAGCACTTACAATCTCCCCCTTTGTCAAATTTGTGACAAAACACACTTCAATAATCCAATAAAATAAGAGAAGCACAACATACACAATAATGAATCATGCACCAGTTATATATAAGAGAACCAGTTACGACCTGGTTTAAAGAATCATGAACCAGTTATCATTAAGTAGCACAAAAACTAGCACAAACTCACTATTTATATACTCCCCCTGAGTAGCACACATATATAAAAAATAATGCTACCATTATCTCTATTACCATTCCAAACAAACTTCATGAGAAATCTTCTCCCCCTTTTTGTCACAATATGACAAAGGAAGCAAACAAATGGAACAAAAGAATAATCCGGAAAGTAATATATTAATAAACTAGTCAAGATATAAACAAAAGTCCACATACCATTAACCAGTTTAACCAAAAGTTAGTAAACCAAACAGAGGTAACATCAATGTCAACAGACCAACAAAAGTAAAAAAGTATTAGAATTAATACAGACCAAAAGAGAAAATCAATCAATCAGATCCAGAAGAGGGAGCAGGATTAGATGGATCAATTTTGTGTAAACCCTTACTAACGCGCTGCATATACTTGCGCATATAAGCAAACTGAGATGCTTGGGATACATGTATTTTAGCCACCTGTTCCTCAAGAGAACGCAACCTCTCATCAAAGCCAGAAGGCTGATAGTCCGGATCATTTCCAGAATCTAAACCAATTTCATCAAAAATATCATCCATATCACATCGTCAGGAGGAAGATTCCCAGCATCTGCCTCATTTCCTGCTTCAGCACCACTACCATTAACATCCACTTGGCTAGAAACCAATTCCAACTTCATCTTGTTAATATTTGAATTATTAAAAATAAGATGATGGATAGGAGCCTCTCCAACAGGCATAGCCACGAACATGTGAGTGGCTAAAACAGTCATAAGGTAGGCAAATGGAATATCACTATGACCGGGATGGAGACGAAACTGAATAATGAAATGACAAATTAAAGAAGGCAGACAGATTTTATAACCGGAGATAACAGAATGCAAAACACGAACCATAAAGGCAGTCAGTTCTATTTTATTTTCAGAACGTGGATACACATTTGAAATGAAAATTCGGTGAAGAACTCTGTATCTGGGTAACAAGTATTTTGAGGGGATCGCATTCCCTTTATGAGTCCATTGCACATTCAACTTACATAAGTCTCTAGTGAGCATGCGTTTTTCTGATTCAGAGGGTTTTTCAGTTAAACTATGAATTGGAATATCCTCATCATTGACAGGAATGTCCATTAGCGCCTAAATCAGATGGCGGTCAACATCAAATGGACTTCTCTAGTAGTAATTTTAAGCGTTAAATTTTCAGTTGAAAAATCAGAAATGCAAGCATACATGGATTGAGCAATATACTGGTATGTACGCCCACCCCAAACTAAGATGTTATCCCATCCTACAGCTTAGAGAATAGGAAGGATACCAAAAGGAGCAATGTGTTTAATACAGGCAGATCGTTCAACAATGACTTTGCACATACATAAATCCCGTACATCAGAGGGATCATCCTCAGGTGAACGAAGATAGCGCCTAGAGATAGGAGCTGATCTAAAAGAAGATGGACCACGGGAAGTTTTCTTTTTTCCATTAGCATCTATTATCAGTATGAAAATCAAAAGATCAAGTAGATACAAAAGATGTGAAAAAGGGGTTTTGCTAGATCAGATTTTTTAAGGAAAAGCCCCAAAATTGCAATGAATCTCAAAATAGATTACTCCAAGAGTGAAAATGAAGTAGTAGAAATTAGAATCTACAAGAGAAACATAAATGATGCACTAACCTTGAAGATCTAGGAAGGTGGGTACGACTAGTCGTGCCTCAGCTCGTTGGAGAGGAAAAAGAAAATGAAGAAGACGAGATTTCCCCCAAATTTAAAAGGTTCCAACACAATACATGATTGGTCGAGGGTTGTTCTCGACCGGTCGTATTACGACTGGTCGAGCATTTCATTGATTGGTCGTGTACGTATAAAAACGGGCATATTTCATAAAAATTGAAATTTTAAACCAATAAATTATCAAATATATATACATTATGATACAAATATGCATGAATAATCAATTTAGAATGCACATAGCGAGATCAAATTTCAAATTATTAAACCTGCTTCTGTCGAGCGGTTTAGTGACAATGTCGGTAAGTTGAGTCTTAGTCGGAATATATTCCAATGATATTATTTTATCTTCCACTAATTCACGAATATAGTGATACCTAATGTCAATGTACTCGGTACATGAATGTTGGATTGGTTTTTTTGAATATTTATAATACTGGAATTATCATAATATAATATCATTGATTCCTGTACAATTCCATAATCGCTTAACATACATTTCATCCAAACAAGTTGAGTACATGTATTTCTTGTTGCGATATATTCAGCCTCAACAGTTAAGCACGATATTGAACTTTGCTTCTTGCTAAACCAAGAAACTAAACAGTTTCCAATATAGAAACAACCACCACTAGTTGATTTTCTGTCATCAATATTACCAGCCCAATCAGCATCTGAGTACCCAACCAATTTATCATATGGATACCAGAGACCCATTTTAGTAGTACTTGTGACATATTGCATAATTCGCTTGACAGCGGATAGATGTGACTCTTTAGGATCAGACTGATATCTAGCACAAATTCCAACACTTAAAGCAATATCAGGTCTACTAACAATTAAATAAAGTAGACTACCAATTATACTGCGATATAATTCAGGATCTATATTTTTACCTGTAGAGTCCTTTGAGAGTCTTAAAGTTGTACTCATAGGAGTATTAAAATTCTTACCATTCTCAAATCCGAACTTTTTGATTAAGTTCAAAGCATATTTGGTTTGAGAAATGAAAATGCCATCCGGTTGTTGTTTTACTTGCAACCCTAGGAAATAATTTAATTCCCCAACCATACTCATTTCAAACTTAGATTTCATTAAATCTGCAAACTCAACAGTCATGTTAGTACAAGTAGATCCATAAATAATATCATCAATATATATCTAAACTATTAAGATATCATCATTGTGTTTCTTAACAAAGAGCGTCTTATCGACACTACTAAAAGTGCCTTGGTTTGTCAAGTTACATGAGCGTTGAGTCAGATTGTTTACAGAGCCTGATAGGAAGATCAATTGATGCATCTGCCTCAACCAGATGTGTGCAAGCTTGCCACAGGTAACCTAAAGCCTCACATCCCATAACCCAAAACACCAGGTGAATAAAACCCTTAAAAATAAGTTAGAAATCATAGGGTTTTAAGGTGAGAAATTTTTTTTCAAAATAAGAAAATCTCTAAGTTTTTCTCGCATTGTCGATTTTATCGGAACACCCTCGATACTATCGACCTGCTCTGTCGATGTCCTCGATACCTTAACGATATTATCGATGTAGGGACCAAAAGTGTCCAGCAACTAAATATGTATCTGGACGGATTTATCGATGTATCGATACACATATTGATATCATGGATATAAGAACTAAAAATGTCCAGCAACTTCACAACATATCTGGACGAATTATTGATATATCGATATCATCGATATTCAAATCTCGAGTCCATTGAAAATGGCTCGATAAGATCAACAGGCAGATTTTCGACGCCTCTGTTTTTTAATAAAAATCTCAAATTCCTTCGATATATCGATGCTCTTCCGATATGATTTGAAATCAAATATCGATAACATCGGAAGTCTATTGATGATGTCAATCGAGGGCGCGCATTTCTTACAGCAGATATTTCAGGATGTTTTTAACTATGATCAGGGGTCCTTCGATAGAATCGATATTCAAATATCGATGATATCGGCACCAAGTCGATTGTATCGAACAAGGTCATAAACCGTCTAGCAAGTTTAAAGACAAATCCGCTGGATTTATCGATGCCTCGACTCTGATCTCGATATCATTGATATTCAAATTTCGACGATCTTGACGGTTCCCCAATCATTCATGAAATCCTGAATATTTCAAAATCAAGTCTCTCTCATTTTTCAAGTGTTGATGAATCGAACCTGTCATCGATGGAATCAGAGTTCGAAACCTGATGACATCGACAATAGTTTCGATTCATCGACCAATTGGCAAAAGTTTCAAAAGCATATGACATTGAGTTTAAGTCATCGAGCAAACCATCGATGCTATCGAGAGTATACGCTCGATGATATCGAACTCTATCATAAATGTGACCGTTTTATATCCGTTGGAACTTTTTGCCTATATATATAGGACTTGTCTTTTGTTGCTGTGAGAGAAAGTAGAGAGAGCTTTTGTGTGTTTTAACTTATATCTTATATCTAAAGCCCTTTCTCTCAAAGGAGTTCATCCTCTAATCCACCCTCATCATTGACATTTAATAGAGTAGATTGGGGAATGAACTTCTGCATTCAAGGATCCTCCAACTACTACCTTAATGGCAAATTATTAAGCTGGGATGCCTTGAATGCATAAGATTAGAATCGCTCTATCTTCCTGATAGAAAAATATTTTAAGAGTAAGATTCCATCTTCACCTTGACCCAACCCGAAGCCAAATATTGGTACATCATTTTGTGTTGCGGATCAAGGGAGTAGAAGACTCTTCGTCAACAAGGAGGAGGAGATCTTCGGCATTGTGATAAACGAGACTCATTAACTTATTTATAAGTATCCAGAGTCTAAGAGGACACTTGTGATCATTCCTTTCTAGGATTGGGTCTTAGTTGGTTCTCACCCTTTGAAGTCCTCAAGGAGGCCTCCGACGGGAGTGTACGTGGTGGGTGCGTTGTGTGGACCCTTACTCTGTGGAGAGCATAAACATCTGGTTAGGAGTGAACCAGTAAAACTCTGGGTTTTAGGTAAACCAGGTAAAACCTTAGGGTTTGAGCTCAACTGTGTAGAAACCTCTAGTAGGGTCTTATGGAAGATCCTTGACCAGTGTGCCTAAAAGTGGGTGCGTTGTGTTGACTCTTGCTCGTGAGAGCAAAACAGTCAGCCTCACTGTAGGTTGTAAAGGTTGAAGGTGAACCTGATTTAAAACCTTAGGTTAGAGGTGAACCATTGTGAAACCTCCTTAGTGAAATCCGGTACACTCAAGGGTTGAGTACGGTTACCGGGAGTGGACCAGACTCATCGTCGAACCACTATAAAAATGACTGTGTTTGAGATTGTTATTCTTTTAATTGTGTGATTTACTTTAATACTTCTATATCTGAATATCTGATCACACCTCACACACCTACACAGTCACGTCCAACATAAACTAAGTTGCATATTGCTATATCTTGAATAGTTTGTGATTGGATCCTCTACCTGGCTTAGAAGCCAGTAGAGTTACATTTGAGTAATCCTGATAATTGCATATTTAGAGGATTAGTGAAGTAGGATTTTTAAATAAATCATAAAAACTTTAAAAAGTCCTTTTCACCACCCTCCAGGACATATTGGTATATTCCTTCTTCAACTAGTGCAGTCTTTACCGCCATTTCAACTACCCATTTGAAAATTATGACTTAGTAAAAACTTAGTCAATTTTTCATACCATGCCCTAGGAGCTTGTTTTAGACCATATAGAGCTTTTTAAAGATGGTATACATGATCAGTAAACTTAGGGTCTTCAAATCCTGTAGGTTGTTCTACATACACTTCTTCATGAAGATCACCATTTAAGAAAGCAGTCTTTACATCCATTTGATAAATTTAAAATTTTCTAAAGCATGCAATAGATATAAAAAGTCTGATTGATTCAAGGCGAGTAAATGGAGCAAATGTTTCATCGTAATCAATGCCTTTTATTTAAGTGCACCTTTGTACAACCAGTCTTGCCTTGTTTCGAATTATATTACCAAGTTCATCAGACTTATTTTTGAAAATCCACTTAATTCCTATAATGTGTTTATCTTTAGGTCTAGGAACAAGATACCAGACATCATTTCGAATAAACTGATTAAGTTCTTCCTACATAGCTACTATCCAGTTTTCATCAGAAAGAGCTTCTTTTACGTTTACTGGTTCAATCTGGGATGTAAAGCACACGTAATTACATGTCTTCTAGTTGTCTACGAGTGCGCACACTAGTGAGAGGGTTTCCAAGAATTTGAGCAGTTGGATGATCTTTAATAGTCCTTAATTCAGAATTGTTTTGACTTGATAAAGTATCGAGTTTGTCAATTAGAAGAACTTCATCATTATCTGAACTTAGGGTAGGTGTATTCAAATGATCGTCTAGGACCACATTAATTGATTCTTTTATAACACCGGTCCTTTTGTTTAGTTCACAATATGCGCGACTGTTTAAAGAGTATCCTAAAAAGATTCCATTCCTTCGTCACTTTTTGTGTCAAACTTTTCCAAATATCCATGGTCATGCAAAATATAGCACTTGCTACCAAAAACTCGAAAGTATTTGATAGTAGACTTTTTATCGAACCACATTTCATAAGAGGTTTTATTATTAGATTTACATATATACACCCAATTAATAACATATCAGGCAGTATTCACTGCTTTAGCCCTAAGATTTTTAGGGAGCTTCATACTATTCAACATTACCGTTTCCATTTCTTGAAGCACTCTATTTTTCCTTTTCATAATTCCATTCTTTTGAGGAGTTTTGGGTGCAGAGAATTCATGCGATATTCCCTGATCGTTACAGAATTTCTCAAAACTGCTATTCTCGAATTCAGATCCATGATCACTATAGATCTTAAAAACTTAAGAACCTTTTCAGTTTGGATCCGTTTGAGAATCCTTTTAACTTCATCAAGGGTTTCTGATGTATCCCTTAAGAAGGCTACCCAAGTGAATCTAGTAAAATCATCCACGATTACCAAGATGTATTTTTTACCACCTCGACTCTCCATCCTAGTAGGTCCTATAAGATCCATACGGAGAAGCTCGAGTGGTCTTAATGTGGCATTGGAGTTCACCTTTTTGTGAGAGCTCCTTATTTTCTTGCAATATTGGCATTCACCACACATCTTGTGTACATTTTATAATTTAGGTAGACCTCTTATTAGTTCTCCCTTGCTCAATCTGTATAAATAACGGTAGTGTACATGTCCAAGGCATTTATGCCATAATTCTGTTTCATCGGTATGGGCTATATAGCACGATTGATTAGATGAGCTACCATCACTTATAACATAGCAGTTTTCAGAAGTCCTGCGACCAATTAATA
Organism: Magnolia changhungtana; assembly: GCA_030180095.1. NCBI lineage: Eukaryota > Viridiplantae > Streptophyta > Magnoliopsida > Magnoliales > Magnoliaceae > Magnolia > Magnolia changhungtana. The sequence continues at coordinate 1,014,786 of JASAUF010000384.1, read as the reverse complement.
TTACAGAACCCTTTTTGTTTAAGATTTCACAACCTTTATTAGGAAATTTCACGCTATGATTATTATCACATATTTGAGATATGCTTAACAGGTTGTGTTTTAGCCCTTCAACATATAAAACATTCTTAAATAAGGGAAGGTTATAGAGTTGAACCGTACCTTGACCAATAATCATGCAGTTGCTACCATCACCAAATGTCACTGACCCATCAGTCATATCTTTAAGATCGGTGAATAAAGCCTTATCGCCTGTCATATGCCTTGAGCATCCACTGTCTAAGTTCCACTTTGAATGGTTTTTAGCTTTGAAAGCAGTGTGGGCAACCAAGCAAGTAACTTTAGGAACCTATTTCATTACTGTTTTGCGTTTAGGAGTATAGTTGGTCTTCTTGTATTTGTAATTGATGCACGATTGACCTACTGAGTTAGATTTTAAGAGCTCCTTAAGCAAATCAATTATTTTTTCAGCTAAAGGGTTTTGGTTTTGAGTTTTATAGTTGACATAATTGCTTTTAGGTTTTTGAAAAGTTTTAGCATTTTTAGAAAAACTTTGATTAATACTTTTCCCTTTTGAGTTAGAGGTTTCTCCTTTCATAAACTTAGGAGTATTCTTTTATTTAGAAGGTATATTTTTATCATAGCCCAACCCGGATCTGTCGCCACATTTTCTAGATCCAGATAAAAGTTTTTCAAACTTCGGATCTCCTTGGGCATACCTCCATGTATCCTTTGAACTCAAAAGTGAAGAGTTTTCAAGCTTACGTTTGTCATTTTCAGATTTAAGATTTTCAATTAGGGAGGTTTTGAATTCTAAATCACATTTATTCTTTTCAAAACAATCTGAAATATGGGAATTTTCTAAAATAAGACACTCAAAGTTTTCTTTAAGTTTTAAAAACTTTTCTTTTTTGAAGTTTTAGTTTTATGACAATTTTACAACTTTCTTTGTATAGGGCATTGTAAGCATCTTGAAGATTTTCTTCATTTTCGTGATCACTATTCAGATTTTCTTCACTAGTCGAATCATCATGATCTGAAAAAGTGAACTTAGCTAAAGTCATAAGGGCCTTAACTTCATTACCCGACTCGGTTTCAGAATCTTCTGATTTAGAAGAGGCTTCAGTGCCAGAAGATTCGTCCCAAGTAGCCAACATTCCTTTCTTTTTTAGGTTTGTCCTTTTTAGGATATTTGTGTAAGTGCTATTGTTTATAGTCCTTTTTGTTGTCAAATTTATAGTGCCAAAGACACTGTTAGGAAGCTTGCATATGTGAAGATCAAAGCTCTACTCAAGATCAACTTTGAGTGACAAGAACTGCTCACAAGTCAAGACTCGAGGAAGTGAGTTTGTTCGACTTAATTCAAAGACAAGGATAATGCAAGAAGCTTTCTGGTTTAATTTTAAGATCTCTAGAAGCTTTCAAGTTTGAACTACATCAAGACTTCAAGCTTCACTACTTTCAAGGTCACGTGTCTTTAAATTTTAATGTCCTTACTTCACTATTGAGGTATGACTGACCGTAGGTTGACCTTTAGAGTAGGCCATTTTAGATACATAATTCATATATTTTATATAAGAGAGTTTGGCCTGTTCTAAGACTAGTCCTGGACTTTGTTCGACTAGTCCTAGCACTGCTTCGACCTGTTTAAGGATTTCCTGAGTCAGTCGTAAGTTTGTTACAAAATTTAAAATTTTCTATTATGCTTCGACTAGTCCTGGGGACTGTTCGACTAGTTGTAGGAACAGTGTCGACTGGTTGTTCGATCAGTCGTAGACCTACGACTCAAACTACATCGATAATTTGTCCTTAGCTTCGACCAGTCGTGTGTGACTTTCGACTAGTCGAAGGTACCTTACGACCAGTCGAAGATGCCTTACAACCAGTCGTGAAACCGTCTTATCTTATTGCACCTGAATTTTCAAACTTCTGTTGGACCTACGACCAGTCGTAAAGGTCTTTAGACCAGTTGAAGACGTGATTTATTTACCTATAAATAAAGCACGAATCTCAGAGTGAAATAGATCATTCAAGCAATTAAAATCAGGCCTTCTGAGAGATAAATATGTGCTCTGTTTAAGCTACGTGTGCATATTTAATATATTCTTTCTTTAGCTTTGTTAATTGATTTTGTTTCTTGTATTCCAATTAGATTTGAAAAGAGGAAGTGTTGTCTTTCCGTTTTTTGAAATTAAAATTAATTAAAGCTAGCCCATTTGTTTTAATTTAAAATCTATTAGAAATTAGAACCTTTATATAGTGAGTATTGGACATTGAACTTTGACATTCAAATCTCTACTCCGACTTGGTTCTTCTGGGCTGCTACAACAAAGAAGAAAAATAGGTATTTTACAATTTATGTAATTTACTTTATTTGGTTTTATTTGAGGTTAAGCCAGAAAAATCTCATTGTATTGGTTATCTGAGGAGAGGCAGGAAAACTCAGAAAAGAGGGTTTTTGAATTGTGTAAGCCCTTTGAAAAAGACACAATTTGAAGGTTTTGGGTGAACCTGGGAAAATCTATTTGATAGTGAACACTAATATCCCCTGTGTGAGGATATTAAGAGTGGAGTAGCATTCTGTGTGGCTGTTATTGAACAGTTGGTGTACACACAGGCGAACCTCTATAACTCTTTGTGTTGTGTGAATGTGTGCATTATTTTCATATCATTAATTATTCAATTGAGGAATGTATATGTGGTTGTGAATGTTGTAATCATTTTATTTCAAGCTCAGTGAGAATGGTGTAATAGTTTAGATTTAAATTTCAACAATTTATTTCTAGCTATTCCTTTATTAAGTTTGAGCTTCAGTTTCTTTAATTGTTCTTGTAAGGTTGCCCTACCATTTTTATGGTGCATGGTTGTCCTGAGAACAATCAATATTTGAAATTGCTTTTTATTTCTCCGTACAGTTTGAATATATTTATTTCTCTACGGTTTGAGTTCTTGATACAAAGACTTTTCTAGAAATCAGGTTGTCCTACCATAAACTTTGTTTTTTGGTGTAAGGTTGTCCTTAGAACAACTTTGTATCAATCTCTCAATACTTATTTATTGAGATTGCTATTCATTTCAATATTGTGAATTGATATACTTTATTTGGCTATCTTGTTATTTAAATTCCGCTGTAATTATTTTAAATTTGGTATAGTCTTATTCACCCCCCCCCCCCTCTAGGACATAAAGCTTGGCCATTTCAAGTGGTATCAGAGCCAAATAGCTCGTTTTTAATTGTTATTCTTGAATTTATTTCTTGAGCTAACGATCTAAGCTTTATATAAGATGTCAAATTTTGATAGCCTTTCAGTCACTAGGTCTCCACCTTTCGATGACACCAATTATACTTATTGGAAAGCCAGGATGAGGATCTTCCCCAAATTCATGGATGAAAATGTGTGGCTAGCCACAGTGAATGAATGGACCCCTCCTACCACTGAAGTGACTGGTGTTGATGGTTCAAAAACAATAAAATAATGGCTTATTTTTCTTGGACCACACTTCAGAAAAGTGAGAGTAGTGCAAATGCTAAAGCACTAAATGCAATTACGTGTGCACTATCACCAGATGAATTCAAAAGAATTATATCCTGTGATTCTATAAAACAAGCTTGGGATATATTAGAAATGACACACGAGGGTACTTCAATTGTCAAGAAATCTAAGATATAAATCCTCACAACTAAATTTGAGGAAATACATATGGAAGAAAATGAAATATTTATGGACTTCTATACCAGATTGAATGACATTGTAAACTCTATGTGGGGTCTAGGTGATAAAATCCATGAAAGCAAGATATGTGCTAAAATATTACGCTCACTTCCTGAACGGTTCAATTATAAAGTAACCACAATCCAGGAACTTCGTGATACAGACAATATGAGGGTTGATGAATTAGTTGGCTCATTACAGACTTATGAGTTAACCTTTAAAGCTCCAAAAGGTAAATCTATTGTCTTAAAAACTTCTAAAAATGTTTTTCATGAAAATGATTTAAACTCTGATTTAGAAAACTTTGAAGATGATTGGCCCTTTTAGCGAGAAAGTTTTATAAGATTTTTAAAAGTAAAAAGAGGGTTGATCTTCAAAAAGCATATGATAAAAAGAAACATAAAACTAAATTAAGAAAATCATTGAAAGACAGTCAACTACCATGAGTATGGGCATTTGGCTAACAAATGTCCTAATAAGGGCAAGTCGAAAAAGAAAAGTATGATGGCTACTTGGGATGAGTCCTCTGATTCTGAAGTCTCTTCTGAATCAGAAGATTCAGAAAACGAGTCAGGTAATGAAGTTAAAGCTCTTATGACTTTAGCAAAATTCACTTTTTTAGATAATGATGACTCTACAAGTGAAGAAAATCTGAATAGTGAATGTGAAAATGAAGATGATCTTTAAGACGCCTACAATGCCATATACAAGGAAAGTTATAAAATTGCTATGAAATTAAAACTTCAAAAAGAGAAATTTTCTAAACTCAAAGAAATTTATGAATCTCTTGTTTTAGAAAAGTTCCATATTTGAGACTGTTTTGAAAAGACAAAATGTGATTTGGATATTAAAACCTCCTAAAATGAAAATCTTAAATCTAAAAACAAACAACTAAAACATGAAGTCTCTTCTCTCTTGAGTTTAAAGGAAATCTAGAAATATGCCCAAGGTGATGATAAATTAGAAAAACTCTTATCAGGATCAAGAAAATGTGGCGATCGATCCGGTCTGGGCTTTGATAAGAGTATTCCTCCTAAACCAAAGAACACTCCTCCTAAATTTGTAAAGGGAGAGACCTTAAACTCAAAAGGAAAAGATCAAATGTTTTTTAAAAACTCCAAATCTTTTCCAAAAATTAAAAGTAATTATTTCAACTATAAAAAACAAAACCAAAACCCTTCGGCTGAAAAAATAGTTGATTTACTTAAGGAGCTTCTAAAGTCTAACTCAATAGGTCATACTTATAATTCTTACAAATGAAAGAAGACCAACTACCTAGTTAAACCCAAAATGGTTATGAAATGGGTTCCAAAGGTCACTTGTTTAGTTGCTCACACTGCTTTCAAAGCTACAAGTCATTCTAAATGGTACCTACACAGTGGATGTTCAAGGCATATGACTAGCGATAAATGTTTATTCACCGATCTCAAAGACATGACTGATGGTTCAATCACATTTGGTGATGACAGCAACTGCAAGATTATGGGCCAAGGTACGGTTCAACTTTATAAACTTTCTTTATTCAAAAATGTCTTATATGTAGAAGGTCTAAAACATAACTTGTTTAGCATATCTCAAATATGCGATAATAACTATGATGTACGGTTTTCTAATCAAAACTGTGAGATACTAAATAACAAAGGCTCGGTAATATTAACTAGATGAAGAACATCTGAAAACTGCAATATTGTAAGCGAATCCAGCTCATCTAATCAATTGTGTTACATGGTCCATACAGACGAGACTGATTTGTGACACAAACGTCTTGGACATGTACATTACCGAAATCTATATAGATTGAGCAATTAAGAACTTATAAGAGGTCTACCCAAACTATAAAAAATGGATAAAATATGTGGTAAATGTTAGATTGGCAAACAAACAAGGAACTCACACAAAAAGGTGAATTCCAATACCACATTAAGATCACTCGAGCTTCTCCATATGGATCTTGTAGGACGTACAAAAATAGAAAGTCGAGGTGGTAAAAGATATATCTTGGTTATAGTGGATGATTTTACCAGATATACATGGGTTGTCTTCTTAAGGGACAAATCAGAAATCCTTGAAGAAGTGAAAAAGGTTCTCAAAAGGATTTAAACTGAAAAGAGTTCTCAAGTCAGTAAGATTCGTAGTGATCATGGATCTAAATTTGAGAATAGCGGTTTTGAGAAGTTCTGTAGCGATCAGTGAATATTACATGAATTCTCAGCACCCAAAACTCCTTAACAAAATGGTATTGTTGAAAGAAAAAATAGAGTGCTTCAAGAAATGGCTAATTTCATGTTGAATAGTATGAAGCTCTCTAAGAATCTTTGGGCTGAAGTAGTCAATACAACTTGCTACATCATTAACTGGGTTTACACTAGTAAAGGTAATAATAAAATGGCTTACGAAATGTGGTTTGATGAAAAGCCTACTATCAAATACTTTCAAGTTTTTGGCAGCAAGTGCTATATTTTACAAGATCGTGAAAATCTGGGAAAGTTTGATACAAAGAGTGATGAAGGGATCTTTTTAGGATACTCTTTAAATAGTCGAGCTTATATGGTTCTGAACAAAAGGACCGGTGTGATTCAAGAGTCCATCAATGTGGTCATTGATGATCACTTGAACACACCAGTCTCAAGTTCAGATAATGATGAAGTTCTTGTAATTGAAAAATCTGATACTTCATCTAATCAGACTGATTCTGATCTGAGGACTATTAAAGATCATCCAACCATATAGATTCTTGGAAACCCTCTCACTGGTGTTCGTACCCGTAGACAACTTGAGGATATATGAAATTACGTATGTTTTACATCCCAGATAGAACCATCTAACGTAGAAGAAGCTCTTGCTAATGAAAACTGGATTGTTGCAAGCAAGAAGAACTTAATCAATTTGTTTGAAATGATATCTGGTATCTTGTTCCTAGACTTAAAGATAAACATATTATTAGAACAAAGTGGATTTTTAAAAATAAATCTGATGAGCTTGGGAATATTATTCGAAACAAGGCAAGATTAGTTGTACAAGGGTACACTCAAATTGAAGGTATTGATTATGATGAAACCTTTGCCCCAGTTGCTCGTCTTGAATCAATCAGACTTTTTATATCCATGGCATGCTTTAAAAAGTTTAAAAATTTTCAAATGGATGTAAAGAGTGCATTTTTAAATGGTGATTTACATGAAGAAGTTTATGTTGAACAACCTACAGGGTTTGAAGATCCTAAGTTTACGGATCATGTATACCGTCTTAAAAAAACTCTCTATGGTCTAAAACAAGCTCCCAGAGCATGGTATGAGAAATTGACTAAGTTTTTACTTTGTCATAATTTTCAGATGGAAAGTATTGATAAAACATTGTTTGTTAAGAAACATAACAAAGATATCTTAATGGTTTAAATCTACATAGATGATATCATTTATGGATCTACTTGTATTGACATGACTATTAAGTTTGCAGATTTGATGAAATCTCAATTTGAAATGAGCATGGTTGGGGAATTGAATTACTTCCTTGGGTTACAAGTAAAACAACGACCTGATGTAATGTTCATCTCTCAATCTAAATATGCTATGAATTTGATTAAGAGATTTGGATTTGAGAATGGTAAGAATTTTGATACTCCTATGAGTACAACTTTGAAACTCTCAAAAGATTCTGCAGGTAAAAATGTGGATCCGAAATTATATCGGAGTATGATTGGTAGTTTACTGTATTTAACTACTAGTAGACCCGATATTGCTCTAAGTGTTGGTATTTGTGCTAGATATCAGTCTGAACCTAAAGAATCGCATTTGATTGCGGTCAAACGGATTATACGCTATGTCGCTAGTACTATTAATCTTGGCCTATGGTATCCACATGAGACTAGTATTCAATTAGCTGGGTACTCGGATGCTAACTGGGTTGATAATCTTGATGATAGAAAATCAACCAGTGGTGGTTGTTTTTATATTGGAAACTGTTTAGTTTCTTGGCTTAGTAAGAAATAAAGTTCTATATCATTTTCTACAGCTGAAGCTGAATATATCGCAGCTGGTAATGCTTGTACACAACTTGTTTGGATGAAACGTATGCTAAGTGATTATGGAATTAAACAGGATTCTATATTATTATATTGTGATAATATCAGTGCCATAAATATTTTAAAAAATCCAATTTAGCATTCTCGTACTATGCATATTGATATTAGATTTCATTATGTTTGAGATTTAGTAAAAGAAAAGATAATATCATTGGAATATATCCCTACCAAGAATCAATGTGCTGATATTTTCACTAAACCGCTCGACAAAAGCAGGTTTAACAAAATGAAATTTGATCTTGGCATGTGCATTCTAAGATGATTATTTATGCCTACTTGTATCATAGTGTATATATTTGTAAGGGTTATGGTCTCATACTCCTTTGGTTGTCAAATTTTGATGTGTCAAAACATCTATCTGTGTCTTGTGCTTGTATGATGATTTTTATTCAAGACACTGCTTAAATACTTCAAGAAGCTATAAGTCGAACTCTTCAAGATGTTACAAGTTGAAGCTCAAGATGTTGAAGTTCAAGAAGCTACAATGTTGATGTTCAAGTCTTAAAGAACAACTCATGACTTCAAGACTAATAATCAATGCATGAAGTAGTTGTTATGCTGATGAAGATGTCAAGTTTGAAGCTACAACAAAGTTCAAGATCTCAAGCCTGATATGGTTCAAACAATCTATATTCGTTGAATGGTTGAAGTTCAATGTCCATACGACATGTTTCAGGTTTGAATGACCTTAGGTTGACCCTTTAAGTAGGTCATTTTGGATACATAAATCAAATGTTTATTTTACATAAGTTTGGTCTATTCCAAGACCAGTCCTAGCTCTTGTTCGACCAGTCCTGACATTGGTTCGACTAGTCCAAGAAATTCCACGATCAGTCTTAAGTAGTTAAAGATTTTTCAGAATTTTTGGTACGCCCACGACCAGTCCTGGAAGACCTTCGACCGGTCGTAGGTTGGCTTCGACTGTCCACGATCAGTCGTGGAGCTACGACTCAAAATCCAAAGAACTTATTTCATGGTCCTACGACGACCGGTCGTAGTATATCTACGACCGGTCGTAGGTGACCCACGACCGGTCGTAGGGTACACACGACCAACCGTGGAACGGCTTTCAAAGATCGCGCTCAATTTTTCAAAAATTGTTAGAGCTACGACACGACCCGATCCCAAGTTTCTAAGACCACCGTAGGAACGATTTTTTCTTCTATAAATTGAACACGAAATTCAGAGTTTTGACATCTCAACTCCATTCCATTTCAAGAATTTTCAAGTAATCACTCTGAGATAAGTCTGTGTTTATTTTAAGCTAAATTGTGCTTATTTAATATTCCTTTTTGCTAGCTTATTTAATTTGATTTTGTTTCTATATTCCAATCTTATTTGAAAAGAGGAATTATCTTATTCCTTCTTCTTGGAATCAAAATCAAATATAGCTACGCCCAACAAGTTAAATCTAAAATCTATTAGAATTTAGAACCTTATAAATGTGAGTATTGGAAATTGAACTTTGACATTCAATCATCTACTCCGATTGGTTCTACCGGGCTGCTAAAGGAGAAATCCAGGTATTTTACAATTCTGTAAAATTCATTTATTTTTGGTTTTGTTTGAGGTTAAGCCAGAAAAATCTCATCAGATCTTGGTTTGTTTGAGATTGAGCCGAAAAATCTCATTGTATTGGTTGTCGAGGAAAACCAGAAACTTCGAAAAGAGGGGTTTTTGAATTGTGTAAGCCCAAGTGAAAAAGACACAATTGTAAAGGTTTTTGGTGAACCTGAGAAAACCTATTTGATAGTGAACGCTAATATCCCCTGTGTGAGGATATTAGAGAGTGGAGTAACATTCTGTGGTGGTCATTGGAAAACAGTTGGTGTACACACAAAGTAAACCACTATAACTCTTTGTCTTGTGGATTGAATGCTTGCTTAATTTTCATATCTTTTATCATTCGATTGTGTGGAATGTACAAGTGGATGTGAATGTTGTAACTATTTTCATTTCATGCAAGTGTGGGGATTGTTGTAATAATTTAGATCTTTACTTCTGCATTTATTTTCAATTCTTTGCTATTTCATTTACTTATATTAACATTGAGTCCTTGATTCAAAAGAGGTTCTAGAAATAAGGTTGTCCTACCATAAGCCCTTGTTTATTATGGTGTAAGGTTGTCCTTAGAACTGAATTTGTATCAATCTCTCAATACTTATTTATCAAGGTGAGTTAAATTTAGCATTGTGAATTGATTCATAATTGTAAGGGTATTGGTTTACTTTAGTTCCGCTGATTTTATTATAAATTTGGCATAGTCCTATTCACCCCCCCTCTAGGACATATAGCTTGGCCTTTTCAAGTGGTATCAGAGCCTAATAGCTCATTTTTGTTGCTTTTTATTTGGATTTATTTCCTGAGCTAACGATCTAAGCTATATAAAAAGATGTCAAATTTTGATAGCCTTTCAGTTACTAGGCCTCCACCTTTTGATGGCTCCAACTATGCCTATTGGAAAGCAAGAATGAGGATCTTCCTCAAATCAATGGATGAAAGTGTGTGGCTAGCCACAGTGACTGAATGGAAACCTCCTATCATGGAAGTTACTGGTGTTGATGGTTCAAAATCTATGAAAATTACACCGTATTTCCAATGGACCACACTTCAGAAAAATGAGAGTAGTGCTAATGCTAAAGCACTAAATGCAATCACTTGCGCACTATCACCGGATGAGTTCAAAAGAATCATATCCTGTGATACTGCAAAGCAAGCCTGGGATATTTTAGAAATGACACACGAAGGTACTTCAATTGTCAAGAAATCTAAAGTCCAACTCCTCACAACTAAATTTGAAGAAATTCATATGGAGGAAAATGAAATGTTTATGGACTTTTACACTAGATTGAATGACATTGTAAACTCAATGTGGGGTCTTGGCGATAAGATCTCAGAAAGTAAAGTGTGTGCAAAAATACTACGCTCTCTTCCTGAACGGTTCAATTCAAAGGTAACCGCAATCCAAGAACTTCGTGATACGGACAATATGAAGGTAGAAGAATTAGTTGGTTCTTTGCAAACCTATGAATTAAGTTTTAAAGCTCCTAAAGGTAAGTCTATTGCTTTGAAGTCATCTAAAAGTATTACTCAAGAAAATTCAGATTCAAAAGTCTGAAGATGATATGGCCCTTTTGGCGAAAAAGTTTTATAAGATTTTCAAAAGTAAGAAAAGAATCGACTTTCAAAAGGCAAATGAAAAGAATCGTTCCAAACCTAAGTCTAAAACTTGGAAATCATTGGAAGATAGTCAATGCTACAATTGTCAAGAATATGGGCATTTAGCAAACAAATGTCCTAAAAGGACAGATCCAAAAGGAAGGGTATGTTGGCTACTTGGGATGAATCGTCGATTAAAGCCTCTTCAATCGAAAAATTGAAACCGAGTCGGGCGATGAACTTAAGGCCCTTATGACTCTAGCCAAGTTTACCTTTTCAGATCACGATGATTCAACAAGTGAAGAAAATTTGGATAGTGATCATGAAAATGATGAAGATCTTCAAGATGCTTACAATACCTTATATAAGGAAAGTTGTAAAATTGTCAAAACTTAAACTTCAAAAAGAAAAGTTTTTAAACTTAAAGAATGTTTTGAAACCCTTGTTTTAAAAAAATCTCAAATTTCAGATTATTTTGAAAAATCAAAGTGTGATTTAGAATTCAAAACCTCCTAATTGAAAATTTGAAATCTGAAAATGAGAAACTTAAAAATGAAGTATCTTCTCTTAAGTTTGAAGGACACATGGAGATATGCCCAAGGTGATCCAAAATTAGAAAAATTATTATCCTGATCAAGAAAATGTGGCGATCGATCCCAGGGTTGGGCTTTGATAAAAACACATCTCCTAAACAGAAGAATGCTCCTTCCAATTTTGTGAAAGGAGAGACTTCTAACTCAAATGGAAAAGGTACTAGTCAAGTTTTTTCTAAAAATACAAAAACCTTTCAAAAACACAAAAGTAGCTATATAAATTTCAAAAATCAGATTCAAAACCCACTAGCTGAAAAAATTGTTGATTTACTTAAGGAGCTATTAAAATCTAACTCAGTAGGTCACTCTTATAACTATAAACAAACCAAGACCAATTATTCTCCTAAACCCAAAACAGTACTGAAATGGGTTCCCAAGGTTACTTGTTTGGTTGCTCACACTGCTTTCAAAGCTACAAGCCATTCAAAATGGTACCTAGACAAAGTGGATGCTCCAGGACATATGATCAGCGACAAAGCTCTATTCACCGATCTTAAAGATATGATGATGGGTCACACATTTGGTGATGGTAGCAACCGCAAGATAATTGGCAAAGGTACGGTCCAACTCTATAACCTTCCCTTATTTAAAAATGTGTTATATGTTGAGGGTTTAAAACACAACTGTTGAGCATATCTCAAATATGCGATAACAACCATAATGTTAAATTTTCTAATCAAGGTTGTGAAATTACAAATGAAAAGGGTTCGTAATATTAACTGGTCGCAGAACTTCAAAACCGCTATATAGTAAGCAATGGTAGCTCATCTAATCAAACGTGCTACATGGTCCATACCGATGAGACATTTATGGCATAAACGCCTTGGACATGTACACTACCGAAATTTATACATATTGAGCAAAAGTGAACTAATTAAAGGTCTACCTAAAATGCAAAAGTAGACAAGATTTGTGGTGAATGCCAAGATGGTAAACAAACTAGGAGCTCTCACAAAAAGGTGAACTCCAATATCACCACAAGACCACTCGAGCTTCTCCATATGGATCTTATAGGACCAACAAGAACGGAAAGTCGAGGTGGCAAAAAGTACATCTTAGTTATTGTAGATGATTATACAAGATACACTTGGGTTTCATTCTTGAGAGATAAATCGAAACCCTTGATGAAGTGAAAAAGATTATAAACAGATTCAAACCGAAAAATGTTCTCAAGTCAAGAAAGATCCGTAGTGATCATGGATCCGAATTCAAAATAGCGGTTTTGAGAAATTTTGTAGCGATCGAGAATATCGCATGAATTCTCAAGACCTAAAACTCCTCAACAAAATGGAATTGTCGAGAGGAAGAATAGAGTGCTTCAAGAAATGGGAAGTGTTATGTTAAATAGCATGAAGCTTCCTAGAATCTCTGGGTGAAGCGGTGAATACAACTGCTACATTATTATTAACCGTGTTTATATTTGTAAATCTAATAATAAAACGGCTTATGAAATGTGGTTTGAGAAAAAGCCTTCTATCAAATATTTTCGAGTTTTTGAAGTGCTATATTTTGCGTGACCGTGAAATTTTGGGAAAATTCGACACTAAAAGTAATGAAGGGATCTTTTAGGTTATTCTTTAAATAGTCGTGCATATCGTGTTCTGAACAACAGGACCGGTGTGATTCAAGAGTCAATAAATGTTGTGATTGATGATCTTTTGAATACACCTGTCCCTAGTTTAGATAATGATGAAGTTCTTATACTTGAAAAACAAGAAATTTCATCAAGTGAAACTAATCTGAATTAAGGACTATTAAAGATCATCCAACTTCTCAAATACTTGAAACCCTCTCACCGGTGTGCGCACTCGTAGACAATTAGAGGACATATGTAACTACGTATGCTTTACATCCCAGATTGAACCGGGTAACGTAAAAGAAGCACTTTCAGATGAAAATTGGATTCTTGCGATGCAAGAAGAACTTAATTAGTTTGTCAGAAATGATGTCTGGCAACTTGTTCCTAGACCTAAAGATAAACATATTATTGGAACAAAATGGATTTTCAAAAACAAAACTGATGAACTTGGAAATATTATTCGAAATAAAGCAAGACTAGTTGTACAGGGATATACACAAATTGAAGGTATTGACTATAATGAAACATTTGCCCCTGTAGCTCGTCTTGAATCAATCAGACTTTTTATCTCCATTGCATGTTTTAGGAAAATTAAAATTTATCAAATGGATGTAAAGAGTGCCTTTCTGAATGGTGATTTACATGAAGAGGTATATGTTGAATAACCTACAGGGTTTGAAGATCCTAAATTTACTGATCATGTGTATCGTCTTAAGAAAGCTCTCTATGGTCTGAAACAAGCTCCCAGAGCATGGTACGAAAAACTGACTAAGTTTTTACTGAGTCATAATTTTCAGATGGGGTGTGTTGATAAGACGCTCTTTGTTAAGAAACATAACGATGATATTCTAATGGTTCAAATATATGTTGACGATATTATTTATGGATCAACCTGTACTAACATGATCATTGAGTTTGCAGATTTGATGAAGTCTAAATTCGAAATGAGCATGGTTGGAGAATTAAACTATTTCCTAGGGTTCTGCAAGTAAAACAACAACTTTGATGGAATTTTATTTCTCAAACCAAATATGCTCGAGTTTAATTAAGAAATTTGGATTTGAGAAAGGTAAAAATTTTGATACTCCTATGAGTACAATCGTAAGACTCTCAAAAGACTCTACAGGTAATGATGTGGATCCTAAATTGTATCGTAGTTTGATTGGTAGTTTACTTTATCTAACTCGCTAGTAGACCGATATTGCTTTGAGTGTTGGTATTTGTGCTCGTTATCAATCAAATCCTAAAGAATCTCACTTAACTGCTGTTAAGCGGATTATGCGTTATGTCGCAAGTTCTACTAAATTGGGTCTCTGGTATCCACATGAGACTAATGTTCAATTAGCCGGGTACATTTGCCGATCTTGGCCGGAAACATTGATGATAGGAAATCAACCAGTGGTGGTTGTTTCTACATTGGAAATTGTCTTGTTTCTTGGTTTAGCAAGAAGCAAAGTTCTATATCGCTATCAACTGCTGAGGCTGAATATATTGCTGCTGGAAATGCATGTACTCAACTTGTTTGGATGAAACGAATGTTAAGCGATTATGGAATTACTCAAGATTCTATGATTTTATTTTGTGATAATTCCAGTGCAATAAATATCCCTTCTCTATTGGAATCTGTGGGATGGGTTAACATCTTACATTGGGATGGAGCTGCATACCAGTCCATTGCCCAATCCATGTTTGCATGTATCTGTGATTTTTCTCTTGAGTATTTAACTTTTAAAGTTGATACTCAAGAAGGTTTGTTTGTAGTAGATCGACATTTGATTGCAGACATTATAGAAATACCTGTCAATGATGAAAGCATTCCAATTAATATTTTACATGATAGTCTCTCAGAATCTGAACGAAGAATGCTTACTAGAGATTTATGTAATTTGGATGTTCATTGGACTCATAAAGGTCATACACTTCCCTCAAGGTATTTGTTACCCAGATACATAGTACTTCATAAGATATTCATCTCTAATCTTTATCCACGTTCTGGTAATAAAACCGAACTCACTGCTTTCATGGTTCGTGTTTTGCATTCTGTTGTCTCTAGTGCAAAAATATGTCTCCCTTCTTTAATTTGTCATTCTATTATTCTGTCACGTCACCATCCTGGACATAGTGATATACCCTTTGGTTATTTATTGACTATGTTGGTAAATCATATGCTCATAGCTATGCCTACTAGAGAAAACCCATCCATCATCTCCTTTTAATAATTCCAATCTTAATAAGATGACTTTAGATTTGGCTAAAGGCAAGTGGATCTTGGTAGCGATGGTCTTTGAAGCGTAATGTTGAAGCTAGTGATCTTCCTGAAGACGTGAATATGGATGACTTATTTGAAGAACTTGAGTCAGACTCGGCTGATGATCCTGATTTTCAGCCTTCTGATTTTGATGAAAGATTGAATTCTCTTCAAGAGCAGGTGGCTCAAATTCGTGTTACTCAAGACACACATTTTTCATATTTACGCAAATATATGAGGCGGGTTGCTAAGGGTTTACACAAAATTGATCCATCTAATCCTGCACCCTCTTCTGGTTCTGACTGATTTTTTTTGGGTCTGTAATGTTTACTGATATTTGCATGCATCTCAAAACCTTACTGTTGGTTATGCACAATTTTCTCTTGCATCAACTCCTATTTTCATTACTGCTCTTCTTTCTTTGTCATTTTGTGTCAAAAAGGGGGAGAAGTTTGGAGGACTTTGTCATTTTGACTATTTATCTTTATGATGTGCTCCTATTACTCAGGGGGAGTTATGGGAAAATGAATGATGCTAGTTATTGCTTATCATGTCTATAAATGAATGATGCTAGTTATTGATTATCATGTCTATAAATGAATGATGCTAGTTATTGCTTATCATGTCTATAAATGAATGATGCTAGTTATTGCTTATCATGTCTATATATCTGTGCATGCTTCTCACCTGTTGTGTTTCTCTTGGAAGTATTATTACTTGGGTGTTTTGTCACAAATTTGTCAAAGGGGGAGATTGTAAGGGTTATGGTCTCATACTCCTTTGGTTGTCAAATTTTGATGTGTCAAAACATCTATCTGTGTCTTGTGCTTGTATGATGATTTTTATTCAAGACACTGCTTAAATACTTCAAGAAGCTATCAGTCGAACTCTTCAAGATGTTACAAGTTGAAGCTCAAGATGTTGAAGTTCAAGAAGCTACAATGTTGATGTTCAAGTCTTAAAGAACAACTCATGACTTCAAGACTAATAATCAATGCATGAAGTAGTTGTTATGCTGATGAAGATGTCAAGTTTGAAGCTACAACAAAGTTCAAGATCTCAAGCCTGATATGGTTCAAACAATCTATATTCGTTGAATGGTTGAAGTTCAATGTCCATACGACATGTTTCAGGTTTGAATGACCTTAGGTTGACCCTTTAAGTAGGTCATTTTGGATACATAAATCAAATGTTTATTTTACATAAGTTTGGTCTATTCCAAGACCAGTCCTAGCTCTTGTTCGACCGATTCGACATTGGTTCGACTAGTCCAAGAAATTCCACGATCAGTCTTAAGTAGTTAAAGATTTTTCGGAATTTTTGGTACGCCCACGACCAGTCCTGGAAGACCTTCGACCGGTCGTAGGTTGGCTTCGACTCGTCCACGATCAGTCGTGGAGCTACGACTCAAAATCCAAGCAACTTATTTCATGGTCCTACGACCAGTCGTAGAGTATCTACGACCGGGCCGTAGGTGACCCACGACCGGTCGTAGGGTACACACGACCAATCGTGGAACGGCTTTCAAAGATCGCGCTCAATTTTTCAAAAATCTGTTAGAGCTACGACCAGTCCTAAGTTTCTAAGACCAGTCGTAGGAACGATTTTTTCTTCTATAAATTGAACACGAAATTCAGAGTTTTGACATCTCAACTCCATTCCATTTCAAGAATTTTCAAGTAATCACTCTGAGATAAGTCTGTGTTTATTTTAAGCTAAATTGTGCTTATTTAATATTCCTTTTTGCTAGCTTATTTAATTTGATTTTGTTTCTATATTCCAATCTTATTTGAAAAGAGGAATTATCTTATTCCTTCTTCTTGGAATCAAAATCAAATATAGCTACGCCCAACAAGTTAAATCTAAAATCTATTAGAATTTAGAACCTTATAAATGTGAGTATTGGAAATTGAACTTTGACATTCAATCATCTACTCCGATTGGTTCTACCGGGCTGCTAAAGGAGAAATCCAGGTATTTTACAATTCTCTGAAATTCATTTATTTTTGGTTTTGTTTGAGGTTAAGCCGAAAAATCTCATCAGATCTTGGTTTTGTTTGAGATTGAGCGAGAAAAATCTCATTGTATTGGTTGTCCGAGGAAAACCGAAAACTTCGAAAAGAGGGGTTTTGAATTGTGTAAGCCCAAGTGAAAAGACACAATTGTAAAGGTTTTTGGTGAACCCGAGAAAACCTATTTGATAGTGAACGCTAATATCCCCCGTGTGAGGATATTAGGAGTGGAGTAGCATTCTGTGGTCATTGGAAAACAGATTGGTGTACACAAAGTGAACCACTATAACTCTTTGTCTTGTGGATTGAATGCTTGCTTAATTTTCATATCTTTTATCATTCGATTGTGTGGAATGTACAAGTGGATGTGAATGTTGTAACTATTTTCATTTCATGCAAGTGTGGGGATTGTTGTAATAATTTAGATCTTTACTTCTGCATTTATTTTCAATTCTTTGCTATTTCATTTACTTATATTAACATTGAGTCCTTGATTCAAAAGAGGTTCTAGAAATAAGGTTGTCCTACCATAAGCCCTTATTTATTATGGTGTAAGGTTGTCCTTAGAACTGAATTTGTATCAATCTCTCAATACTTATTTATCAAGGTGAGTTAAATTTAGCATTGTGAATTGATTCATAATTGTAAGGGTATTGGTTTACTTTAGTTCCGCTGATTTTATTATAAATTTGGCATAGTCCTATTCACCCCCCCCTCTAGGACATATAGCTTGGCCTTTTCAAGTGGTATCAGAGCCTAATAGCTCATTTTTGTTGCTTTTTATTTGGATTTATTTCCTGAGCTAACGATCTAAGCTATATAAAAAGATGTCAAATTTTGATAGCCTTTCAGTTACTAGGCCTCCACCTTTTGATGGCTCCAACTATGCCTATTGGAAAGCAAGAATGAGGATCTTCCTCAAATCAATGGATGAAAGTGTGTGGCTAGCCACAGTGACTGAATGGAAACCTCCTATCATGGAAGTTACTGGTGTTGATGGTTCAAAATCTATGAAAATTACACCGTATTTCCAATGGACCACACTTCAGAAAAATGAGAGTAGTGCTAATGCTAAAGCACTAAATGCAATCACTTGCGCACTATCACCGGATGAGTTCAAAAGAATCATATCCTGTGATACTGCAAAGCAAGCCTGGGATATTTTAGAAATGACACACGAAGGTACTTCAATTGTCAAGAAATCTAAAGTCCAACTCCTCACAACTAAATTTGAAGAAATTCATATGGAGGAAAATGAAATGTTTATGGACTTTTACACTAGATTGAATGACATTGTAAACTCAATGTGGGGTCTTGGCGATAAGATCTCAGAAAGTAAAGTGTGTGCAAAAATACTACGCTCTCTTCCTGAACGGTTCAATTCAAAGGTAACCGCAATCCAAGAACTTCGTGATACGGACAATATGAAGGTAGAAGAATTAGTTGGTTCTTTGCAAACCTATGAATTAAGTTTTAAAGCTCCTAAAGGTAAGTCTATTGCTTTGAAGTCATCTAAAAGTATTACTCAAGAAAATTCAGATTCAGAAAAGTCTCGAAGATGATATGGCCCTTTGGCGAAAAAGTTTTATAAGATTTTCAAAAGTAAGAAAAGAATCGACTTTCAAAAGGCAAATGAAAAGAATCGTTCCAAACCTAAGTCTAAAACTTGGAAATCATTGAAAGATAGTCAATGCTACAATTGTCAAGAATATGGGCATTTAGCAAACAAATGTCCTAAAAAGGACAGATCCAAAAGGAAGGGTATGTTGGCTACTTGGGATGAATCGTCTGATTCTGAAGCCTCTTCTGAATCAGAAAATTCAGAAACCGAGTCGGGCAGTGAACTTAAGGCCCTTATGACTCTAGCCAAGTTTACCTTTTCAGATCACGATGATTCAACAAGTGAAGAAAATTTGGATAGTGATCATGAAAATGATGAAGATCTTCAAGATGCTTACAATGCCTTATATAAGGAAAGTTGTAAAATTGCTGTCAAACTTAAACTTCAAAAAGAAAAGTTTTTTAAACTTAAAGAATGTTTTGAAACCCTTGTTTTAAAAAAATCTCAAATTTCAGATTATTTTGAAAAATCAAAGTGTGATTTAGAATTCAAAACCTCCCTAATTGAAAATTTGAAATCTGAAAATGAGAAACTTAAAAATGAAGTATCTTCTCTTCTGAGTTTGAAGGACACATGGAGATATGCCCAAGGTGATCCAAAATTAGAAAAATTATTATCCGGATCAAGAAAATGTGGCGATCGATCCGGGTTGGGCTTTGATAAAAACACATCTCCTAAACAGAAGAATGCTCCTTCCAATTTTGTGAAAGGAGAGACTTCTAACTCAAATGGAAAAGGTACTAGTCAAGTTTTTTCTAAAAATACAAAAACCTTTCAAAAACACAAAAGTAGCTATATAAATTTCAAAATCAGATTCAAAACCCACTAGTGAAAAAATTGTTGATTTACTTAAGGAGCTATTAAAATCTAACTCAAGAGGTCACTCTTATAACTATAAACAAACCAAGACCAATTATTCTCCTAAACCCAAAACAAGATCTTGAAATGGGTTCCCAAGGTTACTTGTTTGGTTGCTCACACCGCTTTCAAAGCTACAAGCCATTCAAAATGGTACCTAGGCAGTGGATGCTCCGGACATATGATCAGCGACAAAGCTCTATTCACCGATCTTAAAGATATGATGATGGGTCAGTCACATTTGGTGATGGTAGCAAGCTGCAAGATAATTGGCAAAGGTACGGTCCAACTCTATAACCTTCCCTTATTTAAAAATGTGTTATATGTTGAGGGTTTAAAACACAACCTGTTGAGCATATCTCAAATATGCGATAACAACCATAATGTTAAATTTTCTAATCAAGGTTGTGAAATTACAAATGAAAAGGGTTCTGTAATATTAACTGTCGTGAGAACTTCAAAATTGCTATATAGTAAGCAATGGTAGCTCATCTAATCAAACGTGCTACATGGTCCATACCGATGAGACAGATTTATGGCATAAACGCCTTGGACATGTACACTACCGAAATTTATACATATTGAGCAAAAGTGAACTAATTAAAGGTCTACCTAAAATGCAAAAAGTAGACAAGATTTGTGGTGAATGCCAGTATGGTAAACAAACTAGGAGCTCTCACAAAAAGGTGAACTCCAATATCACCACAAGACCACTCGAGCTTCTCCATATGGATCTTATAGGACCAACAAGAACGGAAAGTCGAGGTGGCAAAAGTACATCTTAGTTATTGTAGATGATTATACAAGATACACTTGGGTTTCATTCTTGAGAGATAAATCGAAACCCTTGATGAAGTGAAAAAGATTATAAAACAGATTCAAACGAAAAATGTTCTCAAGTCAAGAAGATCCGTAGTGATCATGGATCCGAATCGAAAATAGCGGTTTGAGAAATTTTGTAGCGATCGTGAATATCGCATGAATTCTCAAGACCTAAAACTCCTCAACAAAATGGAATTGTCGAGAGGAAGAATAGAGTGCTTCAAGAAATGGGAAGTGTTATGTTAAATAGCATGAAGCTTCCTAGAATCTCTGAAATTTGAAGCGGTGAATACAGCCTGCTACATTATTAACCGTGTTTATATTTGTAAATCTAATAATAAAACGGCTTATGAAATGTGGTTTGAGAAAAAGCCTTCTATCAAATATTTTCGAGTTTTTGGCAGCAAGTGCTATATTTTGCGTGACCGTGAAATTTTGGGAAAATTCGACACTAAAAGTAATGAAGGGATCTTTTTAGGTTATTCTTTAAATAGTCGTGCATATCGTGTTCTGAACAACAGGACCGGTGTGATTCAAGAGTCAATAAATGTTGTGATTGATGATCTTTTGAATACACCTGTCCCTAGTTTAGATAATGATGAAGTTCTTATACTTGAAAAACAAGAAATTTCATCAAGTGAAACTAATCCTGAATTAAGGACTGTTAAAGATCATCCAACTTCTCAAATACTTGGAAACCCTCTCACTGGTGTGCGCACTCGTAGACAATTAGAGGACATATGTAACTACGTATGCTTTACATCCCAGATTGAACCGGGTAACGTAAAAGAAGCACTTTCAGATGAAAATTGGATTCTTGCGATGCAAGAAGAACTTAATTAGTTTGTCAGAAATGATGTCTGGCAACTTGTTCCTAGACCTAAAGATAAACATATTATTGGAACAAAATGGATTTTCAAAAACAAAACTGATGAACTTGGAAATATTATTCGAAATAAAGCAAGACTAGTTGTACGGGATATACACAAATTGAAGGTATTGACTATAATGAAACATTTGCCCTCGTAGCTCGTCTTGAATCAATCGACTTTTTATCTCCATTGCATGTTTTAGGAAAATTAAAATTTATCAAATGGATGTAAAGAGTGCCTTTCGAATGGTGATTTACATGAAGAGGTATATGTTGAATAACCTACGGGTTTGAAGATCCTAAATTTACTTGATCATGTGTATCGTCTTAAGAAAGCTCTCTATGGTCAAAACAAGCTCCCGAGGCATGGTACGAAAAAGCTGACTAAGTTTTCTTGAGTCATAATTTTCGGATGGGGTGTGTTGATAAGACGCTCTTTGTTAAGAAACATAACGATGATATTCTAATGGTTCAAATATATGTTGACGATATTATTTATGGATCAACTTATACTAACATGACCGTGTTGAGTTTGCAGATTTGATGAAGTCTAAATTCAAATGAGCATGGTTGGAGAATTAAACTATTTCCTAGGGTTGCAAGTAAAACAACAACTTTGATGGAATTTTATTTCTCAAACCAAATATGCTCGAGTTTAATTAAGAAATTTGGATTTGAGAAAGGTAAAAATTTTGATACTCCTATGAGTACAATCGTAAGACTCTCAAAAGACTCTACCAGGTAATGATGTGGATCCTAAATTGTATCGTAGTTTGATTGGTAGTTTACTTTATCTAACTCTAGTAGACCGTATATTGCTTTGAGTGTTGGTATTTGTGCTCGTTATCAATCAAATCCTAAAGAATCTCACTTAACTGCTGTTAAGCGGATTATGCGTTATGTCGCAAGTTCTACTAAATTGGGTCTCTGGTATCCACATGAGACTAATGTTCAATTAGCCGGGTACACAGATGCTGACTGGGCTGGAAACATTGATGATAGGAAATCAACCAGTGGTGGTTGTTTCTACATTGGAAATTGTCTTGTTTCTTGGTTTAGCAAGAAGCAAAGTTCTATATCGCTATCAACTGCTGAGGCTGAATATATTGCTGCTGGAAATGCATGTACTCAACTTGTTTGGATGAAACGAATGTTAAGCGATTATGGAATTACTCAAGATTCTATGATTTTATTTTGTGATAATTCCAGTGCAATAAATATCCCTTCTCTATTGGAATCTGTGGGATGGGTTAACATCTTACATTGGGATGGAGCTGCATACCAGTCCATTGCCCAATCCATGTTTGCATGTATCTGTGATTTTTCTCTTGAGTATTTAACTTTTAAAGTTGATACTCAAGAAGGTTTGTTTGTAGTAGATCGACATTTGATTGCAGACATTATAGAAATACCTGTCAATGATGAAAGCATTCCAATTAATATTTTACATGATAGTCTCTCAGAATCTGAACGAAGAATGCTTACTAGAGATTTATGTAATTTGGATGTTCATTGGACTCATAAAGGTCATACACTTCCCTCAAGGTATTTGTTACCCAGACACAGAGTACTTCATAAGATATTCATCTCTAATCTTTATCCACGTTCTGGTAATAAAACCGAACTCACTGCTTTCATGGTTCGTGTTTTGCATTCTGTTGTCTCTAGTGCAAAAATATGTCTCCCTTCTTTAATTTGTCATTCTATTATTCTGTCACGTCACCATCCTGGACATAGTGATATACCCTTTGGTTATTTATTGACTATGTTGGTAAATCATATGCTCATAGCTATGCCTACTAGAGAAAAACCCATCCATCATCTCCCTTTTAATAATTCCAATCTTAATAAGATGACTTTAGATTTGGCTAAAGGCCAAGTGGATCTTGGTAGCGCAGATGGTCTTGAAGCGGTAATCTTGAAGCTAGTGATCTTCCTGAAGACGTGAATATGGATGACTTATTTGAAGAACTTGAGTCAGACTCGGCTGATGATCCTGATTTTCAGCCTTCTGATTTTGATGAAAGATTGAATTCTCTTCAAGAGCAGGTGGCTCAAATTCGTGTTACTCAAGACACACATTTTTCATATTTACGCAAATATATGAGGCGGGTTGCTAAGGGTTTACACAAAATTGATCCATCTAATCCTCGCACCCTCTTCTGGTTCTCGACTGATTTTTTTGGGTCCTGTAATGTTTACTTGATATTTGCATGCATCTCAAAACCTTCTTGTTGGTTATGCACAATTTTCTCTTGCATCAACTCCTATTTTCATTACTGCTCTTCTTTCTTTGTCATTTTGTGTCAAAAAGGGGAGAAGTTTGGAGGACTTTGTCATTTTGACTATTTATCTTTATGATGTGCTCCTATTACTCAGGGGGAGTTATGGGAAAATGAATGATGCTAGTTATTGCTTATCATGTCTATAAATGAATGATGCTAGTTATTGATTATCATGTCTATAAATGAATGATGCTAGTTATTGCTTATCATGTCTATAAATGAATGATGCTAGTTATTGCTTATCATGTCTATATATCTGTGCATGCTTCTCACCTGTTGTGTTTCTCTTGGAAGTATTATTACTTGGGTGTTTTGTCACAAATTTGTCAAAGGGGGAGATTGTAAGGGTTATGGTCTCATACTCCTTTGGTTGTCAAATTTTGATGTGTCAAAACATCTATCTGTGTCTTGTGCTTGTATGATGATTTTTATTCAAGACACTGCTTAAATACTTCAAGAAGCTATAAGTCGAACTCTTCAAGATGTTACAAGTTGAAGCTCAAGATGTTGAAGTTCAAGAAGCTACAATGTTGATGTTCAAGTCTTAAAGAACAACTCATGACTTCAAGACTAATAATCAATGCATGAAGTAGTTGTTATGCTGATGAAGATGTCAAGTTTGAAGCTACAACAAAGTTCAAGATCTCAAGCCTGATATGGTTCAAACAATCTATATTCGTTGAATGGTTGAAGTTCAATGTCCATACGACATGTTTCAGGTTTGAATGACCTTAGGTTGACCCTTTAAGTAGGTCATTTTGGATACATAAATCAAATGTTTATTTTACATAAGTTTGGTCTATTCCAAGACCAGTCCTAGCTCTTGTTCGACCAGTCCTGACATTGGTTCGACTAGTCCAAGAAATTCCACGATCAGTCTTAAGTAGTTAAAGATTTTTCGGAATTTTTGGTACGCCCACGACCAGTCCTGGAAGACCTTCGACCGGTCGTAGGTTGGCTTCGACTCGTCCACGATCAGTCGTGGAGCTACGACTCAAAATCCAGCAACTTATTTCATGGTCCTACGACCAGTCGTAGGTATCTACGACCAGTCGTAGGTGACCCACGACCAGTCGTAGGGTACACACGACCAGTCGTGGAACGGCTTTCAAAGATCGCGCTCAATTTTTCAAAAATCTGTTAGAGCTACGACCAGTCCTAAGTTTCTAAGACCAGTCGTAGGAACGATTTTTTCTTCTATAAATTGAACACGAAATTCAGAGTTTTGACATCTCAACTCCATTCCATTTCAAGAATTTTCAAGTAATCACTCTGAGATAAGTCTGTGTTTATTTTAAGCTAAATTGTGCTTATTTAATATTCCTTTTTGCTAGCTTATTTAATTTGATTTTGTTTCTATATTCCAATCTTATTTGAAAAGAGGAATTATCTTATTCCTTCTTCTTGGAATCAAAATCAAATATAGCTATGCCCAACAAGTTAAATCTAAAATCTATTAGAATTTAGAACCTTATAAATGTGAGTATTGGAAATTGAACTTTGATATTCAATCATCTACTCCGATTGGTTCTACCGGGCTGCTAAAGGAGAAATCCAGGTATTTTACAATTACAGTAAATTCATTTATTTTTGGTTTTGTTTGAGGTTAAGCCAGAAAAATCTCATTGTACTGGTTTTGTTTGAGATTGAGCCAGAAAAATCTCATTGTATTGGTTGTCTGAGGAAAACCAGAAAACTCAGAAAAGAGGGGTTTTTGAATTGTGTAAGCCCAAGTGAAAAAGACACAATTGTAAAGGTTTTTGGTGAACCTGAGAAAACCTATTTGATAGTGAACGCTAATATCCCCTGTGTGAGGATATTAGGAGTGGAGTAGCATTCTGTGTGGCTGTTGGAAAACAGTTGGTGTACACACAGGCGAACCACTATAACTCTTTGTCTTGTGGATTGAATGCTTGCTTAATTTTCATATCTTTTATCATTCGATTGTGTGGAATGTACAAGTGGATGTGAATGTTGTAACTATTTTCATTTCAAGCAAGTGTGGGGATTGTTGTAATAATTTAGATCTTTATACGCATTTATTTTCAATTCCTTGCTATTTCATTTACTTATATTAACATTGAGTCCTTGATTCAAAAGAGGTTCTAGAAATAAGGTTGTCCTACCATAAGCCCTTGTTTATTATGGTGTAAGGTTGTCCTTAGAACTGAATTTGTATCAATCTCTCAATACTTATTTATCAAGGTGATTTAAATTTAGCATTGTGAATTGATTCATAATTGTAAGGGTATTGGTTTACTTTAGTTCCGCTGATTTTATTATAAATTTGGCATAGTCCTATTCACCCCCCCCCCCCTCTAGGACATATAGCTTGGCCTTTTCAATATTTGCTAGTTTGGATTTCAATTTTTTTAATAATATGAAGATATGATTTTTTGGTGGTACTCAACCAGTCGAGGATTTCCTCGACCTGTCGTGGCACGACCTGTCAAAGAAAACCCATGACCAGTCATGAATCGTGTGAATCACTTAAATTTAGGGAAAATCACTTTCTTCTTCATTTCCTCTTCACTCTCCAACGAGCCGACACACGACCAGTCGAAACCACCTTCCAAATCCTTCGAGGTTAGTACTCCATTTGCATTTTTCTTGTAGATTTGTGTCTAGATTACATCCATTTTACTCTTGACGTTAACTATTTCAAATTTCGTTGAGATTTGAGATTTTTCTTTTGAAAAATCTGATATGAGCAAACCCTCTTCTCAAACCTTTGCAACTCTTTATTTTCTTGAAATCCTTATTGCAAATGGCATCTAGAGGAAAAAAGGCAACATCTCATGGTCCGTCTTCTTCTTCCAGATCAGCCCCTCTCACTAAGCGTCATCTTCAGACTCCCGATGATGATCCGTCTTATGTTTGGGACATCAGATTGCGCAATGTTATTGTTGAACATCAAGTTTCTATTAATCATGTTACTCCTTTTGATATCCTTCCTATGCTTCAAGCTGTAGGTTGGGATAACTTATTACATTGGGATGGGTCAGCATACCGGTCCATTGCACAGTCCATGTTCGCATGTATATGTGATTTTTCACTGGAGAATTTAACTTTTAAAATAGCCACTAGAGAAGGACCATTTGACGTTGATTGTCATTTGATTCAGCTCTTATGAAAATTCCTATGAATGATGAGGGCATTCCAATCCATAACTTATCTGATAAACCCTCAGTAACTGAAAAAAGGTTACTCACTAGAGATTTATGCAATCTGGATGCTCAATGGACTCATAAAGGGAATGCGCTTCCCTCAAGGTCTTTGTTACCCAAATATAGAGTTCTTCACAAAATCTTTATGTCTAACTTATATCCACGATCAGGTAATAAATTTGAATTGACTTCCTTCATGGTTCGTATTCTTCATGTTGTAGCCAGTGGTACTTCTATTTGTTTACCATCCTTGATTTGTCACTCCATTCTTAATTTTCATCTCCATCCTGCTCACAGTGACATTCATTTTTTTTATTTGATGATTGTGTTAGCTACTCATATGTTAGTCGATATGCCAGTTGGAGAGGCCCCTATCCATCATCTGATATTCAATAATTCTAATTTAAATAAGATGAAGTTGGATTTACACCCTGGCGAAGGTGATGGTGTTGGCAATGCTGAAGCAGCACATGAGGAAGAAGCTGGTGATCTTCCTCCTGATGATATTAATATGGATGATATCTTTAAAGAACTTGATTCTGGTTCTACGAATGATCCAGATTATGAGCCTTCTGACTTTGATGCACGTCTGCATGCATTGGAGGATAAGGTTGAAAATATAAATGTTAGGATGAAAAACATGTCTGTTGCTCATGATTTACAATTCAAGTATATGTGGAAATATCTTAGGCGCTTAAACAAAGGCATGCATAAACTTAATCCTTCCATCCCTGCTCCTTCATCTAGTTCAGATTAGTTCTTTTAAGTTATCTAATTTGTAATAACTTTACTACTATTGTGCTAGTTTTGCTTTAACTCAGTTTATGAATTGTGTGAGTTAATTATGCTATTATCTCATATCTTGTCTTACTATCTCTCATCTATCTCTCTAATTTATTCTCCTTAGTCTTTCTATTTTGTGTTTCCTTTGTCCTCTTATGACAAAAAGGGGGAGAATGGGATATGATCGCTCGCTTGTCGCTTAGATATGTCTTATATGTATGGAGAATGGATATGTTTTATGTACTCAGATGTGCTTTATGTACTCAGGGGGAGTTTTGTAGTTTTGTACAAATGTTGACCAACTGGTGCATGATTCGTTAATCAGATATTCTGTGTTCTGTAACATATCTTGGAAGTGTGTTTTGTCACTAATTTGACAAAGGGGGAGATTGTAAGTGCTATTGTTTATAGCCTTTTTTGTTGTCAAATTTATGGTGCCAAAGATACTGTTAGGAAGCTTGCATATGTGAAGATCAAAGCTCTACTCAAGATCAACTTTGATGGACAAGAACTGCTCACAAGTCAAGACTCGAGGAAGTGAGTTTGTTTAACTTAATTCAAAGACAAGGATAATGCAAGAAGCTTTCAAGTTCAATTTTAAGATCTCAAGAAGCTTTCAAGTTTGAACTACATCAAGACTCCAAGCTTCACTACTTTCAAGGTCACGTGTCTTTAAATTTTAAAGTCCTTACTTCACTATTGAGGTATGACTGACCGTAGGTTGACCTTTAGAGTAGGCCATTTTGGATACATAATTCATGTATTTTATATAAGAGAGTTTGGCCTGTTCTAAGACTAGTCCTGAACTTTGTTCGAGTAGTCCTAGCACTGCTTCGACCTGTCTAAGGATTTCCTGGATAAGTTGTAAGTTTGTTGCAAAATTTAGAAATTTTCTGTTAGGCTTTGACTAGTCCTGGGGACTGTTCGACTAGTCGTAGGAATAGTGTTAACTGGTTCTTCGATCAGTCGTAGACCTACGACTCAAACTATAGTGATGATTTGCCCTTAGTTTCGACCAGTCGTGTGTGACCTTCGACCAGTCGATGCCTTACGACCAGTCGAAGATGCCTTATGACCAGTCGTGAAACCGTCTTATCTTATCGCGCCCGAATTTTCAAACTTTTGTTGGACCTACGACCAGTCGTAGAGGTCTTTAGATCAGTCGAAGATGTGATTTATTCACCTATAAATAGAGCACGAATCTCAGAGTGAAATAGATCATTCAAGCAAGGCCTTCTGAGAGATAAATATATGTTCTGTTTAAGCTAAGTGTGCATATTTAATATCTTCTTTCTTTAGCTTTGTTAATTGATTTTGCTTCTTGTATTCCAATTAGATTTGAAAAGAGGAAGTGCTGTCTTTTTTTTTTTTTTTTTGGAATCAAAATCAATTAAAGTTAGCCCATTTGTTTTAATTTAAAATCTATTAGAAATTAGAACCTTTATATAGTGAGTATTGGACATTGAACTTTGACATTCAAATCTCTACTCCGACTTGGTTCTTCTGGGCTGCTACAATAAGAAGAAAAATAGGTATTTTACAATTTGTGTAATTTACTTTATTTGGTTTTATTTAAGGTTAAGCCAGAAAAATCTCATTGTATTGGTTATTTGAGGAGAGGCAGGAAAACTCAGAAAAGAGGGTTTTTGAATTTTGTAAGCCCTTTGAAAAAGACACAATTGTGAAGGTTTTGTGTGAACCTGGGAAAACCTATTTGATAGTGAACGCTAATATCTCCTGTGTGAGGATATTAGGAGTGGAGTAGCATTCTGTGTGGCTGTTATTGAACAGTTGGTGTACACACAAGCGAACCACTATAACTCTTTATGTTGTGTGGATGTTTGCTTTATTTTCATATCATTAATTATTCAGTTGAGGAATGTATATATGGTTGTGAATGTTGTAATCATTTTCAAGCTCAGTGGGAATGGTGTAATGGTTTACATTTAAATTTCAGCATTTTATTTCTAGCTATTCCTTTATTAAGTTTGAGCTTCAGTTTCTTTATTGTTCTTGTAAGGTTGCCCTGCCATTTTTATGGTGCATGGTTGTCCTGAGAACAATTAATATTTGAAATTGCCTTTTATTCCTCCGTACAGTTTGAATTTATTTATTTCTCTACGGTTTGAGTTCTTGATACAAAGACTTTTCTAGAAATCAGGTTGTCCTACCATAAACTTTGGTTTTTGGTGTAAGGTTGTCCTTAGAACAACTTTTGTATCAATCTCTCAATACTTATTTATTGAGATTGCTATTCATTTCAATATTCTCAATTGATATACTTTATTTGGCTATCTTGTTATTTAAATTCCGCTGTAATTATTTTAAATTTGGCATAGTCCTATTCATCCCCCCCTCTAGGACATAAAGCTTGGCCATTTCAATTTGTTTGCTAAATGCCTATATTCTTGGCAGTTGTAACAGTGACTATCTTTCAAAGATTTTCAAGTTTTAGATTTAGGTTTAGATCTTTTCTTATCATTTGATTATTGAAAATCAACCCGCTTTTTACTTTTGAAAATCTTGTAAAAATTTTTCGCTAAAAAGAGCCATATCGTCTTCAGAATTTTCTAAATTGGAGTTTTCTTGAGAAATATGTTTAAAAGACTTAAGGGAAATAGATTTACCTTTAGGAGCTTTAAAAGTTAACTCGTAGGTTTGTAAAGACCCAACCAACTCTTCTACCCTCATATTGTCCGTATCACGAAGTTCCTGGATTGCAGTTACCATAGAATTGAACCGTTCAGGTAGTGAGCGTAAAATCTTTGCACACACTTTACTTTTTGGGATTTTATTGCCAAGACCTCACATAGAGTTTACAATGTCATTTAATCTAGTGTAGAAGTCCATAAACATTTCATTTTTCTCCATATGAATTTCTTCAAATTTGGTTGTGAGGAGTTGAACTTTAGTTTTTTTGACAATTGAAGTTACCTCATGTGTCATTTCTAATATATCCCAAGCTTGCTTTACAGTATATAGGATATAATTCTTTTGAACTCATCTGGTGATAGTGCGCAAGTGATTGCATTTAGTACTTTTGCATTGGCACTACTCTCACTTTTCTGAAGAGTGGTCCCTGAGAAAAATGGTGTTACTCTCATTGATTTTGAACCATCGATACTAGTCACATCAGTGGTAGGTGGGTTCCATTCAGTCACTGTGGTAAGCCACACATTCTCATCCATTGATTTGAGGAAAATCCTCATCCTGGCTTTCCAATAGGCATAGTTAGAGCCATCAAAGGGTGGCGACCTATTGACTGAAAGGCTATCAAAATTTGACATCTTATATATAGCTTAGATCGTTAGCTCAGGAAATGAATCCAATAATAAAGCAATTAAAACAAGCTATTAGGCTTTGATACCACTTGAAAAGGCCAAGCTATATGTCTTGGGGGGGGGGGGGGTGAATAGGACTATGCTAAATTACAATTTAACAGCGGAATTCAATCAAAAATAAGATAGCCTTATAAACAGATAAATAAAAGACAGTACTTTAAATAAATCAATGAACAGAAATATAAAGCAACCTTAAATAAAGAGCTTGATACTAATATTGTTTTAAGGATAACCTTTACACCATAAAAATCAAGGGTTTATGGCAGGACAACCTTACTAGAACAAATTGAATATCAAAACTCAAACAGAAAGGAAATAAAGGAAATAGCAAGAAATAAATTCTAAACTATTACAACATTCCCCACTTTGCTTGAAATGTAAATATTACAACATTCACATTCACATATACATTCCACAAATCTGAATGATTAAAGATATAGAAATTAAGTAAACATCCAAATCACAAAACACACCGATATATAATGGTTCGCTTGTGTGTTCATCGACTGTTAAACAACAGCCACACAGCTTGTTACTCCACTCCTAATATCCTCACATAGGGGATATCAGCGTCACTATGAAAATAGGTTTCACAAGTTCACCTAAAACCTTTACAATTGTGTCTTTCAAATGGGCTTACACAATTCAAAAGCCCCACTTCTGAGTTTTTCTGGCTCTCCTCAGATAACCACACAAATTGAGATTTTTCTTGCTTAACCTCAAATAAAACCAAAAGATGAAAATTTACAATAAAGTAAAATACCTGAAATTCTCCTTTTGTAGCAGCCCGGAAGAACCAATCGGAGTAGAAGTTCAAATGTAGGAGTTCAATATCCAATACTCACTTTAAAGTGGTTCTAGGTTCTAATTGATTTTTAATTAATCCAGTTGGGCTAGCTAGATTTGATTTTGATTCTAAGAAGAAGGAATACAACAATTCCTCTTTTCAATTTAAATTGAAATATAGAAACAAAATCAAATACACAAAGCTAACAAAAGAGAATATAAAATATGCACAGAGTAGCTTAAAATGAATACTAACTTATCTCAGAGTGATGCCTTAAATTTTCTTGAATTTGAGTTATAAATCTCTGAAATTCATGCTCTATTTATAGTTGCAGAAATCGCGTCTACGACTGGTCGTGTGGCCACCACGACTGGTCGTAAGATGAACTGCATTTTGAAATTTTAAGCGCGATCTGGTAAAACCGTTCCATGACTGGTCGAAGGTAGTCCATGACCGGTCATGTGCACTCTACGACTGGTTGTGAACCACCTACGACTGGTCGTGAGACATAAAGTTTAGTCGCTAGAGTTTGAATTGAAGATCTAGGACTGGTCGAAGGACGAGTCGTGACCATTCCTATGACTAGTCGAACAGTCTCCAGGACTGGTCGTAGAATAACCAAAAAATTCTAAAAAATTGAAATAACTTAGGACTGGTCTTGGAATTTCTTGGACTGGTCGAACCAGTGCTAGGACTAGTCGAATAAGGTCCAGGACTAGTTTTAGAATAGAATAAATTCATGTAAAAAGATTCATCTTGAATTATGTATACAAAATGACCTATCCTAAGGTCAAACTAAGGTCTATCATACCTAGGACATGAAGTATGAACATTGAAACTTCATTCTATCAAATGATGGTTAACCTTTGAACCTTATGAAGCTTGAGATCTCTACTTCATGTAACTTGATCTTGAGATCTTTTACTGCTGGAAATTAAACTTCATCTTGAGTTACACTTGAGCCTTGAACAAACACTCTTCTTATCAATGTAGCTCTGAACATTGATGCTTATAAAAGAGGACAAAATACATGACCTTGCATTTCTTGAAGTCGATTACCATACTTGACTGGAAGCATTGTGATGTCGTGTCGTGAATCATATATATATTAACATACAAACACAAGACACAGATAGAGGTTTTGGCACAACAAAATTTGACAACCAAAGGAGCATGAGACCATAGCACTTACAACATCTTGATAGCTACAAGTGGATCCTTGGCGCCCTAATTCCCACTTTTAAATTCATAAGTTTTAATCAACACTATTCACCATTACTCTTAATTATTCAAATTTCAATTTAGATATTTTTCTAGTTCTAGTTCTAGTTATTTTCAGAATACGTACAAGTTTAGTCCCTGTGGATTTGACCTCGGTCTTACCGAGTTATTACTAGATCACGACCTTACACTTAGAGTTGTGAACACCACACACAATCTTCGTTCTTCTTGACCTTGGCGATTTGACTAGGGAACCGTAGTCCCAAATGTTTGTCGATTGGTCAGATGACAATATATCTACACCCATTTTTTTTAAAAAATTAGTATGTTGAGGATTTATAAAAATAAATAGAAATTAGAAACGAATAACTTGATATAAGATCTAAATAGAAGTAATATGATAAATAAAAATAAATAAGTAATAATAAGTAAAAGTCACGTTGCACCACTTTCAACTTAAGTAACATTATATTGCATTCAAGTTTCAACAAAATAAAAATGATTTATAATCGCGTTCATGTAGTTATTTTTGTTGTAGGTACAATCTCGTCTTGACTCTCGATCTCTTTCTCTTCCTCATTAGGAATATTACCTCCTCCCCATATTGGATGCAACCAATCTTTTATACAAATTAATGCTTCGACTGTTTTTGGTGAAAGTGAGCTTCGATGCTTGCTCATAATCCTATTCCCCATGCTAAAAGAGGATTCTGATGCCACTGTGGAAATTGGTGTTGATAATATATCTCATGTCATCACAGATAATGTAATGTATTTTGATTCACTAACTCTCATCTTGTACCATTCCAAAACATCAAAGTCCAAGCGCTTTATGATTGACACTTTTAAATACAATTCTAGATATGATTCCTTTGTCTGAACTTATGTTTCTTCTTGTACTAAGTAAGACATGTATTCATTGAGCACATCGTCATCACTTATAGAAACATGCATATCTCTAACTTCTTTAACACTTGCTGTGTGTAAACTAGTCTCATACGAATTGTACAAATCTTCGAGTGCTTGATGAACCTTGGAGGTGTTTGTTATTGCTCTTTCAACAGAATAAATTTTCATAAAAATAAACTTGACCAAGCTTATATTACAACAAGGATTAAGAATAATTGCTAAAGTCATCAGCAAATGGCATTTGTTATTGGAAAAAAATGGATCGATCAATAAGATAAGGTCAGGTCGGAACTTTGTGTACTTCGCTAGGTCGGTCAACAACTGATACGACTAAAGACTTAACTTATAGCTCCAATCCGAGTAGGAAATGAGATCGACCTTGATCTTTTGTCAGTCGTCGACAACAAGTCGAAAAACCCATTGATCTGCCCGATGCCAAAAGGAACTCGACTACTACTCGCCAAATAAGTCAACTCGACATAACTTCAAGTCGGCAAAATCTCTCTTTTACTAGTTCTGACCTGGTCCTAACAGTATCTACCTGAGATCCCAGCCAATGATCTAAGAAGGCGATCACAACACGGATCTGCCCAAGATCTTAACCGAAGATCTCACGATATGTACGGATCCAAATCCCTCTATAATATACACTTACCAAACAAGGAGATTGCCTTCTGCTCCACCACCCTCTCCCACCTATAAATAGAAGCATCCCCAATGGTGAAAGGTACACATAATCTTATGCCCAAAACCCTACTCATGACCAGACCCATATTCCCTACCTAACTTAGGCATCGGAGAGTCCCTTGCTACAGCCAGGGTCTCCTTTGTTCGTTCATTGTGTAGGCACTTGAAGGTCCAGGGAAGGTTACCCAGATTCTTGCATCAACAGTTTGGCGCCGTTTGTGGGAACGACGTCGAAAGCCGTTCTCATTATCCACGAGGGTTCGACAATAGCGAAAGGGAGAAAGAAAGCCCAGACAACCACTGATGTGCCCAGCCCCGTGCTGCCAAAATAGTCTGCAGATCGTCGAGACTCATCTTCCCAACCTCAGGTTGATTTTGTTCTCGTACGCCAAGCACAACAATCCTGGAATTGAGGAGGCTGGTTAATCTCTCTTGAACATTGAGTTGAGGCCCTGACTAACAATCTTGATCAAATAAGATGATTCCTTGAACAGTGGATCCCTCCCCCCAACCAGGGGGCTGAGGAAGTTGTTGCCTGAGCAGGCACTGAAATCTCTGCACCATCCCGAGCACCTGCTGGCTCGTGTAGGAGTAGACAGATTGGCGCAGCCCCTTCTTACACTTGAGGCACCGCCACGCTAGCTGCCTCTGACCTCAATAGACGTGATGTTGGAAGAAAATGAGCCCCCGTTTACCGCCGACATCATGCATGCCCACCTCCCGTATAGGTTTCGGATGTCGAAGATTGCCCTTTACTCTGGAACCACTGATTTGGCTGAACACCTAGAATCTTTTAGGGCTTGGATGGAGCTCCTCGGCGCATCAACTGCAGTTATGTGTCAGGCGTTCTCTTTAACCCTAACAGGAGCAGCTTGGAAATGGTTCTGACAATTAAAGCCATAGTCCATCAGTTCATTTACACAACTTAGCAAAGCATTCATCACTAACTTCATTGGAGGAAAGGAAAGGCTCAACTACTCACCTCCTCACTCTCATCCAGAAAGAAAACAAGTTGCTGAAAGATTACATCAAACGCTTCAACCTGAAAGCAATGCAAATTGAGGGCTATTCAGATTAGATCGCCTTGGCCGCCATGATGGCTGGCCTGAGAGAAGGGAGGTTCCTCTTCTCATTCGGGAAGAACCCGCCAACAACATTGGCCGACCTCCTCAACCGAGATAAAAAATACTCCAATGCTGAGGAGCTTTTCAGCTCGTGGAAAGCTACTTGGAACAAGGGTAGCTCGACCAAGGAGAAAGGACCTAAGAAAGAACAAGCGTTGGCCCTCGGCAACAAATGGAGAAGAGATGACGATTTAACCAGAACGCTCAAATAGGCAACTCGAAAGCAGGTTTAGCTCCTACACTGCCCTCAACGGGATGCCCGAGTAGGTTCTCATAGAAGTTCAGGACAAACGACTCCTCAAGTGGCCAAACTGGATGAAGTTCAACGCCAATAAGCGAGACAAACGGAAGTATTGCCACTTCCACCGCGATCACGGACACTCCACTAGCGACTGCTTCGATTTCAAAGAAGAAATTGAAGCCCTCATCCGAAACAGGCATTTGCAAGAGTATGCCAGTAGGAGGGAAGAACAGGAAGATCAGAAAAATGAATAGCCCATCAGCAACGAAGCTACCAGAGAAATCCACACCATCTTTTGTGGGCCCGCTAGAGGAAGAGATTCGAACCGAGCACGAAGAGCCCATGCTTGAAGTATCAATCATAGTAGCTCGAAGCATCAAATCCATGTCACCAGTAGGCCTCTGAAGGAACAGAAAGTAACATCCTGTGAGTTGACCTTCTCCGAAGAGGATGCCCGAGGTGTCCACCACCCCCACAATGATGCATTAGTGGTGCCATGACTATAGCTAACTGCAAAGTATTTCGGATATTAGTGGACACCGGTAGCTCGACCGATATCCTCTTTTTTGAAGCCCTTGACAAGATGGAAGTCAGGAGGTCCCGACTCTGACTTGTCAAAACTCCCCTACTCGGGTTTGCAGGGGACAAAGTCACCTCTGAAGGATCCATATAGCTCCCCATCATGACAAGAGAAGGACAGAACCAAACAACAACCATGATTGACTTCTTAATAGTCGACTACCCCTCTATCTACAACGTCATCCTCGGACGACCTTCCCTCAACACTCTATGAGCAGTGGTATCAAAATACCTTCTCATAATGAAATTTTCAACCGAGCATGGAATTGGGCACATCAGAGGAGATTAACAAGAAGCTCGACAATGTTATTCCATGGCGTTGAGAACGCAGCACCAAGCAATGGCCATCACCGCCCTGGATTCTTGGGAGGACTCAATCGATAAAGGTGTCCAGTGGAGGATCTTATAAGTATCTCACTCGACGAATCTGACCTGACCAAGATAGTGCAGATTAGCTCATCATTGATTCCAGCTCTGCGGAATGAAATCACGAATCTCCTCCCACAACACGCTGATGTATTCGCCAAATCCAATCAGGACATGCCCGACATCAATCTAAAAGTAATAGTCCATAAATTGAATGTCGACCCCGACCACTGACCAGTAAGGCAGAAGTTATGAGCGTTCATGCCAGAATGGTATGCAATAATTGGGGAAGAGGTTGTCCTCGAAGCCAATTTCATCGAAGAAATCTACTACCCCGACTGGATCACCAACGTCGTCCTGGTGAGAAAATCCACTAGGAAGTAACGGGTCTGTGTTGATTACATCGACCTCAACAAAGCCTGCCCTAAGGATAGTTTCCTCTTCCACAGATCGAATAGCCTAGCACGAACTCCTAAGCTTCATGGATGGTTACTTGGGATATAATCAGATCTCTATGCATCCCTACGACAAGAAGAAGAAGAAGACCTTTGTCACTGACAAAGGACTATATTGCTATAAGGTCATGCCTTTCAAGCTGAAGAACACTGGGGCCACATACCAATGCTCGTAAACCAAATATTCACTGAGAAGATCGGACACTCCATAGAGGTCTCATCAAAAGCATCAAATCTGCAGGCCACATCGTCGACCTCAAGAAGATGTTTGCAATCCTGCGAAGGTACCTAATGAAATTAAATCTGAGCAAGTGCGCATTTGGTGTCAACTTAGGAAAGTTCCTCGGTTTTCTGGTTAGCCAGAGGGGGATAAAGGCGAACCCTAATAAAATCCAAGCTCTGTTAGACATGAGCTTGCTCAAGACGATGAAAGAGATTCAATGCCTCGCAGGGAGAATAGCCACCCTCAACCGTTTTGTCTCCCAAGCCACCGATAAATGTCCCCCCCTTTTCAAGCAATTGAAAGGAAAACAAAAGATAAAGTGGACAGAAGAATGTGAACTTGCCTTCCTACAACTCAAGAAGTATGTAGGATCTTCACCACCACTTTTAAAGCCCGAGCAAGGAAAGCCACTACTGCTATACTTAGTAGTTTCAACAGCAGTAGTTAGCTCAGTCCTTATCGAGAGCAAGAAAGGAAACAACTACCAGTGTACTACATCAGCAAAGCCCTGGTCTCAACAGAGACCAGGTATCCAGACATTGAGAAGCTCACCCCGGCCCTGGTCATCTCATCTCGTCGCTTGCGACCTTACTTCCAGGCCCATACCATCGTAGTCCCGACCAACCAACCTCTCCACCAGGTACTCTAGAAACCTGAGGTATCAGGAAGACTTACGAAATGGGAGGTCAAGCTCAGGGAGTTCGACATTAAATATCAACTCCGAATCTCCATCAAAGGCTAAGAAGTGGTTGATTTCATCATTGAGCTCGTATGCAAGAGCGACCTGGAGGTCAGTCCGAGTAGCAAGACCGATCAACCTTAAAAAGGAAAGCTAGTGATGTCTTAGAGGGGGGTGAATAGGATAGTGCCAAATAATCAAAATAAAAGAGGAATATATAAAGAATACAAAATCTCAATCGCCTAAGTATTTAAACCTTGACTCCAAATAATTCGTAGGATAACCTTCACCTAAAATATTAGGTAGGATAACCTTATTTCATGAATGTCTTTAAAATCAATCCTTTAAACTAGCAAAAGAATATAAAATAATTACAACATTTACCACAAGAATGAAATAAATAACATCTACCACCAAAAGGAATAAAGCATTCACCATAAGGCACAAGGAGTTATAGTGGTTTGGTGCCTTAAAACAACCACACCTACTCCACTCCCAAAATTACTACCCTTGTAATTTTGTCTTTCACTAATAATATTTTCACAGGTTCACCTTAAAAACCTTATACAATTCCTTGGAATTTTCATGGGCTCACCACAATAAAACCCCTTTTGTGATTTTCAAGGGCTATCACAAACAAAAACTAACTTTGTGATTTTCACAGGCTATCTTAGAAAAACTTAAATGAAATAAAGCAATAAATAACTTATTTTCAAATGTCGATTCGAAGATGTAGTAAAATCTTATAGCAGAAGAACTTCTTTCTTGTATGTAATGGAGTGAGTATTTGCTCGATAAAGGAGCTCTATAGTATTTAGAAATGAAAAACTCAAATGCTACTTGATTCAATTCTCTTAGATCTCAAGAGGAGTATAGAATACTCTTTAAAATAAAATTAAAATGATCTTGAGAAAGGAAATTGAATAAGCTAAAAGTAAATTATAAATACTACACAATTTGCTTGCTGAGGACTTAAGCTTCTCTCTCACTTGCAGAAGGTTTAGAAGATTTTTCATTGTAATTTAAAATGAGAGAAGGCCTCTATTTATAGCCAAAGAGATTGAAAATTCGGCTAGCCTAAGAATAGCTTCGGTTGGCTGGATTCCACCGGATTTGTTCCAACGACTATTGGATTGCACATGATAAAATTTATCAAAAATTTGGCTGGACAAATTCCCGTGATCTCCAAAGGAATGCATTGCTGGAATTTGAACTGGACTTCTCTCGGGCTAGCCAAATTTCAAGGTAGGCTAGCTGAACTAAAACTTAGGCTAGCTGAATTTTCAACAGAATATGATATTTAGCCTGAACTTGAAGTTAGGTTATCCAAGGAAGTTAGGCTGGCCAAACCAAAAGTTAGGCTAGCCGAACTCCAGAGCAAAAACACTATTAAAAACCAAAATCAATTTGACTTTTGAAAGTACCTAACTTATGGTCTTTCTAGGGTTATATCACCCGTGTTTTAGCAAATACATGAGACAACTTATCTTGAACTTATCTTGAACTTGTCTTGAACTCGGGTGACGACTTCTTGAGATGACAAGCTGATCTTGAGTTGATGTAGAGTAATTGTGATTCAAAACTTGCGATCTGACTTGTAACACTTTTGTCTTACGAAATTTGACAATCAATTGTATTAAACATATAAGCACTTACAAGCCTAAAGATTAGATAACCTAGATAGATCTTCCGACATGGATATTGTACATCGACGGTTCATCCAATTCTAAGGGCAGTGGGGTCAGGGTAGTCCTTAGGGCTCCTGATCGGGCCTGCACACAATATGCCTTAAGATTTGGATTCCAAACATCGAACAATGCGGCGGAATATGAAGCACTATTGGTTGGGCTCAGGCTAGCGGCAGCAATGGGAGCTTAGAATCTGGAACTCCATAGTGACTCAAAGCTTATCGTCAACTAGATAGCTACTGAATACCAGGCTAAAGAAGAGAGAATGATAGCCTACTTGCAAAAAGCCCAAGAACTTATCAACAAATTCCCTAAATGTGATATCAGCCTAATCCTTAGGTTGAAAAACTCCAAAGCAGATATGCTAGCAAAGTTGGCCAAACAGCCGAAGATGACATCCCAAAGTCAATCACAATCGAGTTTTTGGTTAAGCCGAGCATCAGCAAATCCGACTCGAGCACGATCCTCCCGATAGATTCAAAGTTGAGCTGGATGGACACAATAATTAGCTACCTTCAAGAAGGAGGACTACTTGAAGATCGACTCAAGGCAAGCATATTCTGATCTGGGTCGGCTCGGTACCTGTGATCGGGGACATTTTGTATAAAAAAGGATTTTCCCTTCCATACCTCTGGTGTCTCCGACCTGAGGAGGCCGAGTATGTTCTCAAAGAGATACACGAAGGTATTTACGGTAACCATTAGGGCAGTCTCTCCCTGGCCCACAAGGTCATTCGGTAGGGGTACTTCTGGCTGACCATCTAGAAGGATGCTAAGCAGTATAGACAGAGGTGTGATAAATGTTAGAGGTTCGCAACAATACCTCATTAGCCGCCCGAACAGCTGACTCCCATGACCGGACCATGGCCCTTCGCCCAATGGGGGATTGACATCATCGGCACCCTACCAACTTGCAAAGGTCAAACCAAATTCGTAGTCCTCGCAGTCGATTACTTCACTAAATAGGTCGAAGCCGAGTCCCTAACCGAGATTACCGAGCAGAAAATTACCGACTTCGTCTGGAAAAACATCATATGTCAATACGAAATCCCACAAACGATTATCTAAGATAACAGGAAACAGTTCAATAATGATCGATTCTGAGGTATGTGTGAGAACCTTAGAATTTGAAACGTCTACTTGTCCCTCGGCACCCCCAAGCTAACGACCAAGTCGAGGCGGTCAACAAGATCATTAAGAACCACCTCTGAACTGTGGAGAAACCCCTTTCTCCCTAGCCTTCGAGGCAGAGGCCGTTGTCCTAGTCGAGATTGGGCTCCCAACTGCTCAAACCCGCTCCTCCAACGAACATCAAAATGTCGAGCAGATGACACTGGACCTCGATCTAATCAAAGAAAAAAGGGAGCAAGCCCAACTCAAAGTTACAGCTCGACAACAGCGGGTTGCCTAGTTCTACAATTCCATGGTAAGGACTAGGAGGTTCTGAGCCAGAGATCTGGTACTTCGCAAGATCATCGAGAACACCAAGGAACCTGGCTCAGGGACCCTGGGGCCAAATTGGGAAGGGCCATATAAGATGACAGGCACAACTCAACCAGGAGCGTATCGACTTGAAGACATGGAGGGACTACCTCTACCACATCCATAGAACGTCAAGTACTTGAAGATCTACTACCCATAAAGGCCAACTAGGTCTAGGGACGAAATATACATGTTTGCTATTTAGAATCCACAATAAGGAACCAACCAAGTCAGAATCTGCATGCTTTCCTTAGAATCTACAATAAAAATCCTAAGGTCGGGAAGTTTTATTTTCTACTCGTTATCTACGAACGGTCGGTCTACATAGATCTACCGAGGACTTACCTTAGTGTAAGGGAAAAATAACCCTCATTAAATAGTCTGACCCTTAGAGAAGAGGTCACACCATTGATTAAATCTACTACATGATCTACTGGGGACTTCGCTTAGTACAAGGGAGATATAGTTCCTGACCAAGTCGCCCAACCATTAAAGAAGAGGTCAAATCACTAATTAACAACACTACTCAGGTTGTGAGATCTACATTAAGGGCCCCTTAATACAAGAGAGAATGATTCTTTTAAAACAAGTTGTCCGACCCTCTATAAGGGAATTAATGCAGCTCACTTATTTACTCTACGAAAATGAAGATCATCGCAACTTGACCGACCAACTAACTAATGATGGGCCGACATGAAAGATCTACTTAAAATTTCACATAGTTGTTACAAAAAGTACTTTCTTTTACATTAATATGAAAGGAGTACATAATGGAAGCAAAAATAAAGGGAAGCCAAAAGTACAAAAGAAATAAAGGAAATTCAGGGTCCCACTGGATGTAGCTGCTCGAAAGGTAAGTCCCCGACCTCTGGGGGAGTCAAGTCTTCGGTAGGGCCGACAGTCAAGCTCGGCATGTGCCTCATTAACATCCTCGAGGCACATGTCGTACTCAGTGCTATAGAGTGCATTCCTCTCTTTCTCCCACTCCTTAGATGCCTTGAACTCCTCTACGGCTACCACCCAAGCCACCAGAATAACTGCCTGGGCCTCCTTCATCTTCACATCGAAGTTGTACCTCAACTCACCTAGCTTGGATTTCTACCAGGCAACCTTCTCCAGAGCTTCTTTAAGAAGCAACTTTGACGCTTCCAGCTTAGTCCTCACCCCCTCCACCTCGACCTTTAGAGTTCTCAAAGTCGAGCTGCTCGGATTCAACGCTCTTCTGCATTAGAGCCCCTTCCACCTCCTTGCCGCATAATATCTCGCAATGAAGATTTAAAAGGGAGGGGGCGAATTGAAAATAAATCTACGTTAGAAGGCATGAAAAATTACTAAGTAATGAAAGACGATCATTATGAAAGAAATGACCTACCCTGTAAAAGAGTGTCGGCAACTGACCCGCGACAGTTGTCGAAGGGAGGTCCATCACCCTGGTGAACTCAGCATCTAGAATGTGCTGAGCTATCCACGACATGAGGCCCTCTATCATGGTAGTGGTTGATTTAAGAGGCCCCCGAGCTTCACCACCTCAGCACCAATCGGACTCTCCACCCGAGGTGAGGAGGACTGAGCCTCACAACCAAAAGTCACTTGCACCTCAAAGGGTTGGGCCTTAGTAGCGGAGGTTGCCCCTACGATGACCCCAACACCCACTGGGACCATTGGCTAGTCTGGAGGAGTAGAAGAAAAGATGGCGGCGGAGTCGACAGCCATGCCCGACGACCAGCCACAGAGGGGCAGCAACCTTTTTCTTTGAAGCCAACCTCTGCTTTTTTTAGGCCAGCTCGGCTGTAAAGGGAGCCTTACGCTTAAACCAACCTTGTTCAAGCATTTCTACATGACAAAAAGAAGTGATCAGTAAGCACATAAGAACGAAATAATTCTTCAACTATCTTCTAAGGATATAGCTGCTATGAATAAAGCATGACCTGATTTGAGAAGCAACTCGGGCATGATCAGCCACCTCCAAGACCTCAGCTTGACATCTACTGATCTCACCTCGACTATCCAATCACACTCCTCCTTGCCTACTCTAACGGGATACTTGGGCAAGGCTGCCAAAGACGATCACAGTCAGAAATAAAGAAGGCAAAACAAGTTAAGGAAAATGCAACTTGGATGTACTGACCTGATGTAGGGAAGCAGGTTGGAACCCAAGAGCTTAGCCTGGAAACTCTTGGATCTTCCCAATCCCCTGACGCCCAGATCCACTTACTCTTCCAATTCTTGTTTGAGGTCGGGGGGTCTGTTATTATGGCCTTACCAGTCTTCTGCCAAGCGGCAAAATAATACCAACCCTCATGAAAGGGGTTGGATTTCTCCTGGTATAGGTGGATAAACTCATCACGGTCAACTCGAGTTGTTCAAGCTCGGACCAAAGAATGAATGACCCCACCAACACCCTCTGAGCATTTGGGCTTAATTGCCTAGGAGCTAACTCCAGTTGCGAGAGGACTTTCCTCATTATACGTTGTAAAGGAAGCCTCAAACCACATTGAAGTGTGACCAAGAATATGGCCACCTCGCCAACCCGGGCCTCACTTGTAAGATCACCAAGTACAGGAGCTCAGAGTACCACAGAGTCTGGTATGTGATACCCCGACCTGATCTGTACCAAGTCAACTTCCGTCAGCATTGACAAAATTGGCCCCTTCTCCTTTGCCTCTGATGAGGATTCAGTACTCCCCTCCGTAGCCAGGACAACATCCTCTACATCCTCTGGTCATTCGGCCGAGGACCGTTCAGCCA
The DNA here is from genome assembly GCA_030180095.1 of Magnolia changhungtana. NCBI lineage: Eukaryota > Viridiplantae > Streptophyta > Magnoliopsida > Magnoliales > Magnoliaceae > Magnolia > Magnolia changhungtana. The sequence goes on along the minus strand of JASAUF010000384.1, from coordinate 970,472 downwards.
TCCGTGACTCATGGGATGCCCGGAAGTCCCTGTCACTCATCATCACCAATGGTGACGATGGGTTTGACATAAGATGGAGGTCATCTAGCCCACCGTCACCCCTGGATGGTCCCTCCCACTAATCTGACGATCCTGACATCTCCCTCAGGCAGATAGACCACCGGAAGCCAGAAGCCCAGAGGAAAAAAGAATAAAAGAGAGGTGGGGAGGGAGGAAGGCAGGAGTGAAGCTCACCGGAGAAGAACGCCTCGGAAGATTACCAGAAATTGCACCAAATTTGTCTAAGTATGGGTGAGAAGAGAAATGGGTAGAGCGACAGTGCAAATAACCCTTGCCTGATTAGGTCTCCCCCCTTTTATAGCAAGCTTGCTCGTACGAGCATTTAATGCTCACACTCAATGCGCAGTTGAAATAACCCCTCGACACCCACACTCGGACACGTGGAACGCTGCCACTTGCTGCATGACTCCACGCCCAAGAAGATGCGACGCGTCAACACCCTATATGCTGAGGATCGAATATGTGTCCTGACAGCAAACGTGACCTCGAGCCATGACACACCACCTCGAGCGCAGCGTATCATGATTACAAATACTCCCCGATTCCTGTGCACACCGCCTTGTCCGACATTAATGACAAGCAGACCCAAAACCCTAGGCACAAGATAGTCTGACTTGATAAGGACCGACCTACTTCTCGAGCTCGTTGTGCAAGCTCGGAAGTAAGGGGCTTACTGTTATGGGAAAAAATGGATCGACCAATAAGATAAGGTCAAGTCGGAACTCTGTGTACTTCGTCAGGTCGATAAGCAACTGATACAACTAAAGGCTCAACTTCTGGCTCCAATCCGAGCAGGAAATGAGATTAGCCTTGATCTTTTGTTCATCCTTGATAGCAGGTTGAGAAACCCATTGATATGCCCTATGGAAAAAGGAACTCGACTACTACTCGCCAAAGGAGTCAGTTCGGCATAACCCCTCTTCTACTAGTTTTGACATAGTCTCGACGGTATCTACTCGAGATCCCAGTCGAACACGGATCTGCCCGAGATCTTAGCCGAAGATCTCGGAAGATCCTAACAGTATGTGTGGATTTGAATCCCTCCACAAGATGCACTTACCAAATAGGGAGATTGCCTTCTCTCCACCGCCCTCTCCCACCTATAAATAAGAGCATCCCCAATGGTGAAAGGTACGCACAATCTTAAGCCCAAAACCCTACTCATGACCAGACCCAGATTCCCTACTTAACTTAGGCATTGAAGAGTCCCCTGTTGCAGCCAGGTTCTCCTTTGTTCATTCATTGTGCAAGCACTCGAAGGTCCAGGTAAGGCTACCCAACTTCTTACATCAACAACATTCATCCTTGTACTTTTCAAACTTTATTTGCATACCAATTGTCATCTGTCGTATAAAATCTGGACCCACTTTGATATTTTTTTGGAGGGCATCCTTAATCTTTCAAAGAGACGGAAGAAGTAGATTCACGGTTGGATACTTATTTTTAGAAAAAATCTTCATGTAGTCATAAAAAACTTTTAGAAAGTTGTCAACTTGTTTTTCTTTGCTCCAATTATCTGCACTTGACAACCAAGAATACTTTCTATCACGTGCCGCATATTTAGAAAATACAAGCTCCAATTCCAATGTCATATCTGATATTTCATAAGTCAACTTCCAACATGTACATACATCTAACTTTAAAATTTTTTGAGGTGGCATATTCCAACGTTAGATGATGTCAGTCCATATACTCAATTCCGAAGGTAGCCCCCTTATATATTTCATATTTTCTCTTATGTTCTCCATAGCATGGTCAATTGTTTTCATCCATTCTTGTACAATCAAGTTTAGAATGTGGGCATAACACCTGACTTGGAATATTTTTTCATCAAAAAATAAATTTTTGATTGCCTTGAACTGGTTACGTAGACATGAAATTATACTGTCATTTGCAGAAGCATTATCTAAAGTTATTGCAGAATTTTTTTTCTTAAAGCCCTATTCTTGTAAACAACTATAGATACAATCTGAAATAAGCAAACTAATATGAGGAGGAATGTGGCGAAAGTTTAAAATTCTCTTATAAAGTTTCCAATATTCATCTACGTAGTATGTGGTTAATTAAATGTATCCCTTTTTTTATTAGATGTTTTCCATAAATCAGATATCAAACTTATTCTGGAGACTGATGTCAAAACTTCTTTGAGTTTCATCTTCTCATTTATGTACACTTTCATATACTCTATCTGTATAGTGATGTGAGAGACATTCTCAGTACTCTTTCAGCTTCTCTTTCTCAAACTTATGAGTAAAAACTATTGCTTAAGAGTTGTCTCCTTTCAACTTAGTAAATGACAGCAACTGTTGGCCTGGTGGTGGGAGTTTTGGTCTCTTGGAGCAATTTTGCTTGTGCCTATTCAAATGTGTTGTTGACCCCTAAGATTCTTATTGTATAATGACTTGCAATGAATATATTTGATCTTCAACACACCATTAAGCATGACTTCTTCAAAGTCATCCCATATTACTGATCTTCTATTTCTTCTGACTGCAGTTAAAGACGCGTCTCCCTCCACAATAAGAGGAGATATGGTTGACGCACCCACACCGAGGGTATTTAGGCTTCCTTACTAGTCATCTATAAGACAAAGTTTTGATATGTTATAATCTTTACCATATCACTTTATACAATTGTAGGATGGAATACTTACCTAAACAATTATACTTGCCTAACTATCTAAATAAGTCACATATTTAATGTTAGATTGTAATGCATTCATTTTTCAATTTAAATACTAAAATTTCAGCAGCATCTCCCCTTATCTCTCCAAATATATTCATCTTGTATTTGATTCCCATGTGAAGCATCAACATAAATTGTAGACATTTGACAACAGAAATAAATGCAGGAAATATATCCAGAGAGAAAAAGGAAAGATGAACACGAACATGCATATGCATTCAAATTGGAATAAATGAAGGCATTACAATCTATTTAACTCTAAACTGTCTAAAAATGGGACAATTTGAGAATTTCTAAGTTTCCAAGAACACACTGTATCTATGTCTGGCAACATAGAAATCCTCAAATGGATAATTGATTATCTATCATTATTCCTTACAATCTATTTTTTAAAAATTCAACAAAAAATCTCACAAATCACGATCTAATAGTAACAGATAAAGAATAACTTAACAATCTAACTAATTAAAAAATTAAAAATAATTTAAAATTTTAACAATATAATAAATTAACAATCTAACAAATTTAAAACAATCTATCAAATGAAAACATTTTAACAAACTAACAGTTACATCCATCTAACAATCCAACCACCCAACCAAATCATCCATATATGATACATCCATCCATTCATTTACCCAACCATCCCATACATCCATCCATTCATCCACCCAACCATCCCATACATCCATCCATCAATATATTTAGTGTAATGTGAAATTATTCAATACTCTGGTAAAGTATGGCACTAGATACGCAACCACTCAAAAACTGTACAAGGTACACATGGGTTATTTTAACTCAAACTAAAGCAAAAAAATTATGGAGCCCACTTTTGTTAAATAACATGTCAAAATCATATTTGTTGTGCAATTCTAACATTTTATCCATGGACACTTGGTTGTTGAAATAGGACAGTTGGATATTTTTCATTTTAAACCGTTCAATAAACGCCCACCATTCTGTTATTCAGATAATTAAATAAGTAATTAAGCATACTTTTTAGTTCATGATATATCTAAATTTGTACAAATTTACTATATATCATGTAATATATATATATATATATATAAACATATTATACACATACACACAGTGGGCCACAACCATCGGCCCAGTGGTCGGGTGGGGTTGGACAGATGCTGCCCGCCATTGCCACAGGTGACAGTGGTAGCCACCCGGCTGGGCAAGGGGAGGGATAAATAGAGAGAGAGGGAGATGGGAGAGTACCTGCTCGGTCTAACGTTGGAGACTGAAGAGAGAGGAGAGGAGAGAGGGCAGCGGTCGGGTGGGGCCAGTCGGACACTAGAGAACGGAGAGAGAGGAGAGGCGAGAGGGCAGTGGTCAAGTGGGGGGTCGGACGGACGCTAGAGAGAAAGGAGAGGAGAGAGGGCAGTGGTCGCCATTGGGTGGGGTAAGATGCTGGAGACTCAAAATAGATTTAGGGATTTTATTTTTTTTTAAAACCTTTCTAGACGACAATGTGTTTATATACCCAGTCATCTATGTTTCGATTCGATCAGAACTGAGTCGAGTTCGAGCCTAAGACCGAGTTGAGTTGAGTCGGTCCATCTCGGACTCGACTCGAATTTTTTAGAGCATAAAAAAACATAGCTTAACTCAGCTCGAACCTAGTTTCGATCTGAGTCGAGTCAAGCTTTTCAAGTTAAGTCAATGGAGTTAACTGAGCTTCTTGATTCATGTACAACTCTAATCACTCCAAGACTCTTAACTTGGGCTGAAGATAAACTCATTTTCAATATAGACCACACTGGCTATCATGACTCTCAAAGAGTGCCAACTGAGCGAGCTTATAGGAAAAGTCCAATAAAATGCTTAACTTGGCGACTGGCGTAGTAGTGATATTGTTGACTAGGAAATATAATTTTCAATGCTTTCCAAGACCACTCAGTTTGAGAGGATGGAGGAAAAAAATACGAACTTGGTAGGAAATTGAGTAACAATGACAAGTGGTAGGGCTAAAGAAGGGGAGAATATAAGTGACGAAGCATTCTCCCCTTGTGAGGAAATCGACGTCGGCCTTCAATCATCGCACAGTAGAGAAGGAGGGGCCCTATACAGTGGTTCATGCAGAAGTTTATGATCGTGAGGCATTGGTAGAGTCCACAAGGGCTTAGGCGAATATTGTGGCTACCTTTATGTGAGTTGTATGATACATGCTCGGGCTGAGTATGTTGCAGAGTAAGAAACTCTAAAGAAGATAGAGGCCAAGACTCACCAACTTAGAGAAAATGCAGCGGCTATCCCCAATTTCAGGTGGCCATCCTCAGAAATTTCTGCAATGCATAAATGAAATTAGGAAAACGAGACAGGTTTTCAATAAATCTTTCGTTCATAGCTATAAGGAAAAATACATAGCCCATATATTGGTAAGGCTTGCAATGTACTCCAATTATTGTTGATTGAGGATGTTAATGCAAAAAAACTTGACACCCCTCCTTCGGTCGTCACCTGCATAAGAAAGATGAAAAAGAGGACCCTAGCTAGAGTCGGGGAACCTCCAATGCTTAAGTTAGTGACTGGGCCATAAAGGAGGAGGTTTTGAGGTATTTTCTACGTACCTTTCACCTTGGAGGTTTCTTGTACTGATAGGAATGAGAGGGCCCTGACGTACAGGGATTCTTCTCCTGATTTCTTGGAGATTTGATTTTAATCCGTTTTTGGTATCCATCCAATCCTGAGATCTTCGGGATCGGGGATCCTCTTATAAGATTCTTGAGACAATGTTTACGCTGTCTTCTCCTTGCTCGGCTTAGTTCTGACTAACTCCGATGATAAGTTAATCTCGGTCGGCTTTAAGGATCAATCGCTCGCCATTTGTCGGATGAAATGGAACCGATCTATAGTCAATGTCCTTCCTTAATCCAATAGCCTACTATGTAACCGACTTAATTTGAGTCAGTTTTATAGTCAGTCCAGTGGCTTCTAAGCTTTGGGCCTTAATAGGCCTCTTCGTATATTGTTGTCTCGTTTACCAAGTCAATTTCATGCATTTTATATGCTCCGCCTATGGCTCATGACTTTTTGAGTCTCGGTCGAGGTCCATCCCCTGCAATCTGAGCTAAGTCTCTCATTTAGGCTTCTAGTTCACTTGCCTCGGTCAGGCTTGTTGCGTCGGGGATATCCCGGGCAGTGTCAGTAGAGTTAGTCCATTCCACAACCGAGTCTCTGGACTTGTCATATTTTTTCCCAACAGTAAGCCCCCTACTCCTTGTGTTAGCTATGTTGACACCAAAGAGTAACGAGTTTTTAAATTGGTATGTCCTAGAGACCGATGTTATGATGGAGCATTTAATGCTTCTTATGTCATCCTTAACAGGCGTCGGTTCAATGCTCGAGGTCGCACGAGTGGACAGCCATCGAAATGTTTCGCCCATGTATGAGCGTCGGACACGTGGCGAGGGTATTACTTGCGCCTGTCAGCATATGCCATGTGTCAGGTAGGGGAGCCAAAATAGGCGTCGATTCGACTCCTCCTTAAATGCCTCTGCCACGTGGCAGGGCTATAAAAGGAGGAGCAGGACGCCCTTTCCCTATTTTCACGTCCGCTCTTTCCTCTCCCGTTTTCTCTTCTTCTTTGTTGTTACTATTCTCTCCGCCATTTCCATTCTTCTCTCCCTTCTAACTTCTCTGTCTATGCATTTTTCGCCTCTTCGGTGAGTTTTCTCTCCCTCCCTTTGCTTTTTTGTCCTAATGACAATGTATTCTTTAAGTCCCCGGGAGGGGGTTTCCGGTGATGAGGACTAAGCGAGACATCTCTGGGATGTTTCGGAATCACCTACATTGCTGACGGAGATGGCGATTAGTGCCAATGAAGCTTTTCAGTTCTCTGAAAGAGTGTCTGAAACTTCGACGGAACATCCTGCTCAGGTAGGTCCTTCTGGCCTGATTACTGCCCCTGGTAGACCTACCCCTTATTTTCCTGGGGATGATCTGGAAAAAGAGGATGAGGAATTTGAGGAAACTATAGAGTCGGTTCCTCTGCGGAGATCGGCGAGGGTCGCTAAATTGGTGACTAAGGAAGGGGAGACTGAGGATGAACAAAAGGGCCCAGTTCCCTCAGTCTTAATGAGATGGACTTGGGCAGAATTCAAGTCGGGTACCATGTCCCCGACTCAGTTATTCTTCATCTTCCTCTCCCAAGTGAATTACCCGACCATCCTCCTCATGGGATGGTCGCAATTTTTCAAGTCACTATGCAATGTAGCCTGCGTCTGCCCCTTCAACCCGTTGCTCAGGATTTTCTTTCCCGACTCTGAATTGCTCCTGGGCAGATAGCCCTGAATGGGTGGAGGAACTTGTTTGGATGTTCAGTGTTGTGGGCTGAGGCAGAGCAGCCCCCACTGATCATTGATGAGTTCCTCTATCTGTACCAAGTACGGCCAAACTCTCAACAGCCCGGCTGGTACTTTTTAAGCGCTTAGTGGAACAAGGGCAGCTCTTTGATAACCGACCCTCCGACCTCTAATAAGCACTGGAGAGAGAGGTGGTTCTGGGTGTGTGGTCGCTAGGAGACTGTCAAGTTTGGGCTCTTTGAACCTCGCGTTCCTCGAACATTCTCTGAAGCAGGTGACTCGGTATGTCCTTTCTATGTCTTTTCTTGCTATGATTCTTCTGAGTCTAACTGAACGCATTTTGCAGACGTCCCCAAGAAAAAGTCGAAGTTAGGAGCTAACGCTCTAGCTCAGATCAAGGAAGTGTGGGTGCTAAGTCCAGAAGATCGGTCTTGGAAGAACCTTCTTCAGCCAAAGCGTCTATTTCTCTTGGGCCTTGATTCCACTGTGATAGGTATTCTCTATTTGTTCTAACACGCTTATCCTAAATTTTATCTAATTCTTTACCTTCTTTGATACAGATATGGCTGAAGCTCGGCCCCTTTCTGAAACCAGCGTCCAAGATGAAGGTTCCTCTAAGGTCGGTGCTCTTGTCGGAGCCTCTGCCTTTAAAGAAGGTGAAGACGGCTCCAAAGGCTAAGGAGTCATCCGCCCCAATCGCCTCTACCCCGGTCATCTCGACCGTTGTTGTACTCTCTGACCCCAAAGAGAGGGCAGAAGAGGTGGACACGGCTCCTGCCGAGCCCCATATGGCTCCCGAGCCAAGACCCGTTACAGAGTGGGTCTCGAAACAGAGAGAGGACCATAGAGGGGAGACTTCAAGAGGGGAGATAGCTTGACTGAAGACATCAGCCTTCTGGCGGGTTGTGTCTGAGATGGTCCCTTAGGCTATTTCCCATGGGAGCGAGAAGGAATTTGCTTCCATCTTCGAAGCCTCTGGGAATCGGATACTCTCCCATGCTACGAAGATCTTGCTCGAGGTAGGATTCAAACTTCTTTTAACTGGTTGCCTCTCCCTGTCGCGATCTAACATTATCGTTTTCTTCTGCAGTTTTCCCCTTGCATGCTGAGGGTCAGCGCAGATCTGGCCGAGGCCCAGAGAAGTGTGGCGGATGTCGAAGCGGGTTAGAAACAGGCAACGGAGGTGGAAGCACAACTCGAAATCACTACTCTTCAGGTTAGCCGACTGACTGGCGAGCTAGGGCTTGGCCGGAAAGCGACTGAAGATGTCAAAGCTGAGTGTGCTCACTTGGCTTCGCTGTTGAAGGAGGCTCAAGAGGAGAGTCGGCGAACGACTCAAGCTCATGCCTCCTATGGAGATAAGCTAGCCCAGGCTAAGGCTAAGGCTGAGGCAGCTATTCAAAGGGCCATCAACGAGGCCAAGGAAGCCGGAGATTAAGCTGTAGAGGCCTTTCTCGGATCCCAAGAGTTTGAGGAAGAGAGGGATCGCTTATATCAGAGTGGGTATATAGCTTGTATTCATCTGATGAAGTGGTCTTTTCCCGACCTTAATCTTTTAGGATTTGATGAAGGTGCTTCTGGATCCGAGGGCCGGAGGCTGAAGCTACAGGGTCTGCTAACGCTGCGGCTAGTATCAAGGTTGAGTCCGAGGCAGCTCTAGAAGCTGCTCCAAATGGTGGTAGTAACTGAATATTGGCCACCTGCCGAGTTAGCTCCATTTTTGGCACTCACACCTGCACTCACACAAGCGCTCGCTTTTGGCACTCACACCAGTGCTTCAAGCACACCCATCTTTAAGGCTGACTTGAGAGCAGTTGCAACCGAGAGAAGATTCCTCATGTTAAAATCGACCGTCTCCACCGTTATTTTTGTTAATTCCTTGATGTAATGCTGTCGTAGAGCTTGGAGCAACCCGATGTAAATCACTTGGAGTGATAAATGAATATACTTGGTTTTATTCAACTGGCTTGGTTTACATGTTTTCCCATTATTTACTCTTTTAAATTTTTCCTAACACTCGATTAGCCGACTTAAAGATAGTAGATTTTGAGATGCTCGGCGTTCCAGGGATGAGACAGTAACTGCCCATTTAAGTTTTCTAGCCGATACGTTCCAGGTCGGATGGTGCTTGAAATGATATAGGGTCCTTCCCAATTGGGTCCCAGTGTGCCTGCACCAACTTCCTTTGTATTTAGGAACATTTTTCGAAGAATCATATCCCCCGACACTAAATCACCTGACCTTGACTCGAGCATTATAAAACCGAGTTACTTGTTGTTGTTGAGCCATAATTTTAACCGAGCTCTTTCTCTTTGTTCGTCTGCAAGATTAAGCTCGAGGGCTAAGAGTTCTTCATTATCTTCTTCGTTGAACAAGCTGATTCAGGCTGAAGGCAATCCGATCTTGACTGGGGTGACGGCTTTTGTGCCATAAGCAAGGGAGAATGGAGTTTCACCCGTAGCGGTTCGAACTATGGTTCGGTATACCCACAGTATCTTCGGGAGTTCTTTAGCCCACGCTCCTTTGGCTTGGACAAGCTTGGTTCGAAGGTACTGTTTGATGATCTTATTGACCTCCTCAACCTATTTGTTCGTCTGAGGATGATGGGGCGACGAATACACATTTCTAATTCTAAGATTCTCACACATCTCTCAAAAGCTCCTATTATCGAACTGCTTTCTGTTGTCAATAATAATAGTCCGAGGTATCCCGAACCGACAGATAATGTTTTTCCATACAAAATCCGTGATCTTCCGTTCAGTTATCTTCGTCAAAGGCTCTGCCTCGGCCCACTTCGTGAAGTAATCCACTGCCACGACAGCGAACTTGGTCTAACCTTTCCCTATGGGGAGTGGTTTGATAATATCGATTCCCCACTCGCAAAGGGCTAAGGACCGGTCACAGGGGTCATTTCCTCTAGGGGTTGCTTCGGAATGGCAGCGAACCGTTGACATTTGTCACACCTTTGGACGAGCTTGCTAGTGTCGTTCTAGATGGTCGGCCAATAGTATCCCTGACGTAAAACTTTGTGTGCAAGTGATCGTCCTCCTGAATGGTTTCCACAGATCCCCTCGTGGATCTCTCGGAGTACATAGTCAGCTTCATTAGGGTTTAGGCATCGTAATAACGGAGCATAAAAACCTTTTTTTATATAATATCCTGTTAAGTATAGTGCAACGGGAAGCTCGGATCTTTAATCATTGAGCCTCGACAAGATCTTCGGGCAACTCTTCATTGTTGAGATATTAGGCGATCGGGTCAAGCCAGGTAGGTTCCGAATCAATTATGTGCATGATCGAGCTAACTGGTTCATTAATACTTGGCTTAGTGATATACTCGACTGGAACGGATCTGGGTATGTCGTCTTCGTCGGCTGAGGCAAGTTTTGCTAACAGATCGGTTTTGACATTTTCTGTCCAGGGGATCCGAGTGACAATGCAAAGTTGAAAGCTGTCAATCAATTCTTTGGCTTTTTCCATGTATGCTTTTAGTTGTTCTTTTCGCGTTTGATATACGCTCGTAACTTGGTTGACAACTAGCCGTGAATTCCTGAATACATTGAGATGCGTAACTCCCAAACTAGCCACAAGTCGAAGGCCGAGCAACAAAGCTTCATATTCTGCTGTATTGTTCGAGCCTTGAAACCTAAATCTTAAGGCATACTGCAGGTAGGTTTGATCAGGAGTTTCCAAGACTACTCCGGCCCCGCTTGCCTTAGAGTTGGAGGAGCCGTCGACGTACAGCTTCTAGGGGGTTGGGTTGGACAGTGACTCAGGAGAAGCGGTCGTTGATTCTTCTGTAGGCTCGGTAGCACTGGATGATTCAGTCATTAGATGGGCGTGTGGTGTCACTTCAGCAATGAAGTCGGTCACGGCTTGCCCTTTTATTGCTACTCTCGGTCTATATTAAATATCAAATTCATTGAGTTCGATTGCCCACTTTGTAAGTCATCCTGATGCCTCTGGCTTTTGAAGAATCTGATGGAGTGGGAGGTCAGTCATGACGATGATAGTATGAACTTGAAAGTATGGCCGGAGCCACCGTGAAGAGACTACCAAGACTAAGGCCACCTTTTCCAGAGGTGGATACCTCGTCTCTGCTGGCAACAATGCTTTGCTGACGTAATAGACTGACAACTATTTTTCTTCGTGCTCTCGTATCAGAGTCGATCAAACCGCTGCTTTAGACACTGTGAAATACAATAGCAGAGCTTCTCCGGGCTGTGGTTTCGATAAGAGTGGTGGAGATCCGAGGTAAGACTTTAGTTGCTAGAACGCTGCTTCACACTCTTTCGTCCAATCCACCACTTGCCATCCCTTCAACTATTTGAAGAATAGAAGGCATTTGTCGGTGGCTCGCGGGAGGAAGCGGTTGAGTACGGCTACTCGTCCGGTCTACCTTTGTATATGTTTGATTGTTTTCAGGGACTCCATGTCGAGCAATGCCTTGATCTTTTCCGGATTTGCCTCTATACCTTGTTGGCTGACTAGGAATCCGAGAAACTTTTTCGAGCTTACGCCAAAGGCGCATTTGCTCGGGTTCAACTTCATTTGATACTCGCGTAAGATCAGGAACGTTTCTTCTAGGTCGGCTATATGGTCGGTCGTGTGTATACTTTTGACAAGCATGTCGTCGATGTATACTTCCATAGTTTGACCGATTTGCCAAGCAAACATTTTGTTCACTAATCTTTGATATATCGCTCTAGCATTTTTCAAACCAAATGGCATCACACGGTAACAATAAAGACCTTTGTTAATGATAAAGGTGGTTTTTGATTTATCAGACTGATGCATTACAATTTGATTATATCCCGAGTAAGCATCCATAAAACTAAGGCCTTCGTGCCCCGCAGTGCTATCTACTAACTGATCGATCCTCGGAAGAGGAAAACTATCCTTTGGGCAGACTTTGTTTAGGTCGGTATAGTCAATACAGACTCGCCACTATAAGTGTTATGGTTTCCTATTCCTTTGGTTGTCAAATTTTGTGGTGCTAAAAACACAATCTATGTCTTATGTAGCATATTGATTCATATGTTCAAGACACTCCATCCTTACTTTAAGTCAAGAACGAAGAACTACTTCAAATCATTTCAAGAAATGCAAATACAAGATATAACAAAGAAGTGATCCTGTTCAAGACTCAAGTTAGTGTATAACTCAAGACGAAGTGTAATTCAAGCTCTGGAAGATCTCAAGTTCAATGCTACATCAAGTATAAAGATCTCAAGCTTCACAATCTTCAAAAGGTCAACTATCTTCTGAAGAATTGAAGACTCATTGTCCATACTTTACATTCAAGGTATGAATGACCTTAGGGTAGGTCATTTTGTATACATAATTCAAATTGAATCTTTTTATAAGTATTTGGTTTATTTTAAAACTAGTCCTGGACTCTGTTCGACTAGTCCTAGTACTGGCTCGACCAGTCTAAGAAATTCCAAGACTAATCTTAAGTTATTGCAAAATTTTAAAAATTTTTAGTTGAACTTCGACCAGTCCTAGAGTCTGCTCGACCCGTCGTAGGAACAGTGCCGACTCATTCACGACCAGTCCTGCAGTTATGACTCAAACTCCAGCAACCATTCTTGGTTCCTCACGACCAGTCATGGGTTAGTCACAACCAGTCGTGGACACCCTAGGACCAGTCATGGAATGGTTTTATCTGATTGTGTTTAAAATTTTAAAATGCATTTTGACCTACGACCAGTTGTGGTGGCCACACGACCAGTCGTAGACGCGATTTCTGCTTCTATAAATAGAACACGAATTTCAGAGTTTCTTAATCCGAATTCAAGTAAAATCAAGGCTTCACTCTGAGATAAGTTGTGTAAATTTTTAAGCTATGTTATGCATATTTAATATTCTCTTTTGTTAGCTTTGTCAATTTGATTTTGTTTATGTATTCCAATCTAAATTGAAAAGAGGAATTGTTGTATTCCTTCTTCTTAGAATCAAAATTAAATAAAGCTAGCCCATCTGGTTTAATTTAAAATCAAGAACCTAGTACCATTTCAAAGTGAGTATTGGACAATTGAACTTCTATATATTCAAACTTCTACTCCGATTGGTTCTTCCGGGCTGTTACAAAAGGAGAAATCCAAGTATTTTACGTTTGTGTAAATTTCCATTGCTTTTGGTTTCTTTTGAGATTGAGCCAGAAAAATCTCATTATGTTGGTTATCTGAGGAGAGCCAAAAAACTCGGAAAGTGGGGTTTTTTGAATTATGTAAGCCCATTTAAAAACACAATTGTGAAGGTTTTAGGTGAACCTGTGAAACCTATTTTCATAGTGAACGTTGATATCCCCTATGTGAGGATATTAGGAGTGGAGTAGCAAGCTGTGTGGTTGTTGTTTAACAGTTGGTGTACACACTGGCGAACCACAATAATTCTTTGTCTTGTGGTTTGAATGTTTATTTAATTTCTATCTTTTATCATTCAAGTCGTGGAATGTATGTGTGGATGTGAATGTTGTAATATTTACATTTCAAGCATTGTGGGATTGTTGTAATAGTTTAGAATTTCAATTCTTGTTATTTCCTTTATTCCTCTTCAGTTTGAGATATTAATACTTATACCGTTCTAGTAAGGTTGTCCTGCAATAAACCCTTGGTTTTTATGGTGCAAGGTTGTCCTTAGAACATCATTTGTATCAGCCTCTCAATACTAGAATATTGAGGTTACTTTACATTTCCGTATTGTGATTTATTTAAAGTACTATCTTTTCATTTATTTGTTTATAAGGCTATCTTATTATTTAATTCTGCTGGTCTCATTTTAAATTTGGCATAGTCCTATTCACCCTCCCCCCCCCCCCCCCTAGGACATATATCTAGGCCTTGAATTCCCATTGGCTTTCTTCACAAGTACGATATTGGCTACCCATTCTGGGTAGTATATCTCTTATATGAATTTGGCTTGGAGGAGCTTGTTGACCTCTTCTTCAATGATAGCGTACATTTCAGGGCCGATCGAGCGTCGCTTCTGTTAGATCGGCCGGTAGGTTGGATCGATGTTGAGTTGATAGGTCATTTCAAATGGGTCGAACCCTGGCATATCTTCATGGCTCCATGCAAACACATCAGCGTATCACTGAAGTAGAGCTATCAAATTGCCTTTCAATAGAAACTGTAAGGATGAACTGATCTGTACGGTTCTGGATTCATTTGTCTCGGCCAAAGGAACCGAGACAAGGTCCTCCACCGGTTGTCCTCATTCGTGAGTCTCGATCCGAGGATCTAATGACTCGATCATGGATACTTCGGTCGGGCCCTTTACAGCTGTTGCGTAACAGTGTCATGAGTCTTGCTGATCTCCTTTGACGACTCCTAGTCCCGACTCTGTCGAGAATTTCATGGAGAGGTGGGCTCGAAGGAGGCTCAGAGAGGGTCGACCGAGGATGGCATTGTAAATGGACCACTGATCGACTATCAGAAAGTTGACCATTACTGTCGCCTGATGCGAAGGGTTTCCAGTAGTAAGTGGCAATGAAATGATCCCTTCTGAGAGTGTCTGTCCTCCTGAGAATCTGATTAATGGGGTACAAACCGGTTGCAATGTTGATCGTTCAACGCCTATTTTGTCGAATTCCTGAGTGAACAGCATGTCAGCAGATGATCCTGTGTCGACGAGTATGCGGAACACCCTTCGGTTTGTAATGGTGAGGGTGATGACTAATGCGTCATCATGGGGGTAATAGATACCTAGAGTGTCTTCGTCGGTGAACGAAACACAATACTTTCCCTCTTCTTTTCTTTCGAAGGCCGAGTTACGATTAAGACCTCGGACTCAGGCCGACTGATGCTCCTGGCATGGTTCTTTCTAGCATTGTTCGAGTCGCCCCCGCCTCGGGGACCTCCAACAAGGGTTCGGATTTCCTCCGTAGGTCGGTCGTCACCCGGGCGTTCTTCTGCTGTCCCGGTTCTTTCGACGTGCTCTCTGAGTCGGCCTTCTCGGATAAGCCTTTCGATCTCTTCCTTCAAATGATAACAATCACTCGTATTGTGGTCATGATCGCGATGGTAGTAGCAATATTTATCCTTATTCTACCGGTTCGGATTACTTCGAAGCTTATTCAGCCAACTAACAAATCCTTCACCCTTGATCTCCATCAGCACCTACTCTTGAGGTTTATTAAGCGGGGTGTATACAAAAAATCTTCGGTCGGGTCACTTGCCCGACTTGTGTTCATCCCGCATTTGGTCGTCCTTACGCTTCTTTCCACCGGCCGAGTCAACTTCTGTTTTGGCTGACTCTTTGGCCCGGGTTTTTACGTTCTGGGCGGTCTCAAGCAAGTTCCGCATTTTTTCGGCGTCCGCGTACTTATCCGACCGAGTCATGAATTCAGCCAGGGTCTCAGGCGGATTCTTGTCCAAGGATGCCAGAAATGGCTTGTCCCTAATACCTCGCATGATGGAATTGAGGGTGATCTCCTCTGAATGTTTTCGAACTTAGAGCGACTCAAAATTGAAACGTTTGATGTAGTCTTTCAATAATTCTCCTTATTTCTGAACGATGTTGTTTAGATGTGCAGGCGGCTTCAATTTCTTCTTCCCACCAATGAAGTTGGTGAGGAAAGCATTACTGAGTTCCGCAAACGTGCTGATGGACTTTGGTTTCGACTGCTTAAACCAAAGTCGGGCTACGTTGGCTAAGGCGAGGGAGAAAGCTCGACACATCATGACATCTGAGGCATCGTATAATTCCATGTATGTTCGAAAGCATTCGATGTGTTCAGTTGGGTTGGTCTTACTGGTGAAAGGTGTGATCTGTGGAAGACAAAACCGCTCCGGTAGCCGAGCCCGCAATACTTCCTCTACGAACGGGGATGACTTTGTTTCGGGCCTAGTTTGATCTACATCCCGACTTTGCTTCATATCCGCAATCTCTTCCTGCACTTCTCTCCTGAAGTTGTGGAGGTTGGCTTTCCAGGGTTCATCGCTTTCTGTCATTCCTTCAATAGGAGGCCGGCTACACCTCCGTTGATCTATCTCGTGTCGGAGATCAGTGGCGGGTAGCATGGCAGTCATGGAATGAGCGGATGGTGGTTCAGACGGACATGGGGCTGACTCGAGTGAGAGGCAAGTTGTGGAACAATAGGCTGAGGGTCAACACATTGATGTGGGACGTTCATTGCTGGTCCGTGATGGGGCTGTTGAACCTGTTGACAATGCATCTATTCCAACATTTGCTTCATGACGTTTAAGTCGGATCTCATTTCCTGAACCTCCTTATCCAACCGGCCATTACCTCGGTTCCGTCGGGTATTCCTTATTTCGGCAGAGGCTGCGGGATGAGCCACGGAACCTTGTTGGTTGTTAGGTTGGTTCTGAGCTCCCTGGGCCCCATCTGGACCAGGTGGTCTAGCGTTATCGGCATCATTTGGTTCGTTAGGACCAGTTCTTCTGGTTCTCACCTAACACACGCTTGAAACTACTGGATAGAGCCTGAAAAATGACTTTTCGTATTGAATTCCCACAGATGGTGCCAATCTGTTGATGCAAAAAACTTGACACCCCTCTTCCGATCGTCACCTGCACAAGAAAGATGAAAAAGGGGACCCTGGCTAGAGCCGGTCCGATGCTTAAGTCAGTGACTGGGCCAGAAAGGAGGAGGTTTTGAGGTATTTTCTGCGTACCTTTCACCTTGGAGGTTTCTTATATTTATAGGAATGAAAGGGCCCCAGCGTGCAGGGATTCTTCTCCTAATTTCTCGGAGATTTGATTTTAATCCATTTTTGGTCTCCATCCGATCCCGAGATCTTCGGGATCAGGGATCCTCTTACGAGATTCTCAAGACAACGTTTGCACCGTCTTCTCCTTGCTCGTCTTAGTTCTGACTAACTCTGATGATAAGTTAATCTTGGCCGTCTTTAAGGATCAAGTCACTCGCCATTTATTGGATGAAATGGAACCGATCCATAGTCGATGTCCTTTCTTAATCTGATAGCCTACTATGTAACCGACTTAATTTGAGTCAGTTTTATAGTCAGTCCAGTGGCTTCTAAGCTTTGGGCCTTAATAGGCCTCTTCAGATATTGTTGCCTCGTTTACTGAGTCAACTTTATGCATTTTATATGCTTCGCCTATGGCTCATGACTTTATGAGTCTCGGTCGAGGTCCATCCCCTGCAATCCGAGCTAAGTCTCTCATTTAGACTTTTAGTTCACTTGCCTTGGTCGGGCTTGTTACCTCGGGGATATCCCAGGCAGTGTCAGTAGAGTTGGTCCATTCCACAATCGAGTCTCCGGACTTGTCATATTTTTCCCCAACAGAGGATATTCTTACTCCATTGGAATTATAGTTATTAGGGGTCGTTTGGAAGCTTGTAAGATCATTAAGTACATTTGGATGGGAAAAGAGGTCATAAAATATTTACATTAAGGCCCGTTTGTTAAATCTGAAGTCTAGAGACCGAATCTGAAATCTGATGCCTGAATCCGAAGCCTAAAGCCTAAATCTGAAGTAAAAAAAAACTTGTTTGATAATTATGGCTAAAGTCTGAAAATTAAGTACTGAATCTGAAACAACCAGTTTCTTAACAAACATCTTAAATGTCTGAAATATGTTAATTTAACACATTTGCCCCTATCTCTCGTTTGGAAATGTTTTACATTACAAAGAAATTATTTTTTATTAAATGAAAATAAAATCATTATATTTAATTCAAATAAACTAAAATATTTAATAGAAAACTAAAATATCATCATAAGGCCCTCAATTCCTATCAGCGGGAAGATTGTCACTGTATTGTGTAAGGTTGAACACCAGTAGCAACAAAACCTTCAAATAAGGCCTACCTTATATTTATATGCTATCCAAAACCATTAATAAGGTCATTCCCAATTGGATGAAGTGAAAACACCTAAAATATAGCTTGATACAAAACTTTTGTGGCTTATTTAAGTTTATTTTCCATCCAATATGTTTGTAAGGTCACAGATACCTGTATGAAGAGGAAAAAAATAAAATCATATTGATCCAAAACTTTTGTGACCCCAAAAAGTGTTTTAATGGTAGACGTTCAATCCCCACTGCTTTTTGTAGTGTGGTCCACTTGATAGTTCAATATGTCTTATTTTTCGTCTCAAGCTTTAATACAAGCTCGCCAAACGGATGGGCAAGTTGGATATAACACATAACTCATGATGGGACCCACAAAACTTGCTAACGTCAATATAGCAGCTATATAGCTAGTGTGAGGTAAACCAACCAATCCGCATCCGATCTGGATGCAGATTAGCTACTGAGAGGTTGAATAGCGAGATTCGCTAAAGAAGTAACGTCATCAAGTTCCATGGGCCCGCTATGATGTATGTCGGCCCACTGTGATGTATGTGCTTTATCTACACCGTCCATCTATTTGGAGATTTAATTTTAGAGTATGAATTAAAGAATTAGGCAGATCCAAATATGTAGTTGACCCCACCACAAAAAAACAGTGGGGAGATTGATGTCTACCGTTGAAGCCTTCCTAAGGCTCACCGTGATTTTTAGTTGAAATCCAACCTGTTCACAAGTTAACATAGACATGAAAGAAGGGAAAAAACAAATATCAGCTTGATCAAAAACTTTTGTGGCCTATTTAAGTTTTTAATGGTGGGCGTCACTCTCCCCACTGTTTTCTGTGGTGAGGTCCATTGGAGCTTTGGATTTGACTCATTCTTTGGATCTTTACCTAAAATTATATTTCCAAATGGATGGACAGCGTGGATATAAAACATACATCATGATGGGGCCACGTAACTTGGTAACATAACTTTGGTAGCGAGTCTCGCTACTCAACTTGTTAGTATCCAATCCGCGTCCGCGGAAACAGATTGGCTACTCCCCTGCCATCAGCCAATGGCTGGTGGTCGGTGCTATGTGGGGCCCCACCATGATGTATGTGTTTCATTCATGCCGTCCATCTATGTTTCTAGATCATTTTATGGTATGAGACCAAAAATGAGGTATATCCCAATTTCAAGTGGACCACATTACAAGAAAACAATGTTGAATGAATGTCGACCATTAAAAACTTTTTGGGGGCCATAAAAGTTTTGGATCAAGCTGATATTTGTTTTTTCCATTCATTCAGGTCTATATGACCTAATTAATAGATTGGATGTCAAATAAACAGTACATTGGGCCTTAGGAGAATTTTAGTGGTGGATATCCAATCACTATTGTTTTCTTGTGGTGTGGTCCACCTGAGATTTATATTATATTCCTCTCATTTTTGGTACCAAGCCCTAAAATGATCCTTAAAAATGGTTGAAACACATACATCACGGTGGCCTCAGAGAAGTGCCCCATGTTAAAAGTTGGGGATGTGTATAACGTAGGGGAGAAAAATCTCTCTATCAAAGGATAATTTTGGATTAAAAAAATATAATAATCACAAAGCACATTTTTCATTCCGCATTAAGCTAGACTCCCATCATGGAAAAATTTCAGCGTAAAGGATTCCCATCACAGAAAATTCTGCGTTAAGTACAAAAATTCAGCGTTAACAAACAGGCCCTCCTAAGTGCTAAACACTTCACGTGTAAATTTGGATGGGAAAAGAGGTCATAAAATATTTACAATCTATAAAGTGTTTCTAACTTTTACCTCACTTTTTTTTTCCTACATGAAAGGAAAAGATTTAGACTATTAAGTAAAGAATTTACATGCAATGTTTAATAAACACACCCTTGTGTGTGTGGAGCAATGTATTAGGCATATGACATCCAATTCGTCCATCATTCCGTCCCTAATGTAAGCCTAACCTTTCGATAGTTTGTGGGACCCACCATGATGAGTGCATGACATCCAATCCATCCATCATGTGCGTTGAAGCTGGCTCAACCTAATGATATATTTCATATCAAGCCATGTGATTTAAAGATTTTGGTAGGATTTAATGCTCTAAGCACTTTTTGGTAAAATACTTGCTTTTACTTGGTAAAAACTTTACAAGTTAGACAAATATAGAAAGTTATTTAAATTGTAAGTGTTGTTATTCAATCAAACACGAGACCACACATGTTAATGAACAACCCGTATTTAATTAAACGTGTGCTATTAGGATAGTACGCCATGCCAGGGTCATACTCGACTCAAGTTCAATTGAATGTTTGCAACCCTAAGTGCCAAATCAGTCGTACGAACAAACCTATGAAGGTTGATCTGACTGTTCAACCACCAATATTGCAGCGATCAGGTGATTTAGGAGGGGGTTAGTCATTATGAATGGATTCGTTTTACCTGGAGTCAAGGACTTTTATTTTAACGATGATTACATGCCTTACGTTTCTCAATAATGTGGTAATGGAAGGGAAGAATTGAAAAAATTTAAGGCTAAATTGCTGATTTTATTGATTTATAATTGAAACTCAATACAATCAGCAGATAAACAAAATAAACAGAGAAATAAATAAAAGATAAATACTTGTGATTGGTTGTATGGACAAACAATCAAAGCGAATGATATAAGCAGGATGTAATTAGGGTGTGATCTTTCAAGTAAGGACTCGATTAATCGAAGATTCGACGACAGTAGGCCATGGATATTTATACTACTCCTAGGCATACTGCAGCGATGACACTAGACAACAACGATCTATCCTAAACTTTGGACATTCTGTAATGGGACTGGACAAAAGTGAAGGAACTAAAGCTAAAAACTAAGATAAGCAATTTTACGTTGTTTAGAGATATTGTGTTTGACGAGGGCCTTGATCTCTTTGTCGGGTGCTCCTTATATAGTTTTGAGAGGGGGATGGTCTGTATTGGGATCTTCTTTCTAGTAACATGATTGTAGAGATTCTCGAAGGTTATAGGATCAGTCTGTATCATAGTTAGACCCGGATTCCTCATTGCATCGTTTAATTTCCTTCTGTTTTGGGAGGAATCGACTTACCGAACCTTCGTAGTCATCGTAAAATCATCAATCGTCTCTGGGAAGTATTCACATTTCGGCAGGATTGTGTGAGACAACCCTGCTAAGAGTATCCTGATTGTGATACGCCTCCTATCTCAACAGGTCTTTATAAGCTTGTCGAGCACGCTGCTTCGACCCCACGTGCCACTTGTGTTAGGGCTATGTGTCCTTTGTCACAATGTCTTATCTGCAGATGTGCATACGACTATGATCCATTCTACTTTTAGCAGGTGACGTGTCACCGAAAAATTTGGGGTGAAAGATATCCTTAAGGTGCAAGTGAGATTTTGTCTGTCATTTGTTCTTAGTGCAGACACATGGTGCCATTTTATTGGTCCATGTGGATGTGCTAGGATGTGTATAAATAGTAGGTACATTACCACTAAAAGCTAAATAAGGCATAATGTAAATCCCTAGGGAGTAAAGTTTTTGCCACTTAAATTTAGTAAGTATCCAATCAACCTATTAACAAAATTCATTCCAACTTAAAGAAAGAAAGAAAGAAAAGAAAAAAAAAAAAGAAAGAAAAAAAAAAAAAAAAAAGAAAAAAAGAGGAGGGTAAGACCCGTTACATTCGAAAGAGCCAACAATCATACCAGTGAGAATTGGCTTTTATTTGAAGTTTTAAATAAAATAAAATAAATGCAACAAGGAAACAACGACCGTCACTAAAGCTTTAGTGCGGACGTGAATTGGGTACTACCGCAGCCGTCCCTATCTGTACAGGGGCTTTGAGGGGCACCATGATGTATAGTTTTTAAACGCAGCATCCATCCATTTTTTCCATTTCATTTTAGGTTGAATGCCTAAGATGAGGCAGATCCAAGGCTCAAGTGGACCACACCACAGGAAGCAATGGTGATAATGACACCCACCGTTCAAACCTTCTCGGGCCCACCGTGATGGTTAATTGCCATCCAACATGTTCACAAGGTCGGATAGACCCGGATGAAGGGGGAAAAAAACAAATATCAACTTGGTCCAAAACTTCTGTCGCCCTCCAAAAGTTTCCAATCGGAAGGTGTTTAACCACCACTGTGGAGTCCACTTGAGCCTTAGAACTACCTCATTTTTTCGGCATGTACCAAACATGCCTGTTTGGTCCGTGAGATTAAATGGTATGGAATTGCATTAGATGGGATTAATACCATTATTGTACAATGATTTTATGTCTAGAAATACCATGGTATTTTGGCTATCCAATTCCCATGTCTGGGATAAAACTCTTGCTATAAGAAAAACACTGGATTAAGCAAAACTCTGTTTGGTGGACCTTGGGATTGTAATCAATGAACAAAATTCACAACGAATGTCGGTTAATTGTACACAATTGTACACATATATAACCAGAATGTCACATGTAAAGAGTGTATATAGATGGACAGAACTGATAAAATATATGCATCAATGTGGGGCCCATGTTTAATGAATTTCAAAATCAACATAAATCCTGCATGAGACCAAATGCAATTCCATCCCATCTAATCTCAACCATTTCCGTCCTTCCCAAACTTCAGATGAAATTTGCACGAGACAAAATGCAATTCCATCATACCTAATCCCATCTAATAATATGCACCAAACACCCTTAAAAGCATCGGTATGGAATGGATTTATGACATGAATATCTTTGCCCCTTTCATAAAGTGGACTCTAACTGTGCTTTGCTACAATACCTGGGTGCTGCCATCGTTTTTTTTTTTTTCTAAAGACTCACTCGAACGAATCTCACATGACTTCGATGTCTAACTTAAGAGTCAGTCGGACCTGGTCTTGTTTGACAACATGAGTTAGGGCGACTATGCTTTGCTTTTTTCTAGTTTCTTTGACATCTGCCCGAAAATAAAGGCCGAAACAAGAACCTTATTGGCAGGTCTTAGGCTCTGTACTGAGAGTGGTCTTTGATTGATGATATCAGGGGTAAAAAATTTAGTTGAACCAGGACTTTTGTTGATGAGGTTCGTAAGCTCATGACAAAGCCTCTAAACAACAGTCACTCTTTCCAACCCGGCATGTGTATAAGCATCTAGACCATGGATCATGTGGGATAACGATCTGGACACAAGTTCAAAACAATAGATGATTTTATGGGCCCCTATTACATGGCTCTTCTTTGCATACTTGTTAAAATGATCAGTGGGACTGTCTCAACATTGACACAGACGATTAAGAAAAGAGGCAACAACAGCCACCATTTAGCTGAACAAGGTCCTAATATTGGTAGTTGGGAACTCCAAATGGGGAGGTTTTGAGGGAATACTCCGTCCAAAAGAACCAACGGTCTAGATTTTTGGGTTATTGGATCCATTCTGTCATATTGGAATAGCCATGTATCCAAAAAACCAACGGTCTAGATTTTTGGGTCATTGGATCCATTTGTCATATTAGAATAGCCCTGTATGCAATGCGTGGGTTTTGGAGCATGGTACTCGAAAAAAAAAAAACAATGGTATAGATTTTTCAATTACAATCTAACATTTCTCCCACCAAAGAGGCCTAGTTTTCCTATTCATTCTTAACAGAGAACCTCCTTTTGGGTGACTAACAAATATCTTTTATTCAATATCCTTGAATGTCCCAGCTTATCTTGGGGGTGAGGAACCTTTGAAATATTCCCATCAAACAAAGGATGTTTCAATTTCGTTCTTAATAGGATTCTCTTTCTAATAAGTCAAAGGCAAGCCCCACTTCACAACCTATTAAGTAAAGTTCATTCTTAATGGGCCTTTCTTTCGGATAAGTCGAGGCAGGCCCCACTTCAAGGTCTATTATGCAGAAGGCACTAGCACTTCCATAAGTTTTTCAGCTGCACATGAACTTAGTTTGTAGATGTGGGGCATGGTTGGTCTATCCAAGCCATTTATCTGACAGCTACCACCATGGATGGACCGTTGCAAGAACATCCTATCAGTTGATCCCTCTTTTAACTTTCTCGTCGTGTCATGCGAATACATGGATAAAATGAAGTGCACGAACAATCCACATACAATGGAGGAAATACCAAAGATGCGTTGGGTAGGATATTCTAATTTGGGAGATTGGGGCAATGTCCATCCATGAAAGGTCCCCTAGATCAATGGCATGGATAGACTAAAGATGTGTTGGGTAGGTGTGGATGTGGAGGGTAAATTTCCTAAGGGGACGGTAGATCGAGTCTCTTTTCCACTGGTTGCCTCGCTCGATGGCTTTTGTTTGAAGGTAAAAAGGTATTCTATTTGACCAGAGTTGCCACTAACCAATTATTACAATCATAGAATCGGTTAGAACTTGTATAAACGCTTAAAATTGAGAACATGAAAAATCTTAACTCTAAAATGACTCATGAGTTTACAAAACAGATATTTTGAGTAAGGAATCGCGGTTACAAAGAGTGAAGGTGTTAGGCATCCACTCTGCTCGTACAAGTGTACGAACAATATCTGACTAATTTTTTTATGAATGGAACTACTTCTCACGTGCAGAAAATATAATACGATGCAATGACAATGGTGATTGATCGATCCGAATTTCTGATAGGCAGGATCCGCTTATATCGGCAAGTGGCAGAACATACGTTCAAAACGATCGAGCGCAGAGTGCACATTATGTATTGATACTTATAATAAAATTATGACTAACCGGCTAAGGTTTTTGGTGGGCCTGCTTCAATTATATCGGCAGGCCTTAGAGCATACGTTTGCTAGTCAGATATGAGAAAGTGATAGAATGCAATGTATATGTCAAAATGATGACTAACCGGCTAAGGTTTCTAGTGAGCAGGACCCAATTATATAGGCAAGCCTTATAACGTACGCCCGCCAATTAGATGCGAGAAAACAATGAAATGCAATGTAATGCTGATGTATATGAGGAGCGAATGGGTTAAGAATGAATGAATGTTGCACGATACTAATGCTTTGATTTGATAAAAATGATTGAAGCTTGAATGGTTGGATGAACGGTAGTATCGCAAGACTAGATCGAGTGACTCATATTTGAACTTGGGTTGCTCGGGAGGCGCTTAAGACTCTAACTAGGCTAGGCTAGACCAAGGCCGGGCTCTGTCTCTCTCACTCTCCTTAGTGGAGGGATGGCTAGATAGCTAAAGCCCTAAGGGATGAGGAGGGATGCCTGATCCTTCCTGAATGCTCTAGATGGGAGTGAGGGAGTGTCTCGAAATGAGAAGGGATTCCTCAAATGAGAAGAGGGACACCACCCCAAAGAGGAGTGTCATGTGGGATCATCTCATGGGTTGAAGGATGTGGTAAAAGTGTAATTTTGAATAAGGAGATGGGTATCATAGTAAATACACTTCAACCGCACACTTGTGTTTTGAAAAATGGAAACTCCACATGCTTGAGGGATGCCACCCCAAAGAGGAGTGCCATGTGGCCGACGACAACCTGGTTGCCGCTGGTCCCCACTTGGATTCTCAGCTTTGGCAAGTTGTCTCCTCCAAGCATGTGGAGGCTCTAATGTGAAGCTTGTTGTTTCAAGGTTTTGCCGCCTTCTCTAATTGGGCTTAGGTTCGGGCTTAACTAGGTGAGTTGACTGGGTTGTTGGATTGGTTAGGCTGACTGGACAAGTTAACTCAGTAAGTTGACTCGCCGAGCTGACTCAAGGTTCTACAGTTTCAGGTTCCTAAAGTTTAAGGTTTAGGATTGAGATTCCTAAGGTTTAGGCTTATAAAGTTATGGGTTTAGGTTTGGGTTTTGGTTGTCCATCCATCCGTTCAAACTTAGCTTATCAACTTGGGGTAGGGTGTATACAATAGGATATTCCAATTTGGGAGATTGGGGCAATGTCCATCCATATCGGGTCCTTGGCTCGGAAAGACCAACCATGGGCACCACATCTACAAGCTAAGTTTCTGAAGAGGGAAGGAATAGGAAACCTATCTCCCCTCTAAAACATGACAAATAGCCTTTTATATATGCAAAGAAAAAAATAAGAAGAATAAAAGCAGTGTTTTATCCTTTGTTATTCCCTATCCTCCCATATGAAACTATCTTTGCTACTCTATCCTTCATCTCTCTTGTATCTTCGTATTAGTAGAAATAGAAGAAAGAAGATGGGGAGGTGATGGTCACTGTTAGGCTAAAGGGAAACCAGTACGAGGCAAGATAGATAACGTCCCCCCTCTCTCAATTTCTCTCCCTCAAAATTCCACAGCCACCTCGAATCAACATTATGCCAAGATCCATACACAGAGAAGGGTGGAATTAAAGATGTAAAATGAGTAGAGATGCTTCGAAAACTCTTCAAGCTATACATTCTAGAAGGTTGGATCTAGTATATACAGAAACACCACGTCTATCATCACAGCACCATATGACCAGTGTCTATCTCAGAATTGTAGAACCGTCTTACCAGATTTGATGGCCCACCCAGCATCCCAGCATTAGGAATCTTGTAACTGAGCTGCCCGACTTGTGAGTGGAACATAACGAACAGATGTCTCACTCCGGATGTTGACAGACCCATCAGCCTTCTTGTCTACAACCTTCAGATCCTGAAAAATGTTTCCAACTGGAATCACCATTCTGCCACCTGGCTTTAACTGATCGATGAGTGGCTGTGGGATTTCCGATGCTGCAGCCCCCACATGAATAGCGTCGTAGGGTGCATGTTCTGGCCAGCCAAGCCTGCCATCTGCAGCCACACAGGATGTAATGGTTATGAACTGACTGGTCCAGACATGAACAGGTACAATCACAGATGAATCTGTAGTCTAGTTTGTACATGGTACAATTAAAAGGTTATCCTAGGTTGCACTTGGGTGTTCAATACAATAGAATTGCAACAATTCAGTTCAATTCCCTGCGTGGAAATCAAGAAAGTGGGGCTAGGCCCATCGCATTTGTAACTATGGTTTCAAGCCTAACTTAAAATGATGCATGGAATTGAAACTAAGGGTTTGGCTATCATTATGACTGAGAAGGTTGCCACCTTTACTTTGGTTATTTCTTCTACACTGAATGGCATATTGCAAGTTCAACTGAGCATGGAAAAATGCCCTAATCAATTTTATACCTGGATGCAGCAAAAACTGATAAGAACACTTCAGGAGTTGCATAAGTGTACTCTATCGTAAATCTTAGTAGAAACTTTGCTGCTTTGGATGCAGTATCAAATTAAATTGCAACAATTAGCATAATAAAGTGGAAATGACCAAATTTCCATGACCATCCTGAGCATTATTAACATCGAGGAATCTGGCTTCAAATTGCTAGTACTTACATGTTGGACCTGAAAGGAATGTAAATGCATTTCTCAGATGGTTCCTCGCTCGGATACTGCACATATATCATCACTATCATTGATGCCAATATCATCAATAAGATAACCTTTAGGCATGTCATTACAATTTGGCCATTTCCTATTGCTCAGTGAATTGGATGCTTGCAATTCAATAAACTTTTGCATCCAAATGCACCCTATATGTTCCATTTATCGTATTAGCTGATATAACATCACTAATATGGCATTTGCCCACAATTCTGACCGAGGACCTGCATTCTTCACAGAAAAAAAAAAAAGGTTGGGATTGTCACCAGGTTGAGCCTGGATCAAGCAAAATCAGAACTTTGAATAGAGCCGTGCTAACAGGCCCAGCCCGTTCATTTCAAACATCTGGTTCCTGACCAACTGTAGGCCTCGACAATTGCTAATCCTAAAAAACACTGGGGTTGTAGGACATACCGCCAACATGTATAGCTAGGGAACCATCCTTCAGCGTTGATGCTGCTGCGCTCTTTTTGATATTTTCAATGGAAGTAGTGACCAGCTCAGGAATGTGTTCTATACCGATTGCACGGCCTTCTGGTCCAACCATCATTGCAAAGCATGCTGTCAAGTACCCAGTTCCTGCAGAAAAATCACACGTAAAAAAAATGCACTAGTTTTTATATAATGATCTGGATGATCAGATAACAATTCATATAGTTGCTCAGTTTTCAAAATAACAATCTAACCACCACCAAAAATAAAAACTGATCCTAAAGTACAAAAATAAAATACGATCTAAAGTTCTATCCTCCCAGCACATGGTAATGTCACGCCCACCCATCCATCAAAGTTGACCAAACCATGCATGTACCATGGTCTGAAAATGAGGTTGTTCCAGCTATCAGGTGCACGACACATGAAAAAAATAATAACAAAAAGAAGAAAACGAAAAAAAGATTTCTGAAATGAATTGAGCAACAGTGCACATATGACATAAAATACATGTGCACAGGTGCAACCACTTGATGAGACTAGATCTCTCCCACATGCCAAAATGCCACGTGGATAGGGCTGAAAGTCGGGTGGGTTCAACCAGAACGACCTGTGACCTACCCGACATTGGGTTGGGCTCGGGCAGGATGCATCGAGTTCGGTTTCGGGCTTATAGGCTATACAAACACCAACCCGATAAAACTTGGGTTGGGCTCGGGTTGCCCGACCCAACCCAAACCTGATAGATATATAAGTTATAAATTATTATTGAATGCGGATCATTTATGTTGAAGGCACACAAAATTCCAGTGCCATCGAGTCTCATTGGTCCACATTGATGACTCAAGCTAACAAGATATACCGAATTTCTCTCTCCCAGATAGATTGTGTGCTATACAACACGACTTTTAAAGGAGTAGTTGTAGTATATTTTAGCTTATTTGTTTAGAAACAATGAAGTTCTTTAAGATAAATAATTATATATATAATTAATAAAATCATACATACAAAAAATATGACGTCTATTGAAATATAATAGACCAATATAATAATGAAAATACTAGCATGTATCCACCCGACAAACCCGACCGAGCCCCACTTGGGTTGGGCTTGGGTTGAGAATTCCCAACCCAAGGTTGGGTTGGGTTGGGTTAGGGTTGAGGTATAGGCACCTTGGGTTGGGCTAGGGTTGAGCACCAACCCCACCCGACTTTCAGCCCTACATGTGCAGAACAGGATTCAAGGTCCTACTCTAACAAGGAGCCTGTCATGGGATCATGTTACTTTGCTAAGAAAGATTGATGAATAGTCTCAACTAGTTATTTGATGTACAAAAGGTGTTATGAAAGCCCATAACATTGCATGATATGGAAGTTGATGAGATTTATGGTAAGAGGCACAAGGGAGGGGAAAATATGAGAGAATTGAAAAGAGGATTAGATCCTACCATGGTTTTAAATATTGGTTACAATGAGGCCACAAGGGAGGGGAAAAGAGGATTAGATCCTACCATGGTTTTATATATTGGTTACGATGAGGCCACATAATCCCTGCCCACCATGGTTTTAAACACTCTATTGGAACCATATTAGCCACCCCGATTAGATCCTACCATGGTTTTAAAGGTATTATGAAAGCCCATAACGTTGCATGATATGGAAGTTGATGAGATTCACGGTAAGAGACACGAGGGAGGGGAAAAGATGAGAGAACGGAAAAGAGGATTAGATCCTACCATGGTTTTAAGTATCGGTTACAATGAGGCCACATAATCCCTGCTCACCATGGTTTTAAACACTTGCCGTATTGGAGCCATATTAGCCACCCCGATTAGATCCTACCATGGTTTTAAAGGTGTTATGAAAGCCCATAACGCTACATGATATGGAAGTTGATGAGATTCATGGTAAGAGACACAAGGGAGGGGAAAAGATGAGAGAACGGAAAAGAGGATTAGATCCTACCATGGTTTTAAGTATCGGTTACAATGAGGCCACATAATCCCTGCCCACCATGGTTTTAAACACTCGCTGTATTGGAACCATATTAGCCACCCCGATTAGATCCTACCATGGTTTTAAAGGTGTTATGAAAGCCCATAACGCTGCATGATATGGAAGTTGATAAGATTCATGGTAAGAGACACGAGGGAGGGGAAAAGATGAGAGAACGGAAAAGAGGATTAGATCCTACCATGGTTTTAAGTATCGGTTACAATGAGGCAACATAATCCCTGCCCACCATGGTTTTAAATACTCGCCGCATTGGAACCATGTTAGTCACCCCCATTATGCAAAGTGGGGGTTGGGGAACTAGCCTGTTAAGAAGGGGGGAGGGATGCACACTATATTGGCACTGATACAAGGCATTACGGCCAGTTTGGCCATAAAGGCCCCTTTTTAAAAATTTTATTTTCAAAATTTCTCTCATTTTTCCACTTTACCTTCATTTCAACCATAATGGAAACTTAAAAACTAATTTTAGAATAGATCAAGGCCTATTTTGTAGATCAAAAACAAGAAACAAGTGGGGCTTGACAAATTGAAGCTGAATGCACTGTTTTGGGAAACATCGCAAGGGGCAGACCATCATTTTTTCCCTGGTTTTTCATCTTCTTTTTGTTGTATTCATATGTAATGGGCCATAATCCACCAAATCATGCTTGATTTGTGCTCCATCAAGACATTTGGTTGAATCTCAGTAAGTCAAGATTACAAACAACATTCTTATAAAAAATTATCTGAACACCATTGTATATGTTAAAAAACACACACAATGACACACACATACAATGACACACAAACACACACAGAAGATTATATAGTTTGACATGGTTTCCTAGTTTCTCAATGAATTTCTGATGCTAAAAAATCGGCCAATTAGCCCCGCATTGCATATTTTGTGTCTGGCCAGTATGCCACCAGTATTGTTATTTAAAACCTTGTTCTCCACCCATGAATTCTTTATTATAAAGAAACCCTAAACAAATATATATGGGATGGGATTCTGTGGAAATACCTACCACAAAACACACACACCTTAAACAAACATATAGAATGGTAGAAAACACAAACACACATGCAGTCTCCCACACCGCCCACCCCCCTCCCCCCTGGAGGTGGAGCATAAATGTTCCACATACCCAACTTGCACACAATATCCTAAAGATGTTAAGAACTACAAGCTTTAGTCAGAATATCAAAGATTGATTATTTCATAGCACGAACAGATAAGAAATTTGGATGGCAACTTCTACTGCACAAAATGACAGTCGACCTCTATATGATAGTTTTTTCGTGGAAAAAAAAAAAAAGAAAAAAAAAAAGAAAAGAAGAAGAAAGATAAAGAGATTAGAAGTGATGTGGACAAGGGATTTCATAACGGTAACAATGGGCGTAATGGCCAAGCCGAAAACCTCTACACGTAACTGCTGTTATGCTCTTGTAACAGCATCTTTTTTTTTTTTTTTTTTGAAAGGTGTAACAATCGATTTTTATTTTTTTTCAAGAAAAAAATCTGAAAATTGTCGAAAAAATCTGCAATATTGAGAGGATTCCAAATATGTATTCTTTTATTTTTTTGAACATGTTTATGATAAGTGTAACGGTCCACTCTTTTGTAAGAATCTTGTGTCACTTGTTAGATGATCTTATTAACTTGACAAGCTTAGATTGACACCATATTGGCCGAAATTTATGCAAGCTGTTGTGGGTAAATCCGAACTGAACCGCGTCACGAGCCGCGTCGAGGCCAACGTAGGCACCAATGCTTAAGGCCTCGGACTGACGCACATCCGACTCAAAATGAGTGTCCGACATGAGGGTTCTCGCAACACTATGACACCGACTCGGTATTCATGTCCAAGCTGATCCGTCCATCTCCTCTGTCCGAGTTGATCCTCTACTTTGTCATCATCCACCTACCCATGGGCTCGGCTCGGATCACTGAGCGGGATCCGAGCCAGGAGGTCCAGTAACGCATGACCAAAGCTCTCATCCGAAGGACTACGACTCTGGATCGGAGACAAGGGCCCTACCTTCAGCCTTTAGGCTTGAGACCGAGTCTAAGATGGGCATGCCTAAGAGACTCTGACCATGAACTCCGACTATGGGATTCATGGGATCTGGCCATGGGCTCGGATATGTTAAGTCAGAGGCCCAAGCAAGGTTAGTCCCATCCTGAGCTCGGGGGACCGAGTTGCGGGACTAGCCCGGGTAGGAACGTGGCTGAAGATCTCGGAGGTACAACCCAATAAGGCATATGAAGAGAGTAATCCGGTGCACGATCTAAGAGTAATGGCCGATATCTCCGCGAGTGTGACATCCGCTTGATGGAGTATATCGTGCCGAGTTTAACGGCATCGAACCTTTCAATCCTCAAGTATAAATACCAGAGAAATCCATTACAACAGGTACGCAATATCTTGCACCCTCTCTACTCTACGTAACTTAGACCCGGATTCCCTAGCCTGACTTTGGCATTGGAGGGTCCCCTGCTTGAGCCAGGGTCACCTTTGGTTACTGTCTTGTGCAGGTCTAGGGTTCGCTCCGAGCACGCAAAGCTCGGCAGAGGATGGTCCAGATTCTTGCATCAACACAAGCCATGACACTTATCCCACCAATGCACATCCCTAAGCATTTGACATCATCCTCCCAAGTAATTTTAAGGGCCTGTTTGATTTTCCTTGATACCATGAAAATCATGTAATAATAGTAATTATATACTTTACCAACTGTTTGAATATGGAGCCATATGCAGTAATTTCCATCCTCGATAACTGGGAAACATATCCCGGTATCAGAAGCCAAATCCGACACTTTTTCAATCAAAATCCAGGACGAAACGACGCAAGGGCGGCTCATCTCAGAAATGACCCCGATGCGTCTCTTTAGTTCAAGAGACTATGGCTTTCTATATTCCACATCCAACCAAATATAAACAGAGCTCCTTCCATTTTGGTCTTCCCCTACAATCTTCTCTACGAAGCCGCGTCCAGACAGGGAGCCCTTTTGGTAAGTTAAGATGATGGTGAATTCGTTATGCAATTTCCATGCCTATCCACCCTCTTATCTTCCCCGACTGGCTTAACCGACGTACTCAGAATCGGTTTTTCAATGTATTTCATCGAGAACTGGTGTCTCCTTCCCTTCCTCATTTCGCAAGGATAGACAATAGTAATCTGCAGAGACAAGGTCCACAGAGGACTAACCAGATTCACCAAGCCCTCTTCAACCGCAGTGGTTGCCAAGGGTATGCAACCTTGAAGACAACCCATCCTCATCCCTCTTTACCTTCCCTTCCGTTTTCAATGGAAGCAAGATGTGATCATCCTCTGTCATGCAACCCCACCTTGTCAACCTCATGTGTTCTAGTTTCTGTGTAGTGTACGTCTAGAGCATCAGTATCTGGAGTTCCTGTCTATGAGGTTCAATTCGATCACACCAATCCTACTTCAGGTACCAAAAAACCCCCCTGATTCCAAGCATTCATCTCTTTTTCTCTCTTCCGTATATTATTTATAATTGAATCTCCTCTTTTAATGTTGTCAATCCTATCCTCCCTTCCCCATGCATCAAGGAATGTGTTATCTGTTACATGCAATGACATGCAAGCAATATTTGGATGTTGATGTCTCTTTGATGTAATCGTCTTCCTGATGTCACTCATGTGTGGAAACATCAATGCATTTTGGTTTGAACTGTTTTGCATCGATTTCGGTACTGTGTAGTCCTTAGCAAAACACATTCTCT
Source organism: Magnolia changhungtana (assembly GCA_030180095.1). Taxonomy (NCBI): domain Eukaryota; kingdom Viridiplantae; phylum Streptophyta; class Magnoliopsida; order Magnoliales; family Magnoliaceae; genus Magnolia; species Magnolia changhungtana. Next base: position 937,052 of record JASAUF010000384.1, on the reverse strand, counting down.
GATTTCTTCAAAATTTTGGTGCATGGCCAGATGATTGTGACCATCACTAGTTGTAGATGAATCTGTTTAATTAGTTTGAAATAAAACTCTATAACAGTGATCCTGTAGTCAAAATTATAAAAGGAATAATTTTATTCCAATCTTGATTCTAAACTACATCTTCTTTTCTGAATGTAATGAGAAAATGGACTCCTGAAAACTTATTAAATTCATTTGAACAATTGGGCCCCATTATGTGGTGTCACTGTCTACAACCTGAAACATGAGAGATGCCAAACGATCTTCCTTCAATTCTTTTTACATGGTCTGAATCTTTCAGATATGAAATCGACGATACGACCAATATACATATGATATAGATCTAGGTATTAGGGAAATCATGAAGAACTTTGATTGCTATGTTGAAGTCCAGTTAATATTTACTTTACTTTGTGAGTTCTTTTTTTTTTTTTTTCTTTTGCTATGATCTTTATTATATAATTGTGTCGATTGAAATGAAAAGAAGGTCATGATAGAATGTGGTTTGTACTTTGTACAAAATTTTGAAAATTTTCCAAAATATTTAACTCATTTTATGCAAACCTCTATGATGACAATTTAAAATTGGAAAGATAACATTAGTATAATTCCCTTGCTTTGAAGGCTTTTCTTAATGTTGTACGAAGCACTTCATATCATTACATCTACTAATTGGTAGTGTTAATTGGAATGAACATAGAAGACGGACATGGATTGGAAGGCTTAGTTGGTAGGTGTTACAGTTGGAACTTGAGGGTGGGGATGGGGGGTAGGGGGTTTACAGGAAGTAATCCCAACTGATATATACCGCCATCCATTACTTGGTTGGTTACTAGTTTCTTGGCCACAGTATCATCTGTACATTTCATCAAATGCATCCAACTAATTTCCTTATGAATATCGGTCATGAGGCACAAGTAATGAAGTCCATTTGAAAAGTGCAATGGACCACAACAACAATGCCAGATTTCTACTTGAACAGATACCTTACAAAACGTGCTACAGACCACGTAATAAAGTTTTAACCTATGGGAATTTGGTTTGGTAAGAAGATGTATTGTCCTGCGTTATATCACCATTGTAAGGATTGATAATTACAACTTCAATGGTAAGCTCAAGGCCATTCGGAATTACGTCACTTCATGGCTCCCTTCACACTAGTAGTTCAGTTTACTTACAAGATCTTCAAAATCAGGTGTTGGCTCCTTCAAATATATGTTAGCTTGTTTACTGTACAATTTGCACCTAACTAAAAATCCATTCCATCAAGAAAACAACTTAACATGGGCCAACATGGATGGACCGAAGAAGAGATGGCTGCATTTGCAGCCACCGTATCTGCCACGATAGCAGTAATTGCTGCAGGAGATTACTGTCGTAACCACTTATTTCCTAATCCTTCAAAAAGTGGGGATATTGAACGAGCATACATAATTAACAGAATTATTAGATCTCGGGACAATGATTGCAAGTAGTTACGAATGAACAAGGTGAGATTCTTTCACTTATGCACGCTACTGAGGGATCGGAATGTACTACCCAAGGTATTCCGTAACAATAACGGTGGCCGTAACGGCCACCACCGTTACCTTTACAATACGGGTCGTAACGGCTATTACAACCCCTGTAATGGTTGTTACGCTCTCTTTTTCTTTTTTTTTCTTTTTTTTTTTTTTAAATTGAAAGAAAAAACCCGAAAAATCTTTATCTACCCCTCAATGTTGAAAAAAGGACTGAAAAACTTGTATCTGCCCTGTAACAGACCATTACGGGGCTTTTATGCCCTTTACATGGGACGTAACGGGCTGTTAACAGTGGTTACGGGTCATTTTTTTTCCACAACGGCTGTTATGACTATTACGACCCCGTAATTACATAATGGTCTTTACGGCACACAATGGTACTACCCGATGGAAAACATGTCAGTATGGAGGAACAACTAATTATGTTTCCCCATACAGTTGATCATAATGTGTGCAACCATGTAATTGGACGTCAGTTCATAAGGCCGGGGGAAACTATAAGTTGATACTACTCAAAGGTATTGGATGCCATTGTATCATTATATCCAAAGTTCGTGAAACTTCCTAGTCCAGAGACACCGACGGAAATATCATTGAACCCTATTTGGAGCTCCTACTTTTAGGTACGAGCAGTTACATTTATTTTGTTTAGCTATTGTTGCTGGTTAATGTAGATTGCACATTAATGCTAATACACAATTAAACATAGGATTGTATTGGTGCAATCGATGGTACACACATAACGCGGGGGCATTTTCACATTGGGCTCAGTGGGGTTGCCTATGGGATGCAAAGACACTCAGGGTGGGCGGCCCATGTGAGGCGGGTGGCTCATGTGAGGCGGTACCCATGTGATGTGGGGCCCATGAGAGGGGTTTGGCCGAGGTCCTAACCCTGTTGTGCGGCCACACAACAACCTTCTTGGAGTATGTATATTGACAGTTGTGTCTCTTACAAGATAGGAATTCCTCGCGAATTGATCTCATATGCGAGTTGGTCTTTTATACTTGTATTCCAAGCACGTCAATGCGGAACAAGGGGTCTAGAACCCGCGCAACTCTTTTGTCATTGCAACGGACGTTTGGCAAGTTGAAATGCTGCCAAACTCACTATTGAACTATTTTCCTTTCTTTTATTATATTGATAAAAATGTACTTTGCTTCGGAATCAAGGGAAACACGAGGGATGTAATATGAATTCAGAATCAATAAAATGATGATAATGATTGTTCTTTCACGTTCTTTTGTTATTATTGAATGTAGATATTCCAATCCGCGATACATTTTTTCTTGTCAAAACAATAAGCTTATTTTATTAAGAAGCTGCTTAACAACTGACAAAGCAACAGATAAATTATTTTTTAAAGGCAAAAGGAAACAAACATTATAGCTCCATTAAAGAAGAAACAACATGAACTTTAACATGTTTGACCCCAGCTGCCCAATCTAAGGCGTCCCTCTTAGTTTTTCAAACAACTTCTTCCCAAGGCTTCACTTTGTTACGATTTATGAAAACATTGTGCATACGCTCTCCTTAAATATTCCAAAGAACTGCAATCAAACTCAAATGCCAAAGAACTAGCCTCTCCTTAACAAGTTGGATGCCATGCCACATCTAGAACATTTGGTCTAATTGTTCACGACATTAGCTAATCGATGTCGAAAGTCTTTTGTCAAGATGCAACCACACTTGACATGCAAAGGGACAATGCATGAATAAATGATCAATCGACTCCGCATCATCCATACAAAGAAGGCAAATGTTGGGAAGAATCATGGCCAACTTCTGAAGGCCATCGACAATTAGGATGCGCTTCCTCCCTACCAACCAAGAAAAAGCCACTTTTGGGGAGCACCGTAAAACCAAAAAGCATGAAAAAACTCATGACCTCTAACATTCACCCCATCCCAATCTTGAAATAGAGAGACTTAGACTACGAATTCGCCAGATAGGGAGACACTCCAAACCAAAGAATCAGAAGTAGACAAAGAAGGATGGATATTACGAAGCCACTCGAATAATCTAGCAAAATTCAGAGCCTCCTTACTAGATTCTGGAAGCACGATAGTATGAAGACTTCTTAACCTCCCAACCTCCCTCTTCCATTTCATACTTGGGAGTCAATGACTTCCCTCCATAGCTTTTCTTCTTCACATCTGAACCTTCACTGTCAGTCTGTCACTAGCCAAGAATGACCACATTCATGGGTTCAATATTTCTAATACTGGGACCTCCTTTGGCTATTGGCTTGCAAACTTCTTCCCACTTGAGTATTTAGAACTTATGTTTATCTTCAGCCCCTTGCCATAGAAAATCCCTATACAAATTTTCTAGCCTATCCAAAATAAATTTCAGGCATTTACATGAAGACATGAAATATATTGGGAGATTGGATAAGGTCGTCTTGATAAGATTGATGTGCCCCGCCAAAGATAAATGCCTCTCCTTCCACTTAGATGGATCCGCTTGAAGTCTCGAACCCTTATATCATGCAACTCCACACATTTTGTTACCCATATCCAATTTGCAAACAATACATTTCTCTTCTGCAAAGCTTCTAAGGTCGTTGTCGACAATCTGAGAAGAGGTCTTCATTGTTTTGAGACCATCGTGGGTCTCAAGATTAATCTCTTCAAAAGTGAAATGATGGGCATTAACCTCTTCTCTACTCGTCTCTCTAGGTTAGCAAAGGTGTTTGGTTGTAAGGCGGCCACATCTTTTCCATCTTTGTATCTCGGTATTTCCCCATGCATTGGCAAGCCTGCCAAGCATCTTCGAGATGTGGTCATCAAGAGAGTAGAGCGGAATTTTTTTTTTCTAATTTTTTTAAAGATAACTACAAATATATTGAGAAAAGAGGAACACTTACAAAGATCAAAAAGAAAAAAAGAAAAACAGCGGAGAAGCGAACTGCTGAGATAGCAGAGAGCTCCTAACCACCAAGAAAAGAAAGATCGACCATTTTTAAATCCTTAACATTAATAGCCCATTCGAACACCAACTTTTTAGCCTTAGACCTCACGACCTTGACTGAGGATGAATAATGGTTGAAGCATCTTTCGTTCCTTTCTTCCCAGACAACCCACCAAATGGCAAGAATAGCCATACGCCAGATGATTGACTTGATTTTGCCAAGATTAAGCCCGTTCCAAGCAGACAACATCTTCGCCGCAGAATCTGGAGCGCACCAACTAACCGAAAATTGCTAGCAGAAATCCGCAAAAATAAAAGAGATGAAAGAGCAGTGAACCAATAAATGATTCACAGATTCTGCCTGTCGCATACAACAAAGACAAATGTTAACTAGCTGCATGCCTCTCTTTGTCAAATTATATATAGTGAGGATTCTATTTCGACTCGCCGGCCCCCCGAAGCATATGTACTTAGGAGGAGCATGGCACTTCCAAATGAACGAGATGACATCAGTCCGGGGCTGCGTCATTGGGTAGATAGCAGCATAGAGAGATTTGACAGAAAAGGAAGCCGTTTTCTCCAACAGCCATGCAATACCATCAGGCTGAGAATTGATGACCGTAAATTTGGAAATGTAGTTCTAGAGCTCCATATATTCATTGGCTTCACTTTGAGTAGAGCGGAAATTATACCCTTGTAAACGTTACTATCTATCCCCTGGGGGATGTCATTATCTTATCAAAGCGGCTCTATATAATCTCCCCTCTTTCTTTCTTTGTATTGCTGCTCAAAGTCCATCTTACATAGCTTGAAAAGCTTCAGAGAGATTTCCTTTGGAATAGAAACTTTGATAGTCACAAATTCATCTCCTCGGTTGGCCTAAGGTTTGTAAACCCTATTCGGAAGGGGGAGCAGGTACTTGGGTTTTGGCAAATGTAAGCTTAACTCTCCTAGGCAAATGGCTTTGGCACTTTGGCACAAAGGTGGGCAAATGGTGGAAAGAAATTATAGCTTGCAAAGATGGTACTGATGAGATATGGTGGTTCTATAACTCCTCTCTCCATATAGCCTTGGCAGTGTGGAAGGCCATTGCTGCCCTTAAGCCTCTTTTATTGGCAGCAATCTCTTTTGCCCTTGGAGATGAGAGTCTAAAGAAGATTCTAGCTAGACTGGTAGATTTCAGATAGACCTCTTATTTCTATTTTCCTCAGTCTAGTCAGGGTGGTCTCTAATATCTCCTTGTCTATTGGAAATTGTTTTTCTAACAATGGTTCGGGGGTTTGATGGCCACCTTGCAAGAGACATTTGTATGAGCTTGAGTTGGAAGAATTTTTGGATCTCTTGAAGCTCCTCGAAGGGATTTGGTCATCCCCGGATGTGGATGATGACTTATCTTGGTCGTTTTCTCCCTCGTCAGCTTCTCTTCTAAGTCCTTCCTCCTCCTGAAGGAAGGTTCATCGCTTAATTAGGATTTGGTTTTCCCCTCCCTCACCTAGTCATATGAAGGCCCGCCAAAAGTTGTCGCCTTCGTTTGGCTTCTTGCAAGAGGCAAAATTACTCGCGGTGGACAACTTATAGCATCGTAGAATGGTTCTTCCCAACATTTGTCTTCTGTCGTGGCAATGCGAAATCTATCAACTACCTGTCTTTTCACTACCTTTCGCGTGTGAAGTGTGGTTTCTATCTTGGCTAGATTTCATTCCCCTCAGGTAATGCTTATCTCTGTTTCCAACTTGTTGTTTGCCTGGCATGTTTGTGTTGTTGGTAAAGATTTTTTATCTCTTTGGCATTTGGCAATGTTGGTGACTCTCTAGGCTATATGGAGAGAAAGGAACAACCACTATTTCCAGGATATCTCATCTCCGTTATCCAAGGTGTTGGATATGATTCTTCGAGACGTGGGAGATTGGTTGGAAGAGGGTAGGTTTTTTTCCCCTCCTTGTTATGGCCCCATAACAGTTCATAATGTTGCATTTTTAAGGGGTACCGATTATGCCATTGTATCGCATAACACGTATAGTACACGTTGATTGTGGATTGTAGCTTGGTTATCACAATGTAGCGAAACCAAAGCAAGGACACTAAAACTCATTTCATGAAGAATAGAATGGAAGCATATAATCTCACACAATACAATCCATCAAACAATACTTTGCCTCAACAGTGGAACATGCCGCAACAATTTGCTTTTTTTACTCTTCCAAACAGTGTTCCAAATATCACTGATATTATTAATAACATCAATGATTTATCGATATAGCCAAGTGGTCAATACAGATATTAGATGATTACTATTACTATAATTATAATTATTATAATTTACTTCTATTGGCAATAATATCACCCATAGTGCTAAAATAATGCCGATATTATCAATATCGCCGATATAATGATGACCCACCAGTACAAGCCAACACGAGACATCATTGAATGATTTAAAAATCAAGACATGAATGTTGTTCTCTAATTACATATGCATGCATGCATATGGACGGAAAGATCAATGGATGGAGGAATGCATAGATGTATCATGTATGTATGGATGGATGCATGGATGTATCATGTATGTCGTGGGGACAAAAATGACAAGCCATCCTGTAACTCCATGTGGATTTGAGGTCAATGTATGTTTTTTTTTTTTTTTAAGTTCTTGTAAGTTAGTATGTATTGCTTATATATTATTATAAGCATTGTTATTGACCAAGTACCTCAGCAACAGCACCACGATGCTAGAGCCGCCACAGCCCGACAACAGAGTCACGGCACCTAAGCGGTGGAGCCCTAACCCGGCACCACCGCGGCCCCGCGCGAGGTGACCTCCTTTAACTTCTACAAATACCACTCGGGGGTTTCATTTGATTCATTCAGAAGAAACCTCTTTGAAGACCTCCAACTACTACTACTACTACTACTACTACTACTACTCTCTCTCTCTCTCTCTCTCTCTCTCTCTCTCTCTCTCTCTCTCTCTCTCGTGAATTGGTGAAGAGAGACACACTCACTCATATAGGCTAGCGAGTTGGGGCGACGGCCCCAGCGGACTACCGACACGGTGCTTGCCACTAGATCTAGACTCCCCTATCCAAGTGAGGATTGTTCGTATTGTGTCGGTCGTACAGACACAGCTATATGCTCCCTGCTTGCCCAAACACAACCCAAAGCTCCTTGTCTAGCAAAAGGCACAACACTACACTGCCTGCCTCCTACCTGGCATAGCCTTATGCTCCCTGTCTCATACCTAAATAGTGTCACACACCAATCCTCTTCACTCTCACTTCCATATGGCCCCGTGTTAATCCGAGTTCAGCCACACATTTGATACTTGATACTGGCTCGTCATGAGGGGAAGGCATATTGAGCACACGTCACTACTCACTCGGATGACAATTCAGCTCTCACATGCTCTCAAGAGACCCTATGCTCATTGTTAAGGCACCATGTGTGTCATTTATATAGATACACAAGATAGACGCTAAGGTCAATTGTTCCTTGACGCTACAAAGGCTATGACTAGTGATTTGAACACTCTGAATACGAAAGATCTCCGATCAAGGCACGTGTATTGAGTACATTACTTTCTTTTATACTCAAAGAAATAATTCTTTTTTATTTCTCTCATTTTAATGAAAAAGCTCTGTATTGTTGTCCTATGAAGTAGGCATATTGCCAAACCATGTAAATCTTTGTGTCGCTTGTATTTTGGTGCTTCGATTGGAGGGGGAAGTATATACTGCCATTATAAAGGTTTTACAGCCTATATTAGGTGGGCTCGTCTCCCTCTCGTGGTTGGTTGCCCTTGAAGCATATGCCCCCTAGGGTTCATGCCCTTTCAACAATACCTTACATCTCCTCAAAAGCTCCAGCTTGTACAGGCTCATGGACCCTTCATGCATTTGGACTATATCGATAACCCTTAAGTGGTGAGTTCATTCTAGTTATTATCTCATTCATATGAAGCATGCATTTGCTATAATTTATGTTGTCTTAGAATCAAGGGTATTTTTTATGGAATGTAATTAAGGGCATGTGCTAGACCACAGCTTGGAATGTATATCCAAACCCATATCAATAAAAGCCTCTTCAAAGGGGTGTATTTTCTTTCTTTATGTGTAGCTTGGTAATGCTCTACGAATACCCATGAAAGTCATCCCCAATCCCCCAAAAATCCATGTCAACAATTGTATGGTATGTGAATGATATGAACTCATTTTGATAATGATTGCATTGTATATTTTTTTTTAAGAGAACATGGTTTAGGCCCCTATAAAAGAGAAACTTAGTAGGTGTAATTGTTTTTTGCAATATTTTGATTCCTAATTGTGAAAACATGCGTGATTCAACATCTCCTAAAGCTTCATTGGAAAACTCCACCTTTTTCCCAATGTTTCCCTTAGTCATCAATATTTTCCTGAATATCGACAATATTAACATGTTTTAGTATCATCGGTCATCGATGCATGTAACTATACCAGTACTCTGAATATTGCTTCCTAGACACCGAATTGCCCCAATATTACTAATAAGCTTACTCATCTCTAAGAACACTCACTACAGCCAAATGAGGATGGTTGAAAGTCGATCCATCAAATTCAATTTCCTGCACCTGGAAAGCGCAAGCTTTATCTTGACCTCACTTTACTTTTCTCAAGGATAGTTTCCATAATTAGTTACCAGTCCTTTAATAAATACAATGTTAAACCCCTTGAATTTCTTTCTAACAAGAGCTCATTCAATGAAATAGCCTTTTATGACATCCTTAGGCTTAACCATAGGAGATACCACATTACTGAAATGTGATTTTAGCTAGGATGAAGGATATTTTAATTGCTCAGTAAGGATATTCTAAATTGGTTCAAGCATCCATTGTCAGGTAGGGTATCAATACCAATATGCAACCTCACTCTTTAATAACATTGCACCCATAAATTATAAGGTGGCCAAGTAATTTGCAAATGGATAAGTAGTTTGGCAACGAAATTGCTAGTGTTTTGAAGGCAATTGAATATTTAAGAACTCTAGTTAATACAAGTGTATGTGGTGTGCTGCTTACAGATCTTCACTTCCTTTGTTGAAGCCTTTTAAAAAAAAAAAAATCCTTGATTGACCTTTCCCATCCTTCTAACAAACCAAAACCAAACCATGATGGCCGAAGTGGAAAGAGATTGGACTCACGGACTCATAATGGTTTTGACCTTCATTCTCTAATTTCTAGAAGTGGGCATAGCTCCTCTTGGGCCACACTAACTTACGGAACTACTAACTCACAAAATTCTGATTATTGATAAATGCACAACTATGGTGGTCAACAAATCGAGTTCAAGTAGGGTACAATATTCAGCATACCATACCAATCAAATCTTGGGGGGAGGAAGGGAGGGAGAGAGGGGGAGAGAATAATATTATCTTAATCATACTAATATACATACGCATATATTAATTTATATGACCTTATTATAAATATTAACAAGGTACCCAATCCGACCTAAATTTAGACCGGCGTTTGGATTACCATAAACCATGTCCTATGGACATCAACAACATTCAATTCCCTCTAGCTACAATCATCCAAAATTCAACAAATTTTGATGGCTTTGGTTGCCCCCTATGAGCCTATATTTGTATGAACCATATTCCTTGTTCCGAGTGATAGGTTAGTTCAATATATAGTTTGAACCAGTGTTCGAAATATTGGTATCACGCAATGTATCGCACCCTTGGGATACAGATACGTATCGATTATCGCACGGGATATATCGTTTGTATCGCGTAATTTATCGCACTTTTTGGGAAACATGGGGAAACATCGGGAAAATGGTTGAATTTTTCAATGAAACTTCAGGGATTATTAAAAAAGACCTTAATACACACTTTTAAATCATAGAATCTCAAGAAAGAAGTGCACATAATAGGTTTCCTTTGCATAGGGTCATAAACTATGCGTCGTCCGATTAAACTAAGACCACTATATTCAAATATGATGTAAAACATTTATAAATGTATTAAGAAATGTATGAAAATACAACCAATTGATAAGGTCATATAAATTTGGATGAAAGACAAACAAATATCACCTTGATGTAAAACTTTCGTGGCCCACAAAAGGTTTTCAATGGTCATTAACTACTCTTTCATGTAGTGCGGTCCACCTGACACTTTTATCTTATTCATTTCTAGACCATGGTCTAAAATAAGTTGAAAAAGCATATGAATGGCATGAATATACAATTCATATATCAAGGTGGCCCACTCAGTTAGGGGTCCCACCCACATTGCTGGTTCAAAGGTCTCACCCAAGTTGGGCTTTACTGTGCAAGAGATAGATAGACCTAACCTATCAGACACTATATAGGGCCCACTATATTGTATATGTTTTATCCACATCGTCCATACATTTTGATAGGTCATTTTAAGGCATGATCCTAAAATAGAGGTAGATTTAAGGCTCAAGTGGACCACACCACATTAAATAGTGGTGATTGAGTTATTTGCCGTCCAATCTGTTCGAAACGTTGTAGGGCACATCTTGATGTTTATTTGGCTATCCAACCTATTCATAAGGTCATATAGACCTAAATGAAGGTAAAAAAAAAAATATCGGCTTGATCCAAAACTTGTCCCTACCGAAAAGTTATCAATTGTAAGCGTTCAATCTCCACTACTTCCTGTGGTGTGGTCCACTTGAGCCTTAAAAAGGTCCCATTTTTTTATGATAGATGCCTTAAAATGATCTTCTAGATTGAATGGATAGATTGGATAAAACATATACATCAAGTGGACCCCACAGCTCGTAAGAGAGTTCGTCACTAGCTAACGCCATTGTAAATGGGAGAAGCAAATTGGCAAGTGTAGCAGACACCATTGACCTGTTTGGTGTGTTAACGTCACCAAGTTTTGTGGGTCCCATCATGAGGTATGTGTTATATTCGAACCATCTGTCCATTAGGTGAGCTTGTCATAAGGCTCGAGCTTAAAAATAAGACGGATCGAATGATCAAGTGGACCATACTGTAAAAAGCAGTGGGGGATTGAACGTCTACCATTGATACCCTTTTAGGGGTCACAAAAGGTTTGGATCAATATGATATTTGTTTTTCCTCTTCATCCAGGTCTGTGTGACCTTATTAACAGATTGGATGGAAAATAAATGTTATGATGGGCCCTACAAATGTTTTAACGGTGAGAATAATTGTCCCCACTTCTGTTTGTGGCGTGGTCCACTTGAGCTTTGGGTATGACTCATTTTTAGGCTGATGCTCTAAAATGATCTTTGAAAATGGATGAACAGTGTGGATATAATAAATACATCATTTTAGGGGCCATGTTATGTTGATCTCCTTTGGAACGTACAACCTAAGATGAGGAGCGTCAATGCGCAAGACATTTACCACGCCAGTTGAGTAGCCATTGGCTACTAAAGTGATGTCACCAAGTTCTGTGGGCCCACCATAATGTATGTGTTATATCCACACCGTCCATGTTGGAGAGATCATTTTAGGGCATTGGTTAAAGAATGAGGCAGATCCAAAACTTGAGTGGACCCACCACAGAAAACAATGGGGATTGAATGCCCACCATTAAAACACTTCTTGAGGGCCACAGAAGTTTTCGATCAAGCTGATATTTATGTTTTCCCTTCGTTCATGTCCGTGTTAACTTATTAACAAGTTGGATCACCAAAAAATCTCATAATGGCCCTAGGAAGGTTTCAATGGTGGACATCACTGTCTCTACTGTTTTATGTGGTGGGGCCCACTCGAGATTTGTGATTGCCTCATTCTTTGTCTCATTCCCTAAAATGATCTCTCCAAAATAATGGACAGTGTGGATACAACACATACATCATGGTGAGGCCCACAAAACTTGACGACGTCACTTTATTTGCGCCACTCTACCTGTCAATAGCTAATCCGCACCCATTTTAGAAACAGAAAGGGTTCCGGAAGGACCGGAACCCTAAAATCTCTCAAAAATCCTGAAACTCCCTCGTTCAAACCCAAATCTATAGGTTTTTTTGACAGATTTCTTGCCGAAACCTCTTGCACAATTTGAATCTTTCTTTTATTCAAAGCAAAAAGGTAAGAAATCGAGATTTTTGAATTCAAAGCTCTTTCCTGCTTCTTCTTCCTTTTTTTTCGATTTTTTTTTTTTTTTTTTTTGTAATTATGCAAGCCAAAAGGAATAAATCTATAGATAATATTTTCGATATCGCAAAAAATGGTGTGATACGTGCAATATATCGCACTATACATAGAAATCTGTTTTTTTTTTTTTTTTTTTTTTTTTTTTTTTCGAGGGATTTCCGGCTGATATCGTGTTGCTAGCCAACGATAACGATAATATCGGCCGATATATCGGCTGATAGTATCGATATTGCGAACACTGGTTTGAACAAGGAACATCAATGGCATAGGTCTAGAATATATAGAGTGATCGAGATACTCTGAAGGGCCAGCAAGACTGTGTAATTGTTTATATTATAGGCAAGGTACTGCAGGACTTGAGGATTGAAGTACCTACTGATAGTCCTGTGTGCATCTATAACACCTATAAATAGCCATACTTCTATATTTTGGTGTTTAGATTTTCCACATTATATTAATCATAACCAAGGTATGCCGCATCGATTTCGATGACTGGATTAGTGCCACAGAAACTGATACGCATATCAGCCGTCATGGCCGATACTTATGCTCCCCGTAGTGTGGTCTCTTTTTATAATTTAATTTTTTTTTTAATAAATAAATAAATAACAACCAAAAAATTGAGGAAAATTTTCAAATATTTAGAGGATTCCAATTATGTATTCCTTTTTTCACCATGTTTATCATGGCGTAACAGCCCACTCTCTTGGTGAGAATGTTGTCTCGGGCTGTCTAATGATTTCATGAACTTGACAAGCTTAGACTGATACTAGATTGGCTTGAAGATCAAGCAAGTTATGGCACTCATGCCATTAATGCACGTGCCTAAGCATTTAACATTATTCTTCCCAAGAAAATTTAAATAAATAAAAAAATCGAATGAATACTATCGTCGATTTGGGGGACCACTCTAATGCCCCCAAATTGACCCAAAATTCTTGCAAGCTATGACACTCATTCCACTAATGCACATCCCCAAGCATTCCACATCATTCCACCTAAGTAATTTTAAGAAAAAATTAAATTTAAATTCGAATGAATAATGTCACCAATTAGGGGGACCACTTGAATGCCCCAAATTGATCTCAAATTCATGCAATCTATGGCACCAATCTCACTAATACATATTCCTAAGCATTTGACATCACATCATTCTCCCCAAGAAAGTTCAAGAAAAAAAAAAAAAAAGAATTAAATTTGGATGAATAGTGCTGCCTATTTAGGGGACAACTCGAGCGCCCCCAAATTGGCCTGAGAGTCATGCAATCTATGGCACTCATCTTGCTAACAAAATGGGCTCCAAATTTTGCTTATTTCACCATTCGACTATTAGATCGGTGAACATTTATTGGACAGTGAAGAATTAAAAAATCCAGTTGTCCTATTTCAATAAACAACTGTCCTCAAATCAATGGCTATGATCATTCAAACAATCTAATTTTATAATTGTAACTTAGCAACAATGGTCTCCACATTTTAATGGTTTAGTTGATTTAATACATGCATGTGTACAAATTTGTTAGTGTAACCATACCAAGTTTCATGCACCACCAGAGCATCTTATAAGGAAAAGAAAATTCTCAAGTCAAAACTAGTTGGACCACGACCTACAGTCCACCCAGCAATAACTTGTAATTGGTTAAGTGCATGCAAAGTCCAACCTTTCCAATAGATTGGTCCCAAAATGAGGGCCACCTGGTGCAAAAATAATTCATATTTACTCATTGGGTGGGCCATACCAGAGACAAATTTCCAGCCACTGATAAATAACCAAAAATACAAGTGTGGTCCACTCAATAAGGGATATGCCTGAAATTTGCAACAGTGATTCTCGTGATGGGGCAAACCTATTGGATGGAGTGGATTTCTCACACACACAAGAGTTTGGAAGTTATCCGCCGCTGGACCATAACTTGTTCAACCGGTTGGACAGATTTTTACTTTTTAAACACACGGACACAAAGTGGCCACTTATTCACTTATTGAGAGAGAGAGAGAGAGAGAGAGAGAGAGAGAGAGAGAGAGAGGAGGCACTTTCACGGCTGCAGCCGAGAAAGAAGAAGAAGAGTAATGGCTCCTTTACGACTGTTATGGGTCTCTAACGGACAGTTATGCAATAACAGCCGTTACGATGCAGTTTTTCAGGGCTCACCGATTCGACCCGTTATCGTGTAACGGGGTCGACCGATACCGTTACGTGATGGCCGATATGGCCGTTGCATAACCATTTCGGCACACCTTGAATGTAACAATACTGTAACATGTAGCAGGGTATCATATCTAATTCATTTACGAGCTAAAAATGCTAATATAAACCAGTTATAGTGATCACTATTGTTGAATACATTTATTTAATAAGCAACATTGTTGAGAAAAACTAAAACCACCACATACAATTTCCACCAAAAAATAGTACAAAAAATAACTCAGTGATATAATTCCTTTCAAATTCTCGGTGATGATCATTGGGCATAAGCATTTCATATAGTCAGCTTGCAGAAGTTACAAAACTTTCTACCAAATGAAGTGGAAAAGTCTGAGCGTCCAAGCTCAAGCACGGATAATAAGACCGGAAAGAATATAAGCATAATACAGTTGTGAAAGAGTTGCACGAATGCATTCTGCCACAAGCTAATATTCAAACTTGTTTGAATTGTTTACTTGAGCATTTGATCCACTCAACTAATTTGTAGTTTTACAAACAAGATTTTTTAAGTCCTAGTAGCATGTTAAATTTGATGAGACTAATCATGTTGAGAGAATTTCTATGGTAACAATCTTATAACCATCCTTTCTATGTATATTACTTTATGATAAGAATAGAAGAAAAATGTTAGGATTTTTATTTTTATATTAAGAAATGAACCTCAGAGGATTCAGTGAAAATCATTTTTTAAGTACTTATGAACATCTGCCTATTATAGAAATTGTGCTTTATCCAACACTATATGCTAAGATATGCAGACAAATAAATCATTTTTTAACAAAATTATTAGATATAATTTTATATTATGCAAAAGGGTTTACGTCTTAGGTATGAAACAGAAATGCAAGAAGCAAGAATCCAATAGAAAATCCAAATCTGTGTTACATAGACAGTTGGAGGGTAAGATATCCGAAGCAGCAAGAAGAAACTATAGCAAAAAAACATGTTTCAATATCTTCTCCAGACACAATATGCATTCATAGCCATAACAAAGCACGCAAAGCAGTTGTCACCAGAAACTAAGGGAAAGAACATGTCCTCTGGATTTCTAATAACACACCCATATTCATAACCTAACACAAAAAACATAGGTAAGCTCTTTAAATAAGATCAATAGACAAATGGCTGTTTCTATGTTTTGTGTTCTAGTCAGATCTGAGTTGAAAAGTAAAACGTTAGAGACTTAGAGCAAGCAGAGTATAGAAGTATGGATAAGAAAGTAAAACCTGAACCAACGTCTAATGCACGCATTCCAGGCTGCAAATGATCCTCCAACAGTTCTAGGCATGTGGCATGCATATGAGGTGCAGATATCGTAGCATTATAGCCTATCTGCATAGGGCTGTCGACATAAGGTGGGTTCCCATCAGGTACAAACAATCCCCTATCAATGGTCTCCATTACTTCTGCTACCTTTTTTGACTTGATTACGCCATAGTGCTGCAAATGCTCCACCAGTGCTTTGTTTTTATCAATGCCACTTCTTGTCCAAAATCGCTACAAAGACATCAGATAAAACTTCAGTACCCAATTTTTCCAATAACTAAAAGAAAACCAAATAGGAAACAACACCTCTTGCATTAAGAATAGATCAAAGGAATATCATATTTGCCCATGAAGAACAAATCAACGTACAGGCCTATATTGCAACATAAGAAGACATCCTCTTCCCCAAACAATATGATCCTCGGCCCGAGGATATGACTGGTATCCTCTTGCCCTAAGTTTGTAAAAGAGTAGCTTGCTATCCAGTGATTTAGAGCGTTCAACTGATGAGCACCAACATGCATGTGTTGTGCTCCATAGATCAATTTAATGGAACAACCATAAGTGCATAACACTTCGATCCGTGGCCTGCAAATAGATGGTTAAGAAAAAAAATAATATAGCAGTGGTCCACATTCAGTGAGGAACCATCATCATCGCCATCTAAGCCCTTATTAAATGGGCTCGGCTACATGAATCTTGTTCTGCCATTCCACTCCATCCATATCCTTTTGGGCCTTCCCCTTTACCTTTTAGAGCCTTCAAATTGTACCAACTCACTCCTAACCAGCGCGGTTCTTGGGCTCTGTTGTGCACGACCAAACCATCCAAGTCTACTTTCCCTCATCTTATTACCTATTGGTGCTACATCACGACATCCACATTTCAGCTAAACTCGTGCTATGAACATGTTTGTTCGTTAACTGCCTAACATTCTGAGATCCCATAAAGCATGGCTGGGCTTCTAGCTATCTTAAAATATTTCCTTTTCAATTTGAGCGGCATGCGACAATCACATAAAACTCCAGAGGCACACCTCCATGTCTTCCACCAAACTTGAATTATATGGGCTACATTCTTCTCAATCTCTCCACTCTCATGAATTATTATTGTTATTATTATTATTATTTTTTTTTGAAAGATCACTCTCATGGACTATTGACCCAAGGTATTGGAAGTGGTCATTTTGGGAAACTTCTTGGTGAATAATCTGAACTAATTCCCCATTTTCACTCCTATTGATATTAAAATTGGACTCCCATGTACTTTTTTATAGTCCCATTACTTTTAAATCCTTTATATTCTAAAGCATCCCTCCATAAATCTATCATTGTGCTTACACCTTCCCTTGTCTTGTCAATCAAAATTATATCATTTGCAAACAACATACACCATAGGATCTCTTCCTACAGATGCCGCAACAACTCATCCATAACCAATGCGAAAAGGCATGGGTTCAATGTCGACCCTGGTGCAAGTCAACAATAATTGGGAACCCACTTGTCTCTCCACCAGTGGTCATCACATTTGTTATCACTCCCTCAAACATATCCTTAATCACATCAATATATCCTCTTAAAACTCCTTTCTTTCCAAACATCTACCAGATTAACTCTCTAGGGACCCTATTGTATGCTTTTTCTAAGTCAATAAAGACTATGTAGAGATCCTTCCTCCTCTCTCTACATTTCTCCATCAATGGTCTTAAGTAGGAAAATATCTTCAGTGGAAGATCTCCTAGGCATGAAACCAAACTAATTTTCTGATACATTTGTCCCATGGCTTAGTCTTTGCTCAATCAATCTCTCTCAAAGTTCCATCGTATGGCTCATAAGTTTAATCCCACGATAGTTAGGTCAACTTTGCATGTCTCCTTCATTCTTATAAATAGGTACCACGGTACTTTTCCTCCATTCATCTAGCATTTTTCTTCGATCTTGCAATCTTCATGAACAACTTTGTCAACCAAAGTAACCCAATATCCTGCATATAGTTCCAAACCTCTATTGATATACCACCTAGTACAAGGGTCTTTCTTGTTTTCATCTTTTTTAAAGTATCTTCCACTTTAAACATCATAATCCTACGAAAGTATCTATAGTCTCCAACACTATTTGAGTTTACGGTTCCTTCTATCATTGTGCTCTTAGAGTGGTTGTGAATTTAACAAGTTCTAAAAACAGCATGGTGTGCCTTAAAGGCCGTTATGGGGCCATAAAGGCCGTTACGTAAAGGTAACAATGGCAACCGTTACACGTTACGAGGTCGTAAAGGCCGTAACAGCCGTTATAGAAAAAATGACCCGTAATTGCCGTTAACGGCACATTACGTCCCCTACAAAGGCCGTAATAACCCTGTAATGGTCTATTACGGGACAGACACATGTTTTTCATACTTTTTAATCCACACTACAGGGCAAATACAGGTTTTTTGATGGTTTTTCAATAAATAAATAAATAAAAGAGAGAGACCGTAACGGCCATTACGAAGTCGTAACAGCCATTATGCCCCGTATTGTAAACGTAACGGTGGTGGCCGTTACGGCCACCATTGTCGTTACAGAACACCTTGAAAAACAACTTCTACACATTTCACTGATCTCATTTATTAATAATATCCTTTGGTTATTGCTCCTAATACATATAACATGATCTAGGTCTCTACCCTTCCTCTCTCTCACTTTTGCAAGTTCGATCACATCTTTCTCACCTTCTCTTATCCCCAATCTATTGTAAAGATCATCAAAGCCTTATATTTAGCCTCACTTACTACTTTCTTAGCAATCTTTTTGTCATTTCTATATTGTTCAAAAAATTTCATCATTTTTAGTTCCTAATCAGGCTTTGAAACATGAACATTTCTCGTGAATAGCTTCTTATAAATCCTCATTCTCCACTACTAAGTTTCCTTATAGGCTTTTCCATTTGTATACTCTTAAAACATCTTTTGCCACTTTCCTAATGCACTCAGCCATCTCATGTCACATAACATTTACTCCTTCCTCGACATTCCACTTTCCTTCTTCCATTAATTTATTTCTAAATAATGCTCTCTCCTTTTAAATTCCACTACCTAGTTTTTGGACACATTAATTTCACTCCCTCTCCTCTTAATGTTAACATCCATAACCATTAACCTATGCTACATAGTCAAAATCTCTCCTAGCATTAAGCTACACAATCAGAATCTCTCCTAGTATAACCTTGCAATCCTTAAATCTATTTAGCTTGTATATGATCCACTTTCGAAATTAATTAAATGTACATTTCCTTTTTTAAAGTATGCATTCCCTAGAGCTAGATTGTAACCATAGCGAAATCAAAGATAGCATCCCGCATCTCAGTTCTTCTAACAAAACCATATCCTCCATGTATGCTCTCATATCCTCCATCTACTTTCTTTCTACATGACCAGTTAAGTTTTCATCCTACAAATATTCTCTCTCGTTTGGAATTCCTTGAATGGTCCATCCATATCCTCCTGGAATTGACTCTTGATTATATCCTCTAAGCTTACTTGAGGCACATAAGCACTAATTACATTAATTATCTCCTCTCCTAACAAAAGTATTATAAATAAAATCCTATCACTTACTCTCTTAACATCTACAAGTTTATCCTTTAAATCTTTATATACTACTATCCCTACCCCATTTCTATTATTGTCCTTTTTTGCTTAAGTTTATATCCATCAATTTTTCTAGATTTGGCCACTTTACACTAGGCCTCCTGAATGCAATCTATGTTAACTCTCTTTCAATTCATCATATCTACTACTCTACACTCCTACTTGTTAATGTTCCTATTTTCCGTGTGGCAAGACGAATCATGTTATCTTGGACTAGCTTCTTACCGGCATGCATCTGAAATGGCACAGGAACCCTTGCCTACTTCTCACAACAACCAGGCGTTGTTGTGGCGCGTCGCTTTTGGAGGATGTCGTAGCCAACCCTTGCCCATTTCTCACTACACCCGGGTTCCAATGCAACACATCATTGATAGGGAACGACATAGTATGAGTTTGGCATGTCATATTATTTGGATTCATGATGGAAGTTGTAGCACAAGCTTCACACTAGCTGCCAACCTGACACAACCCCACTTTATCTGGGCTGGGGACCGGCAATGAGAGTACAAGGCTCCCACAGGCGCAATGTAATAGACTGTTACATAGGTTGACTACAAGCAAGTGCATAGTTTGATTACAATTAAGGAGTTTGGGATACTTTTGGGGTGTTGTCCATCCACAGTAGGTCCAATCAGATCAATGGCTTAGATCATCAATTCAAGCCCACCTAACAAAATCAAGGCCCAAGGACTAAGATATCATCAGACTAAGGATCAATTACTGTCTTTTCTAAAGGTTGGCACCAGCAGCCTAGGTTGATGATGTGTTAAATTTGGTGCAGTTAAATCCTCGCAAGTAGAATGTTCACTAATTTAGTCATCATGGCTCTGCCCACTATGGAGAATGAAACAACATACCTCCAACATGAGCAAGGATCCAATATGAATTCTCACTATTTTTCTTTTCTTGGTTGAGTGAATTCTTATTAGTTTGTTACAAGTGAAACCCTATGTGACACCCATGTGGGCCCACCATGATCAGCAAAGACCATTCAATAGAATCCAAACATGGATCACACAAGACCTAAAAGTAACCATGTTTATATTCATAGCTATAGTATCAAATGAATGAAAAATGAATTGTCCATAAAACAACCCTCATTCTAACCTATTCCACGCTCCAGCCCATATACCTCTGTTAACAGATAGTTGTGTAATCCTTGAGGGCATTCTCGTAGTTTCATGTACCATGGGCCCATTCTCATTATCTTGTAAATCTTTTACATAGGCATGAGAAGTATCCAAGAAGCCTATAAATATCATACCTCTATTCAATCCATTCAATAGAGAAAACAATTCCTACACTTCAAGGTTCTCTCTCTTGTTATGCAATGGTCATGGACTGAGTATGTGTTAGTTCTTCCGTGTCTACCAGTACCTATTCTCTCTTCTCTATTACACTAGTTATGCAATGGTCTTGGACTGAGTATGAGTAGTTCTTTCATGTCTTTCGTGTCTGCCGGTAGCTACCTTACATCGAGTTACATGTCATTCTTCGCCATAAGAAGCTCGTCTTCAATGCCACTCTACATTGAGGTCCAGTTTGCCTCCCACTCTTCTTACTCCACATGGCCATGGTGATGGCTGCAATGGTGATGGTCACTTCGGATATCATAATGGAGCAATATCAGTGCTCAGCAAAATGGTCGAGCTGGTGGCTTTAGTTTATTTCATGGTTATTAGATGACATGGTGGTTTGGCTAAAAGGTCACGGTGGTCAAGATGATGGCTATTGGTCCACCTATTTCCAGCCCAACAACATTCTTTGTGCACCCATTTCCAGCCTCAGATCATTTGTCACATTTTTCATTTTCCCAGTCACTCGATATTAAAATGTCATTGCCTACCTTCTTTACTTGCTTCTCCCTTCCATCCTCCATAGGCTCATACCGCCTCCTACAATTAATCTTCTCAATCCATTCAGCTTCCAATGCACTAACCTTGGTTGCATGATCCTTCTAATCTGGTGCTGCTTCTGCTTAGAATTGCGGGCTCATTTCTTAGCTGTTTATACTTCTGCTAACATTTGGAAACAGATGCTTCCCTGCACTCACACCTGAATCTGTTGCTGCTTAGCTTCACACTTCATGCAACCATAGCACTAAAAACTTTCCAGGATATCTTGCACTTTCCTGATTTATCCAGATTGGTACCCTGACAGGATGCTACTTCTCACATGATCAATGATCCTGATATGCTTCCTTGACTAACACCTTACACTGTTCACACTCTTATGATGGTTGGTAGTGCTACTTGTCTCCATTTGTATTAGATCTGCCTCCATTCCATCTACTAGCATAAAGATAATTATACCCAATGATTTGTGTTATATCTTCAAAGAACCTACTGTTTGTTTCTCAAATCATGAAATTTTTTGAGTTACTTTGAATTCACTCCAGATACATTCTTTGTAAGGATCTGACAAATGGTTGATTCCTTGATCTGGGAACTAGATTTGGTGGCCTCCATGTGTTTCTCGTCTGATTGTGTTCCTTTCGTGGTGTCATCTTTCTCATCAGTTACTCTGTCCTCCATATGGCATCAACATCTTAGTCATCTTGCTACTCCCACTCTCCATTTTCTGCAGTCTGAAATAATGCCATTAGTGTTAGTCTCAAGTGCCATCTTCTTTACTTTGTTTGCAGAAGCTGTCACATTGGCAAAAATTGTTACCTTTCTTTTTCACTTAATAACAAAAATTTGTTATTAACTTGAAATTGGGCATCCTGACCTATTGGGTCCTGGCACCCTGCACTTGGTTGCTAAATCCTTCTAGTTAGTTGGGCTCTTGCTTTAAATCATGCTTTAGATCTGCGCTCGTCTGATTGTGTTCCTTTCGTGGCATCATCTTTCTCATCAGTTACTCTATCCTCCATATGGCATCAACATCTTAGTCATCTTGCTACTCCCACTCTCCATTTTCTGCAGTCTAAAATAATGCCATTAGTGTTAGTCTCTCTCAAGTGCCATCTTCTTTACTTTGTTTGCAGGAGCTGTCACCAGTGTTCGTGTTGTCGACGATTTGTCGATATTATCGCCGATAATATCGGTGTCACTACTGCTAATTTAAGTTTTCGTTTCTCTACAGAATATCGGCGAAATTTTCGGCGAAAACCCATTTTTCGGCGATATCATCGATAAAAATGGGTTCTCGCCGAGAATATCGGCGTGGTGTGGCTGAAATAAAGAAGAAAAAAAAAAAAAAACCTTCAATTTCACGATTTTCGTACCTGATTGGAACTCGGAAGAACAAAATCCCCTTTGGCCTCGATTGACAGCCCTGTTAGGTAGGAAAAACCTACAAAATTTTCCCTTTTTTCCGATTGAAATATCAATGTCGCAATTTCGGCGAAAAATATGAAATTTTGCCGGATTTCCCTTCGATTTGGGTTTGATTTAGGGCCTTGAAACCGTCGGTCAAAAACCCCTCGGCGAGAAATCCTCTGGTTCTGATATTTTTGTGTTAAAAAAAAAAAAAAAAAAATACTTCGAGCCTCGGAAGTAGAAGCGGTTGCGTACCGAGGGAAGCGGAATGGCTGGTGTACCTCGTACCAGCTATGTAGCTGCTGTAGGTACGTGTCGTGCGAAGACGAGCACTGACGCTTCTCGAGCTCCGAGTTATACAAACGGTTGAAAGGAGATCAAAGTTACGTGGGCCCCACAGTGATGTATTTATTATATTTACACCGTTCATCTATTTTTAGATATCATTTTAGAGCATTATGCAAAAGATGAATCATATCCAAAGATCATCTGTACCACACCATAAAGAACAGCGTAGATAATGATTTTCACCGTTAAACATTTTTTAGAGCCCACCGTAACGTTTATTTTACATCCAATCTGTTCATAAGGTCACAAATACCTTTCTTGTTCCAAAACTTCTGTGGCCCCAAAAAGGGCTTCAATGGTAGACGTTCAATCCCCCACTGGTTTTTACTGTGTGGTCCACTTGATAGTTAGATCTGTCTTATTTTTTGTCCCAAGCCTTAAGACGATCTCACCAAATGGATGGACGGTTTGGATATAACACATATATTATGGTCGGCCCAAGGAGCATCGACCAGTAGCCACTACTTTATTGGCAGCGTCAGTACAATCCACGTCCCCACAAATGGCGAATAGGAAGCGGATTGGGTACAACCCGGGTAACATCTAGGGCCCACCGTAATGCATGATTTTTATCCACGTTGTCCATCCATTTGGAAAAATCATTTTATGTGATGAGCCCAAAAATGAAACAGATTGAATTCCCACGTGAACCACATCATAGGAAACAGTGGGCACCGACTACCTAGTGCCCAAAACCTCCTGGGGGCCACAAAAGTTTTGGATCAAGGTAATGTGTGTGGTCCACCTGAGATTTGGATATACTTCATTATTGGGTCATGCACTCAAATAAGTTGGCAAAAAGAATGGACCATGTAGACATACAACGCATACATTGAGGTGGGCCCATGGTCAGGGTCCCACCCACATCCCTATCTTTGAAAAACTTGCTAGGGTCTACTGTATTGTTTTGTTGACCCTTCAAACCGTCGATGAGGTGTCATAAACTCGGAGAAACCTTAAAAAGAAAAAAAAAAGAAAAAAAAAAAAAAAAAAAAAAAAACAAACAAATTTCAGTTTGATCCAAAACTTATGTGGCCCACCATAAGTTTTCAATGGTCAATCAACACTGTTTCCTATGGTATGGTCCACATAAGATTGGGATCAATTTCATTTGTGGGATTATGCATTGAAATGATCCAGAAAAATAGATGGACGTACATGGATATATAACACATTAAAATGGGCTCCATTAAATGAAAACTTATTATGTAATGCTTTCTTTTTTGTAATTTTTTTATTTCTAAATATGCAAATATGTGTATTTAGGCATGTCCTGGAGTTTCACTGAAAAATTCCACTATTTTCTCCATGTTTCTCCCAGGTTTTCCTGCATTTCTGGTTATCAGCGATATTATCGGCGATAACGATATAATATCTTTATCTCCGGCCAGCGAAACTTGTAGCGATACCGACAACTCGAACACTGGCTGTCACATTGGCAAAAATTGTTACCTTTCTTTTTCACTTGATAACAAAAGATTTGTTATTAACTTGAAATTGGGCATCCTGACCTATTGGGTCCTGGCATCCTGCACTTAGTTGCTAAATCCTTCTAGTTAGTTGGAGCTCGTGCTTTAAATCATGCTTTAGATCTGCGCTCCCGCTCCTATTTCTTAGCAGTTTATACTCTCTAACATTTTGAAACAGATACTTTCCCACTTCTTGCTACTATAGTCATCTGCCTATTTCCTCTAATTTTGTTTTCGCTTCTATGCTATAATGATAATTTTAGTTGATATAATCTACAAAACCAACTCAGTGTTCCAAAACATACCTGGCACACGTCATAGCATTATGTGCACAAAGTAAAGCTAGTAGCATAGACTAATTATGCTTTTGGTACTTACACGTTGTGCTAGTAGCACACTTGGCAAAATAGTGCTATTTTGCATGCCTTCTTTTCTAGTGTTAATTGGCCGCGTTATGCCAACAATTGTATCTCAAGAAAAATTTTGAATCCAACTATTTTGATAAGAAAAATTTCAGTGCCTCGCGCTAGCCATGTGAAGGATGGTAACATGAGTGAGATCCAAACCATCCCATCAGGTATGCCACCTCATTTTAACATAGGAGCCCAAAAATTAAGCTCATCTAAACTCATGTGAGCCACAACATAGGAAACAACTGGCATGAGGATGCCAACCATTACTGACGTATGGGCCCAAACGTGATTTGTATCTGATATCCAATCCATTCATCAGATGTGTCCTACAACAATGAAGGGACACTCCAATAATCAGGCCATTCCAAAAATAAGATGGACCCTGCCACAAACTTAAGTAGTCATGATTTTCCATCATTACCTGTTTTCAGTCCTCCAGAGATTTTGATCTGCCTGATTTTTGGGATCAAGGCTAAAAAGGTGCGATGCATCTGATGGACAGTGAGGTGTCAACATAGATCATTCATTCCACGTCAGAGGTAGGCGCACCCCTCGTGCACCCACTTCCTTCCACATGAGGCTTGACTATTGGAACTTCCAACTTTACAAGGAACGAGGCTAAAATGGTTGGTGGAGTATAAAGGTTCGTGTACATGCACTCGAGAAAATTGTACTTGTGCAATGATTATACAACAATCCAGACCTTCCAAATCATTGACTAAACTATGGATGGAGCATGACCAAAAAATTAAACTCCACCTTTGACATAAGTGTTGATTTAAAAAAGTATCCATTTAACACTTTGCACTACCGCGCCCTTGCCAAACTCCATATATCCATTATCATGACAACTTTTATCATCACAAAATAATATTATCCACGCAACACTATCCGCACAATTGTATGACACATGCCTAGTGTTCCTGTCATTGGCGATAATAACAATGATAATATTGCTAGTATTGCCAGGTTGGCAATACCGAAGGGCGGAGCTTTCTTTAATCATAGGATTTCCAGGTATTGGTGATATATCGTTGTTATATCGCTGATTTATCGACATTTTTCACATATAGCTGCAGTATTTATGATATTATTGCCAATATTGGGTTGGGGGGTAAATAGTGAAAAAAGGGGATTTTGGAGAATTTTTTGTGGGGATCTTGTTTGGGACTTGATTTTGACAATTTCTTTTAAATTCTTGTGAATCAAAACAGATTATTGGAGAAATGGAAGATCTAAAGGTTCGTGGGCCAGAACCCTCAAGGTATGGAAGTTTGTAGAAATTTGTGGTTTCTTTCTTCTACCTTTTTTTTGTTCTTTTTACATTGAATTTATTCCCAAATCCATGTCAATGCATGATTCTCATTCTTTGACATGGATTTGAGTGGAAAATCGAGAGATAAGATTATCAAAATGGGAGAAATTTGGGGAAATTGGAGAAAACCAATTTTCCCTTTTTCTGCCTAAATTAAGTAATTTGGGGCCTAATTTTTAACATGATAATGAGTGATGGCTGATCTATCGATTCAACTTTTTTCATTTAGATTCCTGTTTTCTTATGATATTTTCTTATTATGGTTCCATGCTTATGATAATGGGTTGCATTGGTGGAAATCAGTTTATTTAAGAAAAATATTTTAAAAATATTTTTTATTTAAAACAAAAAAAAAAAATTCCACTGAAAAACTATGTTTTGTATGAATGCATGGTTGTATCATGAAATACATGAATGTATGTGTGTATGTCTGGATGCATGCATGGATGAATGGATGGGTCATGGATGCATCCATTTATGCATGCATGGATAGTTTGATGGATAGATGGATAGTTAAACATGTATGGATGGATGGATGGTTAGACATGTATGTACGGACATACGTATGTATACATGCATGGATGGATGGATGGTTAGACATGTATGCCTGTGTTTATGTATGTATGTATGCATGCATGAATGGATGGATGGTTAGACATGTATGTGTGTGCATGCATGAATGGATGTATGTATGTATGTAAGCATTGGATGCATTTATGTATGTATGTATGTGATCGCCGCCCCCCCTACGCACGAATGCCAGAAGGAGGGCCCCACCGTCGATCTGGATCGATGACGACATCCAGGGAGGGCCTCCTATTTAGAAGACGGAGTTTTGGTTCAAGAGAGTGGGCCCAATAGGCAAGAAAAACTCATCATGGGATCTCATGATCATGGCCCACTAGTCGAATTGATTTCATATTTTAGGTTTTGCTTATTTATGTTATTTAGAACATCGTGAATGCTTTAGATTTCTTTGATTGGTTTTTATTTTAGTTTACTTCATCGCCAAGTAATAGGTTGTGCACATGGCGCGAGTTTTGGGGTAGAAGGTTTTATTATAAATAGACACCCCTTGTAGCTTTTT
This sequence comes from Magnolia changhungtana, assembly GCA_030180095.1. Taxonomy (NCBI): domain Eukaryota; kingdom Viridiplantae; phylum Streptophyta; class Magnoliopsida; order Magnoliales; family Magnoliaceae; genus Magnolia; species Magnolia changhungtana. Next base: position 909,463 of record JASAUF010000384.1, on the reverse strand, counting down.
TGATACATTGAAAATTAATAAAAATTCTGCGTTTTCCTACTCTCTGAGTTGTAAAGCCTAATTGGGTGCGAAGCCCTCCCTTCATCGAAGGGTTAACTACCGTGGTACAAAGCCACATCTATCTCGATTCGTCCCCATCCATCGCCATCTCTACTACCCATCTTCTACCATCCCTTCTTCTTATCTCACCCCATCATCTACACTTCGAATCAATCATCTATTGCATCAATTCTCCTCCCCACATCAAAATTTCAAAATCTAGCCCTACAGGAGGGCTGAAACTTCGGCGGAGCACCACGCACAAGCCGTAGCTCGGATCGACCCGAAATTTGGGGGTTTTGGAGTTCATCCCTGGCCGACCAGGGCCAAGGTGGCCTTTTTTCTGAATAGTGGGCCCCGCACACGTGCGGCCGGGATCACACGCACGTCCGTCTGGGCCATTGTTGTTGTCCACACGCGGAATCGTTTTTTGGCTCAGGTTTTATCCTCTCATAGCCGTTTTTCATGAAACCTAGCCCTAGATTACCTTTTCCCTAAGTTATATGCCCATTTTCTTACCCTAGGATTCCTTGATTTGAAATTGGTGAATCCCTTGGATTAAGGACTGATTACTATGCATGTGTGGATGATTATGTCTTATCTTTGAGTATCGTTTGGTTCATAATTTTTATTGATCCAACCCTATCATGTGTAGGCCTGGACTCGCATAGATTCCCCTTAATTGAATGTTTGGACTTTCATGTGGGATATGGAATTTGTGTAATTGTTTATGAACTAACGTGATCTTAAGCCTGAAATCTTGCACATCATATCTGAATTTCATGTCCTACATTAGTATGCATGCATGGATGGATGGATGGATGGATGGATAAACATGTATGCATGTGTGGATGGTTAAACATGCATGTATGCATGGATGGATGGATGGTAAAATATGTATGTATGCATGGATGGATGGATAGTTAAATGTGTATGCATGCATGGTTAGACAAGTATGTAGTATAGATGTAAAAACTTATTTTGGTTATTATTGCACTAAAGTCTTTCAACAACACATGCTTTAGGCCTCCATTAAATGAAAACTTATTATTTATGCTTCTTCTTTTTACAATTTTTTTATTCCTAAATATGCAAATATGTGTATTTTACCATATCTTAAAGTTTCACTAAAAATTTTCACAATTTTTCCCATGTTTCCTCAATGTTTCCCTGAGTTGGTGATACATTTCCTGGTATCAGCAACAATATCAGTGATGTCGATACATGGTTTCGTATCCCCAGTCAGCGACACTTGCAATGATAGCGATACTACAAACACCATGCACACATGCAACGATACCGATACTAAAAACACCATGCCCACCAAACGGGCCCATAAGCCCTTAAATTAACCCACATCATAACCTATAGCTCAATCACACCACTTTTTAAACTTAAAACGATCCTAACGTCAGCCCAAACCTATTCGTATTAAATCTTATTCCTCGCTCCTAATGCAACAAAAAATAACGCCTATAAGTAGTGGGACTTGTGGGATCTCTTTTTAGTCCTAAGATGGTGGGGAAGATCAAAATGAGAAGATAATGAAGAAGATCAAACAGCTAACAGACCAAATGGGTGTTATGAAGGGTTAACTGCTAACGAGGATGTTATGACAAATTGGATGACTGTCAGAGAGGAAAATAGCAAAATAGATGAGTCCCAACCACGAGGCAATGGACTATCTAAGGAACCCGGAGATCCAAAAGGACATGTGGAGACGGGTAGCATTTCTCTAGATAACTCATGTTTCTCACACCAAATAGGGAGAAGGGAGTACGAAGTTATGGCCCACCTTGAACACCAACCTCCATGATATCCTCGACAAGGACCATGGGTCCCAATTATTATAGCTGCATTATCCATGTCATTTGTTATCTTGAGCCTCATAACTTGAAGACTCAATGAACCACATTCATTTTGAGATTGTAGTCTTCTTTGGGGAGTTGCGCAAAGCATGAAGCAAAGAGGCAAGAAATTTGGTTGTGAGAGCAAGTAAGCAAATGCCTCCCATTAGGAAGTGGGAACAGGAACATGGGTATTAAAAGTGCGAGTTGAAGTAGGAGAAGAACTTTGACCAAACGATCATGCAACTGATGAGAACAAAAATGGAACTAAAGGGTTCGACTCTTTTTTCTTTTTCTATCGGTAGGGCTCTACTCGATATTGGTGGCACCATGTTAAGGCACAATTGTGGTGACGTGAATATCCTCCTATGAGCACTAGGGTGGAATGTGTAAGCTGAAAGAGAGGATTTTGACTCTTTTAACTATGAGTCACATTTAGAGATCTTATCTAACTATGTTGGGGACACCTCATTGTGGAGGATGCATTAGGACCATCCCACTAACACCTAGTTGTTGAGTGCATCAAGACTGGCCCAATGCAAGGTGTCAGAAAATGGAAGTCAACACGTAGTCCGTTGTTGCAACGGCTTGTAAGGAGAGATCCAAACAGAGATGGCAACAATTAGATCTCATAGCATATATGAGATTTATTAGCTTTTCCCAAAAACATAAGCGTATTAAAAGAGCGGCCACTAGAATGATCTTCTTTAAAAGTCCACCCATACACCTTCACTCCACAAGGTAATAATGGTCGGCATAAACGGAAACTATCAATTATCCACACAAACACAACAATGCAATAATTTCAGAGGCACGACAATCATAACCAGCTAGGGAAGAATAACTAACAAGTAACAAGTGTGGAGAACCTTGAAGAAGCCAAAATGAAAGATTAGAGTCAACCGATATCTTCCCTACTTGAGAAGGGAAATTTTGTACATGTTAAGCGGTGGGGTTGCCTCTCCCACTACTATTGGTGGGTTCGAATATGGCATAGGAGTTGCTGACTTCATCCAGGTGGTCACTGCAATTACGTCTCGATCAGATATCCAAGAGGTGACTTGTACACCAACTATACTGTTGCTAGCTCAGAAGCTGATGGATCAACGGTCAATTCCGCTCTGGGGCCACCTCTTACTCTACCATTATTATAGGGGTATGGGGTCCGAGACAAAGAAAGATTAATGTTATTGGAGATGAAGTAGTATGAATATTCCCCCACAAGAGTTGGTCAATAAGTTACGGCTTAAGGTGGAGATGAACCCAAAGACAAGCCGGATTGCATGGACAAATGATTTAGGTGCTAACACTACAGAAATCCTTGAATTTCTTGTCCATCGAGAAATTATGGAACAACAAGTATGGATGAGAATCTTGTTACCTTTCTATGACCATATAATCTTATATGGTTACTATTGTTCTTCGACCTTTAGATTAAATTTGTCTATCATCTCTCTCGTAACCATTTTTTTTTGCTACTATCACTGTTAATAATTGCAAATACATTTTCAAAGTCAATCTTCTTCTCTTATGTTGGATGCTATGGTAAAAGACTCACCACTTTCAAGTTCTAGCTCAAGATTGCCCTGTTTAGCATCTCTTTCTCTCTTCCTATATCCAATGTCTTCTCCTAGAAAGGTAACTGTTAGTGCACTGATTTGTGCACCTTATTTGTCAATCAAGTGAGTCCATATGTCATGTAGCCGGTTGAGCCCTTGGGAGCTGAAGACCGAAGACACAAGAGGACGTGGAGCATCAAGGAGCAAAGAACAGGAATATGAGGTGCCTTGATGACCCTAACCCTTGACCTAAAACAACCTAAACCTCTAAATGATTTTAACCCTAATAGATAAACATTTTTATTGATCATCCTTTAGCCTTAGGAGCCATAATTGAGCATGCTTAAATTGGCTTTAGAGGTCCCAAGTTGTTGGAAAACAAACTGCACAATTTTAGGCAACATTCGGTCCCACCAAATCCCCATTCGATCCCACTGAAAGTGCTCAAAATAGGACAACAAGAAAAGTCATGAAATCCAATGTAATTCGGCTCCAACCAAAGCGTCATTCGGCTGGCCTCGGTGCGACCAAACCTAAACTTTGGTCTGACCTAAGCTTGAACTTATAGTTTTCAGAAATGACCATGTCCTGACAGTTCCGGTCAAACTAACCTTACACCACTAGTTTTGGTCGGACCGACCCTAATTTTGGTCGAACTGAAGACTAGTCATTAGAGATCCGTTGGAGCCTTTTTGTTATTAATATTGCATTCGAATCTTTGGACAAATGATGAATTTTTGGCATTTTAAAGACTAGTGCATACCAAGCTCAACCAAACATCCTAGGCTCTATCCCAATGAGATCTATGCTATCTTATTATTGATTATTCATTCTAATGAGCATTTTAAGCTCTTGTACAAGAAGATCATGATCTCAAGCCCTCTTTAGAATTTAGACACCAATTCAATTGGCAAATCATAACGTCTATCAACCTCTAGAGTGTCCATCAAGGTGAATCCCCTAGGAGTTCAACTTTCCATTAGTTGTAAGAGATTCTACCCAAACTCCCATCACCTTGGTCACCTCAATGGAAAATTGCATGCAAAGTGTTTAATCTTAGAGTTGAACCATTAGCAAAGCATCAATGTCAACGATCGGGGGAGCAAAAGGGGAACTGATTGAAGCACGAGAGGGCATCAATCAAGCAACTCGAGACGATGAATCAAATGGGCTCAATTCGACAAGTGTCAATCAATGAGTCCATATTCTCTTTCCTTGTGTCGGATTGAGGGTAAGAGTTTGTAACCCAAACTTAATAGGTTCTTGTGTAGGAACTAAGCTCTTATGTAGGGTCAAATTCGCCGGACACAAGTGTGTACGTGTTAGTCTCCGTAAGAGATTCCGGCAGGAGCAAACGTAAGTCGTTGGACTAAGACCGAGGTTGTTGGTTAGCCAATAGAAAACCAACTAAAGTCTCTTGCAGGAGCCTCCGACAGGAGTGTACACTATGTGAGTCCTTGTGTAAGTTACAGAAACAAGTGAGTACGCAGTAAGTCCTTGCGTAGGCCATTGGCACGGGTGAGTACATGGTAGGTCCTTGTGTAAGGTTGTCAAAGTCAAAAGTAAACTTAATTTAAAACCTTTGATAGTAAAATCCAATACACTCGAGGAGAGTGCATCCGCCGGGAGTAGAGTAGGGAAACTAAACCACTATATATGCTTGTGCTTGGTATTGTCATTCGAGCACTTTTCTATTTATGGTTAATGTGATTGTTTTGTTGAATTATATGTATGCATGATTAGAGGATTTGAATAGTTAGCACATCTCACACACATGTACACTATCATTTTTAAACTAGTTGTATAATTGGCATATCTTTAGTAGTTTATGTGATTGGACCCTCTATTGGCTTGGAATCTTTAGAGTTAATTGCCTTGCTTAGTTTAATTGGCATATTAGTTTACGTAAGCAATTGTGTGTTAAAAGGCATACATTTTATTTGGTCCTAAATTCCTAATCACCCCCTTCTAGGACATAGCCACCATTCTATAGCTCCGCCAAGCTTTCACGCGTAGCCGTGGTATCTTACACCACATGCAATTTTAGTAAGTGCTCCACTCTACCACAATTTACATTTCACTATAGCATCTTATTTACGAATCTTTTTGTCTTTTAATGATTTTTCAAATCATAAAATATTTTTTTTATTAATTTGCAAGTTTTAATTCAGCAACTCGTTTAGTTTCAGACAAGTCACATTAGTTTGACCGATGCAACTCAGCTTCAGACTTAGACTACTTGCAGACGAAAATCAAGATTTTTATCCAGATTGATTTATTATCTGCATTGGAGATTATTATTTAAGCGTTTGTATTGCTTATTTGCATTGATTCAACTTCATTCAGTGCCTACTTGCATCCGTATGGTTCACCACGAAAATCAAACAAAGCCCATGGAACTTTCATCTAATACCAATTAAATGATGCAAATGAAAAGAAATGTATCCCTTCGAATGGATTCCACAATCTCTACAAAAAAAAAAAATCACATTAAACAAAAGGAAAAAAGAACAGACTATAAAAGCCAACATTGCAGCTATGTAAAGCTAGGAGAAACTGAAGTATTCAATCGTCATCATCATAGCCTCATCACAACTATTTGGGTCTAGCTTTACCAAAAATGCTTTGCTAAGCATTTTCTAGCAAAGGCCTTATCCTCGATAAATCAAAAGCATTCCCATGCCTACTCATCAACACATCAAGTCCTAGCTCTAGGTCCTCCCCTCATCCTCCATTCATGCCCTAAATCCAAATCAAAGTTCCCTTTCTCAGTTCTTACAGAGGTTGTCTTTGAGTAACCAAGCACATGGACAAACCATCTCAATCCACACTCCATCATTTACCTCCTATAGGAGCTACTCTTAGGTTACTTTGAACAACCTCATTCTTGATTCTATCTTTCCCAATCTTACCACACATTCATCTCAACATCCTCATCCCAGCAACACTCATCCTCTGCTCATGTTGCATGCTTTATTTTCTTAAAGGGCACGTTGCCAGCATAGCCAATTCAACAATCATAAAAACTATCAAATTACTCTTAATTCAACTTACTAACAAACTAAGACTTTCTAAAACCTCTTAAATCTCATAAACAAAATTAAATTGGTATAGAACTTCCCTACAACTAGAATACTTTTGGGTCTTAATAGAATCAATAGTCTAATTAGATTAGAAACTTCTATAAAAATAAAGATAGTGAGTTTGAACTTTATAGTTCTTGCCCAATTCGACTTCCCCCAACAACTAAACAAATCACAAACTAGTTTCTAACTCTTAGGGCTCAATATGGTCAAACTACCCTACCCCATCATCACTTCCAGAGTTCATAGTGGGGCCCACATACCCTGGCCGGACCCCCTTTTTGTTCCTCTTTTAGGATTACTGGCAGGCCCATGGCTGGCTCCCTCTAGTCTGGTAACCTTATACACAAGAGGGCCCACGATCTTGGAAGATGGAGGCCAACATACATATAAGAAACGTAAACAGCGAAGGCTATGCGAGTCAATGCAATGGATGGTTCCAAGAGCTGTGCAGAACTTCGGCCAATCCAGAAGTCAACCCCAAATTGCAGCAAGAGAGGCTATGATGATGATGAAACGAATATCTAAATAAACGGCATCAAACAAAAACAATCACCGTCACCAACTACCTTATGATGTCCACATACGAAGGTTCTCAAAGATGAAACAAGACCCATCTCAGAAAAGACAGGATCCCCGCCTAGTTAGCGCCTACACAGGCAAATTGTGGAAAAGAAAAACACTCCAAAATGGGATTTCCCTTGAAGTAGTCGGTCATCTACTTGTTTGGAATGCTTATTTATTCTCTACCATGAATAGAAGACGAAGGGGCGAAGTAGCTACCTCCATTTGCAGGAAGAGGCGAACTCCGCTGCAGAAGCTGAGGTTCTTGTAAGGAGGTGAAGATGGTGAAGGACGAGGAGAAGATAATGAGAAGGAAGCGATGAGGACGCGAGATGGGCGAAGGATGGAATCCGCGTAAGGGAAGGTGAGGAGGTGTCGTTTTAAAGGGGGAGGGTAGCGGCTAACGTACGCTGACATGTTCACGCTTCGAGGAGGATCTCTGCATTTCTTGATACCCTTCATGCCCACTTGCACGACTGATCTCCACCGACTCCACGGCACACGTGCGAGTGGGCAACGGGTTATCCGAATCGAATCACGTCGCAGTTTTCCGAAGGGACGCGTACAACCCCTACGGCACTGGACGAGACTAGGAACGGAAAGGGGCTTTGAGGGGCACCGTAATACAAGGGTTTCATTCACATAGTACATTCATTTGCCAAATCATTTTAATGCACGGGCATTAAAATCAGGAAGCTCTAAGGAAGCTCTAAGCTCAAGTGGATCACAGAGTGTGAATTAAACACCTAGGGGTGAAAAATTTTTAGGGCCTCAAGTTTTGGATAAAGTGATATTTATATTCTCTCTTCACCCAGGTCCATGTGACCTTATTAACGGGTTAGATGGCAAGTAACCATCAAGGTGGGCCTAAAAAGGTTTCAATACAAGTGTCATTATCATTGTTGCTTCCTGGGTGGGGGGAGCGGATCAAGTGCGGCCCGGCCTTACCCAAGAGAGTGCGGCACTAAACATGGGGCCTACCTTGATGTATTTATTGTATATCTACTTTGTCAAGTGGTTTTCCACGTCATTTTAGGACATGAGTACAAAAATAAGGTAGATTCAATTCTCAGGTGGACTATACCATAGGAAACAATGTTGATTGACCATTAATGAGCCACAAAAGTTTTTGATCAAGCTTATATTTAATTTTTCCTTCATCCACATTTGTGTGACATTATCAACAAGTTGGATGACAAATAAACATAAGGAAACATTAATATGGGCCCTAGGAAGTTTTTAATGGTAAACGATTCAATCACCACTGTTTCCTATAGTATGGTCCACCTAAAGCTTGGATATTCTTCATTTTGATCCTCATGTCCTAAAATGATATAGAAAAATGGATGGACGACGTTGATATAAAATACATACATCAAGGTGGACCCCATAATAAGGGCTGCACCATTTTGGGTGAGGTTGGGGTTGCCCCAATCCGCTCTCCCTATGATGTGATCTATTCAAAAGGATGGCAATCCTAAGTATATGACTGCAATGTAATTTTAACTCGGTGAGAGCGAGATCGAATCCATAAGAACTTATATTCGTACGTTCTTTAGAATACTTTAGAAATAGAACTAGAACTAGAACTAAAACTAACTATAGATTTGGATTAAAAGAAATAATGATATAATTGAGTAAAGTAAATAAGAAATCAATAGAAGCAAAACACTGAAGCGCTAAGGACCCACTTATAGATTCTTAATGTCTAATTTACTTGATTTGATTGCTCAACTGGAATTGAAGTCTTATCCTATCTAGTTAAATAATATAACAGTTAATTCATTATTCATAAACCAAAAATAGATTTGAACTTCAATTGATTCAGTTCTCATATAAGGAAGTAAAGTATTGATCATAAGGAAGCATTTATCGTGTCATTAGTTTACGATGGTGTAGACACCCCACCTAAAACAAGGATACGACATTCTTTAAGCTTCAACTCGACTTCAATCAATTGTCTCCTGCAGACTGAAAAATCATTGAAAACTCAAACGGATCATGGTGGAAGCATACTCGGCATGCGCCGGAAATTACCAACGGACCAGATTGGCTGACACCAAATCCAGTAGCGATTCGGTCATATTCGAGTGTCCAAACTCCAAAACCCCCGAAACTCTCTATATGACGCAACCGACAGACGAAAATGAATAAAACGAATACTCTCTACCTACGAATCATTCTTTGTATCATTCAGTCTTTTCGGATAGCTTTGTGTCGAAGTTAAATGGTCATTCTTCGAAATTAAGGAAAAATATGATCGTCCTGATATATAAAATAATCATGGTATTATTGGAGGCAAATCCTGACCGATTAGGATGATTTATGATTCATTGGAAAGGTGATCAAATGATCTTTCTAACAAACTTAAATTTTCTCCAATCTGAGTCATGATGAGGAAGATCCATACCGTTTATCAAAACCATGCATTACCGATTGACCAAAATCGAAAAAAACTTTGGTTGCGCTTTAAACTAGTCAAATGGGATCTAATCGAGATGATTTCAGTTACAATGAAAAGCTTATTAGACGATGTTTACAATAATCCTAATATCATCAAAGGCAGACCATTGGTCAAATTACAAATAACTGATTTCATATATTGGATGAACGTATTTTCAGAACATCAAACGAGGTCCGATTGAAGTGATTCTAGTATTGATAGAAAGCTTACCTGATTACCTTTCCAACAAGATAAAGTTTACCCAAAACGGATAAGTAACCAAGAATATGTGAGTGTTTGAACATTTGCAGTAAAAAACAAAAGGTAATAATGACTTTTTATATATATACATAATATATATATTTATAAATATAAATAAAAAAAATTAATCATTACACTTTAACTTTTATATATAAATATATTTATATATATAAAGAAATATATATATATATATATTAATCATTACCTTACATATATATATATATATTATAATATAATATATTAATACATACAGCGTCTCATGCAGGGTCCACAAGCCAGGGCGGGTGCCCACAATTCAGTGTGGGCGCCCACCATTTAACTCACGCTATCGATCGTCCGTGTCAGGGGCCCGATGCCTATATAAGGCAGTCTGGCCACACAAGAGAAGAGGGGAGAGACAGGAGAAAATATTAACAGAGAGAGAAAGAGAGAGGGAAGAGAGTTTAAGCATACAGAGAGAAAATAGAGAGTAAAAAGAGAAATAGAAAGATACAGAGAGTGTTTGAGGGTTAGAGTTTTTCTGGAGGTGCTACCCAAAGTACCTTAAATATTTCCAACGTGCCGACATGCTGCCAAACACAGGAGGCAAAAATGATCATCAAAGGAGTCAAAAAATTCTAAGAATCTATCTATTTCTATTTAATTTGCATTTTACTCCACACATTTCTATTACATTAATTACTTTCACATTTTATTCTGCATCATTCTCCATCTTCCATTTTTCACTCCATTTGCTTGCCCAGGACCTTAAATCCTGTGAAGTAAGGCTAGTTAGCATTTTATCTTATTTACTGCTTTTATTTTATTTGTCTACCCAGGGCCACATGGCTCTGTGATGTAAGGCTAGATAACTCCTTTTTTCTTATCTCTGCCTGCCCAGCCCACCTGGGTTATGTGAAGTATGGCCAAGTATAAAATGCTGAAATTCCATTAAATCCCTAAAAATTGCAAATCTTGTGAAGAAGAGACCGCACATTGTGTGGGTGGAAAATGGCGCTTAAACCATTCTTTTTCCGTCACCAAGGCCCTTACTCGAAATCTACGGGTGCAGACCAATCGAAGGAGTCACTTGAGTTAGAAAATCATGAGATTGCCTAACTCCTAAGCGATTCTACGGTTTCTAACTGGCTGTAAATTTTATGCTTTATTTGGCTAATGGCGACTCCAAATCAAATGCATTTTTACACCTGAGTTAATAACACACATCACCCACAATAGCAAAAATCAATACGAAAGCCAACCAAGTGATGGCACCGCCACGCTCGTGCGCGCGTGCTAGGAGAGACGTTCACAGAATGGCGACTCCACTGGGGATTGTGCTAGTTACCAGCCTAGGCCCAACTTGAAACACATGATTTTTTTTCAATTTATGGGGATTTCATAAATTTAGTATATTTACTTTTTCGCACTCCAGTGAATATTGGTCTTATTTACTCTCCGTATCATGCTTTCTAACATTCTAGTAAATATTGGTCTCCTACTAACGCACTAATTCTCTAATTGTCCAGTCTATACTAGTTCATTTACTTTCCTGCCTGCATCCTGTATTCCAGTCTATACTGGTCTCTTTCACTTTCTCGCAAGCCTACTGCAATCCAATTCTCACTGGTCCATTTACTTTTATGTTAATCCAATGTGCACTGGTCCTCCTGTATTTTCCTGACATTTACGTTTGCCTTTTATAAAAAGAAAAGAAAATACCAAAAAAAATGAGGTGATCGCAAGGTATACCCATTAAAAGGAAGTAGCAGGCCATTCTGTAACCATTGCGCGTTCGTCGTCCTGTACAATCATCGCGTACCTACCAAAGTATCATCTGAACCCGTGCACAAGTAGCCATGTCAACTCAAGGTGACAATCCTCCAACTCCTCCAGAATCGCTAAGACCACAAGCCTCTCAACCAACCACATCCACTCCCTCGACAACCGAGCTCGCCCACGGCTTAAACGGGTTAGAGAATATTGTGAATCGCATTCACGCAGAAATAGTGCCACTCATTCATAACATGCATCCGCCAAGCATCCATGTAGGTCTATCAGACCCAACTGTCAATCAATTTCAACCCATTCCTCTTAATAGAAATTGGGTTCACTTTCAAAACCCACCAGTCACAGCAATTCAAACTCCAGCACATCCTCCCCGTGATGGGAGTAAACCAGCACATTCTAGTCAATCATAGTCTAGTCAATTCCAACAACCTTCTCCCAGTTGGAATTTATTTCAATTTCCACCCAGTCAACCACATCAAATACCTACTATTCATGGATATCCACTCGTCAAAGCTCGCCCTCTTGGTGGGACCGCATCCCAATTCCCACACCACACCATGCACTCAATCCCTCTGACCGAGGAACATATGAACATCGAAGAAGTCAACCATTATGAAGAAGAGGCTAACTGAATGCCAGAAGGAGCACTACCTCCTTTGTCCCAACCAAATGAATTTGATCAACTTCGGGAACACTTCGAGAACCAGCTAAGGGCAATGCGAAATGAACTTCAAAAACAACATGGGGTGGAACTCCCATCCACAAAATTTAGAGATCTTTGCCCATTCCCCGATGTTAGGGTACCTGCAAACTTCGAGGTACCCAAGTTTCAATGATACGATGGCACGGGATGCCCAACTGCACATTTAAAGGCTTTATGTGGTGAACTTATGCCATGGTAGAAGATGATGGAGCATTGATCCGTCTGTTCCAAAAATCCCTAAGGGATGATGCATTAGATTGGTACACGTCACCGGACTATCACAAGATTAAAACATGGGAACAATTGTCCCAAGCTTTTGTAGATCGTTTCGTGTACAATCTAAATGCAGCACCACGAAGGTCAGACTTGGCAGCCCTTAGGCAAAGGAGCGACGAAACGCTGTCTGCATACGTGGGGCGATGGAGAGCCATGGCCGCATGAATGAAAACACCAATCGACAAAGAAGAACAGATTCTATGATTGTCCATTCGGCCAATCCAAATATATCAAGATATCTGATTTCATAGCCGTATGCCAATTTTACTCAGCTAAACTGTGTGGGGGAACAGGTGGAGGCCGGAATAAGAACCGGCACAACGCACCATGGCCCCACCAGTCTACCTCGGTGCAGAAAGTGAAACTTGAAGAAAAGACAGGCAAATACGGAGTAAAAAATAAAGATATGGCTCCTCCTCATCTAGCGGAAACTAACAATGTTGTTGCCTCCGCACAAGGAATGCCAAGAAATCCTCCACAGGAACAACAATACCACCCTCAGTAGCAGTAACCTAGGTGGAATCCGCGATACACAAACTAAAATAGTCAAATGGGTGTGGCACAGGTATCTAGGCAATTTACACCATTGGCCCAATCATACACGGACATTCTCGCCACACTCATCCAAAGGCAGCTCTTGGCACCTCTTCAGCCTAGACTGCCGCTAAACCCGTTGCCTCCAAATTACAAAGAAAATGAGTATTGCGCATTTCATCAAGGGCGGGGTCATACCACAAAACGTTGTTTCTCCTTGAAACATGTAGTTCAAAATTTGATTGATAAGAACCAGATAACGGTCACTCCCCCTGAAACAGCTATTGCTAAGAGTAATAACATACTCCAAAATCCTTTGCCGCAACATCAAGAATGCCCTAACACTTCCAGCACTCCCACCGTCAATGCCATCCAGGGAGAATATCCTCCCCATGTTTTCTAAGCATTCTCGGCCAAAAGCTATGACATGAAGATTCCTCCATTCATTTTGCAAGGGGCATTACCATCTCCTCTATTGATCCTTCAAGGGAAGGCCCATGAACCTCATCCCAATCCTCCTCATCAAGTAGAACAAACATGGGATCAACCATTGGTCCTACAAAGAAGAGCCCCTACGTCAACACAAACCAACAACTCCCACCAGTCAGGAGTCCACCAGCCAGTCGTCCTTATGGGGAAGGCTCCGTCGCCCATGCCCAGTCATGTACCATACCGTCTACCCATTGATGCACAAGAATGACGTCCTCTCCCGTTCAGCATGCCACACGAACTCGCAAGATCCGGACGAACAATCCAGGAAGGCCCTCCTTCACAACCCTTGGTACTCCTATGGGCACCGTTGGCTTCGCCATTGAAACACACATCTGTTATCGCTAACCCTCTATCTTCTTTAGAATCTTTCCTCTAGCTCTTCAAGGAAAGATGAAACTGGTCTCAGACAACAAGGTAGCTCCTGTCATTACCCAGAATGCTCTGAGGTGGGAAACATGCATCCTAATGGGAGATGTCTTCAAAAAGAAGGACTCAGAGGAGATCCCAAGGGACCTTTGGCCGGAACAACACACAAGGCCGATACCACATACGATGTAGCGGCCCAACTTAAAACCATCCCGACCCAAACATCCATTTGGGAACTCCTTTGTACATCATAGGCACACCGGGAGATCTTTGTTAAAACTCTGAACGATGCGCATATTTCTCGAGAAGCTCACCTGAAATGGTCGCACACATGATAGGGTAACTCCTTGCGCCTTGAGCCATAACTTTGTCAGATGACGAGTTGCCACCAGAAGGCCACGACCATGCCAGGTCATTAAATATAACTGTTCGTCATAAGGACAAAAGCATCCCACTGGTATTGATTGATAATGGTTCAATTTTGAATGTTTGTCTACTTTGGACTGCCTTATATTTGGGACTAAATCCATCTATGTTCAGGCCAAGCAATATGAATGTGAGAGCATTCGATAATTCTCGAAGATAAGCACGAGGAGAAATTGATCTTGAACTACAAACTGGCCCCAATACGTCCACCATTTCCTTTCAAGTTTTGGACGTCCCTTCATCATTCAATCTTCTCCTTGGTCGGCCCTGACTTCACAAAGTTGGGACTGTACCATCAACACTTCACCAGAGGGTCAAGTACATCCATGGGAATAAAGTGTTATGCATTCTGGCAAATCTTGAACCACTTTTTCCCCCTGAAACAAATCTTTAGGGGGAGCCTAACATCCTAGTTATTGACGCATGGAAATCGGACAAAGATAAACCATATTATAGCTTCCAATTTGCAGCAGTGGATCACGTCCCATAAGTATGTCCTTTAAAATCAAACTGTATTTTCACTCCAGCCAAGCGTCAAATCCCGAACTACCACCTTGAACACCAAGACACCGCCAAGGTAATTGAGGTTCAAGAAAGAGTAAGAAGGGCAGGACTGGGATATGAGTCTCCTCCACCAGAAAAACCAGAGAAGGCAGATACCGAGAGGAGGTCAAGAGATGAGTCATCCTTCCCATTTCACACCAATCCAATTCGTTAGCGTCGGAGTCATCCATCCAAGCCAAAATTTGGATTTCGATCCATCAGGTCATGATAATAGTCTCACTCTCACTGAGTTGCCCAAGCAACAACTGGGCAAGGGGCAGGAGCTACCGTCTCTTAATTGGACTACTACGATGATCCCACCAGAGCTACAACAACCTGAAGAGCTCCACGACACAGGGAATGAAAGAAGGTCCGATGAATCTGACACCGAGTCAGAACCCAGCCCTCGCTACATCATGATGATTGGGCACAATAGAGAAAATCAGCCCACTACATCCCAAAACCCTGCCTCTTGAGGGGAGAGAGCACAGGGCTCCACCTGGTTTACCACCCCCATGACGCTTGAATCGACCGGTTAATCTTCTTAGAGTGCCGGTCTGAAAAAAAAATGTCCTTGTAAATAGACATTTGCACCCTAGGCAAGACCATGATAGACATTGGTTTGAAACTCCAACTTGCTCGGTGTTCGATAAAATTAAAACACCAAAAAATCTGAAAAACCTTTTAAAAAAAAAGAAAATCTTAAAAAAAAAAAAAGAAAAAAAAAAAGAAAATCCTCAAAATAAAAACAATAGAAAACCCTCAAAAACAAAAAACAATAGAAAATCCACAAAACCCAAAAATAGAAGAAAATTTGCAAAAGCTAAAAACATTGAAAAATTTTCAAAATACCCAAAAATCAGAAAACTTTTCAAAAGCCACAGGCAATAAAGTGCCAGACTCATCTAAAGAGCTGCATGAAGCTAAAGTTGACATCTATGACTTTGACAAAGAGCTAGACTTCGAACTCATGGGTTTATAAGAGGTCAAAGACAAGGGAAATGATGATCTAACTCCCGAGCTCGAGGATCTCCTCAATAAGTTCGATTCAAAAGCCAACGTTACACCTGTCAATTTCGAGGTGGTTACCCTCAGAACCCCTGAGAATCCTCAAGAAGTACACATTGGAAAATCTTTATCTCCAAGCGACAGGAAGATGATGATCGAGTTTTTGAAACCACGACTGTCAAACTTTGCCTTCTCCTACGGTGGTGCATCGTCTACCCATGAAGCCCGAAAATATGCCTGGACTCGATGAAGATCTGGTGGTACATCGTCTACCCATGAAGCCCGAAATCACGCCGGTCAAGCAGAAGTTAAGGAGAATGCGACCAGAGTGGATCAGGAAAATAAGGGAAGAAGTAATCAAACAATACAACGCTGGTTTCCTAGTAGTATCCAACTATCCAGAATGGCTGGCCAACATCATTCCCGTTCCCAAGAAAGATGGTAAGGTTCAGATGTGCATCGACTTCCGTGACCTCAATAAAGCCAGTCTGAAAGACGACTTCCCACTACCCCACATCGATACTTTGGTCAACAATACGGCAGGTTACAAAATCTTCTTTTTCATGGATGGTTTCTCTTGCTACAACCAAATCAAAATGGCCATAGAATACAGTGAAAAGACCTCATTCAAAGCATCGAGGGGCATTTCAAAGACCTCAAAAAACTCTTCGACTGATTGGAAAAGTTCAAGCTCCGTCTTAATCCATAAAAGTGTCTCTTCGGGGCAACCAGTGGCAGGTTGCTCGGTTTCATCGTCAGCAAAGATGACATCCAAGTTGACGAATCAAAGACAAAAGAAATTCTAAAGATGCCACCTCCCCAAAATGAGAAAGAAATTTTGAGTTTCTTGGGCAGAATCTAGTATATTAGTCGTTTCATTGCCTAGCTTGTGCCCATATGCGAGCCCATATTCAATCTGCTTCGCAAGAACACACCGAAAGAATGGAACGAAGATTGTTAAGAAGCCTTCAAAAGAATCAAGAAGTATTTGCTAGATCCACCAGTGCTAGTCCCACCGGTGCTCGGACGGTCCCTAATACTCTATATCTCAGTCGCCGCAAACATCATCGGGTGCGTCCTTTGCCAACACGATGACACAGGAAGAAAGGAGCGAGCAATCCACTATCTTAGCCGTTGATTCACTGATTACGAGTCCCGATACTCGTTAATCGAAAAGACATGCCTCGCCCTCGTATGGGCCACCCAACGCCTTCACCAATACATGATCGGCTATCCAATCCTCCTGCTCGCACGAATGAATCCACATAAGTACCTGTTCGAGAAACCAGCTCTAACTGGAAGGATCGCAAAATGGCAATTGTTACTTTCTGAGTTTGGCATCACCTATGTCACTCAGAAAGCAATCAAGGGGCAAGCTTTAGCCGACCATATCGCAGCACACCCTCTACCTAACTATCAGCCACTGAAGACTTTCTTCCCTAATGAGGATATCCTATATATTTCTTAAAGGAGAGGAAGGACCAGAGGCAGATGAATGGACCTAATATTTCGACAATGCAGCTAACGCTAAAGGAAGCAGAATAGGGGCAATCCTTTACTCTCCAGATGACATCCCCATCCTTGTTTCGAGAAGGCTATCCTTTGGGTGCACGAACAACATAGCTGAGTATGAGGCATGTATAGTAGGCTTAAAGGAAGCAATCATTTTGGGGGTGAAAAAGCTAAGGGTTTTCGGTGACTCTCAACTCATCATCAATCAAACGAACGATGATTGGAAGACGAAGGACAAGAAGCCAAGTCCGTACCACGTTTATCTCAAGAACCTCAACTACGAATTTCGTAAAGTCACTTTTACATACATGCCACGTACCAAGAATCAATTTGCTGATGCCTTGGCCACATTAACATCTATGTTAAACATTCTCAAGGGAGTAGCACAATGGGAACTTACAGTCGAACTACAAGAGGATCCGGCATTCTGCCTACAGATCGAACAAGCTGAAATGCCACCTGACAAGCACCCTTGGTATACCGATATTAAGAAATACCTAGAAGATCGAGTATACCTGGAAAGCGCCACGCCAACGGACCGTCGTACGATCCAACGATTAGCTACACAGTTTACTATTAACGGTGGCATCTTATACAAACGATTCTTCAATCAGGTCTTATTGCGATGTGTGGGCGAGGCAGAAGCTGCGAAAATCTTGTCCGAGGTCCACGATGGAATCTGTGGCCCACACATGAACGAACACATGATGGCCAAGAAAATCCTACGATTAGGATACTACTGGCTAACTATGGAGACCGACTGTTGCCAACACATCAAGACGTGCTTTAAATGCCAAGAACATGCGAATCGGATCAATGCGCCTGCTTTCGAGTTATATAACCTAACCACACCCTGGCCATTTTTAATGTGGGGCATCCACATCATCAGCAAAATTAACCCCAAAGCTTCTAATGGCCACAAATATATCCTGGTAGCAGTCGATTATTTCACCAAGTGGGTGGAAGCGGTATCTTTTACCACCATCAACGCTTCTCACGTGGTACGGTTCCTAAAAAACCACATCATTAGTCGATATGGAATCCCACACACCATCGTCACAGATAACAGGATGTCTTTTGTGAACCAAAAGGTGGACAACTTCCTTGACCAATTTAAAGTCAAAAGGCATCGATCCAGTCCCTATCGGCTGTAAATGAATGGAGGGGTAGAAGCATCCAACAATACACTCATTCGTATCCTTGAAAAAATGGTGAAAACATATCACGACTAGTCCGAAATGCTCCCATACGTGCTTTGGGCTTATCGAACATCCATATGCACTGCAACGAATGCCACTCCATACGAACTCACATATGGAATGCAGGCAGTTCTACCAGTTGAAGTCGAAATTCCCTCATTACGCATTCTGATAAGTGGAAGAGGAAGAATGGTTACAAGATCGCTACAATTAATTGCATCTGACAGACAAAAAGCACATGCGAGCTTTATGTAATTCCCAAGCCTATCAAAGAAGGATTGCACGAGCTTACAATAAGCGGGTTCGTACAAGAACATTCAGAATAAGAGACGTAGTAATGAAGAAGATTCCACCTACTCATCTACCTGACCCAAGGGGAAAATTCAAACCCACCTGGGGAGGCCCGTTCATTATACGTGAAGTGCTCCCTGGAGGTGCACTCCGCCTCACCAACATGGAGGGACAGGATCTAGCCGAGCCCATCAACGCCGATCATGTCAAAATACACTACGGATAACGAGTAAGCTAAGGGAATGTTTCCTAACATCGAATCTTACAACTCCCTGCCCGATTACCCTTAGCAACAAAGTAGGACAAAAAAAAGATGTATGGACATATGATGATTTAAAATTTCTTAAAAAAAAAGAGCACAAAAAAAAGAGAAAAAAGAAGACGAAAAGAAAACACAAAAAAAAGAGAGGAATGAAGAACCAAATAGAAAATCTAAGGTACACATCCATCAGCCTTACCCCCCTATCTTCAAGAAAATTTTCGATCTTGGAAAGCATTCTGAAGCCTCTCGTTACCCTAGAAATCATTATCGGCCGACATTGAGAAAGTTTTCAGACCAAAAAAGAAGAAGAGGTGTGTCTAAGCAAAATGGGCGAGGTGAAAACCTGCAAGGGCGCCTCGGGTAAAAACAGTGGATACATAGCAGACCTGGTGAAACCAGCAAGGGTGCCAGGGGCAAAAAGGCACAGCTGCTAAGGGGTAGGCAAGAACAAATACCCAGGATGTGGTGAAAACCTGAAAGGGCGCCACGGGCAAAAATGACGGCCTAAGCCAGACGTAATGAAAACTCGCAAGAGCGTTACGGGTAAAAACAACAAGAAAAAAAAAGAAAAAAATAAGAACAACACAAGACTTCAGTCACAGCGACAAATTCGTATCTGAAGTCAAAGGCGTGAAGACCGCGATGTTTCAAGAATTATCAAGCATAGCCTGAGCTAAGAAACATTGATTCTCACTACGTACTTCAAAGATAATTTCAAAAAATCTTCAAAAATTAATTCAGAAGTCATATAAGATGAACAATGGAAAAGTCA
Source organism: Magnolia changhungtana (assembly GCA_030180095.1). Classification (NCBI taxonomy): domain Eukaryota; kingdom Viridiplantae; phylum Streptophyta; class Magnoliopsida; order Magnoliales; family Magnoliaceae; genus Magnolia; species Magnolia changhungtana. The sequence goes on along the minus strand of JASAUF010000384.1, from coordinate 889,513 downwards.
AATGTCTGATCCCTGCCAACTAAAATATAAACCACGCTCATAAGACAAGTCTAGCAACAAAAAAAAGGAGAGAGAATTTCCATTTTATTCATTTTCTTTATTTACATGCATCGAAAAAAAACTAAAATTTAAAAATTTTAAAAAAATGAAAGAAAGAAGAAGAGAGAAAAAAAAACTCTTGCAGCTTACAACTTGAAGTTATGGTCGCCTCTTCAAAACACTCGGCCCAATAACAACCTCTGCTGGCTACTCAGGTTAGTTTCGCTCCCTTAGCACCAACCTCTTCGATCGTTCTATTAAGTTCTCTATCTTTCTTTACAGGAATTGAGGCTCCCTTAACAACACACTAACATGAGCAACACACTTGGAGTTAGACACTGAGCAGAGAACGTGCTTCAATAAGAGCCGACTTCGATAAGGACCGTCGAAATCCCCAATGGAAGTGATCGGTCAGACCTATTTTTAAAAAAAAAAAAAGAAGAAGAAGAGAGGCCAAAACAAAAACCGCCTGACGACGCCTCCCCGCGAGATCAAGCAGATCTTTTCAAAATAAATGGCCTGGAAAAAAACTTAAAAAAAAAAAACACGACGCACATGGTATCCAAGGCACTGGAAGTCCTCCATACTTTCCGGTGGGTACTAACGCAACAACAATAATTGGTTTTAGTTTTATCTGAATCTTCAGTTTTCTCTAAAATCAAAGTGGAACATGGGATGGCCGGACTAAACTTTCAATGTCACTTCGATCGTCTCGGAATGCGAATTGAATATATCCAAGTTAGCATAACCATACTTTAAGTCATGGGAAAAACTATCACAACCATAGTGTCAGACTCGAAAAATCGAATTGTGAAGAAATAACTCAAGGTGACTCTAGTCTGGGACACTTGTCATCCTAGTATATTGTAATGCAGGAGTTCCGTAAAGCCGCAAAAAGCACAGGCAACTGCCTATTACAATAACTAATCTTATAGGTAGTCTTAGGGGATTACACGACATCGAGAATTACTCTTCAAAATCAAACATGTTAGGCAGATCCCCGTAAGGCCGCGAAAAGTGTAGGGGCACTAACCACTCAAAAATTCATACTTACAAACATCTATCGATGCAAACTGTCAATCACGACGTGAAAAGGTCGCGATTTGATGCCCCGTAAAGCCTTAAAATGCGCAAGGACAAATCACAACATTTTCCTCAACCCTCATGAGACACCTGAACTACTCTTTAACCAGACGAGTCTTTCGATAATGACACTTCAGTAGGAATAGACTATGCCATGTCTACATACGAAAGGAAGGGTGTCTACTTGCTTTGGCATTCAGTTGCCCACAACCTCTGCCAAAGAGGGGCATCTGTAGACACCCCACCTAAAACAACAAGGATACGACATTCTTTGAGCTTCAACTTGACTTCAATTAATTGTCTCCTGCGGACTGAAAAATCATTGAAAACTCAAACGGATCATGGTGGAAGCATACTCGGCATGTGCCGAAAATTACCAACGGCTAGATTGGCTGACACCAAATCCAGTAGCGATTCGATCACATCCGAGTGTCCAAACTCCAAAACCCCTAAAACTCTCTGTACGACGCAACCGACAGGTGAAAATGGATAAAATGAATACTCTCTACCCACGGATCACTCTTTGTATGATTCAGTATTTCCAGGTAGTGTTGTTTCGAGGTTAAAAGATCATATCTTTGAAATCAAGGAAAAATACGGCCGTCCTGATATATAAAATAATCATGGTATTATTGGAGGTAAATCCTGACTGATTAGAATGATTTATGATTCATTGGAAAGGTGGTCAAATGATCTTCCTAACAAACTTAAATTTCCTCCACTCTGAGTCATGATGAGGAAGATCCATCCCATTTATCAAAACCATGCATTACCGATTGACCAAAATTGAAAAAAACTTTGGCTGCACTTTAAACTAATCAAACGGGATCTGATCGAGATGATTTCAGTTACAATGAAAAGCTTATTAGACGATGTTTCCAATAAACCTAATATCATCAAAGGCAGACCATTGGACAAATTGCAAACAACTTATTTCATATATTGGACGGATGTATTTTCAGCACATCAAACGAGGTTCGATTGAAGTGATCCTAATCTTGATAGAAAGCTTTCCTGATTACCTATCTAACAAGATAAAGACTACCCAAAACGGACAAGTAACGAAGAAGATGTGAGCGTTTGAACATTTGCAATAAAAAACAAAAGGTAATAATGACTATATATATATATACACACACACGTAATATACATTTATAAATATAAATAAAAGAAAATGTAATGCCCTGAAAATTGGGGGTCGAGTAGCAACTCAACACCCGAGTACCAAAACATCGCTTATGCAACACAAATGCTTATGATTGAATGTTGTCTGTGTTAGTGCAATAAACATGAGTGAGATTATACCAAAACAGTAATCCATACTCCAGATCAATGTATAAAACGCGAGCGGAAGACTAAAAAACATATATAGATGTGTATAAAAACAAAACGATCTCGATCTGTTTCCAAAGTATAATTACTTCACTGAGTCATCATATACATGTACTAAATCAAAAACAAAATGTCAAAATAATAGTCCAACTGTCGTGATAGCCCAGTTGTCCCGTAAATCCGGATTGTCTAAGCAAAGTAGCCGGAGAACTGCATGAAGGAAAACTCATCTTGATCTTCATAATAATCAGGGTCAGCCTCCTGTAGATCGTCGGTACCTGCGTCTAAGACAGAGTCTGGTGGGTGTCCAGAACACCGTCCCGTAACGTGGGAGTGAGTAGCTAACTCAGTGGAACAATAAAGCATAGGTTAACATGTTATCAATTCAGTCAAGCAGTAATGATAAAGTAGTACAATCAACATTCTTAAGTACTGTAATTAATGCAAGGATGAGATGCGATTATGATGCGTGCTCTCGCCAACATACTCCCTCCTGCGGCACCATCTTACGTCCGCGGCATGCTGTCACCCTTAGTGCTCCACATCTTCCAAGCACATGCAATGCAATGATGAGCATGATTACCGAATTGTTATTAGTCCATTTCAACCAGCAGTATTGGAAAACTAAGGTACCTTCCTTATATCATTCCCAAACAATGATCCATTCTAGGGTCGTCAGTCCTATACAATATCATACGATGGTGTGTTTCTAGGTCGCTGCAAGGGCTGCCAGGGCTGTTACACGGAACCGTTACACCACTCCCCCATCATCTTATCAATATAGGCCTAGTTTATACTCTGTTACTATGGGAAGGCTCGTCGCCTCACCGCAGATTTAAAGTATGCTCGAGGTCACTACACCGGGTACAGTCAGGGCTTCCAGGGCTGTTACACGGAATCGTTGCACCACTCCCCAATCACCCATCAAAGCAGTGTAGGCCGACAGCTCGAATATAGTGTTCCATACCACCATAATCGGCTCACGAGTCTAGTTGCTCAATGGTCACTAAGGGGAGGCTCGTGGCCCCAGCGTAGGCTGACAACTCAACCAAGGTGTCCCATACCACCATGCCCAGCTCATGAGTCTTGGCGGATCGAGGTACCACGGTTAACAGGATTCCACTGGTAAGGTTAGTACCTCAGGTTCAAGCAGTAGCGTCTAAACATGGTGAACATACATTAGACAGATCGGGTTACTTGACGAGCCTGACTAGCACGAGCGCACAATCAACTGAATGACATGAAGTGCATAAGCACTTCGCGTGACCGAACCACTGTCGCCAACCGAAGTATGACTCGGGTTCGTCAAACACATCCTACGTGGCGAGATGAATCTCAACCACGAACTCAAGTCTGTTACCGATTGTCTGGACTATAATCATAGCCCTAATCACAATCAAACCCTATTCAGAAGCATGTAGAGTAAAGCAGAATAAACAAAGTAGTTCAAGCATGTTATAAAGCACAATATAAATAGGAAATACAAAGACATATATTTCATAAGTAAGCGGTTAAATTAAACAACCAACATGGAGGAAATCATATACATCTCTAAGGTAGTTGAGAATCCCATCTCAACACCTACCTGAAGCACGATTATCTAAGCACTTACTCTTACAAGCATTTTCGCAAACACTTAGAATACACTATTTTAACATATATAGTGTATAGTAGTAAAACATGTATTAGGGCGAACCCTTTCGCCAAATAAGTATTATACGTATACATAGCATGTTCATACAGTGATTAATTACGGCAAGCATACTTACAAATTTTATACGTCTATGGTACTTTCTATAAATACGAGGAATACAGTATATTCAACATAGTTAACGTCTAACCGGAATACGAAACGGACAATACTTTGTACATGTGCAATAACATACAGATCATGAATCTATCATTATCTGATATTGAAAGCGTTGAAAACCATAACCTATACGTCTAAAGTCTGCACCTTACGCCGTAGAAGCGTAATAAGTTTGGTAGGAATGCTACGCCTCCTTCCACGATAGTATATCGACCTAAAGCACAAGTAAGGTTAGCTATTTCGCTAATTGAATCAACTAAAACCTTAAATCATATTAGGGTTAGGGTTTTCTTACCTAGAAATGAAGTTGAAATCACCGAAAAAGCGATTAAAAGGATGTGGTTAAGCTTGTAGAGCGGCAGGGGAAAGTAGTAGGAGGTTCTCCCACTTCTCTCACACTTTCTCTCTCTTTTCTCCCATCTCTCTCCTGGGGTTTTTCTCAAATTCGTATGGCTGAATGAGAGAGGGTTTAAGGTCCTTATATAGCCTAAAATCACACTGAAATAGACCTAAGGCCAAGGTGTACTTAGGTTATACCCAAAGTGGACCTGTTTCAGCTCAACGAAGCACTTCTGGCGGCCCCTTTTCCGCGTGCTGTCGGACTTAAGCTCACCAACCTTGGATCTAGGTGGAGTTAAGTTTTCATTCTAGTCAGATTCTTAGATCATGCGTGGCGGACTAGTTTCAGTTCAACGGTCACCGAATCTCGATCGGGGATTTCAAGTACACTGCCATGTATATGAAATTTTTCCTGATCCGAGGGTGTATTTGGGTCAGATTCTGAAGGTCTGATTGCTTATAATTGGCCCGCAAACGCCAAGTCTCAGATTACTTAAATGTTATTACATTTCTAAAGAAAACCAAGCTTTCTCACACTCCTCGCTCCGGGCTCAAGCGAATAGCTGTGGGACATTGTCTGGATTTGATCTCCGAGATGGTTGTCAAGCCCAGCGAGGCGGTCCTAATTCTATAACCTCGTATCATTCAGACTTTTGATGTGCGGTCCAGATCTAATATGGAGTTTTAATGTGCTCTCGATAGCAGTCGGGTAATGAGTTTGATCCTAGATTTTAGGGTAACCTAGCGTCAATGATTCTACAGGTTTTAGGTCTTGCAGATCATATTGAAAGTAATTCAAGCGGATTTCATGGCTAATCTAGTTTAGCATTGAGTTAACTTTGTCAAATTTCTAAAGGATTTAATCCTAAGTGATTTCTACCTAAGGTGGTACTCGGGTCATTATACGAAATTTTCCGAGTCGTTACAATCTACCCCCCTTAATGAAAAATTTCGTCCTTGAAATTAGTACCTTTTCGTACTCCTCGAGAAGCTGAGGGTAGTTCTTTCGAATTTCGGCTTCTGTCTCCCAGATAACTTCCTCCTCTGTATGATGCGTCCAAAGTACCTTCACGAGTGGAATCACTTTACTGCGCAACACCTGCTCCTTTTTATCTAGGATACGCGACGGACGCAATACATATGTGGCATGTCGCTCAACTGTACCTGCTCCCAATGGATGATGTGTGAAGGATCAGGAACGTATTTCTTCAGCATAGATACATGAAATACGTTGTGCACGCCTGCGAGTGGTGTGGGCAAAGCGAGACGATATTCCACCGCACCCACTCGGTCAAGTATCTGAAACGGCCTGATAAACCGCGGCGTAAGCTTCCCCTTCTTCCCAAACCGAAGAACTCCCTTCATAGGGGAAACTCTGAGGAATACATGATTTCTAACCTCGAACTCAAGCGGTCGCCTTCTCGTATCGGCGTAGCTCTTTTGTCTGCTTTGTGTTGTAAGAAGTCGACGCCTGATAATGTCGATCTTCTCCGAGATCGCCTGTACTAATTCCGGCCCAATCAAACTGCGCTCGCTAACCTCAACCCAGTAATGTGGCGCTCGGCAAGGACAACCATATAAGGCCTCATATGGAGCCATACCAATACTCACCTGAAAGCTGTTGTTGTACGCGAACTCTGTATAAGGAAGACAGTCATCCCACCTGTCCTTGAAATCCGAGACACAGGCCCATAACATGTCCTCCAAAATCTGATTCACCTGCTCTATCTGCCCGTTGGTCTGAGGGTGAAATGTAGTACTGAACTGCAGCTTCACACCCATCGCTTCTTGGATACGAGTCCAAAAGATATATGTGACTCGCGTGTCGCGGTCCGACAAATCTCTAAAGGAACTCCATGCAGATGGACTATCTCTCTGATGTATAACCTGACAAAGTCGTCTGCAGTGTTTGTAACTCTGATAGGGAGAAAATGAGCCGATTTGGTCAACTGGTCCACAATCACCCAGATGGAATCATGTCCCTTCCTCGTCTTCGGCAGCCCCGATATGAAATCCATAGAGATGAAGTCCCACTTGCATTCAGCTATGGGCATGGGCCGAAGGAGTCCAGGAGGTCGGCGATGCTCGGCCTTGACCTACTGACACGTGAGACAACGTGAAACATACTCGGCGTAATGAACCTTCATATTGTCCCACCAATACGATCGCCTCATGTCCTGGTACATCTTCATACTACCAGGATGCATCGCAAGTTTTGATTTGTGGGTAGTCTCAAGAAGCTCCTGTCTTAAGTCAGGAATGTTAGTGACGCATAGGTGGCCACGGTATCATAGGCCCCCATCAGTGCCAACTCTCCACTCGGAGTCCCTGACGTCGCTAGCTTGCTCTCGAAGCTCAATCAACCGCTCATCGTCCTTCTGGGCCTCGATAATCCTCTCATCAATAAGTGGCCGCACCCGAAGGTGCGCGACACACTCAAATGGCTCCTCCACAGTGAGTTTCTGCTCGAAGTTCCACACGAACTCCAACATATCCCACTCTACTATCATCAGCGGAGCAGCAAATGCAATAGCCTTCTTGTGGCTCAACACATCTGCCACAAGGTTGGCCATGCCAGGATGGTAGGAGACCTCGAACTTGAAGTCCTTCAAGGTTTCCATCCATCGGCACTGCCTCATATTCAAGTCTCGCTGCGTGAATATGTACTTAAGGCTCTTGTGGTCACACAAAAGCTCAAACTCCTCTCCATAGAGGTAATGTCTCCAGAGCTTCAATGCAAAGATGACAACTGCTAACTTAAGGTCGTGTGTAGGGTAATTCTCCTTGTGCTTCCTTAATTATCTCGAGGCATATGCAATCACCCTGTCCTTCTGCATAACTTGTCCTTTAGCTCTTGAAAAGCTGCTTTTGCCTTCTCATTCTAGGCGAACTTCAGATCCTTACGCGTCAACTGTGACAACGGCCTGGTTATCTTCGAGAAGTCCCGAATGAAGCGTCGATAGTACCTTGCCAAGCCAAGAAAACTCCAATCCTAAATCGCGGCTACCTTAGCAAGGTTCACAACTATCCCATCCTTGGACACCACATGTCCGAGGAACTTGACTTCCTCCTACCAGAAGTCGCATTTCTTATACTGCGCGAATAACTGGTTCTTCTTCAAAGTATCCAACACCGCTTTCAAGTGCTCCTTGTGCTCTTCCCGACTCCTAGAATATATCAAGATGTCATCGATAAACATGATGACGAATCGGTACAGGAATGACCGAAATACCCAGTTCATCAAGTCCATGAACACAGCCGGTGCGTTTGTAAGACCGAACGACATCACCAGGAACTCGTAATTCCCAAAACAGGTCCTGAAAGTTGTCTTCTGCACGTCTTCATCCCTGACGCGCAACTGGTGGTACCCTGACTGCAAGTCGATCTTTGAGAAATACTTTGCCCCCTTCAACTGATCAAACAGATCATCTATCCTGGACAAAGGATACTTATTCTTTACGGTGACCTGGTTCAACTTACGGTAATCAATACACAACCGTAGTGAGCCATCTTTCTTCTTCATAAATAGTACAGGTGCTCCCCAGGGTGACACACTAGGTCGTATGAAGCCCTTCTCTATAAGCTCGTCAATTTGTTTCCGCAGCTCTTCCATCTCATATGGAGGCATCCGATACGTCGGTAATGAAATGGGTGTCGCATCAGGCACAAGGTTAATGGTGAAGTCGATCTCGCACCGAGGAGGTAATCCAGGGATCGTCCTGAATACATCTGAAAAGTCCCGAACTACCGGCATGTTTCCTAACGTCGATCCATCAACATGCTTTAGTAAAGTGGCGTAACATTCAACACGACATGGCCAACTAACCTGCACTGGAAAAGTAAAGACCGTGCCGTCAGGTCCGCTGGCTGTCATGACCCGAGTATCGCAATCAATCTCTGCCTTCATCTCGGTGAGCCAGTCCATATCAAGGATAATGTCGTAGTGCCATAGGGGAGCGACAATGAGGTCAACGGATACTGTCCTGCCACCCAAATCGATGGAGCAGCCCACACACATCCGTGTGACATCCGAAAAAGTCCTAGTAGCAATAGTGAATCTCATTCCCTTCGTGGGGGTAGTATGCAAAGCTAGACATTTAACTGCCACACAAGAAATGATAGAAGTAGTGGACCCAGTGTCCACCAACAAGGAGACGGGTGTACCTTGAACGTGGGCAGTACCCTCAAAAGGGATCGGGACCGTAATCGATGTCTCAGGTGCTTCAGTTACAAGCGTATGTACTCGAGCCTGCTATTGACGGTTCAGCTATGGAACCATGGGCCGTTGAGGCGGCCTGAAGCGTGGTGCAGGAGGTCTGAAAGATGGGTGCACGGGTGCAATCCGTAGTGGTGGAGCCGATAAAGCCTGACGGTGAGGGCGATCAATCTTCTGCGGCGGAGAGAACCCGCTATCCCTTATTTGACTAAAGCAGCTCCCAGCAGAATGTCTTGGCCTCCCACAGTAAGTACAAGTCACACCAGGGCGCCTCATCGGAACCACTGGTGCTGCACTCCTGGGAGGCGAATCAGTACGAGGCCTCTTACCGAGGAAAGGCCTGCTCAGCGTATCCGGCCGTGGCCTAGGCACCATAGGGCTACGAGAGCGTGTCAAACGGTCTACATCCTGCTCTGCTTGAATCGTCATATGAATCAACTCCGCATAAGATGATATATGGATACAACACATCTTCGACCGGATGTCAAGTTACAAGCCCTCAGAAAAATGCTTAATCTACATCTGGATAGTCAGAACAAAGCGGCCCAACTCAGTAAAGCGATACCCATACTCAGTAATTGTCATGCCTCCCTGTCTGAGGCGTAGGAACTTGTTCTCCCTCTCGTGTCGATAGGCCTGAGGATAATATTTCTCATGGAAGCGGAACTCAAAGGCAGCCCACGTCCATACATATCATACGGTGACAGTCCGCAGTATACTGTCCCACCACAAGCTAGCCTCTTTCTCGAACATAAAGGCGACTAACTCGACCTGCTCAACCTCAGTACAATGCAACATCTTCAGTATCTTGGAGATGCAGTCTAACCAGTATTCAGCCTCCTCGGGTCTGTGAGAACCCGTGAAAGTAGGAGGCCTCAAGCGCTGGAATCGCTCAAGAGGACCGTGAGTACCCACGTCTCCCGCAGTGTAGGCAGCAGGCGAAGGTGGAGGTACATCCTCAGCCTGAGCAGGAGGCTCGGCAGTCTCGGTAGGGCGCGTAGATGGCAGAGGTAGAGTCGCACTCCCACCCTGGATAAGACCGCCAAGAGCTGCTGGTACTGCTGCTGCATCAGCATTATTATCTGCTCAAACCTATCAGCAGGTGGAGCAGCCTGTGGCTCATACTGTGTCGAAGAGGATGCCCGGTTCTGCTTATGAACCGGTGGTGTAAAAGGTGGCGGTCCACTAGTAGGACCAGCAGAAGGCTGATCTGAGCCAGAACCCAGGTCCGTAGGACCACCTCTGCGAGGAGGAGTCTGATCCATCGAGTCAGTGAGCAAGAGGGGTGTCGTGCTCCTCGTATACCTCCGTGACATGCCCTATACAGCATAGGGTACAACGCATGTGAGATGAAGCATAACAACACAATACATAAGCACTTAAGCATTCCACACACTTCATAGCAAAAGAGGCTGCATGCATTTCATTACCAAAATTGTCATAATACACGGAATACAGAGTTACATGAATCATGACAGAAGATGCATGGGAGCTAATACAACCAAGCTTCAACTACTACAAAAACATACTACTAACTACTACATCCATCAACATGAAAACATGAACCGCCTAAAGCAGTAAGCAAAACAAACTACAAACAACAACATGGATGACTAGGCATCCGACTCAGGCGATGGAGGAGGGGCATCCTTGTCCTGTACACAACACAGGATAGTCCTCAATGTGAGAGACACCTTCTTAAAACTCCGCTTCATGAAGGCTTCGGTCACCTCAAGCTTGGCTCGGGTCTCACCAAGCTTAGCCCGAACCTGTCCAATCTCTTGTCGTAGGGCGGCTTGGCCCTCCTCAATGCGAAATATACGATCATCCCTCACAGCCTGAACTACGTCCTGCTCGTGTGGTGTAGGAGGGGAGCTCTCCTCGGTATCCTGAGCCTCAGGTTCTTCTTCTTCTTCTTCTATTTCAGCTTCACTCCCTTCCTCACTCTCTTCTTCTTCGCTCTCCGCTTCATCCTCACTCTCCTCATGTCGGGCTCGTCGTCGCCGTGCCTCGAGTTTCATCTGATGGAGAGTACTCTCGTCGATTTGATGAATCGGTGCCGGCCTTTACACCCCCAGATTGTAGCCAAACTCCCTTGCAATCCTGCATATGAGTCGGCCGAAGGGAAGCGAATCAGAGCTTCTGGTGGAGCGTCCAGTACTCACAATCTGTCATAACACGAATGTAGGCACGCACAAGTTCGCCCTCTGCCCCACTTAGTACAAAAAGTCTACCATGAGGCGCGTGCACTCACTGCGATTACTGTGTCTGGGGTAGAGGTTGTATGTGAAGATGTGATGTAGTAGGCGGAAGTCGTCTGACATATGGGACGTTAGCAAGCTTTTGTTCGGCTGCCACTAAACCAGTCGGCCACCACAAAGGTAGGGTGTGTGACAATCCCTTTCACATGCACTCCCCAGATTCTGATCACTAGCATGTACTTCGCTAATGGGTATATCCATAAGCCGCGAAATCAATCTAACATCAATCGTGGCAAATAGATCCACACCACAAGAGAGCCGGAACTACAAAGGTTCCAGTGTAGGCTCACGAATGTTGGCGTAGAAGGCTCGAACAGTACCTGCATTGGCGCGACCTCCGGCCTCAAATAGCGGACCCCAGTGGGCCACCTCCACTTGCTCGAACAAGTAGTATTCAACGAAGAGTCGCCCATCCACTTGGGCTTCGAAGAGAACCCTACAGTCCTCATAGACTCCATGAGGTAGTGCTGCCAACTGAGCTCTTTCAACAGGAATCCGGGGATCAAGATCCCGCTTCGTTCAAAATTCCCGGGCAACACTTGTGCTAGCGGCGGTGCCTCTCGGCCGCCTTGAACGTGTAGGGCAACTAGGCCCAGCCTCATCAGCGGTACCCTTTCTCTTTCCCATAAGAGAAAGGATGGTGGAGATGGAGAAAATAGCCGAAACGATGGCAAGGAAAGCCATGGAAAGTGAAGGAAAGAAAAGAAAAGGGCTGGAGGGTTGGTTCTCCATGGTCTTGGGTTTCAACAGACGTTGTAGAGGCCTAAATGATAGAGATTGAAGGAGGAAAGTGGAGAGATAGGATAGGTGAGGAAGCTTACACGATTTTTGAGCTTCAAATGGGAGTGTGAGAGCTCAAATAAGAGAAAACGAAGAGGGTAGGGAGGTAAGGATGGCTGTAAATAATGGCTATGGAGGGGTTGTGGCCGAAAATAGTAGGTTAGACGATTGGAAGGGGGATTGGAGAGAGAAGACAGCAAGGTTAGAGAGAAAAGGGAGCTTGGAGGTGAGTTTTGTGAAGGAAGTAGGGTTTTGGAGTGGTTGCAATGGACGTGACCTACCTCAGGGGGTTCTTAAACCCCCAAACTCGATCAGCCCGCACGGCCGGGCTAGAAATCCAGCGAGGCCTCGCCGACCCGGCGAGGGCCTCGCCACTCCCTGGACAAGTGGGTGAGGGCTCGCCACATGGGTGAGGTCCTCATGCCCCCTAGGCCCCAAAAACATATGGGTCCCACCCTGGGTGCCCCTGGACAAGCGTGGGTACGCCCACGACCCCGTTTCGCTCTGTTTCAGGTAATTTTTGATACATACTAGCTTTTGCTGATTTTTAGCGGCTGGGATGGGATGAGTGGTGATCTAGACCCGTCAATAGATGGCCTAGGAGTGTTTTAAGGTCGACCCATGTGACCAGGGTTGAGTACAGACTCGTTTATAGCTATCGTTTTTAGTGAACTTCGCCGTTGGGTGAAACTGGGATGCCTAAAACTGTTTCTACATTGTTCTCGCACCCTCCTAAGTCAAAATGCGCAGCGTACATCGTGAGACTATAACTCAGGTCTAGTTTAATCCAAATCATGCTCTGATACCAACTTATAACGCCCTGAAATTCGGGGGTCGAGTAGCAACTCAACACCCGAGTTCCAAAACATCACTTATGCAACACAAATGCTTATGATTGAATGTTGTCTGTGTTAGTGCAATAAACATGAGTGAGATTATACCAAAACAGTAATCCATACTCCAGATCAATGTATAAAACGCAAGCGGAAGACTGAAAAACATATATAGATGTATATAAAAACAAAACGATCTCGATCTGTCTCCAGAGTATAATTACTTCACTGAGTCATCATATACATGTACTAAATCAAAAACAAAATGTCAAAATAATAGTCCAACTGTCGTGATAGCCCAGTAGTCCCATAAATCCGGATTGTCTAAGCAAAGCCATCGGAGAACTGCATGAAGGAAAACTCATCCTGATCTTCATAATAATCAGGGTCAGCCTCCTGTAGATCGTCGGTACCTGTGTCTAAGACAGAGTTTGGTGGGTGTCCAGAACACCGTCCCGCAACGTGGGAGTGAGTAGCTAACTCAGTGGAACAATAAAGCATAGGTTAACATGTTATCAATTCAGTCAAGCAGTAATGATAAAGCAGTACAATCAACATTCTTAAGTACTGTAATTAATGCAAGGATTAGATGCGATTATGATGCATGCCCTCGCCAACATACTCCCTCGTGCGGCACCATCTTACGTCTGCAGCATGCTGTCACCCTCAGTGCTCCACATATTCTAAGCACATACAATGCGATGATGAGCATGATTACCGAGTTGCAATTAGTCCATTTCAACCAGCAGTATTGGAAAACTAAGGTACCTTCCTTATATCATTTTCAAACAATGATCCATTCTAGGGTTGTCAGTCCTAGACAATCTCATACGATGGTGTGTTTCTAGGTCACTGCAAGGGCTGGCAGGGTTATTACACGGAACCGTTACACCACTCCCCCATTACCTTATCAATACAGGCCTAGTTTATACTCTGTTACTGCGGGAAGGCTCGTCGCCTCACCGCAGATTTAGAGTATGCTCGAGGTCATTACACCGAGTACAGTCAGGGCTGCTAGGGCTATTACACGGAATCGTTACACCACTCCCCCATCACCCATCAAAGCAGTGTAGGCTGACAGCTCGAATATAGTGTCCCATACTACCATAATCGGTTCACGAGTTTGGTTGCTCAATGGTCACTACGGGGAGGCTCGTGGCCCGAGCGTAGGCCGACAACTCGACCACGGTGTCCCATACCACCATGCCCGGTTCATGAGTCTTGGCGGATCGAGGTACCAAGGTTAACGGGATTCCACTGGTAAGGTTAGTACCTCAGGTTCAAGCAGTAGCATCCAAACATGGTGAACATACATTAGACAGATTGGGTTACTTGATGAGCTTGACTAGCACGAGGGCACAATCAACTGAACGATATGAAGTGCATAAGCACTTTGCATGGCCTAACCACTGTCGCCAACCGAAGTACGACTCGGGTTCGTCAGACACATCCTACGTGGCGAGATGAATCTCAACCACGAACTCAAGTCTGTTACTGATTGTCTGGACTATAATCATAGCCCTAATCACAATCAAACCTTATTCAGAAGCATGTAGAGTAAAGCAGAATAAACAAAGTAGTTCAAGCATGTCATAAAGCATGTTATAAAGCACAATATAAATAGGAAATACAAAGACATATATTTCATAAGTAAGCGGTTAAATTAAACAACCAACATGGAGGAAATCATATACAACTCTAAGGTAGTTGAGAATCCCATCTCAACACCTACCTGAAGCACGATTATCTAAGCACTTACTCTTATAAGCATTTTCACAAACACTTAGAATACACTATTTTAACATACATAGTGTATATTAGCAAAACATGTATTAGGGCGAACCCTTTCGCTAAATAAGTATTATACATATACATAGCATGTTCATACAATGATTAATCATGGCAAGCACACTTGCAAATTTTATACGTATATAGTACTTTCTACAAATACGAGGAATACAGTATATTCAACATAGTTAACGTCTAACCGGAATACGAAACGGACAATACTTTGTACATGTGCAATAACATACAGATTATGAATCTATCATTATCTGACATTGAAAGCGTTGAAAACTATAACCTATACTTATAAAGTCTGCACCTTATGTCGTAGAAACGTAATAAGTTTGATAGGAATGCTACGCCTCCTTGCACGATAGTATATCGACCTAAAGCACAAGTAAGGTTAGCTATTTCACTAATTGAATCAACTAAAACCCTAAATCATATTAGGGTTAGGGCTTTCTTACTTAGAAATGAAGTTGAAATCACTGGAAAAGCGATTAAAAGGATGTGGTTAAGCTTGTAGAGCGGCAGGGGAAAGTAGTAGGGAGGTTCTCCCACTTCTCTCACACTTTCTCTCTCTTTTCTCCCATCTCTCTCCTAGGGTTTTTCTCAAATTTGTATGGCTGAATGAGAGAGGGTTTAAGGTCCTTATATAGCCTAAAATCACACCAAAATAGACCTAAGGCCAAGGTATACTTAGGTTATATCCAAAGTGGACCTGTTTCAGCTCAACGGAGCACTTTTAGCGGCCCCTTTTTCGCGTGCGGTCCGACTTAAGCTCACCAACCTTGGATCTAGGTGGAGTTAAATTTTTGTTCCAGTTGGATTCTCATATCACGCGTGGCGGACCAGTTTCAGTTCAACGGTCACCGAATCTCGATCGGGGATTTTAAGTACACTGCCATGTATATGAAAGTTTTCCTGATCCGAGGGTGTATTTAGGTCAAATTTCGATGGTCTGTTTGCTTATAATTGGCCCGCAAACCCCAAGTCTCAGATTACTTAAATGTTATTACATTTCTAAAGAAAACTAAGCTTTCTCACACTCCTTGCTCCGGGCTCAAGCGAATAGCCATGGGACACTGTCTGGATTTGATCTCCGAGATGGTTGTCAAGCCCAGCAAGGCGGTCCTAATTCTATAACCTCGTATCATTCAGACTTTCAATGTGCGGTCCAGATCTGATACGGAGTTTCAATGTGCTCCCGAGAGCAGTCGGGTAATGAGTTTGATCCTAGATTTTAGGGTAACCTAGCGTCAATGATTCTACAAGTTTTGGGTCTTGCAGATCGTATTTAAAGTGATTCAAACGGATTTCATGGCTAATCTAGTTTAGCACTTAGTTAACTTTACAAATTTCTAAAGGATTTGATCCTAAGTGATTTCTGCCTGAGGTGGTACTCGGGTCATTGTACGGAATTTTCCAAGTCGTTACAGAAAAAGTAATCATTATACTTTAACTTTTATATATAAATATATTTATGTATATATATATATATATTTGTCATTACCTTATATATATATATATTATAATATAGTATATTAATACATACAGCGTCTCATGCAGGGCCCACAATCCAGGGTGGGCGCCCATAATTCAGTGTGGGCACCCTCCATTTAACTCACGCTATCGATGGTCCGTGTCAGGGGCCTGATGCCTATATAAGGTAGTCTGGCCACACAAGAGAAGAGGGGAGAGACATGAGAAAATATTAACAGAGACAGAGAGAGAGGGAAGAGAGTTTAAGCAGACAGAGAGAAAATAGAGAGTAGAAAGAGAAATAGAAAGATACAAAGAGTGTTTGAGGGTTGGAGTTTGCCTGGAGGTGCTACCCAAAGTACCTTAAATATTTCCAACGTATCGACATGCTGTCCAACACAGGAGGTAAAAATGGTCATCAAAGGAGTCAAAAAAATCTAAGAGTCTGTCCATTTCTATTTAATTTGCATTCTACTCCACACATTTCTATTGCATTAATCACTTTCATATTTTATTCTGCATCATTCTTCATCTTCCATTTTTCACTTTATTTGCCTGCCTAGGACTCTAAATCCTCTAAAGTAAGGCTAATTAGTATTTTATCTTATTTATTGCTTTTATTTTATTTGCCTACCCAGGGCCACTTGGCTTTATGATGTAAGGCTAGATAACTCCTTTTTTCTTATCTCTGCCAGCTTAGCCCACCTGGGTTATGTGAAGCATGGCCAAGTATAAAATGCTGAAATTCCATTAAATCTCCTAAAATTACAAATCTTGTGAAGTAGAGACTGCATATTGTGCGGGCGAAAAAGGGTGCTTAAACCCTTCCTTTTCCGTCATCGAGGCCCTTACTCGAAAAATACGGCTGCGGACCAACCGCGGGAGTCACTTGAGTTGGAAAATCGTGAGATTGCCTAACTCCTAAGCGATTCTACGGTTCTTAGCCGGCCGTAGATTTTATGCTTCATTTGGCCAGTGACGACTCCAAATAAAATGCCTTTTTACACTTGAGTCAATAACACACATCGCCCACAATAGCAAAAATCAATACGAAAGCCAACCAAGTGTGGCACCGCCACGCTTGTGCACGCGTGCGGGGAGAGGCATTCACAGATGGATTAATAGATTTTATAGATTAATTCCTTGCAAAATAGATGAGCAATCAATCTTAGCCTTCCTAAGCTTCTAATGTGCCTAAAGTCGACAACGGATCAAAGTAAGCTAAAACTAAAACTTTATTTAAACTAATATCAATGAATTGTTTAACATTCAAACTAAATAATTTGAATCAAAGTAAACTAGGACATTAAAAACCACTATAAGCTTTCCCTCTTAGCCTTAGTTAAGAGATTTAGCCAACTATAAATACGATTAAACTAAACTCAAAGAAAAACATATAAAAGAAACTTATAACAGAAAGATTAGAGAGGAAGAACAACTACATAGACGCTCCGTTTCTCCTTGTTTTCTCTTCCAAACCTTAAATCGCACTTAGAAAAGCCTAAATCATCCATTTAAATACACTTGATTCGCACCGCCTTCGAACCAACTTTGAATTTATGCACTTTTGTTATGATTTGGTTGCACCGAAGTCACGTAAAGTCCAACTGAATACTCATTTGGTTACAGGCGAATTTCATCAAAATCTATCTGAAGTCTGTCTCCTTTAGGTCACGCTGAACCCTCCTTCAGTGGCACCGAACCCAACTTCAGACCGAATTATCTTTGAAAATCACAATTTCTTGCTGGACTATTTTGTGCACATTCGATCGGACCGAACCAACCTCTAGTAAGATCAAATAGTCTGTTACTTTTGTTAATGGACTGAGTGATTTTCTAGTCTTTTTTCATCATTTGCACTTAGTTTTCTTGGATCTTTGGTACTTCAATTCTTCATTAATATCCTTCAAATCTCCAATTCTACACTTGGTCATTTTTTGAGCATTAAATATTCACTTTAATCGTAATTTTCATCTTGGCTCTCCAAATCACCTTGCATAATAAAACATATGTAATTAGATCGATTAAACATACATATGCATATTAAACTAATGCACAATAAAGGAAAAATATATAATATTTTACACTCAACACACACCTTAACCGGCATGTTGCTGGTCCTGAGCAAAACATGCAAAAAATAAATCTTCAAAACCCAACTTCAAACTTCTCTCAGAAAATAATATTTTGTGTAAACCTATGTAAATGTAGGTAGAATTCAAATATACAATAATAAAATATCATCAGTTTAGAACCTAATATCACTAGTAAATTATTAATCTAAATTCTCTTTCATTAATCAATCAATAAAATATATTCAAACATCAAGTTCATATTGTGCTTAGTGAATTCCAATTTATAATATGTAAAAGTCAGCCTTCCCTTCATAATGTTGATATATGATGATTACTTGAAAGTATTCATATCAACACAAGCCACTAATTCCAAACCCATTTACCTTTTCACTTATTTTTTTTCATCGACTGCTTTCACACTATCATCTCTTCTTCTTCTTCTTCTTCTTCTTCTTCTTCTCTCTCTCTCTCTCTCTCTCTCTCTCTCTCTCTCTCTCTTTCCATTTAGGCACATACAATAGGTAGTCATTTTGGATCTTCAGGATTGATTCTTAACATTTTTGAGTAATTATCAAGCTAAAAACTAGGAGTTCAAGTTAACCTTAAAGACTATGAGTTAGATGTAAATTGTGAACTAGACTTTAATGCTGTTTAAATCTTCCTATCAATCAATTCATTAAAATGACTTATTCAAAAATCTACTGATCAACTAGACTTTAGACTTTCAAAGAATTCTTTATATCTCATCATCTTATAGTTAAACACACTCAATTACATAAAAAATCAATATTCAAAAAGAGTTTTGAAATATGAAAAATGAAATTTTTTGAAAAAATTGTTCAAAAACTAAGAAAATACTAATTGATTCCATTAAATCTCACCCTAACCTAAAATCTACATTATCCTCAATGTAAAAATATATGCAATGTATCATAATATAAGACAACAAAAATAAAAAAAGGAATAAGTAAGAGAAATTACTTGAGGAAGATAAAAGGAATGGCATGAAGTATCCATCATCTAAAGGGGTTTCCACTAGATGAAAACAAGCAAATACAAAATCTAAACTACTCTAACTTAATCCTAAGAAAGTAATAAATGGATAGAAAGACCTCCATCAAACTAGAAGGTCAGTCTTGATAGACAGGATATTTTAGAGGGATGGGCATATCCTCTGAATTGAAGTTATCAGCAAATGGCTTAAGGTGGTGACTGTTCACTTTGAAAATGTTATCATTTGCTAGATTTTCTATCTCGACAACCCCATGAGGATAAAATGTTTTAACTTTAAAGGGGTCGGTCCAATGAGATCTTAGTTTTTTGGGAAAAAGATGGAATCTCGAATTATACAAGAGAACTTTCTAATGTGGTTTAAATTTTTTTCGAAGGATGTTCTTGTCATGGAACACCTTCATCCCGTCCTTGTATATCTGAAAGTTCTTGTAGGTCTCATTTTGGATTTCGTCAAGTTCATTTAATTATAATTTGCGCAACGAGCCATCTTTGTCGAGATTAAAATTGAAATTCTTTATAGCCCAATACGCTTTATGCTCCAACTCTACAGGCAAGTGACAAGCATTCCCATAGACAAGTCTATAAGGTGACATACCAATAGGGGTTTTATAAGTCGTATAGTAAGTAAACAACGCACCGGTTAGTCTGAGTGACTAATCCTTACAATCAAGATTAACCATTTTCTTCAAAATTTATTTGTTCTCCCTATTTGATATTTTAGCTTGATTACTCGTTTGTGAGTGATTTTAAGACTCAAATATTGCATATTTATCCTCTCAATTACATTAGATTTCTTGGCATCTAAGTGTTAATTTGATATAATTATATATGTTTTCTGTATGGAAGGTGATTCGGAAGTTTAAGATGAATATGTACTAAAAAGATGGATTTAAAGCTAAACAGGTTATCGAATTTGAAGATGATAAAGAGTTAGAGATTTGGAAGACATTAATGAATATATCACATGCCAAAAATCCAAGAAAACCAAGTACAATGTATGAAGAAAAGGCTGAAAAAATCACAAAGTTCATCAATAGAAATAACAGACTGTTCAGTCCCCACTCGAGGTTGGTTTGGTCCAACTGAATGTGCACAAATAGTCCCAGTAACAATCTGTGATTTTCATAGTTAATTTTTTCATCACATGAGCAATGGTAGAGGGTAGAAAGTACTCTTTGGCTCCTCTAGTCCTTCGCTCATTGTACCGTGCCTTCGATGATGTGGCCACTCATTGCAAGAGCCCGACAATCGGAGCATATTCGGCTTATGCACCTAGCATTATTTTGCAAGGTGGTTAGGCATATACTTCTTCTGAACTTACGATGAGCCAGAGAAAGCATACGTAAATCCAGATCGCCTCCCATCTGGCATTACCAAAGGTGAAAGATGATCAAGAAAACATACGATTGGGTGGTGGATAAGATTGAGAGAATGAAGTCCATTACTTTCTTCTAGTTCCCCCTCTCTAACATTTCTTAAGATAGAGACACCATTAATGACGACTCGCTGTCCTCGAGTGAGTGTATTTTCTTTATATGCATCAGATACATTGGCCTCCCTTTAAGGGAGGGTTGCGAATTTTGGCACAAACCTTACTATCCTATTAGATTTGCACGCCAGTTTGCTATAATCAAACGATCCCAGATGACTGCGATGTCGTTATCAAAATTATGAGGAGTTATGGCTAGGGCTATACAGGAGCCAAGCTAGCTCAAAAAGCTCGCTCGGCTCAACTCGATCTAGCTCGGCTTAACTCGGCTTGAACGATGACTCGAGGCGAGCCAAGCTTCATATAACCCAGCTCGCTTGGAAAACGAGCCAAGTTCGATCATAGTGAATCTTGACTAGACTCTACTTGAACTCGGCTTGGCTCGAAGCTCAAGCTCGAGCTTGGTTAGACTCGAATATATATATATATATTATGTTAATTGAATGTTTGATTTGGGAGTTGGGTCGGGTGTGGGTTTGGTCAGTTGGGCCAGGTGGCTAGGTTGGGTCAGGTGGCTAGGTTGAATCGGGTGTGGGTTGGGTCGGGTTGCTGGGTTAAGTCGGATATAGCTCGCCTCAACTTGATCCACTAGCTCGCCTCGAGCTCGACTCAAAAGGTTTAGCAAACAAGCCAAGCTCCAGTGGTAAGCTCGAGGCCGAGCTCAAGCTCGAGCTCGAAATTTAGGAGAGCACAGATGAGTCAAGCCACTCTTAGCCCACCTTGACTCGAATCAGCTTGATGTATAACCCTAGTTATGGCATCAGGCCATATAATTGGGCATTGATATGAAAGCAACTTCTGATTGTGCATACGGGGTCTTGCTTTGTGTTTTCCAAGCTACCACCCCTCTATCCAAGCTTCTTATGTTGGATGTGATGGTGGTTCACCGATTTTTCCTGGTACGTTATTGTCACTCGGTGAACTACCTAGTCTAGATCACTCCACCATGATTGAGGAATTACAAACCCAAGAAGGGGATTGACTACATTATGGAGAAGGATCATGCCTCTGCCCTCGGCCAGGTTTGCCTAAAGATTTCCCTGGAGGAACCCATCTGCCAAGGAAAGCCCGCCAACACTTTGGAGGGTTGGATTACGTATGGCATTCCTTTATAGGAATTGAGGAGACCGGGAGAACAACTTGTCATAGCTAAAACTCCAAGTCCATAGGAAAAGGGTAACGACCCAACTCCATAAGTATCGGTGATCGTACTTTATACCCCTACCAGGGAGACTACTATAGGTAGGCAGGCCTGATTCTTTGATTGTATCCCATCAATGAGGTTAACGAGGCAAAGCTTCTCATCTCCCATGACTCGTTCACAGACAAAACCTTGCTCCCCCATACGTAACAGAGCCAACAAGGCATCTCCCCTACCCCTACCCCAACAAAGGCAAACAAGCAATAATTGAAGAACCTGTCAAGGAGGAATTTTCAGAAGAGAGTGAAAATAAAGAATCATCCTCTAGTAGTACTTCTATAGAAGAAAGCAACTCTTCTAAGGGCGATGACTTAGAAGAGGAAGGGGAAGTAAATATTAATGAGGACAACGTCGCGGGCAAAGCTACTATTTGGTTGAGAGGTCCCGCAAAATGTATCGACCTCGACTGGCCAAACGAACACTTCTGCGGAGGAAGAGCCCCTCGATTATGGAGAATTTAGTTACTTTCCAATGGCTAATATCTTCATGACTTTTATCGCCAATTACTCCCTTCTTCCTCGCAAGATGCCTGCTATCCCACAAATCAATATTCCCCAATCTGACCCTCAAATCCTTCCCTGGATTGTGGAGGTTTTCTCGTCGAGGGAAGCGAAACTTTCTATGTTAGCAGCGCAGATAGTGGGGGTAGTGTTGATCTCTTCAAATTGACCTTTGTCTACCCATCCAACTTGGAGGTTGAGTAGGACATGACAATCATTTTGGCAACCACTATGGTGGTTGATATCAATGTAGAACATGTCTTGACGGATATGTAACACCACAAAAATCGACACCGACATAAACTCTGATCCCGAGTTTCCGGATGTTAACCAATTAAAAATGCATGTGTGACCTTGTTTAGATTCACATTCATTTCACAAATGAGCAATCATAGTAGCACAATTCAAATTAGCAGAACTAAAGTGAGGTAAAGATATCAAAATCTAAAAATATAGGGCTATTATGCAAAAGTTATAGTTCCAAAAGCGATGACCACCCATGTGAGAATTATACGAATCATAATAATTATAATAGGAATAAAAGATCAACTACCAAACGAGGAGAAGCTAGAGATCTACTAGGCGCCCTGAGTGCACCACTGACTGGTCCTATTCTGCAGTTATTTGCATATGTCAAATAAGAGGCGTTAAACGCCAACATAGTGAAGAAATACCCCCAAGATTGTTACTTATGACATTTTATGGAATAATAGGTTCATAACAAATACATATTCATACATGTAACAGACTTAAGAAGGTTATATTTAACACACAGATACTAAGTAGTTACAGATGTTATCAATATAACCAAGCACAAGTAATGATGGTATAACAAACAAATAGTTTTCTAATATAGTTGGTAAGTATATTAATATTATGATGAAATGATGCATGCTCCTTACAATCCAACAGCCCCTCACAAGTAACTTCAATGCCTATTTCGCAAATGCCAACACTCCCTCACAAGCGACATCAATGCCAAATCGCAACCTATCCTAGAATATGCGTGATTGGCCGAGTGATTATTAGTCTCATTTCATACAACAATTTGGTGAAGCTATGATACTGCTATTATATCACGAGTCATTTTCCAGATCACGTGGCTCGTCGTTGCACGTGACGGCTCCTCATTAGTGTCCTTTGATCCAACTTAAAGCATCAACACGGTACGTGTCATCACCCAACACCGAGTATGACACAATTAATTTAGAGGTGTGAGCTTGTTACTCAAAATTAAATTAATACAAAGGAAATGAGCTCGTCACCCAATTCTACTCACGCCCGGTCGTTCGAACCGTCCTGATCGACGGGGCTACAGGACGGCCTAAGCGAAACCGCCGGAGAGCTGCATATATGAGAACGCGTCCTGATCGATGGCGCTACAGGGCTTATCATTGTAGTTGAACTATTTTTGGCATTTTGACTCTTGAACTATTACATGTATTGGTGACTCAGTGATGTGTTCATACTCTGGAGACCGATAGTGATCCTTTTGGGCTCATATACGTTTATATACATCTTTCAGTCTTCCATTTGCGTTGTATAAATTGATCTGGAGTATATATTACTGTTTTGGTATAATCCCACTCATGATTAATGCACTAACACAGACAACATTTAATCATAAGCATATATGTTGCATAAGTGATGTTTTGGAACTCGAGAGTTGAGTTGCTACTCGACCCCCGATTTTCAGGGCGTTACAAAGGGATGCCCCTAAAATTCATATTTATAACACCAAATTTGGTGCAAATGGCCCTAAGGGCTAGGTTTTTACTATACTAGCCCTAAGGGAGTATGTTTCTACCCTTTGGGGGCCACTATGGGGCGTAGGGGTCGACACCCACCGTAGGATAGTTATCCCTAGTGATGATCTATGCATAAACATAATCAATTTGCCATTTGGACCCGTCAATCGACGTGTATGATCAGAAGTTAGTTTAACGGTCACCGACCATCGATCAGGCTTGCGATTATATGGATTTGTCTAGGACATTACACTATGTTATTGGCCTAAATTTGGTCACAGTCTAACGGCTTAAAAGCCACAACTTTGGCAATGACCAGACATAGGCAACTAACTTAAGTTATGAATTGATTACAGGAATATTCACACATCCCATGGACTTACCTTGTGAGTCCAAGTTGAGCGATTTAAGATACTATCTGGGCTCAACATCCGCGATGGATGTCAAGCTCAGTAAGATGGTTGTTATTCTATAGTTTCGAGTATAGCGAACGACTAACGTGCAATCTGTATCCAATCTGGTGAATCTAAAAAATTTCAGGATGAATTGGGTAGCGAGATTTCTCATGCATAATTATTAGGATTTGGATTAGATAAATTCATAGTGTGTCCTATTTACAATTAGCAAAAATGATGATTTTGCTCTAATCACCTTAATCAAGAACTCTAATTTAATTATGCTATAAAATACTCGAATTAGTAAAGTATACTAAAAATAGAAAATTCTAATTTAATCATATAGGATTATTCCTAGCATAATTAGAAGAAATTCCTAAGAAGACATTGAATATAAAAACCCTTCGATGAAAAAGATATGTTCAGTCCATCGGCTATATGAAGTTGCAGCAATTTTCAGTTTCAATAGGTCTATTGTCGGTAATTTTTTTGGTATTTTTAGTTATTATATTATTTTTTTAATTTTTATGGTAGTTTATCATGAAGTATAATTTATCCCCACCAAATTTCACTATATTTTGAATTATAGAAACATTCTAAAAATTCTGAAAGTACCAGTTGCCTAAAATTAATGATTTTGGTACAGTTTCTAAAAAGTCATAAAATTAACTTTCTTTAAGTTTTGTTTATTATTATTATTATTTTTTTAATAAAACTAAAGTCATCAAGCTTCAATATGGCTTTTGAATCACCTCAATCAGAGTTATAGAAAAATAGATATGAATTTTTAAACTAAGTTCACAAAAACTGTCAAAATCTGAAAATGCAGAAAATTGCTGAACAGGGGTGGCGATGGTATCGTTGGGTTGGCAGTGGCATCGTCAGGGTTGGCCCACATTCTAAAATATTTAAAATTCTACTCTTTTGAACAGTTTTGTTGGACCCCACATCACTCCTTTTGGTCCCAAATATGTGTGAATACATGCACGGATATGCACTCAAATCAAGAAATCAAAGGACATCTAATTCCCAATTGGCGAAAAATTCCGGGGCGTTACGGGTTGAGTCCACAATTGCATCTTCCAGTGCCCTAGTTATAACTGATTGTACAATTCATTTTCCATTGGAGCGCGCCACTGTGTCAACTTTGATAACTCTATATTTGAGCACCACGGTCAGGGAATCATCTTTTAATGTTGCTCCTACCATGATGGTCCTCAAACTGCCAAATATCCCTGCTACAGTTAGAGCCTTAACCTCATTAGATCCTTCATTCATGGCTCCAGCAATCGGTATAATTTTAAATCTTTACACTGTGGTTTTCCCCATAGGATAGAATTGTCTTATTTTATCTTTCTCATACTATTATTTTCTTTACTTTTCTTGCAGCTGTTCTGACTTCAAGCTTTTCTGCAGGTTCTAATTCAATGGTAATTGTATCGAATCTTCTCTCTCTAGAAAAGGTTCATTCATACAAGCTTATCTTGATCAAGAATACCCTTTCTGCCGTAGACTGCATGTTTTAAGATCCTGAGAAATTTCCTCTCCTCATTGATGACTTGGCAATTCTGGACAATTTCGCAATGTTTGCCAAGATCAATATCTCAGGGCTTCACAATTCTTTGGTCCAGTTCTGGGCTTCCCTTCAGAAGTTAGAGTCTGCTCACAATATAGTCATCACTCCAGAGATACAACATTCTCAGAAAGAGTTGTTGCTTCTTAAAGACAAAGTAACCAAGAACTCTACTATTAATTCTAGATATAAAAGGGAATGTAGTTCACTTCAAGACCAAGCAAAGGTCTGTAAGCAAACTCTGACGCCCATCAATGAGCAAATTGCTAATCTTGAGGTCTAAAAGCAGATTGAAGAACTGAAGTTGAGTAAGATTAAGGTTGACATTGTTAAGAACATTAGTATAGCTGAGCTCGAAGAATTAAAACTTCTAAAGGATAAGGCAATTATTCTCTTTAGAACATGATCTGGCTAGTGCTCCAGATTAGGCCAAACTTATCATTAAAGTCAAGCTCAACAACGCTGTGATCCAAGTTCGGTTTAAATAAGATTTGCAAAATTTCATGCTAGCTTTGGGCATTTCAGAATAATTGTAATGTATCAACAAGTTCTTTAGGCATGTTGTAATGCACTGACAATTTCAGAATATATGAGAATTTACACTTTTCAAAGCAATTTCAAGTATAAATGGTATGAGAAAATTTACACTTCAACATATAATTATGAATGATTCTTAACCCACATCAATCCATATTTTAATTGCGTATTTCTCCATAACTTGGGACGTGATATGGCGATAGTTTAGTCATTCTAATTTTTGCTTGTTAGTATGCTTTGCGTTGTATTCTCTTTAGTTGGTGGATTATCTTAGAAATTTACACTTCAACATATAATTATGAATGATTCTTAACCCACATTAATCCATATTTTAATTGCGTATTTCTCCATAACTTGGGACGTGAAATGGCGATAGTTTAGTCATTCTAATTTTTTCTTGTTAGTATGCTTTGCGTTGTATTCTCCTTAGTTGGTGGACTATCTTAGAGTTCAATTAGTAGAACTAAGGCTCCATCCACAATTTAGGCTCTCGAGCATTTGGAGCAACTGCAGTTTATGCTTATAAGTAGTTGGAGTAAGCACAATTTAGGCTTGTAAGTAGTTGGAGCAAGTAGGCCTTATGCTGGCTGGTCTTTATAACTCTCATGAGTTCGCCTAACCACCACTGCCTGGGGAGTTCACTCACCGTGGTCCATTAGATGGGCTCATTGAAGTTACTGAAGTGGTGATCTCAGTAGGATTTACACACGAGGTTGCCCTTAGTAACTCTCTAGAGTTCGCGTGGCTCACAAGGCTATCTGTAGGGGTATCAAGTCCAAGGCTGCCAATCCATCAATGGGGGGGGGGGGGCATCAAGTCCAAGGCCGCCACCATCAATGAGAGGGGGGGGGGGGTATCAAGTCCAAGGTGCCAATCCATCATAGAGGTAACGTTCCCCATGAGTTACTATTGAAATTGAAAAGGCTTAGCTATATGTCCTAGAGGAGAGGGGGCGGGGGGGGAGGGGTGAATAGGACTATGCCAAATTAAAACTTTAACAGCGGAATTTAAATGAATAAGATAGCCTTATAAATAATTGAATGAAAGATAGAACTTTAAACAAATCACAGTACTGAAATGTAAAGCAATAAAATAGAGAGGTTGATACCAATGTTGTTCTAAGGACAACCTTGCACCATAAAAACCAAGATTTATGGAAGGACAACCTTACTAGAACAATTTGAATATCAAAAACTCAAACTGAAAGGAAATAAAGGAAATAGCAAGAAATTCAATTCTAAACTATTACAACATTCTCCACAATGCTTGAAATGTAAAAGATTACAACATTCACATCCACATATACATTCCACAGCTTTGAATGATAAAAGATATAGAAATTTAAATAAACATTCAAACCATAAAACACAAAGAATTATAATGGTTTGCCTGTGTGTACACCAACTGTTAAACAACAACTACACAGATTGCTACTCCACTCCTAATATCCTCACACAGGGGATATCAGCGTTCACTATGAAAATAGGTTTCATAGGTTCACCTAAAACCTTCACAATTGTGTCTTTCAAATGGGCTTACACAATTTAAAAAACCCTACGTCTAAGTTTTTTGGCTCTCCTCAAATAACCACTAGATTAAGATTTTTCTGGCTTAATCTCAAACAAAAACCAAAAGCATAGAAGATTTGCACAAATGTAAAATACCTGGATTTCTCCTTTTATAGCAGCCCGGAAGAACCAATCGGAGTAGAAGTTCGAGTATAGATGTTCAATTGTCCAATACTCACTTTAAAATGGTTCTAAGTTCTAATTGATTTTAAATTAAACCAGTAGGGCTAGCTCTATTTGATTTTGATTCTAAAAAGAAGGAATACAGTAATTCCTCTTTTCAATTTAGATTGGAATGCAGAAACAAAATCAAATAAATAAAGCTAACAAAAGAGAATATGAAATATGCATAATGTAGCTTAAATAACACAAACTTATCTCAGAGTGATGCCTTGATTTTACTTGAGTTGAATTTTTAAAAAACTCTGAAATTTGTGTTCAATTTATAGATGCAGAAATCGCGTCTACGACTGGTCGTGTGGCCACCATGACTGGTCCTAGGTCGAACTGCATTTTAAAATTTTAAGCGCGATCGGATAAACCGTTCTACGACTGGTCTTAGGATGTCCATGACTGGTCGTGAGGCCTCCACGACTAGTTGTGACCATCCCACGACTGGTCATGAGGAA
The DNA here is from genome assembly GCA_030180095.1 of Magnolia changhungtana. Classification (NCBI taxonomy): domain Eukaryota; kingdom Viridiplantae; phylum Streptophyta; class Magnoliopsida; order Magnoliales; family Magnoliaceae; genus Magnolia; species Magnolia changhungtana. The sequence continues at coordinate 860,824 of JASAUF010000384.1, read as the reverse complement.
TCAAGAATGGTTGCTAGAGTTTGAGTTGTAGCTGCAGGACTGGTCGCCTACGACTGGTCGAGTAGACTCTAGGACTGATCAAAGGTCAACCAAAAAATTCTAAAAATTTGCAACAACTTAGGACTGGTTTTAAAATTTCTTGGACTGGTCGAGCCAGTTTTAAGACTAGTCGAACAGAGTTCAGGACTGGTCTTAAAATAGACTAAACACTTATAAAAATATTCTATATGAATTATGTATTCAAAATGACCTACCCTAAGGTCAAACTAAGGTCATGCAAACCTTAAATGTGAAGTATGAATATTGAGTCTTCATTTCTTCAGATGTTGGTTGACTTTTGAAGATTGTGAAGCTTGAGATCTCTGATGTAGCTTGAACTTGAGATCTTCTTAAGCTTGAACTTTATCTTATACTCTAGTCTTGAGTTGTACTTGAGACTTGAACAAGAACATGACTTTTGATGTAGCTCTTGTGAAACTTACAGAAGTAGCCAAAGAACTTGAACTTGAATTTCTTGAAGTAGATCTTCATTCTCAACTTTGAAGTATTGTGATGCAGTGCCTTGAACATACAAAACAACATGCCACATAAGACATAGATTGTATTTTTGGCATCACACATAGATTGCGTTTTTGGCACTACAAAATTTGACAACGAAAGGAGCAAATAACAATTGCACTTACAGAAATCAAGCCAGGAACTTGGGGGGTCTTATGTATAGTTGGCTTATCTATGGATGAACCATAGAGCTTACACTCCAGCCCTCTTTTTATTCTCATGTATGACTCAACTCTATTCATAAGAAGGCATTTTCTTTCACCCATCCCCATGATGCTACGAAGAGTGATACATACGACATAAGTCTTATGTGTGGTTGGCCTTCATGGGCTTTGAGCCGCTGGTTCTCACCACTGCTTGTATAATATTTGGAGAATAGACTATACAACATACGTCTTATGTGTGGTTGGCCCTCGTGGGCTTTGAGCCATTGATGCTATTACTTCCTGTATAATATTTGGGGAATCGATGGCACTTTTATTATTCATAGGGAGCATTTTCTGTTGCTTCACCCATGTGCCCACGTTGCCATATAGGTCTTATGCATAATTAGAGATAATGGGCGATATTCTCTGATAATTGGAGATAATCAACGATATTCTCTGATAATTTTTTAAAGGCCTTTTGAAGGTCGCAACAATAATTCAGTTGTTACAATAGATCCAGCCAGTTGTCATTCTGCAACATTATTATTGACAATTATTGTCTTAGAAGATCAACGATTATCCTCTTTTGGGATCAAGGGATCGACAATCATATCCTTCTGTCTAGAGGAAAATATTTAAAGGGATATTTGGAGACCATATCTCTCTTTGACTTTTATTTTTATTAATCATTCCTCATCCTTTCTTCATCAAATGGTATTTAGAGACCATATCGCGCTGTTACATGACTGTTTGTCTCACTGCGCTGGTTACATGGCTATACCCGTTCTTTTCCATTTTGATTGGGCAAGATTTTCTTGAATAATCTTCGCAATCAAAACTTTATTTCTTTCAAGAATAATAACTTTCAATAAAATGGGCATTGATAGGTATTCCTATCCCTTGTCTATTTTGATTCATGACCCAATAAGCCCCATTGGAGTAAACCTCAGTTATAACATACGAGTCATCTCATTTAAGATCAAAATCCCCCTAGTTCTGTAGTAACCACGATGGGCCCTTTTAGCATTAGCACCATGTCCCCTTTCTTGAAGGAGCAATGTTTAACCTTTTTGTCGAAGGCAACAACTATTTGTGCTTGGTACAACTCTAGACGTTGTTGCACCGCTAGTCATTTTTCATCCAGAGTATCTAAATTTATTAGGTTTATGTTGGCATTTTTATCTTCTGTTATCAACTCATGTATCACCACCCTGAGTGACACACTTGCATTTCGATTAGCAAAATGACTTCAACCCCATAGACTAATGAGTAAGGGGTGGCTTTTGTCGCTGTTCGATGAGTCGTTCAGTAGGCCCATAAGGCTTCTTATAAATTTTCACCCCAATCGTGCTTATTTTCTGTGACGATTTTCTTTAAAATTCTGACTATTATCTTATTAAAAACTTCTACTAATTCGTTTGTTGACGGATAATAGGGCGTTGAAAAGAAATGCTGAATATTGAACTTTTGGCACAATTTTTTCATGTTTCTGTTCTTGAATGGAGTACCATTATCAGTAATAATTCTTTTTTAGAATCCCATACCAATATATGATTGCATGATGGATAAAATTAGCGACATCTTTTTCTTTGACATTGCACAAATTTCCACTTAGAGAAATAATCTATTGCTGCCAAGATATAATGACATCCTCGTTAAGATGGCGGATTAATGGGGCCAATGACATCCAATCCCCAGGCCACAAAGGGCTATGAAGCCATTGACTGCTGTAAGTCTTTGGGTGGCACATGTATGATGTCATAATGTATTTGGCACTTATGACATCGCTTGGCAAAAGCTATCATGTCTTTAAACATAGAGGGCCAATAATATCCCATGCGATATATTTTAACCTACCTGATGAGTTCTTGTAACAACCCCAAACTTTGATGATTAATACACACAAATATGCTTCAAAAGGAAAATGGTAAATGAGTGGAAATATTAAAATGGATGTTCCTGTTAGTAAGAATAATAGGAGTGTGGAATTTCGGGGATGAAATTCTCTTTAAGGAGGGTAGATTGTAACAACCCTACTTTCATTACTCGGGTATTACCAAAAAAGACAAGGATTAGTATAAATAAAAATCCAACTAGATGGAACATTTGCCTTTGTCATAGCATTTAATGGATCTTTTGAAGTAATTTTCATCCTTAGACCTAGCCATTTGGCTATTGCTTACTAGAGCAAATATTGTAGTTAAGCATACAACTACAAGGATACACATTTGCTCGAAATAACTTGATTAAAGGGTTAAATGGAGAAATGCACCATAGTTTGGGAATTAAATGACTAAAGAATCATGTGAAATTGACTATTTAGATGCACCTAAACTTGTTCATGACCCTAGAACCATCCTAGATCGAATTAGAATAAATCCAATCATCCATTTTAGTTTTCGAAGCATGAACCAGCAAATCCACTGTAAATCTAAATCAGCTCCTAAACTAGAATATACAACTAATCTAGTTGGGACACGTCATTTAGATTGACCCAAGAGACATTGGGGACATTTAAATTGGTAGATGATCAACCATGGTGAAATAGAATCATTAAACCACATGTAATTATCAGATTATTGAATAAATGGGGGGTTGTGGCTCACCTAAGTTTTAGATCGACCCCTATATCACTCCTGAGCATTCCTCCAGGTCTCTAAGACCTTTTTAACCGTTGATACAAAAATTGAGAATAATCTGACCATCAAACCAAAAGAAATCCACGATTTAAGTTAAAAGTTAGAAGTATGGCCCACCTTATCTATAGATCTACCCCATCTGTGAACCGGGACCCTAATAGGACTAATAGAGTCCACTGAACGGCTTGGATCTTTCAACACATCATTGTGGACCCCACACTCATGGTGTGAGTGTGTACCAGCGAGTGTACCCACGCAACACTGGAGCTGTCAGCTAGGTCAAACAAAGTTGACCCAAATTTTACTTGAAAAAGAGAGTTTTCTCTCTCCTTTCCTTCTTTTTGCGCCAGAGATAAATGACGTCCGTCTATTAAAAATTATGCCCACCATCAGATCACGGATCGAGGATCCAATTCGTCCATCTCGAAGGGCAGACAAATCGGACCAAAACTCTATCAGAATTTATCATTACTACTCACGTATGAGCACACAAACTCGAGCGAGAACAGATAGAATATGAGTGGACAACAGGAAGTTGATCCGGATGGGGCTGCTACATCAGTCCGTACAAGAAATCTGAGTCGTCCATCATGTCCATGACAAGGATCTGACTACACTCACGTCTTTCCCACACATGTGGCACGAATGCATGCGCACAGGTTCTGGTGAAAACTAGTATGGTTGTGGTAGTTTCTGAAAACAGAAACCGTTCGACTAGCAGACTGGCTAACCGCACGCGGGATTCTCCTTTAATCTTATCCCTTGGTGTGGGAGAATCTCAGCCATCCGTTCCTCTTCATTTTGGGGCGCACTTCTCTCTCTTTTTGTGAGAAACTTCACACGCTGCCGCTGTTAGAACCGAACCATTAAGTAATGTGAATAACCACTCATCTTATGGGTCCCATAGTGTTCTAGGGTTACATCCACACCATCCGAGTGTAGTGGATCACAGGATCAACCGTCCGAAGATGATCCACCATTAACGGCTGGATCATCTTCTCCATCTAGCCAAAAAACCCATCACGTACATGGGACCTTGATCTCTGATCTGCGAGGTCCATTAGATGGGTTAGAACCCCAGAAACTCATCCGTAGCGTTATAATCTCTTCATATAATTAGTGGATAGGATTACCCTCTCAAAACTCTTACGAGTTAAAACACTAACTTGAAACTAATGTTACTAATCCCACAGATTAGTTAGAATAGAAGCCTCTAGAAACAGTTTAATAAAGCCTATTTAAGGCTGCTATTTAGGGCATTCTTTCCAAAGAGGGAAAACTAGAAAGAGAATGAGAAAAAGGAGAATGAGGGGGCGCCGTTCTCCTCGCTGCACTGGGCCAGTCGACTCGGTTCGAGATGCTGCGAGCCTAGGCCGAGTCCAGCATTACTTCCTGCCTTACTAGCAGAGCGACAGAGAAGCAAAAGGAAGAGGAGAAAGGAGAAAAGGGAGAGTCGATTCCAATGGGTCTGACTGAGTCGCGCACTGGCTACCGAGTCACGGGTTGCATCGACTCACTAGAGAGGGTTCTGACCAGGTTAGGGTCATGTTCTGATCCTAGTCATTTTAGCAGAGGGTCAGAGAGAGAAAGAGAGAGAGAGAGAGAGAGCTAGATATGAAGAAGAAGTAGAGGAAGAAGAAATGAGAAAGGAGAGGAAGAAAGGCTGTCGGGTCGGGCTGACTCGTTATGTCCAGTCGAGTCGAACCGAGTCAGCCTGATCGAGTCAGCCCTTGTTGAGCTTAGGCCAGATCCTGAGTTGAGTGGTTCTCCACCTTATCACAAGAAGAGAAAAGAGAGGAGGGAAAGGAGAAAGAGAGAAGAACAAGAAGGAAAGAAAAGAAGAAGAGAAGTTGGGCGAGTTACTGAGTCGACTCGGTTCAATACCGAGTCAGGTCTCTGACTCACTGACTGGTCAAGTCCACACTTTGCTGGAAATTCCTTGTAAAAGAAGATAAGATGAAAAGAGAAAGGAGAAAATGAGAAGAAAGGAAGGAAAGAGAAATTAGGAAGAAGATGTACTGGTGAGTGAGTTGACTCAACCGAGTCAACGTAGCTGAGTTATTTTTCATCCTTTCCTCAAATCAGGTTTGTCATCAATTACTTTTATTATTATTATCATTTTGACTTAGTGGTTAATAGCATTTTATTACTATTGCTTAAGATTATAATTGTGATTACAAATCTATATTAGTTTGTATACTAACTAGGGTTATTATTAGTAATCTTCATCGATTATAACTGCTACTACAAATTTTCATCCGTTGCGTAACCTAGATTTTGAAATTCCTAAAATGGCTAACCTTAAACATATGTTGGAGATCAAAGCCTGAGGTTAGAACTTAACTGTAGATGGCGTGTGGAACTTAGATCTAAACCGTCCAAGTTAGATTTGTGCTTTGGAGCATTCATGTTGTAACCACTTAATTTAAAGGTGAGGATCACCCTTCAAGCTTTTCTATATCTTGATAATTAGCGTAGCTTGCTTATTTCATCTATTGCCTAAAATAATACTTAGTGAAATTGTTGATAAATGCTAGTTTCTAATTAAGTAATTCTTGATAATGACTGATGGTTAGATTTATATCCAAATATGAACATGTGGTAGGTCTCAAATATTCTTCTTTACATGTGTAATTACTTTTGACAATATGCTTGACTTGTTTTGCCACTTATGGTTATTTTACGGTGTTTATGGAAGTCCTTGAACTAGTGGCCTTTTTGCCAAATAGATTAAATGGAATTTCTTTTTCGTGGACTTACCACCTTACGTGTCATTTGTGCCAACATGGCTTTCGGGGAATAACCCTTTTTATCGCACCATTTTATGGAATATTTGGAATAACTGCCCCACGTGGCTTTAATGGAATAACTGCCCCACATGGCTTTAATGGATTATTTTGTACAACCTTGCGATGGTAAGTTCCACTTTTTGGACTGCAATTGGCCACTAATTGAAGGGGTTACCCTTAAAACATCATAATTATTAGTCTCATGAGCCAAGGATGGTGGAATGAGACACTATGGCTGAGCTGTCAGCCTATGCTGGGTGACCAACCCCCCATAGTGACCCTTGAGCTTTCCTAAATTGATTGCTTGAAATTAAAATAATAATGGTTGGGCTAATCATGTATTTTATGGCATATATTACGGTGTTTTCTGGGTGGTTAGTTCTCATTGGGCGTACCTTTGTGTATTTTTTCAGGTGACTAATTCTCCTTGGGCGATCTATATATTATCATGGTCTTTTCCGGGTAGCTAGTTCTCCTTGGGTGTACTTTTGAGTAATTTTTCGGATGACTAGTTCTCCTTGGATGATCTATATATTATTATGGTCTTTTTTGGGTAGCTAGTTCTCCTTGGGTGTACCTTTGAGTACTTTTTCGGGTGGCTAGTTCTCCTTGGGCGATCTATATATTATTACGGTTTTTTTCAGGTAGCTAGTTCTCCTCGGGCCTACCTTTGAGTATTTTTCCGGGTGGCTAGTTCTCCTTGGGTGACTTTTTACCAACTGGATGTGCATCCCCAGGTCTGTGAGCATGTGCATGCATCCATGCATTTAAACAAGATTATCTTGTGTGATTTATTTAATGAATGCATATCTGATGAACCTTATCTGATTCCCCTGATAATCATTGCGTAATATTTGTTATATATTGTCTCTGATAACTATGCTTAATTATCTTGATGTTGTGATAAATCTTGGGGTTATACCTCACTGGATAGCCATTGACGCTATCAAACCGTACTTAGTGTGCAGGAGACGCAGATGAAGAGCATGCTGGCGTCCATATGGGATGGGAGGAGCCAAACGATCTTACAACTCCTTATTCCTAATTTCATTTGTATTTAATTTGTATCGTCACATTTGTAAAAGTTAAGACATTGAATTGTACAAGTTTTTGGGTAACCACTTGAAACATTGGTTATGCATATTTAGACTTCCTCTAATATCTGATTTACTTCCATCCCGCTATATTATTAACTCTGATAAAAAAAAAAAAGAATGCACGTGGAATTTGGGTGTTTTCAGAGGTTAACGCTCGGGTTTTTGGAAAACAAGTAATGTACTCGGGTTCTGGGAACTAGGGTGTTACAGTTCTGCACTTTCATGAATGGGCTTATCGTAGGACATAATTGGCCGTAGCACATAATTGGCCTCTTTTGTGTCTAAACACCGTAACAACATTTCATTATAGGATTTTCTATAAACACTTAATCATGCACAATAAATGTTTTCGAACTTTGTTTAACTTGTAGTTTCAACGACTGTTCTTCTGATAAGATTATGTATTTGAGATAATCAATAAACGGTTATCACCAGTCATCAATTGCAACTTCTAGGTAAGATACTAGTTGTACTTTTATAGTTTCGCTTATAAACTTAAGTGATGGCAAGAATCTCCATTCTTTAATTGTCACCTGAAGAGAGCTCCTGTTAGGACAAATGAGTGCCAAAACCAAATTGGCCAATGCATCTACCTTTCACTTTTCATGATGGGGCACATGCTTTATTTCAACATTGTGAAACCCTTCTAATAATCTTCGCACCTATTGACAGTAGGGTAACAATTCCCGCTTTCATATTTCAAATTATGTAGTTAGCTGATTTATCACTAACTTAGAATCCCTAAATATCTGTATCGCTCAGATTTTTATTTCCTGAGCTATTTACAATCCAATGATAAGAGCATTATATTCAGCCTCATTGTTTGTGCACATTGCACTCAACGAAAGGAGTATGACAACAAATCACTGTGGGGATTAATAAAAACTACTCCGGCACCTGCGTTTGACTTCCGGGAAACATCATCAAAATACATCTGCTAAGGCCTGGGTGGCTCAACTAGCTACACTTGTTCATCTGGTAACTCATCGGAAATCTCTTCACCATAGGAATTGGATGGGGTGCTAAAAAGTTTTCGACTGTCTGTCCTTTTACTACTTTGGACAACTCATGAGTTATTGTAAATTTAGAAAGGAGTAACATCTACTTGGCCATCTTTCTTGACAAATTTGGTCGTATCATCAGATACTTTATTGGATATGCTCGTGAGATTAATGTTATCTCGTGAGACAAGCAATAATGCCATAGTTTTTGTACCACAAAAATGAGGGCTAGGCATACTTTCTCAATGGGAGAACAATTATGTTCTGCCCCTATTAAGGATCTACTAAGGTAGTAGACGATGTTTTCTTTCCCTTGTTCATTGCGTTGAGCCAGTAAAACTCCTAAAGAACTTTCACATGTGGTGATGTACAAAACCAAAGGCTTGTCTCACAAGTGCTGTTAACACCGGGGGTCATTTCAGTAGGTCTTTAAGGGATTCAAACGCATTCTGTCATGCTTTGTCCCATACGAACTCTACTTATTTTTAATGAGGGAAAATGGCTGGCACCTTCCTACCAAGTTTGATATAAAGCGCCAGATATAAGCTAATTTTCCTTGCAAGCTTTTCAGTTCTCGTAATGTTTTTGGTGGTGACATTTCTTGATTTTTTTTTTTAAAATCTTTCCCTGGTCGAATTCTATTCCTCGATACTTGACAATGAACCGAGGAATGTCGAATGACACCCAGAATGCACACTTTGTCGAGTTCATCTTTAATTATTTTTTAAGTCAATGAAAGACTGAAGATAAATGTTCTCGATGCTCTATAGGATTGTACCACTAAATTGTTGATGTAGCATTTAACATGTTTATGCATCATGTCCTAAAAAATATTATGCATTGCTCTCTAATACGTAGCCCTAAAATTTTTAAGCCCAAATGGCATCACTTTATAATAATATAATCCTATCGACGTTCTGAATGCTATAGCTTCTTCGTCCTTTGGTGCCATGCGTATTTGATTGTACCCATCATATCGTCCATGAAAGACATAACCGTGTATTTTCTCGTACTATTGATCAACAGTTCTGTTATAGGCAATGAGAAATCATCTTTTGGGCATGCTTCATTTAAATCTCTGAAGTCAATGCGTACTCTTATCTGTCTGCTCTTTTTCTTAATAGGCACTATATTAAAGATCCATCTGGGATAATTCACCTCTCTTATGAAGCTAACTTTAATCAATTTACTTATTCCTCTATCGACGGTATTTAATTGTGATGGAAACGCCGTTGTGTTTGCTTGATTGACTTTTTATCTTTAGAGATGTTGAGCCAGTGCATCGCCATTGTCAATTCTAGGCCAAGCATTTTTGCATACATCCAAGCAAACACATCTTTATTCTTGTTCAACAATTCAATATATTAGTTTACCTCCTTTGATAGGCCGACACTTATGTATGTATTCCGAGGTTCATTCTTTGTCCCCTAATTTAGTTCTCACAATTCATCGATGGTCAGCTGGCCCCCATCTCTTATATGCATTGGTGCTATTTCGGGGTGCTTCACTTCTTCTTTGTTGCTTTTGCCTATTTCTAGGCTTATTTCTTTGCTAACTACCTGGCACGCGTAAGTCATATTCACTTGTATGCATGAAGGGGATGCCCCTAGCCCGTAAAAATTTCATGTTTCTCTTCATGGACACCAATTAGGATCTATACACCTCTGCCATTATCCAACCCTATTGGTTCGTCACAGTTGACCCCCATATCTTGCATAATCTTTTGGCTTGTCGGGTTATACCTTTTCAAATCTTCTGGTAAGAGCTTTCTGTTGGTAATTACTTTGTCTATTTCTTCTTCCATTTCCTTTTTCGGTGAGGCATAAAATGTTATTGGCCTCGGATCAGTGGAACTAGGGTGCACACAAAATCTATTTAGTACGATGGGAAATGGTTTGCTCCTTTTCAGTTGTGGGAGCATACGATGGTGTAGCAGTTTTCAGTTGGATTACTGAGCATACAATGGTAGTGATAATAATTCTTTTCTTTTATTTTTCGTTCATCTTCTATGCGTTTTGGTTGGGGCAGTTCGATTGTCCCTTGTAACGCCCTGAATTTCGAGGGTCGAGCAGGTCTTAACTCTCGAGATTCGTCGCATCACTTATGCAATATAAATAATGATGATTGAATGTTGTCCGTATTAGTGCATTAAACATGAATGAGATTACACTAAATTAGCATATCATACTCTAGAGACAATTTGATTATGCAAGCAGAAGACTGCGATAAATATATAAGCATATAAGGGGTTGTAAGTCCCTAGAGTATGAACATGTCACCAGGTTAAATAATTACATGTATAGGTCCAAAATTTACAAAATGATATAATGTGATGGCATCTAATCCGTATCCCTCTAACCCCGGTGACGCAACTCCAGGTCTCCATAGATCCGCCAGAGAGTTGCATGTAAGAGAACTCCTCGTTATCATAAAATTCAGGCTCCATCTCATAAGCCTCGCCATCTCCTGCAGCTACAACAGAGTCTGGTTGGTGTTTTAAAACACTGTCCCAGAGTGGGAGTGAGTGATCAACTCAGTGGAGCTATAAGGCAAAGGTTAACATGTTACAATTCAGTCAAGCAGTAATGATAAGGTAATACAACAATCATATCCTAAGTACTCTTCTTATTGCAAGAATGGTATGTGATAATGATGCATGCCCTCGCCTGCACTCCCTTAGCGACATCATCTCACGATCACGCATGCACCACTCTGGACACGTGCGCTTCCTCACCAAAGCATATGCAATGCGGTACATGGTCATGTTAGCCAATATTTAATTAGGCCTATTTATATAACAGATTCGGAAAGTTAAGGTACCTCCCTTTATATCATTTACCCAAGCAATGATCCATCTAAGGTCGTCAATCCTAGTTAATCACATACGATAGGCAAGTTATAGGGCAACATCACCCCTGATTGAAAAGCAGTGGATAGGCAAGTTCAGGTTGCTACAGAGAGGCTCGTCACCTCAGTGTAGGCCTATTTTATACTCGAGGTCACTACGGAAAGGCTCGTCACCTTATCATAGGGCGACAACTCAAATACAGTGTCCCATACCACCGTGTTCGGCTCACGAGTTTAGGTTGCTCACTGGTCACTATGGGGAGACTCGTCACCCCAGCGTAGGCCGACAGCTTGACCACAGGGTCCCATACCACCATACCCGGCTCATGAGTCTTAGCAGATCGTGGTACCAAAGTTAAAATGACTTTTCATTGGTAAGTGGTACCTTAGATTCAAGCAGTAGCGTCCATACATGGTGAACATACATTAGGCTAATCGGGTTACTTGACAAGCTCGACTGGTACGAGCGCACGTTAAATAAATCAACATGGAGCGCATAAGTACTCCTCGTGGCCTAACTACTGTCGATAATCACTGTATGACTCGGATTCACCGAATGTATCCGTTGTGGCAAAACTAGTTCGGCCACTGATCATAAACCGTTACTGATTGCCTGGACTACGTATTAGTCCCAATCATACTTAAATACCATAGGCATTCATACGTGGTAGTCAAACAATATTTAACAACCAATTCAAATATAAATCTCATATGAGCATTTAACAAACACATAATGCACATGTTATCATATATAAGCATTTCATACATAAATCATGTAGTAACAAGGTAGGTTACATGAAGGAAACTGTAACTATAGATAAGATAATTGAGAATACTATCTCAATACCCTCTTTAAGTACATTTCAACAAGCAATTTCTCATTCAGACATTTTATCAAACACTTAGACTACACGTTTCAACATACATGAAGTAAATCAGTTATAACATATATTAGGGCAAATCTTTTCATAAAGGAATTGACATACGTACAACGATCATGTATTCTCAATTAATAATCATGGCAAGCAAGAATCATAATTTCATATTCATTTAAACATTTCAACAAACACATGGAATGCATCATATATTCACATAGTTCACACACATGTATAAATTATCGAATACATCGTAACTAAGATCATATGGTAGCAATCTAGTTAGACATAAATCATTAGCTGACATTGAAAGCCTTAAAAAACATAACCTAAATGTTTATAGTCCGCACCTTTTATCGGTTTACTCGTTACGAAGTTGGTTCGTACACTACGTCTTTATCTATGGCATAACGGCTACCTAAACATTGAAATAGGTTAGTTATTTTTTTGATTCCTCTATTTGGATTCCAAAAACAAGATTAGGGTTAGGATTTCTTACCCAAATCGTATTTGGAATCGCCGGTGTAGCGATGGTGAGGAGGTGATTCAGTACATGGAGTCGTGGGAGTGAATCCCAGCAACAATCTCCCTCTCTCTCTCTCTCTCTCTCTCTCTCTCTTCTCCTCACTCTTTCCTCCTCTTTTCTCTCTTCTCTCTCCCAGGGGTTAGAGAGTTCGTATGGAATGAGAGAGGGGGGGGTTAGGGTATTATATAGGCCCAGAAGTGATGTCAATGGCCCCAAGCCCACGGTATACTTAGGATATAGCCAAAAGGCATCTGTTTCAGGCCAACGGAGCTCATCTAGAGGTCCATTAGCTGCATACATTCTGGAAAAAGTTTCCTGACAATAGATCTATATCAGGTTAAGATTTTGGTCCGATCAGATTTATGGATCGACCATGGAGGACCTGTTTCAGTTCAACGACTATTCTCACTCGATCAGGGCTACAAGTTCACTGACATGGGTCAGAATCTGACGGTCCGAAACCTTAAATTTGGCCTGCAAGTGAACGGCCCAAATCACTTAAGTTTGAGTTCATTTTCTAAAGATATTCGTGTTTCTCACAAACTTCGCTACGGGCTCAAGTTGTCCGTTTCTGGATACTATTTGGACTTGATTCCCGCGATGGTTGTCAAGCCCAGTAAAGTGGTCATAACCTTATAGTTTCATGGTCATCGGACTTTCGATGTGTGGTCCAGGTCTGATACGGAGTGTCAATGTGCTCCCGAGAATAACTAGGTTTTGAGATTGCTCCTCGGTCTTAAGGTAATGTTGAATCAGCAATCCTAATGGTTTTGGGTCTTGCATTTATATAGAAAGTGGTTCAAGCTAATTCCGCTGATTATTTAGTTTAGTACTTAATTAATTTTCGTCTAATTTCTAAAAGATTCCGTCCTTAGTGATTTCTGCTTGAGGTGGTATTCGGGTCTTTGTACGGATTTTTTGAGACGTTACATCCCTGTATCCAACAATCGATTCATCATGGGGAGTACATACTCCCTTTCAAACTTGTACCCCTCATGATCATCGTATCATCTGAGTCACTTATTAGTCTTTCTTCCTTTATAACGGTTTCTTCTATCTCTTTTATCGTCTTTCTGCCTGCTATGGGGGTCTTCCCTCTTTCTTTCTCTGTCGGTGACATTTATTAACATCTTACTCGGGTCTCGGTGTGTCGTCTCTATTTGAAAGGCGAGAATTTTTCTAGTCACAACTTTAAGAGCATGAGATTTAGTGGCAAGGTCACGGAAAGTCAGTATGTTGGCACTTGCCAAGTCGAATGTAACCATTGGTTTCATAGATTTAGACACATCTTTACTTGATTTTATTCTCTTGAGAGTTTTCAACATGACACACCCAAGATTTTCCATCTGTTGTTGAACTTTTTGATCGACTCACCTTCCAATTGCCGGATGGAAGCCGATTCAATCAGGTTAACGTCCCTATCAAATGAAAAGAAATTTTCCATGAAGCCATCATGCATCTGATCCCATGTATATATAGATTCTATCGCCAAAGTCAAATACCATCTGAATGCCTTTCCTGTCAAGGATGATCTAAACAACCGTAAACAATATTGCAGAACTATAGAGAAGTTCCTCATGCTGGTGATGAAATGCATCAGGTGTTCCTCCGGTGATCTGTCCCCATTAAACTTCTGGAGATCAGGATATTTGAAATTCATGAGAAATCGTACATCTGCAATCTCATAGGGGTATGGAGTTAAAAAATGGAACCTTCTTGTATACTCCGTCTCTTTCCATGTGAACAGCTTCAACCACCACTTGTCAGATTTCATCTTGGGTCGTAGTGCGAGCGGCATGTATTGATCTGTACAACCCTACCCTCTATGGCTACAACCCTTCTACTTGCTACTCATTGCCATTCACGACTTCCATCATGAGAGGGGTAGCAACTTGGGCTACATAACGAACCAACGTTGCCAATGCCTCTTTAAGGTCCCTACATTCTTCCATCAAAATTGTCTACGCGCGCGCCATATCGACTAAATGCTCGTCCGTGGATATTGTCTGGGTTTGGCTGGTCCCTACCATGAAAACTACTACCTTTCCACTTCTTGATTTCCTGGATGCCGAAGGGGATAGAGAATAGCTTGTTATAAGGGAGCATAGAGAGATCCACCACTCGATCTAATAAGGCTCTCATGTGGTCTTGGGGATTTTAGCGATCCTAACCAGTACATGCCTGGTGTCGATGCCTATAGCGAGGTTATTGCAACAGATATTGGTCTCTCCAGTATAGAGTGGAGGCAAAGCTAACGTATGATTGCATGTCACAATGTTACGTGTAATCATTCCTCTTACTATCTACAATGGCATTGGGCCTCTCGTTGGACGGGATTGAGTCTTCCCTCTTCTGGATGTCACCATTATTCATTCCTCGTCATCCTTTTGTATTGTCAGTGAGGCAAAGATTACCTCAAATAACACCTGTTGTCATCCGTTTCTGGTTGCAGTTGCTCTCCCCGGTACCTTTTCAGATGGGGGTTGAACACTGCTGACATAGTCCAAAGAAAATACATTAGGCGTAAAATAGAAGACTACATTGATCAGAAGAGAAGTCATCACGATTATATAAGAACGAAGTACCTGAATTCTAAAATAGACTATTAGGGGGTGTTTGGAGCATGAGATTAAATGGGTTTAAGTGGGATGGAATTACCAAAATGTAATGATTAAACGATATTAGGGATTGTCGTCTAATCTCATAGCTTGGAGGCCATCCCACTTCATGTTTGGGAAACGGATTGGCTACTCATCTTGCCACTATCGGTCGGTGCTCTATGGGCCCCACCATGATGTATGTGTTTCATCCATGCCGTCCACCCATTCTTCCATGTCATTTTATGGTATGAGCCCAAAAATGAGTTTGATTCAAATCTCAAGTGGACCGCATAGTTGGCCCTAGGAGGTTTTTAATGGTGTAATTCAATCACTACTATTTTCCCTTGGTGTGGTCCACCTGAGATTCTATCTACCTCATTTTTGGGATCAAGCCCTAAAATTATATTTCAAAAAAGATGGACGGCATGGATAAAACACATACATCATGGTGGGGTCCACATAGCACTGACCACTGGCTACACGAAACCCAAGCCCCCCTTAGTTATTCAAATTGAATTGAACTGTACTTTGTTTTAGAGATGGGGGGGGGGGGGGGGGGTGTTGGTCTTGTCAAGAGTTGCCATTTTGGAGACCTTTGATGACAATTGTTCTTTTAATTATTCTTTCATTAGTATTAAACATAGATATTTTAACCAGAGATTCTGGGTTAGATCCCTAGTGAAGCCATCATTTTATTTCGATAAAAAACATGTGTTGGAGATTAGAATATCCACGTTCAATAATAACAAAAGAAAGATAAAAAATCATCATCATCATTGAAAACTAAGTGAAGAATAAAGAAATTCAAAGTTGCAAAATGAAGAAAATTGGTTGTGCTGAATTCGACTATTCGATGGCATTGAAGACACCTTTGATGCCATCGAAGTAAGTGTTTCGAAGCCACTTCGATGCCATCGTAAAAATGAAGAAAAAATAAATTTCTTGTTGGACATATTGGAGCATTCTTCGATTCCATCGAGGAGATGTTTGATGACATCGAAGACAGATTGATGCCATCGAAGGAGGTTCGATGACATCGGAAAGGTACACAATTTTGAAAGTCCATTATTGGACAATTTCACAATTCCAATCGAACTCTTCGATTGAATTTAGATGCCATTGAAGCTTCCAACGAAGGTGCGTGTGGCTACATAAATTTAAAGTAGGTTTGTGAAAATTTTCGAGACGGTGTGAAAGATTTATGTCTGAAACTATTTAAAGGAGTCCCTAGGATATTCTAAATAATCTTCCAGGGTTTGATAAAGGAGAGAAGGCTTAGGTGGAGCACCGGAAATGTTCTTCTACTTTGATTTCTTCACGGGTTCTAATAGATCGTTTATTTTTTCTTTTATTTTTGAGTTAGCTATGACTAGCTAGTCACTTAGCTAAGGCTAAGGGATGAAGCTTATAGTTATTCTTAATGCTTAGTTTACTTTTATTCAAGTTATTTGGTTTTTATGTTGAACAATTCATTGATATTTTGGTTTGAATGAAGAAGCAATTCTAGTTTATTTTGACCCATTGTCGACTTCGGCCCCTTGGATGCTTAGGAAATCTAATAATATTTTCTTATCTTTTTTTGCAAAGGATTGATCTATAAAATTCATTAACCCATCATAGACTCCAAGCACGATAGATGCTTTGAATGCTCCACGGTCAATACTTTGGTGCATGATGTGGGAACTAATTTAATTGAAGTTCAAATATGTTTTGATACATGAATGGTGGTTTAATAAAATTATCTTTCGATTGGATAGTATATGACTTTGATTCCAATTAAGTGATCCATTTACTCAGTAAATTGGATATTGTGATTGCTATAAGTGGATTCTTAGATCGTTAGTCATTTATTTATTTGATTTAAACCATTTCCTAAATTGCTAGATTAAAAATCCAGACCAACCGTTAAACTTAGATTAGTTCTAGGCCATGTTCCCCATTCCCTGTGGGTACGACCTTGGTCTCATCGAGTTATTACTACTCCATAACCCTGCACTTGGGGTTCGTGAATGAGTTTTTTACACCGTTGTCGGAGAGTTGCATTTGAATACAATTAGGTTTAGGTTTTCTAGGTTTGATTTTTCTAATTTTCTAAAATTTTCTAACCTATTGTTTTTTGGAATTTCTAAAATTTATTTTTAGGCTTTATCTTAATTTTTTTTTCTTCTCTAATATTACTATCATTGTTTATTGTTTCTGTTTTATAGGATCTTCACTTAATTCCTCTCTTCTAGTAACATCATTCTTTACTCCATCTACTTGCTTTCCTTATTATTGTAGGATTTTTCTGTAAATGTTTTTAATTAAGGTTTCATCATGTTCATGCAATAGTGGACACATGAATACTCTAATCAACTTTTAAAAGATGAGGGATTCATTGAAGGGCTGTCAGATGATTATGATAGGAAATGCCCCATGTCTCGTAAATTAACTGAATCTATGATCCAGAATCGACTGGGATATGATGATCCACCAGCTAAGAAATGACTACGTGAATTATAGGAGGGAGAACAATTATCATTCACTGGTTAAGAAGACAATGCGTGATTATTATATGGATGGTAACGCTTACCAACAACCATCAAATACTCCCAAATATGACCCATATGTCTTCAATTGGTGGAAACATTAGAGCTTAAATTGGAGAGGTGAACCAACCATGCATTTCAGTGAATATCCCCTTGGTGATCCACTACTTATGAGATCGAACCAGAAATAATCCATGATGATTCACTTCAGAAAATCATGGATGCTCAAGAACAATTCAACCAACACACCATGCAATCATTCGTATTTATTAGAATATCATTAGAGTTACTCGAATCCTCCATTTAAGAAATTCAGTCACACCCTATTGATGAGGAAGAGGCTAGTTTAGCCCAGCTTCAGCCCAATTGTAATGCCCTGAAAATCGGGTCCGAGCAGAAGCTCAGCTCCCGAGTTCCAACGCATCACTTATACAACATAGATAATAATGATTGAATGTTGTTTGTATTAAGGCATTAAACATGAGTGGGATTATACCAAAACAGTAATTCATACTCCAGACCAAAGTATAAATGCAAGCGGAAGACTGAAAGCTGTATATAAATGTATATAAAATAAACAAAACCATCTCGATCTCCAGAGTATGAACACCAACTGAGTCACCATAAACATGTATTTGTTTTGGAATCAAAATGCCAAAAATAAGAGTACAACTAGAATGATAAACCCTATAATCCCGTCGATCCAGGTAGCGTAAGCAAAGCCGTCAGAAATTTGCATGTATGAGAACTCGTCCTGGTCCTCGTAGACATCCGGCTCTACCTCCTGAATCATCTCGCCATTTGCACCTAAGACAGAATCTGGTTGGTGTTTACAACTGTAAACCCCTGAAAATTGGGGGTCAAGCATAAACTTAACTCCCGAGTTCCAGAACATCACTTATGCAACAAAATGAATGATGATTGATTGTTGACTGTATTCGTGCATTGAACATGAGTGAGATTAAGCCAAAACAGCATATCATACTCCAGAGATAGTTAAATTGCAAGCGGAAGACGATGATAGATAGATAAAATATATAAACTGTGATGAGTCTCCAGAGTGTGATAACATTACTAGGTTAAATAAGTACAAGTACAGTTCTAAAATATATTAAATGTGTAAGTGTAATATCTTCTATCCCAAGTACCATAGCCCCGTCAATGCAGTGCATACTGTGTCTTCGGAGACCCGTCAGAGAGTTACATGATAGGAGAACTCCTCCTCATCACCATAGAAGTAGTCCGGCTCTGTTTCATAAGCATCGCCATCATCTGAAATTCAACAAATCTGGTTGGTGTGTACAACACCGTCCCGTAACGTGGGAGTGAGTGATCAACTCAGTGGAACAGTAAAGCATAGGTTAACATGTTATCAATCCAATCAAGCAGTAATGATAAAGCAGTACAAATCAAACAATTCTAACTACTCTTATTAAGTGCGAGAATGAAATGACATGATGCTGTATGCCCTTGCCAAACCACCCTCATGCGACATCATCTTACGTTCGCGAATGCTTAACTCCCTCAGTGCGCCACATCTACTAAGCACATGCGGTGCGATGATGATTATGATTACCGAGTTATTATTAGTCCATTTCAAACAGCAGTATTGGAAAACTAAGGTACTCCCTTGTATCATTCCCAAACATGATCCATTCTAGGGTCGTCAGTCCTAGTTAATCTCATACGCTATTATGGTTTGAGAGGCGTAGCGAAGGCATCACAAAGGGCTCGTCACTCGTCAGCACGGATACAGATCTCACCGTATGCGGCTCAATTGCTGACCGTCAGCTCGAGTACAGGTCTCACCGTACTTGGTTCAATCACTAGCCGTCAGCTCGAATACAGGTCTCACCGTACTCGGCTCAACTCATACTCCAGTTGCTGTGAAAGACTCATCGCCAATCATAGACCTTGGAGTATACTCGAAGATACTACAGAGGACTCGTCGCCCGTCAGCACGAGTACAGGTCTCACCGTACTCGGCTCTCGCCGTAAGTATCGACAGCTCGAATATAGTGTCCCATACCACCATAATCGGCTCACGAGTCTAGTTGCTCACTGGTCACTACGGGGAGGCACGTGGCCCCAGCGTAGGCCGACAGCTCGACCACGGTGTCCCATACCACCATGCCCGGCTCATGAGTCTTAGCGGATCGAGGTACCATGGTTAAAAGGGATTTCACTGGTAAGTTTGGTACCCTAGGTTCAAGCGAAAGAGCGACCAAACATGGTGAACATACATAAGACAGATCGGGTTACTTGACGAGCTCGGCTGGCTCGAGCGCACAACAAGTTGAACGACATGAAGTGCATAGCACTTCGCGTGGCTAACCACTATCGCCAACCGAAGTACGACTCGGGTTCGTCGAACACATCTCACGTGGCAAATGAATCGCAGCCACGAATTCAATTCTGGTACCGATTGTCTGGACTATAATCATAGCCCCAAACATGATAACTTGCAGATAGATAAAGCAGTAATGGATCAAGATTCCACTCATACAATCAAGGTATGGTATTATCCGTTTAGGGTTTGCTGTGGTCACAGCACGCACTCGTTGCTCCGCTCCCCATCACCCATGACAGATCATACAACGTAAATTTAAATTTAAACATATGCATTACATAGTTATAATCATAAAGCAGTTGAGCATGTTATGAATCACAACACAAGCATGAGTTTATACATGTTCAATTCCTAAACCCACAACAATCTAAGGAGATCATACACATAGTTAAAAGAGGTTGAGAATCATATCTCAACACCCTTATACATTACAATTTGCTAACTACTACTCATTCAGACATTTCAAGAAATACTTAAACAAACATGCATCAACATACATGACATATGTCGATCGCATAGGCATTAGGCCAAATCCTTTCACTAGGGAGTTGCCCCAATCATAACACGCGTACACCCACGACGGATAGTCATGGCAAGCAGGAATCCAAGTTTCATATTCATTCAGTCATTTCCACAAGCACTTGGGCCACACATTTTAGCATATATAGTGTATATTGGCTGTGGCGTGATTTAGGAAAAATCCTTTCGTCAAAAGGGTATCGCCAATACAACAATCATGAATCCATGACAATTAGTCATGGCGAGCACGAATGAGGATTCTATACTCATTCAGTCATTTTCACAAACACTTAGAATACACTATTACAACATACATGGTGTATGTTAGCAAAACATGTATTAGGGCTATCCTTTAGCCAAGTGAGTATTTTATCCATGTATAATATATTACTACAGCAAGTAATCATGATAAATGCATCTCCAAAATTTATACGTATGCAGTATTTTCTAGAATACGCATTTTCAACATACATAATGTATACAAGCAAACATGTATTACGGCGATTCCCTTCGCCAAGCAAATATTTTATATGCACATAATATATTTATACGACAATTAATCATGACAAACACAACGCTAAAATATACATGTATACGGTACTTCTTACAATACCGTATTTCTACATACATAGTGTTTATTAGTAAACATGTATTTAGGCGAATCCTTTCGCCAAATAAGTATTTTATCCATACGTCATATATCCATACGACAAATAAACATGTCAAACACATTTCCATAAAAAATACGTATATGGTATTTTATACGAATACCTAGAGTATGTGAAATTCCAAATTCTACAATTCTAATCGAAATTGAAAACGGAAAGCACTTTGTACATGTGTAATTGCATGCAGATCATGAATCTACCATTATCTGACATTGAAAGCGTTGAAAACTATAACTTATACACCTAAAGTCCGCACCTTTTGTTGTAGAATCGTAACAGATCGACAAGGGTTGAGGAGCTTCCGTATTCGGGAGTTTTCTAGCCTAAAGAGTGAAATCGGTTAGCTATTTCATAACCTGTAGCCTATACACCTCAAAACAGGTCTAGGGTTAGGGTTTCTTACCTAGAAACGACGCCGGAATCGCCGGGAAAGCGATGAGAATCAGGCGGTGAAGCCCGAATAGCGGCAGGGAACAGCAGAAGGGAGTTCCTCCCACATCTCCCTCACTTTCTCTCTCTTTTCTCTCTCTCAAATCCAAATTCGTATGGCTGGAATGGGAGAGGGTTTAAGGTCCTTTTATAACCTAAAACCTTCCTAAAATAGACTCAGGTTCAAGGGTTACTGCTAATATAGGTATTTCGTCACTTTTTCGGCTCAAAAGAGAGGTTCTGGTGGCCCTCCTTGAGCCAAATGTCAGACTTAAGCTCACCACACATGGATCTATGTGGGATTACGTTTTCGACTCGATCGAATTCCCAGATCGCACGTGGCGGACTACTTTCAGTTCAACGGTCAGTGGGCCACGATCCGAAATTCCAAGCACATGTAAATGTTCCTGAAATTTTTCTTAATCCGAGGGTGTAATTTAGTCCGATTCGACGGTCGATGGTTTGTTACTTATCTTGATGCGCAAGCGAATGGTGCCAGATCACTATTCCAGATATTTATTTTGTAAAGGGAATAGTGTTTTTCACACTCCCTCGCTCCGGAACCAAACGAATGGCCGTGGGACATCGGCTGGACCTGATTTTTGAGATGATAGTCAAGCCCAATGAGGCGGTCCTAAGTCCTTAACTTCGTATTGTTCGGACTCCCGATGTGCGGTCCAGATCAGATACGGAGTTTCGAGATGCTCCCGAGAGCAGCCGGGTAATGAGTTTGATCTTAGATTTTTGGGTAACCTAGCGTCAATGATTCTGCAAGTTTTGGGTCTTGCAGATCGTATTTAAAGCGATTCAAATGGATTTCATGGCTAATCTAGTTTAACACTTAGTTAACTTTGTCAAATTTCTAAAGGATTTTATCCTAAGTGATTTCCATCTGAGGTAGTATTTAGTCCTTTGCAGTTTGTATCTAAAGTGATCCAAGTTATACTACTTAGCTAGTTTAAGATAGTGTCTAGGGGGAAGGTGCTTTGAGAAATTGAAAGCACAAGGTAGTGAAGGGTGGGATTTGTGAAGAAAATGGTTTGAAAAGAGATTTGAGGCTTTAATTGAGCGTTTAAGAAGTTAAACCTGTATTAGGATTGATCCATTGCCTAAGGACGTCTAATCCCAGGTTGGCAAAAATCCGAGGTGTTACAACAACACTGTCCCGTAACGTGGGAGTAAGTGATCAACTCAGTGGAACAATAAAGCATAGGTTAACATGTTATCAATTCAGTCAAGCAGTAATGATAAAGTAGTACAATCAAACAATCCTAACTACTCTTGTTAATGCAAGTATGAAATGCAGTCATGATGTATGCCCCTCGCCTAACCACTCTCATACGGCACCATCTTACGTCCGCGGCATGCGTTCATCCCTCAGTGCTCCACATCTTCCAGGCACATGCAATGCGATGATGAGCATGATTACCGAGTTGTTATTAATACCTTTCAAACAGCAGGATTGGGAAACTAAGGTATCTCCCTTATCTCATTCCCAAACATGATCCATTCTAGGGTCGTCAGTCCTAGATAATCTCATACGATAGTGTGGTTCTAGGTCGCTGCAAGGGCTGCCAGGGCTGTTACACGGAATCGTTGCACCACTCCCCCATCACCTTATCAATACAGGCCTAGTTGTACTCTTGTTGCTACGAAAGGGTCGTCATCTCCACGTAGACTCAGAGTACGCTCGAGGTCACTACAAAGGGCTGCCAAGGCTGTTACACGGAATCGTTGCACCACTCCCCCATCACCTTATCAATGTAGGCCGACAGCTCGAATATAGTGTCCCATACCACCGTATTCGGCTCATGAGTCTGGTTGCTCACTGGTCATTACGGGGAGGCTCGTGGCCCCAGCGTAGGCCGACAGCTCGACCACGGTGCCCATACCACCATGCCCGGCTCATGAGTCTTAGCAGATCGTGGTACCATGGTTAACGGGATTCCACTGGTAAGTTGGTACCCTAGGTTCAAGCAAAGGCGTCTAAACATGGTGAACATACATAAGGCGGATCGGGTTACTTGGCAGACTCGACTAGCTCGAGCGCACTATCAATTGAGCAACATGAAGTGCATAAACACTTCGCGTGGCCTAACCACTGCCGCCAACCAAAGTACGACTCGGGTTCGTCAAACACACCCTACATGGCGAATGAATCTCAGCCACGAATTCCATTCTATTACCGATTGCCTGGACTAACTCATAGTCCCAACTTCATTTCATTTCAACAGGTAAGCATATGAGACAGTCAAAGCAGTAACAAATCAAGATTCCAAATCATAACAATTAAAGGTCCAACATCGTCCGCTTTAGGGCTGCCAGGGCTGTTGCACAGAATCGTTACACCACTCCCCCATCACCCTTTACGGATTTGCTTTTGCATTTTATGGAATACAACTTAAACATGAATATTCCATTTCATTCATCTAGCATATAAGATACTCGAGCAGTAATTGAGCAATAATTGCATAATTACAATCACATGAACATATTGAGAGGTGCAACACAATCATGAATTCACACACATTCATTCCATAAATAATACAGACATCATATTACAAACATACATGGAGGAAATCATACACATAAATAAGGTAGCCGAGATTCACATCTCAACCCTCATACAAGTACTCTTAAGTAACAACTAGCACATTCAGACATTTTCACAAACACATAGAACACATACATCACCATACATGGTGTATGATGTTCACACATGTGTTGGGCCAAATCCCGTCACTAGGGAGTTGCCCCGTATATCACGTGCATATATCTATGACGGGTGATCATGGCATGCATGAATACAGGTTCCATATCCATTGGAACATTTTCACAAACACTTGGGCTACACATTTAACACATACAACGTATTTTTGCCGTGATGTGATTTAGGGCAAGTCCTTTCACTAAGGAGTTGTCACACATGTATTAAGCATATATTCATGACAATTAAACATGTTAAGCACAAATCCAAATTCCAAACAAAATCAAACATTTCAACATATGCATAGAATAGCCTAAATCCTACATATCTCATATAAACTCGTATAATGAAACGGACGACACATTTTGCATGTGAAATAGCATCCACGTCAGTCATTAATCATTAACCGACATTGAAAGCCTTAAAAACCATAACCTATACACCTAAAGTCCGTACCTTACGCCGTAGAAGCGTAATGAACTCGATAGATTTGCTAAGTCTTCGTCTACAGTGATTTGGCAACCTATAGAATGAAATAGATTAGCTATATCATCATTTGCATTGATTATAACCCTAGAACAGATTAGGGTTAGGGTTTCTTACTTAGAAACGATGTCGGAAGCACCGGAAAAGCGATTAGAAAGAGGTGGTTAAGCTTGTATAGTGGCAGGGTAGAGCATCAGGGAGATCCTCCCACTTCTCTCACAGTTTCTCTCTCTTTTCTCTCTTCTCTCTCTTCTCTCCTAAGGTTTTCTCAAATTCGTATGGGCTGAATGAGAGAGGGTTTAAGGTCCTTATATAGGCTAAAACATCACCAAAATAGACTCAAGGTCAAGGTATACTTAGGTTATAGCCAAAGGAAGTTCGTTTCGATCCAACGGAGCACTTCTAGCGGCCCCTTTTCGTGCATGGTCGGACTTAAGCTCACTAACATTGGATCTAGGTATAGTTAAGTTTTCGTTCCTGTCGGATTCCCAGATCATGCGTGGCGGACCAGTTTCAGTTCAACGGTCAGTGAAACTCGATCAGAGATTTCAAGTACACTAACACGTAGGGGCAAATATCCCTGATCCGAGGGTGTATTTGGGTCAGATTCTAACGGTCTGGTTGCTTATAAATTATCTACAAGTGTAACATCCCAGATTTTTGCCAACCTGAAATTAGACGTCCTTAGGCAATGGATCGATCCTAACACCTTATTAACTTGTCAGAGCTCAATCCCAAAGTCTAAAACCGCTTTTGAACCCATTTCCTTCACAAATTCCACCCTTCACCACCTTGTTCTTTCAATTTTCCTAGGTACTTTCACCATAGACACTATCTTAAACTAGCTAAGTATTATAACTTGGATCACCTTATATACAAACTACAAAGGCCTAAGTACCACCTCAAACAGAAAGCTTGTAGGACTAAACCCTTTAGAAATGAGACAAAGTAATTAAATACTAAACTAGATTAGCTACGAAATCCGTTTGATCCACTTTAAATATGATCTGCAAGACCTAAAACTTGTAGAATCATTGACGCTAGGTTACTCTAAAATCTAGGATCAAACTCATTACCCAGTTGCTCTCGGGAGCACATTAAAACTTCGTATCAGGTCTGGACCGCACATCGGGAGTCCGAATAATATGAAGTTAAGGACTTAGGATCGCCTCGCTGGGCTTGACAATCATCTCAGAAATCAAATCCAGACAGTGTCTCACGGCTGTTCGCTTGAGTCCGGAGCGAGGAGTGTGAAAACACTTAGTTTTCTTTAAAAATAAATATCTCAAATAGTAATCTGAGACTTGTTACTTGCAGACATTTTGTAAGCAACCAGACCATCAGAATCTGACCCAAATACACCCTCGGATCAGGAAAAATTTCATGAACATATCCATGTACTTAGAATTTCAGATCGAGATCCGCTGACCGTTGAACTGAAACTGGTCCGCCACATGTGATCTGAGAATCTGACTGAAACAAAAACTTAACTCCACCTGGATCCAAGGTTGGTGAGCTTAAGTCCGACCTTTGGCTCAAGGAGGCCCGTCAGAAGTCCTTCGTTGAGCTGAAAAAGGGTCGCTTTGGATATAACCTAAGTATACCTTGACCATAGGTCTATTTTAGAATGTTTTTAGGCTATATAAGGACCTTAGAACCCTCTCTCTCACAGCCATACGAATTTGAGAGAAACCCTAGAGAGAGAAGTGAGAAAAGAGAGAGAAAGAGTGAGAGAAGTGGGAGAAGCTCCCTACTACTATCCCCTGCCGCTACACAAGCTGCACCACCACATTCTCATCACTTTTCCGGTGATTCCGACTTCGTTTCTAGGTAAGAAACCCTAACCCTAATCTGTTTTGGTGTTGTAAGGGTTGTAGGTTATGAAATAGCTAACCTATTTCGTTCTATAGGCTACAAAACTGCCAAACACGGAAGCTTGGCAAACCTATCGTATTGGTTGCGATTCTACGGTAAAAGGTGCAGACTTTAGGTGTATAGGTTATAGTTTTCAATGCTTTCAATGTCAGATAATGATAGATTCATGATCTGCATGCAATTGCACATGTACAAAGTGCTGTCTGTTTTCCGTTTCGATTAAAGATGTAGAATATGGAATTTTACATATCCTAGGTATTTGTAGAAAGTACCGTATACATATAAATTTTGGAAATGTGTTTGTCATTATTATTTGTTGTATGAATATATTATATATGGATAAAATACTTATTTGGTGAAAGGACTCACCCTAATACATGTTTTGTTAATATACACTATGTATGTAGAAATGATGTATTCTAGAAAGTACCGTATACGTATAAATTTTGGACATGTGTTTGCCATGATTATTTGCTGTATGAATATATAATATATGCATAAAATACTTGCTTGGCGAAAGGACTCGTCCTAATACATGTTTTGTTAACATACACTATGTATGTTGAAATAGTGATTCTAAGTGTTTGTGAAAATGCTTGTGAGAGTAAGTGTTTGGATGATGGTGCGTTAGGTAGGTGTTGAGATGGGATTCTTAACTACCTTAGAGACGTGTATGATTTCCTCCATGTGGTTGTTTACTTTAACTGCTTACTTATGGAACATATGTGTTTGTATTCCTGTTTTATAGTGCTTTATAACATGCTTTATAACATGCTTCATAAACATGCTCTATAACATGCTTGTTAACTTGCTTGAATTACTTGGTTTATTATATTTTACTCCACATGTTCTAAATAAGGATTGATTGAGTTTGGGATTATATTTATAGTCCAGACATTCGGTACCAGACTTGAGATCATGGTTGAGCTTCATTTCGCCACGTAGGATGTATCAGACGAACCTGAGTCGTACTTCGGTTGGCGACAGTGGTTAGGCCACACGAAGTGCTTATGTACTTCATGTCGTTCAGTTGATCGTGCGCTCGAGCTAGTCAGGCTCGTCAAGCAATCCCGATCTGTCTAATGTATGTTCACCATGTTTGGACGCTACTGCTTGAACCTAGGGTACCAAACTTACTAGTGAAATCCCTTTAACCATGGTACCTCGATCCACTAAGACTCATGAGCCGGACATGGTGGTATGGGATACTGTAGTCGAGCTGTCGGCCTACCTTGAGGCCACGTGCCTCCCCGTAGTGACCATTGAGCAACCAGACTCGTGAGCCGAATACGGTGGTATGGGACACTGTATTTGAGCTGTCGACACCTACGGCGAGAACCGAATACGGTGAGACCTGTATTCGTGCTGACGGGCGACGAGCCCTTTGTAGTATTTTCGAGTATACTCTACAGTCTGTGATTGGTGATGAGCCATTCACAGCAACTAGAGCATGAGTTAAGCCGAGTACGGTGAGACCTGTATTCGAGCTGACGGCCAGCGATTGAGCCGAGTAGGGTGAGACCTGTATTCGAACTGACGGCCAGCAATTAAGCCGCATATGGTGAGATCTGTATCCATGCTGACGGGTGACGAGCCCTTTGCGATGTCTTCGCGATGCCTCTCGAACCATAATATCGTATGAGATTATCTAGGTTTGACGACCCTAGAATGGATCATGTTTGGGAATGATACAAGGGAGGTACCTTAGTTTCCCAATCCTGCTATTTTGAAATGGACTAATAACTACTCGGTAATCATGCTCATCATCGCACTGCATGTGCCTAGTAGATGTGGAGTACTGAGGGATGAATGCATGTCGCGAACGTAAGATGGTGTCGCATGAGGGTGGTTTGGCAAGGGCATTCATCATGTCATTTCATACTTGCATTAAATAAGAGTAGTTAGGATTGTTTGATTGTACTGCTTTATCATTATTGCTTGACTGAATTGATAATATGTTAACCTATGCTTTATTGTTCCACCGAGTTGATCACTCACTCCCACGTTATGGGACGGTGTTGTACACACCAACCAGACCTTGTTTGAGTTTCAGATGATGACGATGCTGCGAAGCGGAGTCGGACTTTTATGATGATGAGGAGGATTTCTCCTTTATGCAGTTTTCAGGCGGGTTCCTGTGAGCCGTGTCCTGATCGACGGGGCTTTCTGGGATGTTAACTAGATGACATTAAACCTTTGGTATAATTTGAAATTTTACATGTAATTATCTAACCTGGTAACATTATCACACTCTGGAGACTTACCACAGTTTATATATTTTATATATCACAGTCTTCCGCTTGTTTAAACTAATCGTCTCTGGAGTATGATATGCTGTTTTGGCTTAATCTCATTCATGTTTCATGTACTAATACAAACAACATTCAATCATCAGCATATATGTTGCATAAGTGATGCGTTGGAACTCGGGAGTTGAGTTTATACTCGACCCCCGATTTTCAGGGCGTTACAGCTAGTGACACGTTCCATATTACTTAAATCATTTTTAATTTAATAAGAAAATCTAATTTTCTCACACTCTCTGCTCTGGCCTAAAGTTGTACGTTTCTGGACATAGTTAGAACTTGATTTCCGGGGTGGTTGTCAAGTCCAACTAAGTGGTCATAATGATGTAGTTTCGTAGTAATCGGATTTTCGACATGCCGTCCAGATCTGATATGAAGTTTTAGCGTGCTCCCGAGAGCAAATGGGAAGAGAGTTTGGTCCTAGATTTTAGGGTAACCTAGCGTCAATGATTCTACAAGTTTTGGGTCTTGCAGATCGTATTTAAAGTGATTCAAGCGAATTCTACTGATTGTTTAGTTCAGTACTTAAACAAATTCCATCCTAATTATGACAGAATACGGTCCTAGGGAGGTTCTACACCCCTTTCTGGCATTTATAGTTAGTGTATTATTTTAATTATTTTTCTAGTAGTTCATCATCAAGTCTACTTCATCTCCACCTAATTTTATTAGGTTTAGTGTTGTAGAAAAATTTTAAAAATTCCAGAAGTGGCAGCTGTCCAAACTAATGACTTTTGGACAGTTGTCACCGTGACCTATATTTAACTATATCAATTATTTTATTATATTTTCACTTATTTTTATATGAAGCTAGACTTATTAAGCTTTAATCTGGTTTTTTAATCACCTAAATCGGAGTTATAACGAAGGAGATATGACTTTTTGAAGTCAGACCAAAATCGCAGGAAAAGTGGCCGAAAATGGGCCACTGACCCGCTGCGGCTCTGCCAGGCCCGCATTTTGGCGAGGCCCTCGCCGCTCGCTGACCTGTTTTGGGTGATTTCGCCATCCGATATTTGAAATAGGTGTATTTTACAACCCAGGATGAGTTATTCGACGTGCAATATATGGTTTTGGGGTAGGAGAAGCTGATCTATCCAGATAGCCTACTTATTTCATGAGATTCCAAAAGGTTACTGGTTAAAAACTCATTTTATTTATTTATTTACTATTCATAGTAAATTTTAGTTTAAGTATTGATCAACATCATCTAAACTTTAATATTTGTGTCTAATATGAAAGAACTTAGAAAATATTGAAGGATAAGGTAATGAAAGGTGAGATTTTGTGAAGGAAAGGTGAGGTTTTCGAGAAAATGGTTTGAAAAGGGATTTGAGACCTTTGAATTGAGTGTTTGAGAAGTTACTCAGGTGTTAGGATTGACCCATCGCTTAAGGACGTCTAACTCCAGGTTGGCAAAAATCCGGAACGTTACACCAATCTGGAAACAAAATTCGAGGAGAGTGATCCCAACTCGATTGTGGAGTATACTGAATTTGAGAATGGGGAGGAGTTGAATTATGATCATGAGTTTACTATTCAGTTTTCCTAAGAGTTGATCTCAATTACAGTCCAGGTTAATGATCGAGAAGCACGGGTACTTTTCAAACATAGAGATGTTGATCCACTCCACCTACATGACATGCTTGACCTCAATGTGGAGAATGAATCTCTCTCAATTGAATGTATCGACTCTTTAGATGTTTGCTTGGCACATATGAAGGATTCTAATGATAATATGATTAAAGACGTAATAGATGCCTTGCAAGAATGTACCTCAATAGTTGACATTGACTAGGAGAATCATTATTTTAAAGAGCTCCCTTACACAAATCCTGAATGTTTACCATTAAAGGTGTAGGAGCTAGAATTTGAACCAAAGTATGAAACTTTAGAATTTGTTGAGACTGCACTGGCTAAAGAAATCTCCTCTAATTTACAATTAATTGTGGTCTTTGATTCACTGTGGTGTACTAACATTGAAAATTTTTCTACCATAGGTGAATACTATACACTTTGGATACCTCAGGGGATTAAAAGAAGATTTAATGCTAAGGTTCATAA
The DNA here is from genome assembly GCA_030180095.1 of Magnolia changhungtana. NCBI lineage: Eukaryota > Viridiplantae > Streptophyta > Magnoliopsida > Magnoliales > Magnoliaceae > Magnolia > Magnolia changhungtana. Next base: position 829,814 of record JASAUF010000384.1, on the reverse strand, counting down.
ATTTCTCTGGACATCCATGCTCCAGGACATCCAAGCCTATTGCAAGAATGGCTTTTGGATGATCTTGTTGAGAAACCTATCGAGAAATTTATCGAGATACTGGCCAGAGTAGGAACTTATCTATTTAGTATGAGTAGTTTTCCCTTGCTTTCTTAGGATTAGGAGTTTCTATTACTTGCTTAGGATTAGTTTGATATATTACTTTACTTTAGTTGCTGAAACATCTTTTGATAGGAAGTTCACACTAGCTTATATGTCTGTCGCCTTTCAGGTATTTCTCATCTACTCTTTAATTTTTATTGCTCTCAATATCATTCTTATTGCATATTTTATACATTGAGGACAATGTAGAATTTAGGTTGGGGGGTAGGTTTCCTTCAGAAATTCTTCGAATTTATGTTGAATCTGTTAAAATTTTGATTTATAAAAGTTTTCAAAATTTTTGGAAATTTCTGTGAATTTAAGTAAATTTGAAGATAATTTAGAGATTAAAATGATAAGATACTTAATGTTGAAGATTCTCGACTCTTAGATTCTAGTTATTTTGGTAGATTTCAAAGTTAAGTTGAAGTTATTAATCTTTGAATTTGAAGTTTTTAAACATTGATTGAGTGATGATGTCACATATGACATATAACTTACACATTAAAGTTTATGTTTGATATTGACTAATTAACTTGATGATTATTGAGAATGATAGGAACCAAACTTGGAAAATTTATCCATCATGTTCAATGAAAAGAATTGAAAAGAAAAAGAAGAGAGAAGTAATACCTAGCTAAAAAAATAGTTGTTGTTGAAAAGGGCTACCTATAGAAGTTCCTTGAAATGATTGTTGTGAAAAATTAAAAGAATATAAAGATGAAAATAGTGTGAAAGCCGTCGATGGAAAAATCAAAAGCTGGAAGAGTAGAATATTGAACTATAAGGAAAGTTTTGGTTATCTTGAGCTCTTTTAATTATTAATGTTATCATGAAAGTAGATAACTGAACATTTAGTTATGATAAGTCTGGACTTTACTATGAACCCATGGAACTCAATGTTTAGGATTTTTCTAATTATATGATTAATCCTTTGAATTTAATTAGGAGATTTATAAAGTACTAAAGTTTGGGAGAAAGTAGTACTCAACATTAATGTATTTTAGATTTCTATAATCTGGATTGTTTTTAGAACCACTTGAGCTTATGGAAATTATTCATTTATTTTTAAAATATCTTTTGCATGTTTTGCTTGGGACTAGTAAAATGTTAGTTGGGGTGTGTGTTGAGTGTGAAATATTGTATATTTCTCCCTTATTATGCATTGGTTTTATAAACATGGATACACTTAATTGATCTATTTTCACATGTTTTCTCTTATGAGGTGATTTTGAGAGCCAATGAGAAAATGATGGTTAAAGAATAGATTTAATGCTCAAAGGATTACCAAGTAGAAGATTGGATCTATGGAGGTCAAGATTGAAGAATTCAAGAGTCTAAGATTCAAGTAAACTAAGTGAAGAAGAAAGAATATTGAAGTTGCAAAGTGTAGAAAATCGGATACACTGAATTCGACTGTTTAATGCCATCGAAGACACGTTCGATGCCATCGAAGTAAGTGTTTGATGACATTGAAGCCACTTTGATGCTATCGCAAAAATCAAGGAAAATCGAATTTCTTGTTGGACATATTGGAGCATTCTTCGATCCCATCGAGGAAATGTTTGATGACATTGAAGCTAGTTTGATACCATCGAAGGAGGTTCGATGACATTGGAAAAATACACAATTTTGAAAGTCGGTTGCTGGGCAGTTTCACAATTCCAATTAAACTCTTTGATGGGACTTCGATGCCATCAAAGCTGCGGGCAACTGCATAAATTCAAAGTCAGTTTGCAAACTTTTTTGAGGTGATGCGAAAGATTTAGTTCCAAAACTATTTAAAGGAGTCCATAGAATATTCCAAATCATCTTCTAATGTTTGGAAATTGAGAGAAGGCTTAGGTAGAGCATCGACAATATTCTTCCACTTTGATTTCTTCACGAGTTCTAGTAGATCTTTTAGTTTTTCTTTTATTTTTGAGTTAGCTATGACTAGTTAATTTCTTAACTAAGGTTAAGGGATGAGGCTTGTAGTTATTATTAATGCCTAGTTTACTTTGATTCAAGTTATATGGTTTATATGTTGAATAATTCATTGATATTTTGGTTTGAATGAAGAAGTAATTCTAGTTTATTTTTATCCATTGTTGACTCCGGGTACATTGGATGCTTAGGAAAGATATGAATATTTTCTTATCACTTTTGCAAATGATTGATTTGTAAAATCCATTGACCTATCATAGACTCTAGGAACGATAAATGCTTTGAATTCCATTTGATCAATATTTCGGTGCATGATGTGGGAACCAATTCAATTGAAGTTCAAATATGTTTTGATACATGAATGATGGTTTAATAGAATTATCTTCCGATTGGATAAGATAGGACTTCAATTCCAATTGAGTTATCCATTGAATTAGTAAATTGGATGTTGTGATTGCTATGAGTGGATTTATGGATCCTTAGTCATTTATTTATTTAATTTAAACCCTTTACTAAATTGCTGGATTAAAAACCCAGACAAACCGTTAAACTTAGATTAGTTCTAGGCCGTATTCCCCATTCCATATGGATACAACCTCGGTCTCACCGAGTTATTACTACTTTCCAACCCCGCGCTTGGGGTTCGTGAACAACACTCACTCTGCCCATACGCATGTACGATCTTTACTTCACAAGATTTGAATAATTTATAAAGAGTAAGGGTAGTTCTCGCCTGCTGGAAATGTAATGTGATGCACTGATATTAGTGATTGATTGATCCAAATTTCTGATGGGTAAGATCCGACTATATCAGTAAGGCGCAGAGCATACATTCGAAATGATCAAGTGTAAGGTACAAGTATGTATGTATGGATGCTTGATGCTATAGGGATGACTATAATAAAATGACGATAAACCGGTTAAGGTTTCTGGTGGACCTGCTACGATTATATCGACAGATCTTAAAGCATATACCTGCTAATCAGATGCGGTAGAAAATGATGGAATGCAATGTATATAATAAAATGATGACTAATTGGCTGAGGTTTCTGATGGGCAAGATCCAATTATATTTGGAAGCCATAGAGTATACGCCCGCTAGTCAAATGCAATGAAAATGATGCAAATGCCCTATAATGCTGATGTATATGAGGAGCAGGGGGTTAAGAAGGGAATGAATGTTGCACGATGATAATGCATTGGTTTGATGAAACCAACAGAAGCTTGAAATTCTGGATGAACGGTAGTGTCACAAGTATAGATTGAGTGGTTTAGATTTGAACTTGGGTGGCTCAAGAGGCTTGGACTTTGGATAGGCTAGGCTAGAACAGGGTTGAGCTCTCCATCTCTCTCTCTCACTCTCACTCTCACTCTCACTCTCACTCTCACTCTCACTCTCCTTGGTGAAAGGATGACTTCTTGAATTTCTGGATACCTTGAAATGAGAAAGGATGTTTAGTGAAGCTTGGTGTGTGTTTAAATGGGAAAGGGAGGGGGGCTATTTATACTCTCTTAACCCAAATTTCTGGTAATTCTTAGTGATCCTAGTGGCAAAATATGGTTGAATAGATGGGATTGGAGATTGCCACATGACATCATCTCATGGATTGGATGAGTTGGTAAAAGGGTAATTTTGGATAAGAAGATGGGCATCGGAGTAAATGCACCTCAACTGCACACTTAAGGTTAAAAAAAATGAGCAACCCAACTGCTTGAGGGATGCGGCCCAAAAGAGAGGGAGTGCTATGTGGTCGGCAGCAACCTAGCTGCTGTTAGTCCCCCACTTGGACTCTTTGCTTTGGCAGGCAGCATCCTCCAAGTGTGTGGAGGCTCTACTGTGAGGGTTGGTTGTTGAGTGTCAAATTATTGCATATTTTTCCCTATTTATATCTTAATTTTATGAACATGATGAGGCTTAATGGTATATTTTATACATGTTTGTGTTGCAAGGTAAATTTGAGAGCTTGGATTGAAAAGAATGCTAAAAGCATGGATTTAATGCTTAAGAATCACCATGGTAAAAGATGGATCTTAGGAGACCAAGAATGAAGAATTCACATGTCAAAGATCCAAGGAAACCAAGTACAAAGGATAAAGAAAGGACTTGAAAGAATGCAAAATCCAAGCAGAAAATAGGACATTTTGGTCTGACCTGAGCTAACTTTGGTCTAAATAAAATCGTAAAAAACTGTCTAGCAAAAAATCAGGATTTTCAAGCTTAATTCGGTCTGACCTGAGCCAACTTTGATCCGACTAAAGCTTCAATTGGAGTTGGTCCGACCTAAATTTGATAGATTTTTTGCATAAGATTTTTCAGCATCAACTTCGGTCCGACTAAAATCGTGCAGAATTGCCCAGCGAGAAAGTTCAATTTTCAACCTTAATTTGATCCGACTGATGCATAGCGCAGTTGCGTAAGTTTAGGCGGTTTTAAGCTTGGATTGGGGAAATTCTAAAGAGTTGCGTAAGATGGGGCTTCACAACTATAAATAAGAGTCCCTAGGACGTTCCTAGGTATCTTCTAAGGTTTGAGGAATGGAGACAAAGGGTGGAGAGCCGCCGCTAAGAGTTTTTCTTCTTCTTACTTTGTTTTTATGTTTTGTTTAAGAGTTCTTAGTTCAATCATCTCTATGGTTGGCTAAACCTCTTAGATAGGGCTAAGAGGTGAAGCTTGTAGTGTGATTGGATGTTTCTCTTGCTTTGATTCATGTCTATGTTGAACTTTATTGGATTCTAGTTTGATTTTAAGGAATATTTTCAGTTTTCTATAGTTTATTGCAACTCAAATTATAGTAAAGCTTGCGATAGCTTTGAATATCTTCTTTTTCTATTTGAGATTGTGGAATTGGTAAATCCTGTTGTTCACCATCGTTCCTTAGGTATGGTAGGGTGATGGAATCCCTTCCAATCCTCACTATTCTCCTCCATTAAGGACTGGTTCAATGAAAGTTCAGAGATTTGATTATCTCTTCTCCCAACTGGATAAGATAGGACTCTGATTCCAGTTGTGCTTCTTGAATTAAGCAAGGTAGCCTCTCGATAGCTACAAGTGGATCCTTGGCACCCTAGTTCCCAAATTTCAAACATTATTCAAAATTACTCTCTTTATTCCAAAATTCTATTTTAGATCTTCTTCTAGTTCTAGTAATTTTCAGAAACGTACAAGATTAGTCCCTATGGATTTGACCTCGGTCTCACCAAGTTATTACTACATCACGACCCTACACTTGGGGTTGTGAACAAGTTTTTGGCGCCGTTGCCGGGGACTACAACTATGTTTTTCTGAGATTAATTAGCATTAGAATTAGGGCTAATTTAGGTTAGGATTTTTCTTATTTTTTGAACTCATCTAATCTAGGATTTTTAGGATTTTTCAGTTTTCAGATATTTTTTAAGATTCATCTTTTTTTTTTTCTCCTCTTTCTTTTTCTAACATTGCTAACATAGTTTGATTTTATTTATTTTTTTAGGATCTTTCACTCTAGTTCTTCTCTTTCGGTAACTTCTTCCCTCTACTTTCTTTCCATATTTGTTGTAGGAATTAGGAAATAGAATTAAAATTTGGTATGGTTCATGCCCACATGAGTAAGGAACCATACTCTGAGACCTTTGAGAAAAGGAGGTTTGGTTTGAAAAATCCATTGATAAGTTAGAAAACCTCAAAATATTTCTGAAATATCGTCTGAGAGCATGGCTCAAGAACATCATGTTGATAAAGATCCTGTGCATCATACACCCCCTATTAGGACAGTGCGTGATGAGAATGAAGTGCATTGGGTTCCACCGGTTCGAACGTTACGAGATTATTTACAACCGGTGAGAACAAGTTCACCTTCCTGCATAATTCTCCCAAACAATGCATGAAACGTGAACTTCAAGCTTGAGATAATCCAATTACTTCCTAAGTTCCATGGACTTAATTCTAAAAATCCATATCTGCATATTAAAGAATTTGAAGAGATCGTTACAACCATACATTTTAATGATGTTCCTTCTGATACAATTTGCCTTAAATTATTTCCATTCTCTTTAAAAGAAAAGGCCAAATCATGGTTTCATTCATTAAGGCCTAGATCCATTGGCACATAGGCAAAGATGAGCCAGGAGTTCCTTAAAAAATTCTTCCTGTCTCATTAAACCAACGCTCTTAGACAAGAGATAATGAACTTCTCCTAGAAAAATAATGAGACCTTCTTTGAATGTTAGGAACGGTTCAAAGACTTTGTCCGAACATGCACCAATTCATACAGATGATGTGTAATGGAGAGTTCATGGATAAGAAACCAGAAGATGCATGAGATTACTTTGACATGCTAGCCAAAAACGCTCAATCATGAGACACATCAAACCAAGCTAGTACTCCCAAGGAAGTGTCAAGAGAGATAGGAATGCATGTATTCAAGGAGGAAGAGGAGGATATTAATGTACGGTTGACATCTCACACAAAAAATTGAGGACTTGGAATCCAGGAAGGAATCAACTCAGCCCAAAGCAGTCGTTAAAACGATATGTGGAATTTGTGAGAGCGATGTACACCCAACAAAGATTGTCTTACAATCCTAGCTTTTCAAGAGGTGTTTCACGTTCAAGCAGATACTACAAATGTGTATCGACAACTATTTAGTGCACCAAATTCTGACACACACACTCCTGATGAGTGGAACCTTAATTGGAGAAATGAACCAATTGCAAATGTAACCAATTATCCACAAGGGCCATCTAGTGGACTTCCACTGAGGAGAACCCTTGAAGATACATTAGATGCATTTAGGCAGGAGCAACCACAGGCTATGAGTGAACTTAGAACTTCAGTTGCAAGACTTGAGACACAACTAAATGTTAGGGAGACTGGGATCTTTCCAGCCCAACCTTAACCTAACCTAAAAGGACAAATTGAGATAAGTGATCTTAACTCTTCAACTCAACATGTGGAACATGTTAAAACCATCACCACCCTAAGAAGCAGAAATGAAATAGACAAAGAGATTCCAAGGAAGGTTGAGAAACCTAAGGAGTCCAAAAATTCAAAGGATGGTGGTGAATCTAACAATCCTCTATATGACAAAGAGCCATTGCAGGGATACAAACTTGTGGCCCCATTTCCCCAACGCCTCATCACATCAAAAAGGGTAAGTGAGAATCAAAATATTCTAGAGGTTTTTCAACAAGTCAAGGTCAACATCCCCTTGTTGGATGAAATTAAATAGTTCCCATCTTACGCTAAATTCCTGAAAGATTTGTGTGTGGTAAAGCGGAAGCTGAACGTACACAAGAAAATATTTTTGACTGAACGGGTGAGCGCCATAATCAATCAAAACATTCCCCCAAAATATAAGGATCCTGGAAGTCCTACAATCTCATGTGTAATTGAAAACTTCAGGGTTGATAAAGCACTTTTAGACCTTGGGGCAAGTGTTAATCTGATACCATACTCGGTATATGAACAGTTAAGCCTCAGTGATTTAAAACCCACCAAAACAACATTACAACTAGCTGATCACTCAACTAAAATACTGAGAGGTATGATAGAAGATGTGTTGGTCCAAGTCGATATATTCTACTACCCAGTAGATTTCATCGTCTTGGACACACACTCACCTTCAAATATGGGTGCTCAAATTCCAGTCATATCAGGCCGACCATTCTTGGCCACTGCTAATGCCATCATAAATTGCCAGAATGGAATAATGAAAATATCTTTTGGGAATATGACAGTAAAATTCAATGTGTTTCATTTGCACAAACCACAAGAGGATGAGGACCTGACCCATGAGATGAACTTGATAGATACATTTGAAGATGATGAGTCTCTTTTAACTGAAACTCCTGAATCTCTGGATGTTTGCCTGGCACACTTTGCTGATTCAAACGATCATATTGGTTAGGAAGTTGATAACGCTCCTTCCACTAACACTAAATTCTTACCATTACAAGTGGGGGAGATGCATTCTGAACCGGAGCCTACGACTTTGGATTTTAAAGGGACCATGACGAACAACTTTTCTGTTATTCAATTGTTTATGGTCTCTCATTCACCTCAGCCTACTAATATTGGAAATTATCTCCTGCGGGTGAATCATATATTCTCTGGAAACCTCCAAATTTCGTTCGTGAACATGTTGCTGAGGTTCTTAAATTTCTTTGGACATTCATGCTCCGGGACATCCACTCCTACTACAAAAATCGCTTTTGGATGATCTTATTGAGAAACCTACTGAGGAATTTATTAAGATACTGGCCGGAGGAGGAATCATGCTGTATGACTGAGTAACTTTCCCTTGCTTTCCCAGTTTAGGATTAGTTTTATTGCTTTTAAAGATTTTATGATTAGGTTAATTTGCTTTCAGTCTATTTCATTTTCATACTAACCCATCCACATGTTGAGAACCTTGGAAAAGCTGCAATTCTCCTTATTCAGGTATTACCTTTCTATCAGCACTTCTTTCCTTTCTTTATCTTATATGCATTGCATGCTTATATCTTTTGCATTAAGGACAATGTAGATTTTAGGTCGGGGTGTAGGTAAACTAATCAGTATTCGCTTAGTTTTGAGCAAATTGTGAAATTTTTTTAGTTTTTCAAGATAAAACCTGTATGGAAATTGATAATTTGTGGATTATGAATGCTTTAAGTATGATGATAAGATAGAAATCAAAATTTGAATTATTGGAGTTTGATCAAGTAAGTAGTTTATCACTTAAAGTTCTTGCACTCAGTTGGTTAAGAGGAAGTTTGAATATCATGTTAATTTAAATCATAAGACACGTTCAATTTACTTTCTTGAGTTGTGCTACAAAAATTTATTGTTAGCATATGAATCATCCATAGACATTGAGAATTCTGTTTGAAGAATTTTATCCACCTTAAAAGATGAAAAAAACCCGTTAAAAAATAGGAGATCGACAAAAAGGTCATGTATGGTGAAAAGACTGGAAAAGAATGAAAGAATGTAACATTTGAAAAAGAATGAAGATGAAGAGACGGAAATACTGAATGAATACAAGTGACCGTCGATATAAAATCAAAAACTGAAAAAAGAAAGAAAAGGGGATAAGTTCAGAATCAACACTTGAGTTTTCAACCAATCTTGAAATGATGAGCATGGTTAACATTATGAAATGATAATATTCTTATAGGGAGTAAGTTGATTTTCACCAAGCACATTGAAAAACTTGATATATGAACTTATACTCTAATGTAATTGATATAGAACCCATTTGATTGATTACTTATGTGATTTAGCTTTAGGCTTTCAAAATCCCCCTTTCTTATCTTAATCCTACTCATCTATACTTGATTGCACAAAGGATTGATTTCTATAAAAGGGTTTGAACATGGAGAATTAAGAATTGCTTCACGCATGTTTTTGCTCGGGACTACCAAAATGCTGGTTGGGGAGTGTGTTGAGTGTCAATATTACATATTTTCCCCTATTTATATCTTGGTTTTATGAACATGATAAGACTTAATGGTATATTTTATACATGTTTGTGTTGCAAGGTGAATATGAGAGCTTGGATTGAAAAGAATGCTAAAAGCATGGATTTAATGCTCAAGAATCACCATGGCAAAAGATGGATCTTAGGAGACCAAGAATGAAGAATTCACATGTCAAAGATCCAAGGAAACTAAGTACAAAGGATGAAGAAAGGACTTGAAAAAATGCAAAATCCGCAGCAGAAAATAAGACATTTCAATCCGACTTGAGCCAACTTCGGTCCGATCGAAATCGCAGAAAATTGTCCAACAAGAAATCAGGATTTTCAAGCTCAATTCGGTCCGACCTAAGCCAACTTCGATTCGATCGAAGCTTCAGTTGGAGTCGGTCCGACCTAAATTTGACAGATTTTTTGCACAAGATTTTTCAGCATCAACTTCGGTCTGATCGAAATCGCACAGAATTGCCAAGCGAGAAAGTGCGATTTTCAACCTTAATTCAGTTCGACCAATGCGTAACGTGGTTGCCTAAGTTTAGGCGGTTTTAAGCTCAGATTGCAAAAATTTCAAGGAGTTATGTAAGATCTTAAGTATCTTCTAGGGTTTGAGGAGTGGAGCCAAAGGGTAGAGAGCCACCGTCGAGAGTTTTTCTTCTTCTTACTTAGTTTGTTTTTATGTTTTGTTTAAGTGTTCTTAGTTTAATCATGTCTATGGTTGGCTAAACCTCTTAGCTAGGGCTAAGAGGTGAAGCTTGTAGTGTGTTTGGATGTTTACCTTTCTTTGATTCATGTCTATGTCAAACTTCATTGATTTCTAGTTTGATTTTAAGGAATATTTTCAATTTTCTATTATTTATTGCAACTCAAATTACAGTAGAGCCTGCAATACCTTTGAATATCTTCTTATTCTATTTGAGATTGACAAATCCTGTTGTTCACCATCGTCCCTTGGGCAAGGTAGGGTGATGGAGTCCCTTCCAATCCTCACTATTCTCCTCCATTGAGGATTGATTCAATGAAAGTTCAGAGATTTGATTATCTCTTCTACTATCTGGATAAGATAAGACTCTGATTCCAGTTGTGCTTCTTGAATTAAGCAAGGTAGCATCTTGATAGCTATAAGTGGATCCTTGACACCTAGTTCCCACCTTTTAATTGACAGTTTAAACATTATTCAAAATTACTCTCTTTATTTTAGAATTCTATTTTAGATCTTCTTTTAGTTCTAGTAATTTTCAGAAACGTACAAGATTAGTCCCTGTGGATTTGACTTCGGTCTCACCGAGTTATTACTACATCGCGACCCTACACTTGGGGTTGTAAACATTGGTGCTTCGGAGTTTCAACCATTTCTCCGATTAGGCTTGGGTTCGGGCTTGGTTTTGGGCTTGACTAGGTGAGTTGATTGAGTTATGGGTTTGGGTAGGCTGATCGGGTTAGTTGACTCAATGAGTTAACTGTGTGAGTTGACTCGTCGAGCTGACTCAATGCTCTAGGGTTTTTGGTTCCTAGGGTTTAGGGTTAGGATGACTGGGTTGACTAGGTTGAACGAATTGAGTTTAGGGTTTAGAACAAGTGTTCCTAGGGTTTAGGCTTCTAGGGTTAAGGTTTAGGATCAGGGTGTGATTGTCCATCCATCCGTTTAAACTCTATCAGCTTGTCAGCTTGAGGTGGTATTGAGGGTCAAATATTTCATATTATCCCTCATTTATTACTTGGTTTTATAAACATGATAATGCTTAATGTTCTATTTAATCATGTTTGTGTTGCAAGGTGAATTTAAGAGCTTGGATTGAAAAGGATGCTAAAAGCATAGATTTAACGCTCACGAATCACTAAAGCCAAGGATGGATCATATGAGACCAAGAATGAAGAATTCACATGCCAAAGATCTAAGAAAACCAAGTGAGGAATGAAGAGCAATGAAGACTTAAAGTGAAGAAAAGGAACCCTAAAAATCTGCCTCCTTCGACTAGTCCCTCGACTAATCGAAGATTCCTCGACTCGAACTCCAGTAATAAAATCCTCTAAAATCCCATCATCTTTGACCAGTTGAAGGAAACCCTCGACCAGTCGAAGGTACCCTCGACCAGTCGAAGGATTTCCTCGACTAGTTTAAGGTTATGTAGACAACACACGGACTATGTAAATTTGAGGCGGTTTCTAGATTTTTCCAACTTGGTGCGAAAGTTGGAGTTGCAAAACTATAAATAGTAGTCCCTAGGATGTTCTTAGGCATCTTCTAAGGTTTGGGAAGTTGAACAAAAGGGTGGAGCCACCGTCCGGGAGTTCTTCTTATTCTTTAGTCGGTCCTTTTGTTTTGTTTGAGAGACTTTAGTTTAATCATATATATGGTTGGATAAACCTCTTAGCTAGGGCTAAGAGGTGAAGCTTGTAGCGTGGTTGAGATGTTTACTTTGTTTTGATTCATGTTTTGTTGAACTCGCTTGGATTATAGTTTGATTCTTAAGGAATATTTTTAATTTTTAATGGTTTGTTGTGACAAATTACATGTAACGCCCTGAAAATCGGGGGTCGAGCATAAACTCAACTCCCGAGTTCTAGAACATCACTTATGCAACAAAATGAATGATGATTGAATGTTGACTGTATTCGTGCATTGAACATGAGTGAGATTAAGCCAAAACAGCATATCATACTCCAGAGACAGTTAATTTTGCAAGCGGAAGACTATGATAGATAGATAAAATATATAAACTATGATGAGTCTCCAGAGTGTGATAACATTACCAGGTTAAATAAATACAAGTACAGTTCTAAAATATACCAAATGTGTAAGTTTATTGTCTTCTATCCCCAGTACCACAGCCCCGACAATACAGTACCATGTCTTCAGAGACCGTCGAGAGGGTTACATGATAGGAGAACTCCTCCTCATCACCATAAAAGTAGTCCGGCTCTGCTTCATAAGCATCGTCATCATCTAAAATTCAACAAATCTGTTTGGCACCATCATCATAAGCATAGCTGGGTTGGTTGGCTTCATTAGCTCATTCTACCCTAAATTCATATATTTTACATTAGATAACTCATTCCGGATTGCAAGTTACGTCCGATTATCCCAAAACTACCCGAAATGGAGCGAATCGGATTCGGGGGCCTCCCCACTTAGATCCGATGGGACCCAGGGTCGAACCAGGGTGCATTTGGCACCTTGGGACCACAAAGAACATGACCCCACTGCGGCGGTGCGGTTCCGGCCAAGGCGGACCGCGGTGGAGCCGCAGTTCCGGCGGCGGACCGCGGTCCGGTGGCCCATCTGGAGTGGGGCCAGGGCTGAGGTTGGTCGGCCCGACCTCCCCTACCCCCTGGCACGTGCCATTTTGGCAAATGGTTAGGTTTTAAAGGGCTGGAGCACCCCTCTCTCTCACATCTTCCCTTCCAAACGCCCTCCCCTTCTATTTCCGATTTTTTTTCTCAAATCCTTCCTCTAATCTTTCAATCTAATATTTTCAACCATAATCCATCCATCTCCATCAGTTACAACAATCCCTACCCCTCTACCCTCTCCGTTCTCTCTCATTTGGGCTTTTACATGCCCCATTTGTGACTCAAAATCGTGTAGCCTTCTAACCTATCTCATTTCTCCCTTTTACCTTCTTCATTCCCTACCTTTTTGGCCTTTACAATCCCTGTTGAGGCTCAAGTCCATGGAGAACCAAAACTCCACCCCCATTTCCCTTATCCTCATTTTCCATGGCTCTATCCGAGCTCATTCATATGTTGTCTTGTAGTTTGCATGGGCTACTATCTTAGGGTGGTTATGTTTTCCTGTTGATAGGTGTAGTAGTTGATAGAATGTTTTAAGTATTTGAGAACGTTTAGGGTCCGTTCGGCCAAATTACATTAGGTAAGTTTACGGTGGATAGAATTGTAAAAGTAATAATAAATGTATATGTAGGGTATGGCCCCTAGATTGGGTGTATCCTATGTCTTCTGACACCATGTTTAGAATGTACGCAATTAAGAGTAAATTCCGAGAATTCCTTTCCAATAACACTTAGAAATTTTCCCATCGTGGGATATGGAAAATCCCATCTCACGTTTTTCCAACACCAGGCTCATTTTCCAAGGCCTATAAAATTTAATCCCCTCCCACCCTCCTACCAACCATGTCACACCCAATCCCAAGGTAGGATTAGTAATGCGGTCCCATTTAATACAACTTAAGGCCACTGGCCAAATTGTGTTGAAGCGATAAAGTCCCTTGATATACATTAACCCACCACACTCTGACAGCTTAAGCTTTTAGAGTAAAGGGTTGTTTGACAAATAGGCCTTACAGTTTTGGACCTAGAGCGATACTCCTAGTTTTCGACAGACCTGACCATATAGGAAATCCAACAAATTAATAATACAAACCCCAGGATCTTCTTAGCTGGTGTGAGCATGTGTGAAATGCTCGAGCGTCAAGTACAGACAACTCAATTCCACTTAGACAACGTTTGACCCTACACGATGAATAATTTCTTGTATTAGAAATGATCTGAAATCATCTAGTGTGTAAGCATAGACTAATAGATTACCACTATTCATAAATTGAGACTAGGCTCTTTGGTTCTACTACGGAACGTAAAAGACTGATTATGCTAAGATAATTGCAAGATAGTTGAAAGATGGACTTAATTAATGGGCTGGATTAGGTTGGAGTGAGACCTCACTCCTTCGTCGGACCCCTTAATACTCATAGGCTCCTTTAATAATTCTTAGAAAAGTTGTTTGATTAGTAACTATACACGCTCAGTATCCCTTTGATTTAATGTTAGGTCAAATCAATACACTCCTTAGAATCGCCTTCTCAAGGACTTAGTACAATGGGAACGCGGAGTAGAGAAACTACAATTAAGCGAGGTATTCGCGGTTTGAATTGAATTCTTAATCCTGGTAGTGACCAATGAACCCTATGCTCTGATCAAGCAGAAGGTCGGGATCAGATAGGATTAAGGACTGATACGACGATTTTCTGTCATCGCGAGGCAAAAGGTCTATGTATCCGACTCAGACCCACTACACAATTTTCTTTCCGTGTTGGCCCAACCATTTACAACTAAAAGTTTATAATTTTGTCCTTGAAAAAGTGTTAGGAGTATATAGCTGGTAGAGACTATGTCTTTTAGACCTAAGGAATTGCCCAAATGGGCAACAGACGGTTAGGAATTAGGTCCCAAATCGCATGCCATGTCGGCATACGTATTGTGCTTATGAACGTAAAAAAAAAGATAGCCTGCCTATTAAGCTAGACATGATTAAATAGGACAAGTCTGGACCGCGATAAAATTTCTTGGTAGAATTAGGCATCTCGCCACAAACTCACACCTGACCCCGAATCAACCACAATACCCTTCATCTTTAGATCCTTTCTATGACCATATGTATCAATGCCATAATACACAACATTGATGAAAAGAAGACCAATGTAGTGGGAGATCGCATCCCATTTCATGTCAAGGATAGATCCTAAACTACACCTTGTTCCGATATACGGAGCAGGACATAAATCTTGAGCCTTGAGGGTGAAAATAAAATTTTAAGGGGGGTAGAACATTATGAGCCCAATCTAGTTAGGTTACCTATTGCATCTCTTGATCTGGGTGGCGCAGCGGAAGCGTGTGTGCCCATAACCCACTGGCCCAGGATCGAAACGGTGCTCGTTAACATACGCACATTATAGAAGCCCTAACAAGTTCTACTATGAAAATGTTTTAGGATGATCTAATAAGATTTGATTCACCCTCCCCTGGGACATAGATAATATCAAGGACTCTCTTAGACTAAGACCTAAAGGGCAACCTTAGAATAAACAATTTGAACCTTTCAATGATGGACATTCCCTATGTTTCTAGAGTGATCGGACTACGGAGTTACTGAAATATACAACTGCGAAGCATTCGCGGCTTGACCCAATTCTCAATCCTGGGCGACTACCAATGGACTCACTGCTTGACCGAGCAGAAGGCCAGGATTCACCAGAATCCGGAAGGGATACGATGAGCCTCCTACCCTGGTCAGGTAGATGATTGATGTATCGGGATCAAGCCAACCATTATCGTCTCTCCGTGTTGGTCAAGCATTGAAAACAGCTATCTTACTCTAAATTGTTGGGAGTTGTCGTCAAGACTCCAAATAAGTAAAGAAATAAATTGTAGCAAACCATCAGGGTATAAGCAACAGATAAAGAAATAAGTTTTAAGGGGGGTAGACCAAAATGAACCAGCTAGTACATACCCTACCACGCGTAGCAACTTGAAATCCATAAAACTTAGGCAAAGGAAATAATTAAATCTTTCCTTATTACCCTTAGCCAATTTCGGGGACGAAATTTTGTTTTAAGGGGGGTAGATTGTAACACCCCGGATTTTTGCCAACCTGGGATTAGACGTCCTTAGGCAATGGGTCGATCCTAACACCTCATTAACTTGTCAGAATTGAATCTCATAGTCTAAAATCGCTCCTTAACCCATTTCCTTCACAAATCCCACCCTTCACTGCCTTGTTCTTTCAATTTTTCTAAGAACTTTCACCCTAGACACTATCTTAAACTAGCTAAGTAGTATAACTTGGATCACTTTATACACAAACTACAAAGGACTAAGTACTACCTCAGATGAGAATCTTATAGGACTAAATCCTTTAGAAATGAGACAAAGTAACTAAGAGCTAAACTAGATTAGCTACGAAATCCGTTCGAATCGCTTTAAATACGATCTGCAAGACCCAAAACTTGTAGAATCATTGACGCTAGGTTACCCCAAAATCTAGGATCAATCTCATTTCCCGGCTGCTCTCGGGAATGAAACGAAACTTCGTATTAGGTCTAGATCGCACATCGGAAGTCCGATTAACACGAAGCTAAGGAACTAGGACCGCCTCACTGGGCTTGACACTCATCTCAAAAATCAGGTCCATCCGATGTCCCACGGCCATTCGTTTCGATTCGGAGCGAGGGTGTGTGAAAAACACTATTCCTATTCCAAAATAAATATCAGGAATAGTGATCTGGCATCATTCGTTTACGCGTCAGTATTAAGCAACCTGACCGTCAGAATCAGACCAAATTACACCCTCGGATTAAGAAAAATTTCAGGAACATTTACATGTACTTGAAATTTCGGATCGTGGCCCACTGACTGTTGAACTGAAAGTGGTCCGCCACGTGCGATCTGGGAATCCGATCGAGTCGAAAATATAATCCCACATAGATCCATGTGTGGTGAGCTTAAGTCTGACGTTTGGCTCAAGGGGGGCCACCAGAAACACTCATTTGAGCTGGAAAAGTGACGAAATACCTATATAAGCAAAACCCTTGAACCTGAGCCTATTTTGGGAAGGGTTTTGGCTATAAAAGGAGCTTAGAACAGCCCCTCTCACAGCCATACAAATTTGGGATAAAACCCTAGAGAGAGAGAGAGAGAGAGAAAAGAGAGAGAAGAGCTTGGGATTTGTGGGAGATCTTCCTCCTACTGCTTTCATTCATCACACGGCCTACACCGCTTCCTTCCAGGCATTTTTCCGGTGGTATCCACTCCATTTGAAGGTGAGAAACTCTAACCCTAGGTCTGATTTGAAGTTGGAAGGTTGTAGGTTGTGTAAAGACTAACCGTTTCCGCTCTTTAGGCTAAAAAACTCCCGTATACGGAAGCTCAACAACCCTTGCTGATTCGTTGTGATTCCAAGGGCAAAGGTGAGGACTTTAAGTGTATAAGTTGCGGTTTTCAACGCTTTCAATGTCAGATAATGGTAGATTCATGATCTGCATGCAATTGCACATGTACAAAGTGCCTTCCATTTTCTGTTTCGATTAGAATCGTAGAATTTGGAATTTCACATACTTTAGGTATTCGTATAAAATACCGTATATGTATTTTTTATGGAAATATGTTTGACATGTTTAATTGTCGTATGGACATATGATGTATGGATAAAATACTCATTTGGCGAAAGGGTACGCCTAAATACATGTTTACTAATATACACCATGTATGTAGAAATACGGTATTGTAAGAAGTACCATATACGTGTATATTTTTGCGACGTGTTTGTCATGATTAATTGTTGTATAAATATATTAAGTGCGTATAAATTAATTGCTTGGCGAAAAGAATCACCGTATTACAAGTTCCCTTGTAAACACTATGTATGTTGAAATTGGGTATACTAGAAAATACCTTATACGTATAAAATTTGCTGATGTAATTGTCAGGATTATTTGCTGTATGAATATGAGGTATATGTATAAAATACTAGTTTGGTAAAGGGACAACCTTAGTGCACTTTCCTCTAACATACGTCATGTATGTTGAAATAGAGCATTCCAAGTGTTGGTGAAATCGCTTGTGAGTGTAAGTGCTTAAGTGTTAGAACCTTAGGTAGGTGCGGAGATGGGATTCTCAGCTACCTTAGAGTCACATATGATACCCTCCATGTGGTTATTCACTCTAACCACTCACCTATGAAATATATGTATTTGTATCCCTATTTGCATAATGCTTTATAACATGCTTTTGAACATGCTTTGTAACTTGTTTATTAACATGCTTCATGATAGGCTTTATAACATTATTGCTAGTGTTCTTGAATTACCATGTTATCATGCTGTATTTCACATGCTATGGTTAGGACTTGATTGAGCTTGGGACTATATCCATAGTCCAGGCATCCGGTATCAGACTTGAAGTTGTGGTTGGGATTCGTTCCGCCACACATGATGTGTTGGAGAACCCGTGTCGTACTTCGGTTGGCGATAGTGGTTGGCTACACGAGGTGCTTCTGCGCTTCATATCGCCCAACTTGTTGTGCGCTCGAGCCAGCCGAACACGTCAAGTAACCCGTGTGTCTTATGTATGTTCACCATGTTTGGTCGCTAATGTTTGAACCTAGGGTACCAAACTTACCAGTGAAAATCCCGTTAACGATGGTACCTCGATCTGCTAAGACTCATGAGCCGGGCATGGTGGTATGGGACACCGTGGTCGTTGTCGGCCCTCTGTTGGGGCTACGTGCCTCCCGTAGTGACCAAGTGAGCAACTTAACTCGTGAGCCGATTATGGTGGTATGGGACACTATATTCGTATTTGTCGGCCTACATTGATAAGGTGATGGGGAGTGGTGCAACCTTTGTGCGTAATAGCCACGACCCTTTTGTAGTGACCGCGAGCATATTCTCAAGTCGCATGCGCCTTAGGGTTCGCCGTGATATATAGAGTATGAACTAGGCTGTTTACGTATAGTGATGAATCGTTTAAGGGGTGATGGGGAGTGGTGCAACCTTTGTGCGTACTGACCACAGCGTCTCTGCGATAACCTAGAAAATACATCATCGTCGATATTAACTAGGATGACGACCCTAGAATGGATCATGTTTGGGAATGATACAAGGGAGGTACCTTAGTTTCCCAATCCTGCTATTTGAAATGGATTAATTAAAAACTCGGTAATCATGCTCATCATGCATCACATGTGCCTGGAAGATGTGGAGCACTATGGGATGTAAGCATGCCGCGAACGTGAGATGGTGTCGCATGAGGGAGTATGTCGGTGAGGGCATCCATCATACCTGCATTCATACTTGCATTAATCAGAGTAACTAGGAGTGTTTGATTTACTGCTTTATCATTACTGCTTGACTGTATTGATAACATGATAACTTATGCCTTATTGTTCCACTGAGTTAGCTACTCACTCCCACGTTATGGGATGGTGTTGCGCACACCAACCAGACTCTGTCTCAGGTTTAGGCGATCCGACGACTCTGGAGGCGGAGCCTGATTATGACGAGGACCAGGAGGAGTTCTCGTATATGCAGTTCTCTGGCGGCTTCGACTAGGTTGCCAGGATCGACGGGTTCTACAGGGATTGTACCTAGTTTATTTTTGACATTTTGATTATAAACAGAAATGTATATGGAGACTCAGATGGATTCATACTCTGGAGAATGAAACGTTTATTTTGTTTCTTTACATACATATATATACTGATTCAGTCTTAAAACTTGCTTTTATACAATTGATCTGGAGTATGAATTACTGTTTTGGTATAATCTCATTCATATTTATTGCTCTAACACAGACAACATTCAAACATCATTAAATATGTTGCATAAGTGATGCGTTGGAACTCAGGAGTTGAGTTACACTCGACCCCCGATTTTCAGGGCGTTACATTACAATAGATCTGCGATAGCTTAACATATATTCTTTTCCTGAATTGAGATTGTGAAATTAGGAAATCTTGTTGTTCACCATCATCCCTTGGGCATGGTAGGGTGATGGAATCCTTCCTAACCTTCACAATTCTCTTATGATTGGTTGTGGGATTGGTAAATCCTATTGTTTACTTTGTCTCCTGAGCATGGTTAGGTGACAGAATCACTTCCAAATCCTCACAACTCTCATCCACTGATAATTGGATCCATGAGAAGTTCAGAGATCTGACAAATCTCTTCTTACCAATTGGATAGGATAGGACTCTGATTTCAGATGTGTCCTTGAATCATGCAAGGTAGCTTCCCAATTGCTACAAGTGGATCCTTGGCACCCTAGTTTTAAATTTATTAGTTTTTAATTAATCTATTCACAATTACTCTCTCAAAATATTCAGAATTAGGTTTACATCTTCTTCTAGTTCTAGTTCTAGTTACTTTCAGAAGACACACAAATTCAGTTCCTGTGGATTCGACCTCGGTCTCACCGAGATTATTATTGCATCGCGACCCTACACTTGGGGTTTGTGAATGGGTGGGTTGTCTACAGACTTAAGGAAGACAAATTTCATATGCAAATTGAAGAAATAAAGCTGCAACTGAGAGTTAATTTGGCGCGATCGAAGGCTAAATTCGGTGTGACCAAAGGTCCCAGTTGATTACAGTCGAAACGTAACTAAACTGTGTAAATTGGAGTCGGTTCCAAGTCGGTGCAAAATTTTCCTATTTAAGGAGGTGTTTTAAGCTTTCCTAAGTACAAATTAGGATAGAAGGGGTATAACAAGGAGTTGTGGAGCCTCCAAGGAGTTCTTATCCAATCATTTGTTTCTAGTTAGTTTTTATGTTTTTCTTTTTGAGTTTTAGTTTAATCATGTCTTTGATTGACTAATCTCTTAGTTAAGGCTAAGGGATGAACCTTTTGATAGATATTGATATTTAATTTGTTTCTTCAATGAAATTTAAGGTTTTTTTGTTGAATTATGATTAGATGTGATTTAATTCCTAGATTGGATAAGGAATTAATCTGTAAAGTTGTTTGATTGATTATCGCCTCCAGGAACATTAAGTGCTTTCAATTCCCTGCGATGTGATTACCTAGATCTTCATGAGGGATCAAGCTGATCATGATTCTAATCTATGTTGGACGTATTGATTGATATTAATGTGTTATCTTTCAATTAAAATGAATTGGAATCAGTTCTAGTTGAGCTATCAACTCAAGAAGACGAATTGAATTCCAAGTCTATTGATTTGGGATTCCTGGATCCTTAGTCTATTTTTATCATTATTTTTACAACTCTATTCCATAGGATTAAAAATCCAAACCAACCATTTTCTTATATTAAAATCTTAGTATATTCTCACCAAATTCCTTGTGGATCGACCTAGGTCTTACCGAGTTAAGACTACATCACAGACTTATACTTGGGGTTACCAAACCTTAGGTTCAATTAGAAGTCTTTTATGAACCTAAGAAAGATCGCACGTCATGTATGCTCTTAGGTGGAGGTAGGTTGGAGATTAAGTTAATTTTGACTTTATCTACCTCAATTCAATTAGACGATATAATGTGTCCAAGGATTATCCCTTTATGAACCATGAAATGACATCTCCCAATTCAGCATAGGTTTATTTTATTCACATCTCTTCAGCACCAATTTCAAGTGCTCAAGGCACTCGTTGAAGGATGTACCAAAGACAGAGAGAAAGCATCCATGTAGACCTCTAAAAATTGCCCCACCATGTCAGAAAAAATGATCAACATTCATCACTGGAATGTGGCAGGAGCATTACAGTGTCCAAATGGCATCATTCAGTATGCAAAAGTGCCCAAAGGACATGTGAATATGGTCTTTTCTTGGTCTTCAAGGGCTATCTCTATCTAGTTGTAGACCGAATACTTGTCAAAGAAGCAGTCATAGGAATGACCTGCTAACCTTTCTAAGATCTTATTAACAAAAGGTAAAGGAAAGCAGCCCTTCCTTGTGATGGTATTCAATTTTCGGTAGTTAATTCACATTCTCCAACCAGTAGTGACTATGGTTGGTACAAATTCATTATCCGCATTGGCTATGATGGTGATCCCGTAACTCTTGGGTAGCACCTGAGTTGGACTCACCCATTGGCTATCGGATATAGGGTATATAATACCCACATCCAACAACTTTAACACCTCAACTATAACCACTTCCTTCATATTTGGATTTATATGGCATTGTGGTTGTCAAGATGTTTTTGCATTATCTTCAAGGTGAATGTGATGAGTACAAATCAAATTATTGATTCCCTTAAGGTCCACATTCGTCCATCTAAGGGCTCCTTTGTGTTGTTTGAGTGTAGAAATGAGCATACTCTCTTATTTCTCATCCAAGTGGGAAGAAATCACCACTAGATATGTTTTATCTTGACTAAAATAAGCATATTTAAGATCAAAAGGAAATGATTTTAAGTCAAGCTTCGGTGCTCTAACACTAAACGGTAGAGGCTTTATGTTAGTTTAAGGTAATCTTTCAAATTCAGACCTCCACCGGTTAGTTTTCAAGTACCTGAAAGTGCTATGTGGATAAACCCTAAGTATTGTCAAATTTTGGTGTGCCAAACCAATTCAAGTTTGTATCTTAATTTGTATTAAGCTTGTGCATCTGTTCACATTGAATCTTCGATGTTTGTTTTGTTCGTGCTAAATCTATCTTGCCGATATCTATGACGAACTTACCGAGATCTTCAAACTAGAAGAAAGTGAAGACTTTCATATATTGAGTTAAGATAGAGTTTTCAAGAACATTGGTTTTCAAGAACATTGCGATTCAAGATCTGGAACCAAAAAAGTTCAAGAACTCAAGACCTAGTTGAAGATCATGTTTAGTATGTTGAGTTTAAACTTTAAAGATCGCAAGAATTAAAGTTACTGAAGTGATCGATATATTAAGTGTTCATATGTTCTATCTCACAAGTAAGGTATGATTGACCTAGATTGACCTTAGATCATGATTAGATCATTTCATACTTTCGGTCGGACATTTTGATCATTTTATAAGTGTAAAATTCTATTCTTTCGACTAGCCCTAGCACTGGCTCGACCAGTCCTAGTATTTCTTTGACCAGTCCAGGATTTGTCATGAATTTTCAAAATTTTTCTATTGGTCTACGACCAGTCCTGAAAACTGCTCGACCAGTCGTGTGAATAGTGCTTGACCAGTCATGTGAATAGTGCTCGACTCATTTTCCAGCGTGTAATCTAGACTCACACGACCAGTCGTGTGGTGTCCACAACCAGTCGAGTAGGTCACTCGGCCAGTCATGGGACCCACAAGGCCAGTCGTGCAACTAAAAAATCTTATCACACCATAATTTTTTAAAATCTGTTTGGATAAGGCCAGTCGTAGCTAACCAAAGGCTAGTCGTGCGAACCAATTTTTCACTTATAAATTGTGCTCAAATTTCAGAGTTTTCTATTTAATTCTTATTATTCTTAAGCAATCACTATGAGTTTATTTTGAGTACATTCTAAGCTATTTTGTGCATATTTTGGATTCTTTAAAGTAGCTCTTATAATTTAATTTTGAATCTCTATTCCATTCTTATATTGAAAAGGGATATTTGATTTTCCCTTCCTTGAGATCAAAATCAATACAAAGCCCTTGCCGATTTAATTAAAAATCATCTAGACTTAGAACCTTATATACTTGTGAGACTGAACATTGAATATCTACGTCGTTATCAAGTTGGTTCTACCGGGCTGCTTCATAATCGTCATACAGATAAGTTTTTACTTTTTCTGTAATTCAATTCCTTTTTGGTTTGTGAGATTGTTCTAGAAAATCTCCATTTGTGGTTTATTTGAGGTGATCCAGAAAACTTAAAGCGTGGGGTTTTTAAATTGTGTTAGCCCACTTGAAAGACACAATTGTGAAGGTTTTAGGTGAACCTTGAAAAACTTATTTTGGATTAGTGAAAGTTAATATCCCGAGGGAGTGGATATTAGGAGTGGAGTAGTTGTGTGGCTGTTATTTAACAGTTGGTGTACACACAAGCGAACCACTATAATTCTTTGTGTTTGGTGGATGTGTGGTTTATTTCTTTATCTTTTATGGTTTAAGATTATGGGATGTATTTGTGGATGTGAATGTTGTAATCTTTAAATTTCAGGATTGTGTGGTGAATGTTGTAATAGATTAGTTTCTATTTCTTTCATTTTCACTTCAGTTTGAGTTTTTGATACTCACCCACATTCTAATAAGGTTTGAAATTGCGGTAATGACTGCTTTAGTTGAAGTAGGAATATGCCAATATGTAAATAGGACTTTTTCAAATGTTTTATGATTATTTAAAATTCTATCAAACCTATCTTGAGAAAATATTCATAAATCAGGATTTCTTCAAAGTAACTCTAATGGCTTTCAAGCCAATTAGAGGATCCAATCATAAAACTAATTTAATGATAAACATGATACAAAGTTAGAGTTTATGATGGATGTAACTGTGTGAGATGTGATCAAATATAAAAGCATTTAATGAAATCACACAAGTAATCAAAGACAAACATCAATCACAAACATAGTCATTTTTATAGCGGTTCGATTACTTGTCTACTCCACTCCTGGCCAACGCACTCAACCCTTGAGTGTAACGGATTTCACTAAAGAGGTTTCACAACAGGTTCACCTCAAACTGGAGGTTTTAAATCAGGTTCACCTCTAACCAGTACAACCTACACCTAGGTTGATAGTTTATGCTCCCATGAGTAAGGGTTAACACATAACGCCCGATTTTAGGCACACTAGCCAAGGATCGACTCAAGGAACCTCACTTGTTTATGCTCCCACGAGCAAGCGTCAACACAACGCACCCAACTCTTAGACCACCTTGGTCAATGACCTACACAAAGGACTTAACGTTTATGATCTCAATAGAGCAAGGGTCAACACAAAGCACCCACCATGTACGTCTTGTCGGAGGCCTCCTAGAGGACTTGCAAGGGGTGAGAAACACCTTAGACCCAATCCTACAAAGGAATGATCAAAGGGTCCTCTGGACTCTGATAACTTACAGATAAGCAGATGAGTCCCTTTCAGTGCATTGTTGAAGATCTCTTCCTTTGATGAAGAACTTCAGCTTCCTTGATCCGTAACTCAGAAGATGTACCAATACATGGCGATGGGTTGGGTCAAGGTTATGATGGAATCTTTCTCTCAAATATTTTCCTATAAGGGAGATAGAGCGATTTTAATCATCTATGCATTCAAGGCATCCCAGCTTTATTGATTTTCTATTAAGATGGTAGCTGAAGGATTCTTGAATGCAGAAGTTCATTCCCCAATCTACTCTATTGAATGTCAATGATGAGGGTGGATTGGAGGATGAACTCTCATGAATGAAAGGGCTTTGGGTATATGATCTAAGGTTAAACACTCAAAAGCACTCTCTTCTTTCTCTACCAGCAACTAAGGGCAAGCTCTCTATAAATAGGCAAAAGGTTCCAATAAATATAAAACAGTCACATTTATGACAGAGTTCGATATCATTGAGCGGGGTCGATATCATCGAGCGTATACTCTTGACTGCATCGACTGGTCGCTCAATGGCACAAACTCAAATGTCAAACACTTTTGAAACATTTTGCCAACTGGTCGAGGGCATCGAAACATGTGTCGATATCATCAGATTTCGAACTCCGATTCCATCCATACATGGTTCGATTCCTCAACATTTGAAACATAAGAGAGACTTGCCTTTGAAATATTTCAGGTTAAAAGAATGATCGAGGCACACTCGATATCATCGGAATTTGAATGTCGATGATATCTATAGTCGTGTCGATGCATTGATAAATCCAAAGGATTTTCTAATTAAGCTTGCTGGACAGATTATGTCCAATCTCGATGCCATCGACCCAACCTCGATATCATCGATATTTGAATATTGATTCTATTGAGTGACCCTCGATCCAAGATGAACCAACCTAAAAAATTTGCTGGAAAACAGAGTGTCTAAGACCAATATCATCGAAGGCCTTCCGATATCATTGAAATTTGAATTCCGAGGATATCGAGGAGAACTTTGATATATCGAAGACTTTTATGATTTTTCTTAGAAAAACAGGGACACATTCGATGTGTTGTCGATTTTATCGAGTCAATTTCGATAGACTTGAGATTCAAAGATCGATGATATCGATAGGTATATCAATACATCGATAAATCTGTCCAGAAATACATGTGGTTGCTGGACATCTTTTGTCCTCATTTTGATGGTATCGATTGGTCATCGAGGACATCAACAACACTATTCGATTATATCGAACAGTCTCTCGATAAATCGATAGAGGAAGAAAACTTAGAGATTTTCTGCAATTTTGAAAAAGGTTTTCTAACTCAAAAACCTTATAATATTCTAACCAATTTTAAAATTACCTGGTGTTTTGGGACATAGGATGTGAGGCTTAGATTTACTTGTGACAAGTTCGGGCCCACATCCAGTTGAGGCAGACGCTTAATTGATGTTCCTATGGAGCTTCTCTGTTTAGCAGACTCAACACTCACGCTAATTGACAAACCAGGTACTTTCAATCTCCCCCTTTGTCAATTACGTGACAAAATACCAAAACACCCAGAACAACATCTAGACAAATACCCTAAACTGTGTGTACATGTACTTTACACAATTTTACAATATTTAGTGAACCCATACACACAATCAGTAGCTGCTCCCCCTAACAGCATTCTCCCCTTATCTTGGTACAACTGCTCCCCCAAACACCTGCATCCCCATTTACAAACAAATATACACAATTTTTCCGTTGGGGTGTTCGATTTGTTCTCCCCCTTTTTGTCAGTCATTAGCAAAGGATAATACTATAGCTGATATTGACTGAAGTTGAAGCAATTGGGAGAACTAGCATTCAAAGATCATATGCATATAATAGATAGATGTAAACTAACATCACATTTCAGCAATCATGTATATATAGAGATCAAAATATCACATGCATCACACATCATTGGAGATATCAGATAAAACAGGGGATCATTGCAGTATTCAAAACAGACCAAATTCAAATGGCAGTAAATATGTGTGAATTATAACCAGCCATAACCCAAAATATCTAAAAAATAAATTGCCCAAGATAGGCTGTAATGCAGCAGAACCATTAGTTTTAGAATTACAAAACCCTCCAAAATAACTCAAAAATGAGCCCTAAAAAATTGGGTAGACCCGCAACAACATTATACTTCTTAGTTGGCTCCTAATGTCCCAGAGAATTGCCATGTGTGAGCAAGTCCACTATTTGCTGGTTTGTTTGCTGGAGGACGTTGACTTTTTCTTCAATCGCAGATAAGCACCATTCACAGTTGGAAAGATGTTCTTCCATACCAGCCATTTCGTTAAGTAGGTGACATTTTAGATGATGAGCCTGGCGATTTGTGATAGACTCTGGATTGAGCAGCGACGTCTGATTGGATCAGCAAGGTGTAGGAGGATATGAGTGTATAACATGTTGGTCAGCCTGCTGCCTAGGAGGATTATCCTCAGGGAGAGATGAAGTGAGACACAACTGTTGAGCCTCCTGGGCTGCGTCACTGTCAAACCATGCTTTTGGATGAACGGCGTCGGATGTGGCAGGGAGACCCACATGATGATCGAGTTTACATATAAGTGTAGAAAAGGGTAGTGTATCTCGATGATCTTGGATTTTACGAATGAGCTGCTTGAGAAGAATAGTAGGCAGACATACTTAGATTTCTTGATGCACGTCATAAAGAACATTGAGCACAAAGGGAGACAAATGATTACTCTTTATATCACATGGATATACATTGGACCTTAGAATGCTATGGATGATTTTAAAAGTGGGTCCAAGATGATTGATGTGAAGCGAATTTTCATTATTCCGAGGGACAGTGGTGCCATGATATAATGCACGAGTTATCTCTCCCCAAACACCCAGACCATTGAAATTCCTATTGGTTACTGGGATCCAAGTGACCTCGAGATCTAGAAGATGAGCCAAAGTGATGGGAGTGATGAGTTTTGAGTAATGTGCAAATTCAATTTAAATGCAAGGGGGATCATCACGAATAACATGACATCTATTGAAGAATTCAATTTGAATGCAAGGGGGATCAAGGTTATAATGGAATCTACTCTCAAATATTTTCCTATAAGGGAGATAGAGCGACTCCAATCATCTATGCATTCAAGGCATCCCAGCTTAATGATTTGTCATTAAGATGGTAGCGGGAGGATCCTTGAATGCGGAAGTTCATTCCCCAATCCACTCTATTGAATGTCAATAATGAGGGTGGATTGGAGGATGTACTCCCATGAGAGAAAGGGTTTTGGGTATATGATCTAAGGTTAAACACTCAAAAGCACTCTCTTCTTTCTCTACCAGCAACTAAGGGCAAGCTCTTTATAAATAGGCAAAAGGTTCCAACGGATATAAAATAGTCACATTTATGACAGAGTTCAATATCATCAAGCAGGGTTGATATCATTGAGCGTATACTCTCGATTGCATCGACTGGCCGCTCAATGACATAAACTCAAATGTCAAACGCTTTTGAAACATTTTACCAGCTGGTCGAGGGCATCGAAACATGTGTTGATACCATCGAATTTCTAACTTTGATTGCATCGATACGCGGTTCGATTCCTTGACATTTGAAACATAAGAGAGAATTGCCTTTGAAATATTTCATGTTAAAAGAATGATCGAGGCACACTCGATATCATCGGAATTTGAATGTCGATGACATCGATAGTCGTGTCGATGCATCGATAAATCCAAAGGATTTTCTAGTTAAGCTTGCTGGACAGATTATGTCCAATCTCGATGCCATCGACCCGGCCTCGATATCATCAATATTTGAATATTGATTCTATCGAGTGACCCTCGATCCAAGATGAACCAACCTAAAAATTTGCTGGAAAACAGAGTGTCCAAGACTGATATCATCGAAGGCCTTCCGATATCATCGAAATTTGAATTTCGAGGATATCAAGGTGAACTTCGATATAACGAAGACTTTTATGATTTTTCTTAGAAAAATAGGGACATATTCGATGTGCTGTTGATTTTATTGAGTCAATTTCAATAGACTCGAGATTCAAAGATCGATGATATCAATACATTGATAAATCCGTCCAGAAATATATGTGGTTGTTGGACATCTTTTTTCCTCATTTCCATGGTATCGATTGGTCATCAAGGACATCGACAACACTATTCAATTATATCGAACAGTCTCTCGATAAATCGATAGAGGAAGAAAACTTAGAGATTTTCTACAATTTTGAAAAAGGTTTTCTAATTCAAAAACCCTATAATATTCTAACCAATTTTAAGGGTTTTAATTACTTGCTGTTTTGGGACATGAGATGTGAGGCTTAGATTTAGCTGTGACGAGTTCGGTCCGATATCCAGTTGAGGCAGACGCTTGATTGATCTTCCTATGGAGCTTCTCTATCTAGCAGACTCAACACTCACGGTAATTGACAAACCATGGTACTTTCAAGGTTGTCCTGCCATAAACCATTGGTTTTTAGTGTTAGGTTGTCCTTAGAACAAAGTTTGTATCAACCTCTCAATACATGATTTTTGAGGTTGTTATTTCCTTTGGTTATTTGCAATTTATTTGGCTATCTTGTTGTCTTTATTTCACTTATTAATTCTTATTTGGCATAGTCCTATTCACCCCACCCTCTAGGACATTTTGCTCAGCCTTTTCATTACCGACGCAACATCTAGCAAGGCATCCATCTCCCTAATCATGTCATCATCTAATTTAGTGGAGTGGGCCAAGAACATCTCTAGAGTGTCAGAGCATAGAGTTAAAAGTGACTTATCTTCTATGAATGAGTTGATCAGGTTAACTTCATGGACATCATCCCCATCCTCCAATTGTTTGCACATGTTAAACATGTTTAGCTCAAGTGTCATATTCCTGAAGGATAGTTTCATAATCTCATTCCTACAATTGATTATGGTGTTTGATGTGGCTAGAAATGGTCGGTCAAGGATGATAGGAATTTGAGTGCTAGTATCGATAACGGGCTGTGTGCCCAAAATAATAAAATCTACTGGGCAGTAGAATTTATCGACTTAGACAAGTATGCCCTCTATTATCCCTCTTGGTATATGAACCGAATGATCAACAAGTTGATGTGTGGTCTTGGTGGGTTTTAATTCACCTAGGCAAAGTTGTTCGTAAACCAAGTATGAGATCAAATTCACACTCGCCCCCTAAATCATGCAGTGCATGTTTAATCTGGTGATCCCTAATCACACAAGAGATGGTTGAGCTACCGGGATCTTTTTATTTTTGGGGCACATCTTCTTTGATGATGGTACTCACTTGCTTTGTCAAGAATATTATTTTTTAAAATATTATGCCATCTCTTGGCCGTACATAGATCTTTCAAGAACTTGGCATATGAAAGGTTTGTTTTATGGCATCCAACAAAAGGATGTTGATTTTCACCTATTTTAGTACCTCTAAGATATCCTAAGTGTTTGACAAAAGTTTTGGTGAGATCAACCTTTGTGGGAACGGAGTGTTGAGGGTCAAATATTGCATATTGGACCCCATTTATTACTTGGTTTTATGAACATGATAATGCTTAATGTTCTATTTTAATCATATTTGTGTTGCAAGACAAATTTAATGGCTTGGATTGAAAAGGATGCTAAAAGCATGGGGTCTAATATGCAATATTTGACCCTCAACACTCCATTCCCACAACGCTCAAGAATCACCAAAGCCAAGGATGGATCTTATGAGACCAAGAATGAAGAATTCACATGCCAAAGATCCAAGAAAACCAAGTGAGGAATGAAGAGCATTGAAGACTTGAAGTGAAGAAAAGGAACCCTAAAAATCAGCATCCCTCGACTAGTTTAAGCCCATCCTCGACCTGTCGAAGGATCCTGCTCGACCAGTCGAATATTCCTTGACTCGAACTCCAGCGACAAAATCCTTTAAATTCCCGTCATCCCCTCGACTCGTCGAAGGTGACAAGAGTTCTTAGGATGTTCCTAGGCATCTTCTAGGATTTAAGGAGTGGAGCAAAAGGGTGGAGTTGCCGTCCAAGAGTTCTTCTTCTTCCTCTTTAGTTGATCTTTTTGTTTCGTTTAAGGGTCTTTAGTTCAATCATGTCTATGGTTGGCAAAACCTTTTAGCTAGGGCTAAGAGGTGAAGCTTGTAGCATGATTGGGATGTTTGCTTTGTTTTGATTCATGTTTTGTTGAACTCTCTTGGATTCTAGTTTGATTATGAAGGAATATTTTTAGTTTTTAATGGTTTGTTGTGACAAATTACAATAGATCTGCGATAGCTTAAAATATCTTCTTTTCTTGAATTGAGATTGTGAAATTAGGAAATGCTGTTGTTCACCATTGTCCCTTGAGCATGGTAGGATGATGGAATCCTTCCTAACCTTCACAATTCTCTTATGATTGGTTGTGGGATTGGTAAATCTTATTGTTTGCCTTATCTCCTGGGCATGGTTAGGTGATGGAATCACTTCCAAATCCTCACAACTCTCATCCATTGATGATTAGATCCATGAGAAGTTTAGAGATCTGACAAATCTCTTCTTACCAATTCGATAGGATAGGACTCTAATTCCAGTTATGTCCTTGAATCATACAAGTCAGCTTCCCAATTGCTACAAGTGGATCCTTAGTACCCTAGTTCCCACCTTTAAATTTGCTAGTTTTAATTACTTTAATCATAATTACTCTCAAATATTCCAGATTTAGATTTATATCTTCTTCTAGTTTTAGTTCTAGTTGCTTTCAGAAACGTACAAGATTAGTCCTGTGGATTCGACCTCGGTCTCACCGAGACTATTACTACATCATGACCCTACACTTAGGGTTGTGAACACAGAGCAACTGGCTTACGTTATTTTTTTATTCTTTCTTATGTGTAGCGTTGTTAGGTCCATCGTTCCTCTTATATTCTTCCGAGTCCTTAGGCTTCTCAGCCCTCGTCGGAATGTTTTTGTCAATTATTTTTCCACTTCTAAGAGTGGTGATGGTTTTTTCTTTCTCCACATGCTGGTTCGAAGAGCTTGGGTTACTTATTTCTCATTGTGATTTCGAGTTAGGTAGAGGTTGGGCTGGAAGAGTCTCTTTCTCCCTAATAGAAAGTTGTGACTCTATTCTTTAAATGAACGATACAAACACTCTCAATGATGTTTTAATATCCTGGAATGCTTGCAATGTATTTTGATTGATCTGCTCTTAATTCTGGACAATTTTTTGAGTCGTATCCTCTAGGGGACTTTTCTGATTTAATAGTGGATTGAAGATTGAAGGAAGATCCCCTTGAGGATTTTTATTTGTATTATCCGTTTGCCTATTCCTCCAATTGAAGTTCGGGTGATTCCGCCAACTAGAGTTGTACGTGTTTGAGATGGGAGAGTTGAACGGCCTTTGATAATTGTTTGTGACATTGGATTGCTCATGTAACAACTCTTGGAACGCAAGAATTGTAGGACACTCCTGGGTCAAGGGTATATTATTAGCGCATATACCACAAACAATTTCAACGGTCTTGTCGGGTTTGGCCGTTTCTACTATTTTCAGTTCCATGGCCTCGACCTATCTCATAAGGTCAGCCACCCTGGCATTAACGTCGTCTTCCTCCCTTAAGACATAAATTCCTCCATTCTCCTTGAATTGAGTTGATTTGAGGTTAGTGGGCTTGGATGAAGTATTCCATCACTGTACATTTTCAGCAAGCATATTAAAATAGTCCTACGTGTCAACAAGATCTTTATTCATGAATTCCCCATTGCACATCATCTCTATAAATTAGTAAATGGGTGAAGTCAGTCCATCATAGAAAAATCTTATAACCTACCAAATTTCGTAGCCATGATGTGGGAAAGCATTTAAAAGATCCTTAAATCTTTCCTAGCATTGGAAGAAGGTTTATTAGTCTTTTTTTGAAAAATTCATGATCGCCCTCCTAATGGTATTAGTTTTATGAACTGGAAAAAACTTTTTAAGGAACTCTCGGGTCATCTCTGCCCATGTCCCAATCAATCTTGGTCTCAAGGAGTGAAGCCATGACTTGGCCTTATCCTTCAAAGAAAAAGGAAACAACTTTAATCTTAAGGTGTCGTCCATCACATTATGGAAGTGTAAGGTCACTACATCTCATTAAAATCTTTGAGATGTAGGTATGACTCTCAGATTGTAGTCCATGAAACTTTGGGAGTAGTTAGATCACTCCCAGCTTGAAATCCACATTTCATGCATCATGTAGAAAGACCATACAGGAAGGTGTGCTCGTCCTCGCTGGTTGTAAATAATTACATAACGTTCTAGGTGGAGGATCATTGTGCACATCATTCTCATCTTGTTGTTCCTCATCACGATGGCGATGTTGATTTTCAGCCATATTTTCTTCCAACGTAGAGGATCTCAGGTATTTTCTAATCTGGTGATGGAGAGGCAAACCTTCAACCAATCCTCCTTCACTTAAAAGACGTAGAGTGTTATCACGGACCCACTTGGGCATAAAACAATCTTAGACCTAACTCTAAACTAAATCTACATCATAAAATAGAAATAAAAATTACAGATAATAAGAAATCAAAAATACTAAACACAAGAGGTTTGGAAGGAAAGTACCCAATTGACGATTCTAGGTGAGATTCTTCAAAATAAGAGAAACAATGTTAGTATCTAAAAATTTAGAAAATAGTAATCTTGAAATTCAATGAAAAAACTAACCTTAATCATATATTAATTCTAATAATAATGTATTTCAGAAAAACACAGCCGAAGTTCTCGGTAACGGCGCTAAAAACTTGTTTGAGACAACGCCAAGTGCAGGGCTTCAATGTAGTAATAACTCGGTGAGATCGAGGTTGTACCCATAGGGACATGTAAATGTAGACTTTTCATTCCAGGAAGCAATGGTAGGAATGACCCACTAATAGCTTTGATACCCACATTTAATAGCTTTAATACCACAGCCTTAACTAGTTCTTTCATATTTGGATTTAAATGGTGTTGTGGTTGTCTAGATGTTCTTGCATTATCTTCAAGGTGAATGCGGTGAGTATAAATCAGAGGGTCAACTCCCTTGAGGTCCACAGTAGTCTATTCAAGGGTTCCCTTATGCTCTTAAAGAGTAAAAATCAACATACTCCCTCGTTCCTTATCAAAGTGGGAAGAAATCATCATTGGATATGTCTTATCTTGACCCAAATAAGCATATTTAAGAACAACGGGCAAAGGTTTTAAATCAAGTTTCGGTGCCTTGACACTAGACGGTAAAGGCTTTGAGTCAGTTAAAGGTAATCATTTAAATTCAGCCCTCCACTAATTAGTTTCAAGTATCAGCATCTCATTAAGCAAGGCATCCATCTCCTGAATCATATCATCATCTAGATCGGTGGTCTAAAGGAGTACAAAGTCAAACATGACTTATTTCTCAAATGAATATACTAAGTTAATTTCATGGACCTCATCGCCATCCTCTTGTTGTTTGCATATATTGAACACGTTCAGCTCAAGTGTCATATTCCCAAAGGATAGCTTCATAATCCTATTCCTACAATTAATTATTGCATTTAATGTGGCTAGGAATGGACAACCAAGGATGACAAGAATCTGAGTGCTAGCATTAATGATGGACTGCATATCCAAAATAATAAAGTCTACTGCATAGTAAAATATATAGGCTTGGATAAGTACATCGTTTATCAACCCTCTCGGTATACGAATCGAGAGATCGACTAGTTGGAGTTTGGCCTTAGTAGGTTTTAATTCACATAGACCAAGTTGTTCATAAAACGGATAGCAAATCAGATTCACACTTGCAACTAAATCAAGTAAAGCATGCTCAATCCGATGGTTCTCAATCACGCATGAGATAGTTGGGCTACGAAATCTATGTATTTTTGGGGCACATCCTCTTGGATAATGACACTCACTTTTATTGTCAAAAATATCTTTTTTGAACATTGTGCCATCTCTTGATCATGCAAAGGTCCTTAAGAAATTTGGCATACATTGGGATTTGTTTTATGGCATCCAACAAAGGGTTGTTGATTTTCACCGGTTTGAGAACCTCAAAGATATTCCAAGTGTTGGGTGAGATCAAACGTTGTTGTAATGGCGCCACCGGCTTATGCTCTTTTTCTGGTTATTTCTCATGTGGCGTGTTGCTAGTCTCATCATCACCGTTAGATTCTTCCAAGTCTTTAGGCCTCTTAGCCCTCATCGGGATACTTTTATCAATTATTTTTCCACATCTAAGAGTAGTGATGTAGTGATGGACTTGACTTGCTCCACATTTTGAGTCGAAGAGTTAGGGTCACTGATCTTATAGTTTTTGGTTAGGTAGAGGTTGGGTTGGAAGAATCCCCTTCTCTGTAACAGTTAGTTGTGATTCCAATCTTTGAATGGATTAATATCCCAAAATGTTTGTATAACATTCTAAATGAATTGCTCTTGATCATGCATGAATTTTTGAAGTGGATCCTTTTGGGTCCTTTTCTGCGCTAATAATGGAATAAGGATCGAATGAAGAGACCCTTGAGATTTTTATCGGTATTAGCCATTGGTATGTTCCTCCAACTAAGATTTGGGTGGTTCCGCCAACTAGAATTATACGTGTTTGAAATTGGAGCACTGAAAGGCCTTTGATAATTGTTCATGGCATTGGATTGCTCATGTAACAAGTCTTGGAACATAAGAATTGTAGGTAGAGGTGCACATGAACCGAGTTAGCTCTGTTAGCTCGCTCAACTCAACTTGAAAAAGCTCGATTCGACTGGGATCGAAGCTGAGTTCGAGCTGAGTTGAGCAGATTTTTTCAGCTCGAAAATGAGTTCGAGTTAGCCCCAGCTCAACTCGACTCGGATCAAATGCAGCTCGAATCGAACCAATTCGGTGACTTAGTTACTTTGCTATTGATGTTGCTCACAAAGTGTTTGATGAAATGACTCAACGAAGTGTGGCGGGTGGCAAGGAAGGTATGTACATGAAATAAATACCCTTTTTTTTCTTGGTTTTTATGTTGATTAGAAGGTGTTTGATAAAATACCTGTAAAACCATTGCTTCTATTTTACATACGGTGAGATTTTGAAGTGCAGTCCAGGTGTTATGGAAATGCTGCACAAGGGAACTCGGTTCGAACTTGGCTCGAACTGGCCCGAGTTGCTAACTGAACCTAACCAAGCTGGCCAGTCAAGCTTGAGGACTGAGCTGAGCCAAGTTTGAGCTGAGGTTAGCTAGTGGCCGAGCCGAGTCAAGCTGAGGCCAGCTCGACTCGATGTACACCCCTAATTGTAGGACATTGTTGTGTCAAGTATATGTTACCTGCGCAAATACCGCAAACAATTTCAAGGGTCTCCTCGGGTTTGACTGTTTTCACCTTTTATTCCATGACTTTGACTTTTCTTGTGAGGTTGGTCACGCTAGCATTGACATCATCTTCTTCCCTTAAGACGTACATTCCTCCCTTTTCCTTGGACTAAGTTAACATGGGATGGGTCTCCTTAGCCGAAGTATCCTAGGATTGCTTGTTTTTAGTTAACACGTCAAAATAGTCCCACGTGTCACCGAGATCTATTGATGCAGAAATCTAGTTAACCCTTCTTGGACCTTCAAGTACCTACACACGAAGAAAACAAAGGAGACCTTATCTGCAGTACGAGACCCTCTGATGGCTAAGTCAGACGGGGAATTTGGGCCTAGTAGAGCATAAGGTTTTTATGCGTAGAGTTGTGTGTACCTTTCACCATTGGATGTGCTCCTATTTATAGTTGAAAGGGGGTGGTGACGTAGATGGCAATCTCTTATTTAATAGGTGCGTATTGTAGATGGAATCATATCCCAGATGTGTCATAATCATCTTACGAGATCTTCGGCTAAGCTCTCGGATAGATACGTGTTGCAGTTATCTCTTGAGTCCTCGGCCGAGATCTCGGGTAGGTCTCTTCAATAAAACCTGAATAGTCAGAACCAGTAGAAACGTGTAGTAGGAGGCCAAGGTCGAATGTCCGAGGTGACCTACATAGTCATTCCAATGAGTAATCTTCTGACCTAAATTCTTTGGTGAGCAGTAGTCGAGCTTTTCCCTTAATCGTTGAGTGGATCATCGAGCTGCCAACCTAACCCTGAATATTGTATCCGAGCATTGGGACCGAGATCCTTTCCTTCATACAACGTAAGATGAAATCCAGGATGACCATCTTCTTTATCTTATCGTACAGTGCGTAGGTTCTTTTGTAAGTCTTCCAAGTTGGGCGTGCTCGTGTCTCGGGGGCTCAGCTCAGATATGGATGGGGCCATGGAGGAGCTCAGGGTCATATAGTGAAGCACAACAGAATGCTCTTTCTGGCCATTAAGGAGCTCTCTAGTCATGTCTAGCGCTGACTGATCACACGACAGGCACAGATGTTTGAGCTGACTCCTCCTTGGTCGGTCTATTTTTACCCATAATAATAGCCCCCTACTTCTGATCTCACACAGCTGGCTCGAGAAGTAATTCAGTTTTGGTGAGGTCGGACTATCTTGTGTATGGGGTATCGAGCCTGCTGGTCATTAATATGGAATAAGGCAGCATGCACTTGTCATTAATGCTGAATAAGGCGGTGGGCACAAGAATCAGAGCAGTTTGCAATCATGATGCTGCACGCTCGAAGTTACGTGTGTTGGTTTGATGTCACATGCGCTGGCAGGGCGTTTATTCGGTTCCTGGCTTATGGGGTGCTGATGAGTGGCGTCTTCTGGGGAGTCAAGTCGTTCAGTGAGTGGGAGAGCTCCATATGGCCAAGTGCAGACGTCGAGGTGCCGTTTTGGTTGCCACATTAAATGCGGGCAGTCATTGCCGTACGGTCGAATTCCCTATAAAAGAGGGATGCCCTAGCAACGTGTGGGGCATTTGCTTCCGTTGCCACTCTTTGCTATTGCTGCCCACTGGAGTTAGCGATTTTCGCTAAGTCGGAACCCTATCTCTCCAGCCTTCTTCACATCTTCTCCAGTCTTCTTTCTTCCTTCTTTGGTCTTCTTCCTTCCTTCTCCCTTTTGTTTGTTTTGCTGCTCCCATTTTTTGGCAAAAAATGTTGGATTCTTTGGACACCTGGGATTAACCCACTACAATATTAGGGCGATTCGGAGCCGGGGGGCTACGACTGGCCGGAGGAAGCTTTACGTGACCCGCTATCCTCGACCATGATGATAAGCGACAGGGAAATCATGCCCATTTTGAGGGAAAGGGCTATGGCTCAATCTTTTGCTGAGCAGCCCGCAGGAGTCGAGACAAAGTCAGCTTCGGCAAGGGAAGAGGAGACCCCATCTTCCGCAGAATCTAAGAAGATCGGCCCAGTTGGGTCGAGCTTGAAGGAGTCCGACCTGGTGTGGATCAAGTCAATGTACCACATACTGAACTTAGTGGTACTTCAAGTTCCCGCACTTGGCAAACTCCTAAGTGAGCTTAGGGAGGGAGAGGTGGTAATATTTCTAGTCACCCTCTAGTGTGGCCTGAGGCTTCCTCTCCCCCACATCGTTAGGGAGGTCATCCTATGTCTGAAGCCGGCCCTTGGCTAGATAATCCTAAATACCTAGAGGGCTCTAGTGGGGGCCTTCATCTTGTGGTTTCAGCTCGGTCAACTCAACCTGACCGTAAATGAATTCCTTCACATGTACCAGGTGAAGTCTAGCCCTCTTCATGAGGGTTGGTATTATTTTTGTCCTGGCTGAAGATGGGCAAAGGCATCATTACAAATGTCTCGACCTCCAATAAGAATTAGAAGATAAAATGGTTTTGAGCGTCGGGGGAGTGGGAGGCTCCGACGACTGCCGAGCTGCGATTTCTGGTTCTGACCCGCTTCGCCCACCCAGGTCGGGCACATTCAGACCGCTGTTTTTTCTTCTTTTCTTTTCTTTTTAATTCTTGTTTTGCTCCTAACTGTTGTGGGTTTTTAGTAGTTTTGCCCAAGTATCCAATCTTAGAGACTAATTTAGAGAGTAATCAGATCCTGCATGCGAGGCGGGTGGAGGCTTTGGCGAGGTCTTGAAAGATGTTAATTACTCCTAACCTCCTCTATTGGTCAGGTCTTACCCCCTCCATGCCAGGTAAATTCAGTTAATTTCTTTAAGATTTCAGAAGTTGTCATTTCTTTTGTCATTAATCACTTGCTTTTTCTGTACAGAGATGGTCGACTAAGCTCCTTCCTCTAAATGAGCACTGGTTCCCTTTGACGCTGAGTTGGCTGAGCGGAAGTATTCAAAGAAGAGAGTAATCTTCCCTCTTATCAAGACTACGGGAAGGAAGCCGAGATCAGACTCAGACAAGCCCGCAAGGAGGCAGTTGAGCTTAACTACCGGGGAGGGGAGCGCCTTCATTGCTCCTGACACCACCATCACAAACCCGCCGTCGGCCCTAGAGGTGGTTTATGTGGCCTAACAGGAGGCTATCTTAGTGAGAAAGGCCACCCCTGTTACTGACTCTCAGCCCTATGAGGCTCAAAAGGAGCCGTCCTCTGAGATCTAGGTGGGCACTTCGTCTGGTTAGCAAAGAGGAGGAGACCAGGGGGGCTGGCTCTCAAGGCTCAAACTGAGGAGGCTCAGAAGGAGAGGGACCAGATGAAGGTCGAGCTGGATGCAAAACGATCACTTTTGAAGGGGGCCCAGACGAACGCTGCTAAATGGAAGGCTGATCTGTCCGATATGAAGATTAGCTTTACGGTGAAACTGGCAGAAGCAGAGGCGTCCATCCCGGTGGTGGTGGAGGAATTCAATACCTCCAAGGAACAGGCTGAAGAGAAAGAGCTAATGTATAATTATGGGTATGATAAATTCCTTGGGGATGTTAAGAAAAAATACCCTGAGCTCAACTTGAATAGCCATGAAGATAACCTTACCGAGGACTCGTTGTTGCTGGGGGTTGATGTCTCGACCCCAGCTAAAGCCGAACAACCGACCTTAGTGAAAGTTTGAGAAGACCCCTTTAGCCTCTTTTTATATTCCTTTTGCGCATGTAATATCTTTTATATCAATTAAAAGAGGATTTTTTGTAACAATTGTCGTGTATGGAATTTTAAGTAGATTTAGCAGGTCGGTTTGCTGTTACCGGCCATAGTGGTAGGCCAAACATATTAGTCAAGTAGGAGCATTTGGGCGAGCTCTTGAGCTCTTCCTTTCATTAAGGGAATTCTGCCTTTGTAGAATAGATGGATTAGCTACAATGACTCCTTTATGAAGGGCCGAGCAGTTTACTTAGGAGGATTACTTTCCTTTACACTAAGAGATCTTCATTGTAGATCATGCAATCCAAGTAGCATTACTAATTAGTGGTCCGACCTCTTCTTTAAGGGTCGAACAATTGGTGAGGACTATTTTTCCCTTGCACTAAGGTAAGTCCTCGGTAGGCCATGTGGAGGAATCAATTCATTGTCCGACCTCTTCTTTAAGGGTTGGACATTGGTCAGAGGGATGTTTTCCCTTGTACTAAGGGAAGTCCTCAGTAGACTATGTAGACCAAACATTGTAAACAATGAATATAATTTGAAATTTCCCGACCTTGGGATTTTTATTGCAAGTTCTGTAGATTTCGACTTAGTAGGTCAATTATTGTAGATTCTAAGCAATAAACTTATAGATTTCAACCTGAGGTCTAGTCGGTCTTCACGGATAGTAGATCTTTAGATGTTCAGCGTTCCATGGATGCGGCATAGATCATCCCTACATGTCTTCGAGTCGATAGGTCCTAGGTCGGGTAGTGCCTGTTATTTTGTAGGGCACTTACCAGTTCGATCCCAGAGTCCCTGAACCGGACTCCTTGGTGTTTTGGAAGGTTTTGCGGAGGACTAAATCTCCAGCTCAAAACCTTTTCGCCCTTATTTGGGAATTGCAAAATCGAGCGACCTACTATTGCCGAGTCATGACCTTGAGTTGGGCTTGCTCCCTTATTTCTTTGAGCAGATCTAGGTCCAAAACCATCTGCTCGGTATTTTAATTTTCATCATAAGACTGAATCAGTGCAGTAGGGAGCCCTATCTCGACTGGGACAAGGACTTCTGCCCCAAAGGCTAGGGAGAAAGGAGTTTCTCCTTTGGCCGTCCAAGCAGTGGTCCAATATGCCTAGAGGACATAGGGGAGTTTTTTGCCTAAGCCTCCTTTGGTTTCTCGAGCTTGGTCCGAAGGTGGTTTTTAATGATCTTGTTGACTAGCTCCACTTGGACGTTAGCTTGAGAGGGCCGAGGTGATGAATAAATGTTTCGAATTATGAGGTTCCCACACATGCCTCAAAATTGATCATTGTTAAAGTGCTTCTTGTTGTCTGAGATGATCGTATGCAAGATTCCATACTGACATATGATGTTTCTCCAAACGAAGTTGATAATTTTCTGCTTGGTGATCTTGGCCAATGGTTCAGCCTCAACCCATTTGGTGAAGTAGTCGACAGCAACGACTGCGAACTTAGTCTGACCTTTGCTGGTTGGCAGGGGGCTGATAATGTGTATCCCCCATTGGGCGAATGACCATGGTCCGGTCATGAGGGTTAGCTGCTCAGGTGATTAATGAGGTATCACCGCGAATCTCTGACATTTGTCACATCTTTGGGTGTATTGCTTGGCATCTTTCTGGATGGTTGGCTAAAAGTATCCTTGTCGGATGACTTTATGGGCGAGGACACGACTGCCAGAGTGGTTGCCACAAATCCTTTCAAGTATTTTTCTCAAAACATACTCGGCCTCTTCAGGTCGGAGACACCTAAGATAAGGTAGAGAGAATCCTTTTTTGTACAAGGTGTCCCTAACCATGGTGTACCGAGATGACCTGGATCGGAGTGTGCGTGCCTCGAGTCGATCTTTGGGTAGCTTGCCTTCCTAAAGGTAATTGACTATCGGGTCCATCCAGCTCTGGATCGAATTTACTGGAAGAACTGTATCTGGGTCGGGCTTGCCAATTCTTAGCTCAGCCAGAAACTTGATTAGGATTGATCTTGGGATGTCATCTTTAGCCGCTGTGGCCAACTTCGCCAGTGCATCTGCTTTGGAGTTTTTCGACTTGGTGATCAAGCTGACGTCGCACTTGGGGAATTTGCTCATAAGTTCCCGGACCTTTTGTAAGTAGGTAATCATTCTTTCCTCCTTGGTTAGGTACTTGCTCGCTAGCAACTTGGTTGACGATGAGCTATGAGTCACTGTGGACTTTTAGGTTTTGAGCCTCCATTGTTGTTGCCAGTCTAGTTCCAGCGAGCAGTGCTTTGTACTCTTCCACGTTATTCGATGTTTGGAATCCAAATCTTAAGGCATATTACATGCAGGTCTGGTCAGGAGCCTCTAGGACTACATTGGCCCTGTTGCCTTTAGAATTGGATGAGCCATTGACATACAATGTCCAGGTCAGTGTGTCGGGCCCAACCACTTGATCGTCTTTGGCTAGTTGGTCAGTTTCTCTGCTTAGATTAGCTTCCAAGTTTTGGCTGTACGTGAACTCGGTGATGAAATTGGCCACCGATTAACCTTTGATGGCGGTGCGGGGCTAATATTTGATGTTGAATTCATTGAGCTCGATTGCCCATTTTATAAGTCTCCCCAACACCTTGGGCTTCTGAAGTACTTGACGGAGGGGGTGATTGGTCGGGACTATTGTATGGGCCTGGAAGTAAGGTTGGAGGCGACGAGATGACACGACCAGAGCTAGGGTAAGCTTCTCAATATCTGGGTACCTGGTCTCAGCCAGTGTCAAGGCTTTTCTGACATAGTACATTGGAAGTTGCTTTCCCCTATTCCCGGATGAGGCCCGAGCTAACTAATACGGTCGAGACTACTAGGTAGAGCAGTAGTGGCTCTCCTTGCACGAGGTTGAAAAGTAGCGGAGGAGATCCTAAGTATTGTTTGAACTGTTGGAAGGCCAACTCACAGTTCTTGCTCCATTCTACCTTTTATTTTCCTTTCAACTGTTGGAAGAAAGGGAAGCACTTGTCAGTGGCTCAGGAGATGAAGTGTTTGAGGGCAGCCACTCTTTCGGTGAGGCACTGAATTTCTTTCATCGTCCTTAGCGAGCTCATATCCAGCAGAGCTCGAATCTTTTCGGGATTTGCTTCAATCCCTCTTTGGTTGACCAAAAAGCCAGGGAATTTTCCTGAACCAACGTCGAAGGTGCACTTGGTTGGGTTTAGCTCCATCTGATATTTTTGTAGGATCACAAACATCTCCTCGAGGTCGGTAGTATGATCTGCAGCTTTGATGCTCTTGACGAGCATATCATCGACATAAACCTCCATGCAGTGTCTGATCTGCTTAGCGAACATCTTATTAACAAGTCGCCGGTACGTGGCCCCAGCGTTCTTCAGCCCGATGGGAATGACCTTGTAGCAGTCGAGCCCTTTGTCAGTCATGAAGGTCATCTTTTGCTTGTCATGGGGATGCATAACGATCTGGTTATAGCCCGAGCAAGCATCTATGAAGTTTAGGAGATCGTGCGCGGCAGTACTATCGACCAGCTGGTCGATCCATGGAAGGGAAAAATTATCCTTGGGGCAGGTTTTGTTCAAGTCGATGTAATAAACACAGACCCACCATTTCTCACTGGTTTTTTTTCTTTAAGACGATGTTGGCGATCCAGTCAGGATAATAGATCACCTCAATAAAACCAACTTCAAGGAGCTTACCGACCTCTTCGCTGATGATGGCATATTGTTCTAGTTTGAATGCTCGTTGCTTTTGTCTTACTGGTCGGTGGTCGAGGTCGATGTTTATCTTGTAGACCATCACTTCTAGGCTGATGCTGGGCATGTCTTGGTGGGGCCAAGCAAAAAATGTCGGCATTGCATTGGAGGTTCATGACCTCGTCTCATAGATCTAGAGCCAGCGATGAGCCGACCTATACAGTGCAGGTCGGATCAGACTTGCTGAGAGGGATAACTACGAGGTCCTTGACTAGAGACCCTCTCTCTAGTGATTCTTCTTGAGGATCAAGAGAAGTAATGGCCATCGTGTGGTGCTACATCCTTAAAGTTGTGGAGTAGCACTGTCGATCTTCCTACTGATCTCCTCTGACTTGCCCGACATCGTGCTCGGTCAGAAACTTCATTGTGAGATGGTATGTTGATACCACCGCTTGCATGGCATTGATGGATGGTCGTCCGAGGATGACATTATAGACGGAAGGACAATCGACCATAAGGAAGTTGATCATCATTGTCGTCTGGTTCTGTCATTCTCCCATGGTGACTGGAAGCTGTATAGATCCCTTAGAGGTGACTCTGTCCCTTGTGAATCCGAGTAGAGGAGTTTTGACAGGTCGGAGTCGAGACCTTCCAACCCCCATTTTATCGAAGGCATCGGTGAAGAGGATGTTAGCTGAGCTTCCGGTGTCCACAAGAATCTGAAACACTTTGCGATTAACTATGGTCATGGCTACCACTAAGGCATCCTCATGTGGATTGCGGACTCCTCTGGTGTCCTCTTCGTTAAAGGTCAGTTCGTAGGAGATCATCTTATGCTCCTTTAGAGATCTGTAGGTGAGGTGGGCCTGGCGTTCTGAACTACTATGACTGATGTTCCGAGCATTAGATTTGCATGCTTGATTCGAGTCTCTTCCTCCTATAGACCCACCAAAGATAGTACGAATTTCTCTTGTAACTTTGTTGTTGTTGCCATTATTGGGTTACTCATTCTTCCGCTCC
Source organism: Magnolia changhungtana (assembly GCA_030180095.1). Classification (NCBI taxonomy): domain Eukaryota; kingdom Viridiplantae; phylum Streptophyta; class Magnoliopsida; order Magnoliales; family Magnoliaceae; genus Magnolia; species Magnolia changhungtana. Next base: position 785,420 of record JASAUF010000384.1, on the reverse strand, counting down.
AACCATTCTTTCTCCTACTGACATACTCTAGCAAATGTCCGTTGCGGATGAGGGCTTTGATCTCCTCTTTAAGGTCGAAGGAATCACTGGTGGAGTGACCATGGTCGCACTGGAAGTGGAAGTACTCCCATTTATCTCTCTTGTTGGTGTTAGTCTTCATCCGGTTCTGCCATTTGAGGAGTCATTTGTCCCAAACTTCCATGAGGACTTGCTCGGGAGTAGCATTGAGGGGAGTGTAAGAGCAGAATCTACTCTCAGGTCGTCTGCTTGGATGTTGACCCTTGGACGGATCATCGTCTCTTCTACGCTTGTTGCTTGGAGTTGATGCTTGTTCTTCCTTAGGTTGTTTCTACCTGGTCGAGCTTCCTCCATTCCTGTAGCTTTTCGGGGGCTAAAAAGCTCCTTGGCATTAGAGTACTTCTGAGTTTAGTTGAGGAAGTCGGCCAATGTCGTCAGGGGATCTTTTTTGAGTGAGAAGAGGAATCTCCCCTCCCTCAGTCCGGCCATCATAACGGCCAGTGCGATATGATCCAAATAGCCCTCCACTTGCATTACTTCCAAGTTGAAGCGTTTGATTGAATCCTTCAATAACTTGTCTTCCCCTTTTGAATGATGGTGATAAGGTGAGTCGTTGGCTTTTATCTTTCTTTTCCTCCGATGAAGTTGTTAATGAAGTCCTTGCTAAGTTGAATGAACGAACTGACGAACTTTGGTTTCAATTGCCATAACCATTTCCGAGCTGCTCCTGACAGCGTTAGGAGAACGCTTGACACATTACCGCGGTCGAGGCAACATGAAGCTCCATCCATGCCCTGAAAGATTCAAGATGTTCGGCTGGGTCAGTGGTTCTAGAATATGGAGTAATCTGCAGCATCTTAAATTTGAACAGGAGCTGAGCTTGCATGATATTGTCGGTGAATGGTGGCTCAGTTTTCTGCAACATAGCTTTTATCGAGGCTGAAGCATATGCGCGATATTCTTGTTGTATGTCGGCGATTTGATCCCACAGCTCATTGAGTTCGGCTTCCCAAGGGTCCAGGTTCTCGACCACCCCCTTGGGAGCCTTACCACGCCTCTTCTTCTCCAACGCATGACGTAGGTCGCAGGCAGCCAATGTGGCTATTCTCGAGGCATGGGAGGGTTCACAGTTCTCGAGGCATGGGAGGGTGCACAGTTTACAACAACTACCGGCTGTAATATATTCGGCCTCGGCAGTAGACAATGATATTGAGTTTTCCTTTTTGCTATGCTAAGATACAACACAATTGCCGACATAAAAACAACCACTGCTGGTTGATTTACAGTCATCAATATTACCAGCCTAATTGGTATTTGAATACCCAACAATGATGGTAGATGTGTCAAATGAGTACCATAATCCAAAATTGGTAGTCCCAGTCACATATCTTATGATCTTTTTAACTGCTATTAAGTGTGATTCTTTAAGTTTGACTTGAAATCTAGTACATGCACCTACACTAAAAGAAATGTTTGGCTGACTCGCGGTTAGGTATAGTAAGCTCCCTATCATGCTGCGATACAAGTGTTGATCCACACTCTTGCTATTTGCCTCTTTGGAGAGTTTGAGTGTGGTGCTCATGGGTGTATGATGAGTACGGTCAGATTCAAGTGCAAATCTTTTTACCAATTCCTTAGCATACTTAGACTGGCATACAAAAATCCCATTTTGCAATCGTCTCACTTGTAGCCCCAAAAGAAATTGATCTCACCTACCATACTCATCTCAAATTTAGATTTCATTAATTCGACAAATTGATGAGCAACATCTTCACAAGTGGATCCAAATATAATGTCATCCACATAAATCTGGGCAATTAGCAAGGCATTCTCGGTCTTTTGTGTAAACAATGTTTTATCAACACTCCCCCTACAAAAGTAGTGGTCTAGCAAAAATTGCATTAAGCACTCATACCACGCATGGGGTGTTTATTTAAGACTATAGAGAGCTTTTCTCAATTTGTATACATGATGAAGATATTTAGGGTCAAGAAATTCCTTAGGTTGCTTAATGTATACTTCTTCCTCAAGTACACCATTGAACAGAGTTCGATGCCATTAAAACCATCCTCATTGCACTTTGATGTAATTGACAGGGCATGACATTTACCTGTTTAATTCATTTTTCCACCAACTCTAAAAATATTCTAAACCAAGCTTACCAAGGATATTGTAAATACAATTTTGGGTAAGATTAGGTTCTTATAAGAGGGGTCATATACCTCAGGAGTTTGGTTAGGGAAGTGAGGTTTTGTTTACCTATGTTGTAACGCCCTGAAAATCGGGGGTCGAGCATAAACTCAACTCCCGAGTTCCAACGCATCACTTATGCAACAAAATGAATGATGATTGAATGTTGTCTGTATTAGTGTAGTGAACATGAGTGAGATTAAGCCAAAACAACATATCATACTCCAGAGACAAGTGAGATAGTAGGCGGAAGACTGTGATAGATAAATAAAATATATAAACTGTGGTGAGTCTCCAGAGTGTGATAAGGTTACCAAGTTAATGAATTACAAGTATAATTTTAAATTATACTAAGTTGTGGAAGTGTAATGTCTTCTATTCCAAATATCATAGCCTCGTCAATACAATACCAAGTCTTCATAGACTTGTCAGAGAGTTACATGTAGGAGAACTCCTCAACATCATAGTAGTAGTCCGGCTCTGCTCCATAAGCATCGCCATCACCTGAAACTCAAACAAATCTGGTTGGTGTGTACAACACCGTCCCGTAACGTGGGAGTGAGTGATCAACTCAGTGGAACAGTAAAGCATAGGTTAACATGTTATCAATTCGTCAAGCAGTAATGATAAAGTAGTACAATCAAACAATCCTAACTACTCTTATTTAATGCAAGTATGAAATGACATGATGAATGCCCTTACCAAACCACCCTCATGTGACACCATCTTACGTTCGCGACATGCATTCATCCCTCAGTGCTCCACATCTATAAGGCACATGCAGTGCGATAATGAGCATGATTACCGAGTAGTTATTAGTCCATTTCAAATAGCAGGATTAGGAAACTAAGGTACCTCCCTTATATCATTCCCAAACATGATCCATTCTAGGGTTGTCAAACCTAGATAATCTCATACGATATTATAGTTTGAGAGGCATCACGAAGGCATCGCAAAGGGCTCTTCAGCACGGATACAGATCTCACCATATGCAGCTCAATTGCTGGCCGTCAGCTCGAATACAGGTCTCACCGTACTCGGCTCAATCGCTGGCCATCAGCTCGAATACAGGTCTCACCGTACTCGGCTCAACTCATGCTCTAGTTGCTGCGAAGGGCTCATCACCAATCACAGACTTTAGAGTATACTCGAAGACACTACGAAGGGCTCGTCGCCCGTCAGCACGAATACAGGTCTCACCGTATTCGGCTCTAGCTGTAGGTGTCGACAGCTTGAATACAGTATCTCATACCACCATATTCGGCTCATGAGTCTGGTTGCTCAACGGTCACAACGGGGAGGCACGTGGCTCCAGCGTAGGCCGACAGCTCGACCACGGTGTCCCATACCACCATGTCCGGCTCATGAGTCTTAGCAGATCGAGGTACCATAGTTAACGGGGTTTCCACTGGTAAGTTTGGTACCTTAGGTTCAAGCAGTAGCGTCCAAACCTGGTGAACATACATAAGACAGATCGGGTTACTTGACGAGCCTGACTAGCTCGAGCGCACGATCATTTGAATGACATGAAGTACATCAGTACTTCGCGTGGCCTAACCACTGTCGCCAACTGAAGTACGACTCAGGTTCGTCAAACACATCCTACGTGGTGAAATGAATCTCAACCACGATCTCAAGTCTGGTACCGATTGTCTGGACTATAATCATAGTCCCAAACACAATCAATCCTTATTCAGAGCATGTGAAGTAAAGCATAATAAACAAAGTAATTCAAGCATGTTAACAAGCATGTCATAAAGCATGTTATAAAGCGTGTTATAAAGCACCATGTAAACAAGAAATACAAACACATATATTTCATAAGTAAGCGGTTACGTTAAACAACCAACATGGAGGAAATCATACACGTCTCTAAGGTAGTTGAGAATCCCATCTCAACACCTACCTAAGGCACCATCATCCAAACACTTACTCTCACAAGCATTTTCACAAATACTTAGAATACACTATTTCAACATACATTGTGTATGTTAGCAAAACATGTATTAGGGCGAGTCCTTTCACCAAGTAAGTATTATACGTATATATAATATATTCATACAGCAAATAATCATGACAAATACATGTCCAAAATTTATACGTATACGGTACTTTCTAGAATACACCATTTCTACATACATAGGTATATTAGCAAAACATGTATTAGGGTGAGTCCTTTCGCCAAATAAGTATTTTATCTATATATAATATATTCATATAACAAATAATTATGGCAAACACATTTCCAAAATTTATACGTATACGGTACTTTCTACAAATACCTAGAGTATGTAAAATTTCATATTCTTCATCTTTAATCGAAACGGAAAATAGACAACACTTTGTACATGTGCAATTACATGCAGATCATGAATCTATCATTATCTGACATTGAAAGCGTTGAAAACCGTAACCTATACACCTAAAGTCCTCACCTTTTGTCGTAGAATCGTAACGGAGTAGATAAGTTTGCTAAGCTTTCGTGTTCGGCAGTTTGGTAACCTATAGAATGAAATAGGTTAGCTATTTCATAACCTATAACTATCAAAACCCCAAATCAGTTTAGGGTTAGGGTTTCTTACCTATAAATGATGCTGAAATCGTCGGGAAAACACTTAGAAGGAAGTGGTTAAGCATTAATAGCAGTAGGGAAGCAAGGCAGGGAGATGCTCCCACATCTCCCACACTTTCTCTCTCTTTTCTCTCTTCTCTCTCTAGGGTTTCTCTCAAATTCGTATGGCTGTGAGAGAGAGGGTTCTAAGGTCCTTATATAGCCTAAAAACTCACCAAATTAGACTTATGGTCAAGGTATACTTAAGTTATAACCAAAGTGAGCTAGTTTCAGCTCAACGGAGGACTTCTAGCGGGCCTCCTCAAGCCAAAGGTCAAACTTAAGCTCACAGACACCGGATCCAGGTGGAGTTAAGTTTTCATTTCAGTCGGATTCCCAGATCACGCGTGGCGGACCAGTTTCAGTTCAACGGTCAGCGGATCTCGATATCGAATTCCAAGTACATGGATATGTTCATGAAATTTTTCCTGATCCGAGGGTGTATTTGGGTCAGATTCTGACGGTCTGGTTGCTTACAAAATGACCGCAAGTAACAAGTCTCAGATTACTATTTGAGATATTTAGTTATAAAGAAAACCAAGTGTTCTCACACTCTCCGCTCCGACCTCAAGCGAATAGCGCTGGGACACTATTTGGATTTGATTTCCGAGATGGTTGTCAAGCCCAGCAAGGCGGTCCTTAACTTTGTGTTAATCGGACTTCCGACGTGCGATCTAGATCTGATACGGAGTTTCGTGATGCTCCCGAGAATTAGCCACCCATCATCGCCAATATGCCATGGATGCATGATTAGCTAAACCATTATTAGTTCAGTTACAATCAGCTAATTTAAATAAGCTTAAGGTCACTATGGGGGCTTGTCACTAGCGTAGGCCGACAGCTTGGGCATAGGTCCCATACCACCATCTCAGCTCATGAGACTACCATCTTAGCATGTTTAATAGAAACCCGTCGACTAGTTGCCAATCATATTATAGTATATGGGGCTTACCATCGCATGGTTGCATGGTATAAAACATTAAACCTATATAAGAAAAATACCAAAAGAAAGCCACATAGAGCCAATATAAAAACAAGCCACATAGGGCAAATATCAAAATAAGTCACATAGGGCGAATATCAAAACCATGCGATAAAAGACCATCCTTGAAAACCACTTGGACAACAACCCCTGGATGATAGGCCAACATCAATGGTCAATTTAAACCACCATTCAATAACCATTAAGTCGAAGGTCCATTATAATCAAACTAGTCAGGTTACATCCTAAGTATGGGTGTACATTTATAAGTGGGAGTTTTCCACTGATGTACTAGTTTAAATTCCATAAGTAATCCACAAATAATCTACAAGCATGAATAAATATGTAGGATAAACATTAAGCATGTAATGTGGCAATTCAATTCTAACAATTAATATATATGACTATGGAATGTAGATATCAATTATAAAATAAAATAAAGACTATAACTTAAGCTAATGGGAAAATGGAAAGCTCAAGGGGAAGAATCATCACATTATAGATCGGATCACCACTAACGTTGCTAGGAAGTATGTGTGCCCTTAGAATCAAATCCTACCACAAATCATGAACTTGTACAATTAGACCCAAGTTCTATGTACCACCTAGATTTAAGGTTATGGCCTAGGGTTTGAATTATTTGCAGTAGGGTTTTGGTGTAAAATTAGGGTTTTATCCTAGGGTTTAGTGCTAGGCTCGTATTTTAGGATTCGTACCCTGATTATAATCATTATTGTTTATCTTTGTGGCGAGCATTGATTTCTGAATTTTTATCCAGATCCATTTGCAGTAATTTATTTTTAGACTCATTCATCCCAAGTCTTTTAAGGATCTGGACGCTATGTATATAAAGTTGATTATAGGCATCTTGTAATTTATCGTTCTCTTCCTCTTCTTCTTCTTCCTTATCATTTGATGGAAATGTCTCTTCGATCCAAGGTTCATTAATTTCCTCAAGTATCACTGGAATGTCTGTAGATGTGGAGGCCATTAGTATTTTCAAGGACTTTTGGTCTCCATCACTTTCCGAATCACTGAGGTCAGAGTTTGAATCTTCAATGTCATCCCAGGTTGTAACCATGGCCTTTTCTTTAGCTTTTCTGTTGGGGCATTCAGTGGACAAATTTTCAAATTTCCTACAATTGTAACACTGAGGTTCTCTGGACTTTTTGGAAGGTTTGCCTATATTGTGCTTGTTGTCCATCTGTTTACCTCTGTATGGCCGACCACGATTTTTGTTGAAAAATCTTTTGAACCTTTGAGCTAAGAAAGCCACTTCCTCATCCTCATTATCCTTTTCACTTTCCTCTTCCTCATTTGTAGTGTGTTTTGAGGTTTTAAGAACAGTATTCTTGGTTTTAGGAGTTTGCTTGAAGTGTACTTCAAATGTTTGTAGGGAACCTACTAGTTTTTCTACTTTCATTTCATCCATGTTTCTATATTCTTCAATGGTTGTAACTTTTGAGTTGAACCATTCCAGTAAGGATCTTAAAATTTTCCTACAGATTTTTGGGACCAGAACTTTTTCTCCTAATCCACCCATGGAGTTGCGGATGATGTTCAGTTTTGTGAAGAACTCCATGAAGGTCTCATGCTCTTCCATTCTGAGACTTTCAAACTGTGATGTTAGGAGTTTCAGTTTGGATCTTTTCACTGTGTTGGTTCCCTCATGAGTTGTTTCCAACAAGTCTCATGCTTCTTTAGTTGTTCCACACATACTGATTTGATTAAAGACTTCTTGGGACACAACACATTAGATAGAATTCATTGTTTTAGCTTCAGAAGTTTGTTTTTCTTTATCGAATGATGTCCACATTTCTTTGGATTTTGGTTTGGTGATAGTTGTGTCATATTCAAGTACTATTTGTTTGATTAGTGGCACATCCTTTTTTAACAATGTCCCAAACATCATAATCTAAAGATCTCAGAAAGTAATGCATCCTAGCCTTCCAGTAAGCATAATTTGATCCATCAAATACAGGAGGCCTAGTTACAGATGAGCACTCTCCTTTGGCCATGATTCCAACTTTAGTCAAGATCACTCTCTAGGCGGTGAAGCCCTTAAGAGATACCCGCTTTGATACTAATTGAAATTGCAGTAATGACCGCTTTAGTTGAAGTAGATATAGGTCAAGATGTCTAAGAGGGGGGTGAATAGGACTTTATAAAATTTTATGACAGTTTAAAATCCTATCATCATTATCTTGATCTAATATAACAATTTATCAAGATATCTTTATCTTAACTTTAATGGCTTCCAAGCCAAATAGAGGATCTAATCACAAGATTATTCAATATCTAAGCATTACATAAATTTAGTCTATAATGGATGGACAGAGTGACTGTGTGTGAGATGTGATACTTATCAGTTCTAAATAATCATACATCATGTGATCATTCAAAGTATACACAATAAAAGAATATGCAAATAACAATCTCAAACACAGTAATTTTATAGTGGTTCGGCTACTTGCCTACTCCACTTCCGGCGGACACACTGAACCCTTAAGTGTACTAGATCTCACTAAAGGAGGTTTCAAATCAGGTTTACCTCAAACCAGTACAACCTACACAAGGCTGACTCTAGGACCTACACAAGGTACCTAACATGTCTCCATGAGACACAAGTTTATGCCCCACACAGGAGCAAGGGTCAACACACAACACCCAAGTTTTATGCCCTACACAAGAGCAAAGGATCCACATAAGGAACCTAGGGTTTTAGGCGACACAGGCCAAGGATCCACACAAGGAACCTAGAGTTTATGCCCTACACAAGAGCAAAGGTCAACACACAGCACCTAGGTTTTAGGCCACATAGGCCAAGGACTTAAGTTTATGCTCACCAAGAGCAAGGATTAACACACAACACCCACACACATTTTCCTGTCAGAGGCCTCCTATGAGGACTTAAAAGGGGTGAGAATCACCTGTGAGCAAATCCTACATAAAGGAATGATCAGCAAGGTCTCTGGACTCTAATGACTTACAGATAAGTAGATGAGCCCCATTAAGCACGTTGATGAAGATCTCCTCCTTTGATGAAGAATCTTCTACTCCCTTGAACTGCCACACTTATGATGCTCCAATGTAAGGCGACGGGTTGGGTCAAGGTTATGTTAGAATCCTACTCTATTAAATATTTTTCTATTTTAGAGATGAAGTGATTCCAAGCATTCAAGCATTCAAGGTATCCCAACTCAATGATTTACCATTAAGGTGGTAGCTGGATGATCTTTGAATGTGAAAGTTCATTCTCCAATCCACTCTATTTAATATCAATGATGAAGGTGGGTTGGAGGATGAATTACCATGAGAAAAAGAGCTTAGGGTAAATAGTATGCAGGACACTCTTAAGGCTCTCTCTATTTTTCTCACTACAGCAACAAATAACAAACTCTCCTTAAATAGGCAAAGAGATCCAACGGTAATAAAATAGTAAAATTTTTGACAGAGTTCGATATCATCGAACATATACTTTCAAAGACATCAAGGAACAGATCGATGATATGAACTCTTCTGACAATCACCATTGAATATCTCTTATATACATATCGATCATATCGAATATGCTTCGATGTCATCAGATTTCGAACTCCGATTTCATCGACCCATGGTTCGATTCCTCAACAATGAAAAATAAGAGAGAACGTTATGACTTGAGACAACAGCTTTGATAATATCGAGCCTCCCACAATGTCATCGGATTTCAAATATCAATGATATTGATACCTAGTTCGATTCATCGATCTTTTATAGAAGATTTTCCTATAAGCTCGCTAGACATTCCATTGTCCGAATTCGATGATATTGGCATAGATTTAATATGATCGATATTTGAATATCGATTGTATCGAGGAAGTCACGATACCTCGAAACATTTTTAAAAGAATTTGAAAGTACCCTGGTTTGTCAAAATTACGTGAGTGTTGAGTCGGATTGTCTACAGAGCCTGATAGGAAGATCGATTCAAGCGTCTGCCTCAACCGGATGTGTGCAAGCTCGCCACAGGTAAATCTAAAGCCTCACATCCCATGACCCTAAACACCAGGTGAAGAAAACCCTTAAAAATAAGTTAGAAATCATAGGGTTTTAAGGTGAGAAAACTTTTTTTCAAAACAGGAAAATCTCTAAGTTTTTCTTGCCATGTCGATTTTATTTAAGCACCCTCGATATGATCGACCTGTGCTGTCGAGTCCTCGATACTTCATCGATACCATCGAAAAGAGGACCAAATATGTCCAGCAACTTCACAACATATATGGACGAATTATCAATGTATCGATACCATCGATACTCAAATCTCAGGCTCATCGAAAGTGGCTCGATAAGATTAACAAGCAGATTTTCGGTGCCCCTGTTTTTTAATGAAAATTTTAAATTTCTTCGATATATCGATGTGCCTTTCGATATGATCTGAAATCAAATATCGATAAGATCGGAAGTTCATCGATGATATCGATTGTGGGCGCGCATTTCTTCCAGCAGATATTTCAGGTTGTTTTTAACATTGATCGGGGGCCATTCAAGGAAATCGATATTCATATGTCAATGATATTGAGACCGAGTCGATTACATCGATAATAGACACAATCTGTCCAGCGAGTTTACTGATAAATCTATTGGATTTATTGATGCATCGACACTGCCTTCGATATCATCGATATACAAATTCCGATGACATCGGCTGACCCCCGATCATATCATAAAAACCTGAAGTAATTCATGTCAAGTCTCTCTCATTTTTCAAGTGTCGATGGATCAAACCTATCATTGATGAAATCGGAGTTCGAAATCCGATGACATCGACTAATGTTTCGATTCATCGACCAGCTGGCTTAAGGTTTCAAAAGCGTATGACTTTGAGTTCAAGTCATCGAGCAGACCATCAATGCTATCGAGAGTATACGCTCGATGATATCGAACCTGCTCGATGATATCGAACTCAGTCATAAATGTGACCATTTTATATCTGTTGGAACCTTTTTGCCTATATATAAAGGACTTGTCTATTGTTATTGGGAGAGAAAGAAGAGAGTTCTTTTGTGTGTTTTAACTTATATCTTATATCCAAAGCCCTTTCTCTCAAGGGAGTTCATCCTCCAATCCACCCTCACCATTGATATTCAATAGAGTGGATTGGGGAATGAACTTTCACATTCAAGGATCCTCCAGCTACTAATTTAATTGTAAATCATTAAGCTAGGATGCCTTGAAGGCATAAGAGTAGACCTACTCTATCTTCCTTATAGGAAAATCTTTAGAGAGTAGGATTCCATCTTCACCTTGACCCAACCCAAAGCCTAGTATTGGTACATTATTCTGTGTTACGGATCAAGGGAGCAGAAGACTCTTCGTCACTAAGGAGGAGGAGATCTTCGGCGTTGTGTTAAACGGGACTCATCAACTTATTTGTAAGTATCTAGAGTCCAAGAGGACACTTGTGATCATTCCTTTTTAGGATTGGATCTTAAGTGGTTCTCACCCTTTGAAGTCCTCAAGGAGGCCTCCAGCGGGAGTGTACGTTGTGGGTGCATTGTGTGGACCCTTGCTCTGTGGAGAGCATAAAGATCTGGTTAGGAGTGAACCAGTAAAACTCTGGGTTTGAGGTAAACCGTGTAAAACCTTGGGTTTGAGGTAAACCGTGTAAAACCTTGGGTTTAAGGTGAACCGTGTGAAACCTCAGGTTTAAGGTGAACTGTATAGAAACCTTCAGTAGGGTCTTATGGAAGATCCTTAGCCAGTGTGCCTAAAAGTGGGTGCGTTGTGTTACCCTTGCTTGTAAGAGCATAAATAGTCAGCCTCAGTGTAAGTTGTAAAGGTTGAAGGTGAACCTTATTTAAAACCTTAAGTTTGAGGTGAACCGCTGTGAAACCTCTTTAGTGAAATCTGGTACACTCAAGGGTTGAGTGCGGTTACCATGAGTGGAGTAGACTTATCGTCGAACCACTATAAAATGACTATGTTTGAGATTGTTATTCTTATGATTGTATGATTTGCTTTAATACTTCCCCATCTGAATATTTGATCACACCATACACACTTACACAGTCATATCCATCATAAGCTAGCTTGCATACTACTTACTTCTAAGATAGTTTGTGATTGGATCCTCTACTGGGCTTGGAAGCCAGTAGAGTTATGCTTGAGTTATCCTAATATATGTCTGCTATTAGGACTAGTGTAATAGGATTTGAAATAAACCATAAAAAACTTTTAAAAATCCTTTTCACCCCCCTCTAGGACATATTGGCATATCCTGACTTCAACTAAAGCGGTCTTCACCGCAATTTCAGAATTTACCTAAAAAGCTTGCTGGCCTGTTTGGTCCGAAGTCGATAACATCGAATGTCCATCGATATCATCAGAGTTTGAATTCTGAGGATATTGAGGCTTTCTTCGAGTCATCGATAAATCAATGATTTGCCTTAGAAGCTTGCTGGACAAAAACATACCAGGATTCGATTTAATCGAGCCATCTCGATGATCTCAAAAGTTGAATGTCGATGATATCGATAGCATCATTGATTCATCGATAATTTTGTCCAGAGATCAAGTTGGTTGCTAGACATAAGTAGTCCTCAATTCGATGATATAGATTGTATTTCGAGAACATCGATAACTGGTGTATGATCTCATCGAGGTGATCTCAAAATATTGATAAGAGCTAAAAACTTAGAGATTTTCTAGATTTTTAAAACAGTTTTCATACTTTTAAAACCTATGTTGTTCTATCCTCTTTTAGGGAATTTATATACCTGGGTGTTTTGGGACATGGGATGTGAGGCTAAATTTACCTTTGAGGAGTTCGAAGTACACATCCAGTTGAGGTAGATGCTTGAATGATCTTCCTGTGGGGCTCACTTGTCTTGCAGACTCAACACTCACGCTAATTGACAAACCAGGGCTATTTCAGTTTATACTGATGGCTTTAGAGTTGGGTTGGGTGTTGTCTTGATGTAGCGCCGGAGACGAGTGGCTTATGTATCTCGTCAGCTCATGGTCCATGAGCTGAACTACCCCATGCATTATCTAGAGTTGGCAGCAGTTGTCTTCAAACTGAAGGTGTGGAGGCATTATCTTTATGGGATGAGGTTTGAGCTCTTCTCTGACCACAACAGCCTGAAATATCTATTCTCGTAGTCGGAGATGAATATGAGACAGATGCACTGGATAGAGCTCCTGAAGGACTATGATTTTAATCTTCTATACCACCCGGGTAAGGAGAAGGTGGTGGTGGATGTGCTTAACCGTCAGCCACGGGGTTTGGTGGCACAAATGATGGTCTAGGAGTAGAAAATGCTCGAGGATGTTGCAGAGTACGACTTCAAGTTTGGTCTGCATTCTTCTATTGTTTAGCTATCGAGTCTATCGATTCAATCCTCTCTTGTCGCAAGGGTAATCGAGGCTTAGCAAACAAATGAGTAGTTATAGGGTTACCGAGCAGGGGCCGCATCCATGGAGTAGTCAGACTGGCAGAATGGTTTCAATGGTGGACTTCATTTCAGAGGCTGATTGTGTGTTCTGGAGGTGCCAGAGTTGTGTAGAGATCTAATGACCGAGGCACACCTATCATGACTTACTATTCACCGAGGCTCTACGAAGATGTATCGCGACATGAGGAAGCAGTATTTTTGGTCGGGGATGAAGCGCCAGATTGTCACTTTGTGGCTGAGTGTGACATGTGCCAGCGTGTCAAGGCCAATCACCAGAGGTCCCCTGGTCTCTTACAACCGTTAAGCATTCCGTTGTGGAAGTGAGAGCACGTATCGACTGATTTCTTCATGGGCTTACCAAGGACTCAACGCGGTCACGACGCCATCTAGGTTGTCGTCGACCATTTGACGAAGTCGGCACATTTCATTCCAATTTGTGTCTTGGCCTTTAGATCGGCTTGCGAGGATATTCATTGAGGAGATTGTGAGACTGCATGACATTCCAGTTTCGATCATTTCAGACCGAGACACTAGGTTTACATCTCAGTTTTGGAGGAGCTTTTAGTAGGTAATGGGGTCTACTTTGTAGCTCAGCACCGCTTATCATCCGCAGACCGATGAGCAGACCGAAAGGGTCAACCAAATCCTTGAGAATATGCTCAAAACTTGCGTGATTGACTTCGCAGCTAGCTAGGACAAGCATTTGCGCCTGACCGAGTTCGCATACGACAACAGTTATCAGGCGACCATTGACATGGCTGCTTTTGAGGCACTATATGGTAGACCGTGCAGATCTCCTAATTGTTGAACTGAAGTTAGAGAGCGGTGTCTCCTAGGTCCCGAGCTTGTGCTGTAGACGTCGGAGGTCATTGATATTATCAGGCAGTGGATGAGCACAGCTTAGAGCCGACAGAAGAGTTTTGCATATCGTCGATGTCGTCCCTTGGAGTTCGCAGTTGGGGATCGGGTGAATCTCAAGGTCTCACCCGTGAAGGGTGTGGTTTAATTTGGAGAGAAGGGAAAGCTTACCTAGAGATTCATTGGACCTTTCGAGATCACCAAGAGCATGGGCGCCGTGGCCTACAAGCTTGTCTTACCTTTTGAGTTGTTTGGTATCCACAACGTTTTCCACATCTCGATGTTGTGGAAGTGTGGATCAGACATCAATTCTGTTATTGATTGGCAGCCTCTTGAGGTTCGTGAGGATGCTTCTTATATTGAGCAGCTGATTTGCATCCTTGATCGGAAGGAGCAAGTCCTCCAGACCAATGTCATTCCTTTGGTGAAGGTTCAGTGGGGTCACCATTCTAAGGCAAAGGCGTCTTGGGAGCACGAGGTTGAGATTCAGGAGCGCTATCCCCATCTATTTATTAGGTGATTATTTGTATTGATTGATTGTATGCCATGTATTGGCTTGTCGTGTGTTAATTGATATATATATATGATGTTTTTGTCTTCCTTCCCTTATTTTGTCTTGGTTATGGTAAATTTCAAGGACAAAATTTTTTTGTTAAGAGGGGAGAGCTGTGAGGCCCGTATCTAGCATCCATTCTATTCCGTTAGGCCCCACGGTCCTCCTGATCGAATTTCGGTGACCCACAACTTGTAGATTGTATTTGCAATCATCCTTAAGTACCATCTTGTAAACCCAATCCGCTCCAACCCGAAACTCGTGCCATTGTGACCGCATCGTCACCGCGGTTCCAAACCCATGTCTCATGCGGCAATCCAATGGGTAGATCAAAAGATGTACCATTTATAATATTTGAACCCTCGATTTGATGTGGGACCCACTTTAGGCGTGTGCACATTTCCTTAGGTAGCAAGGCCAACCCTAGGTTTCATCATTCCCTAGGTGCCTAGCCTAACCTATTACCTAGCCTACACCTAACCCACACCCTATATAGCTAGCTATCATGGGATTTCTCTAACCTAGGCAATCATGAGCCTCCTTCTCTCGAAAGTCATCATGACTTGTTCTAACCAAGGCCTCCTTTCTCTAGAAAATTTAGCTTTTTATGATACATCTCCCCATTCCCTAGCAAATCTCATCATTCCTCCCTTACATCTCTCTTTCCCTCCTCTTTCTCCCTCATTTTCTCCATCTTCTCTCCCTTGCAAGAGACCCAACGTCCAACCTTTCTCCTCCATTTACAGCTACATTTCATCCTAATCTCTCATCATCTAGCCCTTGGAACATCATCTCACCCATAGATCTTCATCCCTTGGTGCCAAGGAGCTTGGTGTTGAAGTTTTGTGGAGATCCATAAGGTGGGTGTACCTATAGGATAGATTTCATGTTTTTCTTCATTAGATCTTTCTTTTGCCTCATGTGGAGAGTATAGGACCCACCAATCAATGGTGGAGATCCTACACAACTCCTTGGGTGTGTCCAATGGCCCACCACATGCATGCTTGTTGCCATGATGGGGCCATCCTCCATGGACCCCATCATGATGATTCTTTCCATGATCTAGAGTTTATGGGGTCATCTAGACCTTAGATTCATGGTGGAGATGGCATCCCCACCTTAGATTCTGATTTGTAGGGCCCGTGCATGCATAGGACCCTTGTAGATCCTGTATGTATGTGTGATTGCTTGATTGTGGAGGGCTCATAGTGGCGGAGCCCTCCCTATGGTCGGATTGTGTCTTTCTCCTTCTTTTCTTCCCTTTCTCTGATGTGGATCTGATGTATGTGTGGCCCACATGATGTGCCATGCAACCAAACCTCCAAGTTGTTGGGACGTCCAGGCCCAAGTTGTCAGACGTCCAAGCCCAACTAGGGTTGAAAGTCGGCGGGTTGGGTCGGGTTGGTGCTCAACCCTAGCCCAACCCAAGGTTCCTATACCTCAACCCTAACCCATCCCAACCCAACCTCGGGTTGGGAATTCTCAACCCAAGCCTAACCCAAGTGGGTTTGGTCGAGTTAGTCGGGTTGGTCGGGTAGATATATGCTAATATTTTCATTATTACATTAGTCTATTATATTTTCAATACAAGTTTTTTTTATACCTATAATTTTATTAATTATATATGTAGTTATTTATTGTAAAGAACATTT
Organism: Magnolia changhungtana; assembly: GCA_030180095.1. Classification (NCBI taxonomy): domain Eukaryota; kingdom Viridiplantae; phylum Streptophyta; class Magnoliopsida; order Magnoliales; family Magnoliaceae; genus Magnolia; species Magnolia changhungtana. Next base: position 769,120 of record JASAUF010000384.1, on the reverse strand, counting down.
TTTCTAAATAAACAAGCTAAAATATAGGACAACTACTCCTTTAAAGTCATATTATGTATCAAACAATCTATTTGAGAGAGAGAAATCTAGTGTATCTTGTTAGATTGAGTCATCGAAAATGACGTGGACCAATAAAACCTGACGGCATTAGAATTTTCTGTGCCTTCAACACAAACCATCCGCACTCAATTATAATTAACTTATAAGGAACTTATATATTGATCGGGTTTGGGTTGGGTTGGGCAACGCAAGACCTCAACCCGAGCCCAACCCAAGTTTTATCGGGTTGGTGTTTGTATGGCCCAAGCCTAAGACCAAACCCAATACATCCTGGCCAAGCCCAACCCAATGTCAGGTTGTTCACGAGTCGGTCAGGTTGAACCCTCCCAACCTTCAGCCCTTGGCCCAACCTTGCTGCCCCATTTTGTTGGCATGGTTTGGATGGCCTTTAGGCCTAATTTTATGGTTGATCTTAGAAGGGGCTTGGGTCTGAAAGTTGTGTGACCCATCTTGTAACGTCTCGTAAAAATCCGTACAAAGACCCGAGTACCACCTCAGGCAGAAATCACTAAAGACCGTGTACTGTGGAAATTAGACGAAAATTAATTAAGTACCAAACTAAATAATCGGTGGAATTAGCTCGAACCACTATCTATACAAATGGCAGGACCCAAAACCATTAAAATTACTAACTCAACATTACTTAAAAACCTAGGAGAAAACCCAAAACCTAGTTACTCCTAGGAGCACCTTAAAACTCCATATCAGACCTGGACCGCAGGTCGAAAGTCCGATGATCGCGAAACTATAGGGTTATGACTATCTTATTGGACTTGACAACCATCGCATGAATCGAGCCCAAATAGTATCTAGAAATGCACAACCTGAGCCCTGAGTAAGGTGTGTGAGAAACACGAATATCTTTAGAAAATGAACCAGAACTTAAGTGAATTGGGTCGTTTGCTTGCAGGCAAAATTGAAGGTCTCAGACCGTCAGTTTCTGACTAAACTATACCTGTGGATCAGGAAAATTTCCCTGCACATGTCAGTATACTTGTGGTCCTGATCGAGTAATGATGACCATTGAACTGACACAGGTCCTTCACGGTCAATCTACTAATCTAATCTAACCAAAATCATGACCTGGCTTAGATCCATCATCAGAGAACTTGCTCTAAGTTGTATGCGAGCAATGGACCTCCAGATGAGTCCCATTAACCCAAAACAGTCGCCTTTTGGCTATAACCTAAGTATATCATGGCCCTGGGGCCATTGACATCACTTTTAAGTCTATATAAGGCCATTAAACCATCCCATCTCTCTCCCATACGAATTTCTCTAACCCTAGGAGAGAGAAGAGAGAAAAGAGGAGAAAAGAGTGAGGAGGAGAGAGAGGGTTCGGGAGATAGTTGCTAGGATTCAAACCCACCACTCCACGTGCTAATTCGCCTCCCCACTGTAAGTGCAATAGTTATTTGCCCCTTTGATTGTCAAATTTTGTGGTGTCAAAAATACAATCTGTGTCTTATATAGCATGTTGATTTATATGTTCAAGATACTTCAAGTTAAGAATGGTGATCTACTTCAAGAAATGCAAGGTTAAGTACGTTGTCCACTTCTATAAGCTTCAAATGTTCAGAGTTTTTAAACCCATATCGAAAAGACGAGTGCTTGTTCAAGACTAAAGATAATGTTCAACTCAAGAAGAAGTACAACTCAAGAATGACAAATATAAGCTTTAAAAGATCTCAAGTTCAAGCTACATTATGTAGAGATCTCAAGCTTCATAATCTTCAAAGGTCAACCATCATCTGATGAAATCAAGTTTCAGTGTTCATACTTCTTGTCCCAGTTATGAAAGACCTTAGATTGACCTTAGGGTAGGTCATTTTGTATACATAATTCAAATTGAATCACTTTACATGTATTTGGAATGTTCTAAGACTAGTCCTGAACCCTGTTCGACCATCCTATCACTGGCTCGACCACTTTACATGATTTGACTAGTGAAGAAAATTTGAATAGTGATCATGAAAATGGAGATCTTCAAGATGCTTACAATGCCCTATACAAGGAAAGTCGTAAAATTGCGGTTAAACTTAAACTTCAAAAAGAAAAGTTTTCAAAGCTTAAAGATAATTTTGAAACTCTTGTTTTAAAAAAATCCCACATTTTAGATTGTTTTAAAAAATTGAAATACGATTTAGATTTCAAAACCTCCCTTATTGAAAATCTTAAATCTGAAAATGAAAAACTTAAAGTTGAAGTCTCTTCACTTTTGAGTTTAAAGGATACATGGAAGTATGCCTAAGGTGATCCAAAATTAGAAAAACTTTTGTCTAGATCAAGAAAATGTGGCGACCAATCCGGTTTGGGCTATGATAGAAATATTCCTCCTAAACAGAAGAATACCCCTCTTAAGTTTGTTAAAGGAGAGTCCTCAAACTCAAAAGAGAATAGTTCAAATCAAAATGTTTCTAAAAATACTAAAACTTCCCAGACTTTCAAACCTAAAAGTAATCATATCAACTAAAAAAATCAGAACCGAAACCCTATAGCTGAGAAGATAGTTGATTTACTTAAGGAGCTCTTAAAATCTAACTCAATAGGTCATTCTTACAACAACTACAAATACAAGAAAACCAATTATACTCCTAAACGCAAAACAGTTTTGAAATGGGTTCATAAGGTTACTTACTTGGTTGCCCACACCGCTTTTAAAGCTTCAAGTCATTCGAAGTGGTACTTAGACAGTGGATGCTCAAGACATATGACTGGTGATAAAAGTCTATTCACCGATTTTAAAGACATGGTTGATGGTTCAGTCACATTTGGTGATGGTAGCAATTGTAGGATTATTGGCCAATGTACGGTTCAACTCTTTAACCTTTCCTTATTTAAAAATGTTTTATATGTTGAAGGATTAAAACACAACCTGTTAAGTATATCTCAAATATACGATAACAATCATAGCATAAAATTTACTAATCGAGTTTGTGAAATTTTAAATAACAAGGGTTCTATAATATTAACTGGTTGTAGAACTTCTGAAAACTGCTATATAGTTAGTAATTCTAGCTCATCTAGTCAAATGTGTTACATGGTCCATACCAATGAGTCTGAGTTATGGCATAAATGCATTGGACATGTGTAAGTGCAATAGTTATTTGCCCATTTGATTGTCAAATTTTGTGGTGCCAAAAACACAATCTGTGTCTTGTGTAGCATGTTGATTTATATGTTCAAGATACTTCAAGTTAAGAATGGTGATCTACTTCAAGAAATGTAAGGTTAAGTATTTGTCCACTTCTGTAAGCTTCAAATGTTTAAAGTTTTTAAAGCCATATCGAAAAGATGAGTGCTTGTTCAAGACTCAAGATAATGTTCAACTCAAGAAGAAGTACAACTCAAGAACGACAAATCCAAGCTTTAGAAGATCTCAAGTTCAAGCTACATCATGTAGAGATCTCAAGCTTCATAATCTTCAAAGGTCAACCATCATCTGATGAAATGAAGTTTCAATGTTCATACTTCTTGTCCCAGGTATGAAAGACCTTAGATTGACCTTAGGGTAGGTCATTTTGTATACATAATTCAAATTAAATCACTTTACATGTATTTGGATTGTTCTAAGGCTAGTTCTTAACCCTGTTCGACTAGTCTTAGTACTAGCTCGACCAGTCCAAGAAATTCTAGGACCAGTCCTAAGTTGTCGCAATTTTTTAGAATTTTTTTGTTCGTCTACGACCAGTCCTAAGACTGATTGACCGATCGTGTGAACAGTGCTCGACTCATTCACGACCAGTCCAGCAACTACGACTCAAACTACAACAATGAAACCTAGTGCCTCACGACCAGTCGTGGGTTGGTCACGACCAGTCTGGAGGGCTAACGACTAGTCGTGGGTTGGTCATGACCAGTCGTGGAGGGCTCACGACTAGTTGTGGATAGCCTATGACCAGTCGTGGAACGGTTTTATCCAATCACGCTCAAAATTCAAAAATTTGTTCGACCTTCGACCAGTCGAAGTGTCCTCAGGACCAGTCGAAGATGCGATTTTTGCAACTATAAATAGAGCACGAATTTCAGAGTTTGATATCCAATTCAAGTAAAATCGAGGCATCACTCTGAGAGATAAGTTTGTGTTCTTTTTAAGCTACATTGTGCATATTTAATATTCTCTTTTATTAGCTTTGTTGATTTGATTTTGTTTCTATATTTCAATCTGATTTGAAAGAGGAATTGTTGTGTTCCTTCTTCTTGTAATCAAAATTAAATAGAGCTAGCCCAACTAGTTTAATTTAAAATCAATCTAGAATCTAGAACCATTTCTTAAGTGAGTATTGGACATTAAACTTCCATATTCAAACTTCTACTCCGACTTAGTTCTTCCGAGCTGCAACAAAAGGAGAAATCTAGGTATTTACATTATTGTAAATTTCCTTCTTTTGGTTTTATTTGAGATTAAGCCAGAAAATTCTCAATCTATTGGTTATCTGAGGAGAGCCAGAAAACTCAGAAGTGGGGTTTTTTGAATTGTGAGGGTTTTAGGTGAACCTGAGAAACCTATTTTCATAGTGAACACTGATATCCCCTATGTGAGGATATTAGGAGTGGAGTAGCAAGTTGTGTGGCTGTTGTTTAACAGTTGGTGTACACACAGGCGAACCACTATAACTCTTTGTATGTGTGGATGTGAATTTTGTAATATTTATATTTCAAGCATTGTGGAAATGTTATAATAGTTTAGACTTTCATTTCTTGCTAATTCCTTTTATTCCTCTTCGGATTGAGATATTGATACTTAAACCATTTTAATAAGGTTGTCCTGCCATAAACCCTTGGTTTTTATGGTCCAAGGTTGTCCTTAGAACATCATTTGTATCAGCCTCTCAATACTAAAATATTGAGGTTGCTTTACATTTCCGTATTGTGATTTATTTAAAGTGTTATCTTTCATTTATTTGTTTATAAGGCTATCTTATTGTTTAATTCCGCTGGTATCATTTTTAAATTTGGCATAGTCCTATTCACCCCTCCCCCTCTCTCTAGGACATATAGCTTGGCCTTTTCACCCACCACCGCTACACGACTCGATCCAATGATGATTTAGGTAAGAAATCTAAACCCTAACATCGTAGTTAAGGTATAGAATAGTCATTTGTCGACATAGCTAACAGATTTCTTGATTTAGGTACCCGTTGTGTTGTATTTGGAAATATGGGACATGAACTGAGTTCATAATGGGCATACCGATGAAAGGTGCGGACTATAAATGTTTAGGTTATGGTTTTCAAGGCTTTCAATGTCGGCAATGATTTATGTCTAACTTGATTGCTGCCATATGATCTTAGTTACGATGTATTCGATAAATTATACATGTGTGTGCACTATGTGAATATATTATGCATCTCATGTGTTTGTTGAAATGTTTAAATGAAATTGCAACTATGATTTGTGCTTGCTATGGCTATTAATCTAGAATACGTGTTTGTTATATGTATGAAAACTCCTTCATGAAAGGATTTTCCATAATATATGCTTTAATTAATTTAGTTCAAGTATGAAGTAATGTGCAAGCTAAGTGTTTGATAAAATGTCTGAATGAGTAATTGTTCAATGAATTGCATTTATTAAGGGTATTGAGATGGGATTCTCAACTACCTTAGCTATATGTATAAATTCCTCCATGTAACTTTAATTGTAACTACGTGATTCATGGATGAAATGCATATGTATAATAACATGCTTAAGGTGTTTGTTAAAATGCTCAAATAGGATTTATATTTGAATTGTTTGTTAAATGTTGTTTTGAATATCACATGTTACTACCTATTACATTTGAGTATGATTGGGACTACTACGTAGTCTAGGCAATCGGTAATGGCTTCCGATCAAGTGGCAGAACTGGTCTCGCCACAAGGGATACGTTCAATGAATTTGAGTCGTACAGTGATTATCGACAGTGGTTAGGCCACGTGGAGTGCTTGTGCACTCCATGTCGATTGATTTAGCGTGCGCTCGCACAAATCGAACTTGTCAATAACCCGATTAGCCTAATACATGTTTACCATGTACGGACATTACTGCTTGAATCTCTAAGGTACCGCTTACCAATGTGACAGCACATTTCAACTATGGTACCACGATCTGCTAAGACTCATGAGCCAGGCATGGTGGTGTGTGGGACACCGTGGTCGAGATGTCAGCCTACGCCGGGGTGACGAGCCTCCCCGTAGTGACCAGTGAGCAACCCAAACTCGTGAGCTAAATATGGTGGTGTATGGGACACTGTATTCGAGCTGTCGGCCTACGTTCAAGTGACGAGCCTCCCATAGTGACCTCGAGTATAATCAATTGAACTTACCTATCCACTGCTTGCATTAGGGGAGACGCCCTATAACTTGCCTATCGTATATGATTAACTAGGACTGACGACCCTAGATGGATCTCTGTTTGGGTTAATGATATAAAGGGAGGTACCTTAGCTTTCCAAATATGCTGCATGAATAAGCCTAATTAAGAACTTGGCTAACACGACCATGTACCGCATTACATGTGCTTTGGCGAGGAAGTGCACATTTAGGGAGTTTGCCCTGCGCGACCGTGAGATGAAGTCACTGAGGAAGTACAAGAGAGGGCATGCATCATTTTAGCATACCATTTCTGCATTAATAAGAGTACTTAGGATATGATTATTTTACTGCTTTATCATTACTACTTGAATGAATTGATGACATGTTAACCTTTGCCTTATAGTACCACTGAGTTGATCACTCAATCCCACTTTGGGATGGTGTTTTAAAACACCAACCAGACCCTGTTGTAGTTGCAGATGATGATGAGGCTTATGCAACGGAACCGGACTTCCTTGACGAGGAGTTCTCCTGCATGCAACTCTCAGGCAGGTCTATGTAGGCCTAGAGTTGCGTTGTCGGAATTACGAGACTATGGATTAGTTAAACCTTTGCACTTGATATTTTTGTAAATTTTAGAACCATACATGTACTTATTTAACCTGGCAACATACTCATACTCTGGGAATTTGATAAACACTTACATACTTTTATATCTATCTCAGTCTTTCGCTTGCCTAATTACGTTAACTCTAGAGTATAATACGCTGATTTAGTGTAATCTTATTCATATGTAATGCACTAATACGGACAACATTTAATCATCATTATCTATGTTATATAAGTGATGCGACGGATCTCGGGAGTTGAGCTTTGCTCGACCCTCGAAATCCGGGGTGTTACAAATTGGTATCAGAGCATGATTTGGATTAAACTGGACCTGGGTTATGCTAACATGACGCACACTGACATACTTTGACTTAGGTGGGGCCGATAAAATGTAGAAATGATAGTAGGATCCCAAGTTTCACCGACGGGAGAAACTGATTGTCGAAATGTACCCCGTATGCGTCTGAGATCACTTGAAATCATCTCAATTCCTTCTTAGATCGTCAACCAATCGGTTTAAGCTATTAGTCGGCAGATCTTAAATTTGAAACACGTCAAAGGGCGTGAATATGAGTGAGATGGAACCCGAAACCACCTCAAACGGACATGGGGGCCCAAACCACAAGTTACAGTGAGACCCAGGGGGTACCCCACACCATTCCAGCACCCCGGGAGGGGAGGCCACCACCCACGGTCTAGGGGACCATGGCAGTGGCGCCCGATCAGCAGCGCGCCACCCCGATCTCCAGCGGGCCGCGGCGGGCCCACAGTTCTTGCGGCCCAACGCCCTCTCCCACATGTGTGGGGCCTGCGTTTCGTGTGGGGCTACCCTATTTACACACCTTTACCTCCCTTTCCTCCATTTCACTTCCATTTCAAGCTTTAAACCCCTCTAAAACCCAACTTTCTCTCTCAATCTTCATTCCATACTCAAATCTTCTTCTTCTTCTTCATTACACACCCATCCTCCACCATTTTCCTCAAAACCATCTTCTACCATCTTTAATCTCCCTTATTTCCTCTCATTTGTGCACACAAATCCATCTTTGTGTCTCATAAACCCTAAAACCCACCAACCCCTCTCATCCTTCAAACTTTCTTCACTTTCATGGTTCTTTTTAAGCTAATGGCTACCATCTTTTCCCTTTCCACACTCCTTTCCCTCATGGGAAAGAGAAGGGCGCCCGTGGATGAAGCTGGGCCTAGCCGCCCAACCCGTTCAAGGAAGAAAACGGGTGCCGATGTGAGCACAAGCGCTGAACGTGAGAGAAGATCAAAGCAGAATCTTGATCCGCGGATCCCCATTGAAAGATCTCTAACACCGGGCATCGAACTTGGTAAGTTTCATTGCCGTAAAGTTATATTCGAGGCTCATGTTGATGAAAAGCTATTTGGACTATACCCAGTGATGGACATTCTCTTTAAAAATGGGTGGGGTCCCATATTTGAGGGAAACACATATGCAAGTGAAGGCGTCATACGAGCCTTCTACGCTCATATACGGAATCCACCATTGAAGCCTCTTCAGTTTATTATCCCTTTAGGGAGGGAGGAAGTCATAGTCAATGTAGATATGGTGGCTCGAATCATGGGTATGAAGAGTAGAATCGTACACGCCAGTGAGAAGAACCTCGCTAGTGAACGAGAAAGAAATCACTACACACATTACCTATGAGACTAACTTGAGCGGTGGAGGTGAGAAAATAGCCTTGCAGCTACCAAAATGATGCATGACTTCCTCCTACTCCACCACATATTCACGTATAATGTATATCCCAGGTGGAGTAACTGCACGGAATGTACGCGACTCATGGTGGATTCCTTATACCGAGTCGGTCAAGGAGACAAGTTATGCCTGCCTACATTTTCTTGTCTCAGATTGTGAGTACTGCACGGTTTGCACAGGGAGATGCCTCACTTCCTTTCAGTTGACTTATATGTAAGATCGCCCGAAACTTTGGCTTTTAACTCCACATGGATGACCCTGCCCCGATCCATATCATCAGTGACATTATGCTCAACAATATGGGCATAGGCCCCAGGCAGCGACAAGCCCGTCTTAATGAATATGGGGATGAGATGGGGAAAGAAAGTGAAGAGGAAAATGGAAGTGATGATGAAGAAAGAAGTGGCTAAGAGGAAGAAAGTGAAGGTGAAGAAGGTAGAGAAGAGGAAAGCGGAGAGGGAGAAGGAAGTAAAGAAGAGGAGGAAGCCTAAGATTCTGATAGGGGCCCTCCTACTGTTGCACAAGAGGATCGCCATGATCGGACCACCCTAGAAGCCCGCATGACTCAGATTAAAGAGAGTCAGGCTGCATTGAGACAGGAAGTCAGGGAGAACCAGGCTTACATAAAATATAAATTCAAGACAATGTCGTGCACCTTGAAGGCCCTCCTGTATTGTATGCAGGATAATGGTGCACCTCCACCTTCGCCTGAGTCAGCAGACTAGTCACATGTTGTGATCATCATTTGTTTTAATTTGTTTCTTGTCTTTCTATGTAATAGCCTTAGCAGGCTTAGTGGTATGTTAGAGTGGTTGTTGTGAAACTTTTACTAAATTATCTCACATGCATCTTCTGTCATGATATTTTTTGTAATGCTACATCATATATATCATAGCAAATTTTAGTTAAATGGAATGAATGAAGCTTCTTTGAATTGGGAATGTGTAGCATGCTTGGAAAATTGAACATCGTTATTCAAAGTCTTACACGTGTTGCACCCTATGTTGTGTATAGGGAATGCCTCTGAAAGCCACTCGGAATATGACACGTCTCGCATTTGGCGTATCGATTGACGGGACACCTCTCCTAAGCGATAGCAGTCAATCGACTATCTCGATAATATCATAATAATATCATGCACAGTAATCAAGCGACTAGTGTTGGAAATAATTCCTATAAAGGGGGTGAGAATCCTTATCACCATAGGGACCTTTTCAGACGTTACCAAGATTTATAAGGATTACTCGATAGACTTCGGAAGTAGGACAGTACTCGTTGACCTGATTATTGCCCCACTATATCATTACGACGTTATCCTCGGTATGGATTGGCTCACCGAGATGAAGGCAGAGATCGATTGCAATACCAGAGTGGTGATAGCCCATGCACCTGAGGGCAAGGCCTTTACTTTTCCAGTTCAGGTAAGTTAACCCAGCCGTATAAGTTGTTACACTTCCTTATTGGAGAATGTTGATGGCCCAACGCTTGGGGACACGCCTGTAGTCCAAGATTTCACAGACATGTTCAGGACAATACCTGGAATACCTCCTCGGTGCGAGATCAACTTTACTATCGACCTTGTGCCTGGTGCGACACTTATTTATCTACCGACATATCACATGCCTCCATGTGAAATGGAGGAATTTAGGAGACAACTTGTAAGGCCCTGAAAATCGGGGGTCGAGTGTAACTCAACACCCGAGTTCCAACGCATCACTTATGCAACATGTTTAATGATATTTGAATGTTGTCTGTGTTAGCGCAGTAAACATGAATGAGATTATACCAAAGCAGTAATTCATACTCCAGATCAACTGTATAAAAGCAAGTGGAAGACTGAACTGTATATATATGTATGTAAAGAAACAAAAATAAACGATTCATTCTCCAGAGTATGAATCCATCTGAGTCCATATACATTTACTGTTTATAATCAAAAAGTCAAAATTAAACTAGGTACAATCCCTGTAAATCCCATCGGTCCGGCAGACCTAGTCGAAGCCGCCAAATGAATCTGCATATACGAGAACTCCTCCGGTCCTCGTCATAATCGAGCTCCGCCTCCCGAGTAGTCGGATCGCCTAAACCCGAGACAGAGTCTGGTTGGTGTGCGCAACAGTCCCGTAACGTGGGAGTGAGTAGCTAACTCAGTGGAACGATAAGGCATAAGTTATCATGTTATCAATACGGTCAAGCAGTAATGATAAAGCAGTAAATCAAACACTCCTAGTTACTCTGATTAATGCAAGTATGAATGCAGGTATGATGGATGCCCTCACCGACATACTCCCTCAGGCGACACCATCTCACGTTCGCGCATGCTTACATCCCACGGTGCTCCACATCTTCCCGGCAGGCACATGCGATGCATGATGAGAATGATTACCGAGTTTTTAATTAGTTCGTTTCAAACAGCAGGATTGGGAAACTAAGGTACCTCCCTTGTATCATTTCCAAACATGATCCAATCTAGGGTCGTCGAGTCCTAGTTAATATCGACGATGGTGTGTTTTCTAGGTCACTTGCAGAGGTTTGCCGAGTACATTACGCACAAAGGTTGCACCACTCCCCATCACCCCTTAAACGATTCATCACTATACAGAAACAGGCCTAGTTCATACTCTATATATCGCGGCGAACCCTAAGGCACACTGCAACTTCAGAATATGCTCGCGGTCACTACAAAGGGCTGCCAGGGCTGTTACGCACAAAGGTTGCACCACTCCCCCATCACCTTATCAATGTAGGTCGACAGCGCGAATATAGTGTCCCATACCACCATAATCGGCTCACGAGTTGAGTTGCTCACTGGTCACTACGGGGAGGCACGTAGCCCCAGCGTAGGCCGACAGCTCGACCACGGTGTCCCATACCACCATGCCCGGCTCATGAGTCTTAGCGGATCGAGGTACCATGGTTAACGGGATTATCACTGGTAAGTTTGGTACCCTAGGTTCAAGCATTAGCGACCAAACATGGTGAACACACATATGACACACGGTTTACTTGACGTGTTCGGCTGGCTCGAGCGCACAACAAGTTGGGCGATATGAAGCGCAGAAGCACCTTGTGTGGCCAACCACTATCGCCAACCGAAGTACGACACGGGTTCGCCAACACATCATGCGTGGCGGAACGAATCCCAACCACATCTTCAAGTCTGATACCGGATGCCTGGACTATGAACATAGTCCCAAGCTCAGTCAAGTCCTAACCATAGCATATGAAATACGGCATGATACATGGTAATTCAAGGACACTAGTAATCATGTTACAAAGCATATCATGAAACATGGTAATAAACAAATTACAAAGCATGTTCAAAAGCATGTTATAAAACATTTATGCAAATAGGGATACAAATACTTAGAGTTCATAGGTGAGTGGTTAGAGTGAACAACCACATGGAGAGTGTCATATGTGACTCTAAGGTAGCGGAGAATCCCATCTCAGCACCTACCTAAGGTTCTAACACTTAAGCACTTACACTCACAAGTGATTTTACCAACACTTGGAATGCACTATTTCAACATACATGACGTATGCTAGAGAAATGTGTACTAGGATTGTCCCTTTACCAAACTAGTATTTTATACATATACATCATATTCATACAGCAATTAAACATGGCAATCACATCAGCAAATTTTATATGTATAGGGTACTTCCTCGTATACCCAATTTCGACATACATAGTGTTTACAAAGGAACATAGCTTGCGGCGATTCCTTTCGCCAAACTAGTATTTTAATCATGTATTGTATAATCATTTATTAAATAAATATGTCAAACATTATTCCAAAAGAAATACATATACGGTATTTCTAAAATACGTAATTTCAACATACGTCACATTTACAAGTGAACATATATTTTGGCGGTTCCTTTCGCTAAACTAGTATTTTATTCATATATTATATAATCATACATTAAATAAACATGTCAAACATTTGTCCAAAAAAAATACGTATACGGTATTTCTACGTATACCTAGAATATGTGAAATTCCATATTTCACAACGTTAATCAAAACAGGAAACGGAAAGCACTTTGTACATGTGCAATTTCATGCAGATCATGAATCTACCATTATCTGACATTGAAAGCGTTGAAAACCGTAACTTATACACTTAAAGTCCTCACCTTTGCCTTTTGAAACGAAACGAATCAGCAAGGGTAGTAGAACTTCCGTATACGGGAGATTTCTAGCCTAAAGAGCGGAATCGGTTAGTTGTTACGCAACCTACATCGATCCCACCTCAAATCAGACCTAGGGTTAGGGTTTCTTACCTTCAAATGAGACGGAAAACGCTGGGAAAACGCCTAGAATAGGGTGGTGTAGGCCGTGTAACAAGCCAAAGCAGGAGGAGGGAAATCGGCAACAATCTCCAAGTCTTTCTCTCTCTTTTCTCTCTCTCCCTCTAGGGTTTTCTCCAAAATTCGTATGGCTGTGAGAGGGGCTGTTCTAAGCTCCTTTTATAGCCACAAACATTACGAAATTAGACTCGGGTTCAAGGGTCTTTCTAATATAGGATTTTCATCGCTTTTCCAGGCTCAAAAGGAAGTTCGGTGGCCCTCCTTGAACCAAACGTCAGACTTAAGCTCACCATCGATGGATCTACGTGGGATTACGTTTTTTACTCGATCGGATACCCAGATCGCACGTGGCGGACCACTTTCAGTTCGACGGTCAGTGGGCCACGATCAGAAATTCCAAGTACATGTAAATGTTCCTGAAATTTTTCTTAATCCAAGGGTGTAATTTGGTCTGATTCTGACGGTCAGGTTGCTTAATACTGACGCGTCAACGAATGATGCCAGATCACTATTCCAGATATTTATTTTGGGATGGGAATAGTGTTTTGCACACTCCCTCGCTCCGAATCGAAACGAATGGCCATGGAACATCGGATGGAGCTGATTTTTGAGATAATTGTTAAGCCCAGTGGGGTGGTCCTAGTTCCTTAGCTTCGGGTTAATCGGACTCCCGATGTGCGATCTAGACCTAATACGAAGTTTCGGTTCATTCCCGAGAGCAGACGGGAAATGAGTTTGGTTCTAAACTTTAGGGTAACCTAGCGTCAATGATTCTACAACTTTTGGATCTTGCAGATCGTATTTAAAGCGATCCTAACGGATTTCATGGCTAATCGAGTTTAGTACTTAGTTAACTTTGTTAACTTTCTTAAAGAATTTAATCCTACGTGATTTCTGGTCGAGGTGGTACTCGACCCAATGTACGGAAATTTTCAGGTCGTTACACAACTCGATGACCTGTTGGATTCAGGTTTCATACGATCGAGTGTATCTCCTTGGGGAGTACCTGTGTTGTTTGTAAAGAAGAAGGACAAATCGCTGCGATTGTGTATTGATTACCGCAGGTTAAACCAAGTGATAGTCAAGAACAAGTATCCTCTGTCTAGGATAGATGACATGTTTGATCAATTGAAAGGGGCACAGTATTTCTCAAAGATTGACTTATAGTATAGGTATCATCAGTTGCGTGTTAGGGATGAAGACGTGCAGAAGACAGCATTTAAAACCAGCTTTGGGCACTACGAGTTCCTTATGATGTGGTTTGGCCGTGTTCATGGATCTCATGAACCAGGTGTTTCAGCCATATCTATACTGATTTGTCATCGTATTTATAGATGACATTTTGATATACTCCAAGAGTCCGAAGGATCACGAGGAGCACCTGTGAGCAGTCTTTGATACTCTCAGGAAGAACTAGTTATTTGCTCAATACCGGAAATGCGACTTCAAGAAAGAAGAAGTCAGGTTTCTGGGACACATAGTGTTTAAGAAAGGAATTGACGTCAACCTTGTTAAGGTAACTACAGTTCAGGACTGGGATCAGCCCGGTTCAGTTACAGAGGTGAGGAGTTTCCTGGGACTTACTGGCTACTACCGCCGATTCATTAAAGACTTTTTAAAGATAGCTAGACCGTTGTCTCAGCTCACACAGAAAGATCTTTAGTTTTCCTGGAACGAGAAGGCAGAAGCGGCCTTTCAGGAACTGAAGGACAAGCTGACGTACGCCCCTGTGCTAGTATTGCCAGAGTAAGGAGTCAGATATACCATCTACACCGATGCGTCTCGTGTTGGTTTAGGTTGTGTTCTTATGCAGAAGGACAAAGTGATTGCCTATGCATCGCGACAGTTGAGGAAACATGAAGAAAACTACCCTGCGCATGACCTGGAATTAGCAGCAGTTATCTTCGCATTAAAGCTCTAGAGACATTACATCTACGAAGAGGAGTTCGAGCTCTTTTGCGACCACAAGAGCCTCAAGTACATATTCACGTAGGAGACCTGAATATGAGGCAACGACGTTGGATGGAAACCTTAAAGGACTTCAAATTTGAGGTTTCCTACCATCCTGGCAACGCCAACCTTGTGGCAGATGCATTGAGCCGCAAGAAGATAATAGAATTTGTGGCTCCGCTAATGATAGAAGAATGAAACATAGTAGAATTTGTGCGAGACTTCGAATAGAAGCTTACAGTAGATGAGTCGTTCGTGAGCGTCACACATATTCATGTTCAGCCACTTATTGATGATCAAATCATTGTGGCTCAGAGAGAAGATGAATGGTTGGTGAAGATGAGAAAACGAGTTAGTGACGATGAAGACTCTGAATGGAGGGTTGGTTCGAATGGGGGCTTACATTATCGTGGCCGCCTATGCGTCCCAGACCTTCATGACTTGAGAAGGGAAGTTCTCGAAGCTGCTCACAATTCAAAGATGGCGATGCATCTTGGTAGTATAAAGATGTATCGAGATATGAAACATTCGTACTGGTGGGACAACATGAAGGCCCACATAGTAGACTTTGTGTCCCGCTATCTTACGTGTCAATAGGTTAAGGTTGAGCATCGCCGACCTCCTAATTTACTTCAGCCCATGCCTATAGCTGAATGGAAATGAGATTTCATATCTATGAATTTCATTTCCAGGTTACCAAAGACAAGGAAGGGACATGACTCTATTTGGGTGATTGTAGACCAATTGATGAAATCAGCTCATTTCCTCCCGATTAAAGTTTTAAACTCAGCAAATGATTTAACCAAGCTGTACATTAAGGAGATTATACGTCTGCATGGTGTTCCTATGGAGATTGTGTCGGATCGAGACACGCGATTCACATCCATCTTCTGGACTTGAATCCAGGAAGCAATGGGAGTGAAACTAAAGTTCAGTACGGCGTTCCACCCACAAACAGATGGACAGATGGAACAAGTAAACCAGGTGTTAGAAGATAGCTGCGGGCATGTATGCTTGATTTCAAGGACAGTTGGGATGACTGTCTTCCTTATGCTGAGTTCACCTATAACAATAGCTTCCAAGCAAGCATTGGCATGGCTCCTTACGAAGCCTTGTATACGTGTCCATGTCGAGCGCCACATTGTTGGGCAGAGGTTGGCAAGAAAAGTTTGATTGGCCCAGATTTAGTGCAGGCAATCTCAGAGAAGATCAACATTGTCAGGCGTCGACTTCTTGCAACCCAGAGCAGATAGAAGAGTTACACCGATACCAGACGATAATAGCTAGAATTTAAAGTTGGGGACCACGTGTTTCTTAAGGTTTCCCCCATGAAGGGAGTCCTTCACTTTGGCAAGAAAGGGAAACTCACGCCGAGATTCATTGGCCCATTCTAGATTTTAAACCAAGTGAGTGTAGTGGTATACCATCTCGCCTTGCCCACACCACTTGCAGGCATGCATAACGTATTTCATGTATCGATGCTGAAAAAATACATTTCTAATCCCACTCACATTATCAAGTGGGAGCAGGTACAGTTGAGTGAAGATGCGACATATGTACAGCGACCAATGCGTATTCTTGATAGGAGGAATTGTTGTTACACAATAAAGTTATCCCACTTGTGAAGGTACTATGGACACACCACACTGAGGAAGAGGCTACTTAAAAAACAGAAGCCGAAGTCCGTAAAAACTACCCTCAGATCCTCGAGGAGTACGAGAAGGTACTAATTTTGGGGATGAAATTTTTCTTTAAGGTGGGTAAATTATGACGTCTCGGAAAAATCCGTACAAAGACCCGAGTACCACCTCAGGCAGAAATCACTAAAGACCATGTACTATGGAAATTAGACAAAAATTAATTAAGTACTAAACTAAATAATCGGTGGAATTAGCTCGAACCACTATCTATACGAATTGTAAGACCCAAAACCATTAAAATCACTAACTCAACATTACTTAAAAACCTATAAGAAAACCCAAAATTCAGTTGCTCCCAAGAGCACATTGAAACTCCATATCGAACCTGGACCGCACGTCGAAAGTACGATGACCGCTAAACTATAGGGTTATGACTGTCTTATTGGGCTTGACAACCATTGCGGGAATCGAACCCAAATAGTATCCAGAAATGCACAACTTGAGCCCTGAGCGAAGTGTGTGAGAAACATAAATATCTTTAGAAAATGAACTATAACTTAAGTGAATTAGGTCGTTCGCTTGCAGGCAAAATTGAAAGTTTCAGACCATCAATTTCAGACCAAACTATACCCATGGATCAGGGAAATTTTCCTGCACACGTCAGTATACTTACGGCCTTGATCGAGTGACGATGATCGTTAAACTGACACAAGTCCTTCACGGTCAATCCACTAATCCGATCGAAATCATGACCTGGCTTAGATCCATCGTTTGAGAACTTGCTCCAGGCCGTATGCAAGTAATGGACCTCCAGATGAGTCCCGTTAACCCGAAACAGTCGCCTTTTTGCTATAACCTAAGTACATCATGGCCTTGGGGCCATTGACATCACTTTTGAGCCTATATAAGGCCCTTAAACCACCCCACCTCTCTCCCATACGAATTTCTCTAAGCCTAGGAGAGAGGAGAGAAAAGAGGAGAAAAGAGTGAGGAGAAGACAGAGAGTTCGGGATATAATTGCTGGAATTCACTCCCACCACTCCACGTGCTGATTCACCTCCCCACCACCGCTACACGACTCGATCTAAGGATGATTTGGGTAAGAAATCCAAACCCTAATGCCATAGTTAAGGTATAAAATAGTCATTTATCGACCTAGCTAACGGATTTCTTGATTTAGGTACCCGTTGTGTTGTATTTGGGAACGTAGGACACGAACCGATTTCGTAACGGGCGTACCGAAGAAAGGTGCGGACTGTAACGTCTCAGAAAAATCCATACAAAGACCCGAGTGCCACCTCAGGCAGAAATCACTCAGGACTAAATCCTTTAAAAATTAGATGAAATTAACTAAGTGCTAAACTAGATTAGCTGTGAAATTAGTAATAATCACTTTAAATACGAACTGCAAGACCCAAAACGTGCAGAATCCTTAACGCTACATTACCCTATAACTTAGGATCAATCTCAAAACCCAGTTGCTCTCGGGAGCACCTTGAAACTTCGAATCAGACCTGGACTACGCGTCGAAAGTTCGATTTCTGTGAAACCAAATGGTGAGGACCACCTTACTGGGCTTGACAAACATCTTGAAAATCAAGTCTTAATGATACCCAGAAACGCACAACTTGAGCCCGGAGTGAAGTGTGTGAGAAACACGAATATCTTTAAAAATTGAGCTCAGATTTAAGTGATTTGGACCGTTCGCTTGCGGGCCAAATCTAAGCTTTTAGACCGTCATAATCCGACCCAATTACACCCTTAGATTAGGAAAAATTTTCAACACATGTCAGTATACTTGTGGCCCTGATCGAGTACCGGTGACCGTTGAACTGAAACAGGTCCCCACGGCCAATCTACTGATCCGATCGGATCGAAAACTTAACTCAACCTAGATCCAATGTCAGGGAGATTAAATCCGACCACACACAGAAAAGGGGCCTCCAAAAGTGCTCCGTTGGATTGGAACAGATGCCCTTTGGCTATAACCTAAGTATATCATGGCCCCGGAGTCATTCCCATCAGTTCTCGGCCTATATAAGGGCCTTAAACCCTCTCACTCCCTTCACATATGAATTTCTAACCCTAAGTGAGAAGAGAGGAGAGGAAAGGGAAAGGAAAGAGAGAGAAAGAGAGAGAGAGAGTTGGAGATTCATCTTGGGATTTGATCCCGTTGCTCCACGCACTTAGCCACCCTATCTATATCACAAATCTGGCATTTTTAACAACGTACTTGGGTAAGAAAACTTAACCCTATCTGTTTTAGGATTTTCGATAGTGTGAGTTATGAAATAGTTAACCTAATTCATGTTATAGGTTGTCAATCCGTCGTTGACAAAGACTAAGTGTCTAAAATGAATCCGTTACGCGTTTACCACCGTAAGGTGCGGACTATAAATATATAGGTTATGGTTTTCAAGGCTTTCAATGTCGGTTAATGATATATTAATGACGTGGGTGCTATTTCACATGCCAAATGCAATGTTTGTTTCGTGTTTCAGATATATATGAACTATGTTGAGTTTAGTGTATTCTATATATTTGTAGAAAGGATCGTATACGTATGGAATTCGAAAGTGTGTTTGCCATGATTAATTGTTGTGTCTTTATACTAGTTGTATGTGTAGCAACTCCTTGGCGAAAGGATTTGCCCCAATACATGTTATGGCCAACATACATCATGTATGTTAACAAGTGTAGTCTAAGTGTTTATAAAAATGTCTCAATGAGCAAGTACTTGGCATCAGGTACTTTATATGGGTGTTGAGATAAAAATTCTCAACTACCTTCTCGATGGGTATAAATCTCTCCATGTAACCTATACCATATTGTCTGTTTTACTTATGAAATGCGCATGTGTGAATTCCTATGTATATTGTACTTCAGAACATGCTCAAATGGTTATAGGATTGGAATTATGTGTTTATTACTGCTTTGACTATTTCATATTAATACTTGTTGGAATTAGATGTGTTGGGACTACAGTATAGTCCAGGCAATCGGTAACAGATCTTGAATAGGTGGCTGATCATGTTTCACCACACGGGACGTGCCTGACAAATTCGAGCCGTACTTCGGTTGTTGACAGTGGTTAGGCCACGCAGAGTGCTCACGCACTTCATGTTAATCAGCTTGACATGCACTCGTACCAGTCGAGCTCGTCAAATAACCCGATTGACCCGATGTATGTTCACCATGTATGGATGCTACTGCTTGAACTTAAGGTACCAAACTCACCAGTGGAAACCCTGTTAACCTTGGTACCTCGATCTGCTAAGACTCATGAGCAGGACATGGTGGTATGGGACACTGTGGTCGAGCTGTCGGCCTATGCTGGGGCGATGAGCCTCCCCGTAGTAACCAGTGAGCAACTTAAGCTCGTGAGCCGAATACGGTGGTATGGGACACTATATTCAAGCTGTCGACCTCCATTGGTGTAGCCTGGCTATGGTCCCCAGTCGGGTCGGTGACAAGCCTTCAAAATTAGATTGACAGTTGGTAGGGCATTGGTGGAGTGACCTCAAGTATGAAATAGGCTTACCTCGGTGCACCTTGGTTGTGGTCCTCAGTCGGGTCGGTGACGAGCCTTCGAAAATAAACTGCCAGTTGGTAGAGCATTGGTGGTAGTGACCTGAACTTGCTTATCGTATGTGATTAACTAGGATTGATGACCCTAAATGGATCATTGTTTAAGTTAATGATATAAAGGGCAGTACCTTAACTTCCCAATCCTGCTACATGAAAAGGACTAATAAGAACTTAGTAATCACGCTCATGCACCGCACTGCATGTGTCGTTTGGCATTGAGTAGAGAGCAATGAGGAAGTGACTGACATGCACGACCATTAGATAAAGATCACAGAGGGAGTGCAGACGAGGGCATGCATCATTTATACATACCATTCATGCATTAATCAGAGTACTTAGGGATGTGTGATTGTATTGCTTTATCATTACTACTTGACTGAATTGATAACATGTTAATCTTTGCTTTATAGTTCCACTGAGTTGATCACTCACTCTCACATTACAGGATGATGTTTTAAACACCAACCAAACCCTATTTTAGTTTCAGATAATGGTGATGCTTGCGAAGCAGAGCCAAACTTTTATGATGATGAGGAGGGTTTCTCCTTTATGCAGCTATTAAGCGGGTCTATGTTGACCATGTTCTGATCGACGAGGTTACAGGGATGTTGATTAGATGCCATTATACTTGTTATTTTACAATTTTGGAGCACCCATGTATATTCTTTTTATTTATTTTTGGAGTATACATGTATATATTTAACCGGGTAACATGTTCACACTTTGGAGACTTACGACAGTTTATATATTTTAAATATCTAACATAGTCTTCCACTTGCTTATTTAACTATCTCTGGAGTATGATATGTTATTTGAGTATAATCCCACTCATGTTTAATGCACTAATATGAACAACATGCAATCATCATTATCTATGTTGCATAAGTGATGCGTTTGAACTCAGGAGCTGAGCTTCTGCTCGACCCCCGATTTTCAGGGCGTTACACGGACTATAAATGTTTAGGTTATGGTTTTCAAGGCTTTCAATGTCGGCAATGATTTATGTCTGACTTCATTTCTACCATATGATCTTAGTTACGATGTATTCGATAGATTGTACATGTGTGTGCACTATGTGAATATATTATGCATCTCATGTGTTTGTTGAAATGTTTAAATGAAATTGCAACTATGATTTGTGCTTGTCATGACTATTAATCTAGAATACATGTTTGTTGTATGTATGACAACTCCTTTGTGAAAGGATTTGCCATAATATATGCTTTAACTAATTTAGTTCATGTATGAAGTAATGTGTAGGCTAAGTGTTAGATTAAATGTCTGAATGAGTAATTGTTCAATGAATTACATTTATTAAGGGTATTGAGATGGGATTCTCAACTACCTTAGCTATATGTATAAATTCCTCCATATAACTTTAATTGTAACTGCGTAATTCATGGATGAAATGCATATGTATAATAACATGCTTAAGGTGTTTGTTAAAATGCTTAAATGGGATTTATATTTGAATTATTTGTTAAATATTGTTTTGACTATCACATGTTACTACCTATTACATTTGAGTGTGATTGGGACTACTACGTAGTCTAGGCAATCGGTAACAGCTTCCTATCGAGTGGTAGAACTGGTCTCACTACAAGGGATACGTTCGATGAATCCGAGTCGTACGATGATTATCGACAGTTGTTAGGCCACGTGGAGTGCTTATGCACTCCATGTCGATTGATTTAGCGTGCGCTCGCACAAATCAAACTTCTCAATAACCCGATTGGCATAATGTGTGTTTACTATGTATGGACGCTACTGCTTGAATCTAAGTTACCACTTACCGATGTGACAGCCCATTTCAACCATGGTACCACGATCCGTTAAGACTCATGAACCAAGCATGGTGGTGTATGGGACACCGTGGTAGAGCTGTCAGCCTACACTGGGGTGACGAGCCTCCCCATAGTGACCAGTGAGCAACCCAAGCTCGTGAGCCAAATATGGTGGTGTATGGGACACTGTATTCCGGCTATCGGCCTACGTTCAAGTGACGAGCCTCCCGTAATGACCTCGAGTATAATCAATTGAACTTACTTGTCCACTGCTTGCATTAGGGGTGACGCCCTATAACTTGCCTATCGTATGTGATTAACTAGGACTGACGACCCTAGATGGATCTCTGTTTGGGTTAATGAATAAAGGAAAGTACCTTAGCTTCCCGAATCTGCTGCATGAATAAGCCTAATTAAGAACTCGGCTAACACGACCATGCACCACATTGCATGTGCTTTGGTAAGGAAGCGCACGTTTAGGGAGTTTGCCATGTGCGACCGTGAGATGAAGTTGCTAAGAGAGTGCAGGAGAGGGCATGCATCATTACAGCATACCATTCCCGCATTAATAAGAGTACTTAGGATATGGTTGTTGTACTGCTTTATCATTACTGCTTGACTGAATTGATGGCATGTTAACCTTTGCCTTATAGTACCATTGAGGTAATCACGCACTCCCACTCTGGGATGGTGTTTTAAAACACCAACCAAACCCTATTGTAATTGCAGATGATGACGAGGCTTACACGACGGAGCCAGACTTCCTTGACGAGGAGTTCTCCTACATGCAACTCTCAGGCGGGTCTATGTAGGCCTAGAGTTACGTCGCCGGGATTACGGGACTATGGATTAGTTGGACCTTTGCACTTGATATTTTGTAAATTTTGGAGCCATACATGTACTTATTTAGCCTGGCAACATACTCATACTCTGGGAATTTGATAAACACTTACATACTTTTATATCTATCCCGATCTTCCGCTTGCCTAATTACGTTAACTCTGGAGTATGATATGTTGATTTAGTGTAATCTCATTCATGTGTAATGCACTAATATGGACAACATTTAATCATCATTATCTATGTTGCATAAGTGATGCGACGGATTTCGGGAGTTGAGCTTTGCTCGACCCTCGAAATTCGGGGCGTTACACATCTAGGTGGACCTCACCTTGAGGAATCTGAGATTTATTCCCCTATTATCCATCTTTTGGGCTGGTCTAGACAGCAACATGTTGCTGTCCAGATTGCTGGAATTTTTATGTTGCTGAATTGTTCGGAATGTCGGCCCTGTTAATGGATCTTTTCTCCCTGATTTCTTAGACATTTCTCTGAGGTGTGGACGTACCCCACCTTGATGTATGTTAAATCCCACCTCATCTGGCCCTTGATTGGAGTCTATGGGGTAGGCCCAAAAGGGCTAGACGGTACAAGTTTCTAGACTATCCGGCAGGCCCATATGTTGAGAAACACAAATTTTTGCATGTACTTTGGGGATGATGGGCCACTTTTGTGGACCCCACTTGATGTTCCTTTGTGGGTGCATGTATTCCACCCTTTTTCCCCTTGATTAAAAGGCCTGGGCCCACCCCATTGGGTGTCCAAGTTAGGGACAACCATAGTTCCAACACCAGAATTTTAATTCAACCTTGCTGTTTATTTTTGTTAATTGATAAAACATGTATTAATGTCTCCCTAACTTACCCTTCTTGTGGCCCACCTTGCTAGGACTCACTTCATGTGCCTAGGGACCATCCAGGCCACCCATTTTGGGGGTCATTATGGCTAGGCCAGCAGCCCTATTGGACGTTCCAGCTAGGCTAACGTCTAGCAGGGGCTGGTCGTCCCCAACTTTTAGGCCCACTATGATGATGTGCTTCATCCTACCGTCCTTCCATCTCGGTGTGGCCCACTTGGACGTGGCCCACCCCTGGTGGGACGTCCCTAGTGGGGCTCACCTTGAGCACTCTTTAGGGGCCAGCCGTCTAGGCCCATGGAACGCCCCTAATGATTTTGGGTGCTGCTGGACTTTTGTCTAGCAGCAGGCCCACCTTGTATTTTGTATTGTATCCCCACAGTCCATCTGGTGGGATCCACTTTCACATGAATGGGCCACCTTGAGAATTCTATTTTACTTAGATTTATGATTTACTAGACTCCAGCATGCCCAAGAAGCTAGGTGGGCTAAATGTCCAGTAATGCCTTAGAAAATTCTGCTTTGTAATTGGGTATTTTGAAGTTGGGTGGCCCACCAGATGGAAGGTGCTTTCAATGCCCACCTTATTCATGATTTCCTCAGATTATCAGACTCCTTGTATGCCTTGTAAGGCCCACCTTTGGTTGATTATTGAGGACTAAATAGTTTAGATTTTTGGGATGTCCAAATAGGCCCAAATGGACTGGATGCCCAACCTTGAGCCCAGATTGATGTATAGGCTACCCACTTTGTATCCCTATGGGTTGGCTGTAAGCCCGATTTGAAGTGTAAGAATGGATCTTTGTTGCCCATATATATATTATCTAGTTTTTGGGCTGATTTATAAGGCCATGTTGATGAATATTGGATTGACCATTGGCTATGTACTTTGGGCATATGGCTGCCCATTAGGCCCATCATATTGTATGGATTCAGTGGCCATTAAGACTTGGGCCATGGTTGCCCCATTGGCCTATGTTGATGTATGCTTTGGGCCATGGTTGCCCCATTGGCCCATATGGATGTGTGTAGGCTTTGGGCCATTCCTTGAGGCCCATCATGAGATATATATAATGACATGTATTACCGCCCATTTAGTTTTCATAGTTGTATCCGAGCCTTGGGCCTTGTTTTAGCTAGTTTCTTTATTGGGCCGCCTTATTGGGGACAATGGTGGTTAAATGTCCACATTGTGTACCCATATCTGCCCCTTTGTTAGGCCCATTCTCATCTATTATGCCCATAGTGTTGCTTACCTAGTCTTAGTGGGCTAACCCAAATAGTTGGGCCGCCCACTAGTGGTTGTGCATCTACCATGACTTGTAGGATTGTCTAAGTACCTAGACCCTACCTTGCTTAGAGGAGAGTACATTATCAACGTTCATCTTACTTAGTACATCTTCATGATTCATTCCCATGTGCATCATATGTATGCTTGGATTGAGGAGTGATTGATCATGATATGTGCCATTGGGCAGACTCTTTTATGGGACTCTCGGAGTAATGGGGTTGCCCCACATGAGCGTTGGATGCACAGGAATGATGCATGGTTGACCGGTATGATTCATGCATCCCATATTTGCATAATACAAATATTTTACGCCCTAGCGACATCAGGGTCGTAGCCTCCACAGTTACATCGTGGGTGGCCAAATTGGACACTGGAAATGTTAGTTCTAGCACTGTGGGCACGTTGGATGTCCTTGGGTGAAAGTCCCAGAACCTTCTTGGTACCAGGAGATGCTCCAATGTCTAAACCGAGTGGAAACATGAACGCCCGAGTGCCGAATACCAGTAGGTCGCGTCTCAGACTATGTCATGGTCGGTTGAAAGGGGGTGTGGCCTTATCCGCTTAAGTGAGGGGGCTATAAGCTAGGGTGAGTTTGACTAGCTCGTGAAATGGGTTCGCTACCGACGAGCCGGGTAGATATTAGCAGACAACTGGCTAGGTGGGTAGTGAGGTCTCTTCCGCTCGCTGGGCTGTGCGGCTAGGAGATCGGCAGTCTGTGTGGAGTGAATTTGACCCCGGTGATTTCCCATAGAGTAATTGTATTGATATGTGGATTGGATATGCGCACTGGCATGACTGCATTGCACCTTACATATGGCATTTGGCTATGTAAGCCTCTCATCGCATTGCCTTGGTATGACGGTTAGTACTCATGTGTTGTATTGCATAGCCTTCTGTTGGTTGATAGCATTTCATGCCCTGTATTGTAAAGCCTTAGTATGGCCGATGGTTTTCATGGTCTTACTAGCATATTCCACATACTCTGATATTGCATACTTGGCACCTATCTTGCACACACTTACACCACCCTCTAAGCTTTCTATAAGCTTATGCACAATTAAAGCGTGCAGGTGACGCTAGGCAGTAGCAGTGCAGGAGTAGGAGCGTGTAATGGAGCTTTCTTTTGGAGTTCTGATTATTAGCCATTGTATCTTTCTTATACGCCTTGTATTGTAAAAGTTTTTATTCTTAGTGGATTTTGTAATGATGTTCATGTGGTTATTATTGGTGGGTTATGATCTTGGGTATGCTAATTATAAAACAGACTTATGTATAGAAATCCTCCTTGTAGGATCCCAGGATCGGAACCTAGTATATAGGTGCCAGGAGCCAAGAATGGGGCACTACGGAGGCTGTCAGCGCCAGATTCGGCGATCAAAAATTTTGTAAGTCCGGTTTCTAAGTTTGGGGCGTGATAGCTATGAAAGTCGATTTGCTGGTCGGCGCTGGAAGCTCATCAAGGGTTCATTGATCGCGGTGAGAGAAAAGAAGTGTTGCACCCTTTACAAGGCAAGTGTCAGTGTGTGCAAGGGTGGGTTGAACGCAGTGGAAGATTCAGCTATTGACATGTGGCACAGGCGTCTAGGCCACATGAGTGAAAAAGGGCTTCAGCTACTAGCAAGGAAGTGGCTCCTTCCAGATGTAACAGGTATACCTCTCAAAACCTATATTGATTATTTATCAGGGAAACAGCATAGAGTTTCATTTGTTAAATCTGCTTCTCACGTTAATAAGTTATATGCATTAGATTTGGTTTATTCTGATGTTTGTAGTCCTATGAGGACAAAATCCTTGTGTGGGGCATTGTATTTTGTCACTTTTATAGATGATGCATCTAGGAGGGTTTGGGTTTATGCTTTGAAATCCAAGGACGAGGTCTTTGGTGTGTTTAAATTTTTTTATGCTATAGTCGAGAGAGAGACAGGTAGATCATTGAAGTGCATCCGCACTGACAATGGTGGTAAATACATCGGTGACTTTCATGAGTATTGCAAGTCCCTTGGTATACGGCATGAACAGATGGTTCCTAAGACCCCCCAGCATAACGGTGTGGCTGAGCGAATGAATCGCACCATTATAGAGAGAATCAGATGCATGTTATCTCATGCAAAGTTACTCAAGATGTTCTGGGGAGAAGCAATGCACACGGTAATGTATTTAATAAACAGGTCTCCATCAGCCCTATTGAATGGAGAAGTACCTGAAAAGGTGTGGACTGGACAAGATCCATTGTACAGTCATCTCAGGGTGTTTGAATGCAGGGCATCCGCTCACGTACGAAAGGATGAGAGGTCCAAGCTCGATATGAAGATCAGGTAGTGTGTGTTCTT
Organism: Magnolia changhungtana; assembly: GCA_030180095.1. Taxonomy (NCBI): domain Eukaryota; kingdom Viridiplantae; phylum Streptophyta; class Magnoliopsida; order Magnoliales; family Magnoliaceae; genus Magnolia; species Magnolia changhungtana. Next base: position 741,833 of record JASAUF010000384.1, on the reverse strand, counting down.
GGAGTACGGTAATGAAAAGTTTGGTTACAGATTGTAGGATCTGACCAAGAAGAAGCTCTTCAGGAGCAGAGATGTGGTATTCTTTGAAGATCAATGTATAAAAGACATTTGTAAGTCAAAGAAGATGCAACCTATGTGAGACCCGTATCCAAGCCCGTACCGTTCCATAGGCTTCCACAGTCCTCCCAGTCGAATTTCGGCGACCCACGATGCATAGGTAGCAATTGCGTGTGATCCTAAGTTGTGTCCCGTATTCTAGAGTCGGCTCAACCTGAGACTTGGACCTTAACGACCGCGTCATCGCCATGGTTTCGACACTGCGTATTACGTGCCAAGGCGATTTCCAGGCCAGGAGATGTGGGCCCGCGTTCAGTTCAAGGAAAACACCGTATTTTGTAATCCTAAGAGAATCCATCACATCAATCACCTCACTTGTCAAATGTACACCCATCACTCAACCCATTACTCTATCCCATCCCCAAGTACAAAAGCAACCCCAAAAAGTCAACTTTCCATCACTTCACCCATCCCTCTCCCCATCACTCCATCACTCACACCCATCTATCCTCTCTCTCTCTCTCTCTCTCTCTCTCTCTCCCCATTTTTCAAGCAAGCAACCCACGTCCAAGCTCCAAGCTCCATGGATAGAGCTAGGTGTGGCCTAATTCCTACCACCCAATCCCACCCTCCATAATCAATCTCAACCGTTGAATCATGTCCCATTTGAGCTAAGATGAGGTGAAGTCCAAGAAGATCAAAGGTGGGTGATTATTGTGTGATTTTGATGATTAGAAGGCCCACATTGGTGGGACCCATCTTAATATATGTGATTGTAAGCTAGGGAGGGCCCATAGTAGTGGGGTCCCTCCCCTCCATCGCTCTCTCTCTCTCTCTCTTGTGATGGGTGTGGCCCACCTGATCCATACAGTACAAGCCGTATGGGCCCACCCGGATGTATGTGGCTGGTGGGCCACACTTATGTGGACCCCACCTGATGTATATGGCATCCATACCGTACATCCATCTTACTGTCCAAGATGATGGAGCCCACTGTGATGTTTACATGCCATCCTCACCGTCCAGTTGCTGGACAGTGGGATGCACTGTGTTGTATCTATTTACCCATGTTGTCCATCCATTTTTTTGACGTGGGACCCACCCCACACGTGTGACACGTGTGGCAGTGGGGCCCACCTTGATTGCTAGTATATCCACACTATCAGAACTCCGGACGATGGGACGATCGGCTGGTGTATCTCATCCAGCTAACTAGTTGTTGTGTTTATAAAATAATAACATATTATATTATTATTTTATATATATATATGGTGCATATCATGTGGACCACCACATGGACCCCACCCTGTTTTATGTATCTGATCTCCACCGTCCATACATATGGGACGGTGGGACGTGCTACATCCTCACCGTCCAAATATTATGGATGGTGGGGCACACGTGAGATATGTGTTATATCCTTCACCGTCCATTGCTTGGATGATGGGAACCCATTACACGTGGGGCCTGCTTTGAATGGAATCGGATTGGATGGTGTGCGCTGACACCAGATGTGTGGTGTGTGTGCGAGTTTGCACTGTCCAGATGGAAGGACGGTGGGACCCACTTGATGTATGGATCACATCCACACCGTCCATCCACATCAGGGTCCACCATGTAGTATGTGTTTTATCCTCACCATCCACTGTCAGTTCGGTGGGACCACCTGATGTGTGGATTTCATCCACGCCGTCCGTCCAATGATCTGGGCCATGGACCACACTATGATATATGTGCTTTATCTCCATCGTCCAGATTGTCGGATGGTGGGTTACTCAGTGATGCAAGTGTTGCATCAACACTGTTTATTTGAGGGTGGACCCCACCATAATGTATCTGTTTTATTTATACCGTCCATTTGGGGACCCTGCCAGCCATAGTTGCTGATGACGTCAGCAAGTTTGGTGGGACCCACTGTTGTGATGTCGTCAGCAAGTTCTGTGGGTCCCGCTGATGCTTGTGTTATATCAAACCGTCCATCCAATTGACAAACTTGTCTTCAGGCCTGAGACTAAAGTGAGACAGATCTATCAGGTGGACCACACTGTAGAAAATAGTGGAGAGATGAACACCTACCATTGAAATCCTTTTAGGACTACAGTGGTTTTAGATCAAAATGATATTTATTTTTCCTCTCAACCAGGTCTTGGTGACCTTATGAACAGATTGGATGGAAAATAAACATGATGGTGGGCCTTGGAATTTTTAAATGGTGAAAATCATTATCTTCACTGCTATTTGTGGTTTGGTCCAAATAATCTTTCGATATGATTCATTCTTTTGGAAATATTCTAAAATGATCTCTAAAAATAAATGAATGGTGTAGATAGTTCACCTAGAACGGTGGGCCCGACTTGATGTATTTGTGGCCCATCCATTAAGGCCCACCTTGATGCATATGAGGCTCATTGGTGAGGCCCATTGATGCAGCCCACTTGATGTATATGAGGCTCATTGGTGCGGCCCATTATGATATAGTTATGGCCCATATGATGAGGCCCATTTAATGTACTTCTGGCCCATATGATGAGGCCCATTGCAATGTATTTCTGGCCCATATGACGAGGCTCATTTGATGTATTTTCGACCCATATGATGAGGCCCATTATGATGTATTTCTATCCCATTTGATGAGGCCCATTGTGATGTATTTCCAGCCCATATGTTGAGGGCCATTGTAATGTATTTCCGGCCCATTTGGTAAGGCCCGTTGTGATGTATTTGTGGCCCATTTGATAAGGACCCCTTGTGATGTATTTATGGCCCGTATGGCAAGGCCTGATGTGATGTATATGTGGCCCATGTGATGCAGCCCATTGAGATTATATGTGGCCCACTATGTTGTGTACGAGGCCCTTATGCGAGGCCATGGGCCCACTATACGTTTGGCTCTATGTGGGTCACTCTTTGGGAGCAATGTTGGTTAAATGTCCACATTGATGGGCAATGATAGTTAAATGTCCTCATTGTGACTTTCCCTTAGGCCCTTTGTTAGGTCGATTACCCATTCCGATTGTCGAGGTTGATTCCGATTGTTAAGGCCGATTCCGATTGTCGAGGCCGATTCCAATTGTCGAGGCTGATTATCGAGGCCGATTCCGATTATCGAGGCTGATTTCAATTGTTAAGGCCGATTCTGATTGTCAAAGTCGATTCTGATTATTGAGGCCAATTGTCAAGGCCGATTTCGATTGTCGAGGCCGATTATCAATGTTGATTATCGGTCTCAGTCATCGATATCGATTATGAGTATGTGACAGCATAGCATCATGATGCATACCTATACACATCATCTGCATATTTGTTATGAGATGTGATTGACCATTGCATATGTACTGGGTAGATTGTTATGAGACTCCCTGATAGGCAGAGATCATCTCACATGAGCACACAGTGTGCGCGAGATTGATGCATAACTGGATTGTATGATTCATGCATCTTACATTGTGTGTTGTGATTACTGTACGCCCTAGCAACATCAGGGATGTAGCCTCCACAGGCATGTCGTGGATGGTCAAATGGGACACCGGAAATCTGTTACTAGCATCGGGCCGCTATAGATGGCCCTGGGTAAAAATTTATAAACCCTCTTGGTACCAGAGGACGCTCCAACGTCGAGATCAAGTGGATATATATGAGCGCATGAGGGCCATATACCAATAGGTCGCGTCTACCACTGTATCGTGGTCAGTTGGAAGGGGGTGTAGCCTTACCCGCCCGAGGGAGTAGGCAATGTTAGGCCGAGTCTGACCAACTTGAGGAATGAGTCTGCTATCAACGAGTCGGGCTTGATATTGGTAGGCGGATAATGAGGTCTCTTCTACTTACCTAGTTGTGTGCTTGATGGGGTGGCAGGTGGCGTAGAGTGTGCTAGACCCCGATGATGATCCCAGAGATGTACAGTACTGATATGTGGACTTACTGAGCAGGAGTGGTATACTCAACATTTTACTCATTCATTCACTATCCACTTGAGCTGGTGGTGCACAACTATTTGTTACATGTACCTTCACAATGGCTAGGATTTCAGTTGGGGTGCGTGACTAACCTGAGATCAGGAGCTTACTACATTGAGTCTATCTATCCAAATTTAGGTATGGGACTGGTTTGGATAGAAGTCCATTGTGATAGGCCTCATAGCCTGCGATACCACATACTATCATCTCGACTTCACACTTTAACTTGGTCGTTTCATTCGCACCGCATATTGCATTACATTTGCGGCATATGACATTTTGGGTTATTACGTTTCTGCATTTATATGGCCTAGACGGACTTAGCAAGATCTACATATTGCATTACATCCACAGTATATGATATTTGGCTCATTATGATCTGCATTGTGTACTCTGATATTATATGACTCATGGACTTACCAGTATTTCCACTTACTTTGATATCGTATGATTTATGATCTTGTCAGTATTTCTGCTTATTCCGATATTGTATGATTTATAGCATTGTATTACATACTTAGCACTTACCTTGTGCACACACTTTCACCACCCTCTATGCTTTCTATAAGCTTATACATGATAGATGTGTGCAGGGAGCGTTAGGTTGCAACAGCGTCGAGCATGGAGCGTGCAACGGACTCCTGGAGCTTTGATTTTGATATATGTATTTCCTTTTTAACATTGTATTCAAATGTTTATATTAGTGGATATGTGATGATGATGTTGCCTTTGTGATTTAGGTAAACTTGTGGTTATGTTTCTTATGAGACAAATTCATGTTGAAAATCCTCCTTGTAGGGTCCCAGAATCCGAATCTGGTGTATGAATGCTGTGAGCCAAGAATGGGGTACTATGGAGGCTGTCGGCGCCGGATTCGGCGATCGAGAATTTTGTGAGCCGGTTTCTGAGTTTGGGGCATGACTGCCTAGTTCAGGAGAGCTAGATGATATGGATCCAGTTATTCCTCCCGTGGTGCCTGATGACAGGGGAGTACAGCAAGGTGTAGAGGACGAGAGAGTTCCTACAGAAGATGGACCGAGGGAGCAGCCTCCACCTGATCTACCTGTTGAGCCACAGGTGAGGAAGTCATATAAGGATAAATAATCATCTAAGAGATACTCACCACATGAGTACATTATGCTCACTGATGGGGGAGAGTCAGAAGATTATTCTAAGTTCCTAGCCGACGAGCATGAGGGGGAGTGGTTAAAATCTATGCAAGAGGAGATGGAAACCTGAAATTGCCTAAGGGCAAGAAAGATCTGAGCAACAAGTGGATGTTCAGAAAGAAGATTGAGCAGAAGAATTCACAAATGAGGTTCCAGGCCAGACTTATGATGATAGGATTTGGTCAGAGGAAAGGTATAGACTTCAAGGAGATATTCTCACCAATGGTGAAGATGACATCCATACGGGTGTTGCTTGGGTTGATGGCTAGCATGGATCTAGAGATAGAGCAGTTAGATGTTAAAACTGTCTTTTTCCATGGTGACCTGAGCGAAGAGATCTACATGCACCAACCAAAGGGGTTCGAAGTCAAGGGAAAAGAGCATATGGTGTGTAAGCTGACGAAGAGCTTGTATGGGCTGAAACAAGCTCACGGCAATGGTACAAGAAGTTCGACTTGTTCATGTTAAAGCATAGATATAACAGAACGGAATCTGACCACTGTGTATTCACGGCAAGTTCTCAGATGGTGATTTCTTAGTTCTGCTGTTATACGTTGATGACATGCTCATCATGGGAAAAGACATCAAGAAGATTGACTGGCTGAAACAGGAGTTGGGCAAGTCATTTACGATGAAAGACTTGGGCTCAACTAAACAGATCATAGGAATGGAGATAACTCATGACAGAAACAGTAGAAAGCTTTGGTTGTCACAAGATCGATATATTAAGAAAGTCCTAAAGTGGTTTAATATAAATGCAGCGAAGTCAGTCAGTACTCCACTGGATGGTCACTTCAGATTGAGCGACGGGTAGTGTCCCAAGACAAAGGCAGATGTGGATGAGATGTAGAAAATACCCTATGCGTCAACAATAGGAAGTTTGATGTATGTTATGGTGTGTACGCATCCAGACATAGCATATGCGATTGGTGTTGTCACCCGGTATCTTACCAATCCTGGCAAAGAGCATTGGATAGTGGTGAAATGGATATTGCGGTATCTAAGAGGCTCATCCAGATTGAGCCTATGCTATGGTGATAGAAAATATTTGTTAGAGGGCTACACAGATGCAAATATGGCAGGCGACATAGACTCCAGGAAGTCTACATCAGAGTTCATATTCACGTTTGCAGGGGGAGCGATCTCATGGAAGAGCAAGCTATAGAACGTTGTAGCATTGTCGACGACAGCGGCCGAGTACATTGCGGTCACAGAGGCATGTAAAGAGATGCTTTGGATGAAGAGGTTCCTAAAGGAACTTAGACTGAAGTAGGAGCAGCACGTGGTCTATTACGATAGTCAAAATGCTATACACTTGAGCAAGAATCCAAATCAGCACTCCAAGTCAAAGCACATAGAGATTCGGTATCACTGGATCAGGGATACTTTAAAACAGATGGTGTTACAACTTGAGAAGGTCCACACGGACGATAATGGGTCAGACATGATGACTAAGGCATTACTTAAGGTTTGTAGGAACTTAGCTGGCTTGAAGATGATAGATTTCTCTTGAGTCGAAATGGGGGAGATTTGATGGGGATTTTTCCCTCATGGCTCAACCGGTCGAGTGCCTCACACGACCGATCGAGGGTGGTGCTCGACCAGTCGAGTGGCACTCAACTCAAAGTCCAGCGACCAATTGTGTTTATTCTTCTACACTACTCGACTAGTCGAGGAGTTTGCTCGACCGGTCGAGGGTCCTCTCGACCAATCAAGGTTACACAAATTCATGTTCGGATTTTGTGCAGACTGCGTAAATTTGAGGCAGTTTTCAAAGAGGTGCGGAAGCAAGTTGCCTAAACTATAAACAGGGGTCCCTAAGGTTGTTCTAGGGAATGCAAGAAAGTTTCCTAAAGCTTTACAAGGGTTTGCTAAAGGGTTTAGGGCTATCAAAGGTATGAGAGAGAGAGAGGGAGAGGAAGCTTGTGGAAGGGAGGTTCCACTCGTAGAGGTGATCTAATGTGCACTCGACATCTCAGCACTTCTACATCCTCGTAATCGGTGAGATCTCTCCGTTTTTCTTTATTCTCTTATTGTTCATCCACTTCTGCGTGAGTGAAGAAGGTTTGATCCAAGCGGTGTGTGCTTGTGATCGGTTGTAACGTTCTACTTCATAGTGAATTGTTACTCTGGACGAGGTCCCATGGTTTCCACGTAAAAATCTTGTGTCATGTGGTTTGTGCTTTGATTTATTTCATTGCTTTATTATCCCATAATTTTGGTGTTTTTGGGAGGCTAGATCCTAAGGTTTTGTGCAACGGCCCCTAACAGGCACTACATAATGGATAGGTTAGATATTTGAACGACATATGAGTGGCTCTATAGACAATCATAAAGGTTTCAATGGCTAGGCATGCACTCTCAATTGTTGTGGTGTGGCCCACTTAAGTCATGGATTGGCCTGATTTTTAGGCTCATGGCCCTACATGGAAGGGTACAAGGCAATGCTCACCTTTTAAATTGTTTCCTTTGGTATTACCCACCTGTTTCATTGATGAGATTGATTTTTCCCCTGGGCCTAAATTTTGGTGTGGGATTTAATGGTCTGAATCGATTTCATGTAATCGTTTTTTACCCTGGGCATAAGGTGTTTCCTTAGGCCTGGGCATCTCTCTCCTAGTTGTTTCCTTTGTTGTGGCCCACTAAAATCATTAGTTAGTCTTTTTTTTTAATTAAAAAAAAAAACTTGGGCCTAAGGAGTGATTACACATTTAATGATTAGAGTGGATTTCACATACACATCATGGTGGGCCACACCAAAAATAAAGGGCATGCATCCCTCTCCCTACTATTTAAAAAATAAAATGAGTGATTAAAAAGCGACCAAGCCTTGAGTTTTGATCTGCTTGGACCATGGGATATGTAAAGGCTAAGAGTGAAAACATCAAGTAGACCTGTGATTCAGGTGGGCTACAGCAAAGGAATAGGTTACAAGAAAGACGTCCACCCTTGATTTTTACAGGGCCCACCATGATGATTATATAAAATCTACTCAAACTATTAGATGTTATATGAATATTTAAGCTTGGGCCAAAATTCAAGGCCAGCCATGATTCAAGTAAGACACACGAAGGGAAATAGTTTAGAGGATGAGCATTGCCTTATATAATGTTTCTAATGATGTGGTCCACCTAAATCATAGGTGAAGCTGATTTTGGATCCTAGGCCAAACATGGGATAACTAACCAGGTTATCGAGGTGAATTTCACGTAAACGTAAATATCACGGTAGGGCTGGCCCACCCCTTTAGAAGGTAATGAGATAATAATTAATTAGATTAATGAGGTAGCTTATTAAAAACTTTTTTGAAAAAAGTGTCATAATGTAAATTATATATTAATTAGATTGCTTTTTTTTTTTTGTGTGTGTAAAATCCCCTATATATTAAAATGGATAACATATATTAATTCTAACATGGAGATTTAATGCTTATTTACTATTCCCCCAAACACCTATTCGTTAGTGGGTCATGTGGATGGGATTGTCTGGCTATTGTTATTGATAATGAGTACAAATGCCATGGAAGTGGATATCGGGGTTGGATAGTGATGCTACTTATCGTTATAAGAGGTCGCTTGGCACCATGGATTTGGGGGGATTTCAAATCGCTTGATTGTTTGGCACCATAAAGTAATTAGGGATTTTAGTCAAAGAGTGGGTTTGAAATCTTTAGCCAAGCTTGGATTGCATGTAAAATTCTTCGAGTTGCATGTGTAATATGTGTGTCATTAGACTATTAAACTGTTGGGCACATGATTATCAATTGCATCATTTTAATTACTTTAATATGATGATCAACGCCATCCGAACATTATCCATGTAAATCAACGGTTAAAAATCGTTTGTTAGTCACACGGACATGATCTTGTGCTTGTGGCCCATACGAGATTTGGAATTTCATCATTTTCAAGCAAAGTATATTTTTTAGCGGGTTTATTACAACTATTGTGTCAAACATTACATACGTTTACTAATTAGAGATATTAAAATTGATTTAATAATTAAATTCAAACCCCTGTAAACATACCATGCATAACTACTTTTGGATTAAACTTGATTTCCAATACAGGGTGCCAAATACAATAGGAGGATTTCAGATCCAGGGGGTTCCAAATCCGCGCTCCCAAACGCCCCGTAAGCCTAGACAGCGCATATTGGTTTTTTGGATGAAACAAGTTAACATGTCATATAATAATAATGCCACAAGCTCCAACTTTGTCGACTTGTATATGGACCAAGTGTAGCTCCGTCAACAGTTGAGTCAGCGATTTGGGCAGTCTGATTGCCATGCGACTGTCATTTATATGGTTGAAATCAAGTGGCCACCATCCACACTTGAGTCAATAATTTGGACCGTTTAGATTATCGTACAACTTAATTTGACATTTGTATATTTGAAACAAGTGGCCCACCATCTATAGACGAGTTAGTGATTTGGATGATCTTGGATCGTTGTTCAACTTTGCCAATTGTTGAAACCAAGTGGTCCGTAGTCAACCAATCGGATGGTCTAGATTAATGCATAACCATGCCATGTGTACGGTTGAAACCAAATGGGCCACCATCCACAGTTAAATCAACGATGTGCATGATCTAAATTTTCATAAAACTAGATCATGTGTACGGTTGAACCCAAGTAGCCCACAGATAATAGCTGAATCCGCGATTAGGACGGTCTGCATCGCCATATATATAAATTTCCGATATGTTCGGTTGATGAGTAACTCTACATGTAAATATTTACTTTGTGTAAGACATCTCTAGCTTATGCTTGGAACGGTTCAGGATGTTGGTAAGTTGACGTAGGATGTGACACGGAGACAATAACTTTTGACCTGGGTATAGTTACAGGATGCACAATCTATCAATCTTTACTGTAACAGGCCATCTAAGGTGAACCAACCCACCTGTGTTTGTTGTTTAGCTGGAAAACGCGTGTTTTCAGCTTAAAAACAAAATTTTAAGGAAAATTATTATTTTTAGTAATTCCAATTTTTTAATATTTCTTTATTTTTAAAGTTTTAGATTTTACTTATATATATATATATATATATATATATATATATATATATATATATATATATATATATATATATATATATATATATAAGCTAAGACTCTTCTAACAAAAGTTTATTTAGAATTTTTATTTTTAGAAATTAGGATTTTCATTAGAGTTAGAATTTTGCTATTTTTGTAAATTACAGATTTTTGTTTATTTTTTATTTTTATTAATGGTGTAATAGAGTGTAACGTCTCGGAAAAATCCGTACAAAGACCCGAGTACCACTTCTGACAGAAATCACTAAGGATCGAATCCTTTAGAAATTAGACGAAAATTAATTAAGTACTAAACTAAATAATCAGTGGAATTAGCTTGAACCACTATTTATATGAACTGTAAGACCCAAAACTACTAGAATCGCTAACTCAACATTACTTAAGAACCTATGAACAATCTCAAAACTCAGTTGTTCTCGGGAGCACATTGAAACTCCGTATCAAACCTGGACCGCCCGTTGAAAGTCCGACTACCGTGAAACTATACGGTTATGACCGCCTTACTGGGCTTGACAACCATTGCGGGAATCGAGCTCGAATAGTATCCAAAAATGTATAACTAGAACCCTGAGTAAAGTGTGTGAGAAACGCGAATATCTTTAGAAAATAAACTCAAACTTAAGTGAATTGGGCCGCTTACTTGCAGGAGAAATTAAAGACTTCAGACCGTCAGATTCTGACCAAACTATACCTATGGATCAGAGAAATTTCCCTGCACATGTCAGTATACCTGTGGCCCTGATCGAGTGACGATGACTGTTGAACTGATACAGGTCCTCCATGATCGATCCACAAATCCGATTGGACCGAAAGCATAACCTGGTTTAGATCCATCGTCAGGGAACTTGCTCAAGGCCGTATGCGAGCAATGGACCTCCAGATGAGCTCCGTTTGTCCGAAACAGACGCCTTTTGGCTATAACCTAAGTATATCATGGCCCTAGGGCCATTAACATCACTTTTGAGTCTATATAAGGACCTTAAACCACCCCTCTCTCATTCCATATGAATTTCTCTAGCCCTAGGAGAGAGAAGAGAGAAAAGAGGAGGAAAGAGTGAAGAGAAGCAAGTGAGATAGGGAGATCGTTGCTGGGATTCACTCCCACTACTCCACATACCGAATCACCACCCCACTATCGCTACACCATCGATTTTAACTTCGATTTGGGTAAGAAATCATAACCCTAATATTGTTTTAGAAATTCAAATAGAGGAATCGACGAAATAACTAACCTATTTCATGATTTAGGTAGCCGTTGTGCTGTAGACGGAGACGTAGTGTACGAACCGAGTTCGTAACGAGTTATTCGACGAAAGGTGCGGACCATAAACATTTAGGTTATGGTTTTCAAGGCTTTCAATGTCAGTTAATGATTTGTGACTGACTTGATTGCTACTATAAGCACCTATATACGATGTTTTCCATATACCTCACATATATGAACTATGTTGAAATTAAAATGCATTTTATGTGTTTGTTGAAATATTCGAATGAAAGTGAAATCACGATTTGTGCTTGCCATAGCTATTAACCTAGAATACGTGATTGTTATATGTATGATAACTCCTTATGAAAGGATTTGCCCTAATATGTGTTATAACTAATTTATTTCATGTATATTGAAATGTGTAGTCTAAGTGTTTGATAAAATGTCTGAATGAGTAAGTGTTTGGTGAATTGTACTTACTAGGGGTGTTGAGATAGGATTCTCAACTACCTTAGCTATATGTATAAATTACTTTATGTAACTTAAATTCAACTATGTGATTTATTTATGAAATACATATGTATGATAATATGTTCATTATGTGTTTTATAAAATGCTCAAATGATTGTAATATTCGAATTATTTGTTCAATACTGTTATGACCATCACATGTGATTACCTGTTGCATTCGAGTGTGATTGAGACTATTACGTAGTCCAAGTAATCGGTAACGGTGTCCGATCGAGTGGCCGAACTAGTCTCGCCACAATGGATACGTTCGATGAATCTGAGTCGTACGGTGATTCTCGACAGTGGTTAGGCCACAAGGAGTGCGTATGCGCTCCATATCGATTAATTTAGTGTGCGCTAGTACCAATCGAACTTGTCAAATACCCCGATTGGCCTATTATATGTTTACCATGTATGGACACTCCTGCTTAAATGTAAGGTACCGCTTACCAATGTAAAGCCCGTTTCAACCTTGGTACCACGATCCGCTAAGACTCATGATTCAGGCATAGTGGTATGGGACACCGTGGTCGAGCTGTCGGCTTACGCTGGGGTGACGAGCCTCCCCGTAGTGACCAGTGAGTAACCTAAACTCGTGAATCGAATACGGTGGTATGGGACACTATATTCGAGCTATCGGCCTACGATCAAGTGACGAGCCTCTCGTAGTGACCTCGAGTATAAATTAGGCCTACGCTGAGGTGATAAGCCTCCCATAGTGACCTCGAGTGTAAACTCGTGAACTTGCATATCCACTGCTTTTAAATTAGGGTGATGTTGCCCTATAACTTGCTTATCGTATGTGATTAACTAGGATTGACGACCTTAGATAATTATCATTTGGGTAAATGATATAAAAGGAGGTACCTTAGCTTCCCGAATCTGCTGTATGAATAAGCCTAAATAATTACTTGGCTAATGCGATCATGCACCGTATTGCATGTGCTTTGGCGAGGAAGCGCACGTTTAGGGAGTTTGTCATGCGCGATCGTGAGATGATGTCGTTGAGGGAGGGCAGGCGAGGGCATGCATCATTATAACATACCATTTTTGCATTAACAAGAGTACTTAGGACATAACTGTTGTACTGCTTTATCATTACTGCTTGACTGAATTGATAACATGTTAACCTTTGCCTTATAGTACCACTGAGTTAATCACTCACTCCCACGCTGGGACGGTGTTTTAAAACACCAACCAGACTCTGTTTTGGCTGCAGATGACGGCGAGGCTTATGTGACGGAGCTGAACTTTTATGATGAGGAGAAGGAGTTCTCCTAGATGCAACTCTCAAGTAGGTCTATGTAGACATAGAGTTGCGTCGCCGGGATTACATGGATAAGTTGGCCATTACACTTTGTCATTTTGTATAACTTGAAACAAATTTTGTATATATTTTAGCCTGGTAGCACGTTCATATTCTGGAGGTTATGAAACATGTATATACTTTATATATTTAGTCGAGTCTTCCGCTTACTTATTTATATTAAGTTTGGAGTATGATATGTTGTTTTAGTGTAATCTCACTCATGTTTAATACACTAATATGGATAACATTCAAACATCATTATCTATGTTGCATAAGTGATGTGTTGGAACTCGGGAGTTAAGTTTTACTTGACCCTCGATTTTTGGGGCGTTACATGGAGACACATACACATTAGACAATTATCAATCAATTTATTTTCAATTTTATTAGAATTTATTTTTATTTTCTATCTCTCCTCATGGATTCAAAGAATCTCTATGAGGAGTCCAAATAAGGTCCATGGATTCAGAGTAATTATCCCCTGAGGAAGATGGTGCTTGACCTCATCATGTCCATCTCTCCGTCAGTTGGTGTCAGAGCGAGGCTTTCTCCTCAGATCTATAGCTTCTAATGATAGGTCGGTCAACATTCTCATGGACATTGCTCTAGTTATTTACCTTTAAAAACAACGGCTTTCAAAGTGGCGCAGCGAGAGAATCAGCAAGTCATGCAAGGGATGCAGACTGCCCTTGATCGCATGACAGAGGTCCTAGGGCAGTTCCGTGTTCATGGCGGTGATCCACCTCCTAGTAGGCGCTGGAACTTATAATTGCACTGATCGTAGGACAGTACTGGCAGTGAATCATGGGATCACTCCAGATAGGTGGGATCCAACGACATGATTCCACAATATCCCAAACGAGGTATTAATCGGATAAATCGAACGGATCGGGAATTCAAGATAAAAGTCAATATTCCTAGTTTCAACGGCCAACTCTACTTTAAGGACTTACTTGATTGGTTGTTTAAAATCGAACGTTTCTTCGACTACATGGACATCGTGGAAGGAAAGAAAGTTAAACTTGTGGCTTACAATTTGAAGGGCGAAGCTTTAGTTTGGTGGGAATAACTTCGACTCGAGTGAACGAGACAGATGAAGACGCCAATCTGCATGCGGTCGCAGATAAAGCAGTTGTTGCGCATACGATTTCTTTCTAGCGACTACGATCAGGTATTATTCCAATAAAATTAAAATTAGTAAAAGGATAGTCGATCAGTAAGGGGTTATCTAAAGAAATCTCATTCTTTGTCGCGCGAGAGATGACCTCGTCAAAACGGAGTTGCGATAGTCCACAAGATTCATCAGCGACGGACATAGAATGACCCTTACTAAAATGGAGAACCAACCCAAGACTTCTAAAGTGAATGAATAGTCTCTCATAACCAAATACGATTTTGTTAAACAATCTAAGGAGACAGGAGATGTAGATGCATTAATTGAAAATGAAAAATATATAAAGTTTGTGAACATTCCAGAGAATTTGAAACTAGTGTTGCAGGAGTTCAAGATAATTGTGTTCGATGAACTCGCCTCCCATATGAGATATACAAAACCACATTGATCTTCTATTAGAGGCAAGTTTGCCTAATTGCCCACATTATTAGAAAGAATGTGAGATATCACAGGCACAATGGGAAGAAATTTATCCATATTAGTCAAGTCAAGGAGAGCATGGGTACATATATTATGTCAGCTCAAGAGCCTAAATAAAGTACAAGGAAAATGCTGATAAACATCGGTACTAGAAATTATTTGAGTATCATGAGTGAAGTCCCTTTAGTAAGTCGATGGCGAATTATTATTTTTTAGTGGAGGGGTTAGATGTAGGACGTGTCACAGATACATTACTAAGATGGTTGGACCAAAAGAAGGTGAACCGTAAATTGACCATAATTTTTTATCCGGGTATCGTTACGGGACACACAACCTATCAATCTTTACTGTAATTGGCCATCCAAGGTGAACAGTCCCACCAAGTGAGTCGCGTCTCTCCATTTCGCTGGAAAACTCGTGCTTTCAGCTCAAAAATGAAAATTTAAAGAAAAATTACTATTTTTAGTAATTATAATTTTTTAATATTTCTCTAGTTTTAGAGTTTTAGATTTTCCTCTTATTAAGAAACAACTTGTAATCATGTTAGGAATCTTGTAGTAAATGTTTATTTAGAATTTTTATTTTTAGAAATTAGGCTTTAGAAGAGTTTTACTATAATTAGGATTTTTATTAAATTTAAAATTTTGCTATTTTTGGTAATTATGAATTTTGGTTTAATTTTTTTCTTTATTAACGGTGTAATGGGGACACATACACGTTAGACAATTATCAATCAATTTATTTCCAATTTTATTAGAACTTATTTTTATTTTCTATATCTCCTTGTGTATTCGAGGAATCTCTATGAGGAGTCCAAAGAAATTCCATGGATTCGGAGTAATTATCCCCTGAGGAAGACGGTGCCCGACCTCACCACGTCCATCCTTGCATCACGAGTCTACATGGCCACTTGGGCAAATTGACACGGAGAAGAAGATATAGTAAGTGAGCTATGTTTCAGAACATGGACCCGACTAGATGGAAACAGTTCGGTTGAAACAGGCTAACTCAATATACTCCAGGGATACAAATGCTCAACATGTGTTAAGAGTATATGATACATAGATGTACATGTATACTTATTTATGTCTCCTATAAGCATAGCTATCTATGGTATTTACAGCTATTCATACACCACCCAAGCATACCCTGTACTTAGATATTCAGGTTGTAGAGTGGGGCTCATGGTTGAAATCTAAGTGTTGATATGATGATCTCCACTAAATGGTACATATGGAAAATACCCCAACCCATAAGTAGTGACCAGCCAATAGACGGTTAATAAAGAAAATGACTGAGCAAATGCGAAGGATCCAAGTCGAAGGATAGCCTAATTTAGGAACCTCTCTTGCATGTAATGAGCCGAGTATGGGCTGGACCAGGCTAAGACTGGGCCCAGCCTGGCACTTAAGACCCAAGGCCTGAGCTCGGCCTAAGCTCATCACTGGTCTAGCATTGCAGGCCCTAGCCCGAGTTGGAAAAAAAAAAAATTGGTCTGGGCTGGGCTCAACCCAATCCAGCCCTTGGACGACCAATTGATAAAATTCCTTTTTCCACTTGATTCATTGATGTAGAGCAGGTTGTAGATAATTTCATGGCAAGATGGACCAGAAGAGGCCCGATCGGAGACAGAGATGATACGAACCGTTAGAACTTAAAACGGACGTATCTCGCAAATCAGAATGAGTTATTGGACATAAAATATATGATTTTGGGGTAAGACGAGCTACTTTAGCATATTGAGCAAGCCGGATTTGCAAAATACCATCAACAGTCGTTTCCCTGTTTTAATTCCGTTTTTACTATAAATAGTAAGTTTTAATTTGATTAGAACTCTTCAAGGGTTGGGCTTTAGGAGTTGTGCCCAATATGAAAAGTGCTTAAAATAATTAGGAGAAGAATGTGGTGAAGCCAAATAGGACACTTACTATTTTTAGCCAAAAACCTTGTGCACTAATAGACATCACGACCGTCTATAAATAGAAAGTTTAAGTTTACTATTTATAGCAAGTAGCGATTTGTAGTTTGATTCCGAAATTTCTTCTATATCATAGTATCACTATTTAAAGAGTCGTAGACTCGTTTATTTTACTGGTTAATCAATTTCAAATTTTATAAAATTTATTTTCTATTTTCTTGTTCTTTTCCTCGTGAATTTGAGAAGTTTTCGTGAGGAGTCTAGAAAAGTTTTGTAGATTCGGAACAGTTATCCCCTTGAGAAAGACGAAGTTCCGTGGATTTGGAATAGTTATCCCCTTAGGACACTTACTATTTTTAGCCAAAAACCTTGTGCACTAATAGACATCACGGCCGTCTATAAATAGAAAGTTTAAGTTTACTATTTATAGCAAGTAGCGATTTGTAGTTTGATTCCGAAATTTCTTCTATATCATAGTATCACTATTTAAAGGGTCGTAGACTCGTTTATTTTACTGGTTAATCAATTTCAAATTTTATAAATTTTATTTTCTATTTTCTTGTTCTTTTCCTCGTGAATTTGAGAAGTTTCCGTGAGGATTCTAGAAAAGTTTTGTAGATTCGGAACAGTTATCCCCTTGAGAAAGACGAAGTTCCGTGGATTTGGAATAGTTATCCCCTTAGGAAGATGGTGCACACATCCTTCCCTGGGTCATTCATAGTGTATTTGTTGATAATGTGGCCACACATGCACAAAGATATAGACATATTCGTGGATGTGAAGGCGTAGATAGACATAAAAATCAATTGGGTCATAGAAGGAAAGCCCAACCCCGGCACAGATGCCAACCTAGTAGGTCTAAGCCCTGCTCAAAGCCGTATTTGGCTTGTTGGGCGGGCAGGCTATCTGGCCCATTGCGACCCATTCCATCATACCAACCGTTTTGATCGTCAAACCATCGGTCTCATTTCTTTGAACTGAAATCGTGAACAAACTGAAGATATTGTAGGGACGCGCATTGCCTAAGATCAGAATCTTAAAAAGGGACGTACAAGTTAGCACCTTTTCACTTTTTCTATTTTATCATTTTTCTTTAACTAAAGGCTATCTGATGATATTCGTGATTGTAAAAGGGAGAAAAAGAAAAGCAAAGTGAGATGTGGGCCAATGGGCTACACTCCTACTTTTGTTCCGTTTAAATGGTGGTGACTCTTCAAAAGTACACATTTCATTTTTTTAAAGAAATAGAGACCGTACAAATACCTATGTGAACTGTTGGTGGAGCATAACCGAAAACTTGCACAAAGTACATGAAGTTAACCATCTGATTCTTCCATTTGCCATTTATTTTACTTTTGACCATCCATTCTATATTTTTGCTTCATCGATGAGATTTCAGTAACATGCTTCATCCACAATTGGACGACAATTTAGATGGATTAGATAGCTGGATACAACTGCCAAGCGTGAAGTGGGAGAATCACCATCTTTGTAGATGGTGCAAAACTAACATAGGACTCAATGTTTTCCTTTTGAACAGTTGGGGAATTTCTCGTTTTCAAAAGCAAAGTGCGCCGTGTCTCATTTATCTTTTTGTGCAGTGATGAATTTACCGAAACCAGTATTAAAGCACGTGATGGAAGGAGGACAAAGTAGCCTTAAAGATGCTTGATCATGGCTCCAAGAGATCGAGTGTAAACGATACACCTCCCTAAATCTGCGTAAGAGAAATCATACCGGTGGTCTCTCATGGACCCTAATTTCCCAAAACAGGGGTTATGGGAAGCCCGTGCAAAAAAAAAGATGTGTGGCACCACCATCATGTGATTAGCATCCACTCCGTCCATTATTTTGCGGAAATGGTGTTAGTATGTGAGCCTAAAAATCATGCCGACCTAAAATTCAAGTGGGCCACATGATGAAGGGATGGACGTGATGAGTTCGACACCGTCTTCCACATGAATAACTACTCCGAATCCAAGTAGCTTCTCTAGACTCCTCACAGAGATACCTCGAATCCACGAGGGAAAATAAGAAAATAGAAATAAATTCTAAAAATTCAAAAATTGATTGATTGATAATTGTCTAATGTGTGTCCCGTTACAACGTTAATAAAGAAAATAAAATAAAATTCGTAATTACCAAAAATATCAAATTTCTAACTTTAATAAAAATTCTAATTATAGTAAAACTCTTTTAAAGCCTAATTTCTAAAATAAAAATTCTAAATAAATTTTTGCTAGAAGAGTCTATCAAAATTAAAAGTTATTTCTAAAAAACAAGAAATTCTAAAAATAAGAAAATATGACAAAAATTGGAATTACTAAAAAAAGTAAATTTTTCTTAAATTTTTGTTTTTGAGCTGAAGCACTAGTTTTTTGGAGAAACGGGCAGATGCAAACCACTTGGTCAGTTCACCTCGGATGGCCTGCTACAGTAAAGATTGATAGGTTGTATGTTCCATAACAATACCCGGATCAAAAGTTATGATCAATTTACGGTCCTCCTTTTGGTCCGAATGTATTAATGCCACGTCCTACATCACCACACCAAAGGAAAAAGTGGGGATGGGAGGCCACCATTGAAACCTTTTTGTGGCCCATCGGCATGTTTATATTCCATCCAAACCATTCCTATGCTAAGTCCATTCAATCCGTTGTTAGGCATCCGCATCCATGCTTTCCCCATTGTGAGGCCCACTCGAGTTCTGAGTCGGACTTATGTTTGGCTCACATTCTAACATGAGCTGCAAAAATGATGAACCTAGTGGATGTCACACACACCACCTTGCACCAGGGAGATTTTTATTGCATGGGCTCCCTACATCTTCTTCTTTAGGAAATTCGCATAGTCTGTGTGATCCAAAGATTGGACGGTTGTTATGTGTAGTGGACCACCACCCAACTCGATCAGCTAACATGGGAGAGCTTTCATGTGACGATGGGAATGACGAAAGTGGCGAATAAAACACAAGGGTGGCATAAGCAAAGAAGTAGATCCATGTGGAGCTTTATTCCACATTGCTGTGTATATAAAGATGTTGATTTGAATGGTTGCACTGGCCCAGTCCATGCATTTGGCAGTGGCACATGAGCCAGACATCATGCAGACATTACGAAGGGGGCCGCCTCTGCATCTTTCAGCATCTGAAGAAGAAGTGCTGGTGAAGAAGGTCCTTGAGACACACTCACCCGATGGTCGTCACGTGGATTCCGAGCTCCTTCTCAACCTAGTGGAGAGCATCATGGGCCATGCTACAACTTCCAATGCTCGAGTACGTCCCCACTATTTTTCTTTTTGTCTTCATGTAGAGCCCATCTAGTAACAAATTAGTTTTGGTGGGATATGAAGTGTCTGTTAGTTGATGTGGAAAATAAAAAAATGAATTTTCTTGATGCGACTGTTTACTTTGTTTTACTCATAAAAATCGAGCGAATCCACTTAAAAGAAACAAACAAATGAACAACTTGTGAAATGTAGACTTCTACGGATGTCCGTCCAACATTTCCATGGATAACAACACTCACAACCAAACAAGGGAATTACTATTGGATTCCGTTGATTTCCATTTTCATATTTTGGACACTATAAATGAAGTGTAAAGATAATAGAACAGTCGACCAGAACTAGAATTGTCGTTAAACTACTAAATATTAGTCTCCCAATTGAAAAGAATTTTGTACTAATAGTACTAACAAATCTGGCCCATTTCTGCAATTTTGATGAATGTAGCAAATTTAAACAGTTCCGAGGAAGATGGAACACTCTTTTCTATTATAGTGAAGAGGGCAGAAGCCAGTCGCATCACATACACCTCCCAAAAATATGTTATTACTTGCAAAAAAATTGATTTTCTTTACAGAGGGTGCTTACTTCCGACTGAACTATTGAGTTGGATGCAGTTATCTTTCTATATGGTATATTTTATTCTACTTCTCTAACGGGACCAGGACGAATGGTTCTTTCTTTCTTTTTTCCTCTCACACACACACACACACACACACACACACACACACACACAAGGAGAGCACACCACCTAAATTTTATTAATATGAATAGAATAAAAACAAAGACAACCAGAGAGGAAGGGACATATTAACTTTAGCTGATCTACATTGATTAACTTATAATGCAATTTCTTGTAAAATTAAAAATGGGTTCTGGTCCTGATGGGCTTTCCTGTACTTTAACTTAGTATGTAACAAAATTATTGAAAGTATAATAGATAACACTTGAATCAGTTCTACAGTAAATAAATTATTTTGTAATTGTTTTCCTCAATACACATAGAAAGAGTTTTATCAATCAAATGTTTCCTCTCATCCTTGACCAAGTAAGCAGATGGATTCTTAGTCGAATAGAGGACTAAATTATACTTGTCCCGCCTACTATGAAAATACTAAATTCCTTGAAGTCCTTAAATATCTTGGTTCAGATCATAAAGCAATCTTAAATATCATAGTTTCAAAATTATTGTCATAGGTTCTTGTTTATTTAAGCCTGTATTGAAACAGTTTCTATTTTGCAAAATGATTTTAGACTTATTAATGATATTTCGAAAGATGGACTGTGGATCAAGAAAAGCAATGTCGGACACTTAGACAATGAAGTGGAAACTAACAGATAGTGGTGCTAGAGTTTGAGAGAACAATCAAACGACTTCATAGAATCCAGTTCTTGCTTCAATTGAGGAAAGGTTCAAAGAGCTTCCTTTGACATGAGTGGTGGTAAAGAGATTGAATATCTGATTTTAGTCCCCCTCGTAACTTAATTGAAGATGGTTTTCATGAGTGAAATAGAAGCAATGTCATTGTGCTCGCCTGTAATGCCAAACATTCAGATAAGAATGAAGAAATTATCAGAGTGGAGGGCAACTCTTCTAAACTTGTTTATTTAGTATGCATGAAATAAATGTTTAGGAAATGTTAGGGTTCATTTGGATGTCAGGAATTTAAAAGGAACAAAAGAATGTGTTTTCTTTAAACAAAATCCTGAGAAAGAGATTCTGTTTGTCAAGTTGGGGTGCTGGGAATGTAATTCTGTGGTTATGTAGAAACAATGTTTGGGTACTGGGAAAGAATTTCCAGGAATTATACTGTGCATATTCACATGAAATGGGATTGAAAAATATGACCATTAGCAGGGAATTCATTACCCTAGCTTTTCCCAGGAATTTCAAAACATCTCGTTTGGTGGAAATCAATTCAAATAGGAAAACAATTCCAAGTATTTCACGGGCCCGAAACAAAAAGAATCTGCATGTACTTCACCGTATTTCAATAGGAACTATACAGCCAATTGACTCTTATGCAGGGAAAAAAATGATTAAATCATTTATTGGTGAGAAATATTTATAAAGGTAAGAGCAATCAAGATGATAATGTGATACATTGACATGCTCAATCAACCCATGTCAGGTAATTAAGGCTGAAGAAAATTGCCTACCAAGAAGTTAATCGATGGAAGCTGTAATTTGGAAAATTTATAAAATGACATTGATCTGTGAATATAGTTAATATAGTGCAGTCCAAACTCATCTACAAGAGCTGTGAATTTTGTAGAAAAAATAAAATAAAATAAAAACACTTAAATTTATTAGGCTCATACACAAAAACAATCTGTAAAGGATTCTTGTGTATAGTTATCCTTATCGCTGATTGCCAACTCACTGCAGGTTCCTTATGCAGATCTAGAGGCAACCACCACCAATAATTCGCATAAAGCTGATGGCTTTCATGTTCATGAGCCATTCGGACAAAC
Source organism: Magnolia changhungtana (assembly GCA_030180095.1). Lineage (NCBI taxonomy): Eukaryota > Viridiplantae > Streptophyta > Magnoliopsida > Magnoliales > Magnoliaceae > Magnolia > Magnolia changhungtana. Next base: position 719,292 of record JASAUF010000384.1, on the reverse strand, counting down.
CATACATAAGCTTTCACATGAGGTACTGGCGAACATAGAGCTATTCATGCTATGTCTCTTTCCATGGCATTTGATGGTCACAATTACTTCAATGATTATATTGGCATTGATTTTTTATTTTTATTTTTAATATCTGTAAAGCCCAAGTAATTGATATTTTGTGATAGCCATATTTGAGAGTGAACAATGCTCAGGAGCTCTTAGGCTGGCTCGGTGGCAATTCAAGAAATTATTTCTTCACCTTTATCAAATAACCACTTGCTCTAAAAGCTCAAGCCATTCGAGGATGGTGTATCAATGTATATCAAGGGACTTTAACACTCCCTTGCACATGCGGGGTGGAACTCTGCACGGGAACATACTGGGTAAGGGTGGAGGGACACTCACTTCATAAACAGGCCGGGCTTGATTTCCCAGTCCACGGAGGCATGTTTGTTGCTCCCGGGATTTGAACACTTGACCTTCCACTTTGATACAATGTCAAATAACCACTTGCTCTAAAAGCTCGAGCTGCTAGAAGATGGTGTATCAATGTATATCAAAGGACTTTAACCATCTTTGCTTCGATTTCTTTTATATATATTTGGCTTGGTTCCAAGTTATACATGAGAAAACATCTATTTGTTGCTTTATGTGCTTTTAGTGGAACTAGGAACAATATAGAGTACACCAAAATGCTCCCAAATTCAGGAAAAAATTTTAAAAATTAAAGGCATGTCTTTAGTGCTCATAGACAAGCATAGAGAGTCTGTACAAACATTATCTCACACGACTGTTTGTTTACAAAGAAACCATGGCAAACCATGAAAAAGAAAATTAATTCATTTGATGTCACAATTTCCTCTGTTCCAGAAACTAAAAAAGAAAAAAGAAGGAAATTGTTCTTCTTCTGAGAAGTATTTCTGAAAAAACTGACTAAAAGCATTTCAAGAAAACCCTCTCAAAATGGCAACACAAACACAGGAACACATTTACCATGCAAATTCACAGTGCAAAACAAATAGAGAATAGGGAATCCCATTTCACCAAATGCTAATGTCACATGTCCACTTTTTGGGATTCCTACATGTTCTCCATTTTGATGTTCTATTTTCACCCTAAACAAATAGGCCAAAGATGTTTGATAGGAATCTAGCAGCATTTCAAAATTCAAAAATTCAATTGTACATTTTAAAATGTGTGATAAAGTTTACCCACCATTTTTGGACTGTGGATACATGCACCACTGATTCTTAGTGGACATTGTTCCTACACAACTTTTCCATTGATAGGAAAAGTTAAAATTAAGCCAATTCTCCTCAAGCCAGCATAAGAGTGCCTAAGAGCATCTCTCCTGACATCGACAATCAAAACCTATCAATTGCTGTCTTCAATATAAGTCCACCACTACTGAAATACACTCAAGTCTCCATGTGAAAGTTCACAAAAAGCTCAGTAACAGTAGGTATTGGCAGATGATGACCATGTGTTCTGGTGACTCGCATGCAATGACGATGATGGTGTTCGATCTGCTAGGGAGCCATTCTTGGGATGGGAAGTTGGTTCTTGTTATCGCTGCATTTGCAGTGAGCTATGGAGAGTTATTTCTCATCACAAGGTTCTACTCTATCAATCTTCTAGCCAAATCAATTGCCATGCTCACACAGCTCCCGAATAACATGGAGGACAGTGAAGCCCTCGAGCCTCAATTTAAGGCCCTAAACTCGTTAGTTAAGGCTATGGTAGATGTGGCAAAATGCATCACTGAGTTCGAAGGCTTGCCCATGCAATACAAAACCCTTGACACAGGTGCAATGGCGACAATGAATGCATGTATCCATGTTGCTGCTTATTGGGTCATCAAAAGCGCGGTGGTGTCAGCTTCAGAAATCGCCAACTTGAAGACGACGAATCATGAGAAAGTGCATGTCATTTCCCTTATCTTCTTGAACTTAACCATTGAATTTTATGATTGTGTTCGTTTCCTATTTGAGAGATGCAATTATTATGTGTGTGCTTCTCACATTCATCACTTTGAAAAATGTGCAAATGCATCAGTACCATTGATTTCGCAGGCCATCATGTAGATATATAGTAGCCTAAAAGTCAAACACTAGCTACTTGAAAGAAATGGATGGTTAACATTAAGGTAGACAAAAAAAGGAAATGGTCCACATGGTCCAATTTCAACAATTCGATGGACAAAATCGTCCTCGCCAATGGCTCATCCATATGGCAGCTACAAAATCAATGGACCTGATCATCATAAGAATTTTCCATGTTCCATGTGATGAGCAGCTTAATGGAACACCCACAAGCATTCAATCATGCTAGTCTGGTCGTTTTCTGTTGTTACATCATTCAAACAATACAAAACTTATGAAAGCATTGTGAATTGTCAGATGCGAATGTCCAGCAATTAGGCCCATTTGGATTCTTGCATTGGTTAACCTTGAATTTCTTAATCCAGGTGCTTGGTGTCAATCCATTGTTTCGGGCCTCTTGGGAATAGGATTGAGGAGTTCACCTACCACTCTAAATCCTGAAAGTAGAAATTTGCAGATTCTAGGATAGACCAATACTCATCCTCCCTTACCTCACACTCCCCATCTCAACCGAAGTCCCGTCTCTGATGGCCAGCCGTCTGATAGCCATTTGAATGTTGGCCATCCTATGTCAGCCGGCCGTCCAGCCATCCTCTGACCATTACCATGCAAAACCATCATTGCTCATTTTCCATTATTTATTTTTCTCTTACCATAGGCGCACTTGAGTATTTGTCTTTCTTGTAGATTGGCCAACCAACAATTTACAAATTTCATGATTTATAACAACCAGTTCAAGATGCCAACCAAACAAAAGATTGGCCACTCCAGGAGTCAACAACTCAAGATTGACTACTCTTAGGATTCCTAAATCCACCAGGACTCCCACCATACACTAGCAACAAAATCTATTATTGATTTGGCCCCTTTACTTTTCCTTCTTTCTGATCTATGGTCTAACTGAAGTTATGGCCCCAAATAGATGGGATAAAAGCTTAGATGATGATGACTTTTCTTGGTTTGATGATTGAACTTAGACTACACCATCTCCTAACAGTGCAACAACTATCTCAGGCAAAAGAGTTCAATTGGGGTGAGATGGGAACTTTGGAGCTTGGTCCACAAAGTGAGGAACACACATGGTCACTTGCGAAAGCAGCTGGATGCATGCTACCAATGCATAGGTTAGTGAAGAATTCAAAAGCCACTTAGAATGCTTTCTTGTAGAAGTATTGTTTTCATTGTATCTCAAACCACAGGTCCTACCTTGACCATGGCTAAATCATTTCATTCACCAAAAATGTAGCTACAAACCAACCTTCCTGATAGCGTAGAGTTTTGGAACAGAAGACCATTCTGTTCTTAGAAAAACCCAAAGCAGTGGAACCCATCTTAATGAGATCCTAGGATCCTGTGTTTCTGCTTGAGAAAAGACAATTTACTGGGACTCACCATTAAGAAGCCTTGGCTCAAAATCGTCTTGTCCACTCATTGTGTTCATCGGATATAAAACCATTCATTTCTCTTGAGGTACACTTGATGAGTGAACCAGCCCCATGTTTGCATGAGGGCATGTTCAGGGTCACCAACTTGATATATGGCTTGGATCTCACAAATGTGTGCCAGCCGCAGCATCTGTGCTACGAATTGCCGCTTCAATCATTAAGCAAATTGCCTTAGCACATGAATTAATATTGATTACATACCTATACATCTTCTATTAGTTCTCTGTTCATTGTCTAAACTCGAACAGTACTACATTGATGGCTACATGTCTTTAATGTGACTTGCAGAAGCAAAACTCCATCATACACTCTTGAGTCTCTTTGAGGAGACCCATGATGACAACCTGAAGGTTCTCGGAATGTTATTAGCTCTAAAGGATGACTTGCCACTTTGGGATGGTTACTTACAAGAACAGGTCCATTTTGAATCGCCATCATGTTTTTTTTCCCAGCCTAATTGGTATAGAGTTCAAGTTCAGCATGTTATCTTTCAAAATACAAACAGATTTAACACTAAGATAAAGCCGTTGGTACTAGCAAAATATTTGATTCCTGTGGATTGATTTATTCCATCGTACTACCCTTAACATTTGTCATTGGAGCATTCAATTAATTTCTCATCTCTACATCAAGAAATACTAACACCATTTTTATTGTAATGACATTAGATCTGCATTGATGTACTAAAAAACAAGATTGTTTTACTCCTACTCTCGAAGATAGACATCTCCATAGCGCAAGTGCTCCTTTTGCAACAGACATACGACCATCCACATCGCAAGTCAGAGAAGAGTTACGAAATTGTTTGGATCCCTTTCCAAAGTTCCGTTTCCTGGAATCATTTGGAAGTGAAAGCTTTTAATCAAGTGGCAAACACTGTCCCTTGGTATTCAATATGCAGACCTTGGTTACTTAGTTCTGCGGTGCTGAACTATATGAAAGAAGAGTGGAACTATGAAGACGAGCCACTGATAGTGGTGTTGGATCAACAAGGAAGAATCATTTGTCCAAATGCGATGGATATGGTGATAATTTGGGGGGGAGAGGCATGTCCTTTCTCAACTTCAAGGGAGGAACAACTCTGGGGAGAAGCAAGATGGACACTAGAACTTATGATGGGCGACATCGATCCTCTGATGTCCATGTGGGTACGAATTTCCAATCAATTGCATCAATTCACCATACACTTATTGTGGTAATGTCATCATAGAGATTAGCGACACATCCACAATTCAAGAACAAGAACACTTATACAAACTAAAGCTGCTGTTTGGATTCAAGCCAAATTGTGTTAGCTCAAGCTGTCAACGTTAGTTGTGTTCGCATAGGCTAAGTCATGCTGTCGAGACTAGTTATTCTGTTCCTTGCTTTTAAAACACCTGGAATAAGGAATAAGGACAGACTATAGCACATGTGGGGAGATTAATGTAGATGTAGTATATGTAGCATTTATAGCACATGTGCACATCAACATTTGTGGCACATGTTGGGTACTAGAAGATTGGTGGTGACACATGTGCACCTATAGTGTCCTTGAACTTGGAGGGTTGCTGGTACGTTTGGCACATGTGACACATCTATATGGAACGTTGTGTTTCCGCGTGTTCCAAACTGGGGGCAAGCTATTCTTAATATTATTCCACCTATTTTTTATTTTTATTTTTTTTGTTTTTTTTACAAAGACGTGCAATCCTTGTTGATGGCAATATTTTGAAGATAGTCCTTATTTTCCTAGTTGGGTTTGACAAGCCAAAAACAAGCAATATTACCCAAATAACTAGTGCTGACACAACTTTACTTGAATACAAACAGCCCTTAACATGCATGCTTGTGAAAAAAACACATGCCCAAGCACGCACCAACATGTGAATCTACACACACACGCACAGTCAAAAGCACGTGCCACACATCTACACACACGCACAGTTAAAAGCACGTGCCACACATCTACACACACGCACAGTTAAAAGCACGTGCCACCACCCAAAAGTGATGCTACACATGCATATTGAAATTTATACTGAGAAAGATCACAACTGCACGGACAGATAAAAGAAGGAAGAACCATTTGCCTCTATGGAAGCGACAACATCAATTGGATTAGAGAATTCAGCAGAAAGATGAAAAGCATAATCAGAGCAGGCGTTTCATTAGAGCTAATATACGTTGGAAATGGTAACCCAGGGGAGCATGTAAGAGAAATTCTATCTACCATAACAAAGGAAAACTTAAGTAGGTACTTGCCACAAACAAAGATACACTTCTTTTGGATTCGATTGAATAGCATGAGAAGTTCAAAAAAACGCCTTGGGAAGAATATCCAGAACGATACTGTCATGGAAGAAGTCATGTCCTTGCTCAGCCATGGCATTAGAGAGGAGGGTTGGGCAGTGATGGGCCGAGGCTCATCAACGGATATCATACAACTTCATGGAAGAAAACTCATGGAATGTTTGACACTCTTTCCAGTGTGGGGTGATAACATTGAGAAGGTGGGCCTCTTGAATGCAATAAGAGAAGCTTTTGATCCTGCACAAAACGTGGTGCATTGCCACCACTCGCGTATAGTTCCCTATGTTGAGGGTACTGATGAAGGGCTTGTTATTTGTGAGGAGTGCAAAAGGCCCATGGAGAAGCGCATTCTATATCAATGTCTTCAATATCATGGGACGAAAGGTTAATGGGAAATGGTCTAGTCTGTATCTTTTTTTTCTTTTTCTTTTTTTCCCATCAACTGGCGCTACGGTAGATTTTTGCGTTGTAGCACTTTTAAATAAAGAATATGATATCACCCGTGCACTAGACATGTCCATGCTTACATGGGATTAAAATGTTTTCATCGTTGGTGGCCTAATTTTTGTTATTTTGTTATTTTTTTGTTTTTCCTTTCTTTCTTTCTTCTTGTTGTGTATTTATTGAGTCAACATTTTGTTACTAAATTAATCAAATCTTGCTGGATTTGTGTTCGATATAGCATGGCTGTGCGCGTGTTATATATATATATATATATATATATATATAAAGTAATTTTCAGTAACTTTCATTTTTTTATAAGATATTTGGACCGTAGATTGTTTAGATGCATGTATGGAGTTTAAATATACACATGCACGCACTAAATTAACATTTTCTACAACCGTGTTTTTTTTTTTTTTTTTTTTTTTTTTTTTTTTTTTTTTTGTAATTTAGGGCCATTTTTTGAATGAATAGTGCATATTTACTTTTTAATTTTTCCTCAAATTTCTTGAGGGGAATGATACCACATGCTTAGAAATATATATTAAAAAGATGAATATGTAAGCCACACGTGCGAATCGGGATAATTGATCTCAAGATCCTTAAAAACCCTAATCCCACCACCCCCCCCCCCCAAGTTGTCATCTGGCTTCTAGGTTTTAATTTACCAATCACACCTTGCGGTTTGGGGTCTGGTACGGATGTGAAAATTCAATTTTTGCTGCCATTGGTTTAATATACACAACAACTGAAGGGCTTATGCAGCCACTGGCAAGAATCTAATTTTCCCAGGCAAAAATCAAAATTTTGCTAGGAACTCTATAAAAGGGTTCAAGCTCCATATTTAACACAGTAAGGTCCGGATTTAAGATATTTGATTACCTCTTTTCTAAAAGTTTCAAGTTTCTTCTTTCCCTCTCACATCTCCCTAGTACATAGTCATCTGGTGTGGTTATCATTCAACTTTTATTACTTTACTTTCAATTACAATGCAACATGTTTATTCTCATACATCTCCCTACGACATTTTCTTTTATTGATCCTTCTGGTGTATGCTTTCCATCTTGATCCTTAGAAATCGAAAATCGTTTAGTTTATATACACTATAATTTCCATGATCATGATCGATGTCAAGTGCATCATCTCTATGGTCATGATTGTAGTTGAGTAATAACCACTAGAGCTTAATAATTACAAAAAATCCATAAATCTTACAAAGTAAAGACTCCACGTCAATGTGGGTGGATAGGGTGCCTAAGCCATTCATTCTCTATCACTAAGGCCTTTACTCATAATCTTCGGTCCCAAACTGACGCAGGGATGAACGTGATGAGGATAACTACTCCAAATCCACGGAGCTTCTCTAGACTCCTCACAAAGACTTCAATTCATGAGGAAAGAAAGCAGGAAATAGAAATAAATTCTAATAAATTCAAACTTAATTAATTAATTCCTAAAAACGAGTTCACAACTCTTTTAAATAAGGGTACCAAGTAATGGGAAAGAAATCAGAATCAAACTACAATCAAAACTCCTAGAAATCGCGACTTACTATAAATAGTAAACTTACTATTTATAGACGGTGGTGATATCTACTAGTGCGCAAGGTTTTCGGCCAAAAATAGTAAGTGTCCTATTTGGCTTCACCAAACTGTTCTCCTAATTATTCTAAGCTCTTTTCATGTTGGGCGCAACTCCTTAAACCCGACGGATGAAGAGTTATAACCAAACTAAAACTTACCATTTATATTAAAAACGAAATTAAAACAGGGAAACGACCGTCGATCTAGGGGTTTTTCGCAATTCCAGGCGTTGCAACCCTCCATAGCAGGGTTGGTTGGCTAAAGTAGCTCGTTCTACCCCAAAATCATATATTTTACGTCAGGTAACTCATTACGGATTGCGAGATATGCCCGATCTAAGGTCCGACGGTCCGGATTACTTCTGTTGTCGACCGGGCCTTTTCTGATCCATCTTGGCCATGAAACTGTCCGCGACCCGCTCTACATCACAAACCAACCACAATAGTCATTTAAATCAGAGAGTCAACTCCTTAGGTCACCGTGATTTTATGGTGTTTGGTAGGCCATACATTTCATGTTCACTTGGCTAGTGATGACTCTTAAGTCAACTCATACAAAAAAAAAGCACTCATACCATTTGCCATTCATCATCATCCCACCACAAACATGAAGAGAGTGAGACACCTTGCGTACATCCATAGTCTAGTGACTCTACTGGGGAGGTGCTAGCCACTAGCTAGGCCCGACTCAAAGTGAGAGATTTTTGAATTATTTGGGATTCTTAGTTCTAGTTCTGTTTACATTCCATCATTTTCTCTCTTTTTTTGGTCTTTTGATTTTTCGCACTTTACTTTCCTACACTTTTTCTTTCTGTAATTACTTCCCAACATTTTATTTTTTTGAATATTTTGTACATTAGGAACTCTTGCACCACTTGCATAGCATATAACTATCACCATTATTACGCCCCAATTTTTGGACCCGAGTACTTTTGACTCAATCACCTAGTCACGGGTGTGACTCAGCTATATTAAATAGTAAACAACCATCTAATGCACACATTCCAAATAATATGACCATAATATAAGAAAATTAACAAATATTAATTTGGATGAACGGCAAAAGTTGGCTTGTACGCCACTCATTAAAAGAATGCTAAATTTATTTCAAAGCTCCTACAAAGCTAATAAAATAAGTCTATTCAATCTTTGATCCTCTCTCAAAATTAGGTCCAATATTCTCCTAGAGCATCTTTTACTCGTACTTTTCCAATGTTATTCTCGCCCTTTCCACATCTTCTGGAGGTATATTATAAAAATAAGTCTATTCAATCTTTGATCCTCTCTCAAAATTAGGTCCAATATTCTCCTAGAGAGCTTCTTTTACTCGTACTTTTCCAATGTTATTCTCGTCCTTTCCACGTCTTCTGGAGGTATATTATAAAAATCGCAGGGTCATTCCTGAATGCGATGAACATTAAAATAATAATAAATAAATAAATAAATAAAAATAAAAAATCCTAGATGGTCAATTCTTAATAGGGTGACCTATATAAGCTCAATTAGCAATTATACGCATGCTTTTATAACTTGGGCATGTAATAAGTGTCATTTCATAAGAGATTCACAAAATATAAAAATAATGCGTGATATCTTTCATCACATTTTCAGTATAGTCCATAGCCTGGTCTATTTCACCTTAGCCTACCAACACCCACTTGGCATGCATTAGTTGATCTCCATTTCGTGTGGTGGTCTATAAACTGGATGTAAAAGTCTCATGTATCGACTGACCATCCCAATGTAGGTAATCACTTATAAGACCCGTATCTTAGCCTGTACTATTCCGTAGGCTTCCACGGTCCTCTCGGTCTAATTCTGGCAACCTGCGTCGCGTAGACAGCAATTGCACTCGACCCTGAGTTGTATCCCGCATTCTAAAGTCAATTCGACCTGAAACTTGTACCCTAGCGAACACGCCATCACCGCGGTTCCGACGCAGCGTATTACGCGCCGAGGCGATACCCAGGCCAAGAGATGTGGGCCTGCGTTCAGTTCGAGGAAAACACCGCGTGCTGCGAATTCTAAGAGAATCTCTACAACCCCTCACATCAATCAATCAAGTACAAGCAAGTACCTAGCCCATCACTTTCCCACTAACAAAGCATGACACCCCTCTCTCCCATCCCCAAAGTCAACCCTTCCTTACAACAACTCATTCCTCCCATCCCTCTCTCCTTACATCTTTTCTCTCTCTCTCTCTCTCTCTCTCTCTCTCTCTCTCTCTCTCTCATTTTCTACTCATTCTCCCAAGCAACCTAAGCACCCAACGTCTATGGTTTCCATGGAGAAGCTAGGTGTGGCTCACCTCCCTACCACTCAATCCCACCATCCAAAGATCATCTCCACCATTGAAATGCATCCCTCGGAGCTCTAGGATGTGTTGATGGAAGAAGAAGCCTAAGAAGATCAAAGGTGGGTGTTTCTCAGGCCTAAATTTTATTCTTTTGATGATGGGCCAAGTGGAGCCTACCAATTGATGGTATGGATCCCACTTTGGACCCTAGGTGTGGCCGATGGCCCACCATGATTCTCATGATCATTCCATGATGGGGCCATTCTCTATGGACCCCATCATGATGTTTATTTTTCTTATATAAATAGGGTCATATAGACCTTGCATTTTGGTGGAGAAAAGATCTCCACAATTGATTTTGATCGGCGGGCCTACATGTAATGGGACCCACTTGATGTATGTTGTAAATCATGGAAGGGAGGGCCCATAGTGCCGGGGTCCATCCATCACTCACCTCTCTCTCTCTCTCTCTCTCTCTCTCTCTCTCTCTCTCTCTCTCTCCCTTGTTGATGGCCCCATGATGTATGTAACCTATCTATATCGTCCACCTTCATGGGACCCGCTTAATGGACGTGTTGGATCTACACCGTCCGGGCCATGTGGGCCCTACCTAATGGTGATGGGAAAACACATAGTAATTTGATCCAATCAGGTGGGCCACGTCCACGTGAGACCTACCATGATGTGTGTCATCCACACTGTCCATACACCACACACCAGGACGGTGGGACCCACTAGTCATGGGCCCCACACATGGGACCCATCTTAAATGTATGTATATTCTCACTGCCTGTCTAACAGTGAAGTGTGAACTGACAGTGAGGTGTACTAACCTGCCCAAAAAAAAAAAAAAAGAAGAAGATTATAATAATATAATATTATATATATATATTATAATATATATATATATATATATATGTTATGGTGGGCCCTACGTGGGTCCCACCTACTTTGCCGTTTGAAGCAGCTGTGGCTAGAGGTGGGCATCAAGCCGAGTCGAGTCAAGGTGGGCCAAGCTTGGCTTGGCTTGTCCATGATGTACTCGAGTTCAAGTTCGAGCTCGAGCTCGAGCTTGGCCTCGAGCTCAGCATTGAAGCTTGGCTTGTTTGCCAAAGCTATCAAGTCGAGTTCGAGTCGAGCTAGTGGTTCGAGTCAAGCTCGAGCTTGTTGGGTGAGAGAGTAATGGATTCTATTCTTGATCCTCCACCATTGATGAAAAATTCAAAAATCGTAAGAGAATCAAAGCAAAACCTAATGAAAAAACCAAACAAAACTTCGAATCGGATGAGGAAACCTATAAGAACCGATCTGTTCTTGATCTTCTTCCACCAGCAAAAATCCAAGTAAAGAGCTCTAGCTAATCAAATCATTGGATTTCCTTGAAGCTCTAACAAATCTGAGAAGAACCCATCTCGAATTTCTTGGGTTTCTCGCCTAAGAAGTAAATCTCAATAGATTGAAATCATACTATTGTGGAGCTGAAATGAAAACTGGTGGTGGTGGTCAGGGCGGGCGTGCGGCTGGCAGTGGGCAGAGAAAGAGAAGAAAGGGAAAGGGAAGGGGGTGCGTGCAGACGGGTAAAGACTCTAGGGTTTTTTTTTTTTTTTTTTATAAAATTTTTTAAGTTTAAACTTAAAACTTATATTAATAATATATATATAAAATATTTAATATATTTATTAATCGAGCCGAGTCGAGCTCGAGTTCGAGCTTTGAGTCGAGTTGAGTTCGAGTCGAGTCGAGTTGAAATGCCCCCTGGTTGAACTTGGCTTGAACTCAACTCGAGCTTCAAATAATTAGCTTGGCTCGGCTCGAATCGGCCATTCAAGCCGAGTCAATCCGAGCTGACTTGAGCCGAGTCGAGCGAGCTTTTCGAGTTAGCTTGACTCGTGAACAGCCCTAGCTGTGGCTGTAACATACAGCAGCTATATAGTTGTTATGTACGTCCAGCGTGGAACGTGGACCCCATCATGATGCATGTTTGTATCCACTGTCCATTAGGATGGGATGGTGGGACCCACCAGTAGGGGAATGGATTTGGCTAGGGTACCTCATACCAGCTACATGGTTGGTGAGTCTACGTCAGTAAGTTCTGTAGGTCCCCAATGATGTATACGTTTTATCTACACCATCCACTATTTGGACGGTGGGGCCCATCATGATGCATGCATTGTATCCATACCGTCCAACCATTTTGAGATATCATTTTATGATATAAGGTAAAGAATGAGTCAAATCTAAAGTTCACGTGGGCCCCACCATTGAAATAGTGGACAGTGACATCCACCGTTCAAACTTTAAGGGCCACAGTAGTTTTCAATTAAGCTGATATTTTGTCTTCACTTCATCTATCACTATGTTATCTTATGAATAGATTGGATCTCAAATACATCACGGCGGGCCACACCGTGATGAATTCAACCATTGATCAAGTGAACAACACCGTAAAGACCAGTGGGGATTGAACACCCACCATTGAACCCCTTTGGGTTATAGAAGTTTTGGACCAATATGATATTTGTTTTCCTTTTTATCCAGGTCTTTATGACCTTGTGAACAGATTGGATGGAAAATAAACGTTATGGTGGGGTCCACCTTGATGTATGTGTTATACATCCATGTTGTTCATCTAGTGGGCCCATTTGGGAGGTGTAGGCCTGCTGGTTGTGCAGGGCCCACCTGCTGTGTGGCTCAGCGTGATGTATGTGAGGCCCATTGTGGTGTATTTGAGGCCCACGAGATAGGGCCCGTTATGATGGAATTGTGGCCCAGATGGAGAGGCCCAATGTGATGTATATTGGGCCCATGAGTGAGGCCCGATGTGATATATACAAGGCCCATATGATGGGGCCCACCTGCTTGAATGTGAGGCCCATGGGCAAGGCCCATTGTGATGTATTCGTGGCCTATGGGCAAGGCCCATTGTGAAATGTATTAGTCCCATTAGTGCTGCCCATTAGTATGGCCCATTAATGCAATCTAATTGATGTATATGAGGCCCATTGGTGCGGCCCATGGACACGGTCCACTTGATGTATATGATGCCCACTGGTGCGGCCCATGTGAAATGGCCGACTCGAAATATATGAGGCCCATTAGTGCGGCCCGTGGATGCGATCCACTTGACGTATTTGATGGCCCATGGGTTGAGGCCTAATGTGATGGATATAAGGGCCACGGCGAGGCCCAATGAGACGTATGTGGGGCCTTTGTATGGGGCCGAATGTGATGTATATGAGGTCCATTGCGATGTGTGATTACTCCATGATGTATGTAATGATGATTATGGCGGGCCATGCCTTGGGAATAATGATGGTTTAATGTCCACGTTGATGGGCAATGATGGTTAAATGTCCACATTGTGACTTTCCCTTAGGCCCTATGTCGAGGCTGATTCTGATTTCGGTCGTCAATGCCAATTATTGAGGCTGATTCCAATGGTCGAGGCCGATTATCGAGACCCACATGATGTATATATGGCTCGTAGTTGAGGCCCAATGTGATGTATATGTGGCCCATGTTTGAGGCCCAATATGATGTATATGCGGCCCGTAGTTGAGGTCTATTGTGATGTGTATTCGGCCCGTGTTTAAGGCCTATGTAATGTATGTGAGGCCTATGTGATGAGGCCCATTGTGGTGCATTTGAGGGCCAGACGATGGAGCCCGTTGTGTTGTATATTAGGCCCATGTGGGAGGCCCATTGTGATGTGTATTAAGTTCTTGAGTGGGGCCCATGGTGTTGTATATTAAGCCCTTATGTGAGGTTATGGGTCCACTATATGTTAGCTCTATGTGGGCCATTCCTTGGGGGTAATGTTGGTTAAATGTCTACATCGTCGAGGCCGATTGTTGATGCTAGTTATTGATACCGATTATGAGTATGTGACAGCATAGCATCATGATACATGCCCATACGCATCATCTTCATGTTTGTTATGAGATGTGATGGACCATTATATATGTCATCGGGCAGGTTGTTATGAGACTCTGATCGGCGGAGATTGTCTCACATGAGCGCACGTTATGCCCAGGATTGATGCATGACTGGATTATATGACTCATGCATCTGTGTTTATGTATTGTGATTACTGTACGCCCTAACGACATTAAGGTCGTGGCCTCCACAAGCATATTGTGGATGGCCAAATGGGACATCGAAAATATGTTATTAGCATCAGGCTACCATAGATGGCCCTGGGTGAAAATCGTTAAACACTCTTCATACCAGAGGATGCCCCAACGTCAAGACCGAGTGGATATATATGAGTGCATGAGGGCCGTATACTAGTAGGTCGCGTCTCTCACTGTGTTGTGGTCGGTCGGGAGGGGATGTGGCCTTACCCTGAGGGAGTAGACAATGCTAGGTTGAGTCTGACCAGCTCATAAATGGGTTTGCTATCAATAAGCTCGGCTGATATTGGTAGGCGGATAGTTCGGTCTCTTCCACTTACCCAGTCGTGCGCTTAATGGGGCGACAAGCTAGTGTGGAGTGTACTAGACCCCAGTAATGACCCAGAGATGTATAGTAGTGATTTGTGGAGTAGGAGTTGCATACTCATTCATTCATTATCTACTCAGGCTGGTAGTGCACAACTACTTGTTACATGTACCTTTACAATGGTCAGGATTTCTGTTGGGGCACGCGACTAACCTAATATCAGGAGCTTATCACATTGCGTCTATTCATTCAAATTTAGGTATGGGACTGGTTTGGATAGAAGCCCTTTGTGATAGACCTCATAGCCTGCAATACCATATACTATCATCCTGACTTCACACTGCAGCTTGGTCATTTCATTCGCACCACATATTGTATATTGCATTACATCCTCAACATATGACATTTTAGGATGCTATGTTTCTACATTTATATGACTATATGAGGCTGATGGTATTCATAGCTCTTCCGAATTACATATTGTATTACATCCACGATATCTGATATTTGGTTCATTATGTTTCCGCATTACATAGTCGATTTACATTACTTTCTCAGTATATGACATTGACTTGCTATGTCTTTTCATTGTATATCCTAGATGAGGTTGATGATATTTTTATGGACTTGTTAGTATTTTCGCTTACTCTAATATCGTATGATTCATGACCCTGTCAGTATTTCTGCTTATTCTGATATTGTATAATTTATGGCACTGTAATGCATATTTGGCACTTACCTTGTGCACACACTTTCACCACCCTCTAAGCTTTTTATAAGCTTATACACGATAGATGCGTGCAAGTGGCGTTAGGTCGCAGCAGTGTTAAGCTTCGAGTGTGCAGCGGACTTTTGGAGCTTTGATTTTTGATATATGTATTTTCCTTTCAGTTCTGTATTCAAAATTTTATATTAGTGTATATGTGATGATGATGTTGTTCTTATGATTTGAGTATACTTGTGGTTATGCTTCTTATGAGATAAATGTATATTGGAAAATCCTCCTTATAGGATCCCAGGATCGAAAGTCTGGTGCATGCGCACTGGGAGTCGAGAATAGGGTACTATGGAGGCTGTCGGCACCAGATTCGGCAATCGGAAATTTTGTGAGTCCGGTTTCCAAGTTTGAAACGTGACATCATTGGGACTTGCTCAATGGGTGATCAGGGTTATCAGACCCCAGTAATTGCCTGATTTTACATACATGATAATGTTTAATGCCAGATTTTACTCGTGTTTTTATTACAGGATGAAATCAGGAGTGTGTATTGAAAGATGATGTTAAAAACATGGATTTGGCGCTCCAAAATTACCAGAATATGGGATGGACTCCAAAAAACTAATAGTGAAGATTTTACACACCTGGGATCGGAGGAAAGCAAGCCAAAGGGGCCCGAAAAGGGTCCAGAATGCAAGATCACATGGTTCCCGTCATCCAATTGACTCGAAACTTCATACATGTGATGGGGGCCATAAATTAACCGTACATATTAAATTTCAGCCATTGAGGATCTCGGGAAGTGGTCCAACGGACAGATCAGCCCATTAATCTTCACTTTGGGGCCCACCTGATATTTGGAACTGCCTCAAACTTTTTGGCGGTTGGAATTATATGAAGAAAAGGATGGACGGTGGAGATTTCTCATAAACATTATAGTGGACCCCGTATATGATGCATGTACACCATGCGTACACGTCCACTTGCGGTGCACCGGACCGCCTAAGACGGTCAGCGAAGCGCTGACCCACGCTCTCTCTTCTCTTCGTCGAAAACGGCAGCGCCGTTCCAGCGTCCGCGAAGCCGAACCGCCGGTTCGTGGTTGTGGACCCCACACATTGTCCAAATGGACAATCCAAACCGTCCATCTGCTTCCTGGGGCAGCCATAACCCTCGCCTAAGTGGCTTTACTTCAAATGATAGCATAGATCGGCTTTTAACCGTACAAACGCAGGATGGACGGCAAGACAGAAAGCCACGTGGGCTGCACCGAATCCACCCCAAAACCAGTCAATTCCTACTGATTTTTCGAGCTGAATCTAATGTACGGAGTAGATTTCTCAAAGCAAATGCGAAGTGGGACCCACCATCACCACAGTCCTCGTCGATCCGCGTCCGCGTAACGAATGGACGCTGTCCGTTTTGCGGGAGATTGTGGACCCCAACCGTCACCTGTACGGCTGATCCAATCCGTTCATCGTGTAGAGGGCGTCGAGAACTACAAAACCATGCTGATATTCCACTCCCATGCGTGCACACGTGCATGATACAGGGGCCACAAATAGGCGGTCTTGTGACGTTCAAATCTGATCTTTTTGTATTTTCTTCTCTGGGCCGCATCAATGGATGTTCAAAACCACCCATTCTTGACTGAAATTTCATCCTGAATCCAATGGACGGGGTGAATTTTCCAGAAAATACCTCTGTGGGGCCCACCGATTACGGCTGCGAAAATTTGCACTTCATGTCCTTCTACGACTCTGCCACCGACTCCAGCCCTCCAACAGCTATAAAAGAGGAATTATGGATGTGGGAAATTAATTCAGAAACAGGAAATTCGAGATCCAGAGCAAGGGAGAGAAGAAAGAGAAGAAAGAAGAGAGAGAGATCGATTGGTTTGGTGTTATTTTTTTATGAATTTTATTTAATCTTTTTGATGGGTTTTATGGGTCACTAATCTCTCAGCTAGGGCTAAGATGAAGCCCCTAATTTGATTAGCTCTTGTATTGGTTGATTTACTTTGAATATTAATTAATTTGTTCTTCCTCTAAGTGGGCTTGATTGGTTTAAATTCTATACTTCTCCATCTATGAACTTGATCAGAGTTTATATATGGACGTTGTATGGATACTTATTATAAGTGCTTGGGTCTGATCAAGAACAGGTTTCCTATAGAGGAAGAAACAGGATGCTTTAATGAATTGTACATTCCATGTGCCCGACCAAGGACATGGGATGTGTCATTCATGGCATTGCTTGAAAGAATTAGACATTCTGTATGCCCGATTAAGGACACAGATTGTGCTTTCTCTATATAAGTGGTATCAATTTAGATCAAGGTGAATCAACAGACAAAACAAGGGTTAGGATAATTAGGGGTGGATTCGAAAGTCCTAGTGCTCTTTCTCTGATTGAATTTTCTTCCCTGTTCTTAATTGTTTTTTTTTAAAATGTGCTTAGTAGTTCATTCCATTATTTGTTGGATTAGTTAAGGAGAGTCATAGATTTGAATTGTGACGATTAGTCCTCGTGGGAACGATCTCGTAATATGTACCGTATCTACATCTGATTCGTATACTTGCGAGTTTAAAAATCATTTAAATCATGTTGGTTTAAATAAAACATCAAGTTTTTGGCACCGTTGCCGGAGACTGTTTCGTTCCAAATTGAATTTAGGATTCTCTCTTATCATAATTCATAGCTTAGGATTTTACTAACTTAGAGTTCTTTTCTTTATTTTAGAAACTAACCTATTTCCTGTCTTGTAGGGTTGTTGGTAGATCTTCTAACTTGGTAACTTCGTCCTAATTTCTTTACTTTCTTTATTTTTTTAGATTAAGTCTTATCCCCTAGATACTAACTTGTTTTGTTTTGTTTTGCAGGTTTTTAACATAGGAACTTCTACTCTGGTAACATCTTTCTAACTTCTTCTTTACTTTCGGTATTGCTGTAGGATTTTGCTTTCTTCTAGGATTAGACTCAGAGTTAAGGTTCTACCATGGAATCGTGGGTACGTGCATACGCTGAGATGGATAGGAGATATTGGGGAATGCCTGAAGGTTGTGGAATTCAACGTATACCTCAAGATTTCTCTCCATCGAGAACAGACATTGAGAACCGACTAGAACGTTATGTTCCATCAGTTAATAGGGCCGTATACGATCGTAATTATGGGAATGAGGATTATTATCAACCATCATATTCTTCCATGTATGATCAGTATGACTATAACCAGTGGAATCATCAAAACTCGGAAGATGAACCAACAACATATTGTAATAATTATTCTCTTAGATCCCATACCTTTGAGATCCAACCAGAAACGATCCAAGAGGATTCATGTTTTAATCTAGAACAATTCAACCAGCATGTTGCGAAAGTGATGAAATCATTAGAAGCACTCAATTCGCACCTTGAAAGGATAGAGGAAGCTCGCTCATCCCAAATACAATCCAATCCAGAAATACAATGCGAGGAAAGTGATCCTCACTATCTTTTGATGAAATCTGGAATTTGGAATGAGGAGTTGGATTCCATTAATGAGCATACGGTTCAATTTCCCGATGAGTCGATCTCAATGACTGCTCAAAAGAATGGGGAAGAAACATGGTTGTCTTTCAAATATAATGATGATGACACACCCCACTCACATGACACACTTGAGTTCAATAAAGAGGAAGAGGTTAGTTTATACGAACCTCAACCCAATCTGGAAATAGAATATGAGGAAAGCGATCCCATCCCAAGTGTGCACTGCATGGAAGTGGACGATGATGCATATTGGGAAGACGATTATGAATGTGCAACCCAAATTCCCTTTGAATCAATCTCAAATTTGGTCCAAGTCAATGATCAAGACGTACACGAAGTGGTCGGTCATAATGAGCCACTCCCCTCACCTAACATGTCTGATTTTAAGGTAGAGGACGGGCCCCTTACAACCGACCCTTCTAACTCTTGTGAAACGTATTTGGACCACTCCTCTGAATTACATGATGATATGATTCAGGAGATGGACGAGCTACTCGATATGACTCTTGAATTTGAAACCACCCAGTTGAGGCCACCATCTGAACTGTTGAATAATGACGATTCATCGCCTCTTCTGAGTAGTATCGATGAACAGAGTCCACACATCAATGCTACGTATACTGATCCTCAATCTGTCTGTGCAGGGCTGGAGCAAGAGAGCACACCTCCGTTTACCTTCAAAAGTTCAACAGTACACATTCAATGCAGAAGTTTGGCCCACCTGATAGTTGGTTGGCCTAATTTTTTGGACCATGTCAGATACACAGTCAGTGTAGCTTGATGAATTGACTGAATTTTGCATGTGTGTGATGTTGGCACACATGCCAGTGAGTATGTCCCTAGTCCAACTTTTATGAGTTGCTTCATGTTTCTCGTGTTCTTTTAGCATGGATGGTCCACATAATTGTAGTTGAAAATTAAATTGGCAACTTAAATGTATTTTTCTTTTTCTATATATATCTTTTGGCATCAAAGAGCTTCTACAGCAGAAAATTGTAGTTAATAAAACTTCAATTGTAGTGGTTGATTGTCCACTATTGAAGTACTCATGTTGGATGTGTAAGCATCGCACATTGCATTTGAATATAATAAAAACAAATTACAATATAGTTGAAGTTTCATATTATGGAAATACTGAGTATTGGTGTATTGACCCACTAATAAATAATATGAAAAACTGTGACCCAATATGACTTTTCTACAAGGTTTCTTGGGAATGTGGGAAACCTTATAATTGACATCAATTTCAGTGAAAAATCCACCTCCTAAAAAACTTGAGGACATTCATTTCTCCCAAAAATGATGTTACATTTATTTCCAAGGTTGAGAAAACACATGAAATGAGAGGACCGACATGAAATTCATGTACAATTGGAATTCAAAACAAACAACATATGAAAATTGGAATCCATGGTATTCCATTTCTTGAGGATTCAAAGTTACATTTTGCTATGCATATTTTTATTTCCTTCCATCCAAACACCCTAATTTCTCATGGAATATTTCTTAACCTCAAGCTGTTATTTTGTTAGTGTTCCTTTAGAAGAGAATGTTGAGTTTGGTTCTGATGGACAGTTGTTCCATCAATTGCATCAACAAGACGTCGGTAATTTGGTAGATTACGACAATGTGTGCAAGAGCAGCATGTTGGAAGTCAATGTCAATTCTATCCACTTGCTTCTGTGACAATGCTTGTGGTTGTCTTATACATTTGTTTCTTTTACTAGTACATCATTTTCTTCACTAAAACATTAAAGTCTTGCTTAAATCTGGCCTTGCTACTAGCCTTCACGATAAATTGATACTTAGTTGCCTCAAAATATATTGAGAGAAATGCTCACACACAACTAGCTGTACATCGACTAGTTGGCATGTGGGACCCACCATAGTGTTTATATCATGACATCTCGCCAACCAGCAAGGTTGTCCCTTTATGAAAATTAGATCCCCCAAAAATCAAGTTAATCCAACTATCAGGTGGGACACACCATAATAAACCAAGAACAACCAACCAAAAAACTCCACATTCATTTAGGATCCCATTCTCATGGTTGGACTAACTAGATCTTTGGGGCATCCCACTTTCATGATGGGACAACCTTGTTAGGGCAGCGAGATACCACACAAACAACATTGTGGCCTCCACATACCAACTAGTCGGATGTATAATCAGTTGTGTGTGTGTGTGTGTGTGTTCTTGTGTGTTTCCAGCTGAATTACATTTGAACTGTGTCAAATTGATGTGAAATATTCATCTTTGCACCTGTGAAACCCAAATATGTCATGTATATGCCATGGACGACTCATAGAGATAGCATGAAACTCAAGTGGCTCACGCAGGAGAGTAGTTGAGATAAAAAAATTTAGCCACATATAAAAAATATTGGACCTAGTATTATCTACGACATACTAGTAGCATACAACCAATATTGGGGCACCATAGCATAAGCTACAAGAATTTCATGTCCCCTTAAACAAGGTATCCTCCATTGATAACATATATATATATATATATATATATATATATATATATATATATATATATATATATATATATATATATATGCACCGTAACGTCTTACGACAGTGTGGGTTTTGAGGCGTTATAAGTTGACCTTGACGATAACATATAAATGAAGCGATAAAGATATAAATGATTCAATATTAATTTAAGGTTTTGAGAACTTACATCCACCTCACTCTTAATGCCAAGTAGTCTTGACGAAAATGCATCCACACTACAAGAAGGGATAATAATAATAATAATAATAAAGAATTTGTGGCTTCACCAATACGGTCTAGTATGAACGGTTGCCAACGTACCCAGTGTTCGGAAGATTGGGATCAAGCCAATACGTAGTTCTTAATATTTAAATCAGAATATTTTACATATAAGCAGAGAAAAAAACAAAACAAATCATAATAGAAATATGTGTACATTCTGTTATACATAAGAAGATGAAAAGCTGAAACAAATCACTAAATTAGTCAAGCAAAACTACTAAATAATTCAAGATAAAGATTTAGTCAAATAATATCCAAAATAACCTCAAACACAATCCACATATCCTAACCAAATTACAAAAGTATGTTCTTGACTTAAGAAAATTTTTAAGTAAACTCCTTTAATATCTATGTTTTCGTTAGCACTCTAGGCCAAATGAGAACATCACCCATGTCGCAATCCGCCAACGTCTTCTCCCCAATATCACCAAATACATCCGCGCTGGGAACTTCAACAACATTCAACATAACTTTGATGCAATCTGGAGGGATGCCTGCATTATCTCTAATCAGACGCCCACGTGCAACAACTCGACTACGAATATCTGTCAAATGATAGATTTGTTTCACCCGTGGAGGTGGAGGTGGAGCTGACTCGTCACAGCGACTTGAGGTCTCGCCAGATCGAAAAAACGCATACAACAAATAATTTTTATTATTTTCATGGATAAAATAGTAGCTATACATTATTCTTTAATTGTTAAAATACTTGAGAACCAACAATGCTAGGAGAGCATTGCATTGGTTGAACTAGACTATTTATTTGATTATGAACTTCAACCAAACGTTCTCCAATGTTGAATATCATGTTCTGGCACATGTCAAATTTCTCATTCATCTTGTTTTTCATTTGTTGTTTTAATTCATTCAACAATACTTTAACCTCAACAATTTCGCCTTTTCCTTCTCTAATTTCATTAATGTAAGGGGTTGAAGCAATAATGATAGTTTTTGAAATATGACCCAACCTCCTAACACATCCTCTTTTATCAAGACCACAAACCTAAATGATAATCCGCCATTATTAGTAATGCATATATATTAGTAATAGAAAAGGTTCAGAAAACTAAGTATGTCAAAGTGAAGAGAATGAATGAAAAACCTATACAACCGGGTCTTGATTTAAATCGTTATGTATACTAGTCGGGTCATTGACAACTATTTCTTTTATTTTTCCCATTGTGATGCTCAGCTCCTATGAAGGGAGAGACCCATCGGATCTAGTATGAGTTGCCAGAAACAATTCTGTTCTCGTGATTTGAGTATCTGTATTTTTTTTTGTTGTTGTAACTTACAATGAGAAATCATGTTAATTATTCTATATTCTTAAATTGAATTAAAAGAAATTAAAGTTATGTTAAAAACTTATAATTAACTCTGTTGTCCTAGCAGATCCCCGTTGACAAGCGTGTGAGGGAACTTCATCTCTCTTCTGGATACCTTTCCCTTTCCACGACGAGACTTTGCCTCTTCTGTAGATTCATAATCAATGAATTTAACCCAATCTTCTAGCTTCACACCATTAGGACAATTTTTTTCCTGTCTGCATCATGATCATACTTATTCAAGACACATACTCGCAATCTATTCTTCCAGTCTTTCCACATATTATTAGCATGCTTAATTATACATTTTTTTACATCTCTCATTATCATCGACATCATATTTGGCCTACGTATTTCATTACATAGGGTAATTAATCAACAACAATTATATTATACACATTAGAAAGTAAAACTCATGTATTTTAATGCTTACCAAAACAGTTGACCAAACATTATCCTTAATGGTTTTTGGTATAAGCCGCCAGTCTTTGTATGAAATTGGACAGTGTGTCCTGATCACATTTCCCAAAAATGAGGTGAATTGATTTTTGTTATCTCCAGTAATCTCTCTAACTGAATTGATTGAAACTTTTATCTTTGTGATGTTTCCTGGGGCAGAACTAGAAGAAGGCCCTGCATACGACATAATTCCTAAAAAAAAAATTAAGATTATTAGTCATTTAATATGTTGCTATACATTTTATAAAAAGATGACGCTAAACACATGCATACGTTTTTGCTAAATTCGAAAAAAAAAATTGAAAAGGAAAATAATATCAATGGTTGGGTCTGATTCACCTGATGTAGGCCCCATGTGCGAAAAACCATGAAAAAACAGTTTTTCAAAAAAAAAAAAGATATATGCAATAGATCTTCTTCTTGTCGAGGTGAGGTGTGGCGGCGCTGCTTTGCCGCGGCGACGACAGCAGTCCCACGGCCCCCAGCCGTGGGTCCCACCATGATGTGTGTATGTCATCCAACCCGTTCATTATGTGGGCCCCTTCCTGAAGTAGGCCCCATCCAAAAATCAGCCACATCCAAAGCTCAGGTGGCCCATATAAGAGGAAACAGTGGTATTGAACATTTACCCTTGGAACCCTTTACTGGGTCACAAAAGTTTTTGATCAAAATGAAATTTGTTTTTCCATTTCATCCAGGTATGGGTGACCTTATAAATGGATTAGATGGAAGATAAATGTTATGGTGGGCCCCACGTGGAGCCCACAATGATATATGTGTTTTATTCCCACCGTCCAGGCGGACGGTGGAGCCCACGGTGGTGTATGTGTTTCATTCGCACTGTCCACTGACGTGGACGGTGGAACCCACTTCATATGTGTTCTATCTGCACTGTCCATGCTGGACGGTGGGACCCGACTGCAGTGTGTGTGTGTGTGTGTGTGTGTGTGTGTGTGTGTGTGTGTGTGTGTGTGTGTGTATAATATTGTATATATGTACTATATATAGATTATATATTATATTATATATAATATACATGATGGTGGGCCTTCATGTGGACCCCCACCATGATGCATGTGTTGCATCCAATCTGTCCAACCACTTTGAAAACTCATTTTATGGTATGGGCTAAAGAAGGAGTCAGATCCATAGTTCAGTGGACCCCACCCTTGATGCACGTGTTGCACCAAACCGTCCAACCATTTGGCAAGCTTGTCTTAACAGGCTTGAGACTAAAAATAAGTCAGATCTCAAGTTCAAGTGGACCCCACCATTGAAAATGGTGGAGACAGTGGCATTCACCGTTCAAACCTCTTAGGAGCCATGTTAGCTTCCAATTAAGCTTATATCTTGCTTTCACTTCATCTAGCTCTATGTTAACTTATGAATTTGGTTGGATCTCAAATACATCATGGCGGACCACTCCGTGATATGATCATCCATTGAGGCCCACCTTAATGTACTTTGTGGCCCATCCGTTAGGCCCACTTTGATGTTTTTTTATGGCATAATCGAGAGACCCACTTTGATATACATGTGACTCATCAGGATGTATCTTTGACCCATGAGTGAGGCCCACCTATTGTGTGTTTTGAGGCCCAGGTACAGGGCCCACCTGTTATGTATTTGAGGCCCACCTTGATGTGTATGAGGGCCCGTTATTGAGGCCCACCTTGGTATGCATGAGGGCCCATTATTGAGGCCCGCCTTGATGTGTATGAGGGCTCGATATTGAGGGCCACCTTGGTATGCATGAGGGCCCATTATTGAGGCCCACCTTGAGTGTATGAGGGCTCGATATTGAGGCCCACCTTGATGTGTATGAGGGCCCGTTATTGAGGCCCACCTTGATGTGTATGAGGGCCCGTTATTGAGGTCCACCATCATGTGTATGAGGCCCGTTGTTGAGGCCACCTTGACATATATGAGGACCATGTGATTAGGCCCATTTTGATGTATTCTAGGGCCTATTGGTTGAGGCCCATTGTGATGTATTAGGGCCCATGGGTTGAGACCCATTGTGATGTATAAAGGCTAGTGGGTTGAGACCCACTATGATATGTATAGGGCCCATAGGTTGAGGCCCATTGTGATGTATTTGGAGCCCATGGGTTGAGGCCCATTGTAATGTGATTCCACCGTGGTTTATATGTTGACCTTTATGGAGGGCCATGCCTTGAAAGCAATGTTGGTTTGACATCCACATTGTAAGGATAATGTTGGTTAAATTTCTACATTGTACTTCTCCCTAGGGCCCATTGATAAGCCCGTACTTGTTGTGCGTAGGCCGTCTAGGCCCATCTTTGTCGTGAAGATAGTTCATAAAATGCTTAGTATAATTCCATGATTCATGCCCATACGCATCATATGTATGCCTGATATTAGGAATGTTTGATCATAGCATACGCCATTGGACAGACTATTTACGGGACTCCTTATGAGATGAAGTGCCCACATTATCGCGTTGTACGCGCATGATTACTGCATGACTGGATAATGTGACTCATGCATCTCGCATATGTGTGACTTGATCATTGTATGCCCTATCAACATCAGGGTCGTGGCCTCTATAGGCACATCATGGATGGCTAGATGAGATACCGAAAATATTTTGTTCTAACACTATGGGCACTTAGGATGTCCTTGGGTGAAAATCCCAGAACCTCCGAGGCCAGGAGTAGCCCCAACGTCTAGACCAAGTGGAACATGAGCGCCCAAGTGCTAAATACCAGTAGGTTGCGTCTCCCACTGTGTCGTGGTCAATTGGGAGGGGGTGTGGCTTATCCCCCCGAGTGAGGGGACTATAAGCTAGGTTGAGTATGACCAGCTCGTAAATGGGTCCGCTATCGATGAGCCAGGTAGGTATTGATAGACTACTAGTCAGGCAGATAGTGAGGTCTATTCCACTCGTTGGGCTGTGCAGCTACAGAGGAGGCAGTCAGTGTCGAGTGTAATAGACCCGGTGATTTTTCCAGAGAGCAACCGTACTGATATGTGGACTTATTGAGCAGGAATTGCATATCCATTCATTCATTCATTCACTATCTACTTGGTCTGGTAGTGCGTAACTATTTGTTACGTGTACCATCACATGGCCAGGATTTCAGTTGGGTGTGTGACTAACCTGAGATCAGGAGTTTACCACATTATGTCTGACTATCCAAATTTAGGTATGGGACTGGTTTGGATAGAAGTCTCTTGTGATGGACCCCATAGCCTGTGATACTACGTACTATCATCCCAACTTCACATCCCAGCATGGTCATTTCATTTGCACCACATATTACATTGCATCCGCAGTACTTAACATTTTGAATTACTATGTTTTTGCACGTATATTGCCTAAATGGACTTAGCAGGATTTACATATTGTATTATACCCTCGGCATCTGACATTTGCCTCTCTATGACTCCTCATTTACATAGTTGATTTATCTTACTAGTATTTTCGATATTGTATGATTTATGGGCTTATCATTATTTCCGCTTACTCTGATATCGTATGATTCATGATCTTATTAGTATTTCCATTTATCCCAATGATGTATGATTCATGTGCTTCATTATATACGTTACACTTACCTTACACACACTTTCACCACCCTCTAAGCTTTCTATAAGCTTATGCACGATAGATGCGTGCAGGTGGCGTTAGGTTGCAGCAGCATTGAGCTTGGAGCGTGCAGTTGTCTTCTAGAGCTTTGATTTTAATATATGTATTTTCCTTTCAGCATTATATTCAATTGATTATATTAGTGGATATGTGATGATGATATTGTTTTGTGACTTGGTTAGCTCCATTACAAAAAAAAAATAAATTATACTGGAAATCCTCCTTGTAGGATCCTAGGATCGGAATCTGGCGTATGGGCGCTGGGAGCCGAGAATGAGGTACTACGGAGGCTGTTGGCACCGGATTCGGCGATCGAGAATTTTGTGAGCCCGTTTTCTAAGTTGGGGCGTGACATACTGTATGATGTGGCATCATAGCTAGGATCAGTAGCGATTCTCTTAAATTGTGACATTTCTTCATTCTCTAATTGTTCCCTTAACCAAGCATTGTAGTCTACTTCTTTTTGTACCGACGGATTGCCCCTCCGATTTTGTCCCCTATGTGTTTGGCCATGAATGTATGCATTGTACTTCCTACAATTCACATTTATAATAATATGAAAATTAAAATTTTACTTTACATGGTACAATCTAAAAACATTAAGGATATAAACATAGACTTTTGTCAACATACTCCAGCCATTGAGCATTTTTAGTGTGATGTTGTAATACTCATCTGCGTGCTTGTTGATATTGCACATTAGTAAGAAGAAAACTTTTCCCTTTCTTATCGATTTGAAAATTATCGGCATTATCATCACCCTCATCATAGAATATCTTTTTTACTCTCTTATGGCTTCCTAACATCTTATCAGGCATGTAGTCCATGCAGTACATCATGGACTCTTCTAGTATGTAGCATTCAACAATACAACCCTCTGGATAAGTTTGATTTGTCATATACTTTTTGTATGTTCTCATCATCCTGTACACATTAAAATCAGATATCGATATAAATAGAAAAAAATTAGAAAAAGAAAGTTAATAAATTCTAATAATTAATGTTACCTCTCAAAAGGATACATCCACCGATATCTGACGGGTCCACAAAGTTGTGCTTCCTCTGGTAAGTGCACCATTAGGTGTGTTATAGGAATAAAAAAAGATGGGGAAAAATATTTTTCAAATACACATAATGTTTCCACTATTTTATTTTTTATATTTTGAAGCTCTTCACGATTAATAACTTTTAAACATATGACGTTGAAGAATCTTGAAATTTCACAAATGGCGGTGCGCGATGTCTTCTTCTTTCCTAAAAGCGAGTGCATCAACAAAACTGGTAGCAATTGCTGCATCATAATGTGATAATCATGCGGCTTGAGGGCCTTTAGCTGACAATCCTCTAAATTGACACGATGTGTCCAATTTGTGCAATATCCTCTCGGGATTTTCAAATTGCTCAGTGTCAGACAAAACCAGTTTATTTCAGACATGGACAACGTGAAAGGAGCTTTGGGTAAGAATAACATGTCGTTCCTTTCTTCAGGCGACATAAACTTTCTTATCTTCATAGCCTAAAGATCCTGATGGGCTTGTAAACCATCCTTAGTCTTATATTTTGTATCATGATTGTTGCAATGAGGTTCTCAGTGACATTTTTCTCAACATGCAACACATCCAGATTGTGACGAATGGGCAAATGCTCCCAGTATGGCAAGTAAAAAAGGATTGATCTCTTCGTCCAGGTAGTAATGTTGTTCGGGTCATTCTTAGACTTTTTCTTATTCTTTCCCACTTGCTTTTCGAAAATGGTTTCAATATTATTCATATTATGTAGTACATCTGAACCTTTCATACGCTTCAGAGCCTTCCTTTTTTCCTCTTTCCCATTGAATCTGGTTCTGTCAATCCTAAAGTCATGACCTAATGGCAGGAATCTTCTATGTCCCATATATGCAAGCTTCTTTCCATGTTCAAGCCAAACCGATTCCGTCTCCTCATTACAAGTAGGGCATGCACACTTTCCTCCTGTCCTACAACTAGAAAGATGTCCATATGCTAGAAAATCATGTATTGCTCATAATAAAATTGCCCTCATTGTGAACATATTCTTACTGTGCGAGTCATATGTCACAGGTCCTTCCCACAATTCAAGCAACTCTGCAATCAACGGTTGCAAGTAAACATCAATGTCATGTCCTAGACCTTTTTTCCAAGGATCAAAAGTGTTAACATGGTAAACTCCTTCCACATGCATAAATGAGGTGGGAGATTATATGTAACAATTATAACAGGCCAACAACTATATGAATTGCTCATATTTCCAAAAGGATTGAATCCATCCGTTGCAAGTCCCAATCGAACGTTACGTGGCTCCGTAGCAAAATCAGCATACTTTTCATCTACAATCTTCCACATAGATGAATCCACAGGATGACGCATGCAAATATCATCTTGAGCTGACTTTGAATGCCATATCATATTCTCTGCAATCTCTAGTGTAGTGTAGAGCCTTTTTAACCTCAACATTAATGGGAAGTACCTTAGCACCTTACAAGGTATACGTGAGACGGTTGACCTTACAACACTACTAAATTTTCATATGCTTGTTCCACATTTTGGACAACATTGCTTATCAACATGGTCCTTCCAGTACAAAATACAATCGTTAGGGCATGCATGTATTGTCTCATAGTTCATACCCAATGAACTGATCAACCTCTTTGCATTATAAGTACTATCTGGCAAAGAGTTCTCGTTTGGCAAAATTTTCTTGAGCAAGTTTAACAAATCTGTAAAGCTATTATCTGACCAACGAAACCTAGCCTTCATACTCAGCAACTCCACTGTCACAGACAACTTTGTATGCTTAGGTTTACACGATGGATATAGGGGTTGTTTTGCATCCTCCATTAACTTCTCATACCGAGCCTCATTGCCTAAGTCATCATGAGGTTCAATATCATCTTCATTATTAACCTCATCCATACATGCATCTAACTCATCGGGTTGAAAACGACCGAAAGCATCGTTCACCAAATCGACCATTCTGGGCAACACATTTTCGTTACAATTATCGACAGATGTACTCGCACTTGTTTCGAGATGTTGTTCCCCATGGAGAAACCATGCCATGTACGTTTGATCTATGCCATTAAAAACCAAGTGTTCAGAAATGGTTTCTAATGTGATTAAATCCAGTGGTCCTATTTTAAGAAGCAAAAGTGTCCACGAATCAGAGATCAAGATTGTTCAACCAATCTGATTTTAGGATTGTGACTTAGCAAACAGTGGCTTCCACAATTTAGCCTGTTTAATTCGAGTTAATGTATGCCACTTGTGTACAATTTCTAAGTGCCTAGGTATGAAACACCATACACAACCTAGGTATTATATAATGATTTTTCCATATAAATGCCTATCTTTTAGTTGATTTTCCAAAAACTATCTACTTTAAAAATTAGTCAAAATAAACACTACTAAAGCAATGGATTGTTAATCCGTTGTATGAGTTATTCATACTTAGGGTTCAAATCTCTCTCCCTCCATTGCCTCTAATCACTTGAGATTTATCTTTCGAATTCGAAAGTCTTAAGTAGTTAAAAATAAAAATCAAGCAATGGAAGACTTCTGATTCCTCACATCTAGGATTACATCGTATATTATGGCAATCTGTAGATGAAAAGAGAAACAAAGAACTTTTTAGACATATGGTTTTAAAAATAAATAGCAACTTTGACTTTGACTGACTAGGAATTAACCAAAATGGACATTAGCAGCTGAAAAGACAATTTTCCCCCATTTTAACATAACATTTTATTTTCACCTTATGGAACATTTTGTGGTTGATGTTTCTATGACATCCACAATGTCCTTTCATTTTAGCACACATTTTAGTTCATGAGACAAAATGAGGCAAGTTAAAAAATCAGGTCAGTACGTTCGTTAATATAGGCTACAATATTGGAACCTATGGACAACCGACGATCTGGCTCAGGTATAGTTGTGGCTGCCTAATGAGTGGACGGGCTTGATTGCTTACCAAATGGTCCTCAATGCAAGACTTACGGCCGCTCTCATGGAACAGATTTCCTGCCAAAGGGGCATGTTGGCAGGAAAGATGGTGCTGGACAGAAAGTATGTGTACTTATAGCTGTACGTAATTAGTTCTTTTAAATAATAAAGAAATGAGTTGGCCCATCTGAAAATTCAAAGGATGCTGCGGTCACAATAGTAATTTCCACGTTCATGATTCAATGAAGGCCTGTCATGTGAGGGAGTAGAATGGCTGGGATGTTAGAGATCTAGGTCATTCATCAGTTAAGGCAACTGCCAACCTGCCAGGGACTTAAAATAATTTTTGTTAAGCTTGTAAGAGAAAAATGGTCGGTTAGTAAAAGAACTCCGATGCAAATTCAAAGTACAATTGTGGCTCACTTCGGCTACTGTAATATCCGGATTTTTTGGTACATAGCATGCTTGTGCAGTACCTGCAGATGAATGGTTTGGATCGCTGATACTTGCTGTTTGCTCAAATCTGCATTCCATCATATTAGGTGGGCCACTCATTGAGTCACGACCTATTTCATGTTATCATGTATACTCAAAGGAAAAATTAGGGTATGTTTGGTAGATGCCTAAAACTGAGTTCATCTGTTTTTAAAAGAGGAAACTAAAATGAAGATCCATAACTTAAAAGAAAATGGCTGCAAGCATTTCATCTGATGTTCTAGGCATGATCATGAAGCATGTCATGACTATTAAAACTTGATACAGGTCCACCACTCCCACTTCCTCTTCTCTTCTTTTGATCCGGATCCTGCTTCATCCTTGCTTGCTGTGGAGTAATTGCATTTAGCAGTAGATGAAAACGGGGGTTTGTTTCTTCCGTGCCACCCTATTTTGCAAAACCAAACCTAATTGGGTGGTGCTTCCAAACAGGCCATAATTCGAGGGAGTGCGCCTTAAGCCAATTTGTGTCTAATTTTCTTATCTTAGCCTAGTAAACAGGCCCTTAAGGTCATTTGGCACCATGGATTCCAATCACGGGGGTTTCGAATCTAGGGGGTTTCCAATCATGGGGATTCCGAATAAAGGGGTTTAGGGCTGGCACTGGGACAGAGAGATTGAGAGAGATCCACCACTATCAATCGATTGAGAGAGAGAGAGAGAGAGAATTACCTCAATGTTGGTGAAGAGATCGACAGGAAGAGAGAGGTGGGAGAGATCTGTAGGGCCAGGGCTAGAAGAGGGACAGATGGAGAAGAGAGCAGATGAGAGGGAGAGAGAAACAGAGATCGTTTTAGGGCCGGCGCTGGGAGAGGGACAGACGGAGAGGAGAGCGGATGAGAGGAAGAGAGAAACCGAGATCGTTTTAGGGCCAGTGAAATGAAGTGAGAGGAATAGTTGGTTGACGTCAACAAGTTCTATGGCTCCCATTGTGAGGTATGTGTTATATCCAAACCATCCATCTAACTGGCGAGCTCTTCATAAGGCTTGAGACAAAAAATAAGATAGATCTAACTATCAAGTGGACCACACTGAAAAAAGCAGTGGGGGATTGAACGTCTACCATTGAAACCCTTTTGGGGGCCATAAAAGTTTTGGATCAAGCTGATCTTTGTTTTTACCCTTCATCAGGGCCGGTATGATTTAATCAACAGATTGGATGTTAAATAAACATTACATGCTGGTATTTGTGGTGTGGTTCGTTTAATCTTTGGATATGATTTATTTTTTGGATAATTCTTTAAAATGATCTCGAAAAATGGATGAACGGTGTGGGTTGATCCAAATTTTCGGTAAATCCAAAACTCAAGTGGACCATGCCACACGAAACAATGTGGAATAATGATTTCCACCATTGATACCTTCCTTAGGCCCACAGTAATGTTTATTTACCATCCAACTTGTTCATAATATAAAAAAGATATGAATGAAGAGAAAACACAAACATAAGCTTGATCCAAAACTTCTATGGCCTCCAAGAATTTTTCAATGGTAGAGGTTCAATCACACTATTTCCTATGGTGTGGTCCACTTGAGCTTTGGATATGCTTCCTTTTTGTTCTTTAGACCTCAAAATATCTGTTAACATGGATGAACAGAGTGGATAAAATAAATAAATAATGGTGGACCCCACAAAGATTACTCTGGTAAGGGTAATGAGTAACTCACCTAAATGTAGTAGAGAAGGGTTTCCTTAAAACATTTATAATCATATATTGGGCCTGCCTAAATGTGATACACATATCCAACCCACTCATTATGTGTGTCCCACTTGGATGAAGGGTCAGACCAAGTTCTAGCCACATCCAAAACTCATGTGGGGCCCACCAAGTGCTTTTATATTTTTTAGGATGTCTTCACATGGTTTTAGATGGTATGGCCCACCTGAGTTTCGTATACAGATGATTTTTGAGATATCTCATAACCTAAAGGAGACACATCAAATGCACGGTGTTGATGTTCGACACACATCATGATGGGGCCTACAAAACTTACTAACATCAATTCTTAGGTTCTCGCGATGTCAATAAGTTGGGTCATAATTTTGACAATAATATTTAGCCTGTTTTATATGTCTGGTCCATTCACTCTATTTTACTGGTCAATACCCTCAATTTGACTAGTTACTCGCCCCAATCAGGCTAACTACATATGAGAAATATATTGGGCATACAAGATTGATCAACAATTTGAGTGAAATTTGATTTAAACATCTGAAGTTACTTACTATTCAATTTGGACTAATTTGATTGTCCAAAAACAGTTAAATGTTCAATTAGTAGATGTGCCTAATAATTTATTAAAAAATATATTTTTTTCATAGATAAATTTCAATTTTCATTTAAAAATAACATTTTTTTCAAAATGTATATTTTTTTACTCTTAATTTTTCTTTGACAACTTTTAACAAAATATCATTTTTATTATAAAATATTTCAAAAAAAATTAAAATACAAATTTTGAATTTTTATTTTCAAAATCTCTAAAATTTTCACAAATTTTATTTTTTTCCCAAAAATTCCAAAATGCCGATTTTTTTCTTCAAAAGCATCATGTTGTTTTCAACTTTTCAATTTTCTTTTTTAAAATGATATATATTTTTTTAAATCTCAGTGTTTTTATAAATAACTTTTTCTTTTAGTTTCAAATTTTGAACATTTTCAATTATTTTTCAAAATCACAAATTTTTTCAACTTCTTTATTTTTCATTTCAAAATGTTTATTTTTTTGATAACATATCAATTTTTTAATATCGTTTTATTTTAAAATTTTCAAGTCTTTTTAACTTCTCCAATTTTTTTTTTCAAAAGCATTTTATTCGAACATGTCAATTTTTATTGAACTTCTCAATTTTATTTTATTTTTCAAAATACAAACTCTCATTTTCTTTTTCAAACTATTTTCATTTTTCAACATTGTGAAAATTTTCACATTTTTAAAAATATTTTTAGTTTTCTTTTTCAGGATATTATTTTTTTCTCAAAATCAAATGTTTTTTTTTTT
The DNA here is from genome assembly GCA_030180095.1 of Magnolia changhungtana. Taxonomy (NCBI): domain Eukaryota; kingdom Viridiplantae; phylum Streptophyta; class Magnoliopsida; order Magnoliales; family Magnoliaceae; genus Magnolia; species Magnolia changhungtana. Next base: position 684,825 of record JASAUF010000384.1, on the reverse strand, counting down.
TTCAAATTTATCAACTTTATTCAATTTTCTTTTTTCCCACAAAATAGATTTTTATTAAATCACGATTTTTATTTTTTCAAAATCTCATTTTTTTTCTCTAACATCGTTAAATTTTTAATCTCAATATTCTTTTTCATGTGATATTACGAATCATTTAAATATTAGTTTTAAATTTAAAAAAAAATAATAATTTCCATTCATTTGTTATAAAAACAATATATATATATATATATATATATATATATATATATATATATATATATATATATATGCATTCAATCAATTGTTAAAAATAATCTTATATAAAAATATGTACAATTAAACCACTGAAATTCTATTAAAAACAATTATTAGACTACAAACAAACATATTTTTCCACCATATTCTTTAAAAAAAATGAAAAAAAAATTAATGTTTAGGGCAAAAGTCCTTTTACGACGGACTATGATCCGTCGCAAAAGTAACTAAAAATCATTGCCAACTTGTATTTTGGGCGGGAATTTGCAACATTCCGTTGCAAAATCAAAATCAAAATCAACTACGGATTTTTGAGAAGATGGGATTGGCGATGGACTTTTTCCGTTAGCAACGAGTTAAATCCGTCGTTAAACCAAGCGATTGTTAATACATCGCAAATCCCCAATTTTGGCATAGTGACATTTAATTAATAGCATCTCAATATAGCCTCTCCAGTTGGTTTTTTGGTCAAATAAACTCTCTTTTTAGCCATGAACTAAAACTCAATGGTTGACTAGTAAACATAGGGAATGAAGGAATTATTGATTTTAAATAAATTAAAAATATTAATTTGATATAATTTTCTATTTAACCCTTAATTTCATATCTTTCCTTTATGGTAGCTCCACAAATCAAGGGAAGATTATATCTAACGAACATGATCATGGGATCTAACTGTTCCTTCATTACTGCATTATAAATTCAATGGCCTAGATGAGTCAATTATCAATTTTTCATGCCCCAGTAATGGGATTGGTGGTCCAATCTAAGTAATTAAGTGTCTAGATTTAGAGATCTCCAACTTATAATATATTTTTAAAAAAATAGGCCCACTATAATAATGCATTGAGTTATGTATGCATGTGTACACATACATACATACATACACATACATACATACATTCACACACACACATATAGGGAAATGGTACTATAAGGTTGAGGCATAGAATCATAACATAAGGTCGAGTCGTGTCTTAGTGTGAGCTGTTGGATGATAAACATTCAAAATGCATGGGAAGATGCGACAACCTCTCGGGGAAGCTTAATGTGATAAGAAGTTAGTTAGGGCCCACCATCATGTTGTGAGAAATCCACACCATCCATCTGTTTTTTAATTTCACGTTAGGGCATGAGACAAAAAGTGGGGCAGATCCGAAAATCATGTAGGTTTCACGATAGGAAATAGTGAGGAATGGATGTCTGCTAGTGAACATTGGTGGGTTACAGAAGTTTTGGATTGAGCTAATATTTTTTGTATTTTCAATTCATCCTAGTAAGAATGACCCTGTGAACAGTATAGATGGCATATAAGAATAATGGTAGACCTTAGGAAGGTTTCAACAGTAGGCATTTAACTACTCACATTTTTTTTTGTGGCCCGGTTGAATTATAGATATACCTCATTATTTTTCCCATGTCCTAACATGACCAGAAAAAATGAATGAATGTGGTGGATTTCTCATAAACATTATAATGGGCCCACCTATCTGTGTAGATAAAAATTCCTTCCCACACAATCCAGAGGACAGGCTGTCTGCGAGGTGATTATTCAATCACCACTGTTTCCGATAGTATGGTTCACCTTAGAATTGGATCTTTATTTTTGGAAATTTCACCGACTTTTAGCGACAAACCAAAACCGTCGCCAATAGTATATTTAGCGACGAAAATTTTCGTCGCCAAAAGTGTTGTAAATTTCAATTGAAAATTTTCGTAATTTCGCGCTCGTTTGCAAATGTTGGCAGTTAGACTTTTAGCAACGAAAATTTTCGTCGCTAAAAGTGTTTTTCTTAAATATTTCTCAATAATGTAAAAATGTTTTACTTTTTAAAGGGTGTTTTGGATAATGTAAAAATTTTATACTTTTTAAAAATTTAAATCGAAATATATATATGTATATAGTTTTTATATCATATGAGTGGAAAGTTTTTTGATATATATACATAAAAGGTAATATTTAAATGATTTGTAATATCACATGAAAAAGAATATTGAGAAGTTTAGAAATTTTAATAATGTTTGAGAAAAATTTTGAGAACAAAATGATGCTTTTGAAGAAAATATCGGCAATTTGAAAATTTTGAAAAATTAAAATATGAGAAAATTATTGTGATTTTGTGAATAAAAAATAAGAATTTGTATTTTAACTATTTTTTGAAATAATTTTTAATAAAAATGATACTTTATAAAAAGAGAAAAAATATACATTTTGAAAAAAAATATCGTTGTTTTTAAAAGGAAAATGAAATTTATCTGTCAAAAATAAAATTACTAAATTATTATTCACATCCACCAATTGAACCTTTAACTGTTTTTGGACAATTTGATCAGTCTAGATTGAAGAGTAAATAACTTCAGATGTTTAAATCAAAATTCACTCAAATTGTCGATCAATTTTATTTGTCCAATATCTTTCTCATATGTAGCATGATCGAGGCGAATAACTAGACAAAATTCACATATCCACCGTGATGCATGTCGCTTATCCACATTGTTCATCCATTATGCCAAATGAATTTATGGCATGAACCAAAAAATGAGGCATATCCAAAGCTCTAGTGGACCACGCCATAGGAAAAAAGTGAATCACGTACTTATTGTTAAAAACTTCTTAGGGCCATTGTTTCTTTTTGTGTGGGCCACTTGAGTGTTGGATCTACATAATTTTTCAGCTCATGTCTCAAAATGTTGTGGTAAAACAAATGGACGGAACAGATAAGTCATATATGTCACAGTGAGGCCCAAAAATTCCAACTAGTACTTTTGAACGGTTTCCAAGGCAGGAAATTCTAAACGGGTGAAAGGGTCATAATTATCCATTCACCCGGTGTTTACACTTGCAATGAGAAATCAAACAGGCCCTTAGGTGAGTTACTCATTACCCTTACTAGAGTAAACTCTGTGGGGTCCACTGTTTTTTTAATAGAGTAAACAGATAATTTGAGGTATAAATAAGAAATAGAAAGCATATCAAAAGCCCAAGTGGACCCCGCCACAGGAAATAGTGTGATTGAACATCTACCATTGAAAAATTCTTAGAGGCCATATAAGTTTTAGATCAAGCTAATGTGTTTGTGTTTTCTCTTCATTCATATCTTTTTGATTTTATGAACATGTTGGATGTCAAATAAAATTACTATGGACCCATGGAAGGTATCAACAGTTGAAATCATTATTCCACACTGTTTCAAGTGGCATGGTCCACTTGACTTTCAGATTTATCGAAAATTCGGGATCAACCCACGCTGTTCATCCATTTATCGAGATCATTTTAGAGAATTTTTCAAAAAATGAATCATATCCAAAGATTAAATGGACCACACCACAAATAAAGGGAGCAGATTGGCTACTTCCCCTTACAAAATATTCAACAGTGGAGATTAGATCTGATCTGTCCAATGACTCCACAAAGGTTATAATACATTATTTAATACCTAAGATTTCATCCAATCATGTGATCTACTTAGATCGGATTCCACACATCAACGTATCTCACACAGATCTCTACACCAAGAAGATGCACATAAAATGGTGTCTTTTTATTGCATAACACAATTTTGAGTGAGTTGGAGCCTGTTTCATTTCTAACGATCCCTTTTCATTACCACTGATCGATACTATTTTGGGTCTATGTTCCATCAAAGATGGTCCACATATTTGAGCCCTCTCGATTGACATACATGTGTGCTGCTCGTGGGGTGATTGGTTCACCACCATCTAAAAATTGGCACACTGTAAAAGAGATAAAAGAGGGCGTACGTGTAAGGTATAGCTTAAAATAATAGTACCATCAGAAATGTAATAACAATAATTAATTATTCAATTATTTAATTAAAGAAATGCTCCAGTGCTTTGAGAGCATAGCAAGTTATAGTGCCCCTACTTGCATTATAACACTTGGACAATCCAACTGATTGATCTGAACTATCCATTAGGTTCATAACACATTTCATAGTCCACAATGCAAAATAATAAAATACACTAATAAGGTGATCTAATCCATCATTAATATGGTCTTATTTTTTGTAGCCATACATATCTAAAGCCATGGATGGACGGTTATAATTGGCTAACAAATGTGATTCTTTACAATTATAAGCAAGCCATGATAATCGTAACAAATGGATGAATTGAAATGTTGATTGGACCTATTTTTGTGTAAATGATCTTGACCGTCCATTTTTAATTCCATTTACTGAATGGTTAAATTTACTAAATCAGTGTGATATTTTCATGGTAGCTCTTGAAATATGGATTAGACCTGATGAACCGGATTGATCAATGATTTGGACCGTCTAGGTTCTGAAAAAAAATGGGAGCACTATAACTAATTGTGTTCGTAGGTACTGGAGCATTTCTAAATAAATAAATAAAAGAGTCCTTGTGGAGCAACAACATTCATGGGAGATGTGTTGGTGTTCCCTCACATAAAAAAAAATTTCTTTTTAAAAAGGAAAAAAAAAATTAGGGCATACTAAAAATGAGAGGGATATAAATCTCAGGTGGACCACACCACATGAAAACAATAGTGATTGGATATCCACCATTAAAACCCTCCCAAGGCCCACTGTACTTTTTATTTGACATCAAATCTATTGATTAGGTCATACAGGCCCAGATGAAAGGAAAAAAAATTAGATTGATCCAAAACTGTATATGGCCCCAAAAGGTTTTTAATGGTCGACGCTCATTCAACACTGTTTCCTATAATGTGGTCCAGTTGAGATTGGGATATACCTCATTTTTTGTCTCATACCATAAAATGATATGGAAAAATAGATGGACGGCAGGGATGAAACACATACATCATGGTGGGGCCCACACAGCACCGACCACCAGCCACGTGCGCTGCTGTCAGCGAGAGTAGAGAGAGTGAGAGCCAATCTCTCACTCTCTCAACCTCTCTCAGTCTCTCACTCTCGCAATCTCTCTGTCTCTCACTCTCTTAACCTCTCTCAGTCTCTCACTCTCGCGCACTCTCTCTCTCTCTCTCTCTCTCTCTCTCTCTCTGTGTGTCCCTCTCTCAACCATGCCCTCTCTCTCTGTCTCTCTGTCTCTCTCGGTGCTCTCTCTCTCGCACATCCTCTCTCTCTATCTCTCTCGGTGGACCGTGATAGGGGCTCCAACTCATACAAGTATCTTTCTCTCTCTTTCTCATTCTCTGTCAATCTCAATATCGATTGAAACGATTTGGGGATTTAGGTGGGCATTTCTATCTCCACTGTTTCATCCGGTGCAGTCCACTTTAGCTTTGGATCTGCCTCATTTTTTGTTGTTATTTCTTAAAATAAGCCGGACAAATTGATGGACAGGGTGGATTTGTCATGAAATCTTGGTGGATCTCACATGGGGCTAGGCAACTTGCATCCTAATGGATGACCTGTATTGGTTACTCAACAACTCAGTGGGGCCCACTTTGATGTAGGTGTCTTTTTTAAGGTTACAAAAGTTTTGGATCTAAGCTGATGTTTGTATTTTATCTTCATCCAAATATGGTTGACCATATCAACAGGTTGGATGGAAAAAAAACGTTACAGATCTGCTTACAGTAGGTCCTGAGAAGTTTTTAATGATGGGCGTTTAGTTATCACTGTTTCTTGTGGTGTTGTTCACATGAGAATTTGATTTGGCTAATTTTTGAGACTATGAGCTAAAATGGGCTAGAAAAATGGATGGATGGCATGGATATACAACACATCATCAAGGTAAGCTCTACAGTAAGGTCCCGGCCTGAGCCTAGCTTGGAAACAGGGGGTGGTGTAAGCCTAACCTGCCTGAGTAAAAAAAAAAAAAAAAATCCTTTGGACCCTTGCTTATAACCTTAACCTAATCCTATTCTCAGGCAGGTTATAAGTGGGCCACATGAGGGAAAACAATTTAGAGGGTGAGCATGCACGGTATACTATTTCCAACTGTGCGATCTAATTAAAACACATGTACGGTTGATGTTTGATGCCATAGGCATGATGGTCTGGGTGGATCTAACATCAAAACCAACTGGGTTCCTAAAAGTCTGATTGCATGTTGTCCCTGTCTGAACAAAAATTGGCCCAGGCAAGGGCTCTATGGGGCCTAACATGACGTATGGGTTTTCTTCACACTGTTGATTCATTTGTTTAAACTATTTTAATATATAAGCCCAAAAATGAGGCAGATCCAAGACTCAAATGGGCCATATTTCATTTTATAAAAGTGGGCGCATCATTTATGTATCTTATCCATGCGGTCCACCCGTTGTTCTTCCTTACTATTTTAAGAGTACGGACTCAAAATTGAAGCATATCCAAAGCTAGAAGTAGATTACAATAGCAGAAACTATGAGAATTGAATGTGTACCGTTGAACAGGTTGGATGGCATGTAAACATAATCGTGTGCCATTAGGTTGCTCATAAGTAGCCCCTTTAATGGTTCAATGGAAAGCTGTTTGAGAATGAAACAAGTATAAATAGGTAGGAAAGCTGGAGCGAGAGAGAGCCTGAAGCATGATTCAAAGTGGGAGCAGCACTTAGAAGGGTCCTTTATAGGTTGGATGGCGGACACCACAAAAAATAGCTATACACTTAAATTATACAATACATTTACAAGAGTTTGAATTTAATTATGAAATCAACTTTAAGATCCCTAGTTAGTTTAAGTATGTGATGTTCGATACAATGATTCTAACAAGACTCTTGAAATACATACTTTGAGAGAAAAAAAAATTATGAAATTTCAAGCATCAGATGAGCCACAAGCATATGATTACAACTAAGCGACTAACCAACATTTATAACCATTGATTTAAATTGGCATTGATATAAGCATTGATATAGTTTTAGTGATGCATTTGATAATGCAATTATTTTGGGATATCAGTAGTGGATTACTTATGTGATAGATTAGTAGTGACACATGTTACGCATACAATTATTTTCGGATATCATTCTGTTTTCCATAACCTAATGAACAGGTTGGATGGCATGTAAACATAACTGTGTGCCGTTGGAAGGTTTCAATGTTGGATGGTCATTATCCCCATTGTTTTCTTTGATATGATCCACTTGAGCTATGGATATGCTTTAATTATAAGGGTCAAGGATTTGAGGAGATTCGAGGGGAGTTCAAATCCCTTGATGTTTGGCACCATAAAGTAACTGGGTGATTCAAATCCCCTTAAAACTGAGAGTTTGAAATCCACCATGAGAGCTTGGATTACTTTTAAATTCCTTCCAAGACTTACATTTGGGCACATGGCCCACTAATGATGTCCTAAAACAACTAGATTATCAATTGCATCAGTATAAATTACTTTAATATGATGAATAGTATCGTCCAAACATTATCTATATAAATTAATGGTTAAAATAGTTGGTTAGTCATTCGGACATGATTTTGTGCTTGTGGCCCATCCGAGACATGATTTTGTGCTTGTGCCAATAAATTCTAGCCCTTGATCAGGCGGTATTAATAATCCAATCAACAGAAATAACTTAACATTTGCGTTTGGCGCGAGATATGTTTTCTAATACTGACTTGTGACGTAGTTCGAAATTGATTCTTTAATTTGACTAATATGGATTTTCCTTGCATCTAAATTTGAATTTACATTATTTTTCATTAGGCTATTGTTTATATGAAGAATGTATTTCTTGTAATAGAATATTTTTAGGATAAATTATTCATATATCATTTTCTTATCATAAATTATTCATATTACAGTTTATAGTTGTGAGTTGTAATTTATAAATTTGTAAGTTAGATAATTAGTTACTCATTTGAGGATTTCTATGGGGTCATACATAGATATGGTGTATTTTTTGGTGGCATAGAAATAGCTCAAATTGACCCATTTTGGACAGTTCAAGGTTAGATGGATATTATGCTTTCATATAATCTATTTAAATGTTCATGCCTGATCCGCAGCCCATCTCCTCGTTTCTCTCTGGGTATGTTTCTTCCATTCTGTATCCAATGCCAAATATTTTTACATTGTTTTCGATATTTTGCATCAGAATGTAACGTAAGATCAACTTATCTGGAAAGGCATGGGGAGATGCTACCGAATTTTCGGTGTGGACATTTAAATAATAATATGAAAGTATTACAATCTATCCAACCTTGGATGAGTAACTAATTTAAGATTTAATTGTATTAGCTTAGAATTAATGGACAAATCCGGATGTGCGTCGGAGCTATCCGGATGAGCGGGGGTCCGTGGAAGGTGGGAACCGCTGTTATGATCATAATGAAGCTGTCCATTTCCTATAGACAGCCTTGGAGGAGCCTAGCCATTTGGACCGGCCGTGTTTATGTATTTGCTCGAGATTAATGGAGCAGACCCGGATGTGCGTCGGAGCTATCCAGAAGAGCAAGGGTCCTTGGAAGGTGGAAACCGCTGTTATGACCATGATGAAGCTGCCCATTTCCTATGGACAGCATTAGAGGGGCCTGGCCATTTGGATAGGCCGTGTTTATATATTTGCTCGAGATTAATGGAGTAGACCCGGATGTGCGTCCGACCTATTCGGAAGAGCGGGGGTCCCTGGAAGGTGGGAACCACTGTTATGACCATGATGAAGCTGCCCATTTCCTATGGACAACATTGGAGGGGCCTGGCCATTTGGACAGGCCGTGTTTATATCTGTATTTGTAGGTACCACACCCTTAAGCTAAACCTATAACTCCAAACCTATAACCTAAACCTATTCTCAATTCCCTAAATCTATAACCTATAACCTATAACCTAACCCTAACCCTAAACTAAAACCTATAACCTAAACCTTAACTTTAACCTATAACATATACTTATAATCTTAACCTAAACTTATAACCTTAACCGATAACCTAAAACTAGACCAAACCCAAAACCTTAACCAAAACCTATAACCTATACTTATAACCTAAACCTAAACTTATAACCTTAACCTAAACCTATTCTCAATTACCTAAACTTAAACTTATAACATTAACCCAAACCTATTCTCAAATCCCAAAACCCAAAACCTTAACCTAAACCTATACTTATAACCTAAGCCTATTCTCAAATACCAAAACCCAAAACCTTAACCAAAACCTATAACCTATACTTATAACCTAAACCTAAACTTATAACCTTAACCTAAACCTATTCTCAAATACCTAAACCTAAACTTATAACCTTAACCCAAACCTATTCTCAAATCCCAAAACCTATAACCCAACCTAAACCTAAACCTAAACCTTAACCTATAACCCAACCTAAACCTATACTTATAACCTAAACCTATTCTCAAATCCCAAAACCCATAACCTTAACCTAAACCTATACCTATAACCCAACCTAAACCTATACTTACCTAAACCTATTCTCAAATCCCAAAACCCATAACCTTAACCTAAACCTATACCTATAACCCAACCTAAACCTATACTTATAACCTAAACCTATTCTCAAATCCCAAAACCCATAACCTAAACATAAACCTTAACCTAAACTTATAACCTTAACTTAAATTCAAATCCCTAAACCTTAGCCTATAACCTAAACCTACACCTAATCCTAATCTCAACCCCAGAACCTAAACCTAAACCTAAACTTGAAACCCCAACCTAAACCCGATCCCGAACCCGAACCCGATTTCCAAAACCTCAACCCTACTCTATTCTCAATTCCCTAAAGCTATAACCTGAAACATAAACCTATACCTATAACCTAAACCTAAACCTTAACCTAAACTTATAACCTATACTTATAACCTTAACCTAAACTTAAACCTATTCTCATATCCCAAAACTTATACTTATAACCTAAAACTAGACCAAACCCAAAACCCTAACCAAAACCTATAACCTAAGCCTAAACTTATAACCTTAACCTAAACTTATTCTCAAATACCTAAACCTAAACTTATAACCTTAACCCGAACCTATTCTCAAAACCCAAAACCTATAACCCAACCTAAACCTAAACCTAAACCTTAACCTATAACCTATACTTATAACCTTAACCTATACTTATAGCCTATACCTATAACCTAAACCTTAACCTATAACCCAACCTAAACCTATAACTTATAACCTAAACCTATTCTCAAATCCCAAAACCTATAACCTTAACATAAACCTTAACCTATAACCCAACCTAAACCTATACTTATAACCTAAACGTATTCTCAAATCCCAAAACCCATAACCTTAACCTAAACCTATACCTATAACCCAACCTAAACCTATACTTATAACCTAAACCTATTCTCAAATCCCAGAACCTATAACTCAACCTAAACCAAACCCAAAACCTTAACCTATACCTTAACCTTAACCTTAACCTTAACCGTAACCTATAACCAATACTTATAACCTTAACCTAAACCTAGACCTTAACCTAAACCTATAACCTAAACCTAAACCCAAACTTATAACTTAAACCTATTCTCAAATCCCAAAACCTATAACCTATACTTATAACCTAAACATATAACCTATAACCTATACTTATAACCTAAACTTAAACTTATAACCTAAACCTTATCTTTGAACCTATTCTCAAATCTCTAAACCTATAACCTACACTTATAACTTAGCTATAATCTAAACATAAAACCCGATCCCGATCCCGAACCCGATTTCCTAAACCTAAACCTTAACGTATTCTCAAATCCCTAATCCTAAACCTACACCTAATCCTAATCTCAACTCCAATTCCCTAAACCTAAACCTAAACTTATACCTATTCTCAAATCCCTAAACCTAAACCTAAACCTAAACTTATACATATTCTCAATCCCCTAAACCTAAACATATAACCTAAACCTATAACCTAGCCTAATCTTAAAGCTATTTTCCTAAACTAACTTTAGTCTTTTCATTGTAGACATAGATAAGAATTGGATGCGAGCTAAGAACAGGTTTGACCCAGAGTATAAACAAGTGGTTCAAGAGTTCATGGAATTTGTGCGAAATCGGGCAGATTCAAGGAATAGGATTAGGTGTCCATGTCGAAAATGCAAGAACATGATATCTAAGACTTTAGACAAAGTAGAGGACGGTTTCTTCATAGTCAGGATTAACCAGAGTTACACTTAGTGGATCTATCATGGTGAAGATATGACCCATAGAGTTGCACCCACTGAAGTCTTTGCTGACCCGATTGTGCCGGATGACGAGGATGAAGACGTTGATGAAATGCAAGATATCATAGGGGATGTGTTCAGGGGAACAGCTGCAGATACTGATTTTGCAGCGACAAGCAGTAGCCAAGATATTCCTCCAATAGGTGATGACGAATCAGAAAATTTTAGTAGGTTGTTGAGGGATGCGCAACGTCCACTTTATCCGGGTTGTGAGAACTTCTCTAAGTTGAATTTTCTTACAAAGTTACTTCATTTGAAGACAATAAATCATTGGAGACATATCGTTCGGCTGTTGCTTGAGTTGTTGAAAGAAGCATTACCAGACGGTGAGACATTGCCTAAGTCTCATTACAAGGTAAAATCCTTGATGCGCGACTTGGGCCTTGGTTACACCTTCATACATGCATGTATAAATAATTGTTAATTGTATTAGAAAGAGCATGATAAGGTTGAAGAGTGTCATTTTTGTGGAGAGTCTAGGTGAAAGTATGACAAAGCTGGGCGTAAGAATATCCCGCGAAAGGTGTTAAGGTACTTCCCATTGAAACCCAGATTGCAAAGATTGTTTGTCTCATAAGACGGCTGAAGATATGAGGTGGCATAAGAAGAAACGCGTTCATGATGATAGTACACTGACGCACCCTGTGGACTCTGAAGCCTGACAAAATTTTGTCAAGCAAAATGACTGGTTTGCAGAGGATTCTCACAATGTTCGACTAGGTCTTGCAAGTGATGGTTTTAATATATTTGGTAATACGAGTAGCACGTACAGTATATGGCCAGTGGTGATATGCCCTACAATTAACCTTCTTGGTTGTGTATGAAGGAGTCATTTTTCATGATGTCATTGCTTATTCCTGGACCCAGGTCACCTGGGAATGACATTGATGTGTATTTGTGACCGTTAGTAGATGAGTTAAACGAGTTGTGGAGTCAAGGTGTAGAAACGTATAACACATTTACAGGACAGACATTTCAATTGCATGCAACAGTCTTGTGGACAATAAATGACTTTCCCGCGTATGAAAATTTGTCTGGGTGGAGCATGAAGGGCAAGTTGGCTTGTCCTACATGTGGTATTGAGACTTGTTCATTATCATTGAAGTATGGTAGAAAAACGTGTTATATGGGTCATCATCGCTTCCTTCCAAGCAATCATAGTTGGCGCAGGAAGACGATGATCTTTGATGGCAAACAAGATCATAGGCTACCCCCGAAAGATCTATCTGGAGAAGATGGATGCAACAACTGAGTAACAATGGAGAAGTTAGATTTAGTAAGGCATCGCACTTGAAGAAGAGGAAACGTACAGTATTGGACTAGAGGAAGAAGAGCATCTTTTTTGAGTTACCCTATTAGAGCGATCTGAAATTGCGACATAACTTGGATGTCATGCATATTGAGAAAAATATATGTGACAATGTCTTCGGAACATTGATGAACATAGAGAAGAAAATAAAAAACAGTTTCAAGGCTCGATTAGATCTACAAGAATTGGGTTTAAGGAAAGAGTTGCACTTGCAACCACATGAAAATTCGTATACTATACCAGTAGCCTGCTACACGTTGACAAAACTAGAGAGAAAGCGTTTATGTGAATGGTTGAGATCTGTGAAGTTTTCCGATGGGTATGCGTCAAACATATCTCACTGGGTAAACACGTTACGGACTGTAAGGTAACAGGAATGAAAAGTCATGATTGTCATGTCCTTCTGCAATGCCTACTGTCGGTTGCGATTCGTGGATTCCTGAGCAAGGATATCAGTTCAGCGCTGATTGAGTTGGGGATATTCTTTAAGGATATGTGTTCGAAATCGTTGAATGTAGATGTTATTAAACGACTGGAGAGGGACATTGCCATAATCCTTTGCAAACTTGAAAGAATATTTCCACTTGCATTTTTCGATGTCATGGTACACCTAGCTATTCACTTGCCGCACGAGGCAAAGCTTGCAGGCCCAATACAATATCGTTGGATGTATCCGATAGAAAGGTGGTAGAACCTATTAAAATTTTTATTCATTCCATAAACAACATATATCCATGTTTTCATTCGTATAACATATTGGTTTTGTGTACAAATACCTTCACTGTAACAGCCCGAATTTTTGCCAACCTGGAATTAGATGTCCTTAGGCAATGGGTTGCTCCTGACACCTTATTAACCTGTTAGAACTCAATTCCACAGTCTAAAATAGCTTCTTAACCCATTTCCTTCACAAATCCCACCCTTCACCACCTTGTTCTTTCAATTATTCCAAACACTTTCACCCTAGACACTATCTTAAACTAGCTAAGTATTATAACATGGATCACCTTATATACAAACTACAAATGTCTAAGTACCACCTCAGACAGAAATCTTACAGGACTAAATCCTTTAGAAATTTGACAAAGTTAACTAAGTGCTAAACTAGATTAGCTACAAAATCCACTTGATCCACTTTAAATACAATCTGCAAGACCCAAAACTTGTAGAATCATTGATGCTAGGTTACCCTAAAATCTAGGATCAATCTCTTTACCCGGCTGCTCTTGGGAGCATCCCGAAACTCGGTATCAGATCTGGACCACACATCGGGAGTCTGAATAATACGAAGTTAAGGACTTAAGACCGCCTCGCTGGGCTTGACAACCATCTCAGAAATTAAATCCAGCCAGTGTCTTACGGCTGTTCGCTTGAGTCCGGAGCAAGAGAGTGTGAAAACACTTGTTTTCTTTCCAAAATAAATATCTTGAATAGTAATCTAAGACTTATCGGTTGCGGATCAGTTTTAGGCAACCAGACCATTAGAATTTGACCCAAATACACTCTCAGATCAGGAAAAATTTCATAAACATATCCATGTACTCGAAATCTCCGATCGAGGTCCGCTGACTGTTGAACTGAAACTGGTCCACCACGCGCGATCTGGAATCCCGAATGAAACGAAAACTTAACTCCACCTGGATCTAAGGTTGGTGAGCTTAAGTCCAACATTTGGCTCAAGGAGGCCCGCCAAAAGTCCTCCGTTGAGCTGAAACAGACGCCCTTTGGACAAAACCCAAGTATACCTTGACCTTAAGTCTAATTTGGTGAGTTTTTAAGCTATATAAGGACCTTAGAATCCTCTCTCTCACAGACATACGAATTTGAGATTTGAGAGAGAGAAAAGAGAGAGAAAATGTGGGAGATATGGGAGAGTCTCCCTGCCCTTCTTCCCTGCTGCTATCCATGCTCCACCACTCCGTTCTAATCGCTTTTCTGGTGATTCTAGCTCTGTTTCTAGGTAAGAAACCCTAACCCTAATCTGATTTGGGGTGTTATTAGTTGTAGGTTATGAAATAGCTAACCTATTTCATTCTATAGGTTGCCAAACTGCCATATACGGAAGCTTAGCAAACCTATCGTATTCGTTACGATTCTACAGAAAAAGGTGAGGACTTTAGGTGTATAGGTTACGGTTTTCAACACTTTCAATGTCAGATAATGATAGATTCATGATCTATATGCAATTGTACATGTACAAAGTGCTGTTTGTTTTCCATTTCGATTAAAGATGTAGAAATGAAATTTTACATATTCTAGGTATTCGTAGAAAATACCGTATACGTATAAATTTTGGAAATGTGTTTGCCATGATTATTTATTGTATGAATATATGATACATGGATAAAATACTTATTTCGCGAAAGGATTCGCCCTAATACATGTTTTGCTAATATACACTATGTATGTAGAAATAGTGTATTGTAGAAAGTACCGTATACATTTATATTTTGGACATGTGTTTGCCATGATTATTCGCTGTATAAATATATTATATATGCGTAAAATACTTGTTTGGCGAAAGGACTCACCCTAATACATGTTTTTGCTAATATACACTATGTATGTTAAAATAGTGTATTCTAGGTGTTTGTGAAAATGACCGAATGAGTATAGAATTCTCATTCGTGCTTGTCATGACTAATTGTTATGGATATATGATTGTTGTGTTGGCGATACCCCTTTGACGCAAGGATTTGCCCTAAATCACGTCACGACCAATATACACTATATATACTAAAACGTGTAGCCCAAGTATGTGGAAATGACTGAATGAACATGGAACTTGGATTCCTGCTTGCCATGACTATCCGTCGTGGGTGCTCGCGTGTTATCCATGGGGCAGCTCCCTAGTGAAAGGATTTGGCCTAATACCTGTGTGATCAACATACGTCAGGTATGTTGATGTATGTAATCTAGAATATTTGTTAGAATGTCTGTATGAGTAGTAGTTACTAAATTGTAATGTATAAGGGTGTTGAGATAGGATTCTCAACTACCTTAGTAATGTGTATAATTTCCTCCATGTTGTTTGTTTAGTTTAACCACTTACTTATGAAACGTATGTGTTTGAATTTCCTGTTTGCATTGTGTTTTATAACATGCTTATTAACATGTTTGAATTACTTGTTTATGTAATTCTGCTCTGATTATTTCACATGTTTAAGTTGTATTCCATAAAAATCCGTGAAGGGTGATGGGGGAGCGGTGCAACGAGTGCGTGCAACAGCCCTGGCAGCCCTAAGTGGATAATATCAGACTTTGATTGTATGATTTGAATCTTGATCCATTACTGCTTAAACTATCTGTAATTGAATGTGATTGGGGCTATGTTTATAGTAATTGTGGTTGAGATTCATTTCGCCACGTAGGATATGTTTGACGAACCCGAGTCGTACTTCAGTTAGCGACAGTGGTTAGGCCACACGAAGTGCTTATGCACTTCATGTCGTTCAGCTGATGGTGCGCTCGAGCTAGTCAGACTCGTCAAGTAACCCGATGTGTCTAATGTATGTTCACCATGTTTGAACGCTATTGCTTGAACCTAGGGTACCAAACTTACCAGTGAAATCCCGTTAACCATGGTACCTCGATCCGCTAAGACTTATGAGCTGGGCATGGTGGTATGGGACACCGTGGTCGAGCTGTCGGCCTACGCTGGGGCCACGTGCCTCCCCATAGTGACCAGTGAGTAACCAGACTCGTGAGCCGATTATGGTGGTATGGGACACTATATTCGTGTTGTCGGCCTACATTGATAAGGTGATGGGGGAGTGGTATAACCTTTGTGCATCACAGCCCTGACAGCCCTTTGTAGTGACCTCGAGCATACTCTGAAATCGCGGTGAGCCTTAGAGTTTTGCCGCGGTGTATGGAGTATGAACTAGGCCTGTTTCTGTATAGTGATGAATCGTTAAAGAGGTGATGAGGGAGTGGTGTAACCTTTGTGCATAACAGCCCTGACACCCTTTGCAGCGACCTAGAAACACACCATCGTATGATACTAACTAGGATTGATAACCCTAGAATGGATCATGTTTGGGAATGATACAAGGGAGGTACTTTAGTTTCCCAATCCTGCTGTTTGAAATGGACTAATAACAACTCGGTAATCATGCTCATCATGCATTGCATGTGCCTGGAAGATGTGGAGCACTGAGGGATGAAAGCATGCCGTGAACGTAAGATGGTATCGCACGAGGAAGGGTGTGGTGAGGGCATACATCATGTCATTTCATACTTGCATTAAATAAGAGTAGTTAGAATTGTTTGATTGTACCACTTTATCATTACTGCTTGACTGAATTGATAACATGTTAACCTATGCTTTACTGTTCCACTGAGTTGGCCACTCATTCCCACGTTACGGGACGGTGTTTTAAAACACCCACCAGACCCTGTATCAAATGCAGGTATCACTGGAGCACAGGAGACTGAGCCTGACTTTTATGATGATCAGAAGGAGTTCTCCTACATGCTGTTCGCTGGAGGCTTCGCATAGGTTGTCCAGTGCTACAAGGCTATAGGGTTGATAATTTCAGTTGTACTATTTTGACATTTTGATTTAGAACCAACATGTATATATACGGTGACTCAGTTAATGTTCATACTCTGGAGATTGAGAATGTTTTGTTTTATATATATATCTATATATACCTTTCAGTCTTCCGTTTACGCTTTATACATGGATCTGGAGTATGAATTACTATTTTGGTAGAATCTCACTCATGTTATTTGTACTAACACAGACAACATTTAATCATCATTATCTATGTTGCATAAGTGATGTTCTGGAACTCGAGAGTTGAGTTACTACTCGACCCTCGATTTTTCGGGATGTTACATTCACACACTCAAACGATTTGTGAGGAATAAGGCACGACCGGAGGAGCTGATAGCTGAAGCGTACATTGATAATGAGTGCCTTACATTTTGCTCTATGTATCTTCGTGGCATAGAGACTAGATTCAACCGAGAAGATCGGAATGCCGATGAAGGATAGGAGCATGAACAAGGACTCATATCTGTATTTGCACATAACGTTCGTCCTTTAGGATCCCCAACGTTTCAGGATATGGACCATTGGGATCTAGCAAAGGCGCGGTGGTATGTGTTAAATAATTGTGAAGAAATAGAGTCGTACTTGAAGTAAGTCTTCCCTCGATTATTGTCTTCTCTAGATACGATGATCTTAATATTTCTTGCTGATGACGTGCCATTTATGTGTAGCGAACACATAGACGAGATGAAGTCTAAATTCCCCACAAATTATGATCGAATGCATCAGAACAAGTTTCTAGAATGGTTCGCCAAACGTGTAAGATTTCACATTGTATCTCACCACACTTAGAATTTTTGTTGTATTCCACATTATTTCAACGTAAGAAAATCCCTAATAAATTATATTATGTACATGATAATAGATGACGACATTGCGCACAAGCAACTCTGCTGATGTGTCTAATGTACTATACTCACCGGCATGTGGCCCTGACAGACGTGTATCTAGATATACAAGTTGTATTGTAAATGAGATTCGGTTCCACACCGAAGAACGTGAGAAGTGTAGGACCACACAAAATAGTGGGGTGGTTGTGAAGGGAACAAATGAGGGGGGTGAAATTGACTTTTATGGAATTTTGATGGATATTATTGAGCTGAGTTATTGTATGAGAAAGCGGGTGTACTTATTTAGATGTGATTGGTGGGACATTGGAAATAAGAAGTTGGGAATATAGACTAACGACTACTTTACGAGCGTAAATTTATCTCAAAAGTGGTTTAAGGACGACCCATTTGTCCTCGCCAGCCAAGCCGAACAAGTATTTTACCTCGCTGACACAAATTTAGGCGGCTCTTGGCACGTGGTGTAGAAAATAAAGCCCAGGAACAGATTTGATGTTCCCGTACCAGAAGTTGAAGATAGCGAGGACGAGGGAAATGACACGTCTAGGGTTGAACAAGCATATCAAGACGACATGCCATGTAGGGATACAGGGACTGATTCAAGTGTTGATATTGATGTGGTGCAAGACAGAGATGATGTGTCACCCAATCATGTTAATGCCTCAATAATACAAGACATTGTTAGAGATGATAGCGGTTTCATTAATGACAACATTACAGACGATGAGGAGGAAATACTAATCAGCGATAATGATGGTGAAGAAGAAATAGGCTTAAACAATAGTGATATAGACGGCGATTATTAAATGTACACATGATTTACATGTCATTTTTTAATTCGAATAATTTATGTATTCCATGTATACGTGAAAATTACAAGTCATGACTAATTCCTTTCATTGACTTGTTTAAAATCCACATTTGTAGTTGAGTCAATTTTTGATCATGTCATCTTCAAACCGAAGCATAGCGGAAGCACGTAACATACTTCATTAGCTGTTGCAGATGGACGTTTCGGTCCTATCTTCTTCTGGTAGGGCCATAGAGATACCCGGTCTGGTCGATGAGTGTAGAGTGGAATATATCAACGACAACTTAGACGAAAGATTATACTATCTCAAAGAAATTCAGGGGCTGATAGAGATATATAACCACGGTAAACGAAATATGCAAGATGCGACTCTGTCACTTACACATCTGAATGGAGTCTTAAGAGACCAGATTTCTCCTATTGTGACTGACATGTTGGCTATAAAAATGTCGAGTGCTTCACACTACATGACATATGCTTCTGAAGCATACGATAACTTACGCAGGGAGTACTTCGGATAGTTTACCTCAAAGTTGTTTTGTATTACAACGAAATATGTGTATTTATTATATAATGACAATGTGTAATGGAATTTTTTAAGGGTTATAGATTAAAGTTTACAGTTTTATTATATTCTGCTTACATTATAGTGTAATGATTTAATCATATTTTAATCATCTCTTTAAGCATAAGCACAAATGCATTCTATTGTCAACACTACTCGTATAATGTTTTAGTATATTTCACTTGTATTGACATTGTTTAAATTTATAAGTTCGTAACTCGCACATATTTAGTGATGGCACCAAGTGGGAGAGCATGTTGTTCGCACACTGGATCTACCCCTTCTACCTGTGATGCGACGGAGACAGCATCGCCGTCACATGTTGCATCGCAGGCATCTGATCCCTCAGTCACGCATACACCGGGCACTGCATGTAAATCTAGACATGTATTTCTTTTAATGACTTCTATTTATGTTTACTTACATAT
Source organism: Magnolia changhungtana (assembly GCA_030180095.1). Classification (NCBI taxonomy): domain Eukaryota; kingdom Viridiplantae; phylum Streptophyta; class Magnoliopsida; order Magnoliales; family Magnoliaceae; genus Magnolia; species Magnolia changhungtana. Next base: position 664,975 of record JASAUF010000384.1, on the reverse strand, counting down.
TTCTTTTGCAACAGCGTCGTCGAGCAGCTGACGAGGACGTGGACCCAGGCGTGGGTTACTTTTAGAGCGACTTACTTGTGAGGTAGGGTGACGGTAGAGTTCCCACAGGACTGCATTAGACCTGTTGTGAACAATGCCAGACTGTTTATGTCGGAGGTTGGTGTCTTATGCCGATCTCTTATCCCCTCCACCACCCCCCGTTGGGCAGATGTGATAGATGATGTGCGGCAGCTCATCCGTCAGTGCCTTCAGGTAAATTTTAGTAAATTAAAATTTATTTTATGAAAGTTCATTAATTCTTAAGTTATTATCTTAATAAGATTATGGCCTTAATCTATTATTTATGAAATTGCAGGATAAATTTGACTTCAATTTGAGTGTTCCACACATCTCCTATGGCGTCGACGACATGATCAAGGATTACCTCGGTAAGTTACACCGGCATTACAAGCGGTGCACGAGCTACGAGGAGGCCACACATTCCGCACCGCCGCACGTGACTGATGAGGACTGGCGGATACTCTGCGATAGGTTTTCGTCTGATTCTTTTCAGGTAATATTTACATATTTACGATATCTTAATGCAATAATTAAATTCACAATTAATAATAATGTATTATGAATAATATGTTCAGAAGAAGAGCAAAATAAATTCTGACAACAGGGAAAAGTTGGCAGTGAACCACGTAGCTAGTTCAAAGTCATTTGTACGACTTCGTCATGACATGGTAAGAAATTACTGGTAATTATTACATTTATATATTCCGTCAATGCATTTATATTAACTATATTGTCCTTTCGATTGCGAAGCGAGATTCCATCACTGGTCAGGAGCCCGGACCAATAGACTTCTACAAAGGGACTCATTGTCGGCAGGAGACGGGATCTTGGATACATCCTAGAGCCAGCGGGATTTGAGTAAAATCCTTACATTGTAAAATTTAAATGCATTAAATTATAATAATGTCATTATTATGAAAATTCATATGTTTTCATTACAGGAGAAGATGGACACCTTGCGTAGTCAGCCCACCCCTGATGGTACTCAGCGGAGCGAGCCAGAGATCTTAAGTTAGGTGCTTGGCACCAATTCTGAATATGTGTGTGGGTTTAGCCATGGTGTCAAGCTCACGGCACCCGCTAGAGCTGCCTCCACCCGTTCCATCGTCGTTGGCGATAGCATCGTACGCCGAGCTGATATCGCAGAGAGAGAGGTTCAACAGCTACGGGTTATCATCCATGACATCAAAGAGCATCTTGAGAGGCAGATGGAGGAGTAGGAGAGGAGGATGGAGGAGCCGGAGAGGCAGAGGGAGGAGAATGCCAGGAGGATGGAGGAGTTGACGAGGGAGAGGGAGGAGCAGACGAGGGAGAGGGAGAAGATGCAGGTGGCGCATGAGCGACGGATGATAGAGATGTTTCAGGCTCTCACTGCACGCTTACCCACCGATGCCCCACCACCTCTGCCTTCATCTTCGTATTTTTTATATTTTATTTATGATGTTTAAACTTATATGTATTTATGCGTGAATGAATGTGATGTGGATAAGATATGTTTGTGTTTGGATGGATTTACCCATTTGGGTTTAGATAGATGTGAATGTGAATATGACGAAATATATTATATAACAGGTGTATATCAGGAATTTTATGCTGGAATATATATATATATATATATATATATTAAAGACTTTTAGCGATGAAAATTTTCGTCACTAAAGGTTAAAAAATTATGTTTAGCGACGAAAAGCTTCGTCGCTAAAGGTTTTAAGTCATTTTTTAGCGACGAAAGCTATCGTCACTACACATCACAACATGTATATTTAGCGACGAAAGTGTTCGTCGCGAAAAGGTTTACACGTATATTTAGCAATGAAATAATATCATCGGTAGAAGTTAACACGTATATTTAGCAACGAAAATTTTCGTTGTGAAAAGTTTTATAATTATTTTTAGCGACGAAATCTATCGTCGCTAAAAGTTTTAAAAAGTTTTTTAGCGGCGAAACAATTCGTCACAAAAAGTTTTTTCCGTATTTTGTAGCAACGAAATTGTTAGTCGCTAAAAGTTATTTTTAGCAACGAAATCTATCGTCGCCAAAAGTTCAACACTTATTTTTTAGCGACAAAAATATTCGTAGCTAAAAGTTTTCTAGATTACTTTTAGTGTCGAAAATGATCGTCGCTTAAAGTTTTTTAAAAGCTTTTTAGCGACGAAAAGTTTCGTCGCTAAAAGTTACTTTTAGCGACGAATATTTTCGTCGCTAAAAGCCCTGTCTTTGTTGACGATTAAAAGTTTTCGTCAATAAAATTCTGTTGTCGTGGCATATTGGCGACGAAAATTTTCGTCACTAAAAAGTTTTAGCTATAAAAATTTTACTTTTAGCGACGAAAATTTTCGTCGCTAAAGGTGTGATTTCTTGTAGTGTTAGAATAGTTTCAACGGTGTGAATCACTCTAACCACTATTTTCTGTGGTGGGGTCCACTACAACTTTTTAATTGCCTCATTCTTTGGCCCATGCCCTAAAATGATATCTAAAAATGGATGGACTGTATGGATATAACACATGCAGCATAGTGGAACCCATGTAACTTGGTGACGTCACTTCAGTAGCCGACTCGCTACTCAACTTGTCAGTATCTAATCCGCGTCCCCTTCTGCGTGGGAAGCGGAAAGGCTAGTGTGCTACACGCCACCGACTGTGTTGTCGTCACTAAGTTCTGTGGCCCCACCATGATATAAGTATTATATCTACACCATCCATCCATTTGGAAAAATCATTTTAGGACATTAGCATAAAAATTAAGCAGATTCAAAGCTCAAGTGGACTATAACATAAAAAGTAGTAGGGATTGAACGCCTACCATTGAAAACTTCTTGGGGCCACAAAAGTTTTAGATCAAGATGATATTTGTTTGGTCCCTTCATCCAGTTCTGTGTGACGTTATGGACAAGTTTGATGTAAAACAAACATTATGATGGGTCGTAGAAAGGTTTTAACCGTGGGCATCATTGTCCCCACTTTATGTGCCATGGTCCACTTGAGGTTTGGATCTGCCTGAGTTTTACAGTATAGCCTTAAAATGATATCTCAAAACGGATAGACAGTATGGATATAACACATATATCATGGAGGACCTCACACAATTAGTGACGGCAACGCACCCCAAGATTGTATAACTCCGATTTATCCCGTTTTGCCCCTTTTTTTTTCTTTTTTTTTTCGGGATGGCATCCCCACCTTATATTTTGAAAATCTATCATCCAACGGCTCACACTAAGACACGACTCGACCGTATGTTGTGGTTTTATGCGATCAACCTTATAGTATCATTTTCCATATATATATATATATATATATATATATATATATATATATATATATATATATATATATATATATGGGAAATGGTACTATGCGGTCGAGCGCATGCAACCGTCACATACGGTCGAGTACGATGGATGATAAAGTTGAAAAATATACCATAAGCATGCCAGCGATGTAAACAAAGGTAAAACTGGCGGAACTAGCATTACCCATTTACTACTTATTGGGTAAGTTCTCGATTCTGTGTGATATCCACACCGTATGTCATTTTAGAGATATCATTTTAAATCATGAACTCAAAATTTAGGCAGATCCAGCTCTCAAATGAATCACATCACAGAGGGCAGTGGGGACAATGATGACCACCATTGAAAGCTTCCTAGGATGCACCGTGATGTTTATTTGTTATCCAACCTGTTCATGTTGTCATACAAACCTGGATGAAAGGACAAAACAAATACCAGCTTGATCCAAAACTTTTATGGCCCTGAGAAGTTTTCAATATTTTCAATGGTAGACACTCAATCTCCATTGTTTTATTTGTTGTGGTCCACATGAGCTTTGAATCTGCCTTATGTTTGGGCTAATGCCATAAAATAATCTCACCAAATGGATGGATGGTGTGAATATAATACTCACATCATGGTCGGGCCACGATGGCAACATAACAACACCGAGGTCGTTGCACATGGCAGACGGGGGTAGATTTCTTAAAAAGCCTTTAGCAGTAAGTTCCTGTGTTGGCAACTAGGTGGGACCACCATGATGTTTGTGATATATCCACCCTATCCATACATTTTGTGACCTTGGTTCAGTTTATGCAACAAAAAATGAGCTGGATCTGAGACTCCAATGGGCCATACAATAGGAAACAACGGGGATTGAACAATCATAGTTGAAACATTTGTATGTCCACAAAAAATTTGTATCAGGCTCAGTTCTTTGTGTTTTCAATTCATCCCAATGGAAATGACCTCATAAACGGTTTGGATGTCATGTAAACTTCAAGTTCGAACCTAGGAAGGTTTCAACGACAGGTATTTTTTCTAGTTTTCCTCTCTTGTGGTCCACTTGAGTGTTGGATCAGGATCGATTTTGTTTTTATGTCTTAGAACGAGCTCACAAAATGGATGAACGGGTGGATTTCTCACAAGCATCACGATGGGCCCCACCTAAGTTCACAAGAACTTCCTGCGAAAGGCTTCGCAGGAAATCCACGCCCTGGCACACGCAACATTCTGCTTTAAGGCGGTGGGAGGAAATTATATGCAGCCTCGGCCTCACCATTGACAGTGTGGCCCTAGCTGTTGGGCCAACTTAATCCATTTATTTTATATCCATTACGTCCATTTGTTTTTCAAGATCATTTTATGGCATGAGTTGAAAACTGAAGAAGACTTAAATCTCAGGTGGACCATATTATCAGATACAGTGGTGATTGAGAGCCTACCATTAAAACTTCCTAGGGCCCATAGTAATCTCCATTGTAATGTTTTGTTTCCATCAAACACGTTGATAGGGTCAACCAGACATGGATGAAGGGAAAACGTAAAGATCAGATCAATCTAAAACTTTTGTTGCCCATAAAAAGCTTTTAATAGTAATTCACCACTATTTCTAGTGGTGTCATCCACCTGACATTTGGATCTACTTAAGTTTTGGGATCACGTCCTAAGAATATATAATAAAAGCATGGAGGGAACAGATATACAAATAAATCATCAAAGTAGGCCCCACACAGTAAGTGTAATAAAGGTGTTACCCGACAACACCTAATCCGCTCTCCTACTTTCTATAAGCGGCTTGTGCAGTGTGCCACACACCACCGACTTAGTTGGTGCGATGATGTCACTAATTCTGTGGGCTCCACCATAATGTATGTGTTATATCCACACAGTCCATTTATTTGGCAAGGTCAATTTAGATCATGAGCTAGAAAATTATGAAGATCCAAAGCTAGAGTGGATCTCACCACAGAAAGCAGTGGGGCACCATGACACCCACCTTTAAAACCTTCCTAAGGCCTACCATGATATTTATTTGCAATCCTACATAGTCACCCAAATGTAGATGAAGAGAAAAAAGTAAATATCAGCTTGATCCAAAACTTCTATGGGCCCTAGCAATTTTCAATGATAAACATTTAATCCCCAATGCTTCCTGTGATGTGGTCGGCTTGAGCTTTCGATTTGCCTCATTTTTATGAATGTGCCCAAAAATAAACTTGGCAAATGGATGGACGGTCATTCATCATGGTGGGAATAATGGCAACACACCACTAAGGTCACACCACGCAATCCAATTCTTGATCTCTTTCTTCGTGGGTGAGTAAAATGCTCTACCGGTTTCACTGGTTTCCTTTTCATCAGGAGCTCTTATCTGAGTAGTATATTTTCCAAATTTATCATCCAACGATGAGAGACGGGACACAACTTGACTAGATGTTAGGGTTGCATGCGCTCGACCACATAGTACCATTTCCTCTCTCTCTCTCTCTATATATATATATATATATGAAAAAGGTTTTATGCGGTCGAGCTCTTGGGAACTTCCCATCAGTTCGAGTTGTGTGGGTCCACCGTGATGCATGTCGAACATCAACACCGTACATTTGATGGGTCCCCTTGAAATTATGGGACATCACAAAAATTAAGCAGATCCAAAGCTTAAGTGGACCATAACATAGAAAGTAGTAGGTTGAATGCCTACCATTGAAAACTTCTTGAGGCCACAAAAGTTTTGGATCAAGATGATATTTGTTTGGTCCCTTCATCCAGTTCTATGTGACATTACGGACAGGTTGGATGTAAAATAAACATCATGATGGGCTGTAGAAAGGTTTCAACAGTGGGCATCATTGTCCGCACTGCTGTATGTGTCGTGGTTCACTTAAGGTTTGGATCTGCCTTAGTTTTACGATCAAGCCCTAAAATGACATCTCAAAATAGATAGACGGTATGGATATAACACATATCATGGAGGACCACATAATTGATGACGACAATGCACCCCAAGATTGTATAACGCCGATTTATCCGGTTTTACCTTCTTTTAAAAAAAATTACGATGGCATCTCCGCTGTATATTTTAAAAAGGGAATTTGACTGTACTCGCCTCGAAGTTTGGGTCAATTACCTAGAAAGCTACGAGGTTCCATATATCCCAAAAGTGGCCTTCTAACAAATTTTTAAAAATTACTTGGACTAAAATGCCCTTGTCCTTGTTTCAGTAGTTGTACGGTTTTCTAGGGAATAAGAAGTTACAACGTATTTAATGCCAAGAAAGTGAGGTGTACGGAACCTTTTTTGTGTGAGGGCAAGGACCACACTCATGGGGCCCACATTGATGTATGTGTATAATCCATGCCGCCCATCCTTTTTGCCGTGTCATTTTAGGGCTAGGGCCCAAATATCTACCCAATTCAGAGCTAGTGTGGGTCACATAATAGAAAATAATGGTGACAATGAAACCCAATGTTGAAACTTTCCAGGCTCACTGTGATGTTTGTTAGAAGTGACATTGTCCAAGTCAGGACTTTTTGGGCCCACACAGTCGATCCGCATTGCGTACTCTATGATTCCATATTTACATAGTCGATCCGCATTGCGTACTCTGATATTATTTGACTCATGGACTTACCAGTATATTTTCGCTTACTCTGATTACTCTGATATTGCTTACTTGGCACTTACCTTATACACACACTTTCACCACCCACTAAGCTTTTGCACGATAGATGTGCGCAGGTGGCGTTAGGTTGTGGCGGCGTTGAGCTTGAAGCATGCAATGGACCTCTGGAGCTTTGATTTCTGGTATATGTATTTTCCTTTCAGCATTGTATTCAAATGGTTGTATTAGTGGATATGTGATGATGATGTTGCCTTGTGATTTGAGTAAACTTGTGGTTATGATTCTTACGAGATAAATGTACTTTGAAAAATCCTCCTTGTAGGATCCTAGGATCGAAATTTGCCGTATGGGTGCTGGAGCCGAGAATGGGGTACTACGGAGGCCGTTGGCATCAGATTCGATGATCGGGATTCCTGTGAGTCCGATCTCTGGGTTTGGGGCGTGACACGTGGCCTCCACAGGCACATCATGGATGGTCGTATTGGATATCGAAAATATATAGTTCTAGTATTGTGGACACATAGGATGTCCTTGGGTGAAAATCTCAGAACCTTTTTGGTACCAGGAAATGCTCCAATGTCTAGACTAAGTGGATACACGAGCGCATGAGTGTTGAATACCAGTAGGTCGCGTCTCCCACTGTGTCGTGGTCATTTGGAAGGGGGTGTGGCCTTATCCGCCTGAGTGAGAGGGTTGTAAGCTAGGCTGAGTTTGACAAACTCGTAAATGAGTCCGCTATCGATGAGCCGGGTAGGTATTGACAGACTACTGGTCAGGTGGATAGTGTGGTCTATTCCACTTACTAGGCTGTGTGGCTAGGGAGGCGGCAGTCGGTGTGGAGTGTATTAGACCCCAGTGATATCCTAGAAGGAAACTGTACTGATATATGTACTTGATGAGGACTGGCATGCTTACTTTGCATCTGACATATGACATTTGGCTACGTAGGCCTAGCATCGCATGGCCTTAGTGTGGCCGATAGCATTCGTGTCTTGCATCGCATAGCCTTGGTACAACTGATAGTATTCATGGACTTACCCGTATATTTCTGTATTACTCTAATATTGTATACTTGACACTTGCCTTGCGCACACACTTAAACCACCCTTTAAGCTTTTGTAAGCTTATGCACGATCGTTGCGTGCAGGTGACGTTGGATCGTAGCAGTGCTGAGGCAGGAGGGCACATTAGATTATTTTGGAGCTTTTTGATCACCGTGTATTTTCCTTTCCACATTATACTTAAACTTTTTGATATAGTCGATATGTGGTGATGTTGTTTTGTGACTTGGTTATGCTTGTGGTTATGCTCCATTACAAAAAAAAATCATACTAAAAATCCTCCTTGTAGGATCCCAGGATCGAAATCTGGCATTTGAGTGCTGAGAGCCGAGAATGGGGCACTACGAAGGCTGTCGGTGCCAGATTCGATGATCAGAAATTTTGTGAGCCCATTTTTTGAGTTTAGGGTATGACATCTTTACCCTGGCCATGGAGATGAAACGTGATTCTTGGACGTCTTTTGTCCAAAACAAGAATCCAAATGCAGCTCTCTTACGTTTTTCTACTGCTGTGCACGTGAAACTCCACCGACCGACTCCAGCCACCATCTTTGTTGCCTATAAAAAGGATAAGAGAAGAGAGGGAGAAAAACATTATTGGACGTGGGAGAGAAGGAGAGAAAGAGAGAGAGAGAGAGAGAGAGAGAGAGAGAGAGAAGGACGTGCGACTGACCATTGGAGGAGTTTTCTTCTCCTTATACTTTCTTCTTTTCCTTTCCTGGCTTTGTATACATCTTTCCTTTGAGATTTAGCTTGATCATGACTATGTCAAGCTAAACCTCTTAGCTAGGGCTAAGAGGTGAAGCTTGTAGCGTGATGGGTAGTTTTCTACGACTTTGATTCATACTATGTTGAACTCTCTTTGATTATAATTTGATTATATGGAATATTCATAGTTTTTAATGGTTTGCTGTGACTTAAATTACAATGGATCTGCAATATCTTTGAGTATTTTTCATGCATATATAGAGGTTATGGTCGTAGGAACCTTGTTGTTCACCATCATCTCATGGACATCGTTGGATGATGGAATCCTTCCCTACGTTCATAACTCTCCAGATTGGTTGTGAATTGGTTAAATTTTGTTGTTTACTTTGTTTCATGGGTATGGTTTTGTGATGGAATCAATTCTAATTTTCATACCTCTCAGCTCTTGAAAACAAGATCAAGGAAGTTCATATGTGAATTTTAATAAATTATCTTCCAACTGGATGAAGATAGGACTCTGAATCCAGTTGAGTTCTTGAATCAAGCGTAGATCTCCTTAATCTCTACAAGTGGATCCTTGGAAACCCTAGTTTCCCACCTTACAAATTTTATTTAATTAAATTTACAATTATTCCCTTAATTTTTCCTGGTTTAGATACATCTTCTTTTAGTTCTAGTTCGAGTTACTTTCAGATTACGTACAAGGTACAGTCCTTGTGGATTTGACCTTGGTCTTACTGAGATTATTACTATATCGCAACCCTATACTTGGGGTAGTGAACAAGTTTTTGGCGCCATTACCGGGGATTGACGATTACATTTTTCTGAGATTAATTAATTTTAGAATTAAGTTAAGATTAGGGTTTTTCTAGTTTTTAATTCTAGGTCTAGGTTTTTCTGTTTGATTTTTAGAAACTAACCTAACTTTCCTGTTTTGTAGGATTTTGATATAGACTTTTTAAATTGGTAATCTCCTTCTAATTTCTCTATTTTATTATTTTTCGGATTAGGGTTTTATTTTCTATTTTTAGAATTTTCTAATTCTAGGTTTTCTTTTATTTGTAGAAACTAACGTACTTTCTATTTATTATTTTATTTTTAGAAGTATTTCCTTTTTTAGAAACCAGTTTACTTTCTATTTTAGGAACTTTCTAATTTTAAATTTTCTATTTTTAGAAACTGACTTATTTTGTTTTGTTTTGCAAGTTTTTAACTTAGGAACTTCGAATTTGGTAACTTCCTTCCAACTCTTTTATCTTTATTTTTAGATTTCTATTTCTTTTCTTCTTTTTTTAGGTTTAGGTTTAGAATCTAAATTGAGGGTTACGAATGTTTCACGCCCAAGTGGGTCCGTGACAACTCGACGACTCTTGACTAAAGGAGGATTGATTGAGGGGTTGACTATCCATCGTAGGATTAGATACTACTCGAGATCTCCAGAGTTAATTAAAGTGATGGCTGCAAACCAACCTCTTCTACCCCAACCTAGGGTGGAGCACATCCAGGATGAGAATGAGGTGCATCAAGCACTCCCGCCTCATACTTTACGAGATTATTTACAACCGACGGGGGTGAGTATGCCCTCATGCATGTTTTTTTAGAGAATACAAGACACATGGATATCAAGCCAGGGGTGATCCAACTCCTTTCTAAATTTCATGGGCTTGAGTTGGAAGATCCATACTTGCACCTGAAAGAGTGTGATGAGATCATAGCCACTTTATATTTTCCAAATGTGTCTGAGGACACAATCAGGCTGAAACTCTTTCCCTTTTCATTGAAAGAAAAAGCCAAGACGCGGTTGCATTCACTAAGTCCCAGATATATTGGCACATGGAATGACATGATAAGGGAGTTCATAAAGAAATTTTTCCACATCATAAAACGAACACCCTTAGAAAGTCAATCATGAACTTTGCCCAAAAGGAGGATGAAACATTCTTCCAATGTTGAGAGCGGTTCAAGGATCTTATTAATTCATGCCCACAACACGGATTTGAAATGTGGTGCATTACACACTTCTTTTATGATGGTCTGACATCTTCCATGCGCCAATTGGTCGAGACAATGTGCAATGGGAAATTCATAAATAAAAATGTCGGTGATGTGTGGGACTACTTAGTTAGACTTGCTAAAAACACACAATCATGGGACACATACCTAAAACCAAGCACCATGTTTAGGCCGACTCAATCCAAGGAGAGGGGTGAAATGTGTCTCCTGAAAGAGGACAATGATATCAATTTTAAAGTGATTAATCTCATAAGGAAATTCGAGACCATGGAATTAAAGAATGATAAGGTAAAGGAAACTGTTTGCGGTATTTGTGCTTGCAACGTTCACACAACTGAAAATTGTCCGACAATACCTGCCTTTCAAGAGGTGTTGAATGAGCAATCCAATGCCGTGAACAATTACCAAAGACCTTTCAATGGACCTACTTCTAATACATACAATCCTAGTTGGAGAAATCATCTAAATCTCAGTTGGAGGAATGGACAAATTGCTACTCCTCAAGGTTACTTTAATCAAATTTCAATTCAAGAGAAACCTTAAGAGGATTCAGATCTAAAACACTTTCAGAAGCAAGAGCTTTTCAATCAGGGTATGCTACTAGCCTTTCAAGACCTTACAAAAGTGATACAAGGACTTAAGGCTGAAAATACGATTGGGAACAAGGGGAGCCTCCCAGCTCAACCTCTTCCCAATCCAAAACCGCAATATGAAGTTAGCGACCCAAGCTCTTCAAATCAGATGGAGCAAGCTACATCTATCAACACTCTTAGGAGTGGGAAGATCATTGACAAAACTATTCCGGTTAGTGCTAAAATGCCTAAGGAACGGAAAGAGGACAAAGATGATGGATCTAGCCATGCCTATAAGAATTAGAATCAGAACCTCAAGGGAAGCTAGTTACTCCATTTTTCCAACGATTGGTTGCTCCAAAATCTCTCTCTAACTCTCAGGACATTCTAGAGGTATTGAAACAAGTGAAGGTCAACATTCCTCTACTTGATGATGTGAAACAACCAAATTCCTGAAAGACTTATGTACGACTAAAAGACAGTAAAATATTCAAAAGAAAATTTTCTTGACTGAGAAAGTGAGTGTCATCCTAAAGCAAAATGTGATGCAGAAATTTAAGGATCCTGGTAGCCCAACCATATCTTGTGTAATCAAGAACTACCGAATTGAGCACGCACTTCTTAACTTAGGAGCGAGCATAAATCTGATTCCCTATTCGGTGTACAAACGTTGGGTATGGGTGAATTAAAACCCACCTTAACCACTTTACAACTTGCTGATCACCTGTTCGTGTACTAAGAGGGATAATTAAGAATGTGTTGGTCTAGGTTAACAGATTTTACTACCCTGTAGATTTTATCATCCTGGATACTGAACCCATCAGTAACATGAGTACTCAAATTTCCATCATTCTTGGTTGCCCATTCCTTGTTACCTCAAACACAATTATCAATTGTAGGAATGGTGTCATGAGTATGTCTTTCGGGAATATGACATTGGAGTTAAATATCTTTTTCAATACAGGCAGACGGTTAGAGGATAGTGACGATTTCCATGACATTAACATGATTGACTCTTTTGTGAAAGATATGACACCTTTGACCTTATCCTCTGACCCTCTAGAGATGTGCCTGGCCCACTCCCATAATTTTGATGATGGCATGATTAGGGAGATGTGTACCATGCTGGATGTTGTGCTGGTACTTGAAATTAACTGGTGGAGGCCACAATTTGAAGAGTTGCCCCAAACTGATGAAGTGCCTCTGTCGTCTAACCTCAAGCCACCGAAGCTTGACCTAAAACCTTTGCCCTCTAATTTGAAATATGTCTATTTAGGTTAAGATGAAAGGTACCCGGTGGTGATTTCTACCCACCTGGAGAAAGAACAGGAGAGTATGCTCATATCTACTCTTATTGAGCATAAGGGAGACCTTGGATGGACGATTGTGGACCTCAAGGGAATTGACCCTTCGATTTGTACTCACTGCATTTATCTTGAGGACAATGTGAAGACCTCTCGGCAATCACAATGGAGACCAAATCCAAACATGAAAGAAGTGGTTAAAGCCGAGGTTCTTAAACTATTGGATGTAGATATCATATACCCTATATCAGATAGTCAATGAGTGAGTCTAACTCAGGTGGTTCCCAAGAAGTCCAAAATCACCATTGTAGCTAATGCCAATAATGAACTCGTACCAACTAAGGTTACTACTAATTGGAGAATGTGCATTAACTACAGGAAGTTGAATACCATCACAAGGAAGGACCACTTTCCTTTGCCCTTCATTGATCAAATTTTGGAAAGTTAGCTGGTCATTCCTATTATTGTTTCCTTGATGGGTATTCGGGTTATAATCAGATAGAGATAGCCCCTAAAGATCAAGAAAAAACTACATTTACATGTCCTTAAAACACGTTTGCTTATCGAAGGATGTCATTCATACTATGTAATGCCCTAGCAAGGAACACCATTGTATTGGGGGATTATTTCCCATTTCGTGTCAAGGATAGGTCCTACATTACACCTTGTTCCGACATATGGAACATGACATAAATCTTGAACCCTGGAGGTAGAAATAAATTTTTAAGGGAGGTAAAACACCTAATACATCTCTTTGATCTGGGTGGCGCAGCAAAAGCATGTGGACCTTTGCCCCACTGGCCCAAGATCGAAACTGTGCTCGTTGAATACGAACATATAGAAGCCCTAGCAAATTCTACTATGAGAAACCGTTCTACGATGGTCTAGTAAGATTTGACTCACCATTTCCTTGGACATAGATAATAACGAGGACTCTCTTAGACTAAGACCTAAAGGGCAACCTTAGAAATAGACAATTTGAGTCTTTCAATGATGGACATTCCTTACGTTTTTAGAGTGATCAAACTACGGAGTTACTGAAATATACAACTGCAAAATATTCGCGGCTTGACCCAATTCTCAATCCTGGACGACTACCAATGGACTCACTACTTTGACCGAGCAGAAGACCAGGATCTACCAGGACTAGGAAGGGATATGATGACCCTTCTACCCTGGTCAGGTAGATGATCGATGTATCGGGATCAAGCCCACTATAACTGTCTCTCCGTGTTGGTCAAACAATGAAAATAGCTATCTTACTCTCAACAGATGGGAATCGAAGTCAAGACTCCAAATAGGGAAAGAAATCCATTGTAGCAAACCATCAAGATATAAGCAAGGGATAAAGAAATAAGTTTTAAGGGGGGTAGACTAAAATGAACCAGGCTACTATATACCCTACCATGCGTAGAAACTTGAAATCAATAAGTCTTAAGCAAATGAAATAGTTAAATCTTTCCTTATTACCTTTAGGCAATTTTGGGGACGAAATTTTGTTTTAAGGGGGGTAGATTGTAACATCCCGAATTTTTGCCAACCTGGAATTAGACGTCCTTAGGTAATGGGTCGATCCGAACACCTTATTAACTTGTCAGAATGCAATCCCAAAGTCTAAAACCGCTTTTGAACCCATTTCCTTCACTAATCCCACCCTTCACCACCTTGTTCTTTCAATCCTTTTAAGTACTTTCACATTAGACATTATCTTAAAGGTTAGGTGATGGAGAACAATACTTAAACTACTACAAAGGACTAAGTACCACCTCAGACAGAAATCATACAGGACTAAATCCTTTAGAAATTTGACAAAGTAACTAAGTGTTAAACTAGATTAGCTACGAAATCCACTTGATCTACTTTGAATACGATCTACGAGACCTAAAACTTGCAAATCATTGGCGCTAGGTTACCCTAAAATCTAGGATCAATCTCATTACCTAGTTGTTCTTGGGAGCACATTGAAACTCCGTATCAGGTCTAGACCGCACATTGGGAGTCTGAATAATACGAAGTTAAGGACTTAGGACCGCCTCGCTGGGCTTGACAACCATCTCGGAAATCAAATCCAGACAGTGTCCCACGGTTGTTCGCTTGAGTCCGGAGCGAGAAGTATGAAAACACTTGATTTTCTTTAAAAATAAATATCTCAAATAGTAATCTGAGACTTGTTACTTGCGGACATTTTGTAAGCGACCTAACTGTCAGAATCTAATCCAAATACACCCTCGGATCAAGAAAAATTTCATAAACATATCCATGTACTTGGAATTTCAGATCGTGACCCGCTGACCGTTGAACTGAAACTGGTCCGCCACGCGTGATTTGAGAATCCGACTGAAACGAAAACTTAACTCCACCTAGATCCGGTGTCTGTGAGCTTAAGTCTGACCTTTGGCTCAAGGGGGGCCGCCAGAAGTCCTCTGTTGAGCTGGAAAAGTGTCGCTTTGGTTATAACCTAAGTATACCTTGTTCACAAGTCTATGTTGGAATATTTTTAGGCTATATAAGAACGTTAGAACCCTCTCTCTCACAGCCATACGAATTTGAGAGAAACCATAGAGAGAGAAGTGAGAAAAGAGAGAGAAAGAGTGAGAGAAGTGGGAGAAACTCCCTACTACTATCCCCTACCGCTACACAAGCTGCACCACCCCATTCTCATCACTTTCCTAGTGATTCCGACTTCATTTCTAGGTAAGAAACCCTAACCCTAATCTGTTTTGGAGTTGTAAGGGTTGTAGGTTATGAAATAACTAACCTATTTCATTCTATAGGCTACCAAACTGCCGAATACGGAAGCTTGGCAAACCTATCGTATTCATTGCAATTCTACGGTAAAAGGTGAGGACTTTAGGTGTATAGGTTATGATTTTCAACGCTTTCAATGTCAGATAATGATAGATTCATGATCTGCATGCAATTGCACATGTACAAAGTACTGTCTGTTTTCTATTTCGATTAAAGATGTAGAATATGGAATTTTACATATTCTAGGTATTTGTAGAAAATACCGTATACGTATAAATTTTAGAAATGTGTTTGCCATGATTATTTGTTGTATGAATATATAATATATAGATAAAATACTTATTTGGCGAAAGGACTCGCCCTAATACATGTTTTGCTAATATACACTATGTACGTAGAAATAGTGTATTCTAGAAAATATCGTATACGTATAAATTTTGGAAATATTTTCCATGATTATTTGTTGTATGAATATAATATATATGGATAAAATACTTAGTTGGCAAAAGGACTCGCCATAATACATGATTTGCTAATATACACTATGTATGTAGAAATAGTGTATTCTAGAAAGTACCATATACGTATAGATTTTGAAAATGTGTTTGTCATGATTAATTGTTGTATGAATATACTATATATGGATAAAATACTTGTTTGGCAAAAGGATTCACCCTAATACATGTTGTGCTAATGTACACTATGTATGTTGAAATAGTGTATTCTAAGTGTTTGTGAGAATCCTTGTGAGAGTAAGTGTTTGGATGATGGTGTCTTAGGTAGGTGTTGAGATGGGACTCTCAACTACCTTAGAGACGTGTATGATTTCCTCCATGTTGGTTGTTTACTTTAACCGCTTACTTATGAAATATATGTTTGTATTCCTGTTTATATAGTGCTTTATAACATGCTTTATGACATACTTGTTAACTTGCTTGAATTACTTTGTTTAATATGCTTTATTCTACATGCTCTAAATAAGGATTGATTGAGTTTCAGACTATGTTTATAGTCCAGACAATCGGTACCAGACTTGAGATTGTGGTTGAGATTCATTTCGCCATGAAGGACGTGTCAGACGAACCCAAGTCGTACTTCGGTTGGCGACAGTGGTTAGGCCACACAAAGTGCTTATGCACTTCATGTCATTCAATTGATGGTGCGCTCGAGCTAGTCAGGCTCGTCAATTAACCCGATGTGTCTAATGTATGTTCACCATGTTTGAACGCTATTGCTTGAACCTAGGGTACCAAACTTACCAGTGAAATCTCGTTAACCATGGTACCTCGATCCGCTAAGACTTATGAGCCGGGCATGGTGGTATGGGACACCGTGGTCGAGCTGTCGGCCTACGCTGGGGCCACGTGCCTCCCCATAGTGACCAGTGAGCAACCAGACTCGTGAGCCGATTATGGTGGTATGGGACACTATATTCGTGCTGTCGGCCTACATTGATAAGGTGATGGGGGAGTGGTGTAACCTTTGTGCGTAACAGCCCTGACAGCCCTTTGTAGTGACCTCGAGTATACTCTGAATTTGCGGTGAGGCGACGAGTTTTGCCGCAGTGTATAGAGTATGAACTAGGCCTGTATCAGCTTAGTGATGAACCGTTAAAGAGGTGATGGGGAGTGGTGTAACCATTGTGCGTAACAGCCCTGGCAGCCTTTGCAGCGACCTAGAAACACACTATCATATGAGATTAACTAGGACTGACGACCCTAGAATAGATCATGTTTGGGAATGATACAAGGGAGGTACCTTAGTTTCCCAATACTGTTGTTTGAAATGGACTAATAACAACTCAGTAATCATGCTCATCATGCATTGCTTGTGCCTGGAAGATGTGGAGTACTGAGGAATGCAAGCATGCAGCGAACTTAAGATGGTGTCGCATGAGGGTGGTTTGGCAAGGGCATCCATCATGTCATTTCATACTTGCATTAAATAAGAGTAGTTAGGAGTGGTTGATTGTACTGCTTTATCATTACTGCTTGACTGAGTTGATAACATGTTAACCTATGCTTTATTATTCCACTGAGTTAGCTACTCACTCCCACGTTACGGGACGGTGTTGTACACACCAACCAGACTTGTTTGAGTTTTAGATGATGGCGACGCTGCGAAGCGGAGCCAGACTTTTATGAGGATGAGGAGGATTCCTCCTTTATGCAGTTTCATGCGGGTTCCGGTAAGCCGTGTCCTAATCAACGGGGCTTTCTAGGATATTGACTAGATGACACTACACCGTTGGTATATTTTGAAATTATACTTGTAATTTATTAACCTGGTAACATTATCACACTCTGAAGACTCACCACAGTTTTTATATTTTATATATCTATCACAGTCTTCCACTTGCAATCTCACTTGTCTCTAGAGTATGATATGCTGTCTTGGCTTAATCTCACTCATGTTCGATGTACTAATACTGACAACATTCAATCATCATTCATTTTATTGTATAAGTGATGTGTTGGAACTTAGGAGTTGAGTTTATGCTCGACCCCCGATTTTCAGGGCGTTACAACCTATCATATAGCCACTCGACTGGAGCCTGCCTTTTAAACTTATGTGCAATGCGTCTAATTATGCTCTTGGGCAGTTTTAGGATAGAGAAAAGAAAAGATGCCCTACGTTATTCATTACGCAAGTAAAACTCTAAATCCTGCCTAAGTGAACTACTTAACTACGGAAAAGGAACTCTTAGCCGTAGTATTCGCTTTGGACAAATTTTATGTCTTACTTGATAGGATCCAAGATCATTATTTACACAGATCATGCGGCGCTCAAGTATCTTCTTGCTAAGAATGATGTTAAGCCATGCCTGATAAGATGGATCATTCTACTCCAAGAATTCGATTTAGAAATTAAAGATAAAAAGGGAGTAGAGAACGTAGTGGCTGACCATCTTTCCCGCCTTAATCCATCTGATTCTCTTGAGATGGCACATATCAATGACATGTTCCCTGATGAACAATTGTTCAGAGTCTCCCATTCACTTTGGTTAACTGATATTGCTAATTATCTTGCCACTGGTTTCATACTGATACATTAGACTGCACAAGATAAGAAGAAATTTTTCACCGAAGTATGCAACTTCTTTTGCGATGATCCAAATTTGTTTAAATATTGCCCAGACCAAATCTTAAGGAGATGTGTGCCAGACAATGAGTATCAGAGTGTCATCTCCTTCTGTCACTCACAGGCCGGTGGTGGTCACTTTTCTGCTAAAAAGACCACGGCCAAAATTCTGCAGCATGGCTTTTACTGGCCCACTATGTTCAGAAACACTCATGAGTTTTACAAGGCTTGTGAGCGTTGTCAGAAGTTAGGAGCATTGTCCCATCGAAATATGATGTTCTTGAACCCCATTCTTATTATAAAGGCATTTGATTGCTAGGGCATCGATTTTATGGGACCATTCCCCCAATCCTTTGGAAATCTATACATTTTGCTTGCCTTAAACTATGTCATGAAATGGGTTGAAGCGATTCTGTGTCGGAACAATGACCATCGCACGATCATTAAATTCTTAAAAGAGAACATCCTTTCCCAGTTCGGAATGCCTCGAGCCATCATTAGTGATGGGGGCTCACACTTTTGTAATAGACTATTCAAGAGTTTAATAAAGAAATACGGCATCTCTCATAAGTTGAGCACCCCAAACCGCCCACAGACAAGTGGGCAAGCTGAGATTTCCAATAGGGAGATCAAACACATTTTGGAAAAAATGGTTAACCCCGATTGTAAGGATTAGTCAATCCGATTGACCGATGCTTTATGGGCTTACCGTACTACATCTAAGACCCCTATTGGAATATCTCCCTTTAAACTTGTCAATGGGAAGGCTTTCCACTCGCCTATGGAGTTGGAACATAGAGCCTACTGGGCGATCAAAAATCTGAATTTTAATCTGGACGACGCTGGCTCGCTACGCGAACTTCAGTTAAATGAACTTGAAGAAATCTGAAATAATGCATACGAGAACTCGAGAATTTACAAGGACAGGATGAAAGCGTTTCATGACCAACATATTCTACGAAAATCATTCACGCTAGGTCAGAAAGTCCTTTTGTATAATTCTCAGTTACATATCTTTCCGGGTAAGCTTCGATCTCGTTGGACCGACCCTTTCACCGTTATCAATGTTTATCCTCATAGGGCTGTCGAGATTCAGAATCCAGATAATGGCAATGAGTTTAAAGTAAATGGACATCGATTAAAGTCATTTGTCGAGAAATTTGATTTAGAGGACATGTTCATGCCCCTGAATGATCCTGTTTACCAGGACTGATCTCCTAGTCTAATGGAGGTATAGGTAGGTTTACTGCTTTCATAGGACTAGGGTAGTTTACTTTTTTGTCGTTCTAGGATAGTCGGCTTTATGCCGTTAGGATAGTTTGCTTTTGTTAGATTAACTCTTGTGTCGAGCCGCCTTCACATTGAAATCTCTTTAGGAAAAAGCCGCTTAACTTCGTCATCAGGTACTATCTTTACATCACTTCTCCTTTGCTTTCGTTGTTTCATATGCATTGCACGCTTATATCTTTTACATTGAGGACAATGTAGATTTTAGGTTGGGGGTGGGAGATTAGGTTACCTAATCAGTATTTTTTTGGTCTTGAGCAAAAATTGTGGAAAATTTTTAAACAATTTTTAATTTTTTTCTGAAAATTCTTATGAATTCGAAGTGATTTTGACGGCTATCTTTGATTTAGAATTATAAGATACATAATGTTGGTAATTTATGACTCTTGAATTCAACTATCTGATAGATTTCATAGTTAAGTTCGAATCATTAATCCATGATTAGAAGTTTTAAATATTGATTGAGTCATGATTTCACATGTCACACCTGGCTTACACGTTAAAGCTTCAGTTCGATATTGAATTGTTAACTTAGTAGTCACTAGGCATAGAAGGAGCCAACCTGGGGAATTCGTCCATCATGTTTAAAGAAAAAAGAAAAAGAAAAAGAAAAAATACCCAGCTAAAAAACTGCCGATAAAAGTTGACAGGGCTACTTGTTAAAGATCTTTCAAAAAGTTGACAAAGAGTGAAAGCCGCCGATAAAAAAATAAAAATAAAATAAAAAATTGAACTGTATGGCAAGTTTTTGTTTAGGTTTGGTTATCCGGAATGTTCCTTTTGGTTATCAATGTTATCATGCAAATTGACGATTAGACCTTTAATTATGATAAGTCAAGGTTGCACTATACACCGATGGAACTTAATGTTTAGAATTTTTCTAATGGATGGATTAATACTTTGAACTTGACTATAAAGTTTACCATGCGCTTGAGTCTGAGAGAAAGTAATGCCCAACATTCATGAATCTTAGAATTCTATTGACAGGATTGTTTTTCAAAAATCACTCGAGTTTATAGAAGTTGTCCCGTAATTTTTAAATTATTTTTCGCATACTTTGCTCGGGACTAGCAAAATGCTGGTTAGGGATTGTGTTAAGGGTCAAATATTGCATATTAGACCCTAGATATTACCTGATTTTATAAACATGATACTGTTTAATGTCGCATTTTAATCGTGTTTTTATTGCAAGGTGAATTTAAGAGCTTGGACTGAAAAAGGGTGCTAAAGGCATGGATCTGATGTGTAGGAGTCACCAAGGCAAGGGATGGACCTTAGAGGACAGAGGTCAAAGAATTTACACGCCAAAGATCCGAGAAAATCAAGTAATCAATGATGAAGAGGCCTAAAAATTGTCCTGAATGCAAGATCATAGGGTTGATCATTGATCACTTGATTTTCTCGGATCAAGCCTAAGGACCCTAAATTAACTGTTTGGCTCGAAACTTTATATCTAGCCTAAGGACCCTAAATTAACTGTACATGTCGAATTTTAGCCATTGGATCTTTATGGAAGTGGCTCAATGGATAGATCAGGCACTAAATTCCTGATATGGGGCCAACCTGATCTCTGGATACGCTTCAATTTTGGTCTCAAAATGGGATGACAAAATGGATGGACGGAGTGGATTTCTCATGAACATCACGATGGACCCCACATGTACATTTGCGTGCACACAATGCATGTGCACTGGATGTGCACCGGTCGGGCAGCCCAGTCAAAGTCGGGTTAACCCAACCCTTCTTGCGCAGGAAGCCCAGCAGACGCACTGTGTCCGACTAGGGTTAGTTAGTGGGCCACACTCATCATCCTGATGGACGATCGAGACCGTCCATTATGACTAGGGGGTGGGGCCGACCCTACGCAAGGTGTTTTCTTGGACCCATGCACGTGTACACACGTAGATCGATGGAAAACGCATGATGAACAGTGAGGTGATTTGATACAGTGGACCGCACCAAAACTTCACCAAAACCACTCTTTTTCGACTAGTTTTTTGCCAGGAATCTAATGAGAGGGGTAGATTTCACTAAAAATATCACTGTGGGACCCACTGAGCATCTCAGCGCAGGTCCTTTCATACCATACACACGTCTGGTTTTCCCGGACATTGTGGGGTGTTGTGGGCCACTATTTGTGTTCGGATCTCCGATCTGAACCATCCAAAAGATCAGCAGGGGGTCTCTACCCTGGCCATAGAGACGAAAAGTGATTCTTGGATGTCTTTTGTCCGAAACAAGAATCCAAATGCAGCTCTCTTGTGTTTTTCTACTGTTGCGCACGTGAAACTCCACCAACCGACTCCAACCACCATCTTTGTTGCCTATAAAAAGGATAAAAGAAGAGAGGGAGAAAAACATTCTTGGACATGGGAGAGAAGGAGAGAAAGGAGGATGTGCGGCCGACCATTGGAGGAGTTTTCTTCTCCTTCTTCTTTCTTCTTTTCCTTTCCTGGCTTTGTTTACATTTTTCCTTTGAGATTTAGCTTAATCATGACTATGTCAGGCTAAACCTCTTAGCTAGGGCTAAGAGGTGAAGCTTGTAGTGTGATGGGTAGTTTTCTACGGCTTTGATTCATACTATGTTGAACTCTCTTTGATTATAGTTTGATTATATGCAATAGTCATAGTTTTTAATGGTTTGCTGTGACTTAAATTACAATGGATCTGTAATATCTTTGAGTATTTTCCATGCTTGTATAGAGGTTATGGTCATAGGAATCCTGTTATTCACCATCATCTCATGGACATGGTTGGAGGATGGAATCGTTCCCTACATTCATAACTCTCCAGATTGGTTGTGGATTGGTTAAATTCTGTTATTTACTTTGTCTCATGGGCATGGTTTTGTGATGGAATCAAATCTAATTCTCATACCTCTCATCTCTTGAAAACAAGATCAAGGAAGTTCAAATGTGAATTTTAATGAATTATCTTCCAACTGGATGAAGATAGGACTCTGAATCCAGTTGAGTTCTTGAATCAAGCGTAGATCTCCCTGATCTCTACAAGTGGATCCTTGGAAACCGTAGTTTCCCACCTTTGAATTTTACAAATTTTAGTTAATTAAATTCACAATTATTCCCTTAATTTTTCCTGGTTTAGATACATCTTCTTCTAGTTCTAGTTCGAGTTACTTTCAGATTACGTATAAGGTACAGTCCCTGTAGATTCAACCTCAATCTTACCAAGATTATTCCTACATCGCAACCCTATACTTAGGGTAGTGAACATGGATCTTAGGAGACCAAGATTGAAGAATTCACATGCCAAAGATCCAAGAAAACCAAGTGAGGAATGAAGAGAATCAAAGATTTGAAGTGAAGAAAAGGAATCCTGAAATCATCCTGAAAAATAATATTCTGAAACTTTGGATCATTTTATGAAATTGCACAGAGTGAAGTCTATTTTAGGAAACTGCGTAGAGTAAAGTCTATTTTACCAAACTGCATAAATTTACGGCGATTTCTAGAGTTTTCCAACTAGGTGCGAAAGTTGGGGTTCCACAACTATAAATAAAACTCCCTAGGATGTTCCTAGGCATCTTCTAGGGTTTAAGGAGTGGAGCAAAAGGGTAGAGAAGTCGTCACAAAGAGTTTGTCTTCTTCTTCCTTAGTTGTTTTCATGTTTTTCTTAAAAGACTTTGGTCCAATCATGTCTATGAATGGCTAAACCTCTTAGCTAGGACTAAAAGGTGAAGCTTGTAGTGTGACGGGATATTTCTCTTGCTTTAATTCATGTTTATATTGAACCTTTTTTTATTTTAATTTGATTTTAAAGGAATACTTTCAGTTTTTAATGATTTATTTGACTTAAATTACAGTAGATCTACAATAGCTTTGAGTATCTTCTTTTCCTTTGTGATTGTGGGTTGTTGTTGGCCATCATCCCATGGGCATGCTTTGGTGATGGAACCTTTTCCAAGTATCACAATTCTCCTCCTTTGAGAATTAGATCAATGAAAGTTCAGATTTGGTTTTATTGATATACTTCCAATCGGATAGGATAAGACTCCATTTCTAATTGTGTTACTTGAATCAAGTAAAAGGGCTCCCTGATCACTACAAGTGAATCCTTAGCACCCTAGTTCCCACCTTTAAATTCTTAGTTTTAATTACTCTATTCACAATTACTCTCTCAAATACTTTAGAATTACTTTAACATCTTCTTCTAGTTTTACTTCTAGTTAATTTCAGAAAAGTACAAGTTTCGGTCCTTGTGGATTCAACCTTAGTTTTACTGAGATTATTACTACATCGCAACCCTACACTTGAGGTTGTGAACAGTTAGTTATGCCCTTCGGTCTATCGAATGCACCAATTACTTTTATGTGTTTGATGAATCAAGTGCTAAACCGATTACTAGCCAATTTGTGGTAGTATATTTTGATGATATCCTGATATATAGTCAGGATGAGACAGAGCATAGGGAACATCTTAAGTAGTTGTTGTAGGTCCTACAAGTTAACAAGTTGTACCTCAACTTGAAGAAATGTAGTTTTTTAACGGACAACTTGTTGTTCCTAAGATTTGTTGTAATCTCCACGGGTATCCGTGTGGACAATGAAAAGGTGCCAGCCATTAGGGAATGGTCGATCCTGACAAACATTTATGAAGTGAGGAGTTTCCACAGGTTGACGACTTTCTATCGTCGATTCGTGCGAATTTTTAGAACAATAATCACACATATTACAGATTGCATGAAAAAGGGATCGTTTCAGTGGACCGATGAAGCTGATAAGAACTTTTATGAGATCAAGTGTCGGTTGTCCACAACACCGGTCTTGGTTCTTCCTAATTTTGACAAGTTGTTTGAGGTTGAGTATAATGCTTCATATGTCAGAATTAGAGGAGTATTATCATGGGAAGGCAGGCTAGTAGCATTCTACAGCAGAAGCTCAGCGAAGCCTGAAAGAAGTGGTCGATGTATGAGCTTGAGTTGTATGCAATTGTTCAGGTGTGGCAACTTTAGCGGCGTTATCCTATTCAACGAGAGTTTATTCTGTACACTGACCATTAAGTATTAAAGTTTATTAATAGTCAGACTAACGTGAATCATGTGCATGCTAAATGGGTTGCATTTTTGCAGGAATTCACATTCGTTCTGAAGCACAAGTTAAGGTAGCAGAACAAGGTGGCTAATGCACTTAGCCGTAGTACATCACTACTTGTTACAATGAGCAATGAGGTGGTTGGCTTAGACTTTCTTAAGGAGCTATATGTAAACGATGAGGACTTCAAAGATTCTTAAATGAAGTGCCAAGAAGGTCAACCCAATGACCTATATATACATGACAGTTTTCTCTTCAAATGGAATCGATTGTGCATCCCTCAAAGTTTTCTGAGGGAGCAGATTATTCAAGAGTTACATGGAGGTGGCCTTGGTGGACACCTCAAGCGAGACAAGACATGAGCTCTTGTGTTGGAGCAGTATTACTATCAGCAATTGGTACATTATATGAGAAAAGCAGTACAACGCTGTCATGTTTATCAAACCTCCAAGGGGCAATCTTAGAATACAGGCCTCTACATCCCGTTATCTGTGCCTGATGGCCCTTAGGAGGATTTATATATGGACTTTATACTTAGTCTCCCATAAATACAACGTGACATGGATTCGGTGTTTGTGGTAGTAGATCATTTCTCTAAGATAACATACTTTATCCCATGTAAGAAGACCCTCGATGCAACACACATGATGAATCTATTCTTCAGAGAGGTCGTAAGGCTACACGGGGTTCCCAAGACCATTACTTCTGACTGTGACACAAAGTTCATTAGTCACTTTTGGTGAACTTTGTGGACTCGATTCAATACATGACTTCAGTTCAACAGCGCCTACTACACATAGACTAATGGGCAGACTGAAGTTGTGAATCGCACGTTGAGAAACCTCATTCGATGTATTTCAGGTGAAAAACTGAAGCAATGGGATTTGACCTTGTCTTAAACGGAGTTTGCATTCAGCAATATGGTGAACCGCTCGACAGAGAAGTCCTCGTTCTGGATTATCTATGGTTAAGTGCCTCACCACACACTTGACTTGGTCTCTCTACCCAAGCTCTCAGGCATGAGTATTGTAGCAGGACATATGACAAACAAGATCATGGGCATTCATATGGATGTACAAACCAAGCTACATTCCTCGAATGAGAAGTACAAAGAGCAAGCGGACAAGCATCGGTGACAAAAAAAGTGTTCGTGGTGGGCGACCACATTATGGTTCATCTACGCAAAGAGAGATTTTCAATCAGGACGTATAAAAAAATTGAAGAATAAAAAGATTAGACCGGTACCGATCATCCGAAAGATCAATGACAACACATACGTTATTGATATTCCATATGACATGACGATCTCACGGACTTTCAATGTCGTGGACCTGACCGAGTATCTGAACTAAAGCAGGACGAGTTCTTTTAAAGTGGTGGGCACTGATGTAGAGCAGGTCGTGAACAGTTTCATAGCTAACATGGATCAGAAAAGGCCCGATCGGAAGCAGAGGTGATCCGGACCATTAGACTTAAAATAGACGTATCTCGTAAACCAGAATGAGCTATTAGACATACTATATATGATTTTGGGGTAGGACAAGCTATTTTAGCTACCCAACCTCGCTATACCAGGTTGCGCACACCGAATTTGCAAAATACCATTAGATCGATGGTCGAATCCCTATTTTAATTTTGTTTTTACTATTTATAGTAAGTTTTAGTTTGAGTATATATACGGATCGGTTGACGTCGTCTCTCCACCTTCTTGTTGAACGTGCCAACACTTGTGTCCTTCCTAACCTATTCTGACATTGGTAACCATCGTTTGTGGCCCATATAAACATGTTTCTTTCCATATTTGAGTTGCAAAGAATCTGTATTGGGACCACATATAGGACAACTATACTTACCCTTTGTCCTACAACTAGAAGCGTTACCATATGTTGGAAAGTCATGGATTGTCCAAAGTAGAATGACACGCATGTTGAATTTGTTTTCATGGTATGCATCGAACATTGTGACCCCTTCTCGCCATAACTTTTGTAGTTCATCAATCAATGGCTGTAAATAAACATCAAGATCCTTTTCTGGTTGTCGCGGTCCCTCAATGAGCAAAGTCAACATAGTAAACTGAGGTTTCATGCAAAGCTTTGGTGGAAGGTTGTACGTCACATACATAACAGGCCATGAACTATGCGACATACTGAAAGCGCCGAATGGGTTAAACCCATCTGTAGCCAAACCCAATCGAACATTACAAGGCTCAACTGAAAAATCTATATACTTGTCATCAAGATTCTTCCATGCAATAGAATCAGCTGGATGCTCCATCTTTTCATGTTAAAATTTCTTGGTTGAGTGCCAAGACATTTCTTTCACCAACCATGGCACACTGAATATTCTTTGTAGCCTTGGTGTTAATGAAAAATACATTAACACCTTCCTAGATATTTAAGAATGTTTTCTCTCAGAATCCATTTCAGTCTTGTACCTAAAAGTTTTACAATTTGGACAAATGGTTTTCATCTCGTTCTCTCTCTAGTATAAGATACAGTCATTTAGACAAGCATGAATTTTCACATAATCAAGACCCAACTTTGTAATGATCTTCTTCGCTTGGTAGGTATTAGTTGGGGCCTTGTTACCGGAAGGTAACACCTTCTTTAGTATTTAAAGTAGCTCTGTAAAGCTTTTTTTACTCCATCCATGATTCACCTTCACTACCAAAAAATCGAGCAAAGGCTATGGAATGTGAAGGCCTTTAGCTACGGATTTAATCCGTAGCAATTTAGCTACGGATCTAAACCATAGCCAAAAGCCTAATTGATCCGTAGCTAAATCCTTCCTCCTCATTCCTATTCATGGTGCTTAAGGGGCTCCATGGGGCTCACTGAAATATATGTGTTTGATCTAAGCCGTCTATAAATTTGGATATTTAATTTCAGTGGATTAGGAAAAAAAGTTTGTAGATTAAAGGTATAAGTGGACCACACAATAAGAAATCATAAAAATTAAATTTCCATTGTTAATTTGTTGTGTGGTTTTCTTAGAAATCTGATCTGACTCATTTTTTGCAACATCCCTTAAAATAATATTTTAAAATTATTGGACGGAGTGGATAAATAACATACATCATGGTGGGCCCCACATTTTAAAACCCAAACCGTCCTTATGGCCCGTCCATCACGTGCCCCACCCCCAAATAAAACACTGGCTCCATTTCTCCCGCTCGCGCGCACCTCCGAAAACCACATTTCCATTTCCATTTCCTCTCTCTCTCTCTCTCTCTCTCTCTCTCTCTCTTACTCAGCCTCTCCCTCGCCATCTCTCGATCTCCAGCTCTCCCTCACCCTTTCCCCGTCTCTCGGCTGCATTCCCCTCTCTCTGTTTCCGAACCCATCTCCGTTTTCAAAACCCACTTTCACCGAGATCCCTCGAGAGTTTTCACTGGGAAGGTCTCAACTGGTTTGAAGGTTAGTCTCTCTCTCTCTCTCTCTCTCTCTCTCTCTCTCTCTCTCTTTTCGAAATCAGTTGAGGGTTTTCGGTGACTCGGTTACCATGCTATTGATGTTACTCACCAAGTGTGGCTGGTGGCAAGGAAAGTATGTACATGAAACAAATACTCTTTTTTTCTTAGCTTTTATGTTGCATAGAAGGTGTTTGATAAAATATCTATAATGTAAAACCATTGCTTTTATTTTACTTATAGTGAGAATTTGAAGTTGTAGTCCAGGTGTTTGTAAAAATGCCTCAATGGCGAACTCGACTTGATCTTGGCTCAAACTCAGCCCGAGTTGCTGAGGGCGTGTTTGGACGAGCCAATCCCATGGGATTGGATTGTATTAGGGTGGATGGCAAGTAATGATGGCTCTGTCAGTGGATTGGTGCCAATCCAATGGGATTGCTATATCCAGGGAACTCACCACCGAGTATGTTTGGCTCGCTTGGCCAATCCCGGGATTACACCGGCCAATCCTGGGATTGCTCCATCTAACCAAACATGTCCTAGGCAAAAAAGATGGGATTAGGAGAGATTGGGTGGATTTCAAGGTAATGATGGTGATGTCAGCGGATTGCTGGAAATCCCATGGGATTGCTATATCCAACTTCTGCCTGTTTGGCACGCCCGGCCAAATCCCAAGATTGCTCCTTCCAATCCACCCTAATACAACCTAATACAATCCACCTTGCCTGGCCAAACAGGCCCTGACCAAACCAAGCCGAGACGAACTCGAGTGAGGTCGACTAGTGGTGAGCCGCCACTTGACTCGGTTCAACTCGATGTGCACCCTTCGATACATCACTCACCGAGCCGCCAAATTGACCACTCACACGCATACATACATACATGCATGCATGCATACACACATACATCATGCTTTTTCAAAGATATTTATTTATTTATATTTCCTTATTGTATTTGTCATGATCGTTGGATGAGTTTTATTCATTTTTATGATGTTTTTTTTTAAAGATTATATTTTGTATGGGTTTTTTTTTCAAGATGCATGGATTTTCAATTCTGACTGCAGAGTCAATGGTTCTCGTAATCCACATCGTCGGTATGTTGCGTCCCACCTTGGATGGACCATGCCCCAAAATGCTCTTAGATTAGAATTTTGGAAGATCCTAGTGACCAATCTAGGGACCCTTTATAGTTGAATGTGGATCGATGTCATGTTCCTCTTCTTAAATGTTCATGTGAGCTGCAAATCGTGAAGGTTAAGATTGTCGTAGTGATGAGATTTTTGGGCACTGTCCATCTGTGGTGGGCCACACAAAATAACAAACTGTCATTGGTATATTGAAGGCAGGCCAGATGCCAATCTAACCAACCTTGAACCCATTGAATTGACCTCTTTGAACCGCCTAATCGATCATTCTGCTTAGCACTTCAACAATCACCACAAAAGGAGCCACTCACTCAACCATCCACTACCCACCATCTGAAACCAAATGCATTTTGCAAATCAAATAGCTGAAGAAGTCCTAGTCTACATAATTGTACAATTTTTTCAAGTTCAGACTACAGATTACCCCAGCAGTGTCCTATTTGTATTTTGAGTCAATACATTCGTGAGCAATAAGGGCCCCATACAATATTTGCTTGCCATGAAAAAATGCTGCTTGAGATTTACAAATAATGCTGCCCAACACCACTATCCTAATGGAAAGAACCTTCACCAAGATTTTGTATGGGCTGAGCTGCTGAAAAGTACCTTAGGTCCTCCTCCATTGCCTTCATTGAGATAAGCGCAATAAAAGAAGCTCTCAACTCCTTCAATAGTCTGCCTCTAGTACAAAACTTAGAGATGAATTGCATAACATTGCCTTTCACAGCTCACCAAAACTAGGGCTGCTACTTGGGTTTGGGTCGATTGACCCAACCCAAATTCAGATTGGGTTGGATTGTCAAGGTTCTTGGGTCAGATTTGGGTTGGAAAACACTGACCTGATATGACGTCAGGTTGGGTTGGAAATAATGTCATGTATTTGGGTTGGGTATGGAGGATTTCGGGTTGGTTTGGGTTGCAGGTTGGGTCCTCTTGTTGTTGGGTCAGGCTCAGGTTGACCCTCTATCCGACCCAACCTGCTCGAGTTGCACCCCTACCCAAAACGCGTGGAAGAAAGCAATGGTAGGCATCAGGCCTAGGGGTTTTGTACCTTCCTAGAGTCGAAATGGTCTGCTTAAGTCTTAACCTCATTCTCCTCAATCGTACATTCAAGCGACTCAGCTTCTTCCTTTCCAATCGGATCAACTGAAGATTATCAAGGGAAGGTCATTTGTACTTCATAGATAGCATAGCAGTTTGGAACACATCTTCCTGTTGCAAATGCTCTACTATTTCTCTCTTTCCATATAGATGAAAAGACAACAAGCAACGATGATCGCCACAAATTAATGTTCCTTTTCTGCTGCAGCTTGCTTCCATCCCATGCCTCCAAGAAGCCACCAATGAGCTCAGAGTAACCCGTTCTGCATCAAATAGGCTGAAAAATTGTCCCCAAACATAGCTTGCAGTGCATAAAGAGGTCGTTCACCATATGTGTCGCGGAGACATAGGAGATACATTAGTGATACCGTCATTCTCTTCCGCACGTGATTGATGGTGAGCACCTTATTTTTCCCAACAAACCATCCAAAACATGGTCATCCTAAGAGGGCCTTGATAAAACTATAGCAGGAGAGTGGAGGTCTTTTTTCACTTAACATCTTCCTGAATCAGTTATGCATGGAATAGTCTAATGGAATTGGTGGAAAAGTTCAAGGTCGAGGCATTTTTTCAGTGAGTGATGGGTCGAGGCATTCCGAGAGTGTGCCCACCTAGTAAAAATATCACAATCATATCTTAATATTATGAAAGGAACATAACATAAATGGAGGTTGTGAAAGCTGGTAGACTTGCTGGTAGACTTGCTGTGTTTGAAAATATCAAGGCCTTTATCAGCAAACTTCTTCTTTTGAACGTTAATGGAGGTTGTGAAAGCTGGTAGACTTGCTGTGTTTGAGGCTGATGAGACTAACCCATCTCTACGCCCGGTCGGCACGGGCCAACTTAGGCCATTGGTCTGCAAGTGATGGGCCAGAAGCATGCTTCATATTAATAGTCCTTATATCATCTTATGCAAGAATAAGTACAAGGATTTAGACTTAAAGAAATAAGCATATTTAGTGTGAATACTTGTATATGCAAGTTGGGCCCATGGTTTACTGATGCAACCCTTGATTTAGCAGATGACATTTTGTATGGAACACTTGCATATTTTAAAAAAACTTAGCCTCTTTCTAGTTGAATGTGTACTGTTGAATGTGTATTGTTGCTGTATTTGTTTTCTTAACCATCTTAAAACTAAAAGTATCTTTCTTCTGAAACTTTTTATGAAATATCTCATTGTAGTGGTTTCACAGAAACCACATTGGGTAGAGCAAAATGTTAGCAACATTATTAATTTGTTGTAAAAATACAATGATTGCAAACTTCTTAATACATTGTATTTGCTAGATAATATCTGTATGGGTTCAATCATCTGATAGCACTTCTCAAATCCCTAACTTTTGAGGAAGATGGTGCATGAGGCTAATTTTCAACTTTAATTTTCGGTAAGGTGCAGGTTGAAAATGGACCCCTTGTTTAATCGAGATCCTAATTTGTAATGAATAGGGAGTGGATGACACTAAGTTTCCCAGACCCACGTTTTCTTTCTGGAATCAGAAGTTTTTCAAAGTTTGCACAAGAAAACCTTCCTGGTAGAGAATCTGTTCCTTGTCCATGCACCACTTGCAGATGTGCACGTTTTCCGATTTCTTATGATGATATGGAAATACATCTAATGAAAAATGGATTCGACCCAAGCTATAGGGTTTGGAACATGCATGGGGAGCATGTATCACCTAAGTGTATTGTACGTGAATCAAGTTCCCAACAATACCATAGTGTCCCGAACTTAAACGAGGTTCATAATGCGATCGTTCAAGAACTTGGTGGTAATAACCTAGATGAAGTTGTACAGGATGAGCCCAATGTGACCCCTATAGTTGAAGGCGTCTTTGGAAAAAATGAAACTAATGAGTTTGAAGCAAATCTGTGAGACGCAATGACTGAGCTATACCCTGGGGCCCAAGATTTCACCGTGCTGACTTTCATTGTCTGACTTTTCAAATTAAAGGTGAATCATGGATGGAGTGAAAAAAGCTTTACAGAGCTCCTTCAACTACTGAAGAAGGTGTTACCTTACGGTAACAAGGCCCCAACTAATACCTACCAAGCGAAGAAGATCATTACAAGGTTAGGTCTTGATTATGTGAAAATCCATGCTTGTCCAAATGACTGCATCTTATATTGGAGAGAGAATGAGATGAAAACCATTTGTCCAAATTGTAAAACTTCTAGGTACAAGACTGAAATGGATTCTGAGAAAAACCAATCTCGAATACCTAGGAAGGTGTTAAGGTATTTTCCATTAACACCAAGGCTACAAAGAATGTTCAGTGTGCAATGGTTGGCGAAAGAAATGTCTTGGCACTCAACCAGGAAATTTCAACATGGAAAGATGGAGCATCCGGCTGATTCTATTGCATGGAAGAATCTTGATGACAAGTATACAGATTTTTCAGCTGAGCCTCGCAATGTTCGATTGGGTTTGGCTACAGATGGGTTTAACCCATTTGGCACTTTCAGTATGTCACATAGTTCATGGCCCGTTGTGTGTGTGATGTACAACCTTCCACCAAAGCTTTGCATGAAACCTCAGTTTACTATGTTGACTTTGCTCATTGAGGGACCGCGACAACCGGGAAAGGATATTGACGTTTATTTACAGCCATTTATTGATGAACTGCAAAAGTTATGGCGAGAAGGGGTCACGACATTCGATGCATACCATGAAAACAAATTCAACATGTGTACCGTTCTGCTTTGGACAATCCATGACTTTCCAGCATATGGTAACATTTCTGGTTGTAGGACAAAGGGTAAATATGGTTGTCCCGTATGTGATCCTAACACAGATTCTCTGTGACTCCAATATGGAAAGAAACATGTTTATATGGGCCACAGACGATGGTTGCCAATGTCAGAACAGGCTAGGAAGGACACAAGTGCTGGCACGTTCAACAAGAAGGTGGAGATACGACGTCAACCGATCCGTCTAGATGGGATTGAGGTCAAAAGACAAACCGCGAACTTGAATATGCAGTGGGGGAAGACTGGGAAGAGTAATATAAGGGGTATTAAAGGAGGTCGACAAGAGCTGTCGGATGATGTTGAATCACCGTGGTTCTTCAAACGGTCTATATTATTTAATCTGGAGTATTGGAAAGATATTCCCGTGCGTCACAAACTTGATGTCATGTATATTGAGAAAAATATATGTGAAATCCTAGTTGCCTTGATGTTGAACACGCCTGGCAAAACCAAGGATGATGCTAATGCACGCAAGGATCTGAAACAATTGGGAATTAAGAAGCGTCTATGGCTGAAAAAGAACAATGGTAAGGTGATTCAGAAACAAGGTCCTTTCTGTCTAAGAAAAGAAGAGAAAAAACTTTTCATCCAGACTTTGCATGAGCTGCGTGTTCCTATCGGTTTTAGTGCGAATTGGAGGACCATCGTAAAGGAAGATTGGTTGGATTTAAAGGGAATGAAGTCTCATTCGTATCATGTGTTGATGCAACATCTGCTCCCAGTTCTCATCCAGCATGCATTCAGGGATAGGAAGGTCATTCGTCCTATAATTACAAGCTTTTGCACATTTTTTAATGCCTTGTGCTCGACAACCGTAGACCTTCAAACACTCCTTACTCTCGAGAGGGGCATGGCTAGGACGCTATGTCAGCTTGAAACTATATGCCCGCCATCGATATTTGTCATTATGATGCATTTGTCGATCCATTTGGCTTACGAGGCTCGCATATGTGGTCCTGTATACTATCGATGGATGTATCCATTCGAAAGGTACGCTGTGAGCTTAGTAAGAATAAATCGGCTTAACATCTACATTTGCATGTATATATAATGTCTTATTAACTTTGTCAGGTTCATGAAGACATTCAAGGCCTATGTCCGTAACAAGACACGACCTGAGGATTGTATTGTAGAGCAGTACATCCAAGAAGAGACGGTTATATTCTGCAACCAATATAAAGGAAAACAGAAAACATGCCTATTGGAAAGGCTGGAAAAACGGTTTAACGGATTCATTCCAGGACTACGTAAGTTGGAAGATATCGTTGATGATGACCCTAATGATGACGACGTTGGTCCAGTAGGTTCGGCTCAAAGTGTTATCCTAGCAGGTATTGAATACGAACAAGCTCGTACATGGGTACTGAAGAGTCATCCCAGCTACGACAAGTGGGAAGGGTATGTACAATAAGCTCGTATATGTATATGTATATATATATATCTTCCTTACTTTATGCGATTTCAATATAATAATGTTATTGAATATCGCGCAGGAAGCACAAAGATTTCTTGCAGCGATGCTATAAGAGGACCAACAGGGTGCCTAGTGAGGACGAATTCATATCTTGGTTGAAGAGGGAACCAGAGTTCATTGAATCTGACGATAATGAATTTAAAGATGTAGTGAGAGGACCTCTAGCTTTTTCTATTGAATACAATAAGTATTATATTAATGGTTTCCTATTTGTCACTAAGGACTATAAGGAGAATAAAATGAACCAAAACAGTGGGGTTAGGACAGAGGGTATGACAACCTTCCGATCAAGTGCTAAGGATATCAATACAGTGGATGAAAATCAACCTTACTATGGAGTCCTTCGTAGAATTATCCAATTGGAATACCGAACAGGGTACAAGCCCGTCCTATTTAAGTGTGATTGGGTGAAAGTGACACATCATGGTGTTTCTTTTGATGTTGAAGCGAATTTGAGATTAGTAAATTTGTCTAGTCTTTACAGTTCAGACAAAGTCGGTGACGAGCCCTTCATTCTTGCAGAGCATGCCACGCAAGTTTTCTACTCCAGTGATCCAAAAAATGCTGACTGGCATGTCGTCTTGGAGGTTCCCAAAAAAATTTTTGTCGAAGAAGAGACATGCGTTCTATCACAACGATTAGAGGCGGTAAGCAATGCCGATGCAGGACCTGATCTTACCTCATTAACAATGGTTGATGAGTTGATATTCGATGAATCTGAAGACGTTAGTGTTGTGGTCGAGAAAACAAAGAAAAGAAAACGATCAAAGAGAATTTACTGATTTGTTTGTATTTTCTAAGCATGTAACAAAATGATATTTATTGGAGGAAATCTAATCAAGGTTTGGATAATATATGTGAATTTTTTGTACTTTATCTGTGATCTAAATTATTTCTTAACCATTAGCTTTTTTTTCTTTTCTTTTCATATTAGCGAAGAAATATGCACATGGATTCACAACCAGAACTATTGGGTGCGCAGGTGCCTGAGAGTACAAATTCAAGCAACACCAAACATAATAAGATACTTCTCCTTAATTATATTTGTAAATTTCCTTTTTCTTATATATTGGCGTTAATCAATTATGTGTATATATAACTATTATTCTTTTTATGTAATTGTGTCAGCTCCTTCTTCATCTAGAAAGAGAGGCATTACTAGGGGGGTCTCTTTACTTGTGCAACCTCATAGGAAAAAAGTCCTAAAGACAAATGAATTCGGGCAACCGAATGAGGATTGTTCTGATCATAGAGACTTTGCATCGCATGTCGGTGTCCTCACCCATTCTCATATCCCAATCATATACCAGGACTTTCGCCGGGTGCCTCATGAACAAATTCGTATGGTCACAGAAAGACTGTCACAGTTTTATGAGTTTGAGGGTCAAAGTTGGGATGCAAGTCTTGAGTACGTTATAAAACGCATCAATGAAGTGTGGAGGAATTACAAGAGAAGATTGACTGCAAATTATATTAAAGACAAGGATCCTATTCTTTGTGAGAGATGGTCTCCCCCCCCCGGTATCCCTATGGAGGATTGGAGGGTCTTCGTGGATCAATGCACCACTGAGGAATTCAAGAGGGTAAGCGTAAGGAATAAAATCAATCGGGCCAAGCTAAAAGGACCTGCGTGTCTTGGGAGACACAACAGATGGTCACATTTTTGCCATAAGATGGTATGTATTTAAAAATAGATATTATAGTTTAAAATTGAATTTAAATTTGAATTATCATTCATCTAAATTTATTAATGATATGTATTTCAATGATATGTAATGTCCTAAAGGCGAAGGAGAAGAATCTTACGTCTGATGCCGAGATAAGTAGATGTGAAGTCTTCTTAAGAGCCCATACAAGAAAGGACAAAGTTGTCCAATATCCTGACCTTCTGTAAGTGCATCCCTCGTACCACTAACTAGTACCCTTATGAAAAGCTTATGTATAACTTTGAATTATATTGCATTCATTTGTATTTTTTTACAGGAAAAACTAGAGGAGCTCTCTAGTAGCAATCCTGCTTCTAGGATGACCGGCATGGATGATGCCCTTACAGAGGTAATAATAAAATTTAAAAATTACTTAAGTTTTATGGTAATTATGAATATTTTAATTACTTGATTTACAATGTTTTACAGTTGGTTGGTTCTGACAAAAGAGGGCGAATGCGGGGTCTAGGTTGCTCAATAAGCAAGGTAGGACTGAAGAAGTCAGCCCCTGCTCGTTCAAAGGTAGAGAATGTGATAAAAGAAAAAGAGGGCATAGTTCAAGAGTTAACTCAGGTGAAGAAAAAATTAGATGATGTGACTCAAGATATAGTTGAGATGAAGAAAACATTGGTGGATATGCAGAAGGGGAGAGAGTCTTCTCAAAATCTCTCATCACCAACAGTCGTTAAATCTACTCAGGCATCGTCGGTATGCAAGTATAAATATTTTTTTTTACTGTATTGAGCTTACAATTATATTATAAGCGCTAACAATACCAATGCCATTTTATGTGTAAATGTAGCCGGATATTATATATATCGGTAAGAGATGCGACTTGCTTGGTTTTGGAAAACGTGGTGTAGTTGCTCGTGGTGAAGTACACGAAGTTAATCCAAATGCAACTGTCCATTGCAAACCATTGGAGGATGGAGCTTTTGTTGTTATCTTGACTGAGGTTGTAGAACCTCACGCTCCTTTGTGGAAAGAAGATGGGTTCGCATCTACACTTGGAGAGGTCGGTCTGGGATCATTTGTGCAATGGGGGAAAGAGGCTTTAAGAATTCATTAATTTGAACAAATTTGGTACTCTATAATTGAACATGTGTAGTGTGCATTTTGAACTAATTTTGAACATGTAGTGTGCATTTTAAACTAATTTAGAACTAACTTGGCACTTGTTTTTTTTTTTGAAATATTAAATGAATTTTGTACTCTATATTTGAATGTATTTATAGTCTTAGGCTCCATTTGGTCATCACATTAGTGTTTATGAAAGCATTTTTTAAAAAAACCAAATGGAGCCTAAGCCGTTTTTTAACTCCACCAATGCAACTCCTTGCATTGCCGGTCCCAAGCCCGGATAAAGGAGGAGGGAGAAGGGCTTTAGAATGAGATCGTCAACTATGAAGGAGATCCTGAAAATGCAGTGAGTATCACTGGTTTTATGGTTTTACTTGTACATTCCTATATTGATTACTCAAGCATGACGGTTATGCGCATTCTTTCAGGTGGATGTTGCATGTGGGAGGATTGGAGCTGCATATTTCAGATTCAAGCATATGGTACGTCTCTTGTCAAGAATATTGCACATGTGTAGTTAATCAAACAATACATTATGTGATATCGTGTGCATGATATCTATGTTGTAATTCCCCTCATGCATTTTGCTTAAAATCTATGTTTATGCAAATGCTCCAGGATTGTTGCTGTGGATTGATGTTTGGGGTAAGGTGAGTTATTACCAATGTTTTTCATTCAATGAGCAACCCATCCAAATTGACTGATTTTGACCTAGGCACCTAGTTGAGTACATGGAGTAAATAACCTGGTGGGAGTTACTAAAAACACGCCAAATCAATGAAAAGCCAGTTTGATTTTTCTAGGTCAATCATTGTTGGGCAGGTGGACTTGGTTTTGGCTTTCAATAGTTCCATTCTATTTGAAATCATTGTTTCTAATACAATACATTTATCTCATGAATAATATTAATAAGTACATACATAGATACATGTGTGCATGTATACATGATTCTGAATGGAATTGGATGCATGCATGTAAGTATCTATGTATGGATGTACGTATTTATGCATGTATAGATGGATGGATCAGAATGCGGGCATCCCAACCTTCATGGGAATGTTAGCAACATCCCAAAAGCTTTGAAGTCACGTGATCACGTCATCTTGTACCTTCTTTGAATATGTCTTGCTAGTGCAGATAAAACCTTTGGTGAAGCCAACCAAAGACATAATGAAAGTTCGTCGCATTAAATATGCTTGGCATGAGTTTTTTCTTGAGGGTACTCATCTTCCTCTTGGTCCATGATATCCTGGCTTTTTGTCATTTAATTCGTATAATTTTTTGTTCTCATCAATGCAACTAGGTACAATATTGGTGCAGTTATCTTGCTCTGGGCACCCATAGTCTTGGTATGTCTTATTGTCCTTCAATAATTTAATATATCGAGATTTCTTTCCCATCATCATTTACATTTTT
Source organism: Magnolia changhungtana (assembly GCA_030180095.1). Classification (NCBI taxonomy): domain Eukaryota; kingdom Viridiplantae; phylum Streptophyta; class Magnoliopsida; order Magnoliales; family Magnoliaceae; genus Magnolia; species Magnolia changhungtana. The sequence continues at coordinate 626,109 of JASAUF010000384.1, read as the reverse complement.
CTTCTTAATCGATACTTGAAAGTTAATATAATCACTTACTCTGTTTTACAATCTTTAAAATCTTTATTTGTAAATCTGTGCCCATATGCATTTTTGAAGAAACTAAAAAACTTACTCATTCTCAGATTGCATTGTGGAATATGCATCCATTATTCAAAGAAAGGGCGACATTCCAAGCACTCACACTTTCTCTCCTTGCTAGCTAAATTAGTGAGTCTTCTTTCCTTCATACTATATGATACATTGATAAAGTGGCACTGCCATTTGGACATGAGCCCATGTTTATATATTATCTCAAAATTGATGAAGCAGATCCGGATGTGCGTCGAGCTATCCGGATGTTGAGCTGGGTCCCTGGAAGGTGGGAACCGTATATGACCGTGATGAAGTCAGTCCATTTCCTATAGACGGCATTGGAGGGGCCTGCCATTTGGACGTGCCGTGTTTATGTATTTGCTCAAGATTAATGGAGCGGACCCTGATGTGCGTCGGAGCTATCCTGAAGAGCGAGGGTCCCTGGAAGGTGGGAACCGTTGTTATGACCATGACGAAGTTGTCCATTTCCTATGGACTCGGCATTGAGGGGCTCCTACCATTTGGACAAAGCCGTGTTTATGTATTTACTCGAGATTAATGGAGCGGACCGGATGTGCGTCGGAGCTATCCTAAGAGCAGCGGGTCCCTGGAAGGTGGGAACCGTTGTTATGACCATGATGAAGTCAGTCCATTTCCTATAGACGGCATTGGAGGGGCCCGGCCATTTGGACAGCCGTGTTTATGTATTTGCTCGAGATTAATGGAGCAGAATCTTGACCGGATGTGCGTCGAGCTATCTCGGAAGAGCGGGGTCCCTAGAAGGTGGGAACCGTGTTATGACCATGATGAAGTCGTCCATTTCCTATGGACGGCATTGAAAGGGCCTGGCCATTCGGACAGGCCGTGTTTATATTTGTATTATATTTGTATTTGCAGGGACCACACCAACCCATTCCCAAATCCTATAACCTATAACCAAAACCTATAACTTATAACCTATAACCTAAATCAAAACCCCTAACCTAAACCAAAACCTAAACCTATAACCTAAACTCAATTCCCTAAAGCTAAACCTACACCTAATCATAATCTCAACTCCCTAACCTAAACCTAAACCTTAACTTGAAAACCCAAACTTAAATCTTGAACCCGAACCCGATTTCCTAAACCTAAACCATAACCCATTCTCAAATCCAAAAATCTATAACCTAAACCTAAACTAAAACCAAAACCTATAACCTCTACCCGAACACATTCTCAAATCTAAAAATCTAAACCTTAACCAAAACCTATAACCTAAACCCGAACCCATTCTCAAATCCAATAACCTAAACCTTAAACTAAACCAAAACTAATAACCTAAACCAAAACCTATAACCTAAACTCGAATCCCTAAAACCTTAACCTATAACCTAAACTCAAATCCCTAAACCCGAACCCATTCTCAAATCCCATAACCTATAACTTAAACCAAAGCCAAAACCTATAACCTAACCTAAACCTATACTTATAACCTAAAACTATTCCCAAATCCCAAAACCTATAACCTAAACGTAACCTTTCCCTAAACATATAACCTAAACTCAATTCCCTAGAGCTAAACCTACACTTAATCCTAATCTCAACTCTCTAACTTAAACCTAAACCTAAATTTGAAAACCAAGACTTAAATGCAATCCCGAACATGAACCCGATTCCTAAACCTAAACTATAACCCATTCTCAAATCCCAAAAAACCTATAACCTAAACGTAAACCTAAACCTTAACCTAAACCTTAACCAAAACCTGTAACCTAAACCTGAGCCCATTCTCAAATCCCAAAAAACCTATAACCTAAACCTAAACCTAAACCTGAACCAAAACCTGTAACCTAAACCCAAGCCCATTCTCAAATCCCAAAACCTATAACCTAAACCTTAACCAAAACCTATAGCTTAAACCCGAACCCATTCTCAAATCCCAAAACCTATAACCTATAACCTATAACCTAAACCAAAACCTATAACCAAAACCAAAACCAAAACCAAAACCTATAACCTAAACCCGAACCCATTCTCAAATCCAATAACCTAAACCAAAACCAATAACCTAAACCAAAACCTATAACCTAAACTCAATTCCTAGAGCTAAACCTTAACCTACAAACTAACCTAAACCTAACTCCCTAACCTAAACCTAAATCTAAACTTTAAAACCCAAACTTAAACCCGATCCCGAACCCGAACCCGAACCCTAAGTTTCCTCAACCTTCACCTTAACCTATTCTCAATTACCTAAAGCTTAACCTACAACCTAACCTAAACATAAACCTAAACTTGAAAACCGAAACGTAAACCCGATGCCGAACCCGAACCCAATTTCCTCAACTTAAACCTTAACCTATTCTCAATTCCTAAACCTTAACCTACAACCTAACCTAAACCAAACTCCCTAGCTTAAACCTAAACCTAAACTTGAAAACCCAAACTTAAACCCTGGTCCCGAACCCAACCCGGTTTCCTCAACCTAAACCTTAACCTATTCCCAATTCCCTAAACCTTAACCTATAACCAAACCTAAACCTAACTCCCTAACCTAAACCTAAACCTAAACTTGAAAACCCAAACTTAAACCCGATTTGGAACTCGAACCCGGTTTCCTAAACCTAAACTTTAACTTATTCTCAATTCCCTAAACCTTAACCTACAACCTAACCTAAACCTAACTACCTAACCTAAACCTAAACCTAAACTTGAAAACCCGAACTTAAATCCAATCCCAAACCCGATTTCTTAAACTAAACCTTAACCTCTTCTCAAATCCCTAAATCTAAACCTACACCTAATCCTAAATCTCAACTCACTAACCTAAACCTAAACCAAAACTTGAAAACCCAAACTTAAACCCGATGCCGAACCCGAACCCAATTTCCTTAACCTAAACTTTAACCTATTCTCAATTCCCTAAACCTTAACCTACAACCTAACCTAAACTTAAACCTAAACTTGAAAACCCAAACTTAAACCCGATCCCAACTCCCGAAACCGGTTTCTAAACCTAAACCTTAACCTACAAACTAACCTAAACCTAACTACCTAACCTAAACCTAAACCTAAACCTAAACTTGAAAACCCAAACTTAAACCCAATCCCGAACCCGAACCCGAACCCGGTTTCCTCAACCTAAACCTTAACCTATTCTCAATTCCCTAAACCTTAACCTACAACCTAACCTAAACCTAACTCCCTAACCTAAACATAAACCTAAACTTGAAAACCAAAACTTAAATCCGATGCCGAACCCGAACCCAATTTCCTCAACCTAAACCTTAACCTATTCTCAATTCCCTAAAGCTTAACCTACAACCTAACCAAAACCTAACTTCCTAACCTAAACCTAAACCTAAACTTGAAAACCCAAACTTAAACCCCGTCTCGAACCCAAACCCAGCTTTCTCAACCTAAACCTTAACCTATTCTCAATTCCCTAAACCTTAACCTACAACCTAACCTAAACCTAACTCCCTAACCTAAACCTAAACCTAAACTTGAAAACCCAAACTTAAACCCGATCCCGAACCCGAACCCGGTTTCCTAAACCTATACCTTAACGTATTCTCAATTCCTAAAGCTTAACCTACAACCTAACCTAAACCTAACTTCCGAACCTAAACCTAAACCTAAACTTGAAAACCGAAACTTAAACCCGATCCCAAACCCGAAGTCGGTTTCCTAAACCTAAACCTTAACCAATTCTCAATTTCCTAAACCTTTACCTACAACCGAACCTAAACCTAATTCCCTAACCTAAACCTAAACTTAAACTTGAAAACTCAAAGTTAAACCCGAACCCGGTTTCCTAAACTTAAACCTTAACTTATTCTCTATTCCCTAAACCTTAACCTACAACCTAACCTCAACCTAACTACCTAACCTAAACCTAAACCTAAACTTGAAAACCCAAACTTAAATCTAATCCCGAACCCAAACCCGATTTCCTAAACCTAAACCTCAACCTATTCTCAAATCCCTAAACTAAAACCAACACCTAATCCTAAATCTCAACTCCCTAACCTAAACCTAAACCTAAACTTGAAAACCCAAACTTAAACCCGATCTTTGAACCCGAACCAAATTTCTCAACCTAAACCTTAACCTATTCTCAATTCCTAAACCTTAACCTACAACCTAACCTAAACTTAAACCTAAACTTGAAATCCCAAACTTAAACCCGATCCCGAACCCGAAACCGGTTTCCTAAACCTAAACCTTAACCTACAAACTAACCTAAACCTAACTACCTAACCTAAACCTAAACCTAAACCTAAACCTAAACTTGAAAACCCAAACTTAAACCCGAACCCGAACCTGAACCCGGTTTCCTCAACCTAAACCTTAACCTATTTTCAATTCCCTAAACCTTAACCTATAACCTAACCTTAACCTAACTCCCTAACCTAAACATAAACCTAAACTTGAAAACCAAAACTTAAACCCGATGCGAACCCGAACCCAATTTCTCAACCTAAACCTTAACCTATTCTCAATTCCCCAAAGCTTAACCTAAAACCTAACCTAAACTTAACTCCCTAACCTAAACCTAAACCTAAACTTGAAAATCCAAACTTAAACCCCGTCTCAAACCCGAACCCGGTTCCTCAACCTAAACCTTAACCTATTCTCAATTCCCTAAACCTTAACCTACAACCTAACCTAAACCTAACTCCCTTACCTAAACCTAAACCTAAACTTGAAAACCCAAACTTAAACTCCGATCCCGAACCCGAACCCTATTTCCTAAACCTATACCTTAACCTATTCTCAATTCCCTAAAGCTTAACCTACAACCTAACCTAAACCTAACTTCCTAACCTAAACCTAAACCTAAACTTGAAAACCGAAACTTAAACCCGATCCCAAACCCGAAGCTGGTTTCCTAAACCTAAACCTTAACCTATTCTCGATTCCCAAAACCTTGACCTACAACCTAACCTAAACCAAACTACCTAGCCTAAACCTAAACCTATACTTGAAAACCCAAACTTAAACCCGATCCCGAACCCGAACCCGATTTCTTAAACCTAAACCTTAACCTATTCTCAAATCCCTTAACCTAAACCTACACCAAATCCGAATCTCAACTCCCAAACCTAAACCTAAACCTAAACTCGAAAACCCAAACTTAAACCCGATCCTAAACCCAAACCCAAGCTTCTCAACCTAAACCTTAACCAATTCTCAATTCCTAAACCTTTACCTACAACCGAACCTAAACCTAATTCCCTAACCTAAACCTAAACTAAACTTGAAAACTCAAAGTTAAACCCGATCCCGAACCCGAACTCGGTTTCCTAAACTTAAACCTTAACTTATTCTCTATTCCCTAAATCTTAACCTACAACCTAACCTCAACCTAACTACCTAACCTAAACCTAAACCTAAACTTGAAAACCCAAACTTAAATCCAATCCCGAACCCAAACCCGATTTCCTAAACCTAAACCTCAACCTATTCTCACCAAAACCTACACCTAATCCTAAATCTCAACTCCCTAACTTAAACCTAAACCTAAACTTAAAAACCCAAACTTAAACCCGATGCCGAACCTGAACCAAATTTCCTCAACCTAAACCTTAACCTATTCTCAATTCCCTAAACCTTAACCTACAACCTAACCTAAACTTAAACCTAAACTTGAAAACCCAAACTTAAACCCAATCCCGAACCCGAAACCGGTTTCCTAAACCTAAACCTTAACCTACAAACTAACCTAAACCTAACTACCTAACCTAAACCTAAACCTAAAATTGAAAACCCAAACTTAAACCCGAACCCGAACTCCGAACCCGGTTTCTCAACCTAAACCTTAACCGATTTTCAATTCCCTCAACCTTAACCTATAACCTAACCTTAACCTAACTCCTAACCTAAACATAAACCTAAACTTGAAAACCAAAACTTAAACCCGATGCGAACCCGAACCCAATTTCCTCAACCTAAACCTTAACCTATTCTCAATTCCCCAAAGCTTAACCTAAAACCTAACCTAAACTTAACTCCCTAACCTAAACCTAAACCTAAACTTGAAAATCCAAACTTAAACCCCGTCTCGAACCCGAACCCAGTTTCCTCAACCTAAACCTTAACGTATTCTCAATTCCCTAAACCTTAACCTACAACCTAACCTAAACCTAACTCCCTAACCTAAACTTGAAAACCCAAACTTAAACCCGATCCCGAACCTGGTTTCCTAAACCTAAACCTTAACCTATTCTCAATTCCCTAAAGCTTAACCTACAATGTAACCTAAACCTAACTCCCTTACCTAAACCTAAACCTAAACTTGAAAACCCAAAATTAAACTCGATCCCGAACCCGAACCCGGTTTCTTAAACCTAAACCTTAACCTATTCTCAATTCCCAAAACCTTAACCTACAACCTAACCTAAACCTAACTACCTAACCTAAACCTAAACCTAAACCTAAACTTGAAAACCCGAGCTTAAACCCGATCCCGAACCCGAACCCGATTTCTTAAACCTACACCTTAACCTATTCTCAAATCCCTTAACCTAAACCTACACCAAATCCGAATCTCAACTCCCTAACCTAAACCTAAACCTAAACTTGAAAACCCAAACTTAAACCCGATGCCGAACTCAAACCCACTTTTTCTCAACCTAAACCTTAACCTATTCTCAATTCCCTAAACCTTAACCTACAACATAACCTAAACCTAACTCCCTAATCAAAACCTAAACCTAAACTTGAAAACCCAAACTTAAACCCTGGTCCCGAACCCAAACCCAGCTTCTCAACCTAAACCTTAACCAATTCTCAATTCCCTAAACCTTTACCTACAACCTAACCTAAACCTAATTCCCTAACCTAAACCTAAACTTAAACTTGAAAACTCAAAGTTAAACCCGATCCCGAACCGTAACCCTGGTTTCCTAAACTTAAACCTTAACTTATTCTCTATTCCCTAAACCTTAACCTACAACCTAACCTCAACCTAACTACCTAACCTAAACCTAAACCTAAACCTAAACTTGAAAACCCAAACTTAAATCCAATCCCGAACCCAAACCCGATTTCCTAAACATAAACCTTAACCTCTTCTCAAATCCCTAAATCTAAACCTACACCTAATCCTAAATCTCAACTCACTAACCTAAACCTAAACCAAAACTTGAAAACCCAAACTTAAACCCGATGCCGAACCCGAACCCAATTTCCTTAACCTAAACTTTAACCTATTCTCAATTCCCTAAACCTTAACCTACAACCTAACCTAAACTTAAACCTAAACTTGAAAACCCAAACTTAAACCCGATCCCGAACCCGAAACCGGTTTCTAAACCTAAACCTTAACCTACAAACTAACCTAAACCTAACTACCTAACCTAAACCTAAACCTAAACCTAAACCTAAACTTGAAAACCCAAACTTAAACCCGATCCCGAACCTGAACCCGAACCCAATTTCCTCAACCTAAACCTTAACCTATTCTCAATTCCCTAAACCTTAACCTACAACCTAACCTAAACCTAACTCCCTAACCTAAACCTAAACCTAAACCTAAACTTGAAAACCAAAACTTAAACCCGATCCCAAACCTGGTTTCCTAAACCTAAACCTTAACCTATTCTCAATTCCCTAAAGCTTAACCTACAACGTAACCTAAACCTAACTCCCTAACCTAAACCTAAACCTAAACTTGAAAACCCAAAATTAAACTCGATCTCGAACCCGAACCCGGTTTCTAAACCTAAACCTTAACCTATTCTCAATTCCCAAACCTTAACCTACAACCTAACCTAAACCTAACTACCTAACCTAAACCTAAACCTAAACTTGAAAACCCAAGCTTAAACCCGATCCCGAACCTAAACCCGATTTCTTAAACCCTCACCTTAACCTATTCTCAAATCCCTTAACCTAAACCTACACCTAATCCGAATCTCAACTCCCTAACCTAAACCTAAACCTAAACTTGAAAACCCAAACTTAAACGTCGATGCCGAACCCGAACCCAATTTCCTCAACCTAAACCTTATCCTATTCTCAATTCCCTAAACCTTAACCTACAACCTAACCTAAACCTAACTCCCTAACCTAAACCTAAACCTAAACTTGAAAACCCAAAATTAAACCCGATCCCGAACCCAAACCCTAAAACCTTAACCTAAACCTTAACCTATTCTCAAATCCCTTAACCTAAACCTACACCTAATCCTAATCTCAACTCCCTTAACCTAAACCTACACCTAATCCTAATCTCAACTACCTAACCTAAACCTAAATCTAAACTTGAAAACCCAAACTTAAACCCGATGCCGAACCCAAACCCAATTTCCTCAACCTAAACCTTAACCTACAACCTAACCTAAACCTAACTCCCTGACCTAAACCTTAACCTATAGGTTTTATTAATTTATTAAGAAAAAAAGAAGAAGAAAATGGTTATACATGATGCACTTCTTTCAATTTGTTTTTCTTTCCTCCAATTGTCATTCTGATTTATGAATGTCATGACTATTTGTAGGATGATGGAATATACGAAGTTGTTGCAGGAAGTGACTTTGTCATTACTAGAGGTTCATTTCAAGACGACTCTTCAAAGTACTACATAAATGACTGTGGAAGTAATTTTACAGAGGTCACTAAGAAATTGAAAGGAAAAGGAGTGGACTTGGACAACAACCGGTTTTTTATTCTTTAGGTGAGTGATGGCTAAAAAAGGCCTATTTACTTGTGAAAAAAATATCATACTATCAAAATATATCTTCTCTTTCAATTCTTTATCTTTGAAATTTCAGGGTGAAGTCGAGCAAATTTCTCTAATAAAGCCAAAGATTTGTATTTTCAGCATTATTGTAATTGTAATTGTAATTCATTGAATGAAGGATTGTAATTGTAATTGATTGAATGAAGGATTGTAATTAATTGTAATTGTAATTGATTGAATGAAGGATTGTAATTGAATGAATGAATGATTGTAATTGATTGTAATGGAATGAATGAATGATTATGCAAGTGGTAATTGAATGAACAAGTAATTGTATATATATTTTTTAAAATAGGATTTGCTACGGATTATATCCGTAACTGTTGTAAACTATAGCTACAGATTAAATCCGTAGCTGTTATGATTAAATCCATAGTTGTTGTAAGCTACCACTACCAATATAATTGCTACGGCTTAGATCCGTAGCGCTTGCCAGATATAGCTACAGAGCAAATCCGTAGCCGTGGTGATTAAATCCGTAGCTCTTGTAACCTATAGCTATGGACTAATTGCTACGGATTAAATTCGTGGCTGTTTTAACCTATAGCTACGGATTAAATTCGTAGCTATAGGTTCCAGACCTATTGTTACTGCACCTACGACTATGCCCATGCTACGGACTAGATCCGTAGCCATAGGTCTATGGCTACGGATTTAGTCCGTAGCCTTTGCCCCTTTTTTTGGTAGTGCTTTAATATGAAAAGTTGTACAATGAAAGTCAACACGGTGAAATCTTGGGCCCCAGGGTATAGCTCAGTCATTGCATCTCATAGATTTGCTTCAAAGTCATTGGTTTCATTTTCTCCAAAGATGCCTTCAACTACAGGGGTCACATTCGGCTCATCCTGTACAACTTCATCTAGGTTATTACCACCAAGTTCTTGAACAATCACGTTGTGAACCTCATTTAAGTTCGGGACACTATGGTGTTGTTGGGAACTTGATTCACGTACAGTACACTTAGGTGATACATTCTCCCCATGCATGTTCCAAACCCTATAGCTTGGGTCGAATCCATTTTTCATTAGATGTATTTCCATATCATCATAAGAAACTAGAAAATGTGCACATCTGCAAGTGGTGCATGGACAAGGAACAGATTCTCTACCAGGAAGGTTTTCTTGTGCAAACTTTGAAAAACTTCTTATTCCAGAAATAAAACGTGGGTCTGGAAAACTTAGTGTCATCAACTCCCTATTCATTACAGTTGAATCTCGATTAACCAAGGGGTCCATTTTCAACCTGCACCTTACCAAAAATTAAAGTGAAAATTAGCCTAATGCACCATCCTCCTTAAAGTTGGAAATGAAGGAAGTGCTATCAGATGATTAGACCCAGATAGATATTATCTACTAAATACAATGTATTAAGGAGTTTACAAACTTTTTAAGAAATGGTGGAAATGCACATCTTAGTAGCTTCATGCCATTACTTGATACCTGACAAATGCAGTGAGATGAATTAACATGTGTTATGGCACATGTATGGTGGATGAGCCACCACCATTTAAGAAATGGTGGAAATACACATCTTAGTGACTTAGTCTAGCCCTTCAATCACATTTCTGAATGTATATGAATGCTTGTTCCAGTAACATAACAGACATTACACCAAATTAAAAAACATTCAAATTGATCTCGCAAACTGACAAACCAACAAATTTTTTGGAATTCCCTTCAAGATATTATACACACACACACACACACACACACACACACACACATATATATATACAAATGCTGAATAAAAGTAGTCGATGTTTGCAAACACTATGACCAACTATTGCAGCAGTGTGCAATAAAGTCAGATGCATCTCAGTAGCTCCATACCACTACTTGATTCCTGATGAATGCAATGCAGTGGATTAACATATTTTATGACACGTGTGGTGGATGAGTCACCAACATTTAAAAAATGGTGTAAATGCACATGCTAGTCTAGCACTTCAATCATATTCTTCAATGTATATGCTTGTGCCAGTAACATAAAAGACATTGAAAAAAAAAACATAGAAATTCAAATTGATGTCACAATCTGACAAACCCAAAAATATATATATATATATATATATATATATATTCTGGAATTCCTTTCAGGATCTTAAAACAATCCACTGACATCACCACCATTACCTTTAAATCCCATCCAATCCACCCTAATCCCTTCAAAATTGCTTGGGGCATGTTTGGTTCAAGGGATTAAAAGGGATTGGAAGGTTTAATCCCAGGATTGGCCGGGCGTCCCAAACAGACCGGAAATAGCAATCCCATAGATCTTGCACCAATCCACTGACGTAGTTATCATTACCTTGAAATTTGTGTAATCCACTCTAATACCATCCAATTCCATCCAATCTGCCTGGCTAAACAGGCCTTAATGGTGGGTGTTCAATCACCACAGTTTCCTATAGTGTGGTCCACCTGAGATTTAGCCCTAAAATGAGTTGAAAAAAATGAATGGCCTACATACACATATTATGGTGGAGCCCACAAAGCATTTTTAAGGCCCATTTGGCCAGGTGGATTGAAAGGGATTAAATGATGTTAGGGTGGATGGCCTGGATTTTTAGGTATTGATGGTGTTGTCAATGGATTGTCTTTAGATATATGGGATTGTTATATCCCTAGATTGATATATCCAGTCTATTTGGTACGCCCGGCCAATACCGGGATTAAACCTTCCCATCCCTTCCAATCCCTCAAGCCAAACACGTCTCAGGGATTGGGATCAGATCACCGACTCTGTTTGGCATGCCCGGCCAATCCCAGGATTTAACTTCCAATCCCTTCCAATAACATCCAATCCCTTCCAATCCGACTAGCCAAACAGGCCCTTAGATTTTAGAAACAGAGAGAGGGGAATGCAAATTGAACGATTGAAAGATTTGAGAAAGAGATAAAGAGGGAGAAAGAAAGAAACTAACCGTATGTGCTCCATCTTCTTCTCCTTCTCCTTCTTTTTCTCCTTCTTGCAGCGAAATGGGTTTTTGAAAACAGAGAGGGGAATGCGGCCTTGAGACAAGGAGAGAGGGTGAGGGAGATTGGGAGAGCGAGAGAGGGGAAGGGAAAGAGAGACTGAGTGCGAGAGAGAGAGATGGAGAGATGGGTTCGTCAACGAGCGGGAGAAAATAGCAGACGGGGATTTTTGTTTTTGGAGGGGTTTGGGGTTTTGGAGGGGCGCGTCACGGATGGCTCCCTGGACATTTTATGGTTTTAGGACCGTGGGACCCACTGTGATGTATTTCATATATCGACTCCATCCATTAATTTTAAATTATTATTTTAAGTGCTGATAAAAAAAATGAGTTAGATCGAATCTGTAAGGAGACCACACAACATATCAATAGTAGAAATTTAATTTATATTATTTCTTATGGTGTGGTCCACTTAGACATTTAATCTACATAACTTTTGGGCTCACACACTAAAATTATATATCAGAATTTTTGGAAGGCTTAGATCAAACACATATATTCCAATGGACCTCATGGATCCCCTTAAGCACCATCTATATTTAATATGTTTTAGGTGGGGAGGTACGTTTTAGCTACAGAGAACTTAGGCTATAGCTACGGATTAAATCCGTAGCTATATTGCTACGGATTAAATCCGTAGCTAAAAACTTTCAACCTCCATAGCCATTGCTCGATTTTTTTGTAGTGCCCGTTGATTAGGTTTAACTCAAAAGGATGAAGTGAAGATACGAAAATCAGCCTTATCAATACTCAAGCAGGGCCACACAGCATAAATTAAGAGGCTGAAGGAACAATTTTACATTGTTCCCATTGTTGTAGCCCACATGATTTTTTCTATTTCCTCCCCATCAAGTTAATATTTTGTATGAACGACTCAAATAATGGTTTAGACTGATGGACGGAGTGGATTCACATATACAGCATGGTGGCCCCACAGGTGTTGCAGACGATTCCGCACCCGTAAGTGCACCAGTTAATTAGCTCACATTTATGGTGAGTTTTACGTTGTAGAGGCCACAGCTGAAAAGTGAAAAGCATTGAATAATACTAAGATGCATGTAAGCGAATCATAGACAGGCTCCCATAAATATTTTCAGACATGGGGGCAACATGCTCATGGTAGGGCATTACTCAATACATGATTCCCTGACATGCACTCAAGTAATAATCACTGCTGCATTGGACCACGGCTGAGGATGGTGATTCAATTAGGGGTGAAAATGACCATTAGATTGCACACGTGTCAGAGATCCTGCTCATAAAATTTTTCAAGAGAATACAAGATATTTATGTGAAATAAAACTCACTTCATAGGAAACAGAGCAAAATATGAAAACTTTTAATTTGATAGAACATGAGCTGATACCCACAAACCATAGTAAATCTTAAATAGTGGCTCAAAAGAAGCTTTATTAGCATTACTAAAATGAAGTTTATAACTCTTTTACAGAGTTTACTTTATTCTAAACATCAACATTAATCAATTTTTTGAAAGATAAAAACCTAATTCCAAACATCCTTAGAAGATATCTTATTTGTAATGAAAAATGACAATTTTTGCCTCTTTAAGAACATAGATTCCTTCTCTCCTACTCTCCGTTGCTAGTACCGTCTATGTGCTCATTTTCTTAACAAGAAACCATCATATGAGAACCTGAAGCATTTAGGTAAATTTCTAGTGAATTAGCTTATTAATAGCAAATTATTTCCTATTATATGAACCAACAAAACATTAGGGACAAGTGTTGGTGTAAGACCCATATTCTAATCTGTACCGTTCCGTAAGCTTCCGCGGTCCTTTCGGTCGCATTTCGGCAATCCTCGACCCGTATCCGACGTTTGGGCACGATCCTAAGCCGAGTCCTACATACCGAAGCCAGCTCAAACCGAAACTTGTACCTTGGCGACCGCGCCGTCGCCGCTGTTCCAACTCCGCAACTCCCGCACCGAACCAATACCCAGGGTAGAAGATGTAGGCTCACATTCATTTCGAGAAAAATGCTGCGCGTTGCAAACTTTAAGGAAATCTCTACAACATGTCCCATCAATCAATCAATGTCAAGTACAAGTCATACCCCAAGTACAACAACCCATCCCTTCCCATTCCCAAAGTCAACTCTCTCTCTCTCCACCCATCTCTTTCTTACAACACATCACTCCACCCATCACCCATCCCATATCATCCCATCACTTCTCTCTCTTCCTCATTTCTAAAAAAAAAAAATCTCTCCCAAGCAACGAAGCATTGCAGCGTCCAAACCTTTCCAAGCCCCCTTCCACAACAACAAGTGTGGCCCACTTTCCCACCCTCTCATCTCTCATCCCCACCATCAAGACCCCATCAACCACCGTCAAAAGTGAAGGCAAGGAGCTAAGGAGACTAAGAGATCAAGGAGAAGGCCTAGAGGTGGGTGATCCACCGTTGATTCTTATTTTAGGGCCACTTATTGTGGGACCCACTTGATGAATGCGTTGTATTTGGGAGGGCCCAATAGTGGCGGGGTCCCTCTCCTTCATGTGTATCTCTCTCTCTCCTTTTCCTCTCCCTAGAATGTAGTGGGCCCCACTGAATTGTGTTAAATCTACTCCATCCATCAGACGGTGTGGCCCATCGCATTTTAGGAGAGATCCACCATCTATATAGTATATATAATATATTATATTTATATTATGATAATATTATATTAATATATATATATGCATGGTGGGCCACGTGCATGTTAGACCCACCATGGTGCCTGTGTTATTCCACACCGTCCAGCGTCTTTGGACGCTGGACGTGCAGCCGTGGGTGTGGGTGTGGCTAACAGTAAAGTGTGAACTGACATGGGTGTGTACAAACTAGCTAGGCTTGGGGTGGGCTGCTCTTACAGGCCCCACCTTGATGAATGTATATAATCCAAGGCGTCTATTCCGTTCCCCAGCTCATTTTAGGCGTTAAGCCAAAACATGAGGCCAATCTGATAATCAAGCGGGCCATTCTATGAGAAACAGTAGTGTTTACCGTTCAAACCCACATTGATGTTTTTACTCTCCAAAACATGCTGCATATTGGGCTCATTTGGACGGTCTTGAGCCATGGAGTCTAATGGTTAGAGTGGATCCACATGATGCGGGCCCTACCACAGAAAAACATTTTTTTCAAAAAAAAATAATAATAATATAGCAAGAACGCTCACTATCGGCTGATCGTGGTAACAAGAAGTACTGTCACAGACAGACGGATTGGCAAGGACCCATGGTCTCAGCCATGGACCCCACCATGATATGTGTGAAACATCTACTCCGTACATTGGGTAGGCCCCTAGGGCAGTGTCCCCCCTCCCCAAAATCAACCGTGTAGGGACTCAGGTGGCCCACGTTACAGGAAACAGAGGTGATTAAACATCTTCCATTGAAACCCTTTTTGGGACAGAAGTTTTGAATCAAGTGATATTTGTTTCTCCTTCTCATTCAGGTCCGTGTGACCCTATCAGCAGGTTGGGTGGAAAATAAACATTATGGTGGGCCCAAGTCCGTGTGACCCTATCAGCAGGTTAGGTGGAAAATAAACATTATGGTGGGCCCCACGTGGGACCCACTGATGTATGTGTTCTACACCTTTCATCAGTGTGGACCCCACCATGAGGTATGTGCTTTACTTATGTTGTCATCCCTATGGGACCCACCATGATGCATGTGTTCCATACAAACCGTCTAACCATTTTTGAAAGATAAATTTAAGGCTTAAGACAAAAAAAAAAAAAGGATAGATCTATTTATCATGTGGACCACAATGCACGATGAGGATTGAATGTCTACCATTGAAATCCTTTGGGACCTTATGATCAGATTGGATGGGAAATAAATGTTGTGACGGGCCTTGGGAATTTTAATGGTGAAAATTATTATCATCACTTAAATTTGGGTGTGGCCCATTTGATATACATGTGGCCCATGTGGTGTGGCCCACTTACCATATTTATGGCCCATTGTTGAGGCCCACCTTGATTTGTATGAGGCCCGTTGTCGAGGCCTGCCTTAACAAATATGAGGCCCATGTGATTAAAGGCCCATCTTGATGTATTTGTGGCCCGATGTTGAGGCCCACCCGGATATATATGAGGCCCATGTGATGCGACCCATTTGATGTATTGGAGTCATTGGATGGAGGCCCAACGGGATGTATATAAGGCCCATTGCAATGTGCGATTCCACCATGGTTTATGTGATGTTGTTTTAGCGGCCATGCCTTTGGAGCAATGATGGTTTGACGTCCATATTGTATAGATGATGTTGGTTAAATGTCCGCATTGTCACTCTCCCTAAGGCCCATACTTGTAGTGTGTAGGCCGTCTAGGCCCATCTTCGTTATGAACAGAGTCCATCACCATATAACATGTTTAGTATAGCTCCATGATTCATACTCATACGCATCATATATATGCTTGATATGAGAAGTGACTGATCATAGCATATGCCTTCTGGCAGATTGTTTATGGGCTCCCTAATAGGTGGAGTTGCCCTACATGAGCGCATAGTACGCGCAGGATTGTTGTATGACTGGTAGTATGATTCATGCACTTGCATTTGTATAATTGTGATTATTGTATACCATAGCGACATCAGGGCCATAGCCTCCACAAATACATTGTTGGTGGCCGGATTGGATACCGAAAATACTGTTTCTAGCATCGGGGCGCCATAAATGTCCCTGGGTGAAAATCTCTAAACCCGATGGTACCAGAGGATGACTCCAACGTCAAGACCGAGTGGATACATGAGCGCACAAGGGCCGAATACCAGGAGGCCGCGTCTCCCACTGTGTCATGGTCGGTTGGAAAGGGGTGTGGCCTTACCCGCCCGAGCGTAGGGGTCATTACTAAACTGAGTCTGACCAACTCGTGAATGAATCCTCTATCGACATGCCGGATAGGTATTGACAGACTATTGGTCAGGTGAATAGTGAGGTTTCTTACGCTCACTTAGACCGTGCGGCTGGAAGAGAGACAGTGCCATTTGGAGTGTACTAAACCCCGGTGATTATCCAGAATGAGAACCGTGCTGATATTTAATGAGCTGTATTGATATGAGGATTGGCATGTTTGACTTACACTTTGCATCGCATGGCCTCGACATGGCCGATAGCATTCATGTTCTGCATCGCATAGCCTTGGTACGGCTGATTGCATTTACGTACCCATCAGCACGATTCCGCATTACTCTGACCTTGCACTCTGAGCACTCTTATATTACGCACAAACTTACACCACCCTCTAAGCTTTAATAAGCTTATGCACGATTGATGTGTGCAAGTGACGCTCGGACGTAGCCATAGTCTCGCCACAGTTGGAGCGTGCAGTCGAGCTTCAGGAGCTTCCGTTTCCCTTCAGACGCATTGTACTCAAGTTTTTTATCATAGTGGATTTTGCGATGGTGTTATTATGGTTATTGTTCTTGGGTTATGCTTATAGTTATGCTCATTACGAATCAAATCATGTTTAAAATCCTTCTTGTAGGATCCCAGGATCAAAACCTGGTGTATGGGTGCTGGGAGCCGAGAATGGGGTACTATGGAGGCTGTTAGCACCGGATTCGGCGATCGTGAATTTTATGAGCCTGGTTTCTTAGTTTGGGGCGTGACAAAAGTTGGTATCAGAGCATAACTTGGGAATAACCGAGAACAACATCACATGTTTATTATGAGTTTAAGACAATTAGGTTCCGAGTGTGTAACCTTCCGATTGAGTTTCCTAACGTGCGATTCTCAAGGTTAATTGGCGTCCTTATTCTTCCTATAGGAAAGCCACGCAAGAGAGTGACCCGATCGACTCCCGCTCCACCACTTGAGGCTCATGCTTTACTACATGCTCCTCCCGTTCCACCCCCAGAGATTCCTGCTCCTCAGCCTGAGGATGTCGTTCCTCCACATGAGACCAGTGCGGATCCGACCGTGCCTGTGAGTGCCTCTCAGTTACAGCAGATGTTGTAGGCTGTGATGGCTGCACTTCAGGGACAGGACAGGCGCTCTGTTGTTTCTCCAGCTCAGGCGGAGCAGGAGCGCGCGAGTGCCCTTCTTCGTGAGTTCACACAGCTCGATCCTTCGCGTTTCCAGGGCGAGCCAGATCCGACAGTAGCTGAGAGGTGGCACTCCGATGTGGAGAAGATTTTTGATACTATGGCATGTATGACACAGCATCGAGTCCGATTAGCTGTATTCTTTCTCCAGGGAGAGGTATAGCATTGGTGGACCTCCGTTATCCGCGTTGTAGGGCCCGATTATGCCTAGACATGAGAGGATTTCATTTATCGATTTGAGCAACAGTACTTCCCTGACCACATTCGTCATCAGAGAGCGTTAGAGTTCGTGACTCTGGTGCAGGGGGACATGACCGTGGTATAGTACGCAGCCCATTTTATGGCTCTATCGAGGTTCGTGCCGTATTTGGTTGATAACGAGGGGCGAAAGGCCTGCCATTTCTAGAACGGCTTACGTTACGGTCTCGAGGCTGTATTATTAGGCATGAGCTCCCGACCTTTCAGGCAGTAGTACGGAGGGCTCAGATTTATGAGACCGAGTAGGCCGACACACAGGCCAATCGAGATCAGCGGAGGGATCGGAAGAGGCAGGCCCCCTCCGGTAGCTCCCAGCAGCATCGACAACCGTAGAGATATAGGAACCACCCATCCACTAGAGCACCAGCAGTACCAGCAGCACCATTGACACCTCTAGCGCTACCTCAACAACTATTTTCAGGGACTTGTTTTGGATGTAGTGGGACAAGACACCGTGTACTTGAGTGCCCTCGCCCTCATTTACTGCAGCCAAGAGGGCCATAGGACCTCAAATTCTCCAACAAGAAGAACGACCGCAAGCGAAGAATGACCCCATCAATAGCGACCGTAGCCACCTCAGCCGTCGAGGCCCCAGCAGCAGGAGAGACAGCAGTACAAGGCTCTGTAGAGGCATCAGCAACAGTAGAGACCTCAGAGGGGACAGGCACCTCCCCAGCCAGCTCAGTCTAGATTCTATGCAGCTCAGTAGGACCCGCAGACTTCCGGAGGAGTCATTGAGGGTATATTTTCAGTCTCTTCATGCATCGCCCTAGTACTATTTGATTCCGATGCTTTGCACTCATTCATGTCTGAGGATTTTTGCCGATCGACTGGATTACCAATAGAGTCTACTAGTGAGGGATTGACCGTATCGATGCCCTTAGGGAAGACCACAGTATTGGGCTGTTTCTGTTTGTCTTGCCCCGTTCTGGTCGGTGATATCTTTTTGCCCGCTAACTTATTTGTGCTGCCGATGTCAGATTTCGACGTTATCCTGGGCATGGATTGGCTTACCGAGTACCACGCCATCTCGGACTGTTCCGCGAGGACAGTCACGTTCTGCATACCAGGCTTGCCGCAGTTTCAGTTTGTTGCAGAGCCCCAAGGAGAGCCATTATCTTACTTAATATCTTATGCCATTGAAGAGCCTGTTGCCGCATGTATTGATCAGTTGCCGATTATCTGTGACTTCCTCGACGTGTTCCAGATGATTTCGGGATTATCGTTGAGCTATCATATTGAGTTCTAGATCGATCTTGTGCCTGGTACCGCGCTTATCTTGAAGGCCCCGTACCGTATGGCACAGATGGAGTTGTGTGAGCTGCAGTGTCAGTTGGACAAGTTGCGTGAGTTAGGATTCATCCGTCTAAGCAGTTCTCCATGGGGAGCGCCGGTGCTCTTCGTCAAGAAGAAAGATGGCTCGTTGAGGCTCTACGTGGATTACCGTAAGCTCAACCGGGTCACGATTAAGAACAAGTACTCGCTCCTGAGGATAGATAATTTATTTGATCAGCTGCAGGGTGCACAGTTTTTTTCAAAGATTGACCTGTGTTCCGGTTATCATCAGATTCGTGTCCGAGAGGAAGACATCCCGAAGACAACTTTCAAGAAGCGTTATGGTCATTTTGAGTTTCAGGTCATGTCCTTTGGACTGACCAATGCACCCGTGGTCTCCATGCAGTTGATGAACGAGGTCTTTCATCTATATCTCTATCTTCATCGATGACATTCTGATTTATTTAAGGACCCACGAGGACCATATGCAACATCTGGAGATCGCATTGCAGACCCTCCGTGCTCACCAGCTATATGCAAAGCTGAAGAAGTGCGAGTTTTAGCAGGAGGAGGTGAAGTTCCTCGGTCGCATGGTGACGAGGGAGGGTGTCACAGTTGACCCCTCGAAGGTTGAGGCAGTGCATCAGTGGGGTCAGCCCACGACTGCATCCGAGATCCGCAGTTTCCTTAGTTTAACGGGATACTATCGGCGTTTCATAGAGGGCTTCTCCCGTATTGCAGCCCCGTTGACCAAGTTGACTCGAAAGGGCGCAGAGTTTGTTTGGAGCGATACTTGTGAGCAAGCATTTATGAAGCTGAAGGACCATCTGACGTTCGCTCCTATCCTCACTCTTCCCTTTGGGAGTGAAGGATTTGTTGTATTTACCGATGCCTCACGTATTGGTTTAGGTGTTGTCCTGATGCAGCACGACAGGCCAGTAGCCTTCGCATCTCGTCAGCTTATAGTCCATAAGTTGAACTACCCCACGCATGATTTGGAGCTGGCAGCAGTCGTCTTCGCACTGACGGTGTGGAGACTATCTCTATGGGGTCAGGTTCGAGCACTTCTTTGACCTCAAGAGCTTGAAGTATCTATTTTCTCAGTCCGAGCTGAACATGAGGCAGAGACGCTGGATGGAGCTTCTGAAGGACTATGATTTTGACCTTCAGTACCACCCAGGCAAGACAAATATGGTGGCAGATGCCCTCAGCCGTCAGCCACGAGGCCTGGTGGCACATATGATAGTTTAGGAGTGGAGGATGCTCAAGGATATAAGAGAGTACGACTTTAAGTTTGGTCTGCAGTCTTCTATCGTTCAGCTATCGAGCCTATCCATTTAACTCTCTCTTATTGCCAGGGTGATTGAGGCTCAGCAGACAGATGAGTTGTTACAGGATTACCGAGCAGAGGCAACATCTGAGAGTCAGACAGATTGGCAGGTTAGTTCTGTTGGTGGACTTCGCTTTAGAGGCCGATTATGTGTCCCGGATATTCCTGAGTTACGTAGAGATCTTATGACCAAGGCACATCGATCGCGGTTTTCTATCCACCCTGGCTCGACGAAGATGTACCGTAATATGAGGCGACAGTATTTCTAGGCAGGGATGAAGCATCAGATCGCCAGTTTTGTGGTCGAGTGTGACACATGCAGCATGTCAAGGCCAATCATCAGAGACCCCATGGTCTATTACAGCCGTTGAGCGTCACGATGTGGAAGTGGGAACACGTGTCAACAGATTTTATCATGGGCATGCCGAGGACTCAGTGCGGTCATGACACCATCTGGGTCGTCGTTGATCGTCTGACGAAGTCGTCACAGTTTCTTGCAATTTGTGCGACTTGGCCTTTGGACAGGCTTGCGAGGTTTTTCATCAAGGAGATTGTGAGACTGCACGGCATCCCAGTCTCGATCATTTCTGACCGAGACTCGAGGTTCACGTCTCAGTTCTGAAGGAGCTTTCAGAGAGCGATGGGTACTAATTTGCAGCTCAGCACCGTGTATCACCCGCGGACCGATGGCCAGACGGAGAGGGTCAATCAGATCCTTGAGGACATGCTTCGGGCCTACGTGATTGACTTTGGGGGTAGCTGGGATGAGCATCTGTGATTGGCTGAGTTCAAATACAACAACAGCTATCAGGCGACCATAGGCATGACTCCTTTTGAGGCATTATATGGCAAACCGTGCAGATCTCTGAGTTGTTGGACCGAAGTTGGAGAACGGCGTCTCCTGGGTTCGAGCTTGTGCAGCAGACGTCAGAGGCTATCAATATTATCAGGCAAAGGATGCACACAGCTTAGAGCCAACAAAAGAGTTTTGCTATCGCCGGCGACATCCCTTGGAGTTTGATGTAGGGGACCATGTGTATCTCAAGGTCTCGGCCATAAAGGGCGTAGTTCGATTTAGAGCGAAGGGCAAGCTTACGTCGAGATTCATAGGACCTTTCGAGATCACTGGGTGAGTTGGTGTTGTAGCCTATCGGCTTGCCTTGCCATCTCAGTTGTATGGCGTCCACAACATTTTTCATGTCTCTATGCTGAGGAAGTGTGGGTCAGACATTGTTCCTATTATTGATTGGCAGCTGCTAGAGGTTCGTGAGGACGCTTCTTACATCGAGCAGCCAGTCCGTATCCTTGATGGGAAGGAGCAGATCCTCCGAACCAAGGTCATTCCATTGGTGAAGGTTCAGTGGGGTTACCATTCTGTTGATGAGGCGTCTTAGGATCACAAGGCAGAGATTCGAGAGCGCTATCCCTATCTCTTTAATGATTGATTGTATATCGTATCATATATGTTGTCTTCGATTTTTATATGATGATGATATATTTCCTCTCTCCTTATGAGTTATGTTTACTTGTTATAATTGTGTAAATTTTGAGGATAAAATTTTTATTTGGAGGGGAGAGTTGTAAGACCCGTATCCTAGTCTGTACCATTTCATAGGCTTCCGCGGTCCTTCCGGTCGAATTTCGACAATCCTCGACCCGTATCTGATGTTTGCACATGATCCTAAGTCGAATCCTGCATACCGAACCTGGCTCGAACCGAAACTTGTGCCTTGGTGACCGCACCATCGCCGCAGTTCCAATGCCGTAACTCGCGCACCAAACCGATACCCAGGGTAGAAGATGTAGGCTCACGTTCATTTCGAGAAAAACGCTGCGCATTGTGAACTTCGAGAGAATCTCTACAACATGTCCCATCAATCAATCAATCAATCGATGTCAAGTACAAGCCATACCCCAAGTACAACAACCCATCCCTTCCCATTCCCAAAGTCAACTCTCTCTCTCTCCACCCATCCCTTTCTTACAACACATCACTCCACCCATCACCCATCACCCATCATACCACATTACCCACCCATATCATCCCATCACTTCTCTCTCTTCCTCATTTCTTTAAAAAAAAATCTGTCCCAAGCAACAAAGCATTCCAACATCCAAACCTTTTCAAGCCCCCTTCCACAACAAGTGTGGCCCACTTTCCCACTCTCTCATCTCTCATCCCCACCATCAAAATCCCATCAACCACCGTCAAAAGTGAAGGCAATGAGCTAAGGAGATTAAGGGATCAAGGAGAAGGCCTAGAGGTGGGTGATCCACCGTTAATTCTTATTTTAGAGCCACTTATTATGGGACCCACTTGATGAATGCATTGTATTTGGGAGGGCCCAATAGTGGCGAGGTCCCTCTCCTTCATGTGTATCTCTCCCTCTCCTTTTTCTCTCCCTAGAATGTAGTGGGCCCCACCGAATTGTGTTAAATCTACTCCATCCATCAGACGGTGTGGCCCACCGCATTTCAGGAGAGATCCACCTCTATATAGTATATATAATATATTATATTTATATTATGATAATATTATATTAATATATATATGCATGGTGGGCCACGTGCATGTGGGCCCCACCATTGTGCATGTGTTATTCCACACTGTCCAGCATCTTTGGACGCTGGACGTGCAGCCATGGACGTGGGTGTGGCTAACAGTAAAGTGTGAACTAACATGAGTGTGTACTAACTAGCTAGGCTTGGGGTAGGCTGCTCTTGCAGGCCCCACCTTGATGTACGCATATAATCCACGGCGTCTATCCCGTTCCCCAGCTCATTTTAGGCGTTGAGCCAAAACATGAGGCCAATCTGATAATCAAGCGAGCCATTCTATGAGAAACAGTAGTGTTTACCGTTAAAACCCACATTGATGTTTTTACTCTCCAAAACATGCTGCATATTGGGCTCATTTGGACGGTCTTGAGCCATGGAGTCTAATGGTTAGAGTGGATCCACATGATGCGGGCCCTACCACAGAAAAACCATAAAAAAAATGTTTTTTTCAAAAAATAATAATAATATAAGCAACAGCGCCTGGTGCTACTGACCGTGCAGCGCAGGCGGCTACTGCGTGCGGACGGACTGGCAAGGACCCATGGTCCTAGCCGTGGGCCCCACCATGATGTGTGTGGAACATCTACTCCGTGCATTGGGTGGGCCCCTAGGGCAGTCGCCTCCCCTCCCAAAAATCAGTTGTGCAAGTTTTGAACGTCTGCCATTGAAACCCTTTTTGGGACTAAGAAGTTTTGAATCAAGTGATATTTGTTCTTCCTTCTCATTCAAGTCCGTGTGACCCTATGAGCAGGTTGGGTGGAAAGTAAACATTATGGTGGGCCCAGGTCCGTGTGACCCTATCAACAGGTTAGGTGGAAAATAAACATTATGGTGGCCCCAGGTCCGTGTGACCCTATCAGTAGGTTGGGTGGAAAATAAACATTATGGTGAGCCCCACATGGGACCCACTGATGTATGTGTTCCACACCTTCCATCAGTGTGGCCCCCACCATGAGTATGTGCTTTACATATGTTGTCCATCCCTATGGGACCCACCATGATGCATGTGTTCCATCCAAACCATCCAACCATTTTTGAAAGATAAATTTAAGGCTTGAAAGATAAATTTATGAGCCCGGTTTCCAAGTTTGGGGCATTTCAGTTGGCACTTAATTATATTTTTGACACATGTAGTGTGCGTGAGCATGGCAAAATCGATAAAGTAGCTCAGTCAAAACTGATCAACTTTGACCACAAGTGCCGAAATAAGCATATGCGTCTAATATTAATGTATATGAACAGATTCTGAGAAGATCGGTCGCTTACTTAGCTACTTACATAATTTTATAACAATCAGGTAATAATCAAAGGGTGGGGTTCTTCCTCCAAAGATGGGTTGCTTTGTGCCTTCCTTACAAAAGAACTTTCCATAATACATGTGCAATCAAACAGAAAGAAAAACTTACAATCAGTCATTAGGAGCAACTGCAAGGATGCGTCTCTTAAAAGAATTACGTGATATTCGATAGAGAACAAAACTAGCATATGAGCATAAATTCATATTACAACTAAAGAACTACTACGAATAATCACACTTCCTATAATAAGTTGAGATCAAAAGATAAATAGATTAGATTGGTTGTTTTTTATTAAATTATGTTAGATTATAAATTAATTAGTTTTTTGCTCTATAGATTTTCACTCCTATTTATAGATTATTCTTTAAGCTTGTTCTTCTAGATGCTTCTTCCATTATTACAATGGTTACAGTAGTCGAAAATCCTTTTCTGGATCATTCTCTCGTTACCTTTTCTTTTTGTGACTATTCCTCTTCTGTCGGCCAAACTTTGTTCCTTTCGGTCACCTTTTGTATCTTAAATTGTTCGACCGCATTTCTCTCTTCACTCGTTAGATTTTTAAGTACCTCGACCACATCACTCCATCGACCTTCCATTAACGTGCAAAACTATATTTATGCCAACTATAATTTCACAAAAAGTGCTCCAAGTATCTTGAAGATATTTTTATCCACCTCATATTTCTTATACAATGTCACTTATCGCCCTCCTATTGGCTTAACCTCGAATGGTCAGAAATAAGGTACAACACTCCCCCCATGTCACTTCACCTTTGGGAAAAAGGTAAAAGCGATGTTGTTCCATTACCTGATGCAATAAATGCAATTGGCCATTAGTCCATGTGTTGTCTTTCCATTGATTTTACTCAACCAATGTCATTCCAAAAGATATCATTTGCCTCACTCTTTTACGTTGTTCATGTGACACGTCACATAAAATCGTATTGTATGAGGAGTCATGATTATCCTTTCATTAATGCGCACATGTCGCAGCCGATACATAAACAAGCTCTAAGATGGTGCTTTTCTTCCTTCACCCTTTACTTCTTCTCTCTTGTGTCAAACCCCTTCTTTCTAGTTTTCTCCTCTCAATTATCATGGTTGCATCTTCCTCTTTTTCCACTCCAGCTTTCCATCTAGAATCATTCATCAAAGATTTAGATGTTTTGTCTGTTGGATCACAAAAATGATTATTTGTGCAAGGTTGCTCTATTGCGCGACCACACAATAGAGATAAGCTGTGTGACCACGCAACTAAAAAAGTATTGTTGGATAACTGGTAGAAGTGGAGACTGTCTAAATCGCACAGAAGCTTGATATGTTGTGCGACCATGTAATAGTACTTTATTGTAGGGATTCGATGGCTTATACGTGTGAAGGTCTATAAATACTCATTCCCGCTCTCATTTAAGACACCAAGAAGAAAGGACCATCAGAGAGACATGCAGGAGTTTTCAAAGCCATGAGTTGCAGCATTCAGGTATCTCACGAGGTGTACCACGGGAGGAAGGGAAGAAGAAGATGCAAGGAGCAGAAGGCTGGCCTATTACGTAACCGCACAACAAGATTTGCTTACACAATTGCGTAATAGGAATCTCTAATATCTCATATGTTGTGGCTTATATAATCCTCATTTGGGCAAACTCCACTTTCAGAATTATTCATTTTGAATATTAGACATTTATTTGTAGTTTTAGTTACATCTGCTTAAGTTTTAATACCGCTAACTTTAAAGCTACTCTTATTTTAATTATATGTGAATGTTAACCAGACTGCACGAGCACATGGGAACTCGCACACGTGCATTTTGGCTAGTTTCACACCTGAGAATTCGAGATCAGAGTCTTCATACTCGAGTACTCATTTTTGTGGCGTGATAATGTCCAAGTGCTTCATAAGAAAATCAATCAGTTGAAAATCACATTCTTCTTGGTGTTTATGAATTGTTTAACTGAATTATCTTCTGATTGGATTGGATAGGACTTTGATTCCAATTGAGATATATATTAAATTAGTAAATTAGATATTAAGATTGTTGTTGATGGCAGAATCTGGATCACCCTCCACTCCTTACAATGCTCCTCAGGTGGACCATGGTCCTGCACAAAGGTGAACAAAGGAGACCCTGGCTAAGCCGGGGGACCCTCCGATGCCTAAGTCAGGTTAAGGGAATCGGGGTCTAAGTTGAGAGGTAGAGGGAGAGTGCTAGATATTGCGTACCTGTAGCAATGGGGTCTTACTATATTTATACCTGACTATTGGACGATCTGGGTCCGTTAATCTCGGTACAATTCACTCAATCAGGAGGATTTTCGGATCGTGGAGATATCACGCGTAATACGGGGGTCATGCAGCGTATCAACGGGTGAAGCTGGTGAGCACATCCGCTTAAGGCAGTTTCCAAGTTTAGCATCTGAAGTATTTCGCCCTGGTCTCGGCTCGGGATGCCTTATCTTTGGATAAAGATGAGGATGAGGGCGAGAACAAGCTTCTGGCTCGGATGTCTTCCTTCATATGAAGATGAGGACAAGCACGATCCTATCCTTATTCATACGAGGATGAGACCTCAGCTCGGAGGTCGTTCCCTTGGCTCGGAAGTCGTTCCCTCGGCTTAGATATCTGGACCTTAAGCTCGGGCGTTCGGATGTCGTTCTCTTCATCAGTGGATTTTCGGGTATTCTTGTGTCTGATCAGACTAAGAAGACGCTGATCCTTGGAACTATAACGGGCTCGGATCTTCCCATAACAATTGCTATAAGTGGATTCTTAGATACTTAGTCTTTTATTTATTTATTTTAAAATCCTTTCCTAAATCGCTAGATTAACAACCCAGAAAAACAATTAGACTTAGTTATAAATCGTGTTCCACATTCCCTGTAGATTCGACCTTTGTCTCACCAAGTTATTATTACTTCACAGCCTTACACTTGGGGTTCGTGAATAGAATACACAACGTACGATCCTTTTTAAGACATACTGGATTCTACCGAAGGTTCATAAAGGACTTCAATCTCATCTCTCGTCCTTTGTGTAACTTTCTTCAAAAGGAAACTCCATTTGAGTGGAGCGAGGAATGCTAAAAAGTTTTCATTAAGCTCAAGGGCATGTTGACTAGCTCTCCCATCATGCAACCAACTAATTAGAATTTACCTTTTGAAATTATATGAGATGCAAGTGACCATGCAATTGTGCGATGCGGGGCCAAAGAAAAGAGAAAAAACCCTATGTTATATACTATGAGAGTAGAACTTTAAATTATGCCCAAGTGAACTACTCTATTATAAAAAAAGGAACTCCTACCATAGTATTCGCTTTGGACAAGTTTAGGTCTAACTTGATAGGATCCAAGATCATTATCTTCACTGACCACGCGGCGTTAAAGTATCTTCTTTCTAAGAATGATGCTAAGCCTCGTTTACTGAGATGGATCATTCTACTCTAAAAGTTTGACCTTGAAATACAAGATAAGAAATGAGTAAAAAATGTAATGGTTGATCATCTCTCTCAGCTTGTTCTATTTGATTCCATGGAGATAACACATATTAATGGCATGTTTCTTTATAAACAACTTTTTAAAATCTCTCAATTACCTTAGTACGCTAACAAAACAAATTATCTCGTGACAGGAAAATTGCCAATTCATTGGACATCATAGGATAAGAAAATATTTTTAACGATCCTTACTTCTTTAAATATTACCTAGACCAAACCATTAGGAGATGTGTTCCGAATAATGAACATTCTAGTGTTATCTCCTTCTATCACTCACAAGCTTTTATAGGTCATTTTTCGGCAAAGAAAATCACCACTAAGATTCTTCAATTAGCCGACGATGTTTAAAGATACCCATGAGTTTTGCAAAGAATGTAAGAAATGTAAAAAAAAATGGGAAGAATTTCACGTAGAAATATGATGCTTGAACATCCGATCTTAATTGTCGATCCTTTTTTATTGTTGGGGTATCGATTTCATGGGACCTTTCCCCCATCTTTTGGACATTTTTACATCCTCCTAGATGTGGATTATGTTTTCAAGTGGGCGGAGGCGATTCCTTGTAGGACTAATGAACATAAAGTAGTTCTACGATTTTTAAAAGAAAATATCTTATCAAGATTTGGAATGCCAAGATTTATAAGCAGTGATGGTGGGTTGCACTTTTATAATAAACCATTCAAGAACTTAATGAAGAAATATGTTATTACACCCAAAATGACTATAACCTATCATCCATAGACAAGTGGCCAAGCTGGAGTTTCCAATAGGGAGATTAAACGAATTTTAGAGAAAACTATGAATCCAGAACGTAAGGGTTGGTCTTTAAGACTAACTTACGCATTGTGGGCTTATAAGATTGTTTTTAAAACTCCTATTAAAATGTCTCTCTATAGACTTGTCTTTAGTGAAGCTTATCACTTACCAGATAAATTGGAACATAAGGCATACTAAGCTATAAAGAAGTTTAATTTTGACATTAACAAAGCTAACATACTTCATAAACTCCAGCTTGTGGTGTTGGAAGAAATTAAGAAAGATGCGTATGACAATGCGAGAATTTACAAGGAGAGGAAAAAAGTATTCCATGACAAGAATATTTTCTGAAAAACATTTGAGCTAAATCAGAAGTCATTTATAATTCTCATCTCTATCTCTTTCTTGGAAAATTATGAAGCAGATGAACTGACCCATTCATAGTAAACAATGTTTATCCTTCTCGGGCCGTGGAAGTTGTGAATCCTAAAAATGGTAATGTGTTTAAAGGAAATGGCCAACCACTAAAACATTTTATGAAAAAATTAATTCCATAAGAAGAGTCCATATCTTTAGTATCAGGACTGATCTCCTAGTTTGATGAAGACCATTTTCCTTGCTTTCTTAGGATTTATTTCATTTGGTAGAATATGATCTTTTGTTTCGTAATGTTTAGTTGTTGAAGCACCAATCTTCTAAGTTTGTTGCCGTATGTCGCCCTTCAAATACTTGTTCCACTTAATCTTCCTCATGTTGTTTTTCTCATGTTATTTTTATTGAATATATTTCAAACATTAAGGACAATGTAGATTTTAGGTTGGGGTTGGTTATAGATATCTTTGGAGCTGAAAATTCTGAATTATTTTTTTATCCGATTTAAAAAAAAAAAATTAGGTAGTTTCAAGAGATAAAATTTTAGAGTTAGTATTGAATATTTTTTAAGCCTAAATTCTAGTTACTTAATGAATGTTAAGATTAAGTGCATTTGAATGAGATTTAGTTGAAGTTTTTTTTTTTTAAAAAAAAAAAAAACATTGTTTGAGTTATGAATTCATGGGTCACATCTAATTTACACATTAAACCTTAGTTTAGACACTAAATTATTGAAATTGTGATTATTAAGAATGCTAGGAACCCAGCTTGGGTAATTTGTCCATCATGTTTATTGAGAAAAAAGGAAAAAGAGTATTACATAGCTTTAAAATAGTTATTGTTGAAAAGGGCTACCTATTGAAGTTAATGACTGAAAAAAAAACAAGTAATAGTGTGAAACTTCTATCACGCCCCAAACTCGGAAACCGGGCTCACTAAATTCCCGATCGCCGAATCCGGCGCCGACAGCCTCCGTAGAACCCCATTCTCGGCTCCCAACGCTCATACACCACGTTCCGATCCTGAGATGTTACAAGGAGGATTTTCAACATCAATTTAATTTGTAATAAGCATAACTAAAGGCATAACCCACAAACAACAACCAAAAACTCTATCGCATTTCCACTAAGATTAAAAACTTTACAAGTACAATGAGCATAAATGGAAATACAATGATAATGGACAAAAAAAAAGTCCCAAAATGATCTTGTTAGTAATTCTGCTTATTCCGATATTGTACGATTTATGGATTACCAGTATTTTCGGTACTGTATGATGATGGCATTGTATTGAATACTTGGCACTTACCTTGTGCACACACTTACACCATCCTCTAAGCTTTCTATAAGCTTATGCATGATAGATGCGTGCAGATGGTGTTAGGTTGTAGTAGCGTTGAGCATGGAGCAAGCAGCGGTTATTTAGAGCTTTAATTTGTTTTGATATATGTATTTCACTTTCAGCATTGTATTCAAATGTTTATATTAGTGGATATGTGATGATAATGTTGCCTTTGTGATCTGGGTATACTTGTAGTTATGCTTATTATGAGTTAAATGAATGTTGAAAAAAAAATAAAATCCTCCTTGTAGAATCCCAGGATCGAAAATCTGGCGTATGGACGTTAGGAGCCGAAAATGGGGTAGTACGGAGGCTGTCGGCGATCGGGATTCCTGTGAATCTGATTTTCGGATTTGGGGCATGACAAAAGCTGTCACTAAAAAAATTCAAAGAACCAGAACAATGAATTGTTGAACTGCAAGACAAGTTTTGGTTTAAGTTTTGGTTGGATTGTTCACTTATTTTATCATTATAAATATGAAGGTAGAAAAACTGAATCTATGGTGTTGTTAAGTCTGGATTACATAATACATTCATGAAACTTAATGTTAGAAATTATTCAATTACATGGGCATTACTTGAGTTTAATCGAAATATTTATCAAAGTAATAGACTTTTGGTGAATGATATGTTTGATTTTGTTCTCTCTTGATTGGATTAAGTTGAAGTTATTTAAGCTTATAAAATTAGTTTCTTTCCTGAATTGTTTTGAATTCAGAATTTCTCGCATGTTTTTCTTAGGACTAGCAAAATGCCAGTTGAGGGGTATGATAACATCTAAATATTACATATTTATCCTCTCAATTGCACTAGTTTCCATGCATATAAAATGCTTAATCGATAAACTAATATCTACTTTGTACATACGAGGTAATACAGGAAACAAAGATGAAATCATGCCTATGAAGAAGGATTAAAGCTCAAAAGATTAATCAAAAGAAGACTTAAAGATTTGAAAGTCATTAATGAAGAATTCACATGCCAAAGATCCAAGAAAACTAAGTACAAAAGTTGGAGAAAAGACTGAGAATCTTTTCAGTCTTACCTAAGGTTGGTTCGGTTTAACCAAATGTGCATAGAATAGTCCAGCAACAATTGGTAACTTTCGGAGTAATTCGGCTCAACATTCGGTTTAATCGAAGCTGGGTTCGATGCCACCGAAGGGGGTTCGATGCAACCTAAGGAAGATAGATGTCACGCTCCAAAGTCGGAAACCGGGCTCACAAAATTTCCAATCGCAGAATCCAGTGTCGACAGCCTCCGCAGTACCCCATTCTCGGTTTCCATCGCTCATACACCAGATTTCCAATTCTGGGATCCTACAAGGAGGATTTTCAACATACATTTGTTTCATAACAAGTATAACCACAAGTTTACCCAAATCACAAAGACAACATCATCATCACATATCCACTAATATGAACAGTTAAATACACTGCTTAAAGGGAAATATGCATATATCTAAAATCAAAGCTTTAAAAGATCGCTGCACGCTTCAAGCTTAACGCTGCTCCGACCTAATGCCACCTACACGCATTTATCGTGCATAAGCTTATACAAAGCTTAGAGGGTGGTATAAGTGTGCTCAAGGTAGGTGTCAAGTATACAATATCAGAGCAACACGAAAACATGCCAGTAAGTCCATAAATGCCATCAGCCTTATCCAGGCTATGCAATGCAAAACATAAAAAGCCAATATCATATACTGAGGAAACAATTTAGATCAGCTATACAACGCAGAGTCATAGTAAGACAAATATCATATACTGAGGAAACAATGTAGATTAGCAACGCAATGCGGAGTCATAGTAAGCCATATATCATATATTGAGGAAACAATGTCGATTAGCTATGCAATGCAGAGTCATAGTAAGCCAAATATCATATACTAAGGATGCAACACAATATGTAAATCCTAACGGGTCCACCAATATTGTCAACCTCATCTAGGCCATATAAATGCAGAAACATAACAACCCAAAATGTCATATGCCGTCGATGTAATGCAATATGTGGTGCCAATGAAATGACCAAGCTGGAGTGTGAAGTCGGGATGATAGTACGTAGTATCACAGGCTATGGGGTTCATCACAAGGGACTTCTATCCAAACCAGTCCCATACCTAAATTTGGATAGCCAGACTCCATATGGTAAACTCCTTATCTTAGGTTAGTCGCGCGCCCCAACCAAAATCATGGCCATTACGAAGGTACACAATAAATAGTTACGCACCACCAGCCCGAGTGGATAGTGTATGAATGAATGAATCAAATGTTGAGTACGCAACTGCTGCTCAGTAAGTCCATATATCAGTATCATACATCTCTGGGATCATCATCAGGGTCTAGTACACTCCAAGCTGGCTACCGCCACTACCGGCCGCGCAGCCCAGCAAGTGAAAAAGACCTCACTACTTGCCTGCTAGCAGTATACCCATGCCTACCCGGCTCGTCGATAGAGGACCCATTTGGGAGCTGGTCAAACTCAGCCTAGCTTACAGCCCCCTCACTCGGGCAAATAAGGCCACACCCCCTTCCAACCAACCACGACACGGTGGGAGACGCGGCCTACTAGTATTCGGCACTCGGGCGCTCATGTATATCTACTCGGTGTAGATGTTGGAGCGTCTCCTGGCCACGGAGGTTTATAGACTTTCACCCATGGACATCCAACGTGCCCAGATGCTCAAACCAAACATTTCTGGTATCCCATCTCGCCATCCACGATATGCCTGTGGAGGCTACGGCCATGATATCGCTAGGGCGTACAGTAGCCATATCACAAATGCAAGATGCATGAGTCACACAGTCCAATCATGCATCAATCCTGGGCATACCGTGTGCTCATGTGGGACAACTCCGCCTATCAGGGAATCCCATAAACAACTTGCCCTATGGCATTTGCAAGGGTCAATCACATCTCATACCAAACATGTAGATGATGCGTATGGGTATGTATCATGATGTTATGTTGTACATACTCATAATCGGTATCGATAACCGGCATCGACAATCGGCCTCGATAATCGGGCTCAATAAGGCATCGATAATCAGCAGTATCGATAACCAGCACCGATGATTGATGTTTTATTTAAACTAACCTGATTTAAATGATTTTTAAACTCGCAAGTATACGAATCAAATGTAGATATGGTACGTATTACGAGATCGTTCCCATGAGGACTAGTCATCACAATTCAAATTCACGATTCTTCTTAACTAATCCAACAAATAATAGAGTGAATTACTAACACTAATCTACGAAATATCACAGAGAATAGGGAAGAAAATTCAATCAGAGAGAGCACTAGGACTTTCGAATCCACCCCTAATTATCATATCCCTTGTTTTGTCTGTTGATTCACCCTAATCTAGATTCATACAACTTATATAAAGAAAGCACAATCTGTGTCCTTAGTCGGGCATACAGAATGTCTAATCTCCTAAAGCAATGCAATGAATAACACATTCTATGTCCTTAATCGGGCACATAGAATGTACAATTCATTAAAGTACCCTGTTTCTTCCTCTATAGGAAACCTGTTCATGATCAGACACAAGCACCTAGAATAAGCATCCAGACAACATCCATATATAGACTCTGGTCAAGTTCATAGATGGAGAAGTACAGAATTTAACCCAATCAAGCACGCTAGAGAAAGAAACAAACCAATCTAATTAAAGTAAATTCAACATATAAGAATGGATATTCAAATTAGGGGTTTCATCTCAGCCCTAGCCGAGAGATTAACAATCCATAAATTCAATTAGGGAGACAGAAAAATAAGATTGATAAAATAAAAACATCCTCCTTTCTCTCTTCCTTTCTTCTCTTTCTTCTTCTCTGGATCTGCTCTAGTTCTCCCCCTCCTGGATCTCAACGTCTGCCTCCCTTTATAACTGCCCAAGGCTGAGAGTGGCTAAATCGATCTGCGTAAAGAGGTGCGGATGCTAGAACAGGGGGTTCCGCTGAATCTCTGTGGAGCCCACATGTGACGGTTGCTTAGTAAATCAGAGCCGTTCATTGATCTTATAGGGCCTATTTAGGCTATTATTCTCAATTTTAAATGGATTTGAGCTCTTGGTGGACCACTGCACTGATCAACGTACAGAGAACGATCCAATCTTTGCACTTCTGTTCCTAAGCATGAATGCCCAGAAATGATAGGGGTATGGTCGAATTTTTCTCCTGGACAATATGGTCGGTTCGGATCAGTCATCTGATGTATGCCGGTGTCCCATGCAGCATCCCAACGGACGGCCTGCATAAGGCATGAAGAAGGAAGTTTCCTTTCGCTGTGACACCGGTGGGGCTCATTTCAATGTTATTTTGGGAAATCCACTCCATCCATTGGACGGAGGACGAGAAATAGATCGGGAATGCTCAATTTTTTGGGTCAGATTTGTGGTGGCCCATAGAGTTTTAAGCCTACAGAAGGTTGAAAATCCCATGACTTGATGTCTTCAAATTCCATTAGCTATGCGTGGGTTATGGCTACCCCAGGAAACGGATGAACGGTTTGGATTGTTCATTTGGACAATGGGTGTGGCCCACAATAGTAATCGCAGGTCTCTGTTGCGGACACTGGAGAAAGAAACGGATCTTTCCGTTTTTGTGAAGAAGAGTTGGTCAAAACTGGGTTTGACCGGCTCTTCGTTGCCGTACACAGCTAGTGCACTTGTGCACTATGCACACCCAACTCATGTGGGGTCCACCTTGATAGTTATGGAAAATCTAATCTGACCATCTATTTTCTCACCTCATAAAACTGGATGAGACCAAATTTGAAGCATATCCAGATTGTGGGTGGGCCCAGAATCAATGGTTTGTGGGCTGATTTGTCAGTTGGGGCACTTTTGTAATGATCCAATGGATGAAATTTAATATGTATGGTTAATTTATGGCCTCCATCTCATGTATGAAGTTTCGAGCCAATCGGATGGCTAGAACCATGTGATCTTGTATTCTGGACCATTTTCGGGACTTTTCAATGTGAACGGCTTGATTTTCTCAGACCCCTAGCTTGTAAATTCTTCAATCTTAGTCCTCTGGAGTCCGTCCCATGCTCTGGTGACTTTGGAGCGTCAAATCTATGCTTTTAATACTCTTTTCCAGTCAACGCTCTTTATTTCATCCTGCAACGAAAACACAATTAAACTATGACATTAAGCCTATCATTTCCATAAAATCAGGTACTAATTGGGGTCTGATATGCAATATTCGACCCTCATCACAACCCCCAACCAGCATTTTGCTAGTCCCGAGCAAAACATGCGAAAAATAATTTCAGAAATAAAGGACAATTCCTGTAAACTTGAGTAACTTGTGAAAAGATAGTTGAGATGTGAGAATTCTAAAATTCATGAATGGTGAGAAGAATTTTCTCCTGAAATGACCTCATAATCAAGCTCAAAATATTAATCCATCAATTAGAACATTCTAAACATTGAGCTCCATGAGTGTATTGTGTAATCTCAGCTTACAATTATTAAGAGATCCAATTGTCAAATTCATGATATCATTGGTAATTAATAACAGAATTTATGACAACAATCCTGAAACAAACACTTGCCTTTTAGATCATCTTTTCATTCTATCAGCCTTTGATAGTTTTATGAACAGTAATGCCAAGGAGGGGAATCAAAACCTCACCTATAGGGAGCAAACCTATGGGGAACACTTGTCGCCCACAGTTTTTTCTTTTTTTTCATATGTCAACCATGGGGAATTGAATCTACACCTATAGGGAGCAAACCTATGATAAAGATTATTCGACTTACCCTTTCAATTCTTCTTTATAAACTGATGCTAGAATTCTGTTTTTCAAGCTGGTTCCTTTCATACTTAGTGATAGCCAAGTTAATCAGTCAATTATCGAACCGAAACCTTAATGTGTAAGCTAGATGTAATATGTGAAATCATGACTCAATCAATGTTTACAACTTCCAATCATGGATTAATAACTCGAACTTAACTGTGAAAACTAACAGATACTGAATCCAAGAGTCATAAATTACCAACATCACGTATTTTGTAATTCTCAAATCACAACTATCCTTCAAAATCACTTCAAATGCACAAGAAATTCCAGAAAAATTTAAAAAATTTCACAATTTGTGCTCAAGACTAAGAAAATACTGATTAGGTAACCTAATCGCCCACCCCCAACCTAAAATCTACATTGTCCTCAATGTAAAAGAAATAAGCATACAATGCACATGGGACAACGAAAATAAAAGAGGAGTGATGGAAAGATAGTACCTGGATGAAGAATCAAGAGGCTTTCCCAAAAATATCAACGTAAAAGCAAGTTAGCACAAGAGAGAGATCAACAAAATAAAATGCAAAAAGGAAGATCCTACCTATACCACTTTCGCAGGTGTTCTCGATTGCATTTAGCGTATGCAACAAGCCTTTAAACCCCTAGGTTACCCCTAGTGGACGAGTTGTAGTCTCATAAGGGTTTGCAGTAATGTTGCCTACAAACATTGAACTAACTAACTAGAAAAAAGAAATGGAATGAAACGCTGGGTTGCCTCCCAGGAGCGCTAAGTTTAACGTCTTCAGCCAGACAAGAACGGACCATGAATTAACTAATCTTTATAACAGGGTCCACCAAAGAAATTACCTTAACAACTTGATTAACCAATCCCAGATAAGTGATGTGAGTTCCCATGAACTGTGCTATCTGAAATGAGGTAATTGATACTATCGTCTAATAATATAAGGACTTCTGTTCGAATGACTTCTTCCATATTAGGATCAAGCTTCCTTTGCATTTCACGCAACATTTCCGCAGCATGATCCATACATACCGTGGGGCATACTCCCTGTATTTCCGCTATCTTCCGTTCAATTGCTGCCTTATATGCTCTAAGGACATTAAGAAACCTGCTCTGCTTTGCCTTCTCAGAGTTGGAAACTGTGCTATCAGGCAGAGTCTCAGAGGGACCTAACAATGCATACTCGAGATTTTCAGGTAATTATTTAATATCAGGATTAGGTGGTTTTTCAACAGACGGAACCAATTTGGACTTAAAGGGTGGAAGAGGTTCCACTTTCGCTTTCCATTTTGAAGTCTCCATTATAGGAGTAGAATCGAGCAATGCATTGACTTCGTGGATGGGACTATCTATGTCAAAATTCATGTTATATTGTGCTAAGCAGGTCTTAAGTGGATCTTCAAAAGATTTACGGAAGGAGTCCTGCACTAGACTCTCGATCATGTCCGCTTCAAATATGCCTTTTAAATCTGCGGATTGTTGTCCAGCATTAAAGACATTGAGTTTAATATTCATATTACCAAAGGACAACTTTATAACTCCATTCCTGCAATTTATAATAGCATTAGTGTGACCAAAAATGGATGACCCAAGATGACCGGGATCTGACTAGTCAGATTCCGGACAGGCTGAGTATCTATAACGATGAAATCCACTAGAAAATAAAACTTGTCAACCTGGATTAGCACATCTTCAATAAGCTATCCAAACTAAGGACTCAATCATTCTAACTCATAGCAGACATGTAATGTTGTTCTTGGTTATTCCTGAGTTATGCTCTGATACCAACTTCTGTCACGCCCAAAACTCGGAAACCGGGCTCACAAAATTCCCGATCGCTGAATCCAATGCCGACAGCCTCCGTAGTACTTCATTTTTGGCTCCCAGCGCCCATACGCCAGGTTCCGATCCTGGGATGCTACAAGGAGGATTTTCAACATCAGTTTAATTCATCATAAGCATAACCAAAGGCATAACCCACAAACAACAACCAAAAACTCCATCACATTTTCACTATGATCAGAAACTTTACAAGTACAATGAGCATAAAGGGAAATACAATGATGACGGACAAAAAGCTCCAAAATGATCTGTTCTGCGTTCCTGCCTCAGCGCTGCTGCGTCCTCGCGTCACCTGGACGCAACAGTTGTGCATAAGCTTATAGAAAGCTTAGAGGGTGGTGAAAGTGTGTGCGCAAGGTAGTAATGCAGATATACAGTATCAGAGTGATGCGGAACATGCTGGTGAATCCATGAATACCGTTAGCCGTACCAAGGCTATGCGATGCAAGACATGAGTGATGTCGGCCATACCAAGGCCATGCGATGCGAAATGCAACTCAAGCATACAAATCCTCATTTAAGTCCACATATCAGTACAGCTCAAAATCTGGGATATCACCAGGGTCTAGTACACTCTAAACCAGATTGTCGCCCCATCGCGCGCAATAAGGCAAGTGGAAGAGACCTCACTACCCGCCTGCCAATATCGGGCTCGGCTCGTCAATAGCGGACCCATTCCTCAAGCTGGTCAGACTCAGCCTAGCATTGCCCCCTCCTCTCGGGCGGGTAAGGCCGTACCCCCTTCCAACCGACCACGACACAGTGGAAAGCGCGGCCTCCTGGTAATCGGCCATCGGCGCTCATGCTTCCACTCGGTCTAGACGTTGGAGCAACCTCTTGGTACCATAAGGGTTTAGGGACTTTCACCCAGGGATATCTATAGTACCCCATGTAGAACAAGATTTTCGGTATCCAATCCTGCTAACCACGATACACCTATGGAGGCTACAACCCTAATGTCGCTAGGGTGTACGGTAACCATGTCACACAATGTGAAATGCATGAATCACACTATCCAGTCATGCAGCAATCCTGCTCATCTCGTGCGCTCATGTGGGGCAACACCTCCCAACCGGGAGCCCCTAAACAACCTGCCTGAAGGCATATGATATGATCAGTCACCTCTCATAACAAGCATACATATGATGCGTATGATCATGAGTCATAGAACTATGCAAAACATGTAATAAAGTAATGAACTATCCTCACAACGCAGATGGGTCTAGACAGCCTACACGCAAGGAGTGTGGGCTCATTAATGGGCCCTAGGGAGAGTCGTAATGCGGACATTTAACCAACATTAACCTTCCAATGTGGACGTCAAACCAACATTGCTCCCAAGGCGTAGCCCGTAGTAAACATCATTACATAAATCATGTTAGGATCACACATTGCAATGGACCTTAGGTACATCTCATTGGGCCTTAAATATATCAAATGGGCCGTATCACATGGGCCTTACATTCATCAAATGGGCCGCATTAATGGTCCTCGCTAATGGGCCTTATGTACATTGCAATGGGCTATAACCCATGGGCCTTAGAATGCATCGAATGAGCCTAGTCTCATGGGCCTTATATACATCAAAGTGGGCCTCAACTGATGGGCTACAAATGAACTAAGATGGGCCTCAAAACATGCCAAGGTGGGGTCCACTTGGTCTTTAGATCTGTTTCATTCTTTAACTCATGCCATAAAATGGCCCTTCAAAATGGATAGACGGATTGGATGTAACATATACATCATGGTGGGGGATCCACATGAGGGTCCACCATAAAGTATATTACTTAATATAATATAATATATTTGTATATATATACAATAATATATATATATAAATATATATACACACACATACGCACCCACGCACACACCCACACGCACACACCCGCACACACACATGTGCATGCACCCACGCACACACCCACCGTCCACTGGACGGTGGGAAAACATGCATCACAGCGGGCTCCACCGTCCAGCGGACGGTGGAGAAAATACATAAATCACTGTGGGTCCCACGTGGGGCCCACCGTAATGTTTACGCCCCATCCAACCCGTTCATAAGGTCACGCAGACCTAGAAGAAGGGTAACAACAAATTTCAGCTGGATTCGAGACTTCTGTGGGCCCAAAAAGGTTTCAATGGTAGACCTCCAATTCTCACTGTTTTCTTTGGTGTGGGCCATCCGGGACTCGGATCGGACCGATCTTTGGAGGGGGCCCACCTCAGGAGGTGGCCCACCAAATAAAAGGGTTGGATGGAAAATACACATCATGGTGGGGCCCACGGCTGGAGCCGTGGGTGGCTGCCAGCCCGCCCGTCCGCCAACCGCACGCTGCAGCGCAGGCAGCGCCTGCGGTCTTCTGACAGCAGCAGCGCTGCTGCGGCTGCAGCCTTTATATATATATAATTTTTTTTTTGAGAAAAACACCTATGGGGCCCGCTTTAGGTAAATCCACACCGTCCAATAGATTCTACGGCTCAAAATACACAAAACCAGCCTAATGTGCGACATATCTAGAGTGTAGATAAAGCAAGGTGGGCCCTAAAAGCTTTGAACGATATGAAACACAGTTTCCTATGGTATGGCCCGCCTGATGATCGGATGGACCTCATTTTTCGGCTCGACGCCTAAAATGAGGCAAGGAATAGGATGGACGGCGTGGATTGAACACATAAATCAAGGTGGGGCCTATATAAGTGGTCCACACAAGAGCTTGAACCAAGCTTATATTTGTGTTTCCAAATGACGTCCAACGTCCAGGGACGCTGGACGGTTTGCAGTTCCAAGTGCATAGGAAGTGGGCCTACTCAGGTGGGCCGCCAGATGATGAATGTTGTCAATCCAACACATATAAAATGGGCCCCAACTACAAGTGACTTGGGTTAAATACATACTCCATAGTGGGGTCCATCCAAGTGGGCCACACGGCCAAATCATCACACAAAACATAAAAGAAAGAGGGAGAGAGAGAGAGGTAGAGGGTGGGACATGCGTGATGGAGGGGCCCCGACAATATGGGCCCTCCCTTTCAACCAATCATACATCAAGTGGGTCCCATTACACATGGGCCCATTAAATCAACAATCCAACGGTGGAGGTCCCTTCTCCACTAAAATGAACGATCTAGATGACCCTAGGTATATAAGAAAATAAATATCATGATGGGGTCCATGGAGAATGGCCCCATCGTGGAATGATCATGATGATCCTAGTGGGCCATCGGCCACATCTTATGGTCCCAAGTGAGATCCAAACCATTGATCGGTTGGCCTCACTTGGCCCATCTTAAAAATATGAAAAACTACTCTTATCAAGCACCCACCGTTCGATCTTCTTACTCTTATGGGTTCCTTAGCTCCTTAGCTTCAATTTCAATGGAGGAGATGATGAATGGATGGCTAGGATGGGGGATCTTGGAATGGAAAGGTGGGCCACACTTGGAGCTTTGAAAGAGAGGGAGAGGCTCATACGTATGGGATTTGCTTGGACTGAGATTTCGAAAAGAGAGAGAGACTTGTAAAGGGAGAGAGAGAGATGGGTGATGTTTGATGGAGTGATGGATGTGGGGGTGATAGGTGTAAGAGCATCTTTTTTACTTTTGGGGTAAAAGGTGTAAGAAAGGCATGGGTGGTGTAAGAAATTCTTGACTTTAGGGGTTGCTTAGAGAATAGTGTGAAGTGATGTGTACTTCACTTGATGGGATTGATTGATGGTTGATTGATGTAACATCTCGCTGAGATTCTCTTAGGTTTCGCAACGCGCGGCGTTTTCCTCGCACCGAATGCTGGCCCACATCTTCTGGCCAGAGTATTGCCTCGGCGCGAGAGTCGCGGCATCGGAACCGCGACAACGGTGCGGTCGCAAGAGTACTAGTCTCGGGTTGAGTCGACTCGGGTTGACAGCATGTGAATCAGGGTCGTGCACAACACCGGTTAAGGGTCGAAGGTTGCCGAAAATTGACCGAAAAGACCGCGGGAACCTACGGAACGGTACGGTCTAGGATACGGGTCTTACAGCTCTCCCCTCCTAATAAAAATTTCATCCTCGAAATTTACACAATCATCGCAACTAGGCATAACTCACGAGGAATAAGAAACATAATGTCACTATATAAAGCCAGAGATAATATACAAAATACATCACATGATCAATCATCAAAGAGATGGGGATAACGCTCTCGAATCTCAGCCTCACGCTCCCAAGAAGCCTCCTCTACAGATTGGTGACCCCATTGAACCTTCACCAACGGAATGACCTTGGTCTGAAGGACCTGCTCCTTCCGATCAAGGATACGAACTGGCTGCTCGATATAGGAAGCGTCCTCACGAACCTCTAATGGCTGTCAATCAATAACAGGAACGATATCTGACCCACACTTCCTCAATATAGAGACATGAAAAACATTATGGACGCCAGACAACTGAGATGGCAAGGTAAGCCGATAGGCCACGGCACCAACGCACCTAGTGATCTCAAAAGGTCCTATGAATCTCGGGGCAAGCTTGCCCTTCACTCCAAAATGAACTACGCCCTTCATGGGCGAGACCTTGAGATACACATGGTCCCCTACATCAAACTCCAAGGGACGACGCCGACGATCAGCAAAACTCTTCTGCCGGCTCTAAGCTGTGCGCATCCTCTGCCTGATGATATCGATAGCCTCTGACGTCTCCTGCACAAGCTCGGGACCTAGGAGACGCCGCTCTCCAACCTCGATCCAATAACTCAGTGATCTGCATGGTCTGCCGTATAGTGCCTCAAAAGGAGTCATGCCGATGGTCGCCTGATAGCTGTTATTGTATGTGAACTCAGCCAATCGCAGATGCTCATCCCAGCTACCCCCGAAATCAATCGCGCAGGCCCGAAGCATATCCTCAAGGATCTGGTTGACCCTCTCGGTCTAGCCATCGGTCTGCGGATGGTACGCGGTACTGAGCTGCAAATCAGTCCCCATCGCTCTCTGAAAGCTCCCCCAAAACTGAAACGTAAACCTCGAATCTCGGTCAGAAACGATCGAGACCAGAACGCCATGCAGTCTCACAATCTCCTCAAGGAATAACCTCGCAAGCCGGTCCATAGACCAAGTCGCACGCATCGCGAGAAAATGTGCCGACTTTGTCAGACGATCCACAACAACCCAAATGGCGTCATGACCGCGCTGAGTCCTCGGTAAGCCCATAATGAAATTTGTCGACACGTGCTCTCACTTCCACATCGGGATACTCAACGGCTGCAATAGACCAGGGGGTCTCTGATGATCGGCCTTGACACGCTGGCATGTGTCACACTCGGCCACAAAACTAGCGATCTGGCGCTTCATCCCCGCCCAAAAATACTGTCGCCTCATGTCACGGTACATCTTCGTCGAGCCAGGATGGATAGAAAACTGCGATCGATGTGCCTCGGTCATAAGATCTCTGCGTAACTCAGGAATATCCGGGACACCTAATCATCCTCTGAAGCGAAGTCCACCGTCTGTACCAATCTGCCAATCTGCCTGACTCTCAGATGTCGCCTCAGCCATATAACTTTGCAATGACTCATCAGCCTACTGAGCATCGATCACCCTTGCGACAAGAGAGGGTTGAATCGACAGGCTCGATAACTGCACGATAGAAGACTGCAGGCCGAACTCAAAATCATACTCTGCTACATCCTCAAGCATCCACCACTCCTGAATCATCATATGCGCCACCAGGCCTCGTGGCTGATGGCTGAGGGCATCCGCCACCACGTTCGCCTTGCCCAGGTGGTACTGGAGATCGAAGTCATAGTCCTTCAGGAGCTCCATCCAGCGCCTCTGCCTCATATTCAACTCAGACTGCGAGAAAAGGTACTTCAAGCTCTTGTGGTCTGAGAAGAGCTCGAACCTAACCCCATAGAGATAGTGCCTCCACACCTTCAGTGCGAAGACAACTGCAGCGAGCTCCAATTCATGTGTGGGGTAGTTCAGCTCATGGATCTTGAGCTGGCGAGACGCAAAGGCGACTGGTCTCCCATGCTGCATCAGGACAGCACCCAAACCAATATGCGAGGCATCAGTAAATACAATAAATTCATCACTCCTAGATGGAAGAGTGAGGACAGGAGCGGACGTCAGACGGTCCTTCAACTCCATAAATGCTCGCTCGTAGACGTCGCTCTAAATAAACTCTGCGCCCTTCCGAGTCAACCTGGTCAGCGGGGCTGCAATACGGGAGAAGCCCTCAATGAAACGCCGGTAATAGCCCGCCAAACCAAGGAAACTGCAGATCTCAGACGCAGTCGTGGGCTGGCTCCACTGACGCACTGCCTCAACCTTCGAGGGATCCACTGCGAAGCCCTCCCTCATCACTACGTGACCGAGGAACTTCACCTCCTCCTGCCAGAACTCGCACTTCTCCAGCTTCGTATACAGTTGGTGTGCGCGGAGGGTCTGCAACGTAACCTCCAAATGCTACTCGTGCTCCTCACGGGTCCTCGAATAGATCAGAATGTCGTCGATGAAGACTACAACAAACTGATCGAGATACGGGCGGAAGACCTCATTCATCAACTGCATAAAGACCGCGGGTGCATTGGTCAGTCCGAAGGACATGACCTGGAACTCAAAATGACCGTAGCGCGTCCTGAATGCCGTCTTCAGAATGTCCTCCTCTCGGACCCGAATCTGATGATAACCAGAACGCAAGTCAATCTTCGAAAAGAACTGTGCACCTTGCAGCTGATCAAACAAATCATCAATCCTCGGAA
The DNA here is from genome assembly GCA_030180095.1 of Magnolia changhungtana. Classification (NCBI taxonomy): domain Eukaryota; kingdom Viridiplantae; phylum Streptophyta; class Magnoliopsida; order Magnoliales; family Magnoliaceae; genus Magnolia; species Magnolia changhungtana. Next base: position 581,231 of record JASAUF010000384.1, on the reverse strand, counting down.
GCGGGTACTTGTTCCTGATCGTGACCTTGTTGAGCTCGCGGTAGTCTACGCAGAGCCTCAACGATCCATCCTTCTTCTTCACGAAGAGTACCGGCACTCCCCACGGCGAACTGCTCGGACGGATAAATCCCAACTCACGCAACTCGTCCAACTGTCTCTGCAGTTCCCGCAACTCTAACGGTGTCATACGATACGGGGCCTTCGAAATAGGCGCGGTAACGGGCACGAGATCAATCTGAAACTCTGTGAGTCGGCAAGGCGGTAATCCCGGAATCTCTTGAAACACATCGGAAAAATCGCAAACAATCGGCATCTAATCAATACAAGCGGCAACAGGCTCCTCAACGGCTCAGGACATCAAGCAAGACAACGGCTCTCCTCGGGGCTCTGCAACAAACTGAAACTGCGGCAAGCCTGGTATATCGAATGTGACGGTCCTCGCGAAGCAGTCCAAGATAGCGTAGTACTCAGCAAGCCAATCCATGCCCAGGATGACATCGAACTCAGACATCGGCAATGCAAACAAATCGGCAGGCAAAAAGGTATCTCCGACTAGAACGGGGCAAGATGAGCAAAATCGGCCCAACACTGCAGTCTTCCCCAAGGGAGTCGATACTGCCAGACTCTCATGAGTAGACTCCAACGGTAGGCCAGTCGATCGGCAGAAACTCTCGGCCACAAAAGAATGCGATGCACCAGAATCAAACAACACACGTGCAGCGCATGCAGAGACTAAAAGCATACCCTCGACAACCCCTCCAGATGACTGCGGATCCTGCTGAGCCGCGTAGAACCTAGCCTGAGCTGGCTGGGGAGGTGCCTGTCCCCTCTGAACGTGCTGCTGCTGCTGGGGTCGCTGAGGCGGTCGAAACTGCTGCCTCTGCTGCTGCGGTCTCGGAGGCTGGTGCTGATGCTGCTGCTGAGGTGGCCTCGGTGGTGGGGGCTGCTGTCGCTGCTGCTGTGCGGGTCTCTGCTGCTGTGGTGGAGGCTGCTGTGGACCTCTCGGCTGCTGCTTCTTCTGTGGGGGCCTCTGCTTCGCTGCTGAGGGCGGGGACACTCCCACATACGGTGCCCCGTTGCAGCACACCCAAAACAGGTGTCAGTGAACTATTCTGCATCACTCTGCTGCAGCGGTCGACGCTGCTGCAAGTCACCAGAAGGAGCATGCTTCTTCCGGTCTCTCCCCTGACAGCGATCAGACTGAGAACCGGCCCACTCAGTCTCATAAATCTGGGCCTTCCGTACCACTCCCTCAAATGTCGGGAGCTCATACCTAATGACACGGCCTCGAAGACCGTAACGCAAGTCATCCTCGAATCGGAGGGCTTTTCGCCCCTCATCATCTACTAAGTATGGCGCAAATCTGGACAGCGCTACAAAATGGGCCGCGTACTGAGCCACTGTCATATCACCCTGCACCAAGGCCTCGAACTCCAACGCTCGCTGTCGTCGGATGTGATCAGGAAAATACTGTCGATCGAACCAATCCACGAAATCCTCCCATGTCCATACAAAATTAACGCCTGCCGCTAGGGAGACTGACGCCCACCAATGCTCAGCCTCACCATGGAGGAGAAATATGGCTAATCGGACTCGCCGCTCGGTCGTGCATCCCATCGTCTCAAATATCTTCTCCACATCGGCACGCCATCTCTCAGCTATCGTCGGGTCTGGCTCACCCTGGAAACGCGAGGGATCGAGTCGTCAGAACTCTCGAAGAAGGGCACTCGCGCGGTCCTGCTCGGCCTGCTCCGGTGAAACAACGGGGTGTCTGCCCTGCCCCTAAAGTGCAGCCGTCACGGCCTATAACATCTGCTGCAACTGGGAGGCACTCACGGATACGGTCAGGTCCGCACCGGTCTCTGGTGGAGGAGCAGCATACTCAGGATGAGCAGTAGGAATCTCTGGTGGTGGAATGGGCATCGTAGGTGGTAGTGCGCGAGTCTCAGGCGGTGATGCGGGAGTCTTAGATGGTGGCGCAGGGGTCAATCGGGTCACTCTCTGGGGCGCCAAGTCCTACAGGAAGACCGAAGGTGCCTATTAACTTGGAAACTCTCGAAGGTACGCACGTTAAGGGTCGATTGTAAAGATCGCTAAGCTATCCGAACTAAGGACTCAATCATTCTAACTCATAGCAGACATGTAATGTTGTTCTTGGTTATTCCCAAGTTATGCTCTGATACCAACTTCTGTCACGCCCCAAACTCGAAAACCGGGCTCACAAAATTTTCGATCGCTGAATCTGGTGCCGAAAGCCTCCGTAGAACCTCATTTTCGGCTCCCAGCGCCCATACGCCAGGTTCCGATCCTGGGATGCTACAAGGAGGATTTTCAACATCAGTTTAATTCGTCATAAGCATAACCAAAGGCATAACCCACAAACAACAACCAAAAACTCCATCACATTTCCACTATGATCAGAAACTTTACAAGTACAATGAGCATAAAGGGAAATACAATGATGACGGACAAAAAGCTCCAAAATGATCTGTTCTACGCTCCTGCCTCAGCGCTGCTGCGTCCTCGCGTCACCTGCACGCAACGGTCGTGCATAAGCTTATAGAAAGCTTAGAGGGTGGTGAAAGTGTATGCGCAAGGTAGTAATGCAGATATACAGTATCAGAGTGATGCGGAACATGCTGGTGAATCCATGAATACCGTTAGCCGTACCAAGGCTATGCGATGCAAGACATGAGTGATGTCGGCCATACCAAGGCCATGCGATGCGAAATATAACTCAAGCATACAAATCCTCATCTAAATCCACATATCAGTACAGTTCAAAATCTGGGATATCACCAGGGTCTAGTACACTCTAAACCAGATTGCCGCCCCATCGCACGCAATAAGGAAGGTGGAAGAGACCTCACTACCCGCCTGCCAATATCGAGCACGGCTCGTCGATAGCGGACCCATTCCTCGAGCTGGTCAGACTCAGCCTAGCATTGCCCCCTCCTCTCGGGCGGGTAAGGCCGTACCCCCTTCTAACCGACCACGACACAGTGGAAAGCGCGGCCTCCTGGTAATCAGCCATCGGCGCTCATGCTCCCACTCGGTCTAGACGTTGGAGCAACCTCTTGGTACCATAAGGGTTTAGGGACTTTCACCCAGGGATATCTATAGTACCCCATGTAGAACAAGATTTTCGGTATCCAATCCTGCTAACCACGATACACCTATGGAGGCTACAACCCTAATGTCGCTAGGGTGTACGGTAACTATGTCACACAATGCGAAATGCATGAATCACACTATCCAGTCATGCAGCAATCCTGCTCATCTCGTGCGCTCATGTGGGGCAACACCGCCCAACCGGGAGCCCCTAAACAACCTGCCTGAAGGCATATGATATGATCAGTCACCTCTCATAACAAGCATACATATGATGCGTATGATCATGAGTCATAGAACTATGCAAAACATGTAATAAAGTAATGAACTATCCTCACAACGCAGATGGGTCTAGACGGCCTACACGCAAGGAGTGTGGGCTCATTAATGGGCCCTAGGGAGAGTCGTAATGCGGACATTTAACCAACATTAACCTTGCAATGTGGACGTCAAACCAACATTGCTCCCAAGGCGTAGCCCGTAGTAAATATCATTACATAAATCATGTTAGGATCACACATTGCAATGGACCTTAGGTACATCCCATTGGGCCTTAAATATATCAAATGGGCCGTATCACATGGGCCTTACATTCATCAAATGGGCCGCATTAATGGTCCTCGCTAATGGGCCTTATGTACATTGCAATGGGCTATAACCCATGGGCCTTAGAATGCATCGAATGAGCCTAGTCTCATGGGCCTTATATACATCAAAGTGGGCCTCAACTGATGGGCCACAAATGAACTAAGATGGGCCTCAAAACATGCCAAGGTGGGGTCCACTTAGTCTTTAGATCTGTTTCATTCTTTAACTCATGCCATAAAATGGCCCTTCAAAATGGATAGACAGATTGGATGTAACATATACATCATGGTGGGGGATCCGCATGAGGGTCCACCATAAAGTATATTACTTAATATAATATAATATATTTGTATATATATACAATAATATATATATACACACACACATACGCACCCACGCACACACCCACACGCACACACCCGCACGCACACATGTGCATGCACCTACGCACACACCCACCGTCCACTGGACGGTGGGAAAACATGCATCAAAGCGGGCTCCACCGTCCAGCGGACGGTGGAGAAAATACATAAATCACTGTGGGTCCCACGTGGGGCCCACCGTAATGTTTACGCCGCATCCAACCCGTTCATAAGGTCACGCAGACCTAAAAGAAGGGTAACAACAAATTTCAGTTGGATTCGAGACTTCTGTGGGCCCCAAAAAGGTTTCAATGGCAGACCTCCAATTCTCACTGTTTTCTTTGGTGTGGGCCATCCGGGATTCGGATCGGACCGATCTTTGGAGGGGGCCCACCTCAGGAGGTGGCCCACCAAATAAAAGGGTTGGATGGAAAATACAATCATGGTGGGGCCCACGGTGGGCGTGGTGGCTACCACCCCCCGTCCGCCAACAAAGACCTTCTGACGTGAGACGGCCACTGCGGTCTTGATAAGAAGTATGCTGCCAATACTGCAAACCTTTATATATATATATTTTTTTTGAGAAAAACACCTATGGGGCCCGATTTAGGTAAATCCACACCGTCCAATAGATTCTACGGCTCAAAATACACAAAACCAGCCTAATGTGCGACATATCTAGAGTGTAGATAAAGCAAGGTGGGCCCTAAAAGCTTTGAACGATATGAAACACAGTTTCCTATGGTATGGCCCACCTGATGATCGGATGGACCTCATTTTTCGGCTCAACGCCTAAAATGAGGCAAGGAATAGGATGGACGGCGTGGATTGAACACATAAATCAAGGTGGGGCCTATATAAGTGGTCCACACAAGAGCTTGAACCAAGCTTATATTTGTGTTTCCAAATGACGTCCAGCGTCCAGGGACGCTGGACGGTTTGCAGTTCCAAGTGCATAGGAAGTGGGCCTACTCAGGTGGGCCGCCAGATGATGAATGTTGTCAACCCAACACATATAAAGTGGGCCCCAACTACAAGTGACTTGGGTTAAATACATACTCCATAGTGGGGTCCATCCAAGTGGGCCACACGGCCAAATCATCACACAAAACATAAAAGAAAGAGGGAGAGAGAGAGGTAGAGGGTGGGACACGCGTGATGGAGGGGCCCCGACACTATGGGCCCTCCCTTGCAACCAATCATACATCAAGTGGGTCCCATTACACATGGGCCCATTAAATCAACAATCCAACGGTGGAGGTCCCTTCTCCACTAAAATGAACGGTCTAGATGACCCTAGGTATAGAAGAAAATAAACATCATGATGGGGTCCATGGAGAATGGCCCCATCGTGGAATGATCATGATGATCCTAGTGGGCCATCGGCCACATCTTAGGGTCCCAAGTGAGATCCAAACCATTGATCGGTTGGCCTCACTTGGCCCATCTTAAAAATATGAAAACTACTCTTATCAAGCACCCACCGTTCGATCTTCTTGCTCTTATGGGTTCCTTAGCTCCTTAGCTTCAATTCCAATGGAGGAGATGATGAATGAATGGATAGGATGGGGGATCTTGGGATGGAAAGGTGGGCCACACTTGGAGCTTTGAAAGAGAGGGAGAGGCTCATACGTATGGGATTTGCTTGGAATGAGATTTGTTAAAGAGAGAGAGACTTGTAAAGGGAGAGAGAGAGAGATGGGTGATGTTTGATGGAGTGATGGATGTGGGGGTGATGGGTGTAAGAGCACCTTTTTTACTTTTGGGGTAAAAGGTGTAAGAAAGGCATGGGTGGTGTAAGAAATTCTTGACTTTAGGGGTTGCTTGGGGAAGAGTGTGAAGTGATGTGTACTTGACTTGATGGGTTGATTGATGGTTGATTGATGTAACATCTCGTTGAGATTCTCTTGGGTTTCGCAACGCGCTGCGTTTTCCTCGCACCGAACGCTGGCCCACATCTTCTGGCCAAAGTATTGCCTCGGCGCGCGAGTCGCGGCATCAGAACCGCGGCGACGGTGCGGTCGCAAGGGTACTAGTCTCGGGTTGAGTCGACTCGGGTTGACAGCGTGTGAATCAGGGTCACGCGCAACGCCGGTTAAGGGTCGAAGGTTGCCGAAAATTGACCGAAAATACCGTGGGAACCTACGGAACGGTACGGTCTAGGATACGGGTCTTACACACCTTGACAGATCTATCAGCTAGTTGTAATGTTACTTTAGTCAGTTTCAACTCACCAAGTCCTAGCTGCTCATAAACCGAATGTGGTAACAAATTGACGCTCACCCCTAAATCAAGCAATGCCTTCCCGATCTTATGATCTCCTATGACGCCAGAAATGGTGGGAGCTCCTGGATCCCTAAATTTAGGAGGGGTGTTATGTTGAATCATGGAGCTGAGTTGCTCTGTAAGGAAGACTTTCTTATGAACATTCTGCTTATGCTTTTGAGTGCATAAATCTTTAAGAAACTTAGCATAAGCAGGGACTTGCTTGATAGCATCAAGCAACGGAATGTTAACATGCACTTTTTTAAACACATCCAAGATTTCATCAAAGTTGTTTCTTTTCTTTATTGGTGCCAGACGTTGAGGAAAAGGTTCTTTGGGCACATAAGATGGCACATTAGTGGTTCTTGGAGAGTCAGAGAGCTTTTGGACTTTGGATGCATTAGTGTGTCTCTCTACTTTATCTTGATCTTCTGCTTTGGAATTCGATTCATCCCTAGGCATCTCTATTCTGTTGTCTATCTGTTTGCCTAACCTAAGGGTAGTGATTGATTTGGCTTGCTCATGATATTGCCCTTGGTTGGAATTAGAGCCAATCTCATATTGTCCATTTGGATTAGCCACAGGTTGGCCAGGGAACTTACCTTTCTCTCTCTCATTCCATGCGGTAGCTAGTTGACCCAATTGTACTTCCAGCTTAGCAATGGATTGCGCATTTGCATGTAAGCTTGCTGGTTGGCTAGTAAGGTTTGTTGGGTGTCTTTTTAGAATTGGAGAGAACTCTGCATAAAAAGATTGAGTGTTTCTTCAAGAGATGGTTTCCGTGATTGTGAAGGGACTTGTTGATATTGCGGAAACTGTTGAAGTTGTTGATTGCCAGCTTGAGGGTAAGGTTGCATGGGAGGATTTTCAGATGGTCCTCCTTGTTGTGGTCCTTTTGCCCAAGAGAAATTTGGATGCTTAGCCCAACCTGGGTTGTAAGTTTCTGAGTGAGGATTATTCCCAGGTCTTTGAAAAGTGTTCATTGCATGTAATTGTTCAGAGAGAAGTTCTGGGAATGCTACACCAGATGGACAAGACTGCGTAGGATGGGCAGGACTAGAACATATGGCACATGCCTCGACTTGAGTTATTTGTAGAGGTCCATTATGCAACATCAGAGCATCAACCTTCTTTGTCAAGCCATCAATCTTGGCATAGAGATCTGGCGTGACTCCTATCTCATATATACCACCTCTCTTCTGTGGTTGGGGACTTCTGTCACCTCTATTTGAATAGTCCCATTGCTGGGAATTTTCACTCAAGGTTTCAAAGAAATTCCACGCTTCAACATCACTTTTGGTCATGAATGACCCTCTACTGATGGCATCAACCATGCGACGGTTCTGGGGTGTCAAACCGTCATAGAAGTATTGAACCTGTTGCCACTTTTCAAAACCATGGTATGGACATTTAAGAAGTAAATCCTTCCATCTTTCCCAACATTCATGAAAATGCTCACCCTCTTTTTGTGTGAAATTAGTGATTTCTCTACGGAGAGCATTATTTTTGTGAACTGGGAAGAATTTGTTTAAGAACTTCCTAGACAGGTGATCTCATGTAGTGATAGATCCAACTTCTAGAGAATTCAACCATGCTTTCGCCTTATCCTTCAAAGAAAAAGGAAACAGGCGTAGGTGGATCGAATCATCTGAGAAGTTTTGGAACTTAAAGGTGGAGCATATGTCTAGGAATTCTTTCACATGATGATATAGGTCCTCCTTGTCAAACCATTAAAGGATGGCAACAATTGTATGACCCCAGGTTTAAGTTCAAAGTGCGTTGCCGTAGTGGCTGGCAACACTATGCATGAAAGCGCATTAAATTGGACAAGAGCTGAATAATCTCTGAGAGCTTTAACTTCATTCTCGTTCGCCATTTCAATTGGAAAGTTTCTTGCTCTTCTATGAAAAGTTCTTTCTATTTCGGGATCAGCAGGTGTTAGTTCTATATTCAGAGATCTACGTCCTAGCATAAACTAAGTTACTACAATGCAAGAAGGCTAAACCACGATGCAACCTAAAAAATAAAACTAGAACTAAAAACTTATGAATTCTAAAAAAAACAAAAAAACAAAAAAAAACTATGAAAACAAGAATTGGAAGAAAGAACCCAGAAAAGGAGATGATCAATGATCGACAGATTTAGAGCTCCTCCTCTTTAAAGACAGTTTTATTTTCAGCTTCCTTAATTTCTGTAGACAAAATAAAAATAAAGATAGATTAGATTTCCTAAAATAACGCTAGACTAAACCTAAGCAACGGTTAGTTTCTACAAAAAAAAAAAGTTTCTAAATCCAAAACTAGAAAATAGAAAATTCCTAAAAAATAAAAACCTAATTCTCAAAATAGAAAGTAGAGAAAAATGTAGAATTTAGAAAGATGTTACCAAATTAGAAGTATATGTCAGGACCCTACAAAACAGGAAATAGGTTAGTTTCTAAAATAAAAAAACACCGAACTCTAAATCTACAGTCAGTAAAATCCTAAGCTATGAATTATGATAAGAGAGAATCCTAAATTCAATTTGGAACGAAACAGTCCCTGGCAACGGCGCCAAAAACTTGATGTTTTATTTAAACCAACCTGATTTAAATGATTTTTAAACTCGCAAGTATACGAATCAAATGTAGATACGGTACGTATTACGAGATCGTTCCCACGAGGACTGATCGTCATAATTCAAATTCACGATTCTTCTTAACTAATCCAACAAATAATAGAGTGAATTACTAACACTAATCTATGAAATATCACAGAGAATAGGGAAGAAAATTCAATCAGAGAGAGCACTAGGACTTTCGAATCCACCCCTAATTATCCTATCCCTTGTTTTGTCTGTTGATTCACCCTAATCTAGATTCATACAACTTATATAAAGAAAGCACAATCTGTGTCCTTAGTCGGGCATACAGAATATCTAATCTCCTAAAGTAATGCAATGAATAACACATTCTATGTCCTTGATCGGGCACATAAAATGTACAATTCATTAAAGCACCCTGTTTCTTCCTCTATAGGAAACCTGTTTATGATCAGACACAAGCACCTAGAATAAGCATCCAGACAACATCCATATATAGACTCTGGTCAAGTTCATAGATGGAGAAGTACAGAATTTAACCCAATCAAGCACGCTAGAGAAAGAAACAAACCAATCTAATTAAAGTAAATTTAACATATAAGAATGGATATTCAAATTAGGGGTTTCGTCTCAGCCCTAGCTGAGAGATTAGCAATCCATAAATTCAATTAGAGAGACAGAAAAATAAGATTGATAAAATAAAAACATCCTCCTTTCTCTCTTCCTTTCTTCTCTTTCTTCTTCTCTGGATCTGCTCTGGTTCTCCCCCTCCTGGATCTCAATGTCTACCTCCCTTTATAGCTGCCCAAGTCTGAGAGTGGCTGAATCGGTCTGCGTAAAGAGGTGCGGATGCTAGAACAGGGGGTTCCGCTAAATCTCTGTGGAGCCCATATGTGACGGTTGCTTAGTAAATCGGAGTCGTTCATTGATCTTATAGGGCCTATTTAGGCTATTATTCTAAATTTTAAATGGATTTGAGCTCTTGGTGGACCACTGCATTGATCAACGTACAGAGAACGATCTAATCTTTGCACTTCTGTTCCTAAGCATGAATGCCCGGAAATGATAGGGGTATGGTCAAATTTTTCTCCTGGACAATATGGTCGATTTGGATCAGTCATCCGATGCATGCCAGTGGCCCACGCAGCATCCCAGCGGACGGCCTGCGTAAGGCATGAAGAAGGAAGTTTCCTTTCGCTGTGACACCGGTGGGGCTCATTTCAATGTTATTTTGGGAAATCCACTCCGTCCACTGGACGAAGGACGAGAAATAGATTGGGAATGCTCAATTTTTTGGGTCAGATTTGTGGTGGCCCACAGAGTTTTAAGCCTACCGTTCCTTCTGCTATTGAATAGTTGAAAATCCCATGACTTGATGTCTTCAAATTCCATCAGCTATGCGTGGGTTATGGCTACTCGAGGAAACGGATGAACGGTTTGGATTGTCCATTTGGACAATGGGTGTGGCCCACAATAGTAATCGCAGGTCTCTGTTGCAGACGTTGGAGAAAGAAACGGATCTTTTCGTTTTTGTGAAGAAGAGTCGGTCAAAACTGGGTTTGACCGGCTCTTCGTTGTCGTACACAGCTAGTGCACTTGTGCACTATGCACACCCAACTCATGTGGGGTCCACCTTGATAGTTATGGAAAATTTAATCCGACCATCTGTTTTCTCACCTCATAAAACCGGATGAGACCAAATTTGAAGCATATCTAGATTGTGGGTGGGCCCAGAATCAACGGTTTGTGGGCTGATTTGTCAGTTGGGGCACTTTTGTAGTAATCCAATGGATGAAATTTAATATGTACGGTTAATTTATGGCCTCCATCTCATGTATGAAGTTTGAGCCAATCGGATGGCTAGAACCATGTGATCTTGCATTCTGGACCATTTTCGGGACTTTTCAATGTGAACAGCTTAATTTCCTCGGACCCCTGGCTTGTAAATTCTTCAATCTTGGTCCTCTAGAGTCCGTCCCATGCTCTGGTGACTTCGGAGCATCAAATCTATGCTTTTAATACTCTTTTCCAGTCAACGCTCTTTATTTCATCCTGCAACGAAAACACAATTAAACTATGACATCAAGCGTTATCATTTACATAAAATCAGGTACTAATTGGGGTCTGATATGCAATATTCGACCCTCATCAATGATCGGCATTAATAATCGGCCTCGATAAGGCATCGATAATCGGCCTAGATAATCTGCCTCAACAATTGGCCTCGATAATCGGCATCGATAATTGGCCTATATGCAAGGCGGGGTCCATAGATTATCAGTCGATCTAAACCATGATATAAAGATCGGCCCTCGGCCGTGCATATATCAATTCCAGTAGCACGAAGTCTACGGCAAGGATGGACCATACAACATCAATGGGGCCCAATAATTTGGGTTAACCCACTAAGAGAATGATGAGAATGGGCCTAATAAGGCCTAAAGGAAGGTCACAATGTGGACATTTAACCATCATTGCCCATCAATGTGGACATTGAACCAACATTGCTCCCAAGGAGTGGCCCACATAGAGCCAAGCGTATAGTGGGCCCACGGCCTCACACAAGGGCCTAATATACATCACAATGGACCTTACTTAAAGGCCACATATACATCATACAGGCCTCACCATATGGGCCTCATATACATCATATTGGGCCTCATCATATGGGCTAATATGCATCGCATCGAGCCTCATCAAGTGGGCCGCAATTGCAACAAGGTGGGCCTTAAAGGATGGGCCACAAATATATCACATTGGGCCTCAACAAATGGGCCATAACTACATCACATTAGGCCTCACGAATACATCAAGGTGGGTCTCATAGATGGGCCACAAATACATCAAGGCTGGCCACATCCACGGGCCACACCAATGGGCCTCATATACATCAAGTGGGCCGCAACAATGGGCCGCACCAATGAGCCTCATATACATCAAGTGGGCCACATTAATGGGCCGCACCAATGGGCCTCATATACATCAAGTGGGCCACATCAATGGGCCTCTTATACATCACATTTGGGCCATGCCAATCAGCAAGTGGGCCTGAAAATCGATGGATGGCAAGGATAGAACATACATATCACGGTGGGCCTCGAAATGATCTGGAAATAGGGTGGACGGTGTGGATACAACACCTACATCATGTGGGTTCCACTATCCATGTGTGGAAACGCTAGACAAAACATATATATATCATGGTGGTCCTTGGGAGGACAGTGTGCATCCAACACATACGTCACCGCGGCATCTCACTATCCAAATGGACGGTGAAGATAAAATACATGTATCAGTGGGCTCCACCATCCATTACTGGACGGTGGACAGCGTGGATTAAAACACTTACATCCAGCGGACCCCATGGACGGATGGCCTGGATATAACACGTACCATGGTGGGCAACAGATGGACGGTAGGATGAAACACATATGTCACAGTGGGTATCACGTCCAGATGGACGGTATGGATCAAAATAGATACATCATGTGAGGGCCCACCGTCCCATCTTGGACGGTGCAAATAAACATATACAACACAGTGGAATCCACCATCCAGATGGACGGTGTGAATAAGACATATACATCACGGTGGTCCCCACCGTCCACGTATTGCACAGTAGGATGCACCCATACGTCAGTGGATCCCACGTGGTGGAGGTGGGCTACCCCACTTCTCTCTCTCTCTCTATATATACATATATATATATATAATATTATATTATTTATTTTTATTTTTTATCACCATGAATTCAAACGTCTAGCCCTAACGTCTAATTGACGGACGGTCTGAATATAGATAGTTACATCACGGTTCGTTCCACCATCTGGACGGTGTAAATATACAACGCATACGTCTGGTGGGCCATATACAACATGACAGCAAGGTGGGCCCCACCTGTCTAGAAAATGGACGGACGATGAGGATAGGACCCACGTACGTCACTGCAGCTAGTGTGAGACATACCAGCCCATCACTCTCAGGAAGGTGGGTCCCACGTGGGGCCCACCATATATATATAATATAGTATTATATTATCATTATTTAATTATTATTATTTATATATTTATTTATTTGTTTGAAAGAACCAACGTCCAGAACCTCTGGACGGATGGTGTGGATCTAAAACACATGTATCATAGAGGATCCCACCGTCCAGGGGTCTGGACGATGAGGATCAAGTACAACATCAAGGTGGGTCCACACGTGTGACCCACCTCGACTTTGGATTAAGCTGATATTTGTGTTTTCCCTTCACCCAACGTCCAAGATGGGCGGCAAGGGTAGAACACAGATCGGGGCCCTACCGTCCAAAGTATCTGGACGGTTGGATGGCATGGATGAAAGGCATACATCAGGTGGGCCCACACAGCTTGTACAAAATGGATCAAGTGGGCCACACCCATCACAAGAGAGAGAGAGAGACGGAGTAATGGAGATCACAACACATACATCAAAGTGGGTCCCATCATAAGTGGGCCCTTAAATGGAAATCAACGGTGGATCACCCACCTATTGTACTCCTTCTTGGTCCCTTGGCTTGCTTAGCTCTTATGCTCAACCTTTGACGGTGGATGATGAAGTTTGAAGGGTTGGATGGTGAGATGAGGGGGTAGGAAGTGGGTCACACACTAGCTTTCTCTCCTTAGAATTTTTCTCTCATAGAGGCTTGGGATTTGGTGGAGAAAATGAGAGAGGAGAGGGTGTTGTAAGAGAGATGGGATGGGAAGAATGGATGTTATAAGAAAGGGATGGGTGGAGAGAGAGAGAGAGAGAGTTGACTTTGGGAATGGGAGAGGGATGAGCTAGGTAAGGTTGTGTACTTGACTTTGATTAATGGATTGATATGATGTTTAGGATAGAGATTCTCTCAGAATTCACAATGCGCGGTGTTTCTTCAAAATATACACGAGCCCATAACTCCTGGCCTAGGTATCGAGACGCGGCATTGGAATCGCGGCGAGGGCGCGGTCGCTAAAGTACAAGTCTCGGGTCGAGTCAAATCGAGTTGACAGGGTATGACTCAGGGTTGCGCATAAATATTATCTATGCATCGGGGGTCGTCGGAATTCGACCGAGAGGACGGGAAGGTCTACGGAACGGTACGGTCTAGGGTACATGTCTTACAATAGAGACTTTAGATGTGAATAAAAAACATTCGGCTGCAACCAAGAGTTAATTTAGTATAACAAAAAGTCTCAATCGGTTGCAGCCGAAGTGTAACTAAATTGCGTAAATTGGAGTCGATTCCAAGTCGGTGCAATTTTTTCCTATTTAAGGATGTGTTTTAAGCTTTCCTATGGATGAATTATGATAGAAGATATAAAGAAATGAGTTGCGGAGCCTCCAAGGAGTCATCTTTCTTCTCCAATCTTTTGATTCTAGTTAGTTTTTATATTTTTCTCTTCAGTTTTATTTCAATCATGTCTTTGATTGGCTAATCTCTTAGCTAAGGCTAAGAGATAAACCTTTTGATAAATATTTGATGTTTAATTCATTTCTTCAATGAAAATTAAGGTTTTTATGTTGAATTATGATTAGATGTGATTAAATTCCTAAATTGGGAAAGGAATCAATCTGTAAAGTTATTTGATCCATTGTCACCTTCAGGTACATTAGATGTTTTCAATTCTCTACGATGCGATTACGTAGATCTTCATGAGAGATCAAGCCTATCATGATTCTAATATATGTCAGATATTTTGATTGATATTAATGTGTTATCTTCTAACTAGAACGGATTGGAATCAATTTTAATTGAGTTATTAACTCAAGAAGACAAATTGAATTCAAAGTCTATTGATTGGAGATTCCTTAATCCTTACTCCTTTTTATTATTGTTTTTACCACTCTATTCCATTAGATTAAAAACCCAGACCAACCATTCTTTTTAGATTAAAATCTTAGTATATTCTCACCAATTGCCATGTAGATTTGACCTTAGCCTTACTGAGTTATTACTACATCGTAGCCCTATACTTGGGGTTATCAACCCTTAAGTTTAATCAACATGCATAATGAAGAGGACAAGGGGCGAAAGGAATGAGTCAGATAAACACGTGTCACTCACACGCATCAAACGATGCTATGAAAGTTGTAATGTGACCGTTATGAAATCAGAAATAGAGCCAGTCGGTTCCCCATCAAAAAGAACCCATGAAGCAATGATGGCTACGCTACGCTCAGGGAATAAGGTAGTCAATCTTTCAAGAAAGCATGGTTTCATAACAGCGCAAGGGAAGACTCTAGAAAATTCATGGGATAGGAAATACTCATGTGACGAAGAAAATCAACGAGCTGAAACATCATGTGCCAAAGGGTTGCTCAGCTTTTGCTTGGGTTGGACAAGGATTGAAATGGACTAGACTCTTCTTCATATGACTCTTTCCTCTCCTTGATGGAGAGATGGTGTGGCGAGGCTAAAAGGGGTTTGAGGGATAACTGAAGGATTTCTGAATGAGTGAGGACATGTGAAATCAGAGGAGAAAGGGACTATTTATAGCATCCCAGCCTAGTTTTCCTACAATTCTTGCCAAGCTTGAGATTTGAAATGGTTTGGATAGTTGAGATTTGAGATTGTCATGTGGTAAGATCTAATGGGTTGTATTGAATGGTATAAGTTGTAATTTTGGGTGCAATGGAGGGGCATTGGAGTCAATCCATATTGCCACACGTTCGGGGCTTGCAAAAGGATATAGAGCACACGGATGGAGCTTTCTTCCCAAACAAGAGAGATGCCATGTGGTTAGCAGCCCTGGGGGCCGCTCATCAGCCATGAGCTCTCCTGCTTTGGAATGTGAGCTTCCCTTCACATGTAGGGGCTTTGCTCAAAGAGGTGGTATGTTGTTGCTTATGCTTTTCTCTTCAATTAGGCGTTAGATTTAGGCTTGGTTTAGGTTAGGGCTTGACTAGGTGAGCTGACTGGGTAGGGTGACTTGGTGAGTTGATCGGGTGAGTCAACACTGCAAGTTGACTTAGTGAATTAATCGGGTTCGAGTAGGTTTTTCCTAAGGTTATGTTTTAGGGTTAGGGTTTGGATTATCATTTAGGTAGGTCTAATTAATTGAGTTGATTGGGTTTTATATGAGTTTTAGATTAGGTTTAGGGTTTGGATTGGGTTTAAGGTTTGGATTAGGGCTTCAATCCAACTCGACCCGTTTGTTGGCCTTAGCTGGTGTGTCTATGAGCATACAGAATAAAAACTAATCAGATTGACATGTGATTAAGATGGGTCACATCAAAAGAAAAGGTTGAGAGAAAGCTATCCATTGTTGAATTTTTACTGGTTCACTGTAATGATTATGTAAATTCCACTTAAACTGTTAGATGCCATACAAAATTTAGTCATGGCCCAAAAAATCAAGATAATTTGTGATTCAATGGGCTACGCTAAGAAAAATAGTTTGGAAAGTGGGCATCCCCTCTACACCTTTTCTAATTCATTGGTCCATTGAATCACACCATAGATGGGATGGTTTTTTAGCAGTACACTTAAAATTAGTTCATGACCTAGCTGGTGGTTTATGTGGATGGAGGTGGATTGGCTGGTGTGCCACACACTAGCAACCTATCTGGCGTCAAAGCCGAGAAATGACGGTCCTGGAGCTCTGATTTGTACGAATGGTTTAAAGGAGATCAAAGTTACATGCCCCACAATGAGCTTTGAGTTTTACGAATGGTTCAAAGGAGATCAAAGTTACATGGGGTCCACAATGATGTATTTATCATATCTACACCGTTCATCCATTTGGAGAGATCATCTTAGATCTTGCTCCCAAAAATGAGTAATTTCCAAGGCTCAAGTGGACCACGCCATAAATAGCAGTGGGGACAATAATTCTCATTATTACAACATTCTTAGGGCCCACCGTAATGTTTACTTTCTATCCAATTTGTTCATAAGTTCAAATAGACCTGGATGAAGTGAAAAAATAAATATAATATTAATCTAAAATTTTTATGACCCCAAAAGGGTTTCAATGGTAGACGTTCAATTCTCCATTGCTTTTTACAGGATGGGCTAGTTGATTTTTGGATTTCTTATTTTTTAGCTCAAGCCCTACAACAATCTCACCTAGTGAATGGACAGTTTAGATATAACTCATACCTCATGATGTACCCACGGAGCGATGTTAACACACCAGCCACATCGGTGGTGTGTGATACACCAGCCAATTCGCTTGAGATGTGGGCCAACACAGTTTCATTTAAGTTAGGGCGTGTTTAGATTCACGTATAGTATTGTTTTGCGTTGTAAATGTGTACGGACACGAAATTCAAGTCACTGTAGCACAGTGTACGTCCTCAACGTCGTATACTATCAAACTGTTTGTTTTTTACCCAAATTCAAACACATTAATTGCAGAATTCATCATCGCCGTTTGGGAACAGAGTCCTCATCGGGCCAAAGATGTGTAATTGCGAGTACAATACATATATATCTACTGACACCCCGCGTGTTTGTCCATATGAGGTCCACGCTATATCTGGGACCCACCATTATATGCATGCGGGTATTGCAACCTTGAACGATATCACGTGGGATGGTGCACATGTCATTTCTAACCCAAAGAGATTTCACCTATGTGTGATCTCCAACACTCGTGAGTAATGGAACATGGTCCACCTCCAATTTATAATCTTCACAGTGTGGTTTTCAACGGTGGATATCCATTCAGAGGTGTAGGCCACCTCTGAATTATACCGTCATGTGGACTAAGACCCACAGTAATTGTACATTTAAAGAATTAATGATCAGTGGTGGGGTCCACACACTGCAGGGTATGCATTTCTGTTGGGAAATAAACATGTAAATAAATCAAAGTTTGATAACAGTGTTTCATGCAACAGAAGTCTTACAAAATAACCAAAAAAAAAGTTCCGGAAGTAAAATAACAGTTCTAGATCTGTTACGCAGTGACAGACATTTGCTTCAGTAACAGAAAATGCGCCCAGCAGCAGGCCTATTATGTTTTAAAAACTCCTTCAATCGAGATGAGGTCTGAAACAATCCATTTGACCACCACATATATTATCAGCCCCCCTATCAGTACTTGAAATATAGGGAAACCATGATCCGATGAATCGACATCTCCCCTGACATCCGTAATAGCAGCGTCGGATAAACTGTGGCCATCAAACCGATCTTCGTTTATGGCCGGAGCATGAGTCGGTCGGAATTCATTATGGCGTCTCATGGAATGTCCCGAATTACTGCAATTATGCCTGGTGGCCTACAGTAAATTTATATAAGATAGGTGAAAATAAAATGAGGGATTTCAGCATTAATTGAAGCGTCAGGACAAAGAAACCACATCATGCGTCGCCTATCCAGAACTGGAAAGTAGAAGACATACCTCAAAGTTCAACCAAGCTGTTGTGGCCTCCTCGAACGAGTTGTAGGACTGATGTCTACAACCTGAATATCGATGCACCTGTGCTTTCGCATCCTCTCATTTCTCATAAACACTCGGAACTCTTCCCACAAAGACAACATAATATTTCTTCATAATTTTCTGTCAAAAATAAAGTGTGAATTGATATTGTCAAAGCATCATTGAAGATACTGAAGTAGTTTATATGAACAGATCAATATCCCAAAAGATATTTGATAAAATTAGTATCTGGGTGATGTTTCATAGCAGCAGTATCGAAAAATTTCTTACAAGTTTTGTATTTGTAGTCTTACCTCAACAAATCACACTCACAAAATAATTGAACATTCGAAGTCCATGTCAATGTAGAATCTGATATTTTGTTGCGGTGGTAGGATTAAAAACTACCTTGCTTACCGATATAAAATGTTTACAAGTTCAATAATCAAAAGAGGGCATTTATATATTCCATGATATCATAAGAAAGAAGGAAAGTTAACATTAGAAACAGAATATTCTGAAAAAGCATAACACACTGGATGCAAACAGTAGAGCATCTCAGAAGAATCAAATAACCATAACATTGGCCACATCACAAATCCAAGTAAGCATTCATTCAGAGGTCATGGCCCATGGTGTACCTGCATTGATGAGCAAAATAACAATCCTGTTATGAGTTAGAATAGAGAAGAAACTAATAATCGACGTAGATATATGAATGATGGTCCGACCATCATTAACCAAAGTTCCCTGCATGACCTATGAGTAGAGTGTTGGATTACAACACCCAAATATCCAGCAGCAATCCACATCATGACACAAACCAAACAGTCACCCAAAAGAAAAACAGAAACAAAATACGGTTTAGTTGTTTAAAATTTCCATTCAAGCCAAGCAGATTAGTATCAGGAAGGAGGATTGTAGTCCAAGAGCTTTTGGACCCACTCCCTACGCCTCTCATGTCTCATCTTGATGAAGAAGCGGGCACTGACAATATCCTGTTGCATCAACCTTGCGGCGCGGACCTGATCTTCGTGGCTCAGACCATTAACCTCCTCTAGTATGTCCAGCAACTTTTGTACGCGGGTCATACTTTTGCCCTGTGCCATTGTTATGGTAAGGGTCTTGACGACCTTTGTCATTTCTCCCATTCTATCACTTATGTGATCACTAGGCTTTCCCCTTTTTCCTTGGGATATGCCTATAACGGTACTTTGGCTATTTCTAGAACCATGGGAGGTCTCCATAGGCCCTTTGTGGACCCTCTTACACCACTGTTGTGATCCATCATTTTCAGGAAATGGCACACCACTTACATGTTCATCATCCTCATCTGAAGACAGGTGAACAATTTTTGTTCCATAGTCATCGGAATACTCATCAGATTCGAGTTCGTCTCTACCGCGGTGTTTGCCGGAAAGCTGAGATGAGTAGGCTGTGCTGGCAAATTCGCCTTGAGCGTAATCATTACCAAACATGTAAACCAAATCATTGTAGCGGTCGATGTGTTTGCCACGTACTCTCTCAGCGTATGGATGAGACTGCAAAACAATCAGGTATGAATGTAAGCATGTCTGCAGATAATTCAAGAAATGTACGTAGTAACAACAACAGCAAAAAGAAGTATTATACAACTTTTTGGTTAACTGTAATGATATTGTTACTTACCGAAATATACCCTTCCTAAACATCATCGATTGCCACAACCATTTTCAGGTCCGTGTCCCACCCGAAACCGTTGGCATTTAGCATATCCCTAATTGCCCAATATAATTTTTTCAAAGTTCGCAGGCGGTTGGAAATATGCTTCTTCTCTAATATCACCCCACAACGGTTGAATATTTCATTGATGCAAGCCTTATAAGCTTTAGGCTTGAAACCAATATCACTCTTACGTCTCAGATTGACTTGCTCAACTAAGCTGTCAACCAACGCATTATCCATCGGATCACTCCATTGAACGCGCGTTGTTTTCATACTATCTCTAATTAATCGAGTGCGTGCACTCGGAGACCTGGTTGACGGAGCTTTCTGCATTGTCGGCGAGCTAGTCTTTGATAAAGTACCGAACATTTGGCTACTTGATGCAACAATCTTCTTGGGTGAAACTGTACATTTAGAGGGTGAGGGAGTAACATTCTTGTCTTTCCCCACTTTGTACGAGCTTCTAAGAAAGTTCATCGTCGTCTAGGCTGCAATAATAGTCAATGGAAATACAATCTCATGATACTAGTTAAAAGACGTAAATTACCACGTATACACAGATCCAATACATTAATATGCGTACGTACTGAAATCATATTGAAATAAGTCATCACATATTGTATAATCCATATAAAGAGTTTGAAATTGTTATCAAAGACACACCCCAACAGCACACCAAATACCAAATTTTCCATAAAAAACAGTATTGTTGTTACAATAACAGCTTAAAATAGTTAATAAAAAAGAAAGCAACAAATCAATGACGTTGTTACGTTTGAGGAAGGTTGTCATTCCACATCCTCTCCGCAATATCATCTCTCTTTTTTATCCATTCATCTCTCGCGCGGTCTGTCACAGTAGACATTGCGCACTCTTCCTCTGCAAGAGATACGTCATTCGGGGATGGTGAACTTTCCTCCACACTCGCTCCAATATCGTCCACTGTTTTCGAAAATCCATCTTCACCACTCACACGGATGAAGTTGTGCATAACATAGTAAGTTATAACAATTTTGACTTACGTTTTAAATTTGAATTGTAGTGTTATGCGCACTATAGGAAATCATCCTTTTAGAAGACCGAAACAGCGTTCAATTACATTTCGTAATTACGCATGACGATAATTGAAGAGTTCTTTCTTATTAGCAGGCTTCCTCCTAGTACAAAATTCATTCAAATGATATCGTACACCTCGATAAGGTGTCATAAATCCTAGAGAATGGGCATATCCCGCATCGACAACATAGTATTTTTCTACAAAAGCAATATTTACATATTAAGCAGTAGTCAAATTGCATGTAACAACTTTATATAACACATGCAACAGATATTCTTTACCATGAGGTATAAGGAAACAATCTGGGCGTCGAGTTAATGCATTTTGCAAAACACGAGCATCAGAGGCAGAACCGTCCCAACCTGCTAGCACATATACGAATTTTATATCGAAAGTATATGCTGCCAACACATTCTGAGATATGAAACCTTTTCAATTTCGAAAGGTTGCACTTGCTTCTTTCAGCAAATAGGACGGTATGTGGGTGCCATGAAGTGCCTCAATGCAGTTCTATAAAAAACATGAAGCTAACTTTTAGCTTTCTATTATACAACCAACAAT
This sequence comes from Magnolia changhungtana, assembly GCA_030180095.1. Taxonomy (NCBI): domain Eukaryota; kingdom Viridiplantae; phylum Streptophyta; class Magnoliopsida; order Magnoliales; family Magnoliaceae; genus Magnolia; species Magnolia changhungtana. The sequence continues at coordinate 559,629 of JASAUF010000384.1, read as the reverse complement.
TTACATGTATTATCATTTCCTATTTTCGTAGTGTCTTACCTAAAAGTAAAGGCTCCACATTGGATTATCAGATATCTCTTTCGGTGTATGCAATCTTGGAAACTTTACATATTCCGAATAGAGGCCTATTACAGCATCAAGAACTCTATTGAAATGTCGATTGGCGGTCTTCCCAGACCGCGTGAATCGAATACCGATTACACGGTTTCGCACATTGTGACCAATAATGTAACGCCCTGAAAATCGGGGGTCGAGTAGTAACTCAACTCTCGAGTTCCAGAACATCACTTATGCAACAAAATGAATGATGATTGAATGTTGACTGTATTAGAGTAGTGAACATGAGTGAGATTAAGCCAAAACAATATATCATACTCCAGAGACAGTTAAAGTTGCAAGCGGAAGACTGTAATAGGTAGACAAAATATATAAACTATGATGAGTCTCCAGAGTGTGATAACATTTCCAGGTTAAATAATTACAAGGACAATTCTAAAATATACCTAATGTGATGACATGTAAAGTCTCCTATCCCAAATACTATAGCCCCGTCAGGATAATACTGTGTCTTCATAGACTGTCGAGAGAGATACAGATAGGAGAACTCCTCCTCATCACCATAGAAGTAGTCCGGCTCTGCTTCACAAGCATCGCCATCATCTGAAATTCAACAATTCTATTTGGTGTGTACAACACCGTCCCGTAACGTGGGAGTGAGTAGCTAACTCAGTGGAACAATAAAGCATAAGTTATCATGTTATCAATACAGTCAAGCAGTAATGATAAAGCAAGAAATCAAACACTCCTAGTTACTCGATTAATGCAAGTATGAATGCGGTATGATGGATGCCCTCTCCGACATACTCCCTCATGCGACACCATCTCACGTTCGCGCATGCTTACATCCCACAGTGCTCCACATCTTCCAGGCACATGCGATGCATGATGAGCATGATTACCGAGTTTTTAATTAGTCCATTTCAAACAAATAGGATTGGGAAACTAAGGTACCTCCCAGTATCATTCCCAAACATGATCCATTCTAGGGTCGTCGATCTAGTTAATATCGACGATGGTGTGTTTTCTAGGTCACTCACAGAGGCGCCAGGTATTACGCACAAAAGGTTGCACCACTCCCCATCACCCCTTAAACGATTCATCACGATACAACTATACGAAACAGGCCTAGTTCATACTCTATATATCGCGGCGAACCCTAAGGCACGCCGCAACTTCGAGAATATGCTCGCGGTCACTCTACAAAGGGTCGCTGTGGCCGTCAGTACACACAAAGATTGCACCACTCCCCATCACCTTATCGGTGTAGGTAGGCCGACAGCGAATATAGTGTCCCATACCACCATAATCGGCTCACGAGTTGAGTTGCTCACCGGTCACTACGGGGAGGCACGTAGCCCCGCGTAGGCCGAGCCGGCCGACCACGGTGTCCCATACCACCATGCCCGGCTCATGAGTCTTAGCGGATCGAGGTACCATGGTTAAAAGGGTTTTCACTGGTAAGTTTGGTACCCTAGGTTCAAGCATTAGTGACCAAACATGGTGAACATACATAAGACAGATCGGGTTACATGACGAGCTCGGCTAGCTTTAGCTCGAGCGCACAACAAGTTGAACGACATGAAGTGCATAAGCACTTCGCGTGGCCAACCACTATCGCCAACCGAAGTACGACTCGAGTTCGTCGAACACATCTCACGTGACAAATGAATCACAGCCACGAATTCAATTCTAGTACCGATTGTCTGGACTATAAACATAGCCCCAAACACACTCAATTTCAAATAGTAAAGCAGTAATGGATCAAGGTTCAAATCATACAATCAAAGTTTGATAATATCCGTTTAGGGCTGCCAGGGCTGTTGCACGCATTCGTTGCTCCACTCCCCCATCACCCAAGACGGATCGTACAACGTAAACATGAATTTAACATATGCATTACATAAATAACATCATAAAAGCTGAGCATGTTATAAAGCATAACACAAGCATGAGTTTGTACATATTCAATTCCTAATCACACAGCTATTCAAGGAAATCATACACATAGTTAAAGGAGTTGAGAATCATATCTCAACACCCTTAAACATTACAATTTACTAACTACTACACATTCAGACATTTCAACAAACGCTTTAGAATTCAGGAATCAACATACATGACATATGTTGATCACAGAGGTATAAGGCCAAATTCTTTCACTAGGGAGTTACCCCAATCATAACACGCATACACCTATGACTGATAGTCATGGCAAGCAGGAATCCAAGTTCCATATTCATTCAGTCATTTCCACAAACACTTGGGCCACACATTTAGCATATATAGTGTGTATTGGCCGTGGCGTGATTTAGGGTAAATCCTTTCGTCAAAGGGGTATTGCCAATACAACAATCAATTATCCATGACAATTAGTCATGGCGAGCACGAATGAGAATTCTATACTCATTCAGTCATTTTCACAACACTTAGAATACACTATTACAACATACATGGTGTATGTTAGCAAAACATGTATTAGGGCTATCCTTTAGCCAAGTGAGTATTTTATCCATGTATAATATATTACTACAGCAAATAATCATGATAACTATATCTCCAAAATTTATACGTATACAGTATCTTCTAGAATACGCATTTTCAACATACATAGTGTATATAAGCAAACATGTATTACGGCGATTCCCTTCACCAAGCAAATATTTTATACGCACATAATATATTTATACGACAATTAATCATGACAAACACATCGCTAAAATATACATGTATACGGTACTTCGTACAATACCGTATTTCTACATACATAGTGTTTGTTAGTAAACATGTATTTAGGCGAATCCTTTCGCCAAGCTAGTATTTTATTCATATATTGTATAATCATATATTAAATAAGTATGTCAAACATTATTCCAAAAGATATACGTATACGGTGTTTCTACAATACGTAATTTCAACATACGTCGCATTTACAAGTGAACATGTATTTTGGCGATTCCTTTCGCCAAACTACTATTTTATTCATATATTATATAATTATACATTAAATAAACATGTCAAGCATTTATCCAAAAAATATACGTATACGGTATTTCTACGTATACCTAGAATATGTGAAATTCCATATTTCACACCGTTAATCAAAACAGGAAACGGAAAACACTTTGTACATGTGCAATTGCAAGCAGATCATGAATCTACCATTAACTGACATTGAAAGCGTTGAAAACCGTAACTTATACACTTAAAGTCCTCACCTTTGCCTTTTAAAACGCAACGAATCAGCAAGGGTAGCAAATCTTCCGTATACGGGAGATTTCTAGCCTAAAGAGCGGAATCGGTTAGCTTTTACACAACCCACGACGATTCTACCTTGAATCAGACCTAGGGTTAGGGTTTCTTACCTTCAAATGGGACGGAAAACGCCGGGAAAATGCCTAGAATAGGGCGGTGTAGGCCGTGGGGTGATCCAATGCAGGTGGAGGAAGATCGGCAACGATCTCCAAGTCCTTCTCTCTCTTTTCTCTCTCTTTTCTCTCTCCCAAAACTCAAATTCGTATGGCTGTGAGAGAGGGTGCTCTAAGGCCCTTATATAGCCTAAAACATTCCCAAAATAGACTCAGGTTCAAGGGTTACTGCTAATATAGGATATTCGTCACTTTTCCAGCTCAAAAGAGAGGTTCTGGTGGCCCTCCTTGAACCAAACGTCAGACTTAAGCTCTCCATCTATGGATCTACGTGGAATTACGTTTTTGACTCGATCGGATTCCCAGATCGCACGTGGCGGACCACTTTCAGTTCGACGGTCAGTGGGCCACGATCAGAAATTCTAAGTACATGTAAATGTTCCTGAAATTTTTTCTTAATCCGAGGGTGTAATTTGGTCCGATTCGACGGTCAGGTTGCTTATACTGACGCGTCAACGAATGATGCCGATCACTATTCCGTATATTTATTTTTGGATGAGAATAGTGTTTTTCACACTCTCTCGCTCGAATCGAAACGAATGGCCATGGAACATCGGATGGAGCTGATTTTTAAGATGATTGTTAAGCCCAAGGGGTGGTCCTAGTTCCTTAGCTTCGGGTTAATCGGACTCGATGTGCGATCTAGACCTAATACGAAGTTTCGTTTCATTCCCGAGAGCAGACGGAAATGAGTTTGGTTCTAAACTTTAGGGTAACCTAGCGCCAATGATTCTACAAGTTTTGGGTCTTGCAGAACGTATTTAAAGCGATTCGAACGGATTTCGTAGCTAATGTGGTTTCACACCTAGTTACTTTGTCTCATTTCTAAAGGATTTAGTCCTAAGTGAATTCTTAGAGGTGGTACTGTGCCTTTGGAGTTTGTATATAAAGTGATCCAAGTTATACTACTTAGCTAGTTTAAGATAGTGTCTAGGGTGAAAGTTATTAGAAAAATTGGAAGATTAAGATGATGAAGGGTGAGGTTTGTGAAGGAAATGAGTTCAAAGGCGGCTTTAGACTTTGGGATTCAGTTCTGACAAGTTAATGAGGTATTAGGATCGACCCATTGCCTAAGGACATCAAATCCCAGGTTGGCAAAAATCCGGGGCGTTACAAATAATATGGAGGAATATGACGACTTGTTCCTCTAAAGAGCATCTCTTTGTGTCAGACAGCAAGTTCCTATCTCGTAACAAAGAACAATGCTTAAAGAACTTATCACGACTCATTCTTAGTTGTGCAAGACAGTCTGCGTCACTCTTCTTTATGATCCCATCTATAAATCTATTTCTACTTAGATGACAATCCCGTGGCAATGACTTCATACAATATCGATGATAATATTCAGCAGCCCCCATAATACAAGCAGATACTGCTATTGCCGTTAATGCTGTTGCAATTTCTGTTTCATTCCAATCACTATTGGAGGAGTCTGCCTGGCTAGAGACCTCACTGTGAGACCCCATGAGTGACATGGGTTCTGACCTGTAACTTTTTCAAGTTACCCTGCTTTTTATTAATTTAGATAACATAAATAATTCCAAAAGGACAACAATGCGTAAACACTCTTTATAATAATATTCTTACAAGAAGTCCTCTAATAGTGAGTCTGCTAGATAATACACATTTCATTGAAGATAATTATAATCATTCATGGATCAAACACAACAGAAAATAGTGTATATGCTACTTTATTCAAAATATCAAACAGTAATCGTGCCACTCACATAAGTAATGCAATAATTACAGAAGAAATTCAATATTCTGTATGCCACACCATGTTATACATAAACTGATCAGTATACCACGCACCTGTTAACAGTTTCAAGTGAAAAGTACTGATAACTTTGAAGGTCAGCACTCTTCGAAGACTGGACTGCAGTAAAGGGCTGCAATTAGTCCTGTTTGAAATGTAGAATTCAGGGTGCTATATGCAAGTGAAGACAGTAATCGATAAGAAACACATAACCTGCGTTGAGTTTGGAAGATTTCCTCAAATGTCCAACAGTGGAGATAATATGAAGAACAGTGATGATCCTACACAAATATCATTGGCGTTGAGATAAAAATGTTATCTCCATTGTCCTTCAGCACCTACGATTTAGGGGAAACCCTAACAATATTTCATAGACAAACGGAAGCTGCTTCTTCATCCAGTGATGAATATTTTCATATACATATATATTTATGACAGATATCCTTCGGACTGCCGAAGAAGATCATAAACAGAAGTCAAAACGACATGCATAAGTCATATTAGTAGTATCTGAAGGTGTATCCATCTACGAGATTTTCTCCCAGATCGCAGTAATGGAACGGTGGTACAACAGACTGTAAAAAGTTATTGCGGATGTACTGCATCACCTAGCCACATCGTAGAGGGAGAGGAAATTAGGGGCTAACACCTATAGTGATGTGACTGCATGTCTTCGGATCATCTCGTGGTGAACAGGGAGATGAGGAAGACGAACATGCAAGTGATGTGGTCCATCCCACGGCGTTTGTTGATCCTCTCCTCCAAAAAAGAAAAACAATGACATTTCATTACATGCATAGGGTATTATATTTACCTTCACTCAAAACCTGGCTACCACTGTCCTTCTGTGAGATGCTTGGTGTAGCAGTTGGATCTGTGATGGAGATAGGGAACTTTCACACAGATTGGCCGACCGAACGATCCTTAGAGGAGTACACTACAACAACAAACATGAAAGAGGACGACAGATGATCATCCACCATGAGGATCTTGAAGATTTGCTATGCTATTCTCAGCCAACCAGATTAGTGAGGAAGAAGAGAATGGATGTGGGAGGGATGAAATGCGCCCGATGGAGTACACGTGTGAAAACTCTGCAGGACCGAAACGAAATGAGGCTTGTCTTTCACGGCGCAGGGTAGTGCAGTGCAATGACTGCACTGCATTTCTTGATGCGCAGTAGTTTGACATGAGATAACGCGTGGAAGCTTAAAAGTAGTTCGAGGGCGTACTTGGGTCCCTCGTCCACAATCGGATTTAATTCGAAATCAAACATTGCAAAACGTACGGCTGACCTCTAAAACAATACTATACGTGAATCCAAACACGCCCTTAGACTTTTCATCTCTTATCAGTAACCTCATAGGAATGTATGCGGAACATGGACACCAATTAGTTACTGATAGGTTGAGTAGCATGACTAGCTGGCTGAAGTGACATCAGTAAGTTCCATGCGGCCATCATGATGCATGTTTTGTATCCATAGAGTGATGCCCACCCTTAAAAACTTCTATGAACCACGAAAGTTTTCGATCATGATAATATTTGTATTCTCCCTTGGTTCATGTCTGTGTTAACTTATGAACAGGTTCTATCTCAAAAAAAACATCACGGTCCCCCTAGGAAGGTTTCAACGATGGGTGTTACTCTTTGCCACTTTTGTCTACAGTGGAGTCCACTCGAGCTTTGAATCATTCGAGCTTCCCTTCATTCGCTTCGTGGGAGTCACACAGCACATGTCTCAGAGGGCCCGTACTACTTGCCTAACCCTTTGCTCCAAGGGACCGTAGAACAAAAAACGCCTTCTAAACAACTTGCATAAGGGAAGGGGCCTATGCATTTGCATGACCTTGCAGATTTGACCTACACATTCTTTGGCTCATACCCTGATGTGATTTCGCACAATGAATGATGGTGTGGATACAATACATGCATCACGGTGGGCTCACGGAGTAACGAGTCTGGCTACTCTACCTGTGGGTAGCTAATCCACGGAAGCCGATTGGCAGTGCAACTCGTGAGACGCAAAAATAAAACATTCAAAAATAAGTAGACAACTGTGTAAAAGGCAACGGGGATTTAATGTCTATCATTGAAACCTATCACACAAATTTAGAAACAATATGATATTTGTTTTTCCTCTTTATACAGATTTTCGTGACCTTAAGGATAAATGGGATGTAAAATAAACTTTAGGTAGCCTTATGAATATTTTAATGGTGAGAATCATTGTCCCACTGATATTTGTGGTGTGGTCCAATTAAGTTTTGGATATAATTTATTTTTGGGATCAATATCTAAAATGATCTGACCAAATGTATGAACGGTGTGGATACGATAAACACATCATTGTGTGGTGCGCCAGCCGATTCTTAGATAAGTATATTTGGGTAAATATGAACCTTGGGAAATTATCGGGTAAATATCCCATGAAAAGACACTTCTAACTGTTAATTTTTGAATTTCCATTTCGTCAAAATCGTACAAAACCTCTCCCTCTTTCCGTTTTCTCTCCCCTCTCTCGTGATTACAAATCATGGCACCTCCTCCGTCTCTCCCCGCATTTCTTTTTGCTTCTTCTCCTCTTCTTCCTCTCCTCTCCCATGGAGATCGTTTCTAGGGTTATGAAGCGAAAGATGTCGCTGTCCTCCTCTTCATCCAAGATCTGCTTCAATCCCGACTGCAAAGAGGGAAATCAGAGCCTTCTACAAAGGGATGGTGTCTTTATGCCGGCAATTTCACTGAGCTATATGATCAATGCGGGTAGCCTCTCAATTTCTCGTGATTCTTTGATTTTCTTTCGTAAGGGCATTTTATTACTTCTCCTTAAAAGGAAATGGAAGAGAGAGATTCCAAAAGAGGGTTTTCCGGCCGGTCTTAATCACAATGAAGATTTCGGCCCTGATTGAGATGATGGGAGGCGTCGAGGGTTTCAGCTCCCGATTCGATTGCGGGAGTGGATGGAGATTATGGCCCTGATTGAGATGATGAGAGGCGTCAAGGTGTTTTGCTTGCGAGAGTGGATGGAGATTATGACCCTGATTGAGATGATGAGAGGCGTCGAGGGTTTTGGCTCCCAATTCGATCGCAAGAGTGGATGGAGATTACGGCCCTGATTGAGATGATGATAGGCATTGAGGGTTTTGTCTCCTGATTCAATTGTGAGAGTGGATGAAGATTACGGCCCTGATTTGATCGTGAGGGTTGCACCCTTTTGATTTGTGCGTGGGTTATGACCCTGATCTGAGAGGTGGCAGCAGCAGCAGAACCCCTCGGCACATTTGATCGCAATGGGTGGTATAGATGATGAAGGGTTTTGGTTCTTTGACAGCAACAACACCCGGGGTTGGCATGGGTTTTCGATTCCGGTTACGGAGTGAGGCAGCGATGCAGGGTGCGGGTGTGTGATGGAGATCGTCCTCAACTCTGATACCAGTGAAGTTTGGAGGGCGTTAGACAGCCGTTTGGCAACGAATCTCTAGCAGGAGGATTTTTCAACCAGATGGGTAATCTCTTAATCCCTTTCTCTCTTGTATTTTTTCTGTGTGTAAGAATCCTTTCATGGCAGCCCTTTTTATTGAGTTTGGGATTATTACCATTTTGGGATCATCCATCACTGCAGGAAAAAAATGTTTTGGGCGTTTTTTCTTTATAGTCCATCCATTATAAGACAGGCTCAGACGGTTCATGCGTTACAGGAAGATACCATATGGCCATATGTTCCAACAGATGTTTGTGTTTTACTCTTTGTTATGTGGTTCTTTTGCTTATGATTGGTTCGCATTCAAGGTTTGTGTAGTGTTGTCCTTTTATTCGATGAGCTCCTATCACAAGCAATGACAATTCCTACTGCTAATCGGAAATCTCTTAATGGAAACTAATTGTAGAGAACCAAAAACTACAAATATAACTAGACATCTTCTTTGCATAAACCACCTTCACAACTATGCAGCCACATGGTTAATTATGGAATCTGCCAGCTGCTGGAAATTCCAAAAATATAAATATTAGGTTGCATAAAAGCCTATCTGACTGTATAAAATGACAAACAAACTGCCGCGGGAGTACAAGGGTCTACTGACTGCAGATTCTTTTCCAATAGGCAATAGCCAACCGTAATCTCTCCGCAAATACCAATTGACTGCTGTTGGGGAATGTGTCACTGTGAAAAATTCCCAAAAATATCCTACATAGCTACTGCTGCTTCTAAAAATAATATTTGGATAGATCATCCTATTGCAAATAGGATGTGGTTATTATTGATGACTTTTCCGATATGCATAAAGAGGAACTTACCTTATTGAAAGCTTAAACAAAGGTGCAAGAAAAAATATATAATATGGCTAGATCTATAGCTCTCATGGATCAATTAAACTGTTGGACATGCAATCTGCCAATCTGGATCCAGGTGTGTCTTTAGATTGTGGATTTGATCCAAATTTTCAATCCTGCCAATCTGGATCCTTGATGTGATCCTGCTATCCAATCTGGATGGTTGGATGATCTTGATCTGATGTATGGACTATGGACCCGGCTGGGCTTGATTTGAGTCAGATATTCAATCTAAGGATATCTGATCCTCAATTAGTCAGCTTTTGGAGCCCATTTAGGAGCCATCTGATGCCTGTGTGGCCCATATGCATCATGATATGAGGAATCCCTGATTAGAAAGCTGGATTTTATATGTTATAGGACTCCCCTTGGTAAGGACCGAAGCATCTTTGGTTTCAACCCTCCGTCAGCTTACCCATTTCTTCTTCTTATATAGCCACGTGTCTTCCCTAATGTCTCTAGTGTCTTGTCAGTAGAAGGTTATGTTTTGCAGTAGCATAGAAGTATTGTTATCTTCCTGCTTATTGAAAAAAGAAAGAAAGGCTCTATAAAGGATTATAGGTTTTGCATGGCTTGTGGGACAGGATCATATCTGGATAATTAACTGCCTTTGTCATTGAAATATGTTGATTGTTGGTGGTTGTTGCTTATGCTTTCTGATGTTGAATGTGTTAGGCATCTCCTCATCAATTGCTCCTATGTTTTTGGTCGTTCGAGGATGGTATTCGGATTAGTTTAATGTGGCTTGGTTGATGCTAATATTCAACAACTTTTGAAGGCCTGGAGAGTAAAAGTCCATTTGGTTGAAAAGGAAAAGTTTTATGGAGCCTTGCTTTGTTGCGATCAATTGGGCTATTTGGAAGGAAAGAAACAAACACACTTTCAACAATATTAGTGAATTGTCTTCCTCTGTCATTTTTAGAGTTGAAAGTCTTATTAGCTCCTTCTGGGCAGAGGCTTCAGATTGCTTTTCTTCCGTTAGCTCTTGAGTTGGTCCTAAGGTGTTCCAAAACAGTAACAGTGGTCGTAATGACCACCACCGTTACCGTTATGATACAGGCCATAACGGCCCTTGTATAGGCCATTATGGCTCTCTCTCTTTTTTTTTTCTCTCTCTCTCTTTTTTTTTAAAAAAAAAAAAAAAAAAAAATGAATAGATCATATATAGCCCGTTTCTCTGTCAGAACTTGCTTGTATGTAACCGATTTTGAATACCATGGTTGGTCCCATATATAGTTTTAATGGTTGGTTCTTATTTGTAATCCCTTCGGACAATTCTTTAAATAATGCATTACTTAATTTTATTTTATTTTTAAAAGAAGAAATAAAAACAAAAAGAAGTATTGCATCTTCTTGTTAGTTGTTCCAAGTAATAGCTAATAGCTAATAACTTGTATGATCATCTTGAAAAAAATATTATATAAAATTTTGAGATGATTTTTATTATTTTTATTTTTATAGAGATGCAAACTGTTGAGATGATTCAACCCGTTTCATGTGATCCCTTTGACATGCTTGGGCCATTTAAGTGGATCAAAACCTTTTATATACTTGGTTCATTGGTCATTTACGGTGGTCTCGTTTTCAATTATCTAACCTTTCATATTACTCGATTTACGCACTTCTAATAAAATTTCAGTTGTCTCTCTCTCTCCCTCTAAAAAAAAAAAGAATGAATGAATGAAGGAATGTAAATTGTTGATGCGGACACCAAGTCATTCAAAGTATATCAACGTAGGAGGCGTGCATTACCCGTGTCAATGTGGTTAGATGACGGATACGAGTCGGGTCTCTAGAGGTTGAAGACCTTACACATGTGTTCATGACATATGTAAGTTGCTTAGAGGAGACATTTGGACCATTGGATTGCGAGGATGGTGTGATCGGATCGTTGGATCATCACGACCCACCTTCATTACACTACCTTCACGGCACTATCATCGGGGCCCATCGGGCATCTTAAATTTACATTTAGTTTATGAACATTTGAGTTAATTAAGTTTTAAGACAGTTTGTGCACAATTTTGTGCGAATTTTTTTTTTTTTTGAAACTTTTTTTAAGTAGGAGTATTTTGGTAATTTCATGTAATTACGATTTTATAAGGGTTGCCCTAAACCCATAGCATGTTATGTGATATTTTATGAAAAAAGAAAAAAGAGCTTTTTGCTTCTGACGATCTCGTCTTCGACTTCCAGTGATTGGAAGAGGGCGTGAGGCCCAGGTAAATGATTTCTCATCCCCTACTTTTTTCTCCTTCTCTCTTTTCTCAAGGTATTCTTTTCTTTAACCTCATTCTCTTCTTTTTCTCCTAATCTCAAAAGATTTTCATTCCCTTTTCATCCCCACATAAAACCCATCACCCAAATCTATATTTAAACCACCATTTTTTTTCTCTGAATTTTCCAGATTTCCAATCCAGGAAATTTCTATTTTTTTGTATTAGAAAATCCACTTGGATCGTTAGACGGACCCATTGCAAGACGAAAGTTCTATCTTTCGCCGGATCCAATTAAATTCAGATTTTAAGATTCAATACTTCGTGTTTGTGATGGATGGCCCTAATCAATGCTATGTTGCCCTTATTTCCTTCTTGTGTTTATGATGTATAAATCAAGCTGATATTTATTTGTTTTTAAGATTGCATGAATCTGCTCCTCTCAAATAGTATGCTCATTTAAGGTTAGATTAGGCTGTCCTACATCAATTTTAATGCGGGGGCATTTTCACACTGGGCTCGAGTGGGGTGGCCTGTGAGATGCAGGGGCACACTCGGGGTGGGCGGCCTGTGTGAGGCAGGTGGCTCGTGAGATGCGGGCCCCACCCGTGTGACTCGGGTGGCTCGTGTGAGGCAGTACCCATGTGATTTGGGGCCCACGATGAGGGTTCGACCAAGGGCCTAACCCATGAGACGTGGGGCCTGGGCAATGAGATAAATGGATTAATTCGCCATACTCTAACAGTTCGAGCTTTTAGAGCAACTGGTTAATTGTCCTACATCAAATTGGTATCAGAGCGGGAGGTCTCGTGTTCGAGACTCTTCACCGGGGGTGATTAATGCGGGGGCATTTTCACATCGGGCTCGAGTGGGGTGGCCTGTGAGATGCAAGGGCACACTCGGGGTGGGCGGCCTGTGTGAGGCATGTGGCTCGTGAGATGCGGGCCCCACCCGTGTGACTCGGGTGGCTCGTGTGAGGCGGTACCCATGTGATTTGGGGCCCACGAGGAGGGTTCGACCGAGGGCCTAACCCATGAGACGTGGGGCCTGGGCAATGAGATAAAGGGATTAATTCGCCATACTCTAACAGTTCGAGCTTTTAGAGCAACTGGTTAATTGTCCTACATCAATTGAAATGAGCCATAACTAAATTCTTTCGTTTGTTTTAAGCTTTAATGAGGCAAAAAATACAAAATGAAAACAAGAAATAAGAAGAACATAAAAATAAAATGAAAATGAAGAAGAAGAAAAGTAAAATAAAAATAAAAATGAAGTAAGCCTTTTGGAACCTTCAACTTAGATCTAAGGATTCGAAAGATATGAGGTTTCGCTTCCAAAAAACACGAGTAAGGTATTAACCATATTGTAGCAAAATTAGAAGGGCAAGGAGTATAGAAGAGAGAAAAAAAAAGACTTGAAAAAGGAACAAGAAGATTGAGCAATCTAAGGCAGGCTTATAGTCTAATGCCGTTACCATTGTTATTTTGTCTTTAGTATGAAGTGAGCCTTTTGGAACCTTCAACTATTGACAAGGGTGATAAGAAGGAAGGGAAAAAAAATACATTGAGAAGAGAGAGAGAGAGAGAGAGAGAGAGAGAGAGAGAGAGAGAGGAGCTTGCTCGGCCGTATGTCTGAGGCGGTGGGTATTCCTATGTCGTTACCATTGCAGTTTTAAGCCTTAGTGGGAAGTGAGCCTTTTGGATCTTCCTCTATTGCAAAGTGTGATGGAATTAAAAAAAGGGTGTAAAAGTAAAGAAATGAAAAGAATGAAAATAGAAGTACACTAATATTAAAAGACTTCAAGTGTTTCCGGGAAAGTTTTTTAATCCTCACATTTCGAGAATACAGAAATCGTAACTTCAATTGCATTCTCTCATTGACGAAGGGGATGGGATAAGGTCCCTTGAGCGTGCACACGACTTCCTTTCTATTGGACTATTTCTAATAGGCAAAATCACACACTACTTTACACAAGGGTGATTTAACAACAAAATCAAAGTTAGGATTAAGACAAATAAGAATGATAAGGCTCTAACTTGAAGACAATGGTAGACTCGAATAGAAGGACACCACGTGGATTAGGAAGTTACTCCGAAAAAGTTTTTCTCATTGAAAATTTTGGGGCATCATTTAAAATAGTCAAATATCTACAAACTACAAAAGGATTCCGCACTAGAATAATTGGGGAAATTTGAAGAATTAAAAAATAAATTGATAAGAAAAGATTACTAAAAGATGATCAATAAAATCAATATATCAAATCCTTTGATCCTTATATTCCAATCTAAACTTCTATACTCAAAGTGATTAGGGGAATTAAATAGTAAAATATTAGAATTCCTTGAGGAGGTAATTAAGAGGATTGAGGTATCTATTTATCATGGATTAAATGTTTAGTCAAACCTTGCTAGTAGCATAAGCATTAACGTCAGAATTTTATGGAAGGGTTGATGATACCATATTAGTTTCTTAAGTTTTAAAGCATCATTGCCTTCTATAAAAATTGTTTACTCCAATAATCATCGTAAAATGTCAAAACAAAGAAGAAAATGTTGAATGCCCAAATTTCAAAAAGAATTCATTGGATTTTCCTATAAAAAAAAAAGAAGAAGAAAAAAAACACATACTTCAAACGCGAAAAAAATTTAAAAAGAGTTAAAAAAAATGATAAAGGGATTGGAATACTATTTAAAGAAAATTTGTAATATGGGCCTGGGTTATTGAGAATGACGAAGAAAATCAGTAATATGGGCCTCGATTATTGAGAATAACGAAGTGATTGATGAGAAAATGATTTACTCTCCCCACAAGCTAGCATATTCAAATAAGAACATCACATTCTCTCATTTGCCCCTCTTATTTAGTGCCCCATGTAGAAGATTCTTTTTAATCTCTTTTAGATTTGTTCAGAGCTAAAATTGTTGCAAGGAAAGGTAAACTTCTTTCGTTGAAAGGCTTATTCTTGTCAAGCTTGTTCTTGCTAACATTCCCATTTATAATTTCATGGTCATCCGTATTTCGGCATTAATTATCAACACCATGGAGAAAACTGTGAGAAATCTCTTATGGCCAGCATACGAACTCAAAAGCAAAGCAAGCCTTATGAATTGGGACATATGGTTGGCACTTGGCAGCCAAAATTGGTCTAAACATGGCAAGCAGTCTTTCAGGTTTTCCTCTTTTCCTTTTCTAGTCATTCTTAGTTCCTTAGTCCAGCCTTAAATCTATAATCTTCTCTATCCTTTTTCCCCTTATAGAAGATGTTCAAATGTTTGAAGGTTCTTCTCTAGCATAATTGATTTCCTACTGTTTGTAAATCTAAGAAGGCCCAAGTTATAATGATGAAACGTGTCATTGGAGATTATGTTGGTTATCTATTTGGCCTACGTTCTTTAGATAAATGGTAGGTGAAATAAGGTGGATTTATTTAGCAGTCCTGTGAGCAAATTCCTTAGCTTTTAGGTAAGCCTTATGCAGCATTTGAAGAAGTATTTTCTAGCCCGCATTCTTTAGGTAAATTGTAGGTGCAATAAGGTGGTGGATTCATTCAACAATCTTGTGCTTTTCGGTGAGAAGCAGCTGTAGGTTTGGGATTTAGTTAGAAAATAGCTGGTTCAAGAGATGATTCCTTAGGTAGAGCTTGATTAACCAAATGGATTACGCTAGATGGGGGGCACAGGGGCAGTGGGTTGGGGTTTGTTTGCTGTGTTCATTTTTATTTTTTATTTTTTTCGTCCATTCATAATCTTAGGAGCTTTAATCCCAGATTTAGTGGCTCGTTAGAATTTTTGAAAGTATGGTCATCCAAAAGTAAAAAATCTTCTTATAGCTAGTACTGCCAGTGACATCTATTGTGGTGTAGATGGGCAAAAATCTTCATCCTAAGAGAAAATGCAAGCTGAACTCGATGTTCTGAACACCACTCCACACCCAACGTCTTATGTAGTCGTTTCTCATTAATTCAAAATGTTTTTCTTCCTTTGTTTTTAATATGGCTATGCATAGTACTCAAAACTAGATGTTTCATATTCAGATCCTTCAAATATCTAGGGTTTCCCATGTCGAGCATGCAACGACATGAGCATGGGGAATCTATGTTGTCTTAAGGCTTTTCCATAACTTAACCCTTAATAAAGGCTAGATATAAACCAAATGGCCACAACTTAATCTAGGAAACAATTATAACTAAAATCCAAAATTGGATGATCCAAAATGTGTAACTTTCATGGGATCTTGCAGTCTATGTTTCTTAAGTAGGGATACTAAACTCACCGGGAAGCTCGCAGAGCTTTGTCCGCTAGGGAGAGTGGAGAAGCGACTCGTCATAGAAGCTTCGCTTCCTGGACGAAGCCAAGCCTAAAAGATCAACTTGGCGCAGGAGGCCAAGCATTCTAGGCTGGAAGGTTTTAGACTATCTTTTCTCCCAAATCAGAGGTATACGGACAAATGGACACAGCTATAGATGTGATGTTTTATATTTTTTATACCAGAAATTCCTATTTTTTAATTTTCTATTCTTGATTTCCTTCTAATATAAAATATTAATTCCCCTATTGATGTGTTTATTTGACACCTGTGTTTATAGATATGGGGTTTTTTCTAAACTTGACTCATTTGTTGTGGAGCATGAAGTATGCCTCTTCATTAGCAGCTATGCCATTAATTGTTGGGACTTAAACTGGCTGACGTAGCGATTCAATTCCACACTATATACGAGAAAAAAAGCTTTTGAACGCCAACAAACCACAAATTCCAACACCAATCAGCCCTTAAGGTCTCCTAAATTAACTAACCCTTAAGCCATGTTTAATATGAACCATAGATTGGCTTCTAACTTCAACCCTTAAAGAAGTGGCCCTCCTAATTATACAACTTGACTTCATTCGACCTGATCAAGTTCATCATATTTCGAGTTTTGCAAATGAAATGACATTTTTGTACCACACCAAGATGATATGTAGCACATGGAGTTCATTGCATTTTCCAATTGGTTATGACACCTTCATGTGAAGCGCTTGAAAAGTTAGCTAATGTGATTATAATAAACTTGCATAAATTACACTTGGTCAAAATCTTAAGCTATGGTAGACTAACATATTGTATTGATCAACATCATGGGACATCATGCAGATTGAATACAGTAAGCATTGTTGAATTTGATGTGGTCTCAATATTAACTCTATTCAATTTTATATTGAAATTGCAATGCGTCTTACATTTTCAATTTTTGTAAATAGTTTGGCAAAGTCATATGAAGCTCCAATGATATACTTGCTAGCCGAGTAGATTATTGGTAATTCTTATTTTAGTGGCTCATATTTTACTTTAACAAAGTGTCATTCTTATGAATGAGCATATTAGGTCGGGTCCTGGAACATTGTTGGTAATTCTTATTTTAGTGGCTCATATTTTACCTTAACAAAGCGCCATTCTTATGAATGGGCATATTAGGTTGGGTCCTAGAAGATTGTTGGTAATTCTTATTTCAGTGACTCATATTTTACTTTAACAAAGCGCCATTTTTATGAATGGGCATGTTAGGTCGGGTCCTAGAAGATTGTTGGTAATTCTTATTTCAGTGGCTCATATTTTACTTTAACAAAGCGCCATTCTTATGGATGGGCATATTAGGTCGGGTCCTAGAGTACTTGTACCCTTTTACTTTGAAGTTTCATTCTTTTAGGGCTCGGACCTGGATTTGATTGCATGTGGGTACCCACCAAGGTAACCACCGATCTTCCAACCATGGTTTCCAATTGCAAGGTCGAATATGGACAATTACATGGTCAATACCAACCGGTAGATGGTAGATTACAAACATGTGTACCTCTTTGCCACATGCATGGTGTGTAAATGGGCTCCCTTAAGTGCATGTGGCTTACCACTCCTATTTGAAAATATAATTAACCTTGTCACAAACTAGGCATGACTAGGTTCGGAACTTGGAATATGAGTAATGTCAATGTTACCCTCCTATGCGGCTACCTTAGCCAGGCCCATTAAAACTATTTATTAAAATCAGATAAATTGGTCGGTCTTTGTTCTTGGTTAATGTGGGAAGGCTCCACCCATAAGAGACAATGTTAATCCCAATCACAAAGAACATTCTTTGTAATGGTACTTCCATCCACAGATATTTTTTTTTTTTTTTTGGGGGTGTCATATGTCTAGGTGGTAGATGCTGACCCAACTGCTTGAACCTTGTTAGTTTTGTTACGTTAAGTACCTCAAGTGTATATCTGGTTTTTAATTAAAAAATAAGTTTTCTCTGAGAAATCCCCAAATTACCAAGAATCACTAAATTAGGCTAGTTACATGTTTGATTTTGTGTTTGGATACAATGATTGCAACCAATTTGTGAGAAATTAGGAAATTTTTGTTTTTATTTTTTCAGTTTTCCGTAACTTGGCCCATCTCCCCTGAGTCTCAAAATTGAAACTCCAAATTCATGATTTTTCATGTAAAACATGAAGAATCATAGATTTGTAACAATTTGACACTAATTTAACATGACTTAAAACCAAAAAAAAATTGAAAATCGAAAATGTTCATCAAATCAATCTGGTGGGATATATATCAACTGTGCGTTTCGTATCGCATACGTGGGATACAAGATATATCGTGGGATATATTAGCCGATATTGTTGATAATGAAAACACTTTTAAATTCATGAAGGTCTAAAAAGAAGATATGATTTTTATGAAACTGTCACTATTGAGTTTTTAATATAAAGTAGTATATAACCATGACACCCTTGGTGAGTCCATAAGCCTGATTTTTTATTGATAATATATTGACAGTCAAACCTACTTGATGGAGAACTTTTGTATTCCATTGGTCTACACATGCAATGCCTTATAGACGACATGCCTTAGCCGTGCATGGGCATAACAAACCTCTTGGAGAACTTTCTTTAAATGGCTGTCAACAGGTTGGATTCGGGTCAGTTGCTAGTACTCGTGCCTAGCCAACCGGAACTGGTTTTTACTAGGCCCTAATCTAGTTCATCAAATCGAGTTTAGGTACCCCTCAGGGTACCCATTAGAATGAATATCTTGATGGTCAAACCTTAGTTGATGGATAGCTTTTATATTCCATTGGTCTACAAATGCAATGCCTTGAAGATGACATATGCCTTATTGACGCGTGGGCTTAGCAAAACCTCTTCGAGAACCTTGTTGAAAGGGCTAACAACAGGTTGGGTTCGGGTCAGTTCCTAGTTCCCATGCCCTAAGCTAACCAGGATCGATTCTTGTTGGGTTCAAGTCTAGTTTTGTAGACGACACAAGCCTTATATACGCATGGGCTTAGCAAACGTCTTGGAGAATGTTGTTTATGAGGCTTTCAACAGGTTAGATTTGAGTCAATTCCTAGACCCATATGTGAACTGAGCTAACTAGATTCGGTTCTTGTAGAAATAAGATCTAGTTTTGAAGACCCAGACCCAGATCCGATCGCTTTTGCATACCTGTTAGGTCTTTGCATCTTGGGAACATGAGGGTGGATCAGTAAAAACTATTGTTTATGAGTGCACTAGGAGCTGTTGGAGCTGTCAGTGAGGGAAAGTCCATTTTTGTGTAATTGCCTGGCTCAAGTCCATCCCTTCAAGAAGCTGAATATTTATCAGTTGCAACCTTTAGGTGTTTGTTGCTAATACAGATGTATTGAAGCATCCTCTTGCTAAACCATGGGAGTCAGTTTGGTTCCCATGGTTCAGCAGAGTGGCTGCTATTCGCATATTGTTGCTGCATGTACTTCGTTTGGAAAGAACATACTGCCACGAGCTGCAGCTCTTCTAGATGTTTCCCCAGTTACTAATGTCATCAGAATTTCGGGACCTCGGTTGTTTGTCAAGTTCTCTTGGATGCATCTTTCTCCTTGAATGGATTTTTTTTTTTTGTTTACTTAGTGAACGTGTTACTTTTCCTATGTTATCGCTCTTGTTATGGATAATACTGACATGACATGTTAATGATAGATAGGATGTTGATATTGTTGTTTATTGTTTGATGTCTATTTTCTATCAATGCTATTTCTTTAAAAAAAAATAAAAATAAAATTTATTTGTGAATATGACTACTTCATACTCATCGAAGTGGTGAACTGTTGCCTGGAGATTAGGATGCATCATTGATTGGATCTGGGAAATACGTAATGTGTTAGGAATTAATTTTATGCATATTATATGTGGTGCCAATGAGGCTGAGTTCACTCTAACTGAAAAGCAGAATATGTAGGCAATTTCTTTGTTCCAGGCATAATGCAATTCTATTTGCTATTTTACAAAATTTGCCTTTTAACAGAAGAAATAGGATGCTATCTGCACAATTAGGTAGAGAAAAGGCATGCAATAGAAATCTGTCATTGTTAGCCCTTCATACAAGGCTTGTGGTTTTCCTGCTTCGTAGTCCACTTTTAGTTGCAAGATCCTTCTAACCAAGTGACGCTCCTGCTTTGAAGCACTCTCTGGACTCATGCTTTAGCTTTCTAATTGTTTTTTAACTTGCTAAAATCTTGAAAGAGACGCTTCCTGCTCTTGCACCCAAACATGTTGTCACTTTGCCCCATGCTTCGTTGATGTATGTGTTTTATCCACGCGGTCCATTCATTTTGGTCAAATCATTTTAGCGCATGAGTCCAAAAATGAGGCAGATCCAAAACCTTTGTCGTCCACAATAAATTTTCAATTGTAGGTGTTCAAAAATCCATTGTTTTCTGTGGTGTGGTTCACTTGAACTTTGGATCTGCCTCATATTTGGGTGCATGCCCTAAAATGATCTTTAAAAAATGAATGGACGGCATGGATATAACACATACATCATGGTGGGGCCACCTGTTACGAGATTTAGTTTTGCTTGGTTTTCGAGTTGAAATTTCGACTCTATTGCAAACAGCAAGAACTTTTTATAATTATAATTTTACCACCATTTACATGCATTTATACAAAACCAAACAGGACCTTAGTGTGCTTTCCTGGTAATGGGTTGGGGGGTTTGTGTTTTTGTAGTTGGTTTTCTGTGTCCTGCAGAGTTTCCAGTGTAACCATGCTGTTTCAGTTTCTGTATCCTTTTTTTTTTTTTTTTCTTTCCCTTCTGAGTTTACCATTCATCAGGAAAAAAAAAAAAGAAAAAGAAAAAGAAAAAAAAAGAAAGAGTGAAAGAAAGAAAGAAAATGGTTACCCAAACAATGGTCATTGCAGAATTGAAAACATGGCTTCTCCTAGGGGTGTGTTTGTTTGCATCAAATGTCATGAAATTCTGCACCAAATTAGACTGATTAGTCATTGAATATAATGAGATTTCTGATTTGGTGCAACCAAACAACCTTAAACAATGGTCACTGCATAATAGAAAATTTTATATCTGCCATTAAATGTTATAAAAAGAATGAACATTTCAGGCACTTCTTTCTGCTATTTTTTCAGTCTTTGAACCACTCATCATGACGGTTATTGCTGGTACGTAGTGGTAGACATTATTTTTCCTCTTAGTCCAGATCCTTATACTAGGCCTAGTTGACAACAACTAGTCCTCGAAATGCAATGAACATATTTTGACTCTCACATGGCTAAGACATTCTAATATTCCTTTTCTCTTTAGATTTCTTAATTCTACTTTCAGAAGACGTTTTCAGCTTGATCTTTTAAAAGAAGAAGAAGAAGATGTCACCTTTACATTTTTGAGGTAACTCCCCCGATGATGTTGATTTCTTATGGTCACAGGGAAGTCACATTTCTGGGGTGTGTTCATTGTTGTTTAAATATCTATACTGAGACTGGACGGTTGTCGGCTAGAAGACCGAATTTGCAGGTTTGTGCTTTATTTCTCTAGTCGGTAAGCCTTTTGAATGGGACATTTGTGTTGCGGTATGAGGAATAACATTATTGAGTATTTCATGACTCCTATTTTTTTTTTTGGCAAACCATTTGGTTGTTTGATTTGAGGTCCAGCAAACCATTTGTTTAATTGGTGTTGGGCCCATAGCTCCACTGGGGGGTTATTCATGTTGTGACCTTGAGGTTGTGGGTTCAATTCCAACTTATCTAACTATAATGAAAAGGTCGATATTTCTGAAATAGTTCTACACATGGATTCATTAATGCACATTGCTGTAAATTATGCCTTGTTTTATTTTCTTGTAGCATTATTCATCTAGGAAAGAGGTTAACAGTAAGCTCAGGTATTCAAGTAAGGTTAATTTTTCACTTTGTACAAGTGGGATCCCTTGGTTTAGTGGTCCAAACTGTTGGTATGCCTGGATGGATCCACTTTGCGATGGCCCATGCAGCAAAAAACCCCCCATATGGGAAAATCCTAGCCCTTCAATATGTGTCCAGCACGTGCTATTGAGAAAATAAGTGCAGCAATGATCCACATTCAGCCAAGACAAAAACCAGAGATCCAATGGATATGATCTTCCAATCTTGGGTATATTGGTTGTATAGACCATCCACATTGGAACCCATCAAATATATAGCTTTGGTAACTGAAACACAGGCCTCATGTAACATACAAGTCACCCATCTGTCAAAAGGGGATCCTGAGATGGGCCATACAGGTCACAACTGGCCAGTGGAAGATCAGACCGAAATCAACAATCCAACTGTAGTGCCGCCTGTACAAATCCAATTGGATCACCAAAAGCGGCGATTTATTGGGCTTTTTATGGCTATGTACAAACCATATAGGATGGGTGTAATGCTTATTCGTGGAAGTAAGACTGTTGGACTTTTTATTTTTATTTTTAACGGTCTAATATTAATGCTAGAGAAGGATCCTTCAATTTGGTTACTTCTTCTTGATCATGCCTACAATTTCAAATTTGATAGTGCATCCAAATGGACCCTTGAATTTAGAATATATGTAGTTCAAAACCGGAAGCTAATCATGAACTTTCAACACCAAACTCAGGACCATGCAGCAGAGACAAACAAGAAAAAGAGACATATTCCATTCTGCTGAGCATTTGTGGCTATGTGATAACCCAGAACTACATTATGTAACCCAAATCATATCCATTGCACATCAATTAGGATCTGAGACAAATGATATTATTTGACAGAGAGCATGCTGCCTACCTTCATCTCTAGTTTCTACATACACCCAAACATATCCTTAATGTCTTTCTATTTAAATGGATACCTCGTTTTGTGCTCTATATGTATGAGTCGATATTTATGTAAGGATATGCTAAGTGTTTGTTTGTCTATTTAATGGAGGAGACATGGTGGGGATTGTTGTTTTCTCTGAGTCTCATGTATGCATTTTCTACATATTTTTCTTAGCTTGACATTGCTCGTACTATTATGCTTCTCTTGTCAGGTTTTGGTTCTATCCTTCATAAATTCAGGATATCAGAGGAGCAGAGAAAATATTTTATTGATAACCCAGAGCCCCTGGTAGCATTTGCTCTCTGTTGCAGGATGTAATCTTCACCTGCACTAAGGTCCCATTCCGCTCTTTCTTATCCTCTGTGTTTTCATCTGTGGACTGAATCATGTGATAGTTGGCATTACAGACTCAACTTGTTTCCTGATTGCTGAGTACAATTTAGCCAAGTCAATTGCAAGCTCACCAATTATATAAAAATTGATCCACGGGGCCATTTTCGTATAAGATTTGAGTTCAGGCTGGTAATTGGAGCTCGTCGAAACCAGGCTGACTTAGCTGAGTCAGCGAGGCAATTAGTGAATTTTAAAATTGCCACATTAGATCTGATTATGGAAACAAATTTTATCATATAGCTGGAGCTTCAGATCTTTGTGCATCTAACTGTCAGAGCA
The DNA here is from genome assembly GCA_030180095.1 of Magnolia changhungtana. Classification (NCBI taxonomy): domain Eukaryota; kingdom Viridiplantae; phylum Streptophyta; class Magnoliopsida; order Magnoliales; family Magnoliaceae; genus Magnolia; species Magnolia changhungtana. The sequence goes on along the minus strand of JASAUF010000384.1, from coordinate 536,057 downwards.
TGTTGAATGCATTCAAGGCTGGTGGGAATTTCCATTCAAGGATGGCAATGAATATGTACCCACATATTCGTAAGGTTGTAGAGGGAAAAAGGGTGCTGATTGAATGGTACCCTCATCCCAGGTAAGACAAACCTCCAGTTCCTCTATTCAAAAAAGGTAATTATACAGTAAACTTCTCATTGCACTGATCTTATGAAAAGGAAAAAAAAAAAGACAATGAAACTAGGAATATAGAGTTAATATGAAAGAATGAGACAATCATGAACAGTGCCTCATGAATTAGAAAAAAGTGATGAGGAAGTAACTCTGAAATTGTAGTACTAGTTATAGGTCTCTTAAGTCCAACTTCAAGCAAGATAGTTGCAATCTGGAGCCACACTGCATATGGGAACATATTTTAACTAGTTTATGCTTAACTTGTTTCTTGGTAATGATTTTTTTTTTTTTTTTTTTAATTATATATGTGTGCTTATTTCAGGATGCCTTTGCTTTTGAGAGATGAAAAGCGAAAATGCTCAACTTCACTATTGCATATGGGAAAACTCTTGTTGGCTGGCCCATGATTGGAAGGTATGAATACTCTTATCAATTATTGTAATGGGGGTAGATGAACATGTGGCTGCCAATGAATGCGGTTTGATGCAGCATTGCCACTTTCAGGTAATCAACTGTTTGTCAAAGCAACTACTTACAGTTCCTGTTGTTTTTTACTTTTCTTTTTCTTTTTCTTTTTCTTTTTATTTTCTAGTGACGCTACCAAAGAGCATGAAGGCAAATGGGGTATGAAATAATTAACAAAGGTAAGGAAACCACTTCACTCTTGACCTTTGATTGCTATTTATTTTCCTAGTTAAAATTGTACCTTGCATTAGGAAGGAACATGCCAGATTGGCCTCTGGGTTTGAGTCCCAACCTGAATGGGTTGGACTTGGGCCTAATATAGACCCATTGATGGGCCTAGCTTTAATTTAAAATGGGTTGGCCTTGGGCCTAAGTCAGGTTGGCCTGCGTGTTAACAGACCCAACCTATTTTTGAGGTGGGTTCAAGCCAAACTTATTGGGTAGTGGGTTGGGCTTCGAGCTAGAAATTTGTCCATTTAAATAATGGGTTAGACTGGGGTTGAACCTACCTACTGGGTTGAGCCAGATAACCCTACATAGGTTACTAATGGATTGAGCTAGATAACCTGGCTTGCCTCGACTCAAAACCCAAAACAAAATAAAGAACAATAGCATGGATAAATTTATTGTCTGCACCCAAACTCAACATGATTTCTTCGGTCCAATTGATTGAACCTGAACTCATTAAAATTGGGTCGGTTTCATAAGGTACCCACGAAATTTGGGTACCCATTGGCATCCCTATCAACTTTAATGCGACCCCTGTGATAAATTGGGTAAGATTTGGATAAGAGGCCAATATCGACCCATTAAATTAATGGGTCGGCTGCTTTGATTTCAACCTAACCTAAACTGGCCCAAATTTTAATGGGCTAGGTTTAGAATTTGTCTGTTTAAATAATGGGTTATGCTTGGGTTGAACCCTACCTACCTACATAGGTTTTTAATGGGTTGAGCTAGATGAGCCAGCTTGACTCAACCCAAAACCCAAAACAAAATAAAGAAGAAAAGTATGGATAAATTTATTGTTTGGACCCAACTCTACCTGTTTTATTGTTTGGTACCCATTGGCATCCCTATTGACTTTAATGTGACCTATGTGATAAACATTTCAAATTTGGATAAGTGGCCAGTATTGACCTATTAAATTAGTGGGTCGACTATTTTTTATTTCAACCTAACCTAAATTGGCTTGAATTTTAATGGGTGAGGGCTAGGTCCAAAATTCCAAGTGGATTCTTAAATGGGTCAGGTATGAGGCGTGCCTAGACACCTAACCCAACCCATCCCATTTGCAACACTACCTGTTGGGCTTTTGGGCTGGGCTTAGGCTTAAAATTCAAGCCTGTTTTTCAATCATGGCTGATTTGAACCATGTACAATACTATTGCCCCGAGTGGACTAATTAGGATTTGGAAGGGCAATTTTGTAACATATATATGGGCCTAAATGTTGGGTCTAGGATCTAATTTTTGGTGTTTCATCTAATGGTTGGAGTGGATTTTATATAATCGTCATTGTGTGCCATGTAAAAAATCAAGGGTGGATCTCTCTCCCAACTCTTTCCATTGGTGTGCCCCACCTTAATTACAACCTAGTTTCTTTTTTCTTTGTGCTTAATGTGTGATTACACATCTAATGGTCGGAGTGGATCTCACATATACATCACTGTGGGCCCCATAAAAAATCAAGGTTGGCGTCCATAAAAATCCTTGTGAGGGTACAAGTCTGGTCTTCCTCATGTATAACTTATTATTTATCACGCGAATGGGACCTCCGGGATGTTCAATGGATTGAACCCACAATGAGCAACATTTTTCATGAAAATTATCCCTATCCACTCATCAAGTAGCCACAATTTTATTCTATTATTTACCATTGGCTATACACTATTTTTATAGTATTGGTCACTTGATGAGTGGATAGGATGATGTTTGCACTAGGTGATCCTCATGGTGGGGCCAACCTATTAGAAGGTTTGGATTTCACAAGAACTTAACAGGTAGGAAATTATCCATTAGGTGGACCTGAAACTATGGTGCAATCTGTTGGACCCTATACAATCTCTCTCTCTCTCTCTCTCTCTCTCTCTTTTTTTTTCTTTTTTTTTTTTTTTTTTTTTTTTTAATTCATCAGCGTACACAACTATGAGACAAATGCCCACCCTTGATTTCCTAGGGTCCCACCGTGATGTGTACTTGAAATCCGCTCCGACCATTCAATGTGTAATTTATAGGACTGAATAATCAGGCCAACCTATGATTAAAGGTGGGCCACAACAAAGGAAAATTTGGGAGAGAAACTTCCACTCCAAACATTATATGAGAGACCAAAATGTAGGCCCGAGGCAAAAAACCGCAAGCCCATATGTGATTCAGGTGGGCCACAGATACGGAAATAGTTTGGAGGGTGAGTGTTGTCCTGCATACTCTCTTTGATTATGTTCTCCACTTGAATGTGGAGGGTTATTTTTGGGACCTAGCATGGGGTAACTCGGGTGGCTTCACATGAACACCACAGTGGGGCCCACCTGAGCACCCCCTGATCTCTCCCTCTTTCCCACCTTCCCCTAGCCATCATTGTTGGTTCCTCTCTATAAATGCACCAGTTTGTCAATTAGCGTGAGTCATGAGTCGTCGAGTCGGGTGAGCCCATCCATGATGGAGATATTTTGAAGACTTGAAGCTCAATGACATTCCAAAAATATTCAAGATAAAGGTATATCAAGTAATGCCTTGGTTTACCCCAAAACCTATAACCCTTATAGCCCGAAATCACATTGCTCTAGATGGCCCAATCTGTGTTAGGTAAACTCTTTTTCCATGTGTGTAGAGTCTAGTTCAAAAGGATAAGGGTTGAACATTTATGGAGTGCAACAAAGTAGTCTTTTTCCACACACCAACTTCATCATTCCTTTTTCATAGCATGCCTAACATTGATGACATGTTCATCATATTCTGTGAAGCTATAATAGCATGCTTAATTAATAGCATGCTCACCTATGATAACATGCCTATGGTTGTTTTGGATGTCTTTACGGGAGCACCTTGATAAGCCGTATTTTATTCCCTGCATGCTGTAGACTCACGAGCTGTGGTTTGTTCATACAAATAATTCGTACTTTTTCAGGATGCGTTTAGTAGCAGGGTGCATGTAAGAGTTGTTGGAGCTTGCTATTCCTTCATTGTTGTTGAGATGATTATACTTATATGTATATAATATGGAATAATGTCTATGGTTATTATAATGGCTGGAGTGAAATTTATATAATCATCATGTTGTGCTCTTTAAAAATCAAGGGTGAACTTCTCTTCCATCTCCTTAAAAAAAAATAATAATAATAAAGGTTGGCATCGGTAAAATTCCTTTCTAAGGTTTAAAGTCCACTATTGGACCACAGGTTTCTACCTAATGGACAAGTTCTAATGGCCACACGGTTTTCTATTACTCATCAAGTGGCCACACATTGTTTTTTTTTATAACTCATCAAATGTCCACACTTTTGTTTTGTTATTTGTCAATGGCTATACACTATTTTCTACAGTGGGGTCACTTGATGAGTGGATAGGATGATGTTTACACTAGGTGATCCTCATGGTGGGGCCAACAATTTCACAAACACATAACAAGTTAGAAGTTATCCACTGGGTAGACCTTAAACTGGTCCAACCTTGGACTTGAGACATTCTCTTTTTAAACAGGAGCTATGGCAGTCACGCCCGCTCTTTTTTCTTAGGGCCCAAAAATCTACTCAGACCATTCAATGTGTAATCATAATTTATGAAGACTGAAAAATCTACTTGTGATTGAAGTGGGCCACAACAAAGGAAAAAAGTTGGGAGAGACACCACCCTTGATTTTTACAAGGCCCACCATGATGATTATATGATTATATGAGACACCAAAAATAGGCCTGATGCCAAAAACAGCAGGCCCATATGTGATTTAGATGGGCAACATCAATTGAAACAGTTTAGTGGGTGAGTGTTGCCCTGTATACTCTCCAAGTACATGGCCCACCTGATGGGGCTGATTTTTGGGACATATACCTAGCGGTTGGGTTGGATTTCACGTAAGCACATCATGGCAGCTAGGATGGTCACATCAGTGTAAAGGAGAGCTTCCCATAAGAAAATTATATGATAGTCAAAGATATAGAGAGCCTCCCATGAGAAAATTGGATGATAGGAATAATTATTTAAATTGTAGTACTTGAGCACGCCAGTGGATACACCTAGCTTGAATTGCACATCATCAAAGTGTTGGGTCATGATTTTTATGATTTTTCTTTTCCTATCCAACAGTGATGTTGCCGCCCTTAGTGCCTGCCCAATGCTTATCTTATAATTGTTTTTCCTTTTACTTCCATGGCTTCATTTAAGAATGCGGCAGCTCTACAAAGAAGGGAGACTCAGTTGGTGGACCCATAGAGGAAGTCCTTAGATTCATGAAAATAGCCCTCTTTTGCACAAGCCTTCAATCACTCAAAAGTCCCATGCTTATGAAACAGTAGATTTCACGGAAAGATGTTGACACCACCGCACATCATACAGGACTTGGTGGGGGATTGGTTGGGTCTCAAGTTCCACAAATTCCGAAGTATCAAATAATTACATCTCTAATAGAAACTTAGGCAGCATAATGGGCGGCTATTTGATTCTTTGGTAGACAATGATGCTTGATACACAGGAACTTACAATATTGCACTTATGTAACTCATTGTTTCTAAGTCACATAAAAAATCAGATTGGGTGAACAATACTAACAGTTGACTCGTGGACACTTTCTTTCTTGAAATACCATTGGGTTATATTAAATTGACGGTTAGAATTACATTTCATTTGTTTTGAGATTCTGTAGCTCTTAACTTAATTTTGGGTGAAACGCTCAAATCAGACCTGAGTCTTACATTGTGATTAATGAATGTGCCCACCCAATCGATGCATGAGGAATTTAAAAGAAAATTTTAGATTTCATAAGGTAAGCATTGAATGGAGAAAGAAAGAAAAAAAAGCCAGCTCACTCATCAAGTATGCCAAACATTTAGGTCGAAATAAATATTTTTAAATAGTATCCTTGTCTTTTAATTTATTTCCAGATAACACTTATATTTGGTATTATTATATTCCTATATTTAAATTATACCTTAACAAATAAGTTGAAACCTTTATAATATTTCTAAATATTTCTCTATCTTTTGCTTAATTCTAAATAGTATCTGTCTTTTAATTATTTCTAGATAACTCGTTATCTTTTGAATATTTCAAATTATTCAAATTAGCACCTTACCTTTTGTTTATTTCCTATTTTTTATATTACTAAAAAGTATTTTGATAATTCTAAATATCTATTTTTAAATATTTTCAAACAATACCCTATTTTTGAATATTTCTAAATAATGCCCAATGTTTTAATTATTTCCAAATAACGCCCTATCTTTTGAATATTTCTGACTAATGCTCTGCCTTTTCATTTATTTCTAAATAATGCCAATCTTTTAAATATTTCAAAATAGGCACTAAATGTTGGTTTATTTTTAAACAGTACCTAACTTTTTAAATATTTCCAAATTAAGCCCGATCTTTTGATTTCCAATCTTTTGATTATTTCCAAATAACACCGTCTTTTGATTATTTCCAAATAACGCATCTTTTGAATATTTCAAATTAGCACCTTACCTTCCATTTATTTCCTAATTTTTCTAATTTTGAATATTTTCAAATAATGTCCAATGTTTTGATTATTTCCAAATAAGTCCTATCGTTTGATTATTTCCAAATAATGCGCAATGTTTTGATTATTACAAATTATTTCCAAATAAGTCCTATCTTTTGATTATTTCCAAACAATGCGCAATGTTTTGATTATTACAAATTATTTCCAAATAGGTCCTATCTTTTGATTATTTCCAAACAATGCGCAATGTTTTGATTATTACAAATAATTTCATATCTTTTGATTATTTCAAATGATGCCCTATCTTATTTGTAACTAACGCTCTGCCTTTTGATTTATTTCTAAATAATGCTCTTTTGAATATTTCAAAATAGGCACTATCTTTTGATTTAGGAAAAATAGTACATAATATTTTTTAATATTTTAAATAATCTTTTGATTATTTCCAAATAATGCCTTATTTTTTAATATTACAATTAACACCTTACATTTCATTTATTTCCTATTTTAATTTTTCAAAAAAGTATTTTAATAATTCTAAATATCTATTTTTAAAAATATTTCCAAACAATACCCTATTTTTGAACATTTCTAAGCCCAATGTTTTGATTATTTTCAAATAATGTTCTATCTTTTGAATATTTCTATCTAACGCTCCGTCTTTTGATTTATCTCTAAATAATGTTCTTTTGAATATTTCAAAATAGGCACTATCTTTTCAATCTTTTTTAATATTTCTAAATAATGCCTAATCTTTGATTATTTTTAAATAAAGCTCAATCTTTAGATTATTTTCAAATAATGACCTATCTTTTGATTATTTTCAAAATATGCCTTATCTTTTGAGATAATTAGCACCTTACCTTTCATTTCCTATTTTTAATATATTACTATAAAGTATCTTGATAATTCTAAATGTCTATTTTTCTAAATAATACCCAATGTTTTGATTATTTTCAAATAAGCCCTATCTTTAGATTATTTCCAAAATAAGTTACTGTTTTGATTATTTTCAAATAACGTCCTATCTTTTGATTATTTTCAAATTTCCTTTTGATTATCTCTATAGGCACTATCTATCAATCTTTTTAAATCTCTCTAAATAATGCCCAATCTTTTTATTATTTTCAAAAATAAGGCCCAATCTTTTGATTATTTCTAAATAACGACTTATCTTTTGATTACTTTCAAAATATGCCTATCTTTTGAGTAATTACACCTTACTTTCATTTTCTATTTTTAATATTACTTCATTTCCTATTTTTAATATTACTAAAAAGTATCTTGATCATTCTAAATATCTATTTTTAAAATATTTCTAAACAATACCCTTTGTTTGAATATTTCTAACTAACCCAATGTTTTGATTATTTACAAATAATTCTCTATCTTTTGATTACTTCCAAATAAATCTTATCTTTTAATTATTTTCAAAATAAGTTTAATGTTTTGATTATTTCCAAATAAAAGCCTAATCTTTTGATTATTTTCAAATAATACCCTATCTTTTGATTATTTTCAAATAATGCCCTATCTTTTGAATATTTTTAACTAATGCGCTGCCTTTTGATTTATTTCTAAATAATGCTCTTTTGAATATATCAAAATAAGTATCTTTTCAATCGTTTCTAATATTTCTAAATAATGCCCACTCTTTTGCTTATTTCAAAGTAAAGTTCAATCTTTTGATTATATCCAAATAATGCCCTAGTTTTTTATTATTTCCAAAATATGCCTTATCTTTTGAATAATTAGCACCTTACAGTACCTTACCTTTCATTTCCTTTTTTTTTAATAATATTACTAAAAAGTATCTTGATAATTCTAATTATCTATTTTTTAAATATTTCTAAACAATACCTTTCTTTTTAATATTTCTAAATAATCTCAATGTTTTGATTATTTACAAATAATGCTCTATCTTTTGATTATTGTCAAATAAACCCCATCTTTTGATTATTTCCAAAATAAGTCCATGGTTTTGATTATTTCCAAATAAATCCTATCTTTTGATTATTTCCAAATAAGCCCCATTTTTTTTTATTTCTAAAAAAGTCCAATGGTTTGATTATTTACAAATAATGCCCTTTTGATTTATTTATAAATAATACCTAATCTTTTTTAATATTTCAAAATAGCTATGTATTTTCATTTATTTGAAAATAATGCCCCATCGTTTGATTATTTCTAAATAAAACCCTATCTTTTGATTATTTTAAAACAAAAATCTTTTGACTAATTTTCAATTAAATTCCTTTTTTTTTAAATATTACTAAAAAATGACCTTGTCTTTTAGATTATTTCCATATAATCTTTTGGATATTTCTAAATTGTACCAAGTTTCAACTGTATCCAAAACTCAGGTGGCCCAGGAAGTGCAGCTCACCGATTTCAGATATTTTAAGTATGATTTCACATTATTTTAGATGATATGGCCCACTTGAGTTCTGGATACAATTGATTTTTGGGATGTCCCATAACTTATAAGGGACCCACCAAATACAGTGTGGATGTCCAATGCACATCACTGTGGAGCCACACAGGTCGACCTCGTATAAATTGAATAGAATATTGGTAGGGGATCCACCATGGAAACTTCCAAATAGAATGCCAGATGTACTGTAGGCTTGACTTTCTCCCTTTGCTATGCACTATCTGAGTTTTGGGATAAGATGATTCCCGGGATGCGGTTAATATGATGAGGCCTGGATGCACGGTTTAAATTACACATACTATGTCTCCACATAGATCAAACATAATTATGATGATTTCCTCCCTTGGGACCCAGGAACAAATATCAGACTGGTCCACACTATCTGGTGGACCATGCGAATCATACGAACTAATAAAGTAAAAAAAAAAAACATGATGGGTTACACGGTTTATATTTCTATCTACTTGTACAGCTCACCGATTTTAGAGGTGGGAATGATCATGATAGGGACATGGATGAGTGGCCCATATCTTCCATATGTTTGCTCCTTAAATTTAGCCTAAAAAGTCACCTCCATTTGTGATTCAAGTGGACCACATTAAGCATAGAGAAAACTTTTGGTTCTTGGATCTAAAATAGTATGACGCTGCCAATTTTTAAACCTACCCTAAGTTTATTTTTTATTACAGGAGTACCCTTCCAATAGTTATAGGCGAGCCAAGCCCGCATTTGGGCATGGCTGCATTTTAAATCCCAACCCGACCCTTGGGTTTACCACAGACGAATCCGGCTGAAGGAGATATAAGCCCAAGAGCTCGACAGGCTAGCCTGGCCCAAGAGGAACCCCATTAATTAATTTAAGTAATTATCATTGGATAATAGGATGGGTCCGTGAAATCCATCCTGATCACTAACAGGTGTGTCACCCCACGCCTAGGTCCCAGAAATCAGCCTCATCTATGATTCAGGTGGATTACATGATTGGAAACAATGTCCAGGGCAACACCCATCCTCCAAATCATGTATACGTAATCAAGGTGGGTGCTGTATATGACTGATATATTAAAAAAGAGAATATCTCAAGTCCAACCAGTTGGACATAACTTCTTACCTGTTTGTTAAGTGTCCCAGTAGGTTGGTCTCACCGTGAGGATAACCTACTGCAAACATCATTCTATCTATTCATCAAGTGAATATATAAATAACAGCGTATAGCCATTGATAAATAACAAACTTGATTAGTGAATAGGGATGACTTCCATGGAAAATGTTGCTTACTAGGGGGAATGGCTTGAAGGTCCTATTCACTTAATAAATTAGAAAGTTACCAATTATGTGGACCATTGACATGGATTCTTGATTTTTGACAGGGCCCACCATGATGTATATGTAAGATCCATTGCTGGACAATTTGGAAGTAGGGCCTAAGTTGTATTATAGAATTTCCTTTTCAATAGTCATAGGTGGGCCCACCACATCAGGCTGGGCTGTAGATGATCAAAGCCCAGCCTGATTAAAAAGTGGCATGCATTTCAAGCCCGAGCCAGCCCTTAGGCCTCGTACCATAGCCCAAGTCTGGCCAAAGGGAAGCTATGCCTAGAAGCCCAACAGAAGAGACGGGCCCATATTATATATAGCACAAACTTCAATTAGAAAAGGAAAGGGAATTTTACAGAATAACTCATTAATAGATACTTAAAAATAAATAAATTAATAAGCTACTCATTAATTAATTTATGTAATTATCACAAGTTAAGCCAGGGCCCAAAAATTAGCCTAATATATGATTCATGTGGACTACATGATTGGAAACAATGTTTAGTACAACGCCCACCCTCCAAATCGTTTCCCTTGGTGTAGCCCATTTGAATCATATTTAAATTTGACTTTTGGGCCCTAGACCTAAATTTTGGTGTAGAGTCTAATGATTGGAGTGGACATCATATAATCATCATAGTGGGTCCTCTGAAAATCAAGGGTTGATGTCTCTCCCAATGGTTTTCTTTTCCGTGGCCTACCTGAATCACGTGTCAAACTGCCATTTTTTCTCATGGGCAAACATCTTATTTAGACAGAGTGGAGTAAGGTAGGCTCAGTAAAAAATCAAGTTGATTGTGTTTTTTTTTTTTTTTTTTTATTTAAAACCACATTGATTACACATTGAATGGTCGGAGCAGATTCCACATACACATCATTTTGGAACCCTAAGAAATCAAGGGTGGGCATTCCATTTGAGGTACATTTAGTAAAAAAGAGAATGTAACAAGTCCAACCGGTTGGACCACAATTTAAGGTACACTCAGTAGATAACTTCCTACCTGTCAAGTGCTTGTGAAATCCAATCTTCCTAATAGGTTGGCCGCACCATGAGGATCATCTAGTGCAAACATCATCCTATCCCCTCATCAAGTGACCCATACTATGGAAAACATTTTATAGCCATTGATAAATAACAAAATAAAATGGATAGGGATGATTTTCATAAAAGTCCGGCGGGTTGGGTCCGGTTGGTGCTCAACCCTAGCTCAACCCAAGGTTCCTATACCTCAACCCTAACCCAACCCAAGTCCAACCCAAGCGGGCTCGGTTGGGTTGGTCGGGTAGATAAATGCTAATATTTTCGTGATTATATTTCAATACACATCTTATTTATTATACCTATGATTTTATTAATTATTTATTGTAAAGAACTTAAATTTTTTTAAATAAACAATCTAAAATATAGGACAACTACTCCTTTAAAAGCCATGTTGTTGTGTAGCACGCAATCTATTGGCAGAGAGAAATCCAGCGTATCTTGTTAGCTTGTTGTCATGGAACTCAATTATAATTATAAGTAACTTTTCTATCGACTGGGTTCGGGTTGGGTCGGGCAAACCGAGACCTCAACCCGAGCCCGACCCAAGTTTGATTGGGTGTTTGTATAGCCCAAGCTCGAGACCGAACCCGATACATCCTGCCTGAGCCCAACCCAATGTTGGGTCAGTCGGTTTGAACCCGCCCAACTTTCAGCCCTACTGGCCCATATTATATACCACACAAGCTTAATTTAAATAAAAGAATTTTACAAAATAATAAGTTACTTTTTTTTAAAAAAGGTTTTTAATAAACTATCCGATTAATTAATTCGAGTTGAAATCCATCCCGACCGACCACCCAGGCCCAGGGCCCAAAAATCAGCCCCATCTATGATTTCAGGTAGACTACATGATTGGAAACAATGTCCAAACGTCTCAGGGCTACACCGTCCAGGCCCCGGTCAAAAAATCAGGCTAATCTATTATTCAGGTGGGCCACACCAAAGAAAACATTTGAAAGCTACATGCACCCTTGATTTTTATAGTGCCAGTGTGATGATTATATGAAATCCACTCCAACCATTAGATGCCACACCAATCTTTAGCCCTACAACCCAAAAATCAATCCTATACATGATTCTCCCACCATGGGAAACAGTTTGGAGGATATGCGTTGCCATGTACCCTGTTTCCAATCATGTGGTCCACCTAAATCATGGATGGGGTTGAGTTTTGGGCCCTAGACCTAACATTAACATGGGATGATAGACCTGATGGTTGGGATGACTTTCACAGAAACATCACAGTGAGGCCCACCCATGCCTTGCACAACGAACGCGGCCCACGCCACCCCAGCGATGGTGGTGATGTGTGGGGTGTTGTGGGACCCATTTTGATGTATATGTTGTATATCCATGCCGCTCATCAGTTTTTCCAGCCCCTTTTAGGGCATGGTCCCAAAAATGAAGAACACATCACCACACCATTGTTGGGGTGGGTGGGCAACACCACCTAATCATCGTAAGGCCTTCTTTGGGCTTTTCTCTTGTGGGGTCCACTAGTACATTGATGATCAAACTTAGCACTATCAACGGGTTGGGCCAGTTGGCTTTTTCAAAATTTTAAATGTGACTTGCCTGAGCCTAGCCCATTGACTGCCCTAATTGAAGGCAGGCACATGCCTTGTAAAATCTGAGTAACGTACAATCATATGGATGGGCCAAGAGATTGTACAGTAGTGCTTAGGATTTCGGTTTGTACAAAGTGGGGCCCATTGTTCACAAATCTAAAGTGGTAGTAATGTGGACCCCACTGTGAGTGGTGGATGCAAAACTCCAAAAACTCTTAATATCTTTGGTCTAAGGTCCAATTTCCATGATATATATATATATATATATATATATATATATATATATATATATATATATATATATATATATAGCCCTTCCTAATCCTAATTAGGGGGTAATAGTATTGAACATGGTCCAAATCATTAAAAAACGAGCTTGAATTTTAAGCCTAAGCTCCCAAAAGCCCAAGGGGTAGGGTTGCAAATGGGATGGGTTGGGTTAGTAGGGTCTAGGGGGCGCCTCATACCTGACCTATTTAAGAATCCACTTGGAATTTTGGACCTAGCCCTGACCCACTAAAATTCGGGCCCGTTTAGGTTAGGTTGAAATTAAAAGGAGTCGAGTCACTAATTTTATGGGTCGATACTGGCCCCCTATCCAAATTCGATCACACGGATCGCATTAAAGTTGATAGGGATGCCGATGGGTACCCAAAGCCGTGGGTACCCGATGAACCCAACCCAATTTTAATGGGCTCAAGTTCAATCAATTGGACCCAATAAATCAAGTTGAGCTGGGTCCAGACAATAAATTTATCCATACTTTTCTTCTTATTTTGTTTTGGGTTTTGAGTGGAGTCAAGCTGGCTCATCTAGCTCAACCCATTAATAACCTATGTGGGTAGGTAGGGTTCAACCCAAGCCTAACCCATTAGGACAAATTTCTAAACCTGACCCATTAAAATTCGGGCCAGTTTAGGTTCAGCCTGTCAATGGGTCTATATTAGGCCCAAGTCCAACCCAGGTTAGGATTCAAACCCAGACATGTTCCTTCCTAATGCAAGGTACAATTTCTACAAGGCAAATAAATGGCAACCAAAGTTCAAAAGTGAAGTGGTTTTCCTTACCATCGTTGATTATTTCATACCCCGTTGCCTTCATGATCTTTGGTAGTGCCACTAGAAAATAAAAAAGAAAAAGAAAAAAAGAAAAGTAAAAAACAACAGGAACTGTAACTAATTGCTTTGACAAACAGTTGATGACCTGAAAGTGGCCATGCTGCATCAAACCAGCATTTATTTTCAGGTATATAAAAAACTATATATATATATATATATAAAGAATCTGGCCACAGGCAACCACATGTTCATGTACCCCCTGTTACAACAATTTATAACAACATGCATACCTTACAATCACGGGCAAGCCCAACAGGAGTTTTCCCATATGCAATAGATAAGTTGAGCATTTTCGCTTTTCATCTCTCAAAAGCGAAGGCATCTTGAAATAAGCACGCATATATATAATTAAAAAAGAAAAAAAAAAGAAAAAAAAATCATTACCAAGAAACAGGTTAAGTAGCATAACATAGTTAAAATATGTTCACGAATATTTTCAAACTTTGCGGGTGTGTTTGGATCGGCTACTAGAATTCAGATGACAATAACTATTAGTCTAGTATAGTGTGGCTCCCCGGGTAGTTTTCTGTATAATTACCTTTAATAGAGGAAATGGAGGTTTGTCTTCCTCGGGTTGAGGCTACCATTCAAGCAACACCCCTTTTCCCTCTATAGCCTTGCAAATATGTGGGTACATATTCATTGCCATCCTTGAATGGAAATCCCCACCAGCCTTGAAGGCATTCAACATGCTCTGACAGTTTGCAAGATGCATAAAGATCCGAAGCTCCAGCTACAAGATAAAGTTTGTTTCCATAATCAATTCTAATGTGGCAATTTTAAAATTCGCTAATCGCCTCGCTGCCTAAGTTAAGTCAGCCTGGTTTGGCTGAGCTCCAAGTACCAGCCTGAACTCAAATCTTATATGAAAATGGCCCTGCAATAAAATCTTATATGAAAATGGCCCTGGGGATCAATTTTTATATAATTGGTAAGCTAGCAACTGACTTGGCTAAATTGTACTAAGAAATCAGGAAACAAGCTCTGTAATGCCAACTATCACAAAGGATAATAAAGAGCGGAAGAATACATCCTGCAACTGATAGCAAATGCTACCAGGGGCTCTGGGTTATCAATAAAATATTTTCTCTGCTCCTCTGATATTGATTTTATGAAGGACAGAACCAAAATCTGACAAGAGAAGCATAGTAGTACAAGTAATGTCAAGCTTCCATAGAAAAATATGAAGAAATATGCATACATGAGACTTGGAGAAAACAACAATCCCCACCATGTCTCCTCCATTAAATATACATATAAATAGACACACAAACACTTAGCATATCCTTACATAGATATTGACTCATACATATAGAGCACAAAATGAGGTATCCATTTAAATCGAAAGACATTTAAGGATATGTTTGGGTGTATGTAGAAACTAGAGATGTAGGTAGGTAGGATGCTTTCTGCCAAATAATATCATTTGTCTCAGATCCTAACCGATGTGCAATGGATATGATTTGGGGTACATAATGAATTTCTGGGTTATCACACGGCCACAAACGCTCTCAGCAGAATGGAATATCTGTCTCTGTTTCTTGTTTCTCTGCTGCATGGTCCTGAGTTTGGTGTTAAAAGTTCATGATTAGCTTCCAGTTTTGAACTACATATATTCTAAATTCAAGGGTCCATTTGGATGCACTAACAAATTTAATGAAATTGTAAGCATGATGAAGCAGAAGTAACCAAATTGAAGGATCCTTCTTTAGCATTAATATTGGACCGTTAAAAATGAAAAAAAAAAGTCCAATAGACTTCCACAAACAAGCCTTACACCCATCCTATATGGTTTGTACATAGCCATAAAAAGTCTAATCAATCGTTGCTTTTGGTGATCCAATTGGATTTGTACAGGCTGCACTCTAGTTGGATGACTGATTTCAGTCTGATCTTCCACCGGCCAGCTGTGACCTGTATGACCCATCTTAGGATCCCCTTTTGACAGACGGGTGGCTTGTATGTGTCATGAGGCCTGTGTTTCAGTTACCGAAGTTGTATGTTTGATGGGTTCCAATGTGGATGGTCTATACAACCAATATCCCCTAGAATGGAAGATCATATCTCTACGAAGACAACCGTCCAGTCTTCGTAGAGATATTTAAAGAACAATGAACACACCCCAGAAATGTGACTTCCCAGTGGCCACAAGAAATCAACATCATTGGGAGTTACCTCATAAATGTTAAGATGAAAACATCTTTTTAAAGATCAAGCTGAAAACATCTTCTGAAAATAGAATTAAGAAATCTAAAGAGAAAAGGAATACTAGAATGTCATAGCAATGTAAAAGTCAAAATATGTTCATTGCATTTCGAGGACTAGTTGTTGTGAACAACTAGGCCTCGTATAAGGATTTGGAATAAGTGGAAAAATAATGGCTACCACTACGTACCAGCAACAACCGTCATGACGAGTAGTTCAAAGACAAACAATAGCAGAAAGAATTGCCTGAAATATCCATTCTATTTTATAACATTTAATGGTGGATATAAAATTTTCAATTATGTAGTGACCATTGTTTAAGGTGTGTTTGGTTGTACCAAATCAGAAATCTCATTATATTCAATGACTAATTAGTCTAATTTGGTGTAGAATTTCATGACATTCGATGCCAACAAACACACCCTTATGAGAAGCCATGTTTTCAATTCTGCAATGACCATTGCTTGGGTAACCATTTTCTTTCTTTCTCTCTCTCTCTCTTTCTCCTTTTTTTTTTTTTTTTTTTTTTTTTTTTTTCTGATGAATCATAAACTCGAGAAGGGAAAGAAAGAAAGAAAAAAAAAAGGATATAGAAACAGAAACAACATGGTTACATTGGAAACTCTATAGGACACAGAAAACCAACTACAAAAACACAAACCCCCCAACTCACTTACCAAGAAAGCACACTGAGCGCCTATTTGGTTTTGTATAAAATGCATGTAAATGGTGGTAAAATTATAATTATAACAAGTTCTTTCTATTTGCAATAAAGTCGGAGTTTCACCTCGAATATCAGGCAAAACTAAAACCTCGTAATAGGTAGACCCACCATGATGTATGTGTTATATCCGAGCCGTCCATTCATTTTGTAAAGATCATTTTAGGGCATGAGCCCAAATATGAGTCAGATCCAAAGTTCAAGTGAACCACACCACAAAAACAGTGGAGATTGAACACCTACAATTGAAAATTTATTGGGACAACAAAGGTTTTGGGTCTGCCTCATTTTTGGGCTAATGCGCTAAAATGATTTAACCAAAATGAATGGACGGCATGGATAAAACACATACGTCAACAAAGCATGGGGCGAAGTGACAACAAGTTCGGGAGTAAGAGCAGGAAGCGTCTCTTTCAAGATAACAAGTTAAAAAATAGGTAGAAAGCTAAAGCAGAAGCACGAGTCCAGAGAGTGCTTCAAAGCAGGAGCATCACCTGGTTAGAAGGATCTTGCAACTGAAAGTGGACTACGAAGTAGGAAAACTACAAGCCTTGTATGTAAGGGTTAACAATGACATCTTTCTATTGCATGCCTTTTCTCTACCTAATTGTGCAAATAGCACCCTTTTTCTTTTGTTAAAAGCCAAATTTTGTAAAATAGCAAATAGAATTGCATTGTGCCTGGAACAAAGAAAATGCCTACATATTCTGTGTTTTAGTCAAAGTGAACTCAAACCTCATTGGCACCACATATAATATGCATAAAATTAATTCCTAACACTACATATTTCCCAGATCCAATCAATGATTCATCCTGATCTCCAGGCCTGTTCACCGCTTCAATGCCTATGAAGCAGTCATATTCACAAATAAATTTTTTAAAAAAAAATCAAGAAATAGCATTGATAGAAAATGGACATCAAACAACAATATCAACATCCTATCTAGCATTTACATGTCAGTACTATCCATAACAAGAGTGATAACACAGGAAAACTAACACGTTCACTAAGTCAAAATAAAAAATTAAATATATATATATATAAATAAATAAATAAATAAATAAAAATCCATTCAAGGTGAAAGATGCAACCAAGAGAATTTGACAAACAACTAAGGTCCTGAAATTCTGATGACATTAGTAACTAGGGAAACATCTAGAAGAGTCGCAGCTCATGGCAGTATGTTCTTTCCAGACAAAGTAAAAGTAGCAACAATATGCGAATAGCAGCTACTCTGCTGAACCATGGGAACCAAATTGACTCCCATGGTTTAGCAAGAGGATGCTTCAATACATCTGTATTAGCAACAAACACCTAAAGGTTGCAACTGATAAATATTTAGCTTCTTGAAGGGATCGACCTGAGACAGTCAACAACACAAAAATGGAGTTTCCCTCACTGACAACTCCAGCAGCTCCTAATGCACTCATAAACGATAGTTTTACTGATCCACCCTCATGTTGGCTAGATGCAAAGACCTAATGGGTACATAAAATCGATTGGATAGGGGTCTACGTCTTCAAAACTAGATCTGATTTCTATAAGAACCGAATCCAGTTAGCTAAGTTCACATATTGGTCTAGGAATTGACTCGAATCTAACTTGTTGACAGCCTCATAAACAACGTTCTCCAAGAGGTTTGCTAAGCCCATGCATATATAAGGCTCGTGTCGTTTACAAAACTAGACCCGAACCCGACAAGAATCGATCCAGGTTAGCTTAAGGCATGGGAACTAGGAACTGACCCAAACCCAACCCGCTGTTAGCCCTTTCAACAAGGTTCTCTAAGAGGTTTTGCTAAGCCCACACATCAATAAGGCATGTCGTCTACAAGGCATTGCATGTGTAGACCAATGGAATATAAAAGCTATCCATCAATTAAGGTTTGACCATCAAGATATTCATTCTAATGGGTACCCTGAGGGGTACCTAAACTCAATTTGATGAACTAGATTAGGGCCCAGTAAAAACTAGTTCCAGTTGGCTAGGCACAGGTACTAGCAACTGACCCAAATCCAACCTATTGACAACCATTTCAAGAAAGTTCTCCAAGAGGTTTGATATGCCCGCGCATGGATAAGGCATTGTACGTCGTTTATAAGGCATTACATGTGTATACCAATGGAATATAAAAATTCTCCATCAAGTAGGTTTCACTGTCAATATATTATCAATAAAAAATTCAAGTTTATGGACTCACCAAGTGTGCCATGGTCATATGCTACTTCACATTAAAATCTCAATAGTGGCAGTTTAAGATCATATCTTCTTTTTAGACCTTCGTGAATTTAAAAGTGTTTTCATTATTAACAATATCAGCTAATATATCCCACGATATATCTTGTATCCCACGTATGAAATATGAAACACACAATTGATATATATTCCACCCGTTTGATCCGTTGAGCATTTTCGATTTTCGATCCTTTTTCATTGTAAGTCATGTTAAATAAGTGTCAAAATGTTACAAATCCATGATTCTTAATGTTTTTCATGACAAATCATGGATTTGGAGTTTTGATTTTGAGACTTGGGGGAGATGGGCCAAGTTGCGGAAAATTGAAAAAAAAAATGGAATTTCCTAATTTCTCACAAATTGGTTGCAATCATTGTGTCCAAACACAAAATCAAACATGTAACTAACCTAATCTAGTGATTCTTGGTATTTTGGGGATTTCTCAGAGAAAACTTATTTTTAATTAAAAACTAGATATACACTTGAGGTAGAAAAATTCATATTTAATTTGAGTAAGAAACAACTTAAAAACCTTTTAGTCTTGGAAATATCAATGCGTTCAACACAGTACTTAACATAACAAAACTAACAAGATCAAGTAGTTGGGTCAGCATCTACCATCTAGACATATGACCCCCAAAAAAATTTCCATGGTTGGAAACAACATCATAAAGAATGTTCTTTGTGATTGGGATTAACATTGTCTCTTATGGGTGGAGCCTTCCCACATTAACCAAGAATGAAGACCGGCCAATTTATCTGATTTTACTAAACAGTCTCTATCATGGGCCTGGTTAAGCTAGCCACATAGGAGGGTAACATTAATATTACTCATATTCCAAGTTCCGAACATAGTCACACCTAGTATGTGACTAGGTTAATTATATTTTTAAATAGGATTGGTAATCCACATGCACTTAAGGGGGCCCATTTACACACCGCGCATGTGGCAAAGAGGTATGCATGTTTGTAATCTACCATTTATCGGGGTATTGACCATGTACTTGTCCATATTCGACCTTGCAACTGGAAACCATTGTTGGAAGATCGGTGGTTATCTTGGCGGGAACCCACACCCAATCAAATCTAGGTCCAAGCCCTAAAAGAATGAAACTCCAAAGTAAAAGGGCTTGGACTTGGATTAATGTGGACCTTGTTAGGCTGGGTACAAGTACTCTAGGACCCGACCTAATATGCCCATTCATAAGAATGACGCTTTGTTAAAGTAAAATATGAGCCACTAAAATGAGAATTACCAACGATCTTATAGGACCCGACCTAATATGCCCATTCATAAGAATGACGCTTTGTTAAAGTAAAATATGAGCCACTAAAATGAGAATTACCAACGATCTTATAGGACCCGACCTAATATGCCCATTCATAAGAATGGTGCCCATCTACTCCATAGCAGATGCCACTGGCAGTGCTAGCTATAAAAAGATGTTTTCCATTTGGATGACCATACTTTCAAAAAGTCTAACGAGACACTGAATCTGGTATTAGAGCTCCTAAGATTTGGGTGGGACAAAATAAAAATAAAATATGCACACAGCGAACAAACCCCAACCCACTACCCCTGTGCCCCCTATCTAGCATAATCCATTTGGTTAATCAAGCTCTACCTAAGGAATCATCTCTTAAACCAACTATGTTCTAACCAAATCTCAAACCTGCAGCTTGATGCAGGACAATTAACCACTTGCTCTAAAAGCTCGAACTATTAGAGTATGGCGAATTAATCCCTTTATCTCATAGCCCAGGCCCCACATCGCATGGGGAACTCAGCCGAACCCCCCTCGTGGGCCCCAAATCACATGGGTACCGCCTCACACGAGTCACCTACCTCACACGGGCCGCCCTTCCGAGTGTGTCCTCGCATCCCACAGGCTACCCCACTCAAGCCCGGTGTAAAATGCGCATTAATCACCCCCGGTGAGGAGTCTCGAACACAAGACCTCCCCCGTGGGCCCCGCCCACCCTAAGTGTGCCCCTGCATCCCACAAGCGACCCCACTCGAGCCCGGTGTAAAAATGCCCCTGTATTAATCACCCCCAGTGAGGAGTCTTCAACACGAGACCTCCTGCTTTGATACCAATTTGATGAAGGACAATTAACCACTTGCTCTAAAAGCTCGAACTGTTAGAGTATGGCAAATTAATCCCTTTATCTCATAGCCCAAGCCCACATCGCATGGGTTAGGACCTCGGCCGAACCCCCCTCGTGGGCCCCAAATCACATGGGTACCTCCTCACACTGGCCACTCACCCCGAGTGTGTCCTCGCATCCCACAGGCGACCCCACTTGAGCTCGGTGTGAAAATGCCCCTGCATTACAGCTGCTTCTCCAAATGTTGATCATAAGACATACCTAAAGCAAAAGACTGTTGAATGAATCCACCTTATTGCACCTACCATTTACCTAAAGAATGCAGACCAAACAATACTTCTTCAAATGTTGCATAAAGCTTACATAAAAGCTAAGGAATTTGCTCACAAGACTGCTAAATGAATCCACCTTATTTCACCTACCAGTTATCTATTGCACCTACCATTTATATAGAGAACGCGGGTCATATAGACAACCAAAATAATCTCCCATGACACTTTTCATTATTATAACTTGGGCCTTCTTAGATTTACAAATAGTAGGAAATCAATTATGTTAGAGAAGAACCTTCAACCATTTGAACATCCTCTGTTAGACAAGGGGAAAAAGGATAGAGAAGATTATAGATTTAAGGCTAGACTAAGGAACTAAGAATGACTAGAAAAGGAAAAGAGGAAAACCTGAAAGAATACTTGCCATGTTTAGACCACTTTTGGTTGCCAACCATATATCCCAATTCACAAGGCTTGCTTTGTTTTTGAGTTCATATGCTAGCCATAAGAGATTTCTCACAATTTTCTCCATGGCGTTGATAATTAATGGCAAAATACAGATGGCTTATAAATGGGAATACTAGCAAGAACAAGCTTGACAAGAATAAGCCTTCCAGCGAAAGAAATTTACCTTTCCTTTCAACAATTTTAGCTCTGAATAAATCTAAAAGAGATTAAAAAGAATCTTTTACATGGGGCACTAAATAAGAGGGGCAAAGGAGAGAATGTGATGTTCTTATTTGAATATGCTAGCTTGTGGGGAGAGTAAATCATTTGCTCAAAAATCACTTCATTATTCTCATTAACCTAGGCCCATATTACTGATTTTATTTGTCATTCTCAATGACCCATGCCCATATTACAAATTTTCTTTGAATAGTATTCCAATCCCTTTATCATTTTTTTCATCTCTTTTTAAATTTTTTTCGCGTTTAAAGTTTGTTTTTTTCTTCTTCTTCTTCTTTTTTCTTTTTTTTTTTTATAGGAAAATCTAATAAATTCTTTTCGAAATTTGGGCATTCAGCATTTTCTTCTTTGTTTTGACATTATATGATGATTATTGGAGTAAGCAATTTTTATAGAAGGCGGTGATGCTTTAAAACTTAATAAACTTACATGGTATCATCGACCCTTGCGTAAAATTCTGATGTTAATGCTTATGCTACTAGTAAGGTTTGACTAAACATTTAATCCACAATTGATAGATACCTCAAAGAATTCTAATATTTTGCTATTTAATTCCCTAATCACTTTGACTATAGAAGTTTAAGTTGGAATATAAGGATCAAAGGATCATCTTTTAGTAATCTTTCCTTATCAATTTATTTCTTAATTCTTCAAATTTCCTCAGTGATTCTAGCACGGAATCCTTTTGTAGATGATGCATAAAATTTGACTATTTTAAATGATGCCCCAAATTTTTCAATGAGAAAAACTTTATTTTTTTGGAGTAACTTCCTAATCCATGTGGTGTCCTTCTATTTGAGTCTAGCTTCATCTTCAAGTTAGAGCCTTATCATTCCTATTTGTCTTAATCCTAATTAGGGAGCGACAGTTATAACTTTGATTCCGCAGCTAAATTACCCTTGTGTAAAGTAGTGTGTGATTTTGCCTATTAGAAATAGTCCAATTGAAAGGAAGTCATGTGCACACTCATGGGACCTTACCCCATCTCCTTCATTAATGAGAGAATGAAATTGAGGTTATGATTTCTGTATTCTCTAGATATGAAGATTAAAAAACTTTCCCAGAAACACTTAAGGTCTTTTAATACTAGTCCACTTTAACTTTCATTCTTATCATTTCTTTATTTTTACACCCTTTGTTTTAATTCCATCACACTTTGCAATAGAGGAAGATCCAAAAGGCTCACTTCCCACTAAGGCATAAAACAGCAATGGTAACGACATAGGAAATACCCCTGCCCCAGATTACGGCGAGCAAGCTCCAACTTTTTCTCCTTTTTTTCCCAATTTCTCTCTCTCTCTCTCTCTCTCTCTCTCTCTCTCTCTCTCTCTCTTTTTCTTCCTTCTTATCACTCTGGTCAATAGTCGAAGGTTCCAAAAGGCTCACTTCACACTAAAGATAAAATAGCAATGGTAACGGCATTGGACTATAAGCCTGCCCCAGATTGCTCAATCTTCTTGTTCCTTTTTCAAGTCTTTCTTTTCTCTCTTCTATACTCATTGCCCATCTAATTTTGCTACAATATGGCTAGCACCTTGTGTTTTTGGGAAGTGAAACCTCACATCTTTTAAATCCTTAGATCTAAGTAAAAGGAGAAGAAAAGACTTGGTGGGCTCATCCTTGCATATGGATTTGACTATCCTCTCTATATTGGAGGTGAATGATATTCAGCATTTGGTGTAATTGTGTAATGTGTGCTAAGGGTGTAATTAGCTACATGTGTAAACTGTCAAACCTTACAAAGATCAAGAGTATCATAAAACGGAAAGACCCTTAGCAAGAAGATTAGTTTGTCTCGAACAGAAGCACCATTCAAAGTTTCATTGATTTATAAAAGGTCATTCTAACAAAACATTTGGGGCATTATTTAGTTTTCACTTACTTTAGAATTCTTGCTCAAGAACCATCTTTTTTTTACATTCTTCATTTTTATTTTTATTCTACTTTTCTTCTTCTTGTTTTTCATTTTATTTTTATGTTCTTCATATTTCTTGTTTTCATTTTGTATTTTTTGCCTAATTAAAACTTAAAACAAACAAAAGAATTTACTTATGGCTCATTTCAATTTACATTCTTTCTTTCTTTCTATATTTTTTTTAGGGAGAGAAAGAGAGAGAGAGAGAGAGAGAGAGAGAGAGAGAGAGAGAGAGAGAGAGAGAGAGAGAACTGGAATTTTATTAAAAGTGCGCAAATCGAGTAGTATGAAAGGTTTCGATCTTTGAAAACAAGCCAACTGTAGATGACCAATGAACCAAGTGTGTAAAAGGTTTTGATCCACTTAAATTGCCCAAGCATGTCAAAGGTATGGATTACATGAAACGGGGCGAATCATCTCAACAGTTGGCATCATTGTAAAAAAAAATTAAAAATTAAAAACATCTCAAATTTTTATATATTATTTTTTCAAGATGATCTCAGATGATCATACAAGTTATTAGCTATTAGCTATTACTTGGAATAACTAAAAGGAAGACGCAATACTTCTTTTTGTTTTTCTTTATTCCTTTTTTTAATTTAAGTAATGCATTATTAAAAGAATTGCCCGAAGGGATTACAAAGAAGAACCGACCAATAAAACTATATAAGGGACCAACTTAAGAGCCAACGGAAGCAAAGCAATCCGAAACCTCTGCGCAGAAGGAGCTAACAAGACTTTCAACTCTAAATATGACAGAGGAAGACAATTCACTAATAAATTGTTGAAAGTGTGTTTGTTTCTTTCCTTCCAAATAGCCCAAAGGATCACAACAAAGCAAAGGTTCCATAAAACTTTTCCTTTTCAACCAAATGGGCTCTTAGTCTCCACACCTCAAAAAGTTGCTGAATATCAGCATCAACCAAGCCACATTAAACTAACCCGAATACCATCCTCATACGACCGAAAACATAGGAGCAATTGATGAGGAGATGCCTAACACATTCAGCATCAGAAAGCATAAGCAGCAACCACCAACAATCAGCATATTTCTACGACACAGGCAGTTAATCATCCAGATATGATCCTGTCCCATAAGCCATGCAAAACCTATAATCCTTTATGGAGACTTTCTTTCTTTTTCCAATAAGCAAGAAGACAACAATACTTCTATGCTAGTGAAAAACATAACCTTCCACTGGCAAGACACTAGAGGCATTAGGGAAGACACATGGCTATATAAGAAGAAGAAATGGGGTAAGTTGACCGAGGGTTGAAATCAAGGATGCTTCGGTCCTTCCCAAGGGAAATCCTATAAACATACATACAATTCAGCTTTCTAATAAGGGTTTCCTCAGATCATGATGTATATGGGCCACACAGCCAACAGATGAGTCTTAGATGGGCTCCACAAGCTATGACTAATTGAGGATCAGATATCCTCATATTGAATATCTGACTCAAATCAACCCCAGCCGGGTCCATAGTCCATACATCAGATCAAGATAATCCAACCATCCAGGTTGGATATCAAGAGCACATCGAGGGATCGAGATTGGCAGAATCTGGATCAGATCCACAGTCTAAAGATAGACCTAGAAAAAATTAGTGGTCTAAGGGACTCAAGAGGTCCAATCAGATCGCATGCCCAACAGTTTAATTGATCCATGAGAGCTACATATCTAGCCATATTATTTTTTTTCTTGCACCTTTGTTGAAGCTTTCAGCAAGGTAACTTCCTATTTATGCATATCGGAATAGTCATCAATAACCACAGCCTATTTGCAACAGGATGGTCTGTCCAGTTATTATTTTTAGAAGCAGCAGCAGATATTTTGGATATTTTTGGGAAATTTTCACAGTGACACATCCCCCTAATAGCATTCAACTGGTATTTGCAGATAGATTACAGTTGGCTATTCCCTATTGGAAAAGAATTTGCAGTCAATAGACCCTTGTACTCCTGCGGCGGTTTGTTTGTTATTTTATACAATCAGTTGGGCTTTTGTGCAATCTAATAGTTTCTATTTTTAGAATTTCCTGCAGCTGGCAGATTTCATAATTAACTATGCGGCTGCATAGTTGTGAAGGTGGTTTATCCAAAGAAGATGTCTAGTTATATTTGTAGTTTTTGGTTCTCTACAATTAGTTTCCATTAAGAGGTTTCCAATTAGAAGCAGCATTTGTCATTGCTTGTGATAGGAGGTCATAAAAAAAAAAGGACAGCACTACACAAATAAACCTTGAATGCAAACCAATCAAAAGCAAAAGAACCACATAACAAAGAGTAAAATACAAACATCTATTGGAACATATGGCCATATGGTATCTTCCTGTAAAATACAAACATCTGTTTGAACATATGGCTTTTTGGTTCTCTACAATTAGTTTCCATTAAGAGGTTTCCAATTAGAAGCAGCATTTGTCATTGCTTGTGATAGGAGGTCATCGAAAAAAAGGATAACACTACACAAATAAACCTTGAATGCAAACCAATCAAAAGCAAAAGAACCACATAACAAAGAGTAAAATACAAACATCTGTTGGAACATATGGCCATATGGTATCTTCTTGTAATGCATTAACCATCTGAGTATCTCTTATAATGGATGGACTATAAAGAAAAATGCCCGAAACATTTTCTCCTGCAGTGATGGATGATCCCAAAATGGTAATAATCCCAAACTCAATAAAAAGCAAAAATACAAGAGAGAAAGGGATTAAGAGATTACCCATCTGGTTAAAAAATCCTCCTGCCAAAGATTCATCACCAAACGGCTGTCTAATGCCCTCCAAACTTCACTGGTATCAGAGCTAAGGACGATCTCCATCACACACCCACACCCTGCATCACTGCCTCACTCTGTAGCCGAGAATCGAAAACCCACGCCAACCCCAGGTGGTGTAGAACCAAAACCCTTCATTGTCTACGCCACCCATTGCGA
The DNA here is from genome assembly GCA_030180095.1 of Magnolia changhungtana. NCBI lineage: Eukaryota > Viridiplantae > Streptophyta > Magnoliopsida > Magnoliales > Magnoliaceae > Magnolia > Magnolia changhungtana. The sequence goes on along the minus strand of JASAUF010000384.1, from coordinate 509,190 downwards.
TCAAATCTAACAAAGGGTTCTACTGCCACTGCCACCTCTAAGATCAGGGTCATAATCCACTCACAAACCACACCCAAATCAAAGGATCGTAACCCTCATGATCGAATTAGGGTTGTATTCTTCATCCACTCACGCGATCGAATCGAGAGCTGAAACCCTCAACGCCTCTCATCATCTCAATCAGGACCGTAATCTTCATCCACTCTTGCAATTGAATTGGGAGCCGAAACCCTTGACGCTTCTCATAATCTCAATTAGGGTTATAATCTCCATCCACTCTTGTGAGCCAAAAACCTTGACACCACTCATAATCTTAATCAGGACCATAATCTCCATCCACTCTCGTGATCGAATCGGGAGCCGAAACCTCGATGCCTCCTATTATCTCAATCAGGGCCAAAATCTCAATAGTGATTAAGACTGGCCAAAAAACCCACTTTTCGAATCTCTCTCTTCGATTTCCTTTTATGTTAGACATGATGGTCAGGTCGTCCATTTTTTCCAAGATAGACCTCAAGAGCGGGTATCACCAGATGTGTAAACGCCCAGGAGATGAGTGGAAGACAACCTTCAAGAAGAATGATGGGTTGTACGAGTGATTGGTCATGCCCTTGGGCTTGACTAATGCACACAGTACTTTTATGCGTGGATGACCCGGGTTTTGAGACCATTCATGGGGAAGTTTTTAGTGGTTTATTTTGATGACATACTCATATATAGTACCACTAAAGAGCTGCATCTCGACCACTTGAGGCAGGTCTGTAGTGTCCTTGGGGCAGAAAGGTTATGTGCGAACCTTACGAAATGTTCGTTCATGTCTAATAGGATTGTCTTCTTAGGGTTCATCGTGTCGTCTGTAGGGATGCGAGCAGATCCAGAAAAAGTCGAGGCCATAGTTAACTGGCCTGAACCGCGAAATATATATGATGTGAGAAGCTTTCATGGCTTAGCCACATTTTATCGTCGGTTCATTCGAGGATTTAGCACTATTATAGCTCCCATTACTTATTGCATTAAAAAAGTGAGAGTTCATATGGTCTAAGGCCGCAGCTAAGGCGTTCAAATATATTAAGGACAAGATGATAGAAGCTCCCATCATACGTCTTTCAGATTTTTCTAAAGTCTTTGAAGTAGCGTGTGATGCTTCAGGCGTAGGTATAGGAGTACTGAGTCAAGAGGGTCATCCGGTTACTATTTCAGTGAGAAACTGAATGAGGCGAAACAAAGGTATTCCACCTATGATAGAGAATTTTATGCGGCAATGCAGTCACTACGTCATTGGCATCATTATCTTCTACCGCAAGAATTTGTCTTGTTTTCTAATCATGAGGCTTTGAGGTATTTGAATTCCCAAAAGAAGCTCAACCCAAGGCATGCCAAGTGGGTAGCATTTCTTCAGAAATATTCATTTGTCCTGAAACATAAAGCCGATATCGATAACAAACCAGTCAATGCTGGAGAGTGACATTGCTCAACTCCTTGAGTGTAGAGGTTGGCGCGTTTGAGCAATTGAAAGGCGAGTATCCCATGTGTCCAGATTTTGGGAGAACATACGTGTCACTCTTGAGTGACCAGCATAGTTCGGGTGAGTTCGTGCTCAAAGATGGCTTCCTTTTCAAAGGAGACTGACTTTTTATTCCCCGCACTTCCCTCTGGGATTTACTTGTTTGAGAGCTTCATGCTGGAGGTATAGCTGGCCATTTTCATCGAGAGAAGACCATCACCCTAGTGGAGGATAGATTTTATTGGCCAAGTCTCAAGCGAGACGTAGCCAAAATTTTAAAGCAATGTTGAACATATCAACTGACAAAGTAGAAAAAGTAGAATATTGGATTATACACGTCATTGCCAGTGCCACATGCACCATGTGGCAAGACATTAGTATGGATTTCGTGCTTGGGCTTCCCAAGACAATTAAAAAGCACAATTTCATTTTTGTGGTCGTGGACCATTTCTAAAAAATGGCCCACTTTCTCCCGTGTTCAAAAACCTCAGATGCGTCCAACATAGCCAAGATTTTGTTTGAGGGGTTGGTTAGATTACATGGTTTGCCTAAGATCATAGTGCCTGACAGGGATGTCCGGTTTACTAGTTATTTTTGGAAGACATTATGGCACATGATGGGCACGAGACTCCAGTTCTCGTCTGCCTACCATCCTCAAACTGATGGCCAAACTTAGGTTGTGAATCGAAGTCTTGGAGATCTACTACGATGTTTAGTGGGTGAATACATTAAAACTTGAGACTTAATACTGTCAGTCGCCGAGTTTGCATATAACAGTTCAGTTGATAGGTCTAAGGTTATGAGTCCATTTGAGATTGTAAGTGATTACAAACCTAGACTACCCATAGATTTGTTACCTATGTCAGTCACCCAGAGGCCCTCAAAGTCAACCGATGCATTCTCCCACCACATTCATGAGTTGCGTGCAGAGATTAGGAGGCAGATAAATGCTAGTAATGAACAATACAAACTTTTAGCTAACTTACATCGTAAAATTTAAGATTTTAATGAGGGTGATTATGTAATAGTTAAGATAAGGCTAGAACAGTTCTCACAAGGTACCGTTAAGAAGTTACAAGCACGCAGTGCTGGACCATTTAAGATTCTAAAAAAGATTGGGTCCAATGCGTATGTGATACATATTTCACCTCGCATGAGGATTAGTTCAACATTCAATGTGGAGGATCTAATGCCTTGTTCAACCATCCCATAGACCCTAATTTGTTCCAAACCATTGGCCAATTTCTGAATTTTCTTCCCAACCTACACCACATGTGCCTACTATACCTGAGAAAAGAGAATAAATTGAATGAATTGTGGATGAGCAAATTATTTTCACTCAAGACGGTGGCTTTTAGAGGTACTTGGTGAAGTGGAAGAACAGACCATCATCCGACTGTACATGGTTGACGGAAGCGGAGTTGCAGAGGCTAGATCCAGATTTGTTAGAAAGGCACAAGAGTTTTAACTCGCCGGAGTCAAGTTCTTCTCAGTCGAGGGGGGTTAATGTGGACACTGGACCATTCAAAGTATATCAACGTATGAGGCATGCGTTACCCATGTCAATGTGGTTAGATGATGGGTACGGGTCGGGTCTCTAGAGGTTGATTACCTTATATATGTGTTTGTGACATGTGAAAGTTGCTTAAAGAAGATATTTGGACCGTTGGAAAGATGTACTGTAACGGTAACAGTGGCCGTAACGACCACCACCATTATCTTTACGATACGGGTCGTAACGGCTGTTATGGCTCCGTAATGGCTGTTACAGCTCTTTTTTTATTGGAAAAAAATCCTGAAAAACCTGTATCTGTCCCGTAATGTTGATTAAAAAGTATGGAAAACCTATTTATTCCTTATAACAGACAATTATAAGATTGTTATGGCCTTTATAGGGAATGTAACGTGCCGTTAACGGCAATTACGTGTTATTTTTTTATAACGGTTGTTACGGCCGTTATGGCCCCTAAAGTGTAATAGTTGCCACTGTTACCTTTATGTAACGGCCTTTATGGCACACCATGTGTTGGATTGTGACGATAGTGTGATCGGACCAATGGATTGTCGTGGCTTACTTTCATTGCGTTATCATTGGGGCCCATTGGGCATCTTGGATTTGAGTTTATCTTATGAATATTTTATTTATTTGAGTTTTGAGACTGTACGCATCATTTTTTTGTACAATTTTTTTTTTGAAACTTTTTTTAATAGAAGTATTTTGGTCATTTAGAGTAATTACGAATTTATAAGAGTGTTTTGCCCTAAACCTGATAATGCTATGTTATGTTTATGAAAAGAAAGAGTTATGCTTCTTCCGGACCACACGATCCTGACTTCCAGTGATTGGAAGAGGGTGTGAGGCCCAAGGAAGTGATTTCTCATCTTCTTCTTCTCTCTCCTTCTTTCTTTTTTCAAGGTACTCTATTCTTTAAACCTCTTTTCTTCATTTTCTTCTAAATTCTCTAGATCTAGAAGCCGATCCATTTTCTTTTCAACCCAAATAATTAGATCTTGGAAGATTTTCATCCCCACATTTACATATTTTGACCTTCTTCAAATCCCATCACCCAAGGCCTTAGATTTGAAGAACCATCAATTTTTTCTGAATTTTTCAGATTTTCCAATCCAGAAAATTCTTATTTCTTGGATTAAAAAATTCACTTGGATCATTAGATGGACTTATTATAAGATGAAAATCCTATCTTTCGCCGGATCTGACTAAATTCAGATTTTAAGGTTCAATACAACGTGTTCTTGATGGATGGCCATGATCATTGTTGCATTCTCCTTATTTCTTTCTTGTATTTATGACGTATAAAGCTTATTTTTTTTATTTGTTGTTAAAGATTAAATCTACCACTTTCAAATACCACACTCATTTAGGGTTGGATTAGGCGGTCCTACACCACCATCCCTCTGTAGAAGGATCTGATTTCGCCTCTTTGTAGTCGGGATTGAAGCAGATCTTGGAGGAAGAGGACGACGACATCTTTCCCTTCACATGGAGATAAGAGAAGGAGAGAAAAGCCCTAGAAACGATCTCAATGGGAGAGGAGAGGAAGAAGAGGAGAAGAAGCGAGAAGAAATGCAAGGAGAGACGGAGGGACGCGGATTTCCTGTGAAAGCCTTTCATAGGAAGTTCCTGTGCATTGATGTTAGGTGGGGCCTACCGTGATGTTTGTGAGAAATCCACTCAGTCCATCCGTTTTGCAAGATCATTTTAGGACATGTGACGAAAAAGGAGGTGGATCCAAAACTCAAGTGGGCTGCACGAGAGGAAACAGTGGAGATTCAGTGACCACCGCTGAAATATTTTTATGGCCACAAAAGTTACATATTAGGATAAATTTTTCATGGTTTCACTTTATCCTAGTGGGATGACCTCATAAATGTTTTGGATGGCATATAAACATCAAGGTGGTGCCCAGGAAGGTTTCGATGGTAGAAAACTCTTTCCCTAGTTTTCACTCTCATATGGCCCACTTGAGTTTTGGATCCACCTTACTTTCAGTCGTATAGCCTAAACTAACCTCTCAAATCATATGGACAGGGTGGCTTTCTAACAAACATCATTGTGGGCCCCACCTACAAGGACATCCGCGTCGAGACGAGGAGGTGTCGTGACTTTAATCACAAGAGAGTGGGAGAGAAAATGGAGAGAGGGAGAGGTATTGTAGGATTTTAACAAAAAGGAAATTCAAAAATGAGCTATTAGAAGTGTGTTTTTATGGGATTTTTATCCGATAATTTCCCTAATACATTATATCACGAGAAGATGTTTGAGGTTACATATTTACCCAAACATTCTTATAGGGGAAGCGGATTGGCTGGTGTACCACACACCACCAACCTAGCTAGTGTGGGTAAGTATCGTGCGAAGACAAGCGTTGATGCTCCTCGAGCTCCGAGTTGTACAAACGGTTCGGTTCAAAGGAGATCAAAGTAACATGGGCCCCATAATGATGTATTTATCGTATCCATACCGTTCATCCATTTGGCAAGATCATTTTAGATCTTGATACCAAAAATGAGTCATATCCAAAGCTCAATTGGACCACACCGCAAATAGAAGTGAGGACAATGATTCTCACCATTAAAACATTCATAAGGCTCACCATAACATATATTTTACATCTAATATATTCATAAGGTCACATAAATCTAGATGAAGAGGAAAAACAATTATCATATTGATCCAAAAATATCTGTGACCCTAAAAGGGTTTCAGTGGTGGAAGTTCAATCCCCACTATTTTTTAGAGTGTGGTCTACTTGATTTTTAAATTTGTCTTATTTTTCGTTTTAGGCGTTGCGACGAGCTTGCGAAGCGGACAGACGATTTGGATATAACTCATACCTCATGATGAGACCCACTGAACTTGGTGACATCAACACACCAGCCAAATCGGTGGTGTGTCGACCAATGAACCAATTATGTAAAAGTTTTTCATCCACTTAAATGGCCCAAGCATGTCAAAGGTTTGGATCACATGAAATGGGTCGAATCATCTCAACAGTTTACATCATTGTAAAAAAAATAATAATAAAAATCATCTCAAAATTTTATATATTAATTTTCAAGATGTTCTCAGATGATCATACAAGTTATTAGCTATTAGCTATTACTTGGAACAACTAATAAGAAAATGCAAAACTTATTTTTGTTTTTCCTTCTTCCTTTTTTTAAAAAAAATTTAAGTATTGCATCATTAAAAGAACTGCCTGAAGGAATTACAAAGAAGAACCGACCAATAAAACTATATAAGGGACCAACTCAAGAGCTAACAGAAGCACAACAATCCAAAACCTCTGCCCAAAAGGAGCTAACAAAACTTTCAACTCTAAATATGACAGAGGAAGACAATTCACTAATATTGTTGAAAGTGTGTTTGTTTCTTTTTTGCCAAATAGCCCAAAGTATCGCAACAAAGCAAAGGTTCCATAAAACTTTTCCTTTTCAACCAAATGGGCTCTCAGTCTCCAGGCCTCAAAAAGTTGCAGAATATCAGCATCAACCAAGCCAAATTAAACTACCCGAATACCATCCTCATACGACCAAAAACATAGGAGTAATTGATGTGGAGATGCCTAACACATTCAGAATCAGAAAGCATAAGCAGCAACCACCAACAATCAGCATATTTCTATGACAAAGGCAGTTAATCATCCAGATATGATCCCGTCCCACAAGCCATGCAAAACCTATAATCCTTTATAGAGCCTTTCTTTCTTTTTTCAATAAGCAAGAAGACATCAATACTTCTATGCTAGTACAAAACATAACGTTCCACTGACAAGACACTAGAGGCATTAGGGAAGATATGTGGCTATATAAGAAGAAGAAATGGGGTAAGCTGACAGAGGGTTGAAACCAAGGATGCTTCGGTCCTTCCTAAGGGGAGTCCTATAAACATACATACAATCCAGCTTTCTAATCAAGGATTCCTCATATCAAGATGTATATAGGCCACAACCATCAGATGGGTCCTTGATGGGCTCCACAAGCTGACTAATTGAGGATCAGATATCCTCGAATTAAATATCTGACTCAAATCAACCCCAGCCGGGTCCATAGTCCATAAATCAGATCACATCAGATCAAGATCATCTAACCATCCAGATTGGATATCAGGAGCACATCAGGGATCCAGATTGGCAGGATTGAAAATCTGGATCAGATCCACGGTCTAAAGACAGACCAGGAAAAAATTAGTGGTCTGAGGGACTAAGAGGTCCAATCAGATCGCATGCCCAACAGTTTAATTGATCCATGAGAGCTACAGATCTAGTCATAATTTTTTTCTTGCACCTTTGTTGAAGCTTTCAGCAAATCTAACTTCCTATTTATGCATACCGGAATAGTCATCAATAATAACCACAGCCTATTTGCAACAGGGTGGTCTATCCAGAAATTATTTTTAGAAGCAGCAACAGCTATTTACAATGTTTTTAGGAATTTTTCACAGTGACACATCCCCCCAACAGCAGTCAATTGGTATTTGCGGAGAGATTGCAGTTGGCTATTGCCTATTGGAAAAGAATTTGCAGTCAATAGACCCCTGTACTCCTGTGGTGGTTTGTTTGTCATTTTATAGAATCAGTTAGGCTTTTGTGCAATCTAATAGTTTCTATTTCTGGAATTTCCTGCAGCTGGCAGATTCCATAATTAACTATGTGGCTGCATAGTTGTGAAGGTGGTTTATGCAAAGAAGATGTCTAGTTATATTTGTAGTTTTTGGTTCTCTACAATTAGTTTCCATTAAGAGGTTTCCAATTAGAAGCAGCAATTGTCATTGCTTGTGATAAAAGGTCATCGAAAAAAAGGACAGCACTACACAGATAAACCTCGAATGCAAACCAATCAAAAGTAAAAGAACCACAGAACAAAGAGTAAAACACAAACATTTGTTGGAACATACGGCCACATGGTATCTTCCTGTAACGCATTAATAAATAAATAAAAGAAAGAAAGAAAGCATTATTGTATATTCCATTACCTATTCTTCAAGAGCAAGTCCAGTTCTGTCATGTGTACTGAATCAGCATATACTCCAACCTGAATGCTTAAGAACCAATAAAATCAGACTTGGCAGAGGACAAATGTAGCAATTCTGCATTTAATTTGATCTGTTTGCTGGAATATCTCCATGCTAAAGAAACGAAAGACTGTCTCACTGTTGAGAAAACTGTCTAGCCATCATGATAGATGGGATTGGCATCTCTCTGACACATAATTTGCTAGAGATCACTACCAAAAAAATGGGCAAAGGCTACGGACTAAATCCGTAGCCATAGACATATGGCTACGGTTCTAGCCCGTAGCAAGGCCGTAGTCGTAGGTGTAGTAACAATAGGTCTGGAACCTATAGCTACGGATTAAATCCGTAGCTATAGGTCAAAACAGCAACGGATACAATCCGTAGCAATTCTGTACGTAGCTATAGATTACAAGAGCTACATATTTAATCACCACTGCTACGGATTAAATCTGTAGCTATAGCTTGCAAGCGCTACGGATCTAAGCCGTAGCAATTATATTCGTAGCTGTAGGCTAAAATAGCTACGGATTTAATCTGTAGCTATAGTTTACAACAGCTACAGATATAATCTGTAGCAAATCCTATTTTAAAAAATATATATACAATTAGTTGTTCATTCAATTACCACCTGCATAATCATTCATTCATTCCATTACAATCATTCATTCATTCAATTATAATCCTTCATTCAATCAATTACAATCATTCATTCATTCATTCAATTATAATCATTCATTCAATCAATTACAATTACAATTATAATTAATTACAATCCTTCATTCAATGAATTACAATTACAATTACAATAATGCTGAAAATACAAATCTTTGGCTTCATTAGAGAAATTTGCTCGACTTCACCCTGAAATTTCAAAGATAAAGAAGTGAAAGAGAAGATATATTTTGACGGTATGATATTTTTTTCACAAGTAAATAGGCCTTTTTCAGCCATCACCCACCTGAAGAATAAAAAACTAGTTGTTGTCCAAGTCCACTCCTTTTCCTTTCAATTTCTTAGTGACCTCTGTAAAATTACTTCCACAGACATTTATGTAGTACTTTGAAGAGTCGTCTCGAAATGAACCTCTAGTAATGACAAAGTCACTTCCTACGACAGCTTCGTATATTCCATCATCCTACAAATAGTCATGGCATTCATAAATCAGAATGACCATTGGAGGAAAGAAAAAGAAAGTGAAAGAAGTGCATCATGTATAACCATTTTCTTCTTCTTTTCTTAATAAATTAATAAAAGCTCAAAGAGGAATGAAATTGACACAGAAGGAATGGTCTCACCATATGGTTTGTAGGGTCAAAATAAACGTCAGGAAATCGGGTTCGGGTTTGGGATCGAGTTTAGGTTTGGGTTTTCTAGTTTAGGTTTAGGTTTAGGTTTAGGTTAGGGAGTTGAGATTAGGATTCGGTGTAGGTTTAGGTTTAGGGATTTGAGAATAGGTTAAGGTTTAGATTTAGGAAATCGGGTTCGAGTTCAGGATCGGGTTTAAGTTTGGGTTTTCAAGTTTAGGTTTAGGTTAGGGAGTTAGGTTTAGGTTAGGTTGTAGGTTAAGGTTTAGGGAATTGAGAATAGGTTAAGGTTTAGGTTCATGAAATCGGGTTTGGGTTCGAGATCGGGTTTAAGTTTGGGTTTTCAAGTTTAGGTTTAGATTTAGGTTAGGTAGTTAGGTTTAGGTTGGGTTGTAGTTAAGGTTTAGGGAATTGAGAATAGGTTAAGGTCTAGGTTGAGGAAACCGGGTTCTGGTTCGGATCGGGTTTAAGTTTGGGTTTTCAAGTTTAGGTTTAGGTTTAGGTTTAGGTTTAGGTTTAGGTTAGGTTGTGGGTTAAGGTTTAGTTAGGTTTACGGTAGGTTGTAGGTTAAGGTTTAGGGAATTGAGAATAGGTTAAGGTTTAGGAAACCGGTTTCGAGTTCAAAACCGGTCGGGTTTAAGTTTGGGTTTTCAAGTTTAGGTTTAGGTTTAGGTTAGGTAGTTAGGTTTAGGTTAAGTTGTAGGTTAAGGTTTAGGGAATTGAGAATAGGTTAGGGTTTAGGTTGAGGAAATTGGGTTTGGGTTCGGCATCGGGTTTAAGTTTGGGTTTTCAAGTTTAGGTTTAGGTTTAGGTTAGGGAGTTGAGATTAGGATTAGGTGTAGGTTTAGGTTTAGGGATTTGAGAATAGGTTAAGGTTTACGTTTAGGAAATCGGGTTCGGGTTCGGGTTTGGGATCGGGATCGGGTTTAAGTTTGGGTTTTCAAGTTTAGGTTTAGGTTTAGGTTAGGTAGTTAGGTTTAGGTTAGGTTGTAGGTTAAGGTTTAGGAAACCGGTTAAGGTTCGGGTTTGGTTTGGGATCGGGTTTAAGTTTAGGTTTTCAAGTTTAGGTTTAGGTTTAGGTTAGGGAGTTATGTTTAGGTTAGGTTGTAGGTTAAGGTTTAGGGAATTGAGAATAGGTTAAGGTTTAGGTTTAGGAAACCGGGTTTGGGTTCGGATCGGGTTGAAGTTTGGGTTTTCAAGTTTAGGTTTAGGTTTAGGTTAGGGAGTTAGGTTTAGGTTAGGTTGTAAGTTAAGGTTTAGGGAATTGAGAATAGGTTAAAGTTTAAGATGAGGAAACCGGGTTCGGGTCCTGGGATCGGGTTTAGGTTATAGGTTTTGGTTTTGGTTTAGGTTTAGGTTTTGGATTTGAGAATGGGTTATGGTTTAGGTTTAGAAATCGGATTCATGTTCGGGATTGGGTTTAAGTTTTGGTTTTCAAGTTTAGGTTTAGGTTTAGGTTAGGGAGTTGAGATTAGGATTAGGTGTAGGTTTAGCTCTAGGAATTGAGTTTAGGTTATAGGTTTAGGCAAAGGTTAGGTTTAGGTTATAGGTTTTGGGATTTGGGAATAGTTTTAGGTTAGGTTATAGGTTAAGGTTTAGGAATTTGAGTGTAGATTATAGGTTTTGGTTTATGTTAAGGTTTAGGTTTTTAGATTTGAGAATGGGTTCGGGTTTAGGTTATAGATTTTGGTTTTGGTTTAGGTTATAGGTTTTGGTTAAGGTTTAGGTTTTTAGATTTGAGAATGAGTTCGGGTTTAGGTTATAGGTTTTTGGATTTGAGAATGAGTGATGGTTTAGGTTTAGGAAATCGGGTTCATGTTCGGGATTGGGTTTTCAAGTTTAGGTTTAGATTTAGGTTAGGTAGTTAGGTTTAGGTTAGGTTGTAGGTTAAGGTTTAGGGAATTGAGAAAAGGTTAAGGTCTAGGTTGAGGAAACTGGGTTCGGGTTCTGGATCGGGTTTAAGTTTGGGTTTTCAAGTTTAGGTTTAGGTTTAGGTTAGGTAGTTAGGTTTAGGTTAGGTTGTAGGTTAATGTTTAGGGAATTGAGAATAGGTTAAGGTTTAGGATGAGGAAACTAGGTTCGGGTTCGGGATCGGGTTTAGGTTATAGGTTTTGGTTTTGGTTTTGGTTTTGGTTTAGGTTTTTGGATTTGAGAATGGGTTCGGGTTTAGGTTATAGGTTTTGGTTATAAGTTTTGGTTAAGGTTTAGGTTTTTGGATTTGAGAATGGGTTCGGGTTTAGGTTATAGGTTTTGGTTATAAGTTTTGGTTAAGGTTTAGGTTTTTGGATTTGAGAATGGGTTCGAGTTTAGGATATAGGTTTTCATTTTGGTTATAGGTTTTGGTTAAGGTTTAGGTTTTTGGATTTGAGAATGGGTTCGGGTTTAGGATGTAGGTTTTGGTTTTGGTTATAGGTTTTGGTTAAGGTTTAGGTTTTGGATTTGAGAATGGGTTCGGGTTTATGTTATAGGTTTTGGTTTTGGTTTAGGTTATAGGTTTTGGTTAAGGTTTAGGTTTTTGGATTTGAGAATGGGCGAGTTTAGGTTATAGGTTTTTAGATTTGAGAATGGGTGATGATTTAGGTTTAGGAAATCGGGTTCATGTTCGGGGTTGGGTTTTCAAGTTTAGGTTTTGATTTAGGTTAGGTAGTTAGGTTTATGTTAGGTTGTAGGTTAAAGTTTAGGGAGTTGAGAATAGGTTAAGGTTTAGGTTTAGGAAACCGGTTTCGGGTTCGGAATCGGGTTTAAGTTTGGGTTTTCAAGTTTATGTTTAGGTTTAGGTTAGGTAGTTAGGTTTAGGGTAGGTTGTAGGTTAAGGTTTAGGTTTAGGAAACCGGTTTCGAGTTCGAATCCGGTTTAAGTTTGGGTTTTCAAGTTTAGGTTTAGGTTTAGGTTAGGTAGTTAGGTTTAGGTTAGGTTGTAGGTTAAGGTTTAGGGAACTGAGAATAGGTTAAGGTTTAGGTTGAGGAAATTGGGTTCGGGTTCGGCATCGGGTTTAAGTTTGAGTTTTCAAGTTTAGGTTTAGGTTTAGGTTAGGGAGTTGAGATTAGGATTATGTGTAGGTTTAGGTTTAGGGATTTGAGAATAGGTTAAGGTTTACGTTTAGGAAATCGGGTTCGGGTTCGGGATCGGGTTTAAGTTTGGGTTTTCAAGTTTAGGTTTACGTTTAGGTTAGGTAGTTAGGTTTAGGTTAGGTTGTAGGTTAAGGTTTAGGGAATGAGAATAGGTTAAGGTTTAGGTTTAGGAAACCGGGTTCGGATCGGGTTTAAGTTTGGGTTTTTAAGTTTAGGTTTAGGTTTAGGTTAGCGAGTTATGTTTAGGTTAGGTTGTAGGTTAAGGTTTAGGGAATTGAGAATAGGTTAAGGTTTAGGTTTAGGAAACCGGGTTTGGGTTCGGGATCGGGTTGAAGTTTAGGTTTTCAAGTTTAGGTTTAGGTTTAGGTTAGGGAGTTAGGTTTAGGTTAGGTTGTAGGTTAAGGTTTAGGGAATTGAGAATAGGTTAAGGTTTAGGATGAGGAAACTGGGTTCGGGTTCGGGATTGGGTTTAGGTTATAGGTTTTAGTTTTGGTTTAGGTTTAGGTTTTTGGATTTGAGAATGGGTTATGGTTTAGGTTTAGGAAATCGGGTTCATGTTCGGGATTGGGTTTAAGCTTTGGTTTTCAAGTTTAGGCTTAGGTTTAGGTTAGGGAGTTGAGATTAGGATTAGGTGTAGGTTTTGAGATTTGAGAATGGGTTCGGGTTTAGGTTAAGGGTGTGGTCCCTGCAAATTCAAATATAAACACGGCCTGTCCAAATGGCCAGGCCCTTCCAATGCTGTCCATAGGAAATGGACAGCTTCATCATGGTCATAACAGCGGTTCCCACCTTCCAGGGACCCCCGCTCATCCGGATAGCTCCGATGCACATCCGGGTCTACTCCATTAATTTCGAGCAAATACATAAACACGGCCTGTCCAAATGGTCAGGTCCCTCCAATGTCATCCATAGGAAATGGACAGCTTCATCATGGTCATAACAGCGGTTCCCACCTTCCAACGACCCCTGCTCATCCGGATAGCTCCGACGCACATTCGGGTCTGCTCCATCAATTATGAGCAAATACATAAATACGACCTGTCCAAATGGCCAGGCCACTCCAATCATGTGCATTCTTAACAAGAAACATACCAGATGCTTGAATCTTAAATATGCAGCTCCAATCCTCCCACATGCAACATCCACCTGAAAGATGCGTATAACCGTCATACTTGAATAATCAATACAGGAATGTACAAGTAAAATCATAAAACCAGAGATACTCACTGCATTTTCAGGATCTCCACCATAGTTAACGATCTCATTCTAAAGCCCTTCTCCCTCCTCCTTTACCCGGCTATACAAATTTGGGACTTGGGGCAAGTAGTTGACAATGCAAGATTGCAAATGGACTCCATTTGGTTTTTTCTTCAAAAAAATGTTTTTGTATAAATACTAATGTGATGACCAAATGGAGCCTAAGACTATAAATACGTTCAAATATAGAGTACAAAATTCATTCAATATTTAAAAAAAAAAAATAAGTGCCAAATTAGTTCAAAATGCACACTACACGTTTAAAATTAGTTCAAAATGCGCATTACACATTTTTAATTATAGAGTACCTTTTCTGATCCTTTGTTGACTACATCAGGCCTTGTCTTAGAGTCAGGTGCTAGTGGAGCCTCAAGGGCCAAAGCATCTTGTTACCTTCAAAGCCAAGCTCTTAAACAAACATCTGAGCGAGTTCTTGCGCCGAACTTTTTGGGATTATTCAAAGACAACCATCATTACAGTCAATTCAATTCAATACTAGTAGGAATGATCACCTACAACCAATTGCATGTGAACTTCAGATGAAACCCCATTCACGTCATGTGTATGACACATCAGGTTATGCATAAGATGAAGGCCACCAGGCATAGAAATCAGAAAAATCCACTGATTAGGCAGGACAGACGTACACGTTGAATCAGACAGTCAACAGTTCCAATTAAAAACGCTCATTGTTTTCATATAGGGTGGCTTCTTGATGAGCGGGCTGACCTGTTTTGTGCAGCAGGTGATCGTCATAGTGAATCCCACCTTATGCATCGCTCAGATGTCCCACACATGACACTTTGGCATATGAGAAAGTTTGCATGTGAACTTCACATGCAACTGGTTGTTTGTGATGATTCCTCATAAAGTGATATTGAACAATTTACTTCAATTGCTATTTTTTCTGTTGTATGTAATTTGTTAGGAGTCTTAGACTATTTCCAATATAAATACCTTTGTAAGAAAATAGTTTTCCAGAATTGTAAAAAAATCTAGCACTCTGATCACAATTCCCCGCATTCGAATGCAAATTCCAAAGATCTCAGAAACTTTTTTTCCAAGCTTCTTGCCACGTGTCCGATTTATCTGGACATAAACAGACCATTTGGCCAATAACAGGATTTTAATAAGCAGGGTATAATAATTTCAGGTTTCAATTTGTACAAGTGGGTCCCACGGTGAACAAGTTTAGTAAATCAATACTACAAACTTCACAAAATGACTAACAGACTAAACAAACTTAGTAAAATCAATACTACAAACTGAACAAACTGATGGTGAACCAAGCTCAGTGAATTGAATTCATTAAGCACCTCAAGAATCCAAACTACAAACTGAACCTGAACTGAACTAAACCATGACTATGAAACTGTGTGACATGACATCCCAGCCATCTTTCATATGGGCTCACCACATAGATGACTTGGTCCTAGAGTCAGGTCATTCTACTCATCGAAAGATTAGTTGTAAGCCAATGAAAGGAGTGAAATGGATTTCCAATTAAAAAGAAAAAAAACATGAAAAGATGTGAACAACGAAACAATTCAAGAAGTAAAAGAGCGTAGACAATTCAAGAACTACATAACTGGAAATGAGATCTCATAGTAGCATATATACCTTGTCCATCTGTAGTTAACATCCTTCTCATTATATACCACACGCAAACACCACGTGAAACTTGTTCTCCAAGCCTGAGCCTTTCATTCTCTTCTTCCAGACGTGAAACCTTGTTCTCCAGCTCGTTTGTGTACGCCTGCCACAATGAGGAATAAATTCTTAGTCTTTAAAAAAAAGAAAAGAAAATGGAAGTAAATGCATGCATGCACATGAGCTACCTTGTAC
The DNA here is from genome assembly GCA_030180095.1 of Magnolia changhungtana. Lineage (NCBI taxonomy): Eukaryota > Viridiplantae > Streptophyta > Magnoliopsida > Magnoliales > Magnoliaceae > Magnolia > Magnolia changhungtana. The sequence goes on along the minus strand of JASAUF010000384.1, from coordinate 493,671 downwards.
ACACATGTAGGCTTAGCAAAGCTCAACTAAAACCGTATCAGATCCATGTAGGCTTAGCATGTACATGAGCTACCTTGTACACACATTTGCATGTAAGGCAGCTCATGCACACGATATGAGCTACCTTGTACACACACTGTCTCGTATCCATGTCTAAGCTTCTAAAACCGTCTTTTTCTAATTGAATACATGAGAAACTAATTCAAAACAGGGAAGAATGCAAACCAACAAAATTAAAACCGGTTTCCACATATTAATTCCAAAAGAGAGGGAGAGAGAGAGAGAGAGAGAGAGAGAGAGAGAGAGAGAGAGAGAGAGAGAGAGAGAGAGAGTGCTCCATACCATGCCTCAAGCTCTTCATCGTTGGAATGCATCAAATTTTTGCGATCCCAATTCATACAAGCCATTTTTCCACAAATCCAACAACCAAAATAGAAATTGAAAGCTTTCCCACACTAGCAAATGCATGCATGCACATGAGCTAAAAATCGATCCATGAACAAGGCACTCATGCACACGATATGAGCTACCTTGTACACACACACTCGTCTCGAGATCCATGTCTAACTCAAGCCAAAATAACACCTAGTCTCCAAGAATCCACCCTCAAGAGGAGACCTCCAAATTCAAATATTCCCTACAATTTCAAAGCAAGAGCTACAAATTTCAACTGTAAAATCACTATAAGTTCCAGAACCCAATTCTATAACCACCCCAAATGCTTCTTCCCCAAAACCACAAATTTCAATTTAAAAACTGCCTGGCAAATTTTGGCAACTCTAACCACCCCAAATGGAACAAACCCACTTCCAACCCAATACAACATTAGCTTTCCTCTGGAACTTTGATGTTCATCATTAGCCGGGTTGGATCATCTAATGATAGTGATATATTAAAGGACATGACAAATTGCTTAAATTTGATATAGGCCGTACATTTTGGCAGCTACTAATCTTGTGTTGATGATCACCCAATCAAAGTGATCGTCAAAAGGCATATGAAATCAAAATTTCCATATGATGGACAATTCATGGCTAACTAGTGCCACCTTTTTTTTTCTTTTTCTTTTTCTTTTTTGTCAAAAGAATGAGGTTGATCTTGGTAACATTAGAATGGATAGATGGTTCCGTACCTAGGCCACATCATGGACAGATGGTTCCGTACCTAGGCCACATCAAACATATCCATGTCAAGTCCATGAGCTTGACATGCTGAAGCATTCATGGAAAATTTACTCCGGTAAACTTAAAGACATGTATATGACACTCATTTGTTATGAGTGATTTGGATGATGGTCATTACCCATCCAACTTCCTAAATGCACATACCAACACAAGTACCATTCAAAACAATGCAATGCTGAAACCAAACAAAAAAAATGGTGGAAAATATTCACAATCTGACTCAACTCATACGGAAATGGAAAAGTTCCTCAGTTATCTTGAGGTCCGTTGTTTGAACAACAATCCATAAGACAAACAAACTAACGTTGATAAATTGAAGCTTTTAAAAATAAAGCTCCACAAAATGACAGCAAATAATGATGGCATAAACATTTCCACACAAGTTCAAAATGACAAAGTTGCAGCAAATTCAGATGTATACAGTCTCAGCAAACTATGCTTTTAATTTACAAAAATTAAACTCGCATTGGACAGAATCTCAAACCTCAAAAACTACTAAATGTCACAATCATACAACATAACAAAATACTCCAATACAAGAAAGATTGCATCAGCTTTAAGAATGAGAAGCAATAGCCAAACAGGTCAATGCTTCCACATAAACACATCTTGTTTCTAGAAGGCCTCAACTAGACTCAACAAACTCAAGAACTATATTGAAGGCATTAAACCACTAGCAAACTATAATTCTTGTGGTACCTAAAGTAAATATAATCATAGAGAACTGTTGGAAAACCATTAACAGTGTAGTGGTGAAACTGGAGGAAAAGTCATGGTGGCCATTATTGAAGCTTACCTACCAAAATATAAAGACAAATGAGCCATTTTCCTTGTAACAGCAGAGAAACCTTTATAGTTGAAATTAAAAAAATTGTAATAGCTAGAATATGAAACTACCAAAACTAGAATCATGTGGAAGCTTTTTAGAAAGGCATTAATATAATGCCAAACTAGATCCTCACCTGCAGAAAATAGTAGAGAAAAAAAATATAATAATGGCATCTCTTACAACGTCGATGGAGATATTTCCGCTTCATTCCTGTCCAAAGATGTCAAGAGATTTTATGTGGTATCATTCAATCCAACAACTACATCATTGTATCTTTTTGTGTTAGCTGTCCACAAGCGTCTACGATTCGGAGGTTAGGATTCTTTGACGAACCTGATGGCATCTTTACAATGATGGCATCTCTACAATGGCATGATACTCTGCTTCTAGAATTCCAAGATGCATGTTGTCAATGTCCATGAGCTTCATCTCAAAATCAGCAATCTTATCTTGACCTTCAAAAATGACAAAACCTAGATCGATGATAAAACTCTAGGGAAAATGCAGGAGTTCAATCATCCTTTCTTGGCAGGGTAGTAAAAAGGAGTTTACAAATAAACCAGAATGAATAAAATAGATTACATACAGAAAAATAAAAAATAAAATGCAAAATGAATAGAAGAAATTTGCTAAAAGACCCAATTTATCCATCCATTTCTTCTCTTCTCAACAATACATCAATTGGCATTTTCACTTGTTTTAGCATCCCATAAAGTGGGCCCATTTATAGCAATCAAGATTATTGATACAATGGGCCCCACTGTAGCGGATGAAATAGACTAAACATCATTCACCAGACTTACATCCACCCATGCATTTTTCTGTAATGTTTAAAAAGGAATATACAAACATTGGAAGTTTGCTCCACTGTGTCAAGGAAGTTTTTACCCAAAAACCTCCCCCATCACAAAATTGAGGAAAGAAGTAAAAAAGAAAAATGAAAATATAATGTGAAATATGAATTTAGGGACTGTTTGAGAAGGCATTTGAGGCAGGGAATTGTTAAATTCATGAATTCCGCAAATCCACTGGTAGCAACGAGATTCAAATGTCCTCCTCATACTAATGTTTAAAAAACCTGGCTTGTTGATTGACTACATAAAAAATCATTGTAGGATAGAGCCAAAGAGAAAGTATCACGGCCATTGCAGATATTGGTGCCTCTTTTTTTTTTTTTTTTTTTTTCACAATTTTGGCTTGTAGCTGCAACTAGAGAATACCACTTTAATTATTTCCAAAGTTGTAGGATTGAGAGAGAAATGGCCACATACAACCATTGTATGTGAATTTCAACATACAACCCCATCTTTCCCACCAAATTGTCACGTGCGTCACACATCTAAGTCATGCAAAAGGTGCACCGCACCATAAAGGACACTACAGGTGCAAATCAGGTTGGTCCATGTGTTGGGCAGGCCACGTTTCAGAATTTAATAGAAATAAGGATCTTTTACGCAACATACGGGTGTCATCGATGAGTGGATCAACTTGATTTTCAACAGTGAACATGCGGCCCATCTGTTGCATGGCTCAAATGTCCTAAGACAATACTTGCGTGAGAAAGACAGGGCTGTACGTGAAGGTTCACATGCAGTGCTTGTATGTGGTGATTTCTCTAATTGAGGAAAAAGCCATATCAAACAATTCCTTAAATATGAAAATACTGATCAGAGCTTTTCTGAATTAGAAAGGTAAAAATCAAAATTCAAACACAAGTGCAGAATCCTTACATTTTCTCGAATACTTTTGTTGTTTGAAGATCACTTTTCTATTGTGAAGGCAAAATCTCAGTTTGTATTTTGTAATGGTATGAACCAAGTAACAAATCAAGAGTCCTCTCTTCCACCTATAACACCCAAAATATTCCTAATGCAACCCATATGACTGGTCACACCAGGAATTTGTAGCACTAGCATCCACTGTGAAACACATTAAAAACTCAACCTATCTGAATAATGAATTATCCAAAATAATAAGCAGTAAAAAGAAAAACCAGCAATCAGTAAATACATACATGGGCAACCTTGATTGAATTCTGAGTGGCCCTTGGATATATCAAAATAGGATAAAACTGAAATGTTAGTTTGTATAAATAGATATTAAAAATATATAAGACATAACACTCGATCTCATTTTCAAATACTTGTTGAAAATGGAATGCGATTACGAAATGATTATGAACAATTCTCCAAAAAAAAAGGTTCTTTGCTATCATGTACTAACATCGTATTACCTTCACAGCTGATTAACAATTCTCAAAGAAATCAATGATAGAGAACATGGTTTTAAGCATAAGTTCTAAAGTGCAAGTCACCTAGAGATCGAAACCAGTATCAGTCACCCAACTCATTCCAACTCGGTCAGAATTGTTCAGACTCGGTCTGTTTTGGAATGTGACTTGCCAATGAGACATTTCATTCTCCACCAACATCAAGTCGGCTTAGTATCAATCAATATTCAGAACCATGATACAAAAAAAGAAAGAAAGTTGGAGAGCAAGTTGGGATCACTAGAGAGATAAGTGAGTTTCCAAAAAAAAATAAAGAAAGAAACACACCTTGTATATGTTTTCCCAAAAGCAAAATCTGGTTAATCTTACTAGACTCTAGTTGCTAAACGATACCCACTGGCTTTGGATGAGCTTCATATCTCCCCGTAGGATGCAGGTGGCTATATACAAAATTCTTGTCCTTCCCTGTATAGTGACAGAATAGATGCTCAGTTGAGCTACAGAATGACAGTACAGGTAGAAAGAGTTTGATCTATGTACCAGAAGGTAGAAATACGTGGAAAATTGGGCTTATAACATAGACATATGCAGAGCTTCCATAGTAACCTTCAATGTTAGACCAGAAGCTATTTAATCCCTTCCCATGAAGAGAAGACCTGAAAAAATTCAGTCAAGTATACGTTCAAAAATAGAACTCAATCAAGCATGAGAATCACATAATGGTTATAGATTCAATAGAGAACTAATGATTAATGATTAATCTAATATGCCGACAAAGACTCACCTTGAAGCCCTTCTCCCTCCTCCTTTACCCAGGCTTGGGACCGGCAATGCAAGGAGTTGCATTGGCGGAGTTAACAAAGAGCTTAAGTTCCATTTGGTGTGAGATAAATTTATATTCATAAACACCAATGTGATGACCAAATGGAGCCTGAGACTATAAATGTGTTCAAATATATAGTATAAAATTCATGCAGACTATAAATATCGATGAACTACAGAGTACCAAAAATAATAATAATAATAAGTCAAACATCATATAGAGTAACTAGAAAAAATATGCAAACTAGAAATATGTTGAACTACACAATTTGTGAATTTAGCAATTCAAAATTGCCAAGTTCACTGATTCCGTGGAATGATTACCCAGCGTAGCCACCAGAAATTCCTTGACTTCCCAACTTCATGAATTGGGGAGTTCTAACTCTTTTTTAATTGCCAAATTCAAGATTTGTGCCCATTTTATTAATTGGGAATTAATAACTAGTAAATTTAGAAATTCAGGTAAATCGAACACATTAATTACACAATCAATGAATTTGGCTATAGTGAGATTAAGTGTTCCAAACACCTATCTTTAGCATAATAGATTATGGTTCCTACAGGCCCCAAGTTGAAATAGAACAAAAGAAAGAATACCTTTAGCGCATTGAGGTAATCAACTAAGTCATTTTCAAATGCACATGGTCCGCTCAGATTCTTCTGATCTTTCCATGGGAAATCTTGCATCCACAAACCTTGGCTTTTGTTGTTCCAAATAACAGATAACAACATAGATCAAATTCGTTGTATGTATAACAATACACAGATCAACAAAACTCAATTTGTGGGCATGCTCGTCTGAAAAAAAATGAAAAAAAAAAAAAAAAACAGCGGCAACAAAACTGAATGTGCATCTGCCCACGCACATACTACCTGTGGGCCCCAAATTTTTAACATATTGGATGCATACGCATTGGTGATTCATGAGATGTGGACAGTAACATTACTGTCCTTTAAAATGGATATGATCTTTCCTCTTTATTAAAACAGAGATGGAGCTAATCTTCATGGTGGGGCCAATAGATTGCCAACAACAGCATGCCATCTTCATGGATGGCATATGAACATCTTGGCAAGGCCTAAGAAGGTTTCAGTGGTTGCCGTTTTTCATCCGAACTGTCCCTCGGGGTGTGGCCCACGTGAGTTTCGAATCTAGCTCATCTTTTTAGATCACGACCAAATTCATGCTCAATGCCGCAAGCATCTGCACAAACCCCTAATCTCTGAACCCCCTCAAACCCCCAATCAATCTAATTAATACACCCTCAAACCCCCAAACCAATTCCACAAAACAAAAGAGAGAGAAATCTGAATATTCAAAAGAGAAAAAAGAAGATAAGCGGTCTTGCATACCTAAATAGGACACGATCGAGCAGCAGAGACGCGGATGATGGCATGAGAGAGGGGAGGCTTCGTGAGATTGAGAGAGAGGGGATGATTAGGGTGAAAAGAGGGGTTCGTGAGAGGGGAGTGTTCGTGAGAGACAGTTTAGGAGATCGAGAGAGGAGAAAAGAGGGTTTGGGTTTTCTCTCACAAGAGTGGGAGGGAACATTCGTTTTTTTCATGAGAGGGGGAAGGAAAAAAAGGGTCCCGCGAACGAAAATTTTTGGTCGTCCGCTGCCCTCAGCAATCGCAGGGCCTCTGACGAGCCAGAGGCAGACGGTCCTTTTAAGAGTTTTATGGGGCCCACCGTGATGTATTTGGTATATCCACTCCATCCATTAATTTTGAAAATTTTTTTATATAGAACGACTCCAAAAAAGTGGCAAATAGAACGTCCAATTGAACTACAACATTGATCAATGGTATATATTTAATATCCACTATTTCCTATAGTGTGGTCCACTTAAGCCTTTGATCACCTTCTTTTTTAGGCTCTTACCCTAAAATGATCCATTAAAATGGATAGACGCATTAGATGGAGCATACACATTGTAATGGGCCTCGTAGAGTCCCTTAAGGGGCTGTCAAGTGCCGTAGCAAGAGATAGCTTTTAGCTACGGTTTTAAGCCGTAGCAAATTAGCTACGGTTTTTGTCCGTAGCCAAAAATTAGCATAGTCCGTAACCTTTGCTCCTTTTTTTGGTAGTGGATATCCATAGGAAATATTAAAGCACTCAATACGACAATTCACAAAATTCCATCTTTGTATTTTTTTTAAGAGAGTACAAATTTTGTTAAATAAAAAGGTTGAAGTATGAAGATGCCTCCGATTACAAAGACCAATAAAAACCTTGCGATATTCTTGTGGAATTAGAGTTTGTAGTTCTAACTCAGTGCCTAGGAACCGAGCCTGACTCGATGAATTTCTGAGTCAATCAGCAATCCTATATGGTTTGGCTCAGTAGAATTAACTCATATATTGATGCATACATGATCTAACAGAAGAACTTCGTCCTTTTGGTTGAAAAATGTCAAACAATTAGAACTTCACACAGGTTTCATTATGGACACGTGCATACACATTGTGAACATTGTTTCAGACTCCTCTTCATGGCACCCAACTTAACCAGTTTAGGTAAATTGAAGGAAAAAAAAAAAAACTGAAGCCTTGAAAATTGGTTATCAAGTGCCTAGAAAATTTTGGGCTAGTTTCATGCTTAGTTCCTCGTTTTTAGGTTGGTTATGACTACCAATTTTGTTAGGAGTATGCCTCCGCTGAAATCTGTTTCATCATTTCACTAGGGGTTAGGGATTGAGTCCATACAAATATGGGTTACTGTCAGTAAAGACGGGTTCTTTTGATTGATTAAATAAAATTCATTTTCCAGCCTATATTTAGACCCTCCCCTTCCCTTTCCTTCCCTGGAGCAGTAGACATCAAAGCCAGTCTCACATGACAGAAGCTACCAAATCCAGCGAGTAGTGAACCAATAGACCTTGTAGTTAATGATTTGGGAAAAATGATATGATGCTTTTTCATATGCATCCTCGAGACCACGACACAGATCGGATCGATCAAAATTACAACAATACAACAGTATGCATAGTGATATGTCTTTGTTGCATAATGTCCCAAATCAGCAGAAACATGCTCCAATACCATTATTGAAAATTGTGCCCAAGCACTTTATGAAGGCAATTGCAAAGGCATCCACAAAGGCTGTTGTGTAGTTGGAGTTCAGGTAGTCAGCTGCTCATACAGTTATCCCTGCTAACCCGGACCTCATGCAGCAGGGTCAAGACACCTTGAATATGGAGCACTGTAAAGAAATGCACATCCACACTAGAGATCAACAGGTGAAAGGGAAGCAACAGCTAGAAATGTGGAGGCAGTGGCAAATATAGACTCCTCTAATGATGAGAAATCTCTACCAAATTAGTATACCTTTTTTAAAAGATCTCCAATTGATCGTGGATTGCTTCATTCGTACATTGTCCACAACATCCCTTGAAATTTCATCATAGAATTGATATATGCATTGAAGAAGCAAGTGGTATCTCTTATAATGGATGGACTATAATGAAAAACGCCCAAAACATTTTCTCTTGTAGTGATGGATGATCCCAAAATGGTAATAATCCCATACTCAATAAAAAGGGCTGCCATGAAAGGATTTTTACACACAGCAAAAATACAAGAGAGAAAGGGACTAAGAGATTACCCATCTGGTTGAAAAATCCTCCTGCCAGAGATTCATCGTCAAACGGCTGTCTGACACCCTCCAAAGTTCACTGGTATCAGAGCTGAGGAAGATCTCCATCACACACCCACACCCTGCATCGTTGCCTCCCTCTTTTCGGATATATCTCTCTTCGATTTCCTTTTAAGGAGTAATAAAACACCCTTCCGAAAGAAATCAAAGAATCACGAGAGATAGAGAGAAGTTACCCGCATTGATCACAGAGGTCAGCAAAATTTCCGGGCATATAGACACCATCCCTTTGTAGAAGGCTCTGATTTCGCCTCTTTGCAGTCGGGATTGAAGCAGATCTTGGAGGAAGAGGAGGACGATGACATCTTTCCCTTCACATGGAGATAAGAGAAGGAGAGAAAAGCCCTAGAAACGATCTCAATGGGAGAGGAGAGGAAGAAGAGGAGAAGAAGCGAGAAGAAATGCGAGGAGTGACGGAGGAGGTGCCGTGATTTGTAATGACGAGGGAGGAGAGGTTCTGTAGGATTTCGCCCAAAAATGAACCGTTAGAAGTGGGTTTTTATAGGATGCGGATTCAGAGAGCGGAAGAGCTTTTATAGGATTTTGCCCGAAAATGAACCGTTAGAAGTAGGTTTTCAAATGAAAAAACGTAGGTAGTACGTTTTAAATGACGCGGATGGCGTACTACCCTGCCCGTCTCCAGCTGGGAACGGGCAGGAGCTTTGAGTGGCCGCTGTGATGTATGGGTATTATCCACACCGTCCATTCATTTTTTCTTACCATTTTAGTATTTTATATGAAGCATGAGGTAGATACAAGTGTCAAGTGGACCACACCACATGAAGCAGTGGTAATAATAATTCTCACTGTTGAAACTTTTATAGGGCCCACATTGATATTTATTTGCCATCCAACCTATTCATAAAGTTACATATACCTGGATGAATAGAAAACACAAATATCTGCTCCATCTAAAACTTCTCTGGCCCCAGTAAGTTTTCAACGGTAAGAGTTTAATCCCCATTTTGTAGTCCACTTGAGCCTTCGATCTACCTCATTTTTAAGCTTATAACATAGAATGATACGAAAAAATGAATGGAGGGTGTGGATAGTACCCGTACGTCATGGTGGCCACTCAAAACTCCTGCCGTTCCCAGCTATAGATTGGCGGGTGTAGGACGCAGTCCGCGTCCGTTTTCGTGGAAATCTGATTTCTTACTTAGTTACTCCGTACACACTTATCGTACTGAGTAAATTCAGTTGGGTCCACCGTGAATGTATTTGGTGTATCCACGCCGTCCATCCGTCTTTCCACTAGTGGTTGATCTCAAAATTGAAGCATATCCAAATCTTAAGTGGACCATACCACAGGAAACAGTGGGAATAATGATCTCCACCGTTGAAACTTCCTATTGCCCACAGTGATATTTATTTGTCATCTAACTTGCTCATAATATCAAAAAGACATGTGAAGGGAAAATAAAAAATATCACAATTTGTTCTGATTTTTTGGGCCATAACTAAATTTTATATGACATAAAATGTTTGAGTAATTTTATATAATCATCATAGTGAGCTAGTAAAAAAAATAAATAATGGAGGGCTTTCTCCCAACTTTTTGTTTTGATATGGCCCATCTTAATCGCATGTCAATATGATTTTTATTTTTTTATTTAATGTATGCCTTAGACATCCCACCCTAGACCAACAAACTGATGAAGTTGGATGGAAGCTCTGATCAAAACTTTAAACCCAGTCCAAACCCTAAACCTAATCTAAACATTAAGGTAAAACCCAATCAATTCAATCAATCAGACCCAACTAAACCCTAATCCTAAAACATAACCTTAGAAAAAACCTAGCTAAACCTGGTCAACTCATCGAGTTGACTCACCCAATCAACTCACTGAGTTGATCACCGAGTTAGCCTACCCAGTCAGCTCACCTAGTTAAGCCCAAACCTAAATCTAACGCATAATCAGAGAGAATAATAAGCAGCAACATACCACCCCTTTGAGTAGAGCCACTACATATGAACGAGAGCTCGCCTTTCAAAGTAAGAGAGGTCGTGTGTGATGAGTGGCCCCCTGCATGGCATCTCTCTTATTTAGGCAGAGAGCTCCATCCATGTGCTCTATATCCTTTTGCAATCCTTGAACGTGTGGCAATATGGATTGATCTGATGCCCCTCCCTTGTGTCACGCCCCGAACTAAAAAACCAGGCTCACAAAATTTCCGATCGTTGAATCCGGTGTCGACAGCCTCCGTATTACCCCATTTTCGGCTCCGGCACCCATATGCCAGGTTCCAATCCTGGGATGCTATAAGGAGGATTTCTAATAATCAATTTGATTCGTAATGAGCATAACCAAAAGCATAACCCACGAACAATAACCACAAGAACACCATCACAAAATCCACTATAATAAAAAAAATTTGAGTATAAGGCGTATGAAAGGGAAATACAATATATTGAAAATGACAAAAACTCCAAAAGCTCGGTTGCACGCTCTAACTGCGGCGAGACTACGGCTGTGTCCTGGCGTCACCTGCACGCATCAATCGCGCATAAGCTTATAGAAAGCTTAGAGGGTGGTGTAAGTGTGTGCGTAATATAAGCGTGCTCAGAATGCAAGATCAGAGTAATGCGGAATCATGCTGGTGAGTACATGAATGCAATCAGCCGTACCAAGGCTATGCGGTGCGAGATATGAATGCTATTGGCCATGTCAAGGCCATGCGATGCGAGATGCAGCTCAAGCATGTCAATCCTCATCATATATCGGTATAGCTCCTCACTATAGCATCAAATCAGTACGATTCTCAGTCTGGATAATCACCGGGGTCTAGTGCACTCTACGCCAGATTGTCGCCCCTATCCGGACGCACAACTTGGAGAGTGGAAGAGACCTCACTATCCGCCTGCCAATATCGGGACCGGCTCATCGATAGCGGACCGATTCCTCAAGCTAGTCAAACTCAACCTAGAAATTGCCCCCTCACTTAGGCGGGTAAGGTCATACCCCTTTCCAACCGACCACGACACAGTGGGAGACGCGACTTACTGGTATACGGCCCTCGCGCGCTAGTGTATCCACTCGGTCTCGACATTGGAGTCATCCTCAGGTACCATCAGGTTTAGGGATTTTTACCCAGGGACATCTATGATGCCCATATGCTAGAACCAAATATTTTCGGTATCCAATTTAGCCACCCAAGATGTGTCTGTGGAGGCTTTGGCCCTGATGTCGTTAGGGCATACAATAATCATGATTACACAAATGCAAGTGCATGAATCACCTTACCAAATATGCAACAATCCTACGCGCGTCGCACGCTCATGTAGGGCAACTCCGCCTATCAGGGAGCCCATAAACAATCCGCCCGAAGGCATATGCTATGATCAGTCACTCGTCATATCAGACATACATATAATGCGTATGATCATGAATCATGGATCTATGCTAATCATGCTATAGGGTGATGGGCTTGTGCATAACGGATATGGGCCTAAATGGCCTAGTCACTATAAATATGGGCCTATCAATGGGCCTTAGGGAGAGTATAATGCAAAATTTAACCAACATTATTCACATAATGTGGACGTCAAACCAACATTTGCTCCCAAGGCATAGCCTGCTATAAAGGTCAACATATAAACCATGGTGGAATCACACTACAATGGGCCTTATGTACATCCCGTTGGGCCTCGACCCGTGGGCCTCCAATACATCAAATGGGCCTCATATATGTCAAAGTGGGCCTGGACAATGGCCCACAAATTCATCTAGAGGGGCCTAATCACATGGGCTTTATATGTGTCAAAGTGGGCCTCGACAATGGGCTAGAGATATATCAAGATGGGCCTCAACAATCGACCTTATATAATTCAAGGTGGGCCTCAATGGACGGTCCACAAATACACCAAGATGGTTGGACGGTTTGGATGAAACTTATGCATGATGGTAGGTCCCATAGGGATTGAAGGTATAGATAAATCACATACTTCATGGTGGAGGTCCACACTGATGAAAGGTCTGGACACAATACATACATAAGTGGGTCCTAAGTAGGACCCACCATAATGTTTATTTTCCAGCCAACCTAGGGCCCAACAAAATGTTTATTTTCCATCCAAACTGGGGCCCAACATGATGTTTATTTTCCATACAAACTGTTCATAGGGTCACATGGGCCTAGGGCCCACTGTAATGTTTATTTATCAACCAAACTGTTGGTAAGGTCACGTGGACCACGGACCAACCATAATGTTTATTTTCATCCAATCTGGCCATTAGGTCACGTGGACCAAGGGGGCCCACAGTGGTATTTATTTTCCAGCCAACCTGTTAATAGGGTCACGAGGAACTGGGACCCACTGGAATGTTTATTTACATCCAATCTGTCCAGAGGCCCAATCTAATGTTTATTGCCATTCAACCTGTTTATAAGGTCACCTGGACCTGGGGTGGGCTCCGAAATGTGGTTCACAAATCCGGTCCACCCATTATGTGTGTCCCACTTGGCTGAGGGTTCAGACCAAGTTTCAGCCACATCCAAATTTCAGGTAGGCCCCACCGGGTGTTTTATATGTTTTAGGCATGTCCTCACATTATTTTAGATGATGTGGCCCACCTGAGTTCCGTATACGGTTGATTTTTGGGGAAGCCCCGTAGACAATGGGGACCCATCAAATGCAAGGTGTTGATGTTCGAAACGCATCACGATGGGGCCCACAGTTGGGCCGTGAGGCCCAGCCGGTTCGTGCACGCCAGTGTCCAGCGCAGGACGCTGGGTGTTCTTTGGTGTGTCAGCGGCAGCAGCAGTTGCTGCTGCCTAATGTTATTATTATTATTATTATTATTATTTTAAAAACTGAAATTCCATGGTTTTTCCCATGTGGGACCTGCATCAGATGAATCCACTCCAACCGTTGGATCCCATGGCTCAAGAATGTTCTAATGAGCCCAATATGCAGTATATTTTGGCAAGTAAAAACATCAAAGTGGGTTTTTAACAGTAGACACCACTAGTCCTTATGGTATGGCCTGCTCATTAATCAGATTGGGCTAATATTTGAGCTCAACGTCTAAAATGAGCCAAGAATTAAGAAGGACGGCGTGGATTCGAGCCTTACATCAAGGTGGGGCCTACATGAGTAGCCCACTCCAAAAGCATTATTATATATATATATATATATATATATATATATATATATATTTGTTAGCTTTATTAGTACACACCCATGTCAGTACACGCACACCATGTTAGCCAACACACCCCACTTGGACCACGTCCAGCGTCCTTGGACGCTGGGCGGTGGATACAATGCAAGCATCATGGTGGGTCCCACGGGGACTTGGCCCACCATGCAGATATATATATATATATATGTATATCTATATATATACGTAATATTAATATAATATAATATATTATATATCATCTTGCCTGAATTGTGGTGGGCCACAGCGTTTGATGGATGGAGTGGATTTAACATGAATTGGTGAGGCCCACTACATTCTAGGGAAAGGATAAAGAGAGAGAAAGAGAGAAAGAGAAAGACATGGTAATAGAGGGGAGGGACCCCGCCACTATGGGCCCTCCATGGATACGTTACATACATCAAAATGGGTCCCACCAAGATGTGGGCCCTAAAATAAGAATTTAACGGTGGATCACCCACCTTGTTGGCCTCCTTCTTGATCCCTTGAACTCCTATGCTCCTATACTCCACTTTTAACGGTGGGTGATAGACTTTTGATGGTGGGGATGAGAGATGAGAGGGTGGGCCACACTTGGTGTTTGGGAGAGGGAGAGAGCTTGGACGTGGGATTTTTTTTTTTTTTTTTCTTAGGAGAGATTTGAGAAATGAGAGAGAAAATGGATGATGTGTGATGGGGATGGGTGGAGAGAGAGGTGAAGTGATGTGAGGGTTGACTTTGGGTTTGCTTGTGTAAGAGAAAGGTATGGGTTGTTATACTTGGGTATGGAGTGACTTGACTTGTACTTGACATGAGTGATTGATTGATTGATGGGACATTTTGTAGAGATTTTCTCGTAATTCGGAAGACGCGGTGTTTTCTCGAAATGAACGTGGGCTGACATCTTCTATCCTGGGTATCGGTTCGGTGCGCGAGTCGCGACGTTGGAACCGCGACGACGACGCGGTCGCTATGATACAAGTTTCGGTTCGAATCGACTTCGGTATGCGGGACCCGGCTTAGGATCGTACGTAAACGTCGAATATGGGTCGCGGATTGCCGGAATTCAACCGGAAGGATTGCGGAAGCCTACGGAACGGTATGGACTAGGACACAGGTCTTACACCTTGCACCCAAAATTAGAACTTGTGCTATCAAATCCAACCCATGAGATATTGTCACATGACAATCTCAAATATAAGCCATCCAAACCCTTTCCAACCTCAAGTTTGACAATAATTGTAAGAAAACCGGACTGGAAGGATATAAATAGCCCATTTTCCTTTCATTTCACATGTCCTTACTCGTTCAAAAATCCTTAAGTTATCCCTCAAACCCTTTTAGCCTCACACACGCACACACACCAACTCTTCAACTGATGGGCTTTAGGATTTGCGCCCAACATGAAAAATGCTTTGAATAATTAGGAGAACATCATAGTTCGACCAAATAGAACACTCACTATTTTTGTCCGAAAATCATGCGCACTAGTAGGAATAATCACGACCGTCTATAAATAATAAGTTTACTATTTATAGTAAGTTCCGAATTCTAGGAGTTTTAGTTGTAGTTTAATTCTGAATCTTCTTCCATGGCTTAGTATCCCTATTTAAAGGGTTGTAGACTCGTTTATTTTATCTATCAATCAAATTGCGAATTTTATACAATTTATTATCTCTTTTCCTTGTTTTTTTCCTCATGGATTCGAAAAGTCTCCGTGAGGAGTCTAGAGAAGCTTCGTGGATTCAAAGTAGTTATCCTTGAGGAAGACGGTGATCGACCTCATCATGTTCATCCCTGCGTCATGTTCTGATCCACCCAATGAGTGGACCGGCCAAATTTTCTGATGTAGAGCAGGTCACAGACACTTTCATATCTATGATGGACCAAAGAAGGCCAAATCAGAGCTAGAAGTGATCCGTACTTCCAGAACCTTAAAATAGGCATATCTCGCAAATTAGAATGAGTTATTCGACGTACCTTATATGATTTTGGGGTAGGAGAAGCTACTTTATCCACTCAACCTGCTACGTTGGGTTGACCACGCCGAATTTGCAAGATTCCATTAGATAGACAGTCGAAAATTTATTTTATTTCCATTTTTACTATTTATAGTAAGTGTTAGTTCAATCATAACTTTTGATCCATTGAGCTTTAGGAGCCATGTCAAACATGAAAAGTGCTTATAGAATTTAGGAGAATAACATGGTTAAGCGAAATGGGACACTTATTATTTTTGGCGACAAACTAAGAGGGCTAGTGGAAATCATGACAATATAAATAGTAAGTTTATTATTTAAAGTAAGTCATAATTTTAGGGAGTTTGAGTTGTAGTTTGATTCGGGAATTTCTTCCTAGGATTTATATCACTATTTAAGGGATTGTAAATTTGTTTTTTAAATTATTAATTTATTTAAAATTTTATTAAAATTTATTTTTATTTTGTATATCTCTTGGTAGATTTGAGGAATCTCCGTGAGGAGCCCAGAAAATCTCCGTGGATTCGGACTAATTATCCGTGAACGAGGAACACAGCACTAGACCTCGTCACGCCCATCCCTGCGTCATTTTCACACCATGTCCTCGTCAAGGAATGGCCCACGGTTTCTTACGGTCGTGATATCATGCACATATGGCATGTTGACGGGAAATAAATGATTGTACGTGAATGTTCATATCCAGCAGCGTCACGTGATCATTTCACTTTGCAATTAACACAGCCATTTGTGTGGGACCATCTGTGTGGATGTGTCGATGTTCCTCGAACGCGGATCGAGTACTAACCCCGTCCCCAGCTCGGCACAGGCAGGCGCTCCGAGGGGCCACTATGATGTACGGGTTCTATCTACGCCGTCCATTCATTTTTTCATGTCATTTTAGGGTATAATAAAAATTAACATAGATCCAAGGTTCGAGTGGACCACACCACTGGAAGCAGCAATGATAATGATGCCCACCATTGAAACATTCCTAGGGCCCACCGTGATATTTATTTACCATCCAACCTTTTCATAAGATCACATGGACATGAATGAAAGGGGAAACAGAAATATCAGCTTGATCCAAAACTTCTGTGGCCCCCAAGAAGTTTGCAACGGTGAGCGTTTAATCACCAATGTGTGGTCCACTCGAGGATTATATCTGCCTCAATTTTTTATCTTATAGACTAAAATGACATAGGAAAATGGATGCACAGTGTGGATTGAATACGATGGGCCCTCAGAGCCCCTTCCTGTGCTGAAGTCAGTAAAGGTGGGGTAGCACCCAACCGGCGTCCTCCATCCTCGGCCGAGAATATATGAAGGACAACCTTTTACACTGTAAAGAATCGGTGGGGCCCACCCCAGGAACAACACCTTACGTAAACATGAAAAGGACTTACTCTATCGAGAAGCAAGGAATTGGCTTTATTCCCAATTTTCACCATATAAACCTGCATGCATGCACTCTATTCCCACACCAGCCATTTCCCAATTCATTCCTTGTCTTTTTGGTGCTATATCTTATTTTGTGTTGGCAATGGCATTACAGTCACAGACCCAGAAAATGCAGCTGATCAAGAGCGACCGCCACTTGTTTTCCGCATCTGATGACTCTGCCATCATGAAGCAAGTCGAATCCATCCACGCGCCTGATGGTCGCGAAGTAGCTGTCAGACCGCTACTCCAAATCATCAGAGACATCATGCAACGTGCCACTCCTACCAACCTAGTGGTAATCCTCTTTGCCAACATCATCATCATTACTATCATTGTCATCGTTGCTAATGGATACATTTCTACTGCTCACATATAGCTGATGGTCCATTCCATTGCCACGTGGCATCATCTGAATATTTTGTGCAATTACGTATTGGAAAACTTCATTAATATATTTGGTATTATTTGATTGTGAGAATGATACATCTCGTTAATCTTTATTTTTCTGAAAGCTTCTGTACCTTTTCTCTAAGAGAATGATGAGATGGTATCACTTTTGTTGGTTCTGCTGCTTTGGGGGCCAGACACAAAATGCTCATCAGGTGGGTCTCACCTGTATGGAACCTGGCCCAGCAAACCAGCTGGCCACTCATCTAGTGGGCAACATTGATCGAATAAATGTTCAGCTTAAAAAAGTTCTCATAAGACATCTTCTTCTTTTTTCTTTTATTCTTTTAATAAAGTGTGGTCCACTTGAAGAGTGGACCTGCTTAACTTTTGGGAGAGGGATGAACAGCTTGGATTCAACGACCTGTGCCAGCTCAGCGAATATTGCTGGGTTGAGAGGGCTGCCTTATACTCGACCTAGGGCTTTGATCAGTAACCTCGTCTTTTTCTTTTTCTTTGGTTAATTCCAATCTAGATCGGGCTTTGTAGTCCAATCTAGATCAGATTTTGTTGGGATACCGTGCCTTGCCATCTCTCTCTCTCTCTCTCTCTCTCTCTCTCGTGCTTGGTTTCAACCATCAGATTGCATAGTTCGATTGATCTGAACCGTTTGTGTTCTCCTTAATCTTATAATAATGCTTCATAAATGATCCTGACCATTGAATCTTGCAATTGAATATGAGCCATTAAATATTTCTCTTCATACACAATCATCCGTTGTACAAATGATTCTTAGATTGGTGCGAGTATTGTAGAATCCAGGACGTGAACGATTCAGATCACTATATAAGATGCACTCGGGGGATGGATACCGGCTGGAAATGGTATTGTGGTTCAGAGATGCTGTAGCCTGACAAAACCCAATCCAGATCATTGGTCTGCTGAGTCCCAGCGTGAATGGAATCCTCTCCAAATGTTTCCTGGATTTAAAAATCTGAACGTATTTCAACCGTCTGTTTTCACTCCATGAATCACAAGGTTTGGAGAGTGTTATCTAGGAAAATTTTCAGAGGATAGTCCATACAAACTAGACCAATGGCTGGGATGTGGGATCACTGAACATTATTGAACCCCACTTATGGCTATTCATGCATGGGCATTGCTTATATATATATATATATATATATATATATATATATATATATATATATATATATATGGTCGGTGAGGATTGAGCTAATACAATCAACACCATATACATATATTTTTTTATGTAGGTCCCACAAGCACATATGGAAGTGGTGGACAACAAGACCCACGTTACTGGGCAAACTGTGGAACACACAGGCATGCTTGAAGCGCTAGCTTACACCATTCACAAGCTAGCAAACGAGGTAATTCTACGTGCCCACAACTGATACATCTAATAAAACTATACAATGGTAATAAACTTCTTTCATAATTGCTGCCTGCTTCCTTAATCGTAGGGCTGTTGTTATTTGCGGTCTGGCTCATTAGCTGCTGGAATTAATAAGCCAGAACTTGCCTCTTTATTTTGTGGCGTTGGCCCTTTCCTAGATCATTGCCCAGCCGAAGATTGTGTAAACGAGCCTGTATTATGGTTGGGCTGGGCAACGATAGCCATACTTTATAAATTGAAACTGGGGCTTGTTGAAAGCTCACTGGGTCACTCTAAGACTCAACCAAGTCTTTGTTTGACTTGACTAAATAATACTAGAGAACGAAATTACATATATTTGACACATAATACTAGAAATCTTTATCTATGAATGATATAGATTATCTAAAATAGATAACTAAATGTTCCGATTGTTCACTACTTGGGAATCTACTTAGAGCATGACCCAAAAATGAAGTAGATGCAATGCTCTAGTGGAGTACACCCAGAAAGGAGTGGGTACAATTATAACACCTACCGGTCGATAGCTTTTTAGGGCCTACCATGATGTTTATTTGCCATCCAACCTATTCATAAGGACACTTGGACGTCAATAAAGAGAAAATAAAAAAATCAACTTGATCCAAAACTTCCGTAGCTCCCAATAACTTTTCAATGGTAGGCATTCAATCCCCACTGCTATTTTTGGGTGATCCACTTGAGCTTTGGATCTCTTGGGCCCATACCCTAAAATGATCTTGCAGAATGGATGGACTGTGTGGATATAACACATACATCATGGTGGTACTCACAGAACATGGTGACGTGAACACACCACCGAGGTCGTTGCAATCCTCTCTGTCAAGCTGGTGGTGGTGCGTGAATTTTTGAATGGCCAGAATCATCCCACCGTAGGTGGGGCCCACCAAGATGTTTGAGAAAAATCCATCTGTCCATCCTATTTGGCAGCTCATGTTAAGACTTGAGACCAAAAATCAGGCATATCTGAAGCTCAAGTGAGAAACACGACTGGAAAAAGAAAAGAAAGTGGATAGGGGCTTCCTACCGTTCACGCCTTTCCAGGATCCACCATAATGTTTATATGTAATCCAAACCATTCATAAGGTTATTCACACTGGCATGAACCACAAGAACAAATATATTAATATGTTCTAATGCTTTTGTGGCCCCACGGATGTTTCAACGGTGGGCGTACAATTTCCACAGTTTTCTCTTGTGGCCACTTGAGCTGTGGATCTGTCTCGTTATTTGGAGTCATGCTGTAAAATGAGCTGGAAAAATATATGGACAGGATAGATTTCTCACAAACATCACGGTGGGCCTCACCTGGCTCTGGATTACTGAACATGAAAGCCCCCTCTATGGCATGGTTTAGTGTTAAATGAAGGATAATTCAGCCTTGTATAAAATATGGTTCTAAAACGGAATTGAATCCTCGCGGCATAAACACCGAGCGATTTTATCAATAACAACCTAAAATTGTAGGTGGGTTATTTTAAATATTTCAAAAGTAAGCATATATATACACACACACAAAAGTAGGTGGCTATTTGTCATTATCACCGTACTTTTATTAGTGTATGCATGCAGACATGTAAATCTTATTTTATCATTATACCATTTGCTGCTAGATGTGTTGCAAGTGCTCGGGAGGTGGCGACGCGCATTCCACGACAGCTGCATTGCTCCACATTGTAGGGAGTTATGCATGGGACGCTAAGTTGGTATTGGCCCTGGCAGCCTTTGCGATGAGCTACGGCGAGTTCTGGCTCACTGCCCAGCTTCAGACCGTTAATCCCCTTGCCAAATCGGTGGCCCTACTTAAGCAGCTGCCCGACATCTTAGAGCACACCGATGTTCTAAAGCCCCGTTTTGACAACCTCAACAATATTATGAAAGTCATGCTTGATGTGACCATGTGCATTGTTGAATTGACAGAACTTCCTGCGGAGTATATCACTCCAGAAACGCCACCCATGGCCTTGGCCATAACCCATATCCCCACTGCTGTTTATTGGACCATCAGGAGCATTGTGGCATGTGCCTCGCAGATCATGGGTCTTATAGGCATGGGCCATGAGTAAGTTCCGGCCACTGCATCAGTTTTAAGTGCTTTTGCTAATGTGCATTACATGCTTATTAATTTAATAGAGAGAGAGAGAGAGAGAGAGAGAGAGAGAGAGAGAGAGAGAGAGAGAGAGAGAGAGAGAGAGAGAGAGAGAGAGAGATATGATTATTAATTACTCTACATGTTATAAATTACAGTTATTTGAGCTCCACCACAGAGACTTGGGAACTATCAAGCTTGGCCCACAAGGTTACTAACATACATGATCACCTTAAAAAGCAGTTGGGTCAATGCCATCAACACATTGGTGAGTGTTCAAACACTCTTTTAATTTCTTAAACCTTTGAATTGATTAGATGTAAGCTAAAGAAGTTATGGACATGGAAGGTGGCTGCCAAAACCGTCTGAGTTGATGGGGTGGAATGATCTCCACTGTTCATTGAATAGAATTTTTCATGAGTGGGCCACACCATGATCAGGACACTGGGTGAAACCATCCGATCCCTAGAGTTTAAGTTGTATCTACCCCAGAATGATGGGCCCACCTCTAGAATGAGTTGGGGTTGCTAGCTACTAATAATAGAGGTGGTTCAACAGAAATTTTAGACTATATTCAGTGACTAGTAACCCAAATCCATACCGATTTATGTGCCGAAAGCTAATGTGTACAGATGAAAGGAAACATGTTGAAGCATACCATTTACTCGAAATCCTCTTCCGCTCAATCCACATTGACAACATGAAGATCCTCAGGGCATTACTTGCATACAAGGACGAAATGCCCATCGTCAATCCTCTCACCAAGAAAAAGGTTTGTTTTCATGTCTACTAAAAGATTTCTTCTTCCATTTTTGCCGCTTAAAAATGATTTCCTCTCTTTTTAATTAACTGTAATTATTCATTAGAGATCATACTAGATATAATCTATTTTTAATCCTTAACAAAATCTCTAATATGTAATTACTGATAACTAAATTGAGATGAACTCATTTTCAAATAGCAACCAAATGGTGCCTTACTCTTACAAAGGCTCCTGTTAAGCTGAATAACCCATTTCAAAGACAAGCTCAGGATAACAGTAAAACTGCATCTTGGCCATCCAGTCTTGCCATAGTTATGGTCTAACGCTGCACATGGATTCTGAATGGAGCTGAGTTGAGATTTGTTTGATTTATTACCATGAAAATTACAAAAACAGGGTTCACACCATTTAATTAATGGTGACAAGTAAACTCCTATTACAATTCAAATTCATTTCGGCTTGGACGTGAGCTGACCCTAATTATAATCCTTGGGTTAGTTCCTCATCATGGATAGAGCAAGGATAGCCTCACTTTGGAATTTTACTTTTCATTGTACTGAACCATTGCAATTCGCATCCAATTGCCACATGAACAATTGAATTCTATCATCATCTTTCACGGTGACTTTAATGCTTTTCCACATTTAGGTAGCAAAGGAGCCCAAGATATCAATATATGATTCTGAAATTATTTGGGCAGAAAATACTTTTCAAGAAAATGACAATTTTTTCTAAGATTGGGAAGAAACCATTTTTCAAGCATGTGTTTTCCATGCTTCCCCATTGTTTTTATTTTCTCTCCAAATGTCTTCTTGAAAAATAACTTGTAAAGAAAATGTCACTTTCTTTCCTTCTATTTCCAAAGCGAGCCCCAAAGGGAGCAAAAAATTTGCCATTGCTACTTTTGTAATTCGATAGTGCACATCCAAACGTGCCCTGCCCACCTATTATTTCAAATCTTTAACCCTATTTACACCATTAAAAGCCTCTATTTCTGGAGGAACCTGTGATTATGAATCAAATAATATAATTTACAATGTGCATTAGTAGCATTGACTCAAGTCATTTTCTTGATTATGCACCACAGGTTAGCGTGGAGGTGTTAAGAAGGAAGATAGTGGTACTGTTTATTTCGGACCTTGATGTATCCCACGATGAGCTTATGATCCTTACGCAGATCTACAACGACCCCCACCATGCGAAACTTGATAGGCAGTACGAAATTGTTTGGCTTCCGGTCATCGATAGGTCCGTTGAATGGACTGATGCCAAGGAAGAGTTATTCACTCGCTTGGCAAACGCGATGCCATGGTACACACTCTACCACCCTTCATTGCTAGACCCTGCCGTCATCAGATACATTAAGGAGAAGTGGAACTTCGTGAAGAAGCCATTGTTGGTAGTGTTGGATGCTCAGGGAAGGGTGGTGTGCCCGAATGCGCTTCACATGATGTGGATATGGGGCAGCCTGGCCTTCCCTTTCGACTCTCCAAGGGAGGAAAACCTTTGGAAAGATGTGACCTGGACGCTCGATTTCTTGGTGGACGAGATGGATCCCGCGCTACTTCAATGGGTAGGATTCCACGTATTCTCCTTGCATTACATGCGTTGATCATTCTATTACCTGTATACATAGCCTCATTAATTAACACACCAATATCCACTCTAATTAAACATTATTAGGTATTTAACTATGTTTTCCATTTGTCTAATTGATAGATACGCGAAGGAAGATTCATCTGCATCTATGGTGGAGAAGACATTGAATGGATCAGGAAATTCACATTTGCATTGAAACGCGTATCTCAGGAGGCGCGAATCCCTATTGAGATGCTGTATGTTGGGAAGAGCAACCCAAAGGAACGTGTAAGGAAAATCATCGCAACCATCACTGATGAGAAACTGAGCGGAAGCTGGCGTGACCTGACGATGATTTGGTTCTTCTGGACTCGCTTAGAGAGCATGTGGTACTCGAAGATGCAACACGGCCGGACCATTGAGAACGATCCTATAGTGCAGGAGGTTATGACGATGCTTACTTTCGACAGCAGTGATCAGGGGTGGGCCGTGATAAGCAAAGGGTCGTTTGAGATGGTGAAAGCCCACGGAAACAAGCTTATCGATTGTCTTGTGCAGTTTGACACGTGGAAAGCGAACGTTGAGCATGACGGCTTTATCACTGCACTGAGTAATGCTCTTGTTCCGTTCCATACTGTCGAGCACTGCACTCACCTTATCTTGCCTGGGAACACTGGCCAAATTCAGGAAAAGGTGGTGTGCGCCGAGTGCAAGCGCCCCATGGAGAAGTTCCTACTCTACCGATGCTGCACGGATTAAGCAAAGATACGACATGCTGCCACGGCCGTTGGTCGTGTTCCCCTAAGTAAAACTACGTGTGATTGATGGGTATATGTTGGTTTTTAAATATATACATCTACATATAGTGGAGTACTTGAATGGCTTACTGAGAATTGGATTGTCGTCCTCCAACTATTTTCGAGTCATGATATTATATTGTATCGTCTCTTTTATTCATGCAATGAAAAATAAACTGGCTTACTAAATATGGTGGAATGATTTTTATAGTCTTTATTTATTTATTTGGTAGAATAAGTGGTAAAGATTCATATACTGCATAGGAAAGGAAATAATGCTTATTGAGCAATGACAGTTCCATGGAAAGTATAGAAATAAAAATGTTTTCTCCCTTCTTATATCAGTAACATTTCCTTTGAGAAAATGTTTCCAAATTAGATGTCTAGCCCTGTCAATAATATCTACTTAGAAAACGTTTCCAAATTGGATGTTGCAGGAAGAAGGTAATTTTCTCTCCCTCTAGCATAAATACATCTAATGTCAACCTCTGTAAGTCCGAGCATCCCATCTGACGCAGGGATGAACGTGATGAGGTCGAGCACTGTCTCCCTCAAGAGGATAACTATTCCGAATCCATAGAACTTCTCTGGACTCCTCACAGAGGCTTCTTGAATCCACGAGAAAGAAAGCAAGCAAAATAGAAAATAAATTCTATAAAATTCGAAATTAATTAATGAATGAAATAAATGAGTTCACAACTCTTTAAGTAGGGATACCAAGCAATAGGAGAGAAATCAGAAGCAAACTACAACTAAAACTCCTAGAATTCGCAACTTCCGATAAATAGTAAACTTACTATTTATAGACGGTCATGATGTCTACTAGTGCGCAAGGTTTTCGGCCAAAAATAGTAAGTGTCCTATTTGGCTTCACCAAACCGTTCTCATAATTATTCTAAGCTTTTTTCACACTGGGTGCAACTCCTAAAGCCCGACGGATGAAGAGTTATAATCAAACTAAAACTTACTATTTATAGTAAAAACGGAATTAAAAAAGGGAACGATCGTTGATCCGGGGGTATTTCACAAATCCGGCTAACGCAACCTGGCATAGCGGGGTTGGTTGGCTAAAGTAGCTCGTTCTACCCCAAAATCATATATGTTACCCCCAACAACTCATTCTGGATTGTGAGATACACCCGATCTAAGGTCCGACGGTCCAGATCATTTCTGTCATCGACCGGGCCTTTTCTAAACCATCTTGGCCATGAAACTATCTGTGACCCGCTCTACATCAGTCCCCTCCACTTCAAAAGAACTCGTCCTCGAGTTCTCGTCCTGCTCTGTTTCATGATACTCGGTCAAGTCCATGATGTTAAAAATCCGTAAGATCACCATGTCATCTGGAAGATCAACAACATAAGTGTTGTCATTGATCTTTCAAATGATTGGGATGGGTTCAATCATCTTATTCTTTAACTTGTTGTACGTCCCGGTTGGAAATCTCTCTTTGCACAAATGGACCATAACGCGGCCACCCACCTCGAACACTTTTTGTCGCTGATGCTTGTCCGCTTGTTACTTATACTTCTCGTTCGAGACATCATTACACCAAAAACATCATTGGAACGGCCTAAAACCGTATCAAGTACCGTTTCAAATTTTAAGAACAGACTCTTAGGAACCGTTCCTAAGGTTGCAAATGGTCAACTTTAAATTTTAGGAAGGAAATTTTAGGAACGGTTTTAAACCCTTCTTTATGTTGCCAATGATCAGATTTTAAATTTTAGGAACGGTATTTTTCATTACTTCTGAATGGCCAATAAAAGCTATACATTTGTTTTTATATTTAAAAATCAAAGAATATTATATACAATTTAAAATTAATATGGAACAAATATGGTACAACTTTATAATAAAAATTATATATATTTACAACAATAAGTTTACAATTGCCTGAATATATTAAAAATAAATAAAAAAAATCATCCATGATGTGCTCCACTCCTAGAGAAAACACAAGGTCCCACCATTTTTGGGTTGTCCTTTGTGATTGCACCATGACTTGTAATGACACTCGAAAAGAGGAAATTGTCTTTGCAATGTATATCCAGGCAGAGCTTCTTTTGGGCTTGCATTGTAACTATTAAAATCAAAACAAAGACCGTAAGCAATTTGATTAGCCAAAAACAACATAAAGATTAAAAAACTAAACACGCAAAAGTTGTTGGAAATTATACAGAATAAAGTATTTCTGTAAAATATGGAAACTGAAAAATTAAGATGATCAAAACTAAGGACAGGCCGAAGCACGTCTGAAACGCTGTCTTTAAAGCGTTATTTGCCCCTACTCAAATAAATTGAATATGCTAATA
This sequence comes from Magnolia changhungtana, assembly GCA_030180095.1. Taxonomy (NCBI): domain Eukaryota; kingdom Viridiplantae; phylum Streptophyta; class Magnoliopsida; order Magnoliales; family Magnoliaceae; genus Magnolia; species Magnolia changhungtana. Next base: position 467,021 of record JASAUF010000384.1, on the reverse strand, counting down.
GGTTACAGGCAAACTGCTCCTAGGATACGACAAGCCTAGTGTGGGTCTGCGTTCAGCAAACACGAAGGCCCACCAAATGGAACTCTTATACACACTATCTGGTAGAATTACAATATAGAAAAATCCCAAAAAGAGAAAGGAAGAGAATAATTTTCTTTTGATTTAGACCACTGCACTGGTCGGTACTTCAGCTACTGATTCAGTTGAACCATTCTAGACCACACCGTTGGTCTGTTCTTTTAGTAAAGGTTTAACCCTTACTGTCTTGCTGGAACTACTGGAATATAGGAGAGAAGTAGTGGGCTGTCTCAGTTCGTATGGGTCTGATAGAGTGGGTTTTTGAGATGGTTTGGAAACCCATCTAGGCCCTCCTTTTATAGGCTATGGTGGCTGGGGGTTATGGTCCAGGGAAATAAACCCTTAAAGTGCAAAGTGCGCCACTAGCGCCTCTATAGCCACACTGCCTCACATGCCCATGCCCTCGCATCGAGCTCGAGCCCGAGCCCGTGCCCGAGCCTGAGTGCGAGCGCGCGCGCGGGTGTTCCAGGCCGTAAGGTCCATAGTCCACGGACTAGATAGGTAAATATTATAATACTCCACTATTATCATTTAAACCACAGATTTTTCTCTTCCCTTTCCCATGTGGGACTATTCAAAAAACCCCAAAACGGTGTTTTTCAAACAAAATAATATTATATATATATATATATTATTTTTATTATTAAAATATATTTAAAAATCAATATTTTTAAAACAAAAATGTGACTATTCAACAACTAAAACTAGAGGATCACCTGTAATGTTGCATGTCGTCAATAATTACTTAAGGAAAAGGACGTGTTCTACAAGGGTGGTGGAGATGATGATGTGAAAATATCAGTGAGATCTGAGTCATTGATCAGGTGGGTCAAACATAAGTGAAAGAAATCACCTGCTGGAAGAAGATGTTGACTGTCTATCTATATTCAATATACACATTGGCCCTGGGCCAAGACCTGTTTGTGGTGGGTCTCACCTAATAAGTGGCCTGGATTTCATACAAATGTGCCACACTAGTATGTGTTTCCTAATGAGAAAACCTTAGTGCAACCATGGAATTTTGGGAAAAATAACCCGAGTCCGGCCCATGGTTTAGACGGTCTGGATTGACTTGGATGAGAAACCTAAGTGCAACCATAGCCACCAAGCGTTGTGAATTTGTCTTCTACAAGCTTCTTCGTCTGCTCAATCATCCGTTGACCTGGGATGTTAAAGGCAATTACAAGGTCACGGAAAGAAAGGAATTTCTTTGAAATCTCCTCAACTAAATTTAAAAAAAAAAAAAAAAAAAAAAAAAAAAAAAAAAAAAAAAAAAGAGAGTAAAAAATAAGTATGATGAGGGAGATGGTAATGTGGAAAGAACTTCTAATTACCATAGCTTGTCACACTAGAAGATATCTCCAAACAAGTTAGCTGTCCCACTGTAGCTCCAGTAAATCCATACACTGAGTTCACACTTGTCTGAAAAATCAACACACATTCCAGAAGGAACAAAGCATCAGAATATCACAAGGGTAGATTCACATGAAAAGAATGGTTAACAAAAGGATGGTGGTGAGTTTTACTTTCAAAGCCAGCTGACGACCATCCAGTACAGCCTTCTCAAATGGATCCTTTGCTTCCTGAAACATAATATAACTTGTAATTAACCATCTAAAGAATGCAAGATTAACACAACCAGAAAGGGTTTAATCATCGATCATCAACAATAAGCATGCAAGAAACGACGAAATAAAGACGTGTGCAGGGGCGCGCACACATATATAAAAGTAAATTGTACAGTGCTCAATAACAGCTAGAAACGTAAAATACATTCATCATAATAAAATAAACTAAAACACCTTAAGATCCGCTTTAGCCCTTTTACGAGCAGCCAATAATTCTTCTAGAATTTCTGGAAGTATGCCCTGAAAGAGAAATGACCTCTATGTCATTATCTGAGAGAATATGTATTTACATGTCCATGGCTCTACAAAAAATGTAAAAGCCTTCATCTAACAGCTGGCCATGGCTTCAGAGAACGAATTGGAACATTAAGTGACAGATTAGTAACAGACAACCTTCTGTAAATTTAGTTTAACAAAAGTTTCACCAGATGGAGTTTTATTGACACATTCTGGGGGCAAGTTGAACTTACGAACATCCTCAGGTGTTACCTTCACATTGACCACAGGTAAGCAACATTTCTTCAGAGCTTCGAAAACTTGAAACCTAAATTCAAGCTTAGATAGAATTTATTCCAAGTATGCAAGGAATGAACTCTAGTTTGAGACAATAATTCAACCGTGGCAAAAGCAGTCTAGCAGTAAATGGAAACTGAAGAATCCAATGCAAACGGAGACTTCTAATATTCAACAGTGGCAAAAGCAGTCTAGCAGTAAATGGAAACTGAAGAATCCAATGCAAATGGAGACTTCTAATATTCAACAATCCACAGGTAAGAACCCCAGTATCAGAAAATAATTTACTTTTTCAGATTTAGTGTGCAATGCACCCTGTAAAGATTGGTTGAGTCACTCTTAGTCACCAAGTCATAAAACCTCATCTAAAAACCTTAAAAATATAGTTTTTAACCACAAAGGTAAGAAGAACAGAAGACTGTAGAAGACTCCATGCATTTGGTCATTTGAAGAAGATATATTACACAAATGTCCATCTAAAGGTTCCATGGTGCACATGCCATGCTAGACTACTCATCTAATGGGTAAGTTTCTGGGCTATCATTCATTTCTAACATTGTGGCCCATAAGATAAATGAAGCATCTTCTGTTGCAGAACATTTGCATGAAACAGTCACTCCATGTTTGTCAAGCACCTACATTAAATAATAATAATAATAATAAAAAAAAACTGTGAGCATTAGAACTTCATCTATTCAATGGAAACTGGTAACAAAGTAGCCACAGAGGCTAAAATAATACCTTCACATGGTAATGATCTTTCTATGATGCATTACCAAATTCAGTCCTTGGGACAACCAGATCTTCAACAGCTTGCATGTATTCATCAGGAACATTTGTATAAAATGTCTTCCACACTTTAGCTGTTATCAGAAAGATGGAAATAAGAAATGAGAGTATCCATATCTATTTCCTAAGAAATAAAAAAACATGAGCACAGTCCTGTTTCACTATTCTGAAGGCAATTGTTGTTACATATGTTAAGTGTAAAAGATTCAGCTAGAGTCCTCTCAAGTGCTGAAAATTACAAACTATTGGATCCTCTTAACCTTCGGTTGTACTTGCAGTAATTCTTCTGTAATAGGCACTCTCTCCCCCAAACAGGCCTTTAGAGTCGCAAACAATCAAATGGCATTCTGCACTCACCTAAGAAGTTTCTTCTGTAATAGGCATTTTCTCAGGCTCTCCATAAGTAGCACAAGTACTAGAATAAATCAATGTATTTACACCATGTGTCGCCATAGCCTCTAGAACTACCAAGGTATTTGATGTAATATTGTGATAATAAATAAATATGGGTGGGCCCTAGTGACCAAAAGGGGTGCAGCTTGCTAGGATTGCTCTTACAATGATTGAGAAAAGAACTTGAGAAAGTTGTGCTTTTCTGGAGAAGTTTGATTTAGAACCATGCATTGTATGCTTTACAATATCTATTCTGTGTGTGGTTTGATTAGGTTCCTTCAATCCAAGATATACTAAGTTTCTTGCAACAGTCACATACTAACAGAAAAGATAAAAATCCATGAACAAAGTAGTGTGCCTTCACTAAATGAAAACTACAATCAACACGCCAATTTTTATCACAATTTTTTTTAAGAAAGAAGGCAAATAAGAAACAAAACAATACTCATTCATGTATTCAACTAATGGGAACGATTACCTTGAACATTATCACACTAGCCAAAATGGTCAAGGACATAAACATCACATAGTATATAGGTGATACAACTGCTGTGTTGAATGTGTCAAGGGCCTGCAGTTAAATATTAGAATATTTAAATACATTTACACAGCACAATCATACAAACACCAAGGAGAACAAATAACTAAAAGCCAAGCCCATAAAGAATACCAGTCATTTAGGAAATAACTCTATATTTAGTCATGTATTTAGGAAATAACTAACATCGATTTATTCCAAAAATAAATAAATCTGTTGAATGCTGGAATTTGTATTTTGGAGGTTGAATTATTGTCCTAGTTGCTGGAAAATGACATATCACTGCTGAAGACAGTTCTAAGGATTCCTAGTTGCAAAAAATCAATTCCCAATTATAAAAAAATTATCTGCGTTCTGGAAATTATTTAAATTGCTAGAGATTGAGAAGTTCGGGTTGCATCTCACCTCTCTTCCTGTAAGAATGCCTAGATATCTTCCAAGCTTGCTCTCCTATTTTCTCCAAAACCTGCATTACATCTATCATGTTTAGTATGTAGAAACAATTAATCAAGCTATACAAGATGTACTTGGGATGCAGTCCACAAATACAATCAAAACATACCGTCCAAAAAGGTGACGAAGGAGTTTTAAATTGTTCCCACTAGATGGGATCATAACCCTGCATTTACAAAACCATATTCTTGAAATTTAACCAAACTAAAAAGAAGGTGACGAAGCAAGATCAAAACAAACCTAACTCTGAAATTTTCTGTGCCAGCTAGAAGTCCAAAAAAATGTTTACAGCAAGCATACAAATGGAATTAGATAGAATAAGATATATAATCCATAAATGGCATAGCACCATATAAGGTTATCAAGTGTAATCACACAACTGGAGGAAGGGCATCTCACCCAGAAATTCCCCATCGCAGGAACCAGGCAATAAACTGTAGCTATATTTCATAAAAAATCATCATAACTTCATGCATATGGATATGCAATTTATAGCACAACCTTCTAGTACATTCTGGAATGTCTGTCTTTCTATCACAAGCTGAACAACTCCAAAACTCCAAATATAGAAATAAATTCTACAGAACAACCAAATATTTATCTCTACTAACGGGGTTGGCTATACAAAATTGATTCCACCATCACTACAACAAAACTGCCCTTTTTAGGATAGTTCGGACCATTGATCATAAAATAGATATTACAGGCTGAAATTTTCAAATCAATTAGTTCAGAAGAAACATTGTTCGATCCTGACTAATGGATAAGTTGATCATACCTCTTTGTTCACTAGGACCATTGATCAAAATAAGAAGGTGGAGTTTATAAAGCCAAGAGGTTTCCATTCCATAGCCCAAAAGCAAGCAGCCATCTGAAAAAAAAAAAAAAACTACAAAACATACCTTCTCCTTCGTGAACTTCTTTTTCTTTTCCTTTAGCAGCATGGGTGACTTCAAACAGGTTAGAGACACCTTCAAACTTCTTTTTTTAATTTATAATTGACTGTATATTTTGGTCCATTCAAAATTTGAATTTGTATTGTTGGAATTCTAATTAATCCTTACAATTAGTATCCTATCAATCAATTTTTTGAAAATAAATATATTCAGACCATTATATTTATAAATGCTTACTGTGTGAATGAAAAACATATACACTGAAAATTTCATATTAAAAATTTTCACATGAGATCAATTTAACATACATTAAAAACTAAATAAAATCCATCCTCCCTTTCTTTCTCATGGCTCAACCTGGGACCTCACTCATGACTAGTAATTGGATTCTTGAGAATTTTAGTGCATTATTTGTGTTTGACAACTTCCAATTTGAATCCAATCTATAAGAATTTGAGAAGTAGCCTTTTAGAAAGGATAGTAAATGGCTTAGAATCATGAATTGAATTCCAACCAAATTCTAAATTGCCAATAGTGAAACTTAGCTTAGGAATTAAATTATTATATATTTCAAAGACAATGGCTTGGAAGAAAAAATAACTTAGATGCTCTAGAAGAGTGTCATGGATTATAATCAGGCACTTAGCTTATTTGATTATCTGACTATCGGATTGGCGGACATTTATTGGATGATTAAAAATAAAAATTATCCAACATTCTTCTCTCAACAAACAAGTGTACCTGAGTTAGAGTTTAGGATTGCTAGACCAATCAGAAATTTTAGGCTATAACTTAGAGAGACAGGTTCTGCCACATGTACTATGAAGAGGTCTCTGTATCCTATTCTGGTTCCACTAGCTCTGCATGTCAACCACCATACAAGAAATGAAATATCATCCAACCTGTTACTGTTGAAAATATAATTTGAAAATTAATATATCCATTGTGGGCGTTATCCACCACTAAATTGTACCTTAGACGATGATCTGAACTGAATCCTGCTGTGGATTATATGCTACTAGTGCCATTTGAAGAAAATTAGTTTCAGATGATTGTGAATGAATAGGAACATGGAATATTGAAAAGTAAAATTTTTAATGAGTCATGCTCAAATCCAAGATTCAAAGGTTATAGGATCATCAATGATGCATGATTACAAGAAAGTAGCAAACATGAACAGTTGAGATCAATATGAGAAAGTAACTCTGTTGCAACCCTGATAAAAAAGCACCCATCATGTCTACTTTCGAATTTAGTATTATTATCTGACTAAAAGCATAAGGGATGGGGGGTATTTATCAAATCAGTAGGTCTATACAAGAATGGTGATTCCTTACATGTGCGGACATACAAAACATGTGCAGGATTTGTGATGATCAATGAGCAGTAAAGATTAGGTTAATGTATTTCAGCAAAAAATGTTGTGCAAATGCATGTGATAGATAATTGTAAAAAGAAAGGAAAAAAAAAAAAAAAAAACCTCATACCTTTGTCCCATCCTACACCCAATGTCCATGTCTATCACCAAAACTCTGCATAGTTCTGCATAGTCACAACGAACCCTAAACTAAAAACAAGAAATTGAAATTCGCGCTCAAACCAGAAAACACCCAACAGAAGACAAATCAAGAAACAGAGACATACGCGTACATAACTTCCCAATCTTGCCTAAAAGGAAGAAAGGGAAGAAAAATACACCAAGGAAATATTATATACCATGGGATGCAGAAGTTTGTGCTTCTGTAATGAATTCTGCATATGAAGCCTGACCAACAAATAACCAGATTATACTCCTGCCAGCAAGAACCTTCAAAGAGAATCCATAGTTAATGCTTATAGAGAAGATGAGAGCACCTTCATTACTTCTATATTTCCACTAATCCAGTCTGATAACTTATTATATTCCTTCTCCACTTCCTCTGTTACTTACAGACATGCCTATTGACTAGATCTGAAATAAAACAAACAGTGAAAGATAGCACAAAGTGCCCAGGTAAGAGTTTGAAAAAAAATATATTTTTTTTAAAGACATGGTTGTGTAATTTTGTTGGCATTCATATCACCTATCTGAATCAACTAATACTCCTCCCTGCTCCCTGTGCATCAATTGGTCCCCATGGTCTACATGACCTGCCCATTATGTTTTCAAAATGGTTTCTATAGGATCATCTCTTGTAGTGAGCTAAACCTTGGTATTCCCAACTAGCATTGTTAATAGAAATTTTGAAAAGTAATGTGCTACTACCCACAACTAGCCAATTTGGTAAGGTATGATTGCTTTCTCCTTATGACATACATGTTTATTTTGGATTTCTATCCACATCTATGGTTCCCTTGAATTGGTTAATTAATTACCCTTTTTATGTCAATGGATACTCCGAAATTTGTAATGCATTGACCTCAATAAGAGTACAAAGGTATGATTTCTTTGTAATCCAAAATAAACAGAAATGTAATGTACTACTGGCCACAACTAGCCAACTTGGTAAGTTATGATTTCTTTCTCCTTGTAAGTAACATGTTTATTTTGAATTTCTATTCACATCTCTGCCCTCCATTTCCACCTTTGCTACTACTAACCATAAAATTGGTGGCACTCTTAACTTTTTGGCTGTTATGGATAGTTACAGTCATCTGTTGTTTGTCTTTTATTCGTAATGTCTTGGTGAAAATGGAAACATTCACCTACAGAATCTGTTGCACAAGAAGCAACATCCTATGAGAAAATTGATGCAGGAAAAAAACTTATGCAAGATATGTATTGTGAATTTACCAAAGACAGTTCTTTATTGAATGGCCACAACTAGCCAACTTGGTAAGGTATGATTTCTTTCTCCTTGTAAGTAATGTTGATGCAAAAATCTGGTTGACCCTCTGTAGACCTTCGAGCACCTGCACAAGAAGAAGACAAAGGAGACCCTGGCTAGAGCAGGGGACCCTCCGATGCCAAAGTCAGGCTAGGAATCTGGGTCTTACAGTATTGAGGGAGCTTGGATGAGAAATTTGTGCGTACCTTTTAGATGATGAAAGCTTCCTTTTTATAGCTGTTGGAGCGTTTAATCGTAGGAGGATTCTTCTCCTGATCTCGTTTAATCGTGAGAGGATTCTCCTCCTAGGATCACGGACATCGGGTGGCATCCGTCCGCGATCTTCGTCTGATCCCGCAAGCTTCGGGATCGGGGATCTTATCCCAAAACGTTCGGGACGAAATCCGGTTTCACGCTGTCCTTCGGCTAGTTCTGTTAAGAGGGTCGGCCCGATGCATCCTCGGGTTACTGGTTCTTCGTCTGAGGCGAGTTAACTTTTTTGTCTCGGTTCACAGAGTTATTGACCCTGCCTCGGATCCGACGTGTCGTGCCTCGGATCCGACGTAGTGCTCCCTAAGCCGAGGCACCAGATCCGAGTCTTCGGACTTAGTATTTTTGTCCCCAACAGTAAGCCCCCTTACTCCGTGTGTCTCACGTGACACTCAGGAGTAACGAGTTGTGAGTCGGTTCATGACCTGGTCCGAGGCAATAAGTACATTTAATGCATCCTGTGCTGTCTTTGATAGGAGACGATTCAGTTTCTGACAACGCATGCGCCGGCAACCGTCAAGTCGCTCATCCTGCCAATAAGGGTTGGACACGTAGCTAGGGCGTTATTGTCGTCAGTCGACGTGCGCCACGTGTCGAGCCAGGGAGTCGATGCAGGCGTCGAATCATTTCCTCATTAATTACTTCCGGCGTACGGCAATCTTATAAAAGGGTAAGGGCCCCGCATTTCAAACTACTATTGCCGTTCCCGCTTTTCATTTCTTTTGGAGCTTTTCCGGTCTTCGGTCTTTCCTTTCCTTCCCTTCCTCTTTGCTGACTGTCTGCGGCACTCTTCGCCATTTCCGTTTTTCTCCCTCCTTCCGGTGAGTCTCTCCTTCCTCTTTACTTAGTGATAATGGCGACTAGGGGTTCTCAAAGTCCCCAGGAAGGAGTTTCCGGAGATGAAGGCGAAGCGTAACGTTTTTGGAACGTTGCGGAATCGCCTTCTTTATTAACGGAGATGGCAGTTGATGCTAATGCTGCATTTCTCTCTGAGCGGGTCACCGAAGCTCCGGCAGAGCGCCCTGCTCCTGTTAACCCTTCTCGGGGTGGATCTTCTTTGATAACCCGTCCGGGAAGGCCCAATTGTCCAAGGGGCATGGAGGAAGAAGAGGAAGAAGAGGAGGAAGAAGAAGAGATAGTGATGGCCGAGAGAACCTCTAAGTCGGTTCCTGCTGATAAGTCGGCGCGTGCCGAGTCTGAGGGAGAAGGATCGGGGGATGACCTAAGCGGGCCGGTTCCTTCGGTTCTAACTCGAGGCGGATTTAGACGAGATCCGAATCGGGTATCATATCCCGAATCAGTTATCACTTGTCTCCCTCGTCCGAGCCACCGTGCTTGGATCATCCTCCTCTGGGGCGGTCGCGATTTACCAAGTCTCGATGCAATGCGGCTTGCGTCGCCCCTTCAACCCATTGTCCGGGGAGTTTTGTCTCGGATCGGATTGCACCGGGGCAAATAGTTCCGAATGGGTGGAGGAACTTACTCGGGTGTGCGGTACTGTGGGCTGAGATGGAACAACCGCCGTTATCAGTCGATGAATTCCTTCATTTATACCAAGTGCGCGTGAATCCAAACTATCCCGGCTTTTACGTCTTCGCCGCTTGGCGGGGGCGGAGGCGGCTCCTAATAACTGACCCTCCCACTTCTAACAAACACTTGGAGAGAGCGTTGGTTTTGGGCTGTGGCCGTTGGGAGTCGGCCGAATCCGGGTCCTACGAGGCTCGTGTCCCTCGGTCGTTTCAAAGAGCAGGTGACCTGGCTCTCCTTTCTTGCCCTTCTATGTTTTTTTTTTTGTAATATACTGAGTCTGACGAGCTTGTGTCTGACAGACATCCCCAAGAAGCGGCAAAAGCTCGGTGCGATGCTTCGGCCCGGATCAAAGAGTTGAGGAAGCTTGATCCGGCGGAGATAGGTCTGGAAAGTGCTTTTGCGGGAGCGTCTTCACCTCGCAGGTCTAGACTCGGCGTCACAGGTAATTGAGAATGTACCTTTGTGTATCTTCTGAATTTTCCCTGACTTGAAATTCTTTCTTTTCTTTTATTTCAGATTTGCCTGAAGCTCGTCCTCATTTGCGAATTGTTCCCGAGCCAGCCCCCTCAGAGGCAGCCCCCTCCGAGCCAACTCCCTCCGAATCAGTCCCTTCAAGGATGACCGGGGCTCGCCCTCCTCTTAGGATGGTTTCGAAGTTGAAGGCTCCTCGCGATCAGTCCTTCTGTCGGAACCTCGGCCGCCGAGAGACAGAGGGTAGCGCAAAGGAGAAAGAGCTCTGCGAGGTCTTCTGCTCCTCTGTCGTCGTAATTCCGGATCCCGATTCGGAAGAGAGGGTGGAAGTGACGAGAGGCCGCTACCACAGGAACCTCGGGCGGCACGACTTGGGACATGTTGCCGCGGAAGTCCCGCGGCGGAGGAAGAGACAAGGGCCGCGTCTTCCGGAGGGAAGAAGAGACGAGGACCGCATCCTCCAGAGGGGAAGAACCCAGCCAGGAGGGGCCGTCCATCTTGCAAAAGATGGTGTCGGGGATGGTTCCCTGGGCCTTAGCCCATGGGAGCGAAAAGGAGTTCGTTAGCCTCTATAACGCTCCTTCGTCCCAAACTGTGGCCATGCAGCCGGGTGCTTTTGAACTTGCTCCTGTCTGGTTAAGGCACAGTGAAGAGTTATCCTCGGCCCATCGGTGCGGGCTCTTCTTCGGAAGGCGAAGGGCGACGCGAGAACGCCGAGATACGAGTTGGCGTCCCGATGGGCGGGCGGGCCTTGCCGGAAAGTCTTAGAAGACGCGAAAGCCGAGGCGGCTTCTTCCAAGATAGCCCTTGATGAAGCGAGGGCCGAAGTTGCTCGAATGTCGGCTCTCCTTTCTAGGGACCGAAGAGGAGAACAGGGCGATTCCTTGCAGCCCACGCTTCTGTGCAAGTGACTTGGCTCGGGCTAAGCTTGAGGCGGCGGAACTTATTCAACAGGCCAACAACAAGACTCAGGAGGCCGAGAAAGCTAGGGATCAAGCCGTCCAAGCATTTCTTGAATCCGAGGAGTTCGAGGATGAGAGGGATCGCTTGTTTCAAAGCGGATTTCTTGAATGTATTAAGGACATAAAGAAATCTTTTCCCGACCTCGATCTCTCGGAAATCGAGGGTGGAGCCTTAGAGTCTGAGAATCCGGATGCTGCTGCTGAAATCACTGGTGGGGAAGAGGTCGGCATTTGTGAGAATGCTTCGGGGACCGTTCCGTCCAGTGGACAGTAGCCGGGGCTCCTTTTTTTTTTTTTTTTTTTTTTTTTTTTTTTTGACATGTTGTACTCGGATGTGGTTGATGAATGAAAGAAAACACTTAGTTTTATTTGACTCGGCTTTGGTCTTGCTTAGTCCAGCGTCTTTACATTGAGCATTGAGCTATGGATAGTAAGTCTTGAGATGTTCAGCGTTCCACGGATGAGGCAGCGATTGCCCGTTTAGATCTTCCAATTGGTATGTTCCTGGCCGGATGGTACCCGAGACAATGTAGGGTCCTTCCCAGTTTGGTCCTAATGTGCCCGACCCAATTTCCTTAGTATTCGGAAATACTTTTCGGAGAACCATATCTCCCATCCGAAATCGTCGATCTTAATTCGGGCATTGTAGAACCGTGCCACTTGTCGTTGCTTCGGGCTTACGTACGTGGTCGTGCTATTTCCCTTCGCTCGTCCGGAGGTCGAGTCCGAGTGCGAGGAGTTCTTCGTTTTCATCCTCGTCGAATGAAGTGATTCGGGCCGAAGGCGTGCCGATTTCAACGGGATTGACGGCTTCCGAACCGTAAGCGAGTGAAAAGGAGTTTCTCTGTGGCGGTTCGGTGTGGTTCGGTAGGCCCAAAGAATTTTCGGGAGCTCTTCCGCCCACGCTCCTTTGGCTCGGTCGAGCTTTGTCCGAAGATCTTTGCTTGACAATCTTATTAACCGCCTCGACTTGCCCATTAGTTTGAGGGTGATGAGGTGAGGAATAGACGTTTCGATCTTGAGGTTGTTGCACATTTCGCGAAAACTCTGTTGTCGAATTGTCTTCCATTATCCGTAATAATGGTATGGGGTACTCGAACCGACGGATAATGTTTTTCCAGACGAACTCGGTGATCTTCTCGCTCGGTTATTTTGGCTAATGGCTCGGCCTCGGCCCATTTCGTGAAATAATCCACTTTGCTACCACGGCGAACTTGGTTTGACCTTTTCCCATAGGGAGTGGACCTATGATGTCAATACCCCATTGTGCAAAGGGCCGGGGACCGATCATTGGTGTTAGCGCTTGGGCTCGTCTCGGGATTGCTTTGCGAATCGTTGACATTTGTCGCATTTTTGACGAGCGTGCGGCGTCGTGTTGAATAGTGGGCCGTGGTATCCTGTCGTAAAACCTTGTGGGCGAGAGACCTTCCTCCGCAGTGGTTTCCGATTCCTTCATGGACTTCTCGTAATACGTAATTCGCCTCACCGGGGTGTGAGGCACCGAAGCAACGGAGCGTGGTAACCTTTCTTATAGAGGGTATCGTTGAGTATGGTGTAACGGGAGGCTCGGAACTTGAGTCGTCGGGCCTCGGCTCGATCGTCAGGCAGTTCCCCCTTGTCAAGGTATTGGCGAATTGGATCCATCCAGGAGGGTTCCGAGTCGATAGCATGGACGGTCATAGTAATTGATTCATTTATGCTTGGTTTATCGACGTATTCGACGGGGACGGACCTGGGTATGTCATCTTCATTGGCGGGCGAGCTTCGCTAATAGGTCGGCTTTGCCATTTTCCGTCGAGGGATCAGTGACTGACAGAGTTGAAATCCGTTGATAAGTTCTTTTGCTTTCTCCATGTACGCTCTCAATTGGTCTTTCCGTGTATGCTGGTATATGCCGGTCACTTGATTAACGACCAACGAGAATCGTTGAACACACTTAAATGCGTGACTCCCATGCTAGGCGCGAGTCGGAGGCAAGCAACAATGCTTCATATTCCGCCGTATTGTTCGAGGCTTGGAATCCAAGTCGCAAGGCATATTGTATGTAAGTATGATCGGGGTTTCTAGTACAATCCCAGCCCCACTTGCCTTCGAGTTGGAAGAGCGAGTCGACAAATAGTTTCCGAGGAATTAGGCGGGGTAGGGGCGGCGTAGCGGCCGGCTGGCAGAGGCGATGACATCCGTCGGCATATCATCGGCCGGGAGATCATTTGGTGGGGTTCCATCGACAATAAAGTCGACAACGACTTGCCCTTTGATTGCCGCCTTCGGCTTGTCTTGAATATCAAACTCACTCGGCTCGATAGCCCATTTCGTGAGTCGGCGGAAGCTTCTGGTTTACGCAAAACTTGGCGAAGAGGTAGATCGGTCATCACGATTATAGTATGGGCATGGAAATACGGCTGAGTCGGCGAGAGAGGAAGTTATTAGTGCCAAGGCTACTTTTTCCAAGTTTGGGTATCTTGTTTACTGCTTGGCAACAATGCTTTGCTAACGTAATATACCGGCAATTTGCTTTCCTTCGGATTCTCGTATCAAAGCCGAGCTAATCACTAGCTGCGTCGGATCTTCTTGCTAGATACGACGGGGGATTCGCGACTCGGCTTTGATAAGAGAGGCGGAGAACCGAGATATGATTTTAATTGTTGAAATGCCGCTTCGCATTCTTCCGTCCATCTCATTGTTTGTTGTCCTTTCAACTGCTTGAAGAAAGGGAGACACTTATCCGTGGCTCGGACAGGAAACCCGATTAAGTGCCGCGACCCTTCCTGTCAGCCTTTGGATGTCCTTAATGGTTTTAGGGGATTCCATTTCGACCAAAGCCTTTATCTTCTCAGGGTTTGCTTCTATTCCTCGCTGACTAACCAAGAAACCGAGGAACTTTCCGGAGCTCACCCCGAAAGCACATTTATTCGGTTTAACTTCATCCGATACTTACGTAGGATGAGAAACATTTCTTCCAGATCATTTACATGATCCGTCGCGTGTATACTTTTGACAAGCATGTCGTCGATGTATACTTCCATGGTTCGACCTATAAGCCGAGCAAAGATTTTGTTAACTAATCTTTGATAAGTTACCTGGCATTCTTCAAACCAAATGGCATCACTCGGTAACAATAAAGACCTTTGTCGGTGACAAAGGTAGTTTTGATTTATCATTTTGATGCATTACAATTTGATTATATCCCGAATACGCATCCATGAAGCTCGAAGCTCATGTCCCACCGTACTTATCTACTAGGCCGATCTATCCTCGGAAGCGGAAAGCTATCCTTTGGGCGGGCTTTATTTAGGTCGGTATAGTCGATCTGGACTCGCCACTTCCCGTTGGACTTTTTACCAAAGCCACGACATTCGCGACCCATTCTGGATAGTGTATTTCTTCTATGAAATTGGCACAGACGGAGTTTGCTGACTTCTTCTTCAATGACGGCATATCGTTCGGGGCCGAGCGGTCGTCGCTTCTGTCGGATCGGTCGAAATGACGGGTCGACGTGGAGTCGGTGGGTCATCACCGATGGGTCAATCCCCGGCATATCGTCATGGCACCAGGCGAATACATCGGCGTACCTACGGAGCAGGGCTATCAGCTTGTCTTTCAAGGGGGACTGTAGAGACGAGCCAATTCGTACTGTCTTTGATGCATCTGTCTCGACCAAGGGGACTGGGATGAGGTCTTCAACCGGCTGTCCTCGTTCATGACTCTCGCCCCGAGGGTCCAACGATTCAATCGTTGAGACGTCGATTGGATTTTTGTCGGCTGATCCTTTCACGGCTATCATGTAACAACGCCTTGCATCTTGCTGATCTCCTTTGACAACTCCTACTCCCGACTCGGTCGGGAATTTTAGTGAGAGATGGTATGTGGATACCACGGCTGAAGAGACTTAGAGAGGGCCGGCGAGTATGGCGTTGTATACTGAAGGTTGATCGACGACCAAGAAATCCACCATCATCGTCTTCTGATGTGGGGTACTGCCGGCAGTGAGTGGCAGCGAGACAATTCCTTCAGGCAATACTTGTCCCCCGGAAAACCCGATTAGCGGGGTCCGAACTGGACGTAACATAGATCGTTCGATTCCCATTTTATTGAACGCCTGAGTAAATAACACGTCAGCAGATGACCCCGTATCAACGAGTATCCGGAACACTTTCCGATTGGCGATAGTCAGAGTGATAATCAGTGCGTCATCGTGGGGGTGATAGATACCTCGGGCGTCTTCCTCTGTGAACGAAAGACAATATTTTTCCCTTTTCTTCTCTTTCAGCGGCCGCCCTATAACCATAAGCTCGGCATCTGGCTGACTAAGTTTTCTTGCATGGTTCTTTCTGGCATTGTTTGAGTCGCCCCCACCTCGCGGACCACCGATAATTGTCCGGATTTCTTCCATCGGCTGATTCTCGGTCGGGCGTCCCTCAGTTTCATGACTTTAACCACATGCTCTTTGAGTCGGCCGTCCTTTATGAGTCGCTCGATTTCTTCTTTTAGATGACGGCAATCACTCGTGTTATGCCCATGATCACGATGATAGTGACAGTATTTATCCTTATCCCGCCGATTAGGATTGCCTTTGAGCTTATTGGGCCAGTGAACGAAACCTTCGCTTTTGATTTCCATCAATACCTGCTCCTGAGTTTTGTTCAGGGGGGTATATGTGGAAAAACTGCGATCTGGTCGTTTTCCTGATCTTCGCTCATTATGCGCTTGATCATCCTTGCGTTTCTTTCCCCCGGTCGAGTCGGCTTCCTTTTTGACCAACTCTTTGACCGAGGTTTTAGTCTCGCGCAGGATTCGTGTTTCTTCGGCGTTGGCATACTTATCCGACCGTGCCATAAACTCTGCCAGAGTATCGGGCGGAGTTTTGTCTAAAGATGCCAGGAATGGCTTATCTTTAACTCCTTGCATGAGCGCATTGAGAGCCGTTTCTTCCGAATGTTTCCGAACCTGAAGGGACTCGAAATTGAAGCGCTTTATGTAATCTTTCAGCAGCTCTCCCTGCTTCTGAACTATGTTGTTTAGATGTGCGGGGGGCTTCAATTTCTTTTTCCCGCCGATGAAGTTCGTAAGGAAGGCGTCGCTCAGCTCAGCGAATGAACTAATGGACTTTGGTTTCAACTGTTTGAACCACAGTCTGGCTACATCGGTCAATGTAAGAGAAAAGGCCCGACACATCACTGCATCCGAGGCGTCATGGAGCTCCATATATGTTCTGAAGCATTCGATATGCTCCGTTGGGTCGGTTTTGCCGGTGAAGGGAGTGATTTGAGGTAACCGAAACCTCTCGGGCAACCGAGCCGCCATTACCGAGTCCACAAAGGGGGACGCCTTTGCCTCGTATCTGGTTGGATGCATATTTCGACTATGCTTCATATCCGCCATTTCTTTCGCCATTTCTTCCCGCACTTCTCTTTTAAAGTTTTGAATATCGGCTTTCCACGGTTCACTACTTTCTGCCGTGCCTTCTTCGGGAGGTCGGATGCGCCTTCTTCGTTCTATCTCGTGCCTGAAGGTCGGTTGGGAGCGAGAGATGCATTGGCCGATCTATGGCCGGAGTTGGCTCGGCCGGTTCGAGGATGCCTTGGTGTTGGCTCGGCCGAAAAAACGTGGTGCGAAAGTTGAGGATCGGCCCGCCGGTCGGTACGTGTGCCGTTTCTCCTTGAGGAGGCGGGAGTGGGCGCATTTGCCGCCGATACATTCGTTCTAACATCCGCTTCATCATATTCATATCGGATCGGATTTCTTGGACCTCTGATCCAACCGCCCATCGTTCCGACCTCGGCGATTGTTGCTCGTTCGGTCGCTCCTCGTTGGCGGTTGGCGGGTAGGTTTTGGACTGCGGAGACCGCGACTGGCCCTGTTGGCCCCGTAGCTGCGATCTCATTTAGATCTTCTTCTGGGACCGTCCTTCTAGTCATCACCATGGGATGCAACAAAGGAATATGGGATGGCTTTCTTGTACGGTTCCCACAGACGGCGCCAAACTGTTGATGCAAAAATCTGGTTGACCCTCTGTAGACCTTCGAGCACCTGCACAAGAAGAAGACAAAGGAGACCCTGGCTAGAGCAGGGGACCCTCCGATGCCAAAGTCAGGCTAGGAATCTGGGTCTTACAGTATTGAGGGAGCTTGGATGAGAAATTTGTGCGTACCTTTTAGATGATGAAAGCTTCCTTTTTATAGCTGTTGGAGCGTTTAATCGTAGGAGGATTCTTCTCCTGATCTCGTTTAATCGTGAGAGGATTCTCCTCCTAGGATCACGGACATCGGGTGGCATCCGTCCGCGATCTTCGTCTGATCCCGCAAGCTTCGGGATCGGGGATCTTATCCCAAAACGTTCGGGACGAAATCCGGTTTCACGCTGTCCTTCGGCTAGTTCTGTTAAGAGGGTCGGCCCGATGCATCCTCGGGTTACTGGTTCTTCGTCTGAGGCGAGTTAACTTTTTTGTCTCGGTTCACAGAGTTATTGACCCTGCCTCGGATCCGACGTGTCGTGCCTCGGATCCGACGTAGTGCTCCCTAAGCCGAGGCACCAGATCCGAGTCTTCGGACTTAGTATTTTTGTCCCCAACAAGTAACATGTTTATTTTGAATTTCTATTCACATCTCTGCCCTCCATTTCCATTTTTGCTACTACTAACCATAAAATTGGTGGCACTCTAACTTTTTGGCTGTTACGGACAGTCACAGTCATCTGTTGTTTGTCTTTTATTCGTAATGTCTTGGTGAAAATGGAAACATTCACCTACAAAATCTGTTGCACAAGAAGCAACATCCTATGAGAAAATTGATGCAGGGAAAAAACTTATGCAAGATATGTATTGTGAATTTACCAAAGACCAGTTCTTTACTGAATGGCCGAATCTAACCTCAATATTGCAAAACTTTCACCATCCATTAATATGTTGCCAAGTACTTAGAACAGCTCTTCACAAGACCAACTTGCAACAATTGAAACACCCACTTACATTTCCAATAGACTAAACATGTAAGAAAGGCATCTGAACCACTTTCAACCTCCAACATAAATGATTTCAAGCTTTTGTGATATCAGCTTGCAGCCATTCAACACTCAGAATAAGATTATATAAAAAGTCTCAAAATTTTTGGGAGGATTTGAGGATGCCTACAAGGTGCAATAACACCATGTATTGGACATGCATGACAAAGCACATCCAATTTCCAGCAACGCGTACATTTGCATTGGGTTCAGTAGTCTCACCATGATCTCTTCATACTCATTTAAACCATTTTACCCAGTAAATGGCTAATGACTACATAGATCAAGCACAATTTTCCGCAAAATCACATCTCTTTGGCATTTTAACAAACAACTCCCTGCATTTTTTTTCTAATGCTAAGGGAGAGTTAAGACAAAAATAATAATAATAATAAAGAAAGAAAGAGACCATTAAGACATGATAAAGAGGCTACCAAATGAATAAGCCATTTTACCAGATCGATCAGTAAAAAATCATCAACTTACAAAGAGAAGATGTAGATATGAAACAGTCAACAGATGTAAATCTGAAATCACGAATAGATCTGGCTACTACATGTATGAATCTTTAACTAAATCTTTAATACTATAGCATATAGCAGAACTGTACCCTTCATATTCAATTGCAGATGGTGAAGGGTTGGAATGGTTTTATGTCATCTCTAGTTCACTGCCTGTGTTCAGCCATTTTGGTGGAAAGACAGGCAATTGGATGTTCCCATATATATATATATATATATATATATATATATATATATATATATATATATATATATATATATATATATGTGTGTGTGTGTGTGTGTGTGTGTGGGTGGGGGGGGAGGTACTATGCGCTCGAGCTGATGGTAACGTCCCATGAGGTCGAGCTGTGTGGGCCCTACCGTGGTGTGTTTTGACCATCAACACCGTGTATTTGATGGGTTACCCTTTAAATTATAGGATATCCCAAAAATCAGCTGTATACGGAACTCAGGTGGGCCATACCATCTAAAATTATGTGAAGACACAGTTAAAACATATAAAAGCACTTGGTGGGCCCACCTGAGTTTTGCTATATATATATTCTAATTATTAATTAATTAATTAATTAATATTATTTTTGGCCTGCCTGTGTGTATCCTGGACAGGTTTTAACGGTGAACAGTTCAGTCCCCACCGTCCCTTGGTGTGGCCCACCCGAGATCCAGTTTTGTCCGGTGTTCCGGCAGCTGGCCCATAATGATCGAAATGGGGAGACGGATGGACAGCGTGGATGAAGCACGTGCATCATCGTCGGTCCACCAGTGGGGCCCACCTCACTAATGGAAGGAAAGGGTACTGACGTCCCTTCCTTGGACGTTACGGCCGAGGAAGTAGCCTCCTGTACATCACACATTCTTTCTTTTTTCTCTCTCTCTCTTCTTTTATTTTTTATTTTTTATTTTTTTAATAACAAATGGGCAACAAGGGAGAGCCCTTAGAGGCTTTGCACGGTGGGTTTCAACCCCAAACTGCGTGGCCCACTGAACTGCAAATCTGACTCAATCTTTCGCAATATGACCATCTTGATCTCACGAAATGAATGGTCGGTTTGGATATATGACTCTCATACACTACGGACGCTCACTGCAGCGGGCCCCACCAAGTCCCCATCTCAATCTTTCCCCTTCTTGGAAACGGATTGGCTACTCCCCCTGACACCAGCTCCGTGGCTGGTGTTCGGTGCTATGTGGGCCCCACCATGATGTATGTGTTTCATCCATTCCGTTCATCCATTTTTAAAGCACATTTTATTGCTTGATCCAAAAAATTAAAGAAATATAAATCTTCGGTGGACCACACCATATGAAAACAATAGTGATTGGATATCAACCATTAAAATCCTCCTATGGCCCACTATACTTTTTATTTGACATCCAATCTGTTGATTAGGTCATACAGCCCAGATGAAGAGAAAAAACAAAGCTCAGCTTGATCCAAAACTTTTATGGCCCCAAAATGTTTTTAATGGTCGACTCTCATTCAACACAGTTTTCTGTAATGTGGTCCACTTGAGATTTGGATATACCTAATTTTTGGATGCATATGGTAAAATGATCTGTAAAAACAGATGGATGGCATGGATGAAACACATACACCATGGTGTGGCCCACATAGCACCGACCATCAGCCATTGGCTGGTGTCAGGGGGAGTAGCCAATCCTTTCCCCTTCTTGGAAACGGATTGGCTACTCCCCCTGACACCAGCTCCGTGGCTGGTGTTCGGTGCTATGTGGGCCCCACCATGATGTATGTGTTTCATCCATTCCGTTCATCCATTTTTAAAGCACATTTTATTGCTTGATCCAAAAAATTAAAGAAATATAAATCTTCGGTGGACCACACCATATGAAAACAATAGTGATTGGATATCAACCATTAAAATCCTCCTATGGCCCACTATACTTTTTATTTGACATCCAATCTGTTGATTAGGTCATACACCCGATGAAGAGAAAAAACAAAGCTCACTTGATCCAAAACTTTTATGGCCCCAAAATGTTTTTAATGGTCGACTCTCATTCAACACAGCTTTTCCGTAACGTGGTCCACTTGAGATTTGGATATACCTAATTTTTGGATGCATATGGTAAAATGATCTGTAAAACAGATGGATGGCATGGATGAAACACATACACCATGGTGTGGCCCACATAGCACCGACCATCAGCCATTGGTGGTCGTCGGGAGTAGCCAATCCTTTCCCTTCTTGGAAACAGATTGGCTACTACATTTCGACACCAGCTCCGTGGCTGGTGTTCGGTGCTATGTGGGCCCCACCATGATGTATGTGTTTCATCCATTCCGTTCATCCATTTTTAAAGCACATTTTATTGCTTGATCCAAAAAATTAAAGAAATATAAATCTTCGGTGGACCACACCATATGAAAACAATAGTGATTGGATATCAACCATTAAAATCCTCCTATGGCCCACTATACTTTTTATTTGACATCCAATCTGTTGATTAGGTCATACGGCCCAGATGAAGAGAAAAAACAAAGCTCACTTGATCCAAAACTTTTATGGCCCCAAAATGTTTTTAATGGTCGACTCTCATTCAACACAGTTTTCTGTAATGTGGTCCACTTGAGATTTGGATATACCTAATTTTTGGATGCATATGGTAAAATGATCTGTAAAAAACAGATGGATGGCATGGATGAAACACATACATCATGGTGTGGCCCACATAGCACCGACCATCGCCATTGGTGCAGGTGTCGGGAGTAGCCAATCCTTTCCTTCTTGAAACGCAGTTGGCATTACTCCTGACACCAAATGGCGGTGTTCTGATTATGTGGGCCCCACCATGATGTATGTGTTTCATCCATTCCGTTCATCCATTTTTAAAGCACATTTTATTGCTTGATCCAAAAATTAAAGAAATATAAATCTTCGGTGGACCACACCATATAAAAACAATAGTGATTGGATATCAACCATTAAAATCCTCCTATGGCCCACTATACTTTTATTTGACATCCAATCTGTTGATTAGGTCATACAAAATTTTGATGAAGAGAAAAACAAAGCTCAGCTTGATCCAAAACTTTTATGGCCCAAAATGTTTTTAATGGTCGACTCTCATTCAACACAGTTTTCTGTAATGTGGTCCACTTGAGATTTGGATATACCTAATTTTTGGATGCATATGGTAAAATGATCTGTAAAAACAGATGGATGGCATGGATGAAACACATACATCATGGTGTGGCCCACATAGCACCGACCATCAGCCATTGGCTGGTGTCAGGGGGAGTAGCCAATCCTTTCCCCTTCTTGGAAACGGATTGGCTACTCCCCCGACACCAGCTCCGTGGCTGGTGTTCGGTGCTATGTGGGCCCCACCATGATGTATGTGTTTCATCCATTCCGTTCATCCATTTTTAAAGCACATTTTATTGCTTGATCCAAAAAATTAAAGAAATATAAATCTTAGGTGGACCACACCATATGAAAACAATAGTGATTGGATATGAACCATTAAAATCCTCCTATGGCCCACTATACTTTTTATTTGACATCCAATCATGTTGATTAGGTCATACAAACCCAGATGAAGAGAAAAACAAAGCTCAGCTTGATCCAAAACTTTTATGGCCCCAAAATGTTTTTAATGGTCGACTCTCATTCAACACAGTTTTCTGTAATGTGGTCCACTTGAGATTTGGATATACCTAATTTTTGGATGCATATGGTAAAATGATCTGTAAAAACAGATGGATGGCATGGATGAAACACATACATCATGGTGTGGCCCACATAGCACCGACCATCAGCCATTGGCTGGTGTCGGAGTAGCCAATCCTTTCCCCTTCTTGGAAACGGATTGGCTACTCCCCCTGACACCAGCTCCGTGGCTGGTGTTCGGTGCTATGTGGGCCCCACCATGATGTATGTGTTTCATCCATTCCGTTCATCCATTTTTAAAGCACATTTTATTGCTTGATCCAAAAATTAAAGAAATATAAATCTTCGGTGGACCACACCATATGAAAACAATAGTGATTGGATATCAACCATTAAAATCCTCCTATGGCCCACTATACTTTTTATTTGACATCCAATCTGTTGATTAGGTCATACAGACCCGATGAAGAGAAAAACAAAGCTCACTTGATCCAAAACTTTTATGGCCCCAAAATGTTTTTAATGGTCGACTCTCATTCAACACAGTTTTCTGTAATGTGGTCCACTTGAGATTTGGATATACCTAATTTTTGGATGCATATGGTAAAATGATCTGTAAAAACAGATGGATGGCATGGATGAAACACATACACCATGGTGTGGCCCACATAGCAATTATCGACCATTGGTGGTGTCGAGAGTAGCCAATCCTTTCCCTTCTTGAAACGGATTGGCATTTCCTCGACACCACCAACCGTGGGTCGGTGTTATGTGGGCCCCACCATGATGTATGTGTTTCATCCATTCCGTTCATCCATTTTTAAAGCACATTTTATTGCTTGATCCAAAAATTAAAGAAATATAAATCTTCGGTGGACCACACCATATGAAAACAATAGTGATTGGATATCAACCATTAAAATCCTCCTATGGCCCACTATACTTTTTATTTGACATCCAATCTGTTGATTAGGTCATACAAACCCAGATGAAGAGAAAAAACAAAGCTCACTTGATCCAAAACTTTTATGGCCCCAAAATGTTTTTAATGGTCGACTCTCATTCAACACAGTTTTCTGTAATGTGGTCCACTTGAGATTTGGATATACCTAATTTTTGGATGCATATGGTAAAATGATCTGTAAAAACAGATGGATGGCATGGATGAAACACATACATCATGGTGTGGCCCACATAGCACACGACCATCAGCCATTGGCTGGTGTCAGGGGGAGTAGCCAATCCTTTCCCCTTCTTGGAAACGGATTGGCTACTCCCCCTGACACCAGCTCCGTGGCTGGTGTTCGGTGCTATGTGGGCCCCACCATGATGTATGTGTTTCATCCATTCCGTTCATCCATTTTTAAAGCACATTTTATTGCTTGATCCAAAAATTAAAGAAATATAAATCTTCGGTGGACCACACCATATGAAAACAATAGTGATTGGATATCAACCATTAAAATCCTCCTATGGCCCACTATACTTTTTATTTGACATCCAATCATGTTGATTAGGTCATACAAATTTTTAGATGAAGAGAAAAACAAAGCTCACTTGATCCAAAACTTTTATGGCCCCAAAATGTTTTTAATGGTCGACTCTCATTCAACACAGTTTTCGTAATGTGGTCCACTTGAGATTTGGATATACCTAATTTTTGGATGCATATGGTAAAATGATCTGTAAAAACAGATGGATGGCATGGATGAAACACATACATCATGGTGTGGCCACATAGCACATTATCGCCATTGGTCAATGGTGTCGAGGGAGTAGCCAATCCTTTCCCTTCTTGGAAACGGATTGGCTACTCCCCCTGACACCAGCTCCGTGGCTGGTGTTCGGTGCTATGTGGGCCCCACCATGATGTATGTGTTTCATCCATTCCGTTCATCCATTTTTAAAGCACATTTTATTGCTTGATCCAAAAATTAAAGAAATATAAATCTTCTGGTGGACCACACCATATGAAAACAATAGTGATTGGATATCAACCATTAAAATCCTCCTATGGCCCACTATACTTTTTATTTGACATCCAATCTGTTGATTAGGTCATACAAGGATGAAGAGAAAAAACAAAGCTCACTTGATCCAAAACTTTATGGCCCCAAAATGTTTTTAATGGTCGACTCTCATTCAACACAGCTTTTTACGTAATGTGGTCCACTTGAGATTTGGATATACCTAATTTTTGGATGCATATGGTAAAATGATCCGTAAAACAGATGGATGGCATGGATGAAACACATACATTATGGTGTGGCCCACATAGCACCGACCATCACCATTGGTCGGTGTCGAGAGTAGCCAATCCTTTCCCCTTCTTGGAAACGGATTGGCTACTCCCCCTGACACCAGCTCCGTGGCTGGTGTTCGGTGCTATGTGGGCCCCACCATGATGTATGTGTTTCATCCATTCCGTTCATCCATTTTTAAAGCACATTTTATTGCTTGATCCAAAAATTAAAGAAATATAAATCTTCGGTGGACCACACCATATGAAAACAATAGTGATTGGATATGAACCATTAAAATCCTCCTATGGCCCACTATACTTTTTATTTGACATCCAATCTGTTGATTAGGTCATACAAACCCAGATGAAGAGAAAAAACAAAGCTCAGCTTGATCCAAAACTTTTATGGCCCCAAAATGTTTTTAATGGTCGACTCTCATTCAACACAGTTTTCTGTAATGTGGTCCACTTGAGATTTGGATATACCTAATTTTTGGATGCATATGGTAAAATGATCTGTAAAAACAGATGGATGGCATGGATGAAACACATACATCATGGTGTGGCCCACATAGCACCGACCATCAGCCATTGGCCGGTGTCAGGGGGTAGCCAATCCTTTCCCCTTCTTGGAAACGGATTGGCTACTCTCTCGACACCACTCCGTGGTCGGTGTTCGGTGCTATGTGTGGCCCCACCATGATGTATGTGTTTCATCCATTCCGTTCATCCATTTTTAAAGCACATTTTATTGCTTGATCCAAAAAATTAAAGAAATATAAATCTTCGGTGGACCACACCATATGAAAACAATAGTGATTGGATATCAACCATTAAAATCCTCCTATGGCCCACTATACTTTTTATTTGACATCCAATCTGTTGATTAGGTCATACAAACCCGATGAAGAGAAAAACAAAGCTCACTTGATCCAAAACTTTTATGGCCCCAAAATGTTTTTAATGGTCGACTCTCATTCAACACAGTTTTCTGTAATGTGGTCCACTTGAGATTTGGATATACCTAATTTTTGGATGCATATGGTAAAATGATCTGTAAAAACAGATGGATGGCATGGATGAAACACATACATCATGGTGTGGCCCACATAGCACCGACCATCAGCCATTGGCTGGTGTCAGGGGGAGTAGCCAATCCTTTCCCCTTCTTGGAAACGGATTGGCTACTCCCCCTGACACCAGCTCCGTGGCTGGTGTTCGGTGCTATGTGGGCCCCACCATGATGTATGTGTTTCATCCATTCCGTTCATCCATTTTTAAAGCACATTTTATTGCTTGATCCAAAAAATTAAAGAAATATAAATCTTCGGTGGACCACACCATATGAAAACAATAGTGATTGGATATCAACCATTAAAATCCTCCTATGGCCCACTATACTTTTTATTTGACATCCAATCTGTTGATTAGGTCATACAGCCCAGATGAAGAGAAAAAACAAAGCTCAGCTTGATCCAAAACTTTTATGGCCCCAAAATGTTTTTAATGGTCGACTCTCATTCAACACAGTTTTCTGTAATGTGGTCCACTTGAGATTTGGATATACCTAATTTTTGGATGCATATGGTAAAATGATCTGTAAAAACAGATGGATGGCATGGATGAAACACATACATCATGGTGTGGCCCACATAGCACCGACCATCAGCCATTGGCTGGTGTCAGGGGGAGTAGCCAATCCTTTCCCTCCCTTCTTAGGGTCAGCAACTGATGTTGCTGACACCGTCCAGAGCTTGGAGCAGTGTTAGTTGCCGCATAATTTTATTATTATTATTATTTGCCAACGTCCAGCGCTGTCTACTGGCCAGCAGGCTGGACGGCTGGTTATACCCTAACATCAAGGTGGGTCCCACATGGGGACGGTCCATATTGCAGATGCATGAATCGAGGGTGGGCCCCACCTCCAGTGGGCCACCTAGAATGGGCTGGGACAGGGTGGACGGTCAGGATTTCTTGCACACATCAGGGCCGTGAGAGCCTACAAAGTTTTAGGATCAAGCTGATATTTGTATTTTCCTTTCCATCCAAGGCTGTGAGAGCAGCCAACAGCTTGGATGGCTATCATCATCACAGTGGGGCCCATGGTCAATGGGTTCTACAACCTCATTATCAACATCATGATCATCATCATCTATGGCATAAATAATAGGTAAAAAGATATGTACTCACATGATTGATTGTGTGGATCTGGATCTCGTCAAAGGTGTTGGATGGTCTTGATGCATGGCCCACCTCCTCATCCTCTCTCTCTCTCTCTCTCTCTCTCTCTCTCTCTCTCTCTCAGCTTTGAAGGGGTTTAGGAAGGATTGAAATTTAGGCACAAAAGGTGGCCCAAATTTGTGTCAGACGTTGTATATTTATAGAGGTAAGGGTGATTAGGGAAGTAGTTTCTAGAGTTTGTATAGGTGGAAGGTCCTCTTTGTTTCAAGGAGAGTTTGTCCCACTTAAACATGTTTAAAGGGTCATAATGACCATTGATTAGGTGAGAGTCAACTTTCTAAAAAAGTTGGAGACAAAATACTAAGCTCTCAATTGATTTAAGGAGATCTTTTATTTTATTTTATTTTTATTTATTTAATTTTTACTTTGATTGCATGGGACTTTATTAGTTGGACAATAATCTCTCTTTAAACTAGTTAGTTGTATTTGGTGGCCCTTAAATGTGTTTAGGAAGTACCTAATGGTTTTTAGAAGAGGGTGAGATTTCCTACCTCCCCTTAATTTAAGGAAAAATGTTGACTTTCATCAAAAGTATGATGTTACCTTAATAAAGTTACTTTAATTAGGTTTTAAGGCCATGATAAGATATAAATTATGAAGATTTGATTAGCTTAATGAGTTTCTTAAAAAGTTTTCATAGTATCATGAATGACACCTTGCACATGAGTATTGTTGGGTTCTTCACGCGATATCTCACGAATGGGAGTGTGTATCGACATGTGAGAGGTACTGATGGATTCGTGGCGATGATTTGGTCATGTCAATGTAAGTTTGGAGTTCATGGAGTTCTGTTTGTTCGGACGTGTACTTGTATGCTTGGTTTGAGTCCTGTCAGGAACATCCAATGACCTACAAAGGGCATCGAGATGTACAGTTCAGATACTATTAGGTTACAGGTATTACAGAGTATCACCTATGTCAATCTGAACGTCCATGACCAACCTTTTCGGTTCTTGTTACTCCTCTTGATCATTCTTACGGAATAGTGAGTTTTCGTAGAATTTGACATCACGACTAGTGATGATTTTACGTGTGATCTTATCATATAATTTGTAACTTTTTACACTAATACCATAACCAACAAAGATGTACTTTTTGGCTCTTTCGTCTAACTTATCTCTCTCAACTGATGGTACATGAGAGTAAGCTTCACAACTAAATATACGTAAATTTGAGTAGTTCACTTTATGGTCACACCATACTTTCTCTGGAATTTTATATTTAATAGCAGTAAAAGGAGAGTGGTTCACCAAATAACAGGCCATGTTAACGGCATAGTCCATAGGTCCTTGCCCAACCTAGCATTACTATTCATGCATTGGGCTCTCTCCAAGAGAGTCCAATTCATTCGTTTAGCCAAACTGTTTTCTTTGGGTGTGTAGCGCACTGTATTGTGCCTAATGATCTATTCATTCTTACAAAATTGATTAAATTCATATGAAGTAAACTCACCACCATTATATATGTCCTTAATGCTTTTAACTTTCGCCCTAATTGCTTTTCCACCATTGCCTTCTATTGTTTGAAATAGGTGAAAACCTCGAATTTATGTTTCATGAAATAAATCCAAACTTTCCAAGAGTAGTCGTCAATGAATGTGACAAACCATGACGACCCTATAACGAAAACCACGGGTGACGGCCCCCATATATCAGAATGCACATAGTCAAGCACACCCTTACATACATATTTTCTAGATTTAAAAGATAACGGAGATTATTTACCATATATACAATGCTCGCATATATTTAAATCAAAACTTTTAAAACTTGGAATTAAACAATGATCAGAAAATACTTTCATGCCCCGCTCGCTCATGTGGGCCAGACGTTCATGTCACATACGTGTAGATGTAGAATCCGCTACAGCTACTATAGCTCCGCCTGTTGAAGTACTCCCAATCAACCTGTAAAGATTATCGTGCCTCTATGGTCTCATAACCACGAGCGCCCCTTTTAAAACTCTAAGGACCCCATTAAAATTGATAAATTTGTACCATATTGCTTCGAGTGCACCGAGAGAAATCAAACTCTTCTTCATGTCAGGAACATGCATCACCTCACTTAAGGTACACTCCATCCCATCAAACATCTTGATACGGACAGTACCAATAGCCACAACATTATAGTCATTGTCATTACCCATAAATACTGTCCACCATTGCACTCCATGTAGCTGGCGAACCAACTCCTATGAGGAGTCATGTGATATGAAGCTCCCGTGTCAAGAATCCACTCGTTTCTATGATCATCGTATAAGTGTCCGATCATATACACTGACAACACATAACCTATGCTTGTCTATCAGATGTGGCAGTATTGGCCTCCCTGAAAGAAGACTCTGTATTCTTTTTATTTGTTTTAGGATTTGTACAGTCCTTCATGTGTCATGATATCCCACAATTTCAGTACTTCAACTTTCCCTTACCCTTGGATTTTGATCTTGATCTAAAAGATCCTATGTTTGCTCAGAATTTCTACCTCTTGTAAACAAAGCATTGGTGGAGGCCCCCATGATACCATTCTTCTCGCTCATCGCCTTTCCTTGAAGGGATGAGATGATGGCATCGACACTAAGGGTCGTGTTATCGGTGCACAAGGGGTCTTTAAAAGACTTATACAAAGGAGGGAGAGAATTCAACAAGATATATGCCTGATCTTCTTCATCGATCGTTACCTCCACATCCAGTAATTTGCAGATCATCTTGTTAAAATTGCTAATATGGGTTTCAACAACTCCTCCCTCTGCTATCTTGAAGTTGAATAACTTCAACTTCAAGTGTAGGCAATTTTCAAGGGACTTCTTCACATATACGTTCTCTAACTTCGCCCACAAACTTGTTCCGATTTTCTCCCTCAAAATATTATAGAGAACCTCATCTGTTAAACATAATTGGATTGAGGATTTCACTTTCTTATCTAGTTTCTTCCATTTATCATCATGCATAGATTCGGGTTGCTTCTCAAAGACCTCATCATATCCTTGTTGAATTAATATATTGATAATCTTAACCTTCCATAATTCAAAGTTATTTTTCCCAGAGTATTTCTCAACATCGAACTTAAGATTGGTAGTCATTGTTACTCACTCTTAGATTCAAGCCTGTGCCTCAACATTTAGCTCTAATACCACTTATTGGGGGGGGGGGTCACGCCCCAAACTCGGAGACCGGGCTCACAAAATTTCCGATCGCCGAATCCGGCGCTGACAGCCTCCGTAGGACCCCATTCTCGGCTCCCAGCGCCCAGGTTCCGATCCTGGGATGCTACAAGGAGGATTTCTAATGATTCATTTGATTCGTAATGAGCATAACCACAAGCATAACTCACGAACAATAACCACAAGAACACCATCACAAAATCCACTATGCACAAAAACTTTAAGTACAAGGCGTATAAAAGGGAAAATACAATATACTGAAAGTGACAAAACTCCAAAAGCTCCAGAAGACTGCTGCACGCTCCGAGCTCAACGCTGCTGCAACCTAACGCCACCTGCACGCATCTATCGTGCATAAGCTTACAAAAGCTTAGAGGGTGGTGAAAGTGTGTGTAAGGCAAGTGCCAAGTATACAATATCAGAGTAATGCGGAAATATGTGGTAAGTCCATGAATGCTATCAGCTATAATAAAGCTATGTGATGCAAGGCATGAATGATATCGGTCATACCAAGACCATGCAATGCAAGATGCAGCTCAAGCATGCCAATCCTCATGTCAATACAGTTATCAGTCTGGATAATCACCGGGGTCTAGTACACTCTACGCCAGCTTGCCGTCCCTATCCGGACGCACAACTGGAAGAGCGAAAGAGACCTCACTATCCGCCTGCCAATATCGGGCCCGGCTCGTCGATAGCGGACCGATTCCTCAAGCTGGTCAAACTCAACCTAGAAATTGCCCCCTCACTCAGGCGGGTAAGGTCACACCCCTTTCCAACCGACCACGACACAGTGGGAGACGCGACCTCCTGGTATTCGGCCCTCATGCGCTCGTACATCCACTCGGTCTCGACGTTGGAGTCATCCTCTGGTACCATCGGGTTTAGGGATTTTCACCCAGGGACATCTATGGCACCCGTATGCTGAACCAAACATTTTCGGTATCCATCCGGCCACCCACGATGTGTCTCGTGGAGGCTATGGCCCCGTGTCGCTAGGGCATACAAGAACTACAATCACACAATGCAAGTGCATGAGTCACACTACCGGTCATGCAACAGCCTCCTGCGTAAACCATGCGCTCATGCGAGCAACTCCGCCTATCAGGGAGCCCGTAATACTGCTCGAAGGCATATGCTATGATCAGTCACCCCTCATCTCAAGCATGCATATGATGCGTATGATCATGAATCATGGGGCAACACTATACTTATGGTATGATAATGGGGACTGCTCAAAGTGAAGATGGGCCTAAACGGACTGCAGAGTACAAATATGGACCTATCAGTGGGCCTTAAGGAGTGTGACAATGCGGACATTTAACCAACATTATCCTTACAATGTGGACGTCAAACCAACATTGTTTCCAAGGCATAACCTGTCATTAAACATTATTACACACACTATGGGAGAATCCCTCATTGCAATGGACCCTAAGGACATCCTGTTGGGCCTCGACCCATGCGCCTTATATTCATCAAATGGGCCGCATCGTATGGGCTTTTTATAAATCAAGTGGGCCACATCAAAGGGGCCTTATGTACGTTGCAATGGGCCATATCCCACGGGCCTTTGAATACATCACAATGGGCCTTGTAACATGGGCCTTATACACATTAAGGTGGGCCACATCAATGGGCCGCACCAATATAAGTGGTGATAATGAATTCCGCCATTAAAAAATCCTAGGGCCCACTATAACATTTATTTCTCATACAATCTGTTCATAGAGTCACCATGAACTTGGTGGCCCAAGGGTCTAATGGTGAACGTTCAATCGTCACTGTATAGTGTGGTCCACATGATAAATAGATCTATCTTATTTTTTTTTTTGGCCCCAAGCCTTAATACAAGCTTGCCAAATGGTGGACTATTTGGATACAACACAAGTATCATGGTGGGGCCCACATGAAGGCCCACCATCCCTTATAATATAAATAATATAACATATAATTTATATAATATATATATATATATTTATATACACACATATACACATGCACCCACATACACTCCCACACACACACGCATGCACACACACGTGCACACTCACACACGCACGCACACACTCACAAGGGGCCCCACCGTCCACTGGACGGTGGGTTACAACACATGCATCAGGGTAGGCTCCCACCGTCCGCCTGGACGGTGGGAATAAAGCACATACATCACTGTGGGCTCCACGTGGGGCCCACTGTAATGTTTATACTCCATCCAAACCGTTCATGAGGTCACACGGACCTGGAAATGAAGAGGAAAAATAAATTTCGGATTGATCCAAAACTTCAGTGGGCCCAGGGAAGGTTCCAATGGTGGAGTTCAATCACCACTGTTTCTTGTGGTGTGGGCTGCCTGAGCAATGGATCGGCCTGATTTTCGGAGGGGACCCACCTTAGAGGGTGGTCCACCTCATGGACGGTACGGATACAAAATATACATCATGGTGGGGACCACATGACAGGGCCGTGGGACCCAGTCCATTTTCACACTGACGCAGCAAATGTCTCTGGCCTGGCCAGCGCGCCGCACCCAAAACTCATTTTTATTTTTTTTTTTTTTAAAAAAAAAAGGTTTTTCGGAGGTTTTTCCGTGGTATGGCCCACATCCGGAGAATCCACCCCGTCCATTGGATTCCATGACCCGATACCTTCCAAAGGAGTCCGCTATCCGATGTTTCTGGGCGTGTAGAAATAGTGAAATGGGCCCAAATAGCTTTGAACGGTATGAGACGCGGTTTTCTACGGCATGGCCCGTCTGATTAACCGATCAGGCTCATTTTTCTTCTCAACGCCTCAATTAATGTGAAGAATGGAATGGACGGCTTGGATTGGATGCAAACATCAAGGTGGGTCCTATGCAAGTGGGTCACCCCAATGGCTTGTAAATCCAAGCCAATATTTATGTTTTCCCTTCTCACGTCAGAGTCCCTGGACTCTTTCTTCTTTTTTTTTTTCTTTTTTTCTTTTTTCGTGTTTGGGCATCCAATGCCTCTAGGGTGCATCCTTTGTAGGTGGGCCACCACAGGGGGGGGGGGGGGGGGACCTCGGAAACATAGAGATAATCAAGTGAAGTAATCCAGTCACACTAAGCAAGCATAATGCAAACGCTCCAAATTTAACGTGAAAAAACCCTTATGGGAAAAATCACGGCACAAAACAACAAATATCACTTTGAAAGTAGAAATCTACAAGAGTAGAGAGATTACCTAATCCAAACAACCTCGAATCAACCTAAGATACACCCTTGAAACCCTATAACTAATTAGAAAGCCCTGAATACCTCTTAATCCCGATTACACCCCAATATATTGCCTTTGAAAGAATCACAATCGAATTAGAAAATAAATCCTGCAAAATCTCAACTCTATGAAAATCTACATGAATTTATTCAATGACGTCGAACACACTTCGATGTCATCAAAACTTATCCTTTAATGACATTGAAGCCATATCGATGGCATCGAACTAATACCAAAACAATCCAGAGACAAGACATGAAAATCGAGTTTTTCTCCGATTGCATCGAGCCATCTTTGATGGCATCGAACATATCCTTTGATGTCATCAAACACTCTTTGATGACATCGAAAAAGCACTCAGTTAGTCCAGCGACCAATTGGAGAAAATCTGAAAATTCTCAATGGGATCGAGCACTGTTCGATGTCATCAAATGGTCTATTGATGGCATTGACAGACCCTGTTCCTGAATGATTTAAGACTCACAGAGATTATTATTACATTGCAACCTTGCACTTGGGGTACAAGCGAACATACATCCATGTTCTTAAAACCAATGCATAACAAGGGAAAAATATGTAATATTTCACACTCAACACACCCTCCCACTAGCATTTTGCTAGTCCTGAGTAAAACATGTGAATAATCAATGCTTCAAGCATTTAATTTTCAAACCTTTTTTCAAAAAATAGTATCCTGGGCAATCCTATACATGTGAGTAGAATTCAAAGATATAAGGATAGAATTTCATCGATCTAGAATTTAATGTCACTAGTAATCTTTTCAACTAAGTTCTTCTTCGTCAATTATATAATAGAATGCATTCAAACATCAAGTTCCTACTGTGCTAAGTGGCTTCCAACTTATATTCCATACAAGTTAACCTTCCTTCCATATTATTAACCGTAATCATTACCTTCAAAGTGGATAAATCAACACAAGTTACTGATTCTGAACCTATCTACTTTTCACTTATTTTTCTTGCTTTCCATTTTTCATTAATGGCTTTAACATTCTTCATTTTTCTTTTCCTTTGTTTCCATTGATTTCTCATTCAAACATATACAATATATAACCATTTTCAACTATTTTCTAGCTAGTTTTCTTCTTCTTTTCACACTTCATAGTAGATAAGGACCTCTAGACTTGGTTCCTAATCACTTTTAAGTAATCATTAAGCTAAAACTAAGATTTCAAGTTATGTTCATAGAATATGAGTTACGCAAGACCCGTATCCTAGTGCGTACCGTTCCGTAGACTCCCGCGGTCCTCCCGGTTGAATTCCACCAAACCGTGACCTGTAATCGGCGTTTGCATGCGACCCTAAGTGGCATCTCGAATATCTGAGTCGGCTCGACTCGAAACTTGTACCCTAGCGACCGCGCTGTCACCGCAGTTCCAACGCCCCGTCTCGCACGCCGATGCGATACCCAAGCCAGGAGATGTAGGCCCGTGTTTATTTCGAGGAAAAACGCTGCGTAAGAGAATCTCTACCAAATGTCAAATCAATCCCATCAATCAATCAAGTACAAAACCCATCCCTCTCTCACCCAAAGTTAAAGCAACCCATACCTAGTCAAGTACACCCATCATTCACCCATCACACCCATCCCTCTCACCCTTACATCACCTCTCTCTCTCTCAAACTATTTTCTCAAGCAACCCAAGAGAGAGAGCCAAACGTCCAAGCTTCCCATGGAGAAGCTATAGTGTGGCCCACTTCCTACCACCCTATCTCCCATCTCCACCCTTCAATCTTCATCTTCCACCATCAAAGGTAAAGCCTAGGAGTTTAGCTTGTCATGGATCTAAGAAGAAGAGTAAACGGTGGGTGTTTATGGGTTTAAATTGTGCTTTTTGTGATGGACTAAGTGGGGCCCACCGATTGATGGTGTGGATCCTACTTGAGGACCCCCTTTGATGTATGCTTTGTAACCTAAAGGCGCCCGTAGTGGTGGGGTTCCTCCATCTCACCGATCTCTCTATCTCTCTCTCTCTCTCTCTCTCTCTTTCCATGAATGATGGCCCACCTTGATGTATTATCCACATCGTCCATCCAGTAGGTGGGGCCCACCTTGCTGCTGGACAGATCGTCCAGCGGGCAGGCCCCCTGCCTGGATCGGACTAACATAAAAGAAGGGAAACTACAAGTATCAGCTTTATCAGGGCTGGTGGGTCCCACACATGTGGACCCACCTTTGTATCTGTATTGAATGTGGGCTGTCCATTTGCTAGACAGCCAACATCGCTGGTTGCTGTATTGATGTCATCAAGTGTGGTGGGCCCCATCATGCAGTGTGTTGTATCCCAACCATCCATTGCCCACCAGTTAATGACTGATGTTGTGACGTCAACAAGTGTCGTGGGCCCCCACCTTGATGCATGTATTTTGTATTTGCACCGTCCAAATCTGAACGGTGCTGTGTGGAGCCCACTTTGATGTATGTAAATCAAGACCGTCCATTGGACGGACGTCCAACCATCTGGACACTGGACAACAGATATATATATTTTTTTTAAAAATAAAATAATAATAATAATAATAATAATAAATATATAAAATACATATATATGATAATATAATATAATATACTAATATATTTATTATTATATGGTGGGCCCCACGTGGGACCCACCTCTTTGAAATCAGATTGGCTGGTGTATCTCACACCAGCTAATACGTATCTAATGTATTGACGTTACCAAGTTCCGTGGGGCCCACTAGGATGTAATGTTGTATCCAGACCATCCATAGGACGGTGGGCCCCAAATGCTTGAGTTGCTGTTGACGTCAGTAGGCCCCAGCAACTTGAGCTGCTATTGATGTCAGTAAGTTCTGTGGCCCCATCATGAGGCATGTATTACATCCTCACCGTTCGTCCACATGGGCAAGGGCCCACATGGCGCATGTGTTTTATCACCGTCGTCCATATATGTGGACCCCACCAGCGAGTCCTGTGGGATGCATCGTGTTGCATCTGTTAACCAAACCATCCATCCAAATAGTGAGTTCGTCTTAAGGCTTGAGACTAAAAATGAGGCAGATCCGTGTACCGGGTGGACCACACTATAGAAAATAGTGGAGGATTGAGCGTCTATCAATGAAACCCGTTTGGGTCAAAGAAGTTCTGGATCAATATAGAATTTGTTTTCCCTCTTAATCTAGGTCTTTATGACCTTATGATCAGATTAGATGGAGAATAAACTTTATGGTGGGCCCTGTGATTTGTTTAACAGTGAAAATCATTATCTCCATTATTATTTGTGGTATGGTCCAGATGATCTTTCGTTATGATTCATTTAGGTAATGCTCTAAAATAACATCTTAAAATAGATGAATGGTGTAGATGGTGAGGCCCATGGATGCAGCCCACTTGTTGTATATGAGGCCCATTGATGCGGCCCACTTGATGTATTTGTGGCCCATCCATGAGGTACAATGTGATGTATTTGTGGCCCATACATGAGTCCCAATGTGATGTATATGCGGCCCATGAGTGAGGCCCGATGTATTGTATATGTGGCCCATAAATTGCGGCCCACTTGATGTATATGAGGCCCATGTATTGCGGTCCATCGTGAAGTGTATTAGGCCCTTGAGAGAGGCCCATGGTGATGTATATTAGGCCATTGTGTGAAGCCATGGGCCCACTATATTTGGCCCTATAAAGATCACTCCTTAGGAGCAATGTTGGTTAAATGTCCACATTGATGGGCCATGATGGTTAAATGTTCACATTGTAACCTTCCCTTAGGCCCTTGTTAGGCTGATTATTGATACCGATTATTAAGGCTGATATTAATATTGATTATCGGTGCTGGTTATCGATACCGATTATGAGTATGTGACAACATAACATCATAATACATGACCATACACATCATCTATATGTTTGTTATGAGATGTAGATGACTATTGCATATGTCACAAGGCAGGTTGTTTATGGGACTCCCTGATAGGCGGAGTCGTCCCATATGAGTGCACGGTATGCGCAAGATTAATGTATGATTGGACTGTATGACTCATACATCTTGCATTTTGGGATATAACTATTGTACGCCCTAGCGACATCAGGGCCGTGGCCTCCACAGGTATATCGTGGATGGCCAGATGGGACACCAAAAATCTTTTTCTACATGGAATGCCATAAATGCCCCTAAGTGAAAGTCCATAAACCTCCATGGACAGGAGATGCTTCAACGTCTAGACCGAGTGGATACATGAGCACTCGAGTGCCAAATACCAATAGGCCACATCTCCCACTGTGTCGTGGTCTGTTGGAAGGGGGTGTGGCCTTACCCACCCGAGGGTAGGGGGCATAATTAGTCTGAGTTTGACCAGCTCGTAAATGGGTCCGCTATTGATGTGCCGGGTAGATATTGGCCGACTACTGGCCAGGCGGATAGTGAGAGCTCTTTCACTTACATGGTTATGTGTCCAGTGGATGGCGATCACGTGTAGAGTGTATTAGAACCCGGTGATGATCCAGAGATGTACAGTACTGATATGTAGACTTATTGAGCAGGAGTTGCATACTCAGTATTTTACTCATTCATTCATTCATTCACTATCCCTCGGGCTGGTGGTTCGCAACTAATTGATATGTGTACCTTCGTAATGACTAGGATTTCAGTTGGGGCGCATGACCAACCTGAGGTCAGGAGTTTACCACATTGAGTTTATCTATCCAAATTTAAGCATGAGACTGGTTTGGATAGAAGTCCCTTGTGATGGACCCCGTAGCCTGCGATACTACGTACTATCATCCCAACTTCACACTCCAGCTTGGTCATTTCATTCGCACCGCATATTGCATTACATCCGCGGCATATGATATTCTGGGTTGTTATGTTTTTGCATTTATATGGCCTAGATGAGGTTGACGACATTCGTGAACTTGTAAGGATTTGTATATTGCATTGTATCCTCAGTATATGATATTTGGTTTACTATGTCTCTACATTGCATAGTTGATCTACATTGCTTCCTCAGTATATCATATTGACTTATTATCTTTTTACATCACATAGCCTAGATAAGGCTAATGGTGTTTATGGACTTAACATCACATAGCCTAGATAAGGCTAATGGTGTTTATGGACTTACTAGCATGTTTCCACGTTGCTCTGATATTGTATACTTGGCACTTACCTTGTGCACATACTTACACCACCTTCTAAGCTTTCTATAAACTTATGCACGATAGATTTGTGCAGGTGGCATTAGGTTGTAGTAGCGTTGAGCTTGGAGAGTGCAATGGTCTTCCGGAGCTTTAATTTTCGATATATGCATATTTCCCTTACAACACTGTATTCAACTGTTCATATTAGTGGATATGTGATGATGATGTTATCTTTGTGATTTGGGTAAATTGTGGTTATGCTTATTACGAGATAAATGTACGTAAAAATTCTCCTTGTAGGATCCCAGGATTGGAACCTGGTGTATGGGTGCCGGGAGCCGAGAATGGGGTACTACGGAGGCTGTCGGTGCCGGATTCGGCGATCGAGAATTTTGTAAGCCCAGTTTCTGAGTTTGGGGCGTGACAAGTTAAGTGTGAATTGTAAGCTAGACTCAATTGATGTTTAAACTTTCTATTAATCAATTCAGTGAAAGAACTTATTCAAAAGTCTACTACTTTAACTAAGCTCTAGATTTTCGAAAAGGATTCTATATCTTCTCCTAATACTCACAATATATTCAGATTTACAACATAACTATCTTCAAAAAGAGTTTTGGAACTGAAATTTAAAAAAATTACGGATTTTTTTTTGCCCAACACTAAGAAAATATTGATTAGATCTATCTAATCTCACCCCCGACCTAAAGCCTCTATTGTCCTTAGTGTAAAAGATATGCAATACAATCAATATGAGATAACAAAAATAAAAGAGGAATGAGTTAGAAAGATAATACTTGAGGAAGATCACTGAAATGGTATGAAGTCTTCAATGTCTAAAGGGATTAGTACTTAACAAAAGGAAAACTAAAATAAAGCAATCCTAATCCTAAGAATGCAATAAATAAATGGACCTCCATCAACTAGAAGGTCAATCCTAATAAACATGATCAATAAGAAGGTTGGACATAACCTCCGAATTAAAATTCTCAATGAATGGTTTAATATGATGACCGTTTACTTTAAAAATGTTATTATTCATTGCATTTTCTATCTCGACAGCCCCATGAGGATAGACCATTTTAATTTTGAAGAGGCCGGTCCAACGAGATCGCGAATTACTGGGAAAAAGGTGAAGTTTAGAATTATACAGAATGATTTTTTTGGTTAGGCTCGAAAGATTTTCAAAGAATTTTCCATTCATGGAACATCTTCATCATTTCCTTATAAATTCTAAAATTCTC
This sequence comes from Magnolia changhungtana, assembly GCA_030180095.1. Lineage (NCBI taxonomy): Eukaryota > Viridiplantae > Streptophyta > Magnoliopsida > Magnoliales > Magnoliaceae > Magnolia > Magnolia changhungtana. The sequence continues at coordinate 427,295 of JASAUF010000384.1, read as the reverse complement.
GTATGCATCGTTCCGAATTTCTTCAATTTCATTCAATTGTAATTTTCGTAACGAGCCAGCATTGTCAAGATTAAACTTGAAATTCTTTATCACCCAATACACCTTATGCTCCAATTCGACCAGTAAGTGGCAAACTTTTCCATAGGCAAGTTTAAAGGGAGACATTCCAATAGGAGTTTTGTATGCAGTATGGTGAGCCCATAATGCATCGGTCAAATGAAGTGACAAATCCTTATGATCCGGGTAAACCATTTTCTCTAAAATCTATTTGATTTCCCTATTTAAAATTTCGGCTTGACCGCTTGTCTGAGGATGATAAGGGTTACTCACTTTAAGAGAAATACCATATTTCTTCATCAATGTTTCAAATGGCCTATTACAAAAGTGAGATAATCCATCACTTATAATGACTTGAGGGGTTTTGAATCGGGATAAGATGTTTTCTTTTAAGAACTTAATGATTGTGCGATGGTCATTAGTTCGGAATGAAATTGCCTAGACCCATTTGGAGACATAATCTACCATAAGCAAAATGTAAATATTTCCAAAGGATTGGGGGAATGACCCCATGAAATCGATACTCCAATAATCAAATGCTTCAATAGTGAGAATAGGGTGCAATGGAATCATATTTCTATGGGACAATCCTCTTAATTTCTGACATTGCACACACTTTATAAAATTCGTGTGTGTCCTTAAACATAGTGGGCCAGTAAAAGCCGCACTACAGAATTTCGTTGTGGTCTTCTTAGCCGAGAAGTGGCCACTACAAGCATGAGAATGACAGAAGGAGATGACACTATGATGTTCATTGTCAGGTACACATCTCTTAATGATTTAATCTGGGTAATATTTAAACAAGTATGGATCATCCCAGATAAACTTGCACACCTCGATGAAATATTTCTTTTTATCTTGCGCAATCCAATAGGTGGGAGTTGTACCTGTGGTAAGATAATTAGTAATATTAGCATACCAAGGTAATTGGGAGACTTTAAAATGTTGTTCATTAGGGAACATGTCATTAATGTGAGTCGTCTAAATGAAATCTGATATAACAAGCTTAGAGAGATGGTTTGATACTATGTTCTCCACTCCTTTCTTATCTCATATTTCTATATCTAACTCTTGGAGAAGAAGGATCTATATTAATAGGTGGGGTTTAGCATCCTTCTTAGAAAGAAGGTACTTCAGCGTTGCATGGTCAACAAACACTATGATCTTGGATCCTATCAAGTAGGATATAAACTTGTCCAAAGCAAACACTACGGGTAGGAGTTCCTTCTACATAGTGGAATAATTCATTAGGCCAAGTTTAGAGTTCTACTTGCATATTAGATAACGTAAGGTCTCTTCTCTTTTCTCTGGCCTAGTACCGCCTCAATAGCATAGTTACTCGCATCGCACATGATTTCAAAAGGAAGGCTTCAATCGGGTGGTTGCATAATCGGTGCACCAGTCAACATGCCTTTAATCTTGATGAAAGCTTTGTGGCATTCTTCACCCCACTCAAAGGAAGTATCCTTTTGAAAAAGATTACATAAAGGACAAGAGATAAGAATAAAGTCATTTACGAACCGTTGGTAAAAATCAGTACCCTAAAAATGATCACACGTTGCTTCCGCTGAGGCCCGTCCGTTGAGGCCCACCTTGATATATATATATATATATATATATATAACACCCATGTGATGAGGCCCATCTTAATGTATTTATGGCACGTCTGTTGAGGCCCACCTTGATATATATAAGGCCCATGTGATGAGGCCCATATTGATGTATTTGTGGCCCGTCTGTTGAGGCCCACCTTGACATATATGAGGCCCATATGATGCAGTCTATTTGATATATCTAAGGCCTATGGGTTGAGGCCCAATGGGATGTACACAAGTCCATTGCAATGTGTGATTCTACCATAGTTTATGTAATGATGTTTATGGCGAGCTATGCCTTGGGAGCAATAATGGTTTGACGCCTACATTGTAAGTACAATGTTGGTTAAATGTCCGCATTGTAACTCTCCTAGGGCCCATTGATAGGCCCATACTTGATGTGTGTAGGCCGTCTAGGCCCATCTTCGTTGTGGGGATAATTCATCACCATATAACATGCTTAGTATAATTCCATGATTCATACCCATTCGCATCATACGTATGCTTGATATGAGGAGTGACTGATCATAGCATATGCCATTGAGCAGATTATTTATGGGACTAACTGATAGGAGTTACCCACATGAGTATATGGTACACGTAGGATTGTTGCATAATTGGATAGTATGACTCATGCATCTCGCATATGTGTAACATGACCATTGTACGCCCTAGCGACATCAGGGTCGTGGCCTCCACAGGCATATCATGGATGGCAATATCGAATACCGGAAATACTTGGTTATAGCACTGTGGGCACTTAGGATGTCATTGGGTGAAAGTCCCAGAACCTTTTTGGTACCAGGAGATGCTCCAACATCTAAACCGAGTGGATACATGAGTGCAGGAGTGCCGAATACTAGTAGGCCGTGTCTCCCATGTGTCGTGGTCGGTTGGAAGGGGGTGTGGCATTATCCGCTCTAGTGAGGGGGTTGTAAGCTAGGCTGAGTTTGACCAGCTCACAAATGAGTCTGCTATCGATGAGCCAGGTAAGTATTGACAGACTACTGGTCAGGCGGATAGTGTAGTCTATTCCACTTACTGGGCTGTGCGGCTTAGGAGGCGGCAGTCAGTGTGAAGTGTATTACACCCCAATGATATTTCAGAGAGAACTGTACTGATATGTGTACTTGATGGGGACTGACATGCTTGTTTTGCATCATGCATATGACATTTGGTTATGTAGGCCTCGCATCGCATGGCCTTGGTATGGACGATAGTATTCATGCCTTCCATCACATAGCTTTGGTACAGCTGATAGTATTCATGAACTTACCCACATATTTCTGTATTACTCTGATATTGTATATTTGGCGCTTGCCTTGCACACACACTTACACCACCCTCTAAGCTTTTGTAAGCTTATGCACGACCATTGTGTGCAGGTGACGTTGGTTCGCAGCAGTGCTGAGGCAGGAGCACATATTAGATTATTTTGGAGCCTTTTGATCGCCTTGTATTTTCCCTTTCCGCATCGTACTTAAAGTTTTTGATATAGTGGATATGTGGTGATGTTGTTTTGTGACTTAGTTATGCTTGTGGTTATGCTCCATTACAAAAAAAAAAAAAAAAAATTCATACTGAAAATCCTCATTGTAGGATCCTAGGATCGGAATCTGGCATATGGGTGTTGGAAGCTGAGAATGGGGCACTACGGAGACTGTCGGTGCTGGATTCGGCGATAATGAATTTTGTGAGCCCGTTTTCTAAGTTTGGGGCGTGACATGTTACGTATGCTTTTGAGTGAAGGTAGGTTAGAGATTAAGTCAATTTTAACTTTGTCTACCTCGATTCCATTTGATGATATAATGTGTCTAAGGACTATTACCTTTCGAACCATAAAATGGCATTTCTCCCAGTTAGGCACAAGGTTCTTTTTGTTCGCATCTCTTCAGCACCAATTTAAGATGTTCAATACACTTGTTAAAGGAAGAACCAAAGATGGAGAAGTCATCCATGAAGGCCTCTAAAAATTGCCCCACAATGTTAGAGAAAATACTCAACATGCATCGCTAAAAAGTGGCAGGAGCATTACATAATCTGAATGACATCCTTCGATATATAAAAGTGCCAAAGGGACATGTAAACGTTGTCTTTTCTTGATCTTCAAAGGCTATCTCTATCTGATTGTAGCCCGAATACCTGTCCAGAAGACAATAATAGGAATGACCGGCTGACCTTTCTAAAATTTGATAAACAAAGGGTAAAGCAACCTTGGGTCCTTACTCTTGCTTCGGTGGTAGACTCTTAGATATTCAACACCTAGTCAAGGGTTCAAGTACTCATAGGTGGTGAAACCCACTGCGGCGTGAGTGTGTAACGGTGTGTGTGTGTGTGTGTGTGTGTGTGTGTGTGTGTGTGTGTGTGTGTTAAAAAAAAAGGTGATCTTTCCTTATGACAACATTCAACTTTCTTTAAACAATGCACATTCTCTAACCAGTAGTGACTCTAGTTAGTATGAGTTCATTATTCGCATTGGCTATTATGGTGATCCCGGACTTCTTAGGAACCACTTGAGTTGGACTCACCCATTGGCTATCAGATATAGGGTATATAAAACCCACATCCAATAGCTTTAACACCTCTGTTTAACCACTTCTTTCATGTTTAGATTTAACCGGCATTGTGGTTGTCTTGATGTTTTTGCATTGTCCTCAAGGTGAATATGATGAGTACAATTCAAAGAATCAATTCCCTTAATGTCCATGATTGTCCACCCAAAGGCTCCTTTGTGTTCCTTAAGAGTAGAAATAATCATACTCTCTTGTAAGTGCTATAATAATTAAAGCACACTTTAGTTGTCAAATTTCGTTTAATCAAAGCAACTTGGCAAGTGATCTGCAAGTTTGGTTCAACATCAAAGATCAAGCTCAAAAGATAAGATGAAGTCAATATCAACTAATGTTCTAGTAGAAGATCAAGCTCAAAAGACAAGATGAAGTCAAGATCAACTGATGTTCTAGTAGAAAATCAAGCTCCATAGAAAAGTTGAAGTCTCTAATCAAGTTAAAGAGAAAGAAGTTCAGTCATTTCAGATATTATAAACCCTAGAAAGACCTTAGGTTTAGGTTCTTTTAAAAATTATTTAATTTGGGTTTTTATACTTGTATTTTCTTTGAATTCGACCAGCTAAGGTTTGGTTCGACTAGTCTAAGTTTTTCTCGGTCAGTCCTAATACAAACCTAAGAAAAATTATTTTTCTGTTCCAAATTCGACCAGTCGAATGGTCTATTTGACTAGTCGAAGGAGGATCTTCACAAACCAAATATGCCTTGAATCTTGTAAAAAGATTTGGATTTGAGAATGGAAAAAAGTTTGATACTCCAATGAGTACAACTCTTAAAATCTTAAAGGATGAATCAGGTAAAAGTGTATACTCCCGTTGATATTAAAGTATGATAGTCTTCTATACTTAACTGCTAGTAGACCTGATATTACTTTTAGTGTTGGAATATGTGCTAGATATCAATCTAATCCTAAGGAATCACATCTAATTGTTGTTAAATGGATAATCAGATATGTCGCAAGTTCTACTAACTTACGACTTTGGTATCCACATGATACTTCTATACAAATTGCCAGATATACTGATGCAGATTGGGCAGGAAATATTGACGATATAAAATCTACCAATGGTAGATGTTTCTAAGTAGGGAACTGTTTAGTTTCCTGGCTCAGCAAGAAATAAAATTCAGTATCTCTCTCTACAGTTGAAGTTGAATACATTGCAGCTGGTAATGCTTACACTCAACTTATTTAGATGAAAAGAATGCTACCTGATTATGTATTGTGGGATCCCGGTCTTTTGCAACATCGCTCGTGTGCACATGTGTCCCAACTCGCACTGTTGATAGACCATACACTGCACCCTAGTGCACTTATAAAACTCACCAAAATGATTTATTTTGGATGACCTTGATATCTCTATCATGTGGACCGCGTCATCGTTGCGGTCGCAATGGTGAAAACCGTGTGTCAATCCGACACTCTGTTAGTGAGATATGACCCATCGAATGTACGACCCAAATTATGTATCCAGTAACACAAGCGACCTTTATCATGGCTCATATCCACCTCATCCTATACATGCATCTAATGCATGTCTTGATTTGTGCCATATCACTTCAAACAATCAATTGCAACACTCCACTTCATCATCCACCATGCATCACCTACAACCCATAACCCTTATCCATCCATTAGCCAATGCATATCTAGATTTCTTCCACCTTGGCCATTGCATGCTTAAGACCATCTACCTCATCCATCCACTACCCATACTATACATCACTTTCCACCTCAATTTTAGCACCAATGAGATCCCATGAACTTGCCACATCATTTTGCCACCTCGACCCCCAATTCCCTATATAAGAGTAGGAGCTCTCTTGCACTTATTCTTTTCCTAGAAAAATTCTAAGATTTTAAGAGAGAGTGAGAGAGAGTGGGGCTAAGGTGTGGCCCACCATTGATCAAGAGGGCGTGGACCACACATCATCATCCAACCATTCACCCATTGAAGTGAGTTTACTCCCCTCCTTCCATCTTTCTCATCCTTCTCTTTCTTCCCCTTTTTATTTTCTTGATATGTGTAGGCCCTACTGGTGTGGAGTTCTTGTGTGCATGTATTTATATCTATAGTGGTCAGTAAAGTGGTCCATGTCAGTATGGTCCACCATGATGAACATCATATCTACACCCTTCATTTGTAATCCTATTTTTATTTCTGAACAACAAGTTCTAAAAATCATATAAAATCAACCATACTAAGATCGGAGTTGAAACTTTGGGATATTATGAATCACAATATGAACTAACTTTGGACCAAATTTTATAGCCATCCAACGGTCCAATCATTCGTAACATCAAGTTTACTTGGATGCTGTCCAACAGCACATGCAGGATTCCAATTTGCCTAAATGAACCCTTTTCTAACTCTTTTAATCGAACCAGTTTTCCAATGGTATATAATAAGCTTCAATCAGAGTTCAGACAACTGAGATCTTGGTCTTATATGAAAGATGTATTTGGGAGCTTATTATGACCATTCTTGTTTGGGCCATATCCTTGATTCCAACGGTCAGATGTATTTGATATTTGCTCTTAACTTACTTGAGATAGTTAATAATCATATGTATGGTCACTATGGTCAGATTCTTTCATGATAAGTTTAGAAAATTCTAGACCGAAAGATACTTCCGTAAGGATAAATCTTGAATTTTTATGTGTGGTCCAGATGGATCCAAGGCTCTGTATGGTTACTTGTTCCCAAACAACCTGAATGACTTGTTCCTAAACCATCCATTGGATCAGATCCCCAACAGAGAATCTGATCATAAAGATTTCATCAATATATATTTCATGTGTTACCTGATGCATATGTTGGATCTATGTTATAGATAACAATTATCCTCTCATTGACCCACTTGGGTGTGGGATCACTTGTGATTTATGCATTTTATTAGTTCATCCAATCTGGGAACCAATGTATATTTTTGTGTGTCACTTATCTATGGTTTGCTAGTATGTGGGCCCCACTTGCCATTGGATCTATTACATTCCCCGTACACTTTCTGTTTGCTGAAAAATTTCTAAGTACCTAACTGTATTGCATGTATGCCTCTTTGACACCTTGTAGTGGGCCCACACTTTGTAGTTAAGGGTCCCACGTTGGGGGATGTTTAATCGTTATATAAGTAAGCTGGGATGTCTCATCATTTTGTCAGGAATGATCCCTAAGTGTTTGAAAATTGGGCCTTAAGTTGTGACGGACCCCATTTATGAAAACTGTCTAATTATTTGTGTTTTGTACCAACTGGGCCTCTGTAGTGGACCACATGCTAGAGGTTTGAGTAGGCCACCACTTGGAACCTCTAACCTAGACTAATGAATATATAAATAATATTTTAATTGGGCCAAATCAGATCCCACATGATCAGGGAGTGGATCCCAAAATGTGGTCAAGCATGGTTGTGCAGAAAAATTATGTGTAGAAAATCAAAGTGCTTATGTTTGGCCCTATATCAAATATTACGTGTGCACAACCAGTTAGTCCCAACTTATAATTTTTGAAGTGCATATATAGTACAACCAAGGGCACTTGATGACACACTGAAATGTGGTCCCTTGTGATCATGGGATATACTTAAAATTGGGACAAAACTAATTCTGCACTATATTTCCTACATAGTTTCTCCAAGTACCCATGTTTGGGCCATCACCATAAATTGTACTCACCCAACCAATGAGGTCTGCCTTATAATTTGTAAAGCCCATACATAGAGCTACCAGGTGGTTATTCTCTTTCATCATATGTAGGCCCCACATGATCATGAATCTGACTCTAAAATGGCTCAGAACCAACATTGCACAAAAATCTGTTTGATGTAAAATTTATGTGGGGCCACGTCAGTGGAGTCCACCACCTTCCCAAAGCATTTCATGCAGTATCTAAACTCTGAAAAATAACTCTCAGGTGTTGTTGGGCTCAAAACCTTAAGTGGGCCATCTAGTATGGGTTATCTTGTATGGGCCTTATCTTCCATGTGATGAGGCCCAATGAGATGTATGTGAGACCCTTGTATGAGGCCCACTGTGATGTATATGAGGCCCATGTGATGAAGCCCAATGTGATGTATGTGAGGCACTTGTTTGAGGCCCATTGTAATGAGTACGAGGCCTATGAGATGAGGCCTATTGTGATGTATATAAAGCCTATGTGATGAGGCCCATTGTAATGTATATGAGGCATATGGGATGAGGCCCATGTGATGAGATCCATTGTGATATATATGAGGCCTATAGGATGAGGCCCATTGTGATGTATATAAGGCCTATGTGATGAGGCCCATTGTAATGTATATGAGGCCTATGTGATGAGGCCCATGTGATGAGACCCATTGTAATGTATATAAGGCCTATGGGATGAGGCCCATTATGATGTATATAAGGCCTATGTGATGAGGCCCATTGTGATGTATATGAGGCCTATGAGATGAGGCCATTGTGATGTGGTAAGGCCCATGTGATGAGACTTATTGTGATGTATGTGAGGCCCATGTGATGAGGCTCATTATGATATATGAGACTCTTGTGCAATGCCCAATTATGATGTTGATCCCACCATGATGTATATGATAATGTTTATGATGCCCATCCATTTTTCTAGCTAGTTTAAGGGCCATAGTCCCCATTGTGAGATAGTCTCTATAACGGGCCGCATTCTAGGAGTCAATGGTGGTTAAATGTCCACATTGTAAACTTCCTAGGGCCCATTGCTAAGCCCATTCCTCATTGTAAGTTAGAATCTAAGGCGGGCTGCACTTTAGGAGCAATGATGGTTAAATGTCCACGTGCAAACTCTCTAGAGCCCATTGTTAAGCCCATTTCTATTTTTCCCTTATTGAGCCCTCATTGAGAATAATGCTTTCCACCATACCCTGTAGTACTACTCAAACCTTGGAACCCATATTGTGGCCATGATATGTAGGCCCGTTGTGATAAGTAGGCCCATTGTGATATATAAGACCGTTGTGATATGTAGGCCCATTGTGATTGTATGAGGTCCATTGTGCGAGGCCCATTGTGATTGTATGAGGCCCATTGTGCGAGGCCTGTTATGATTGTATGAGGTCCATTATGATTGTAGGAGGCCCATTGTGATGGTATGAGGTCCATTGTGATTGTATGAGGCCCATTGCGCGAGGCCCGTTGTGATTGTACGAGGCTCATTGTGACTGGATGAGGCCCATTGCAATGTGTGAGGCTCATTGTGATTATGTGAGGCCGATCATTGTTATGATTGATAATCATACATGATATACACCATGATTCATGCCCATACACATCATTTACATGTTTGTTATGAGATGTGATTGACCATTGCATATGCCATAGGGCAGGTTGTTTATGGGACTCCCTGATAGGCGGAGTCATCCCACATGAGCGCACGGTATGCGCAGGATTGATGTGTGATTGGACCGTGTGATTTATGCATCTTGCATTGTGTGTTGTGATTGTTATACACCCTAGCGACATCAAGGCCATAGCCTCCACAGGCATATCGTGGATGGCAGGTTTGGACATCGAAAATCTTCTCTTTACATGGGGCGCGAAGGAAGTCCTTGGGTGAAAGTTTCTAAACCTGACTGTACCGGAAGACGCTCCAATGTCAAGACCGAGTGGATACATGAGCGCACGAGGGCCGAATACCAGGAGGCTGCATCTCTCACTATGTCGTGGTCGGTTGGAATGGGGTGTGGCCTTACCCTCCTGAGGGTAGGGGCAATTGCTATGCTGAGTATGACCAGCTCATAAATGGGTCTACTATCGACGTGCCGGATAAATATTGGCTGACTATTGGCTAGGCGGATAGTGAGGTCTCTTCTACTTACATGGTTGTGCATCCAGTGTAGGGCGGCAATGTGGTGTATAGTGTATTAGACCCCACTGATTGTCCAGAGAGGAACTGTACTGATATGTGGATTCAGATGAGGACTGACATGACTTGTGATTGCACCTTGCATATGACATTGGCCACGTAGGCCTTGCATCGCATAGCCTTGGTATGGCTGACAGCATTGTTCTAAACTCCGGTAATGATTCCAGAGATGTACGGTACTGATATGTGGACTTACTGAGTAGAAGTTACGTACTCAGCATTTGACTCATTCATTCATTCATTCACTATCCACTCGGGTTGGTAGTGCGCAACCAAATCATTATGTGTACCTTCGCAATGGCCAGGGTTTCGGTCTGGGATTGTGACCAACCTGAGATAAGGAGTTTACCACATTGAGTCTAACTATCCAAACTTAGGTATGAGACTGATTTGGATAGAAGTCCTTTGTGATGAACCCTACAGCTTGTGATACTACGTACTATCATCTCAACTACACACTCCAGCCTTGTCATTTCTTTTGCATTGCATTCTGCATTACATCATCTGCATATGACATATTGTGACGCTCCGTTACTGTGGTCATATGTGGGTGGGCACATGTAAGCGGACGCTGATGTGGGCGGGGCCTAGCAGGCCTGGGCAAGCTACCAGTGGTTGGCAGGCTACTGTGCACATAGTGTAGGCAGGACCATGTCTCACATATTTGTGGATTCGTCAAGACTTGCATATTGCATTGCATCCTCAGCATATGAGATTTGGTTTATTATGTCCTTGTACTCGACGATTACACGTCAGCCTTACCATTGCCTTTCCATCGTATGTCATATAGTAGAAAATGAAATTTGATTATCTTATTCATGATGATTGACTATTTTAATGATCCATGGTTGCTTGTTGAGTGGCATGCCTATTATTGATGTCATGTTCATAATAACCTGTATATTTATACGACATGCTTGATTGATAACCTACTCACCTATGATAACATGATTGGTTGATAACATGCCTATGGTTGTTTCGGATGTCTTTAAGGGAGAGCTCTGATAAGACGTGTTTTACTCCTAGCACGCAGTGGACTCACGAGCTGTGGTTTAGTCATACGTATGACTTACACTTTTCAGGATGCATACAAGAGCTGTTGGAGTTTGCTATTAGTTCCTTCATTACTATTGAGCTTGTGCACCATATCATGTGTGACATGTCGAACAGGTTCATCTATTCGATATGCGTTGATACCATGTACAAAATGTGTAACCGCCTAGACAGATTAATCGTTTAAAAAAATTCATACTGAAAAATCCTCCTTATAGGATCCTAGAATCGGAATCTAGCATATGGGTGTTAGGAGCTGAGAATGGGATACTACGGAGGCTGTCAGTTCTGGATTAGGTGATCAGAAATTTTGTAAGCCCGGTTTCCGAGTTTGGGGCGTGACAGATATTGCACAAGATACAATGATGCTATATTGTGATAATTCAAGCACAATTAATATTTCAAAAAATCCAATCTAACATTCTTGTACGAAACATATCAATATTCGATACCATTATATTCGAGAATTAGTTGAAGAGAAGTCTATTGTACTTGAATATATTCAAACTGAGAAGCAGCTTGCACACATACTGACCAAACCGCTCGACAAAAATAGATTTTCCAACTTAAAGCATGATATTGGTTTGTGTATTATTAATTAATTAATTATCTTATTTATGCATTCTTTTTATTGTTTTATGATTATTGATTAAATGCATAACTTGGTAATAAAATTTAAAAAATAATTTTTTTTAAAAATCAGATTTTGTGAATCTTCGACCAGTCGGAGTACACACTCGACCGGCCGAATACCACGCGATTTCACTTCAAAAGGGGGAAAATTGCTTTTTCTATTTCATTTTTCATTTTTCATTATCAATATAACTTAACTATAATTGAAGTCCTAATCTATGTAGTCAGATAATAGAGCAGTTGAAACATCATTCATATATTAAAATAATTTTTGAACATTCAATGAATTGGTTCCCTCATAAAGCATCAATGTAATGATCGTAAGGAATTCAAAGCATTTATCATGCCCACAGTCAATGATAGATCAATAAATTTTACATCTCAAACAATTGCACAACATGTAAGAACATATTAAAAGCTTCCTAAGCATCCAAAGTTCCTAGAGTCGAAAATGGATCAAATTAAATTAAAAATACTTCTTCATTCAAACCAATATCCATGAATTGTTCAACATATAGACCAAATAACTTGAATCAAAGTAAAATAAATCAAAACGAACTACAAGCTTAAACTCTTAACTCTAGCTAAGAGATTAGCCAACCATGGAAATGATTGAACTAAAACTCTCAAAGAAAAAACATAAAAACTAACTAGAACCGAAGGATTGAAGAGGAGGAAAGACTCCTTGAAGCTCCATAACTCCTTATTATACTCCTTTTACGCTATTTCGTCCTTAGAAACTCCTAAAACATCCCTTTAAATAGGTTTTGATTGGACTGACTTCAAAACTGAATCCAATTTATGTACCTATCACAGCTTCGATGGCATTGAATTCCTGTTGAAGAGTCAGAGTGAAATTGTGAAACTGTTTAGCAATCGACTTTCAAATTCGCAGATTTTTTTTATGTCATCGAACCTCCTTCGATGGCACCGAACTTGACATTGATGACATCGAACATCTCCTCGATAGCATCGAAGAATACTCTAAACTGTCCAGCAATAAATTCGAATTTTTTCGATTTTTGTGATGGGATCGAGCAACTTCGATGTGATCAAACACTTACTTCGATGACATTGAAGGTGTCATCGATGGCATCGAAGGCGTCATCAATGGTATTGAACAATCGATTTCAGCACTTTCGATTTTCTATACTTTGAAACTTTGATTTTCTTACTTCCTCACTTAGTTTCCTTGGATGTTTGACTCTTGAATTCTTCATTTTTGACCTCCAAGGATCCAATCTTCACTTTGGTAATCCTTTAAGCATTAAATCATCGCTTAAGCATCTTTTTCTCCTTAGCTCTCTAAATCACATCGTAAGAGAAAACACGTGTAATTAGATTGATTAAACGCATTCAAATTCTCAAAACCAATGCATAACAAGGGGGAAATATATAATATTTCACACTCAACAAACACTTAGGTCCGACCGAATCCAACTTCGGTGTAATTGAAGTGATGCTTGTTGGGACCGAAGGGAGACAAAGACCTTAGAAGAAATTTAGACAAATTTAGTTGCAACCAAGAAACTAATTCGGTGCGACCGAAGTGATGTTCAGTGCTACCGAAGGTGACTATCGGTGCTAGTCCTTCCTTCTCAATCCTTTAGTTCTAGATTATTTTTCAAGTTTTTCTTTATGTTTTGTTTAATATGTTAGTTATGATTGGGTAGTCTCTTTGCTAAGGCTAAGGGATGAACCTTTTAATGGATAGTTGATTATTAATTCATTTTTTCAATCAAAGTTAAAGTTTTTATGTTGAATTGTGATTGGATATGGTTGAATTCATATATTGGGGAAGGAATCAACCTGTAAAGTTATTTAATTTATTGTCGTGTCTGGGTACAATAAATGCTTTTAATTCCCTATAATGTAATTTCCGAGATCTTCATGGGAGATTAAGCCTATTCTGATTCTAATTTATGTGGATGTTTTTATTGTTATTACTATGTTATCTTCCAATTAGAACAGATTGGAATCCAATTCTAGTTGAGTTATCAACTCAAGACGACGAATTGAACTTAAAGTCTATTAATTGGGAATTCCTAGATTCTTAATCCTTTTTATATTTATTTTTATAACTCTTCTATTTTGTTGGATTAAAAACCCAAACCGACTGTTTTTCTTAGATTAAATTCTTAGTACATTCTCACCAAATTCCCTGTGGATCTTACTACAACGCAACCCTATACTTGGGATTGTCAACCCTTAAGTTCGATCAGGGGTCCGTCACCTTAGAGGTCATCATTTTGTCTCATTCATACTAACTACTCTGGAAAAGTGTGGGTTTATTTTCACAAAAATAAATCCGATGTATTTCTTACATTCAAGGTGTGGAAGGCGATGGTTGAGAAGTAGACGGAGCAGAAAATGAAAGTTTTAAGGATAAATAATGGAGATGAATTCACTTCAAAGAAATTTAACCCATTTTATAAAGATGAAGGGTTTGTAAGATACAATACAGTAAGGCACACACCTGAGTAGAATGGTGTAGTGAAACAGATAAATCAGACTCTCTTGGAGAGAGCCCAAAGCATGTTGAGTAATGTTGTATTGAGAAATGAGCTTTGGATTGAGGCCATGAACACGGCTTGTTTCCTCGTGAATCGATCCCCATCTACGATGATAGGCTGTAAAGTTCTTGAAAAAATGTGGAGTGGTCATGATATTGACTACTCACAATTGCTTATATTTGGCTGTCGTGCTTATTCTCATGTACCATCAATTGAGAGAGAAAGGACGAAGAAACTTACCTTTGTAGGATATGGTGATGGCGTGAAAGGTAAAAGCTGTAAGATTGGGTCATTCGAAAAATCACTTTGAGCCGTGACATTAGGTTTGATAAGGATTCTATGTTTCACAAGGATGAACACAATGAACCAGAGAAATTGGCAGTGTTCGACGTTGAAATAAAAAAGGGTGAGACACTGTTTGAAGTTGAACCACAGATAGAGGTACAGGAGCAAGTGGAGCAACCACCTCTCAAAAGAAATCTATCGAGGGAGTGCATATTAGTAGTTAGATATAAAGATGGCTTGAATTTTGTATTTTCCCTTATTAAGGATGAGGGGGATCCTTTTATCTTTCAGAAAGCATTAGATGCCTCTGATGTTGAGAAGTGGATGGTGGGCATGCATGACGAGATGGACTTTCTATATAAGAATAAGGCATGCGAGTTGGTGGAGCTTTTAGTAAAGCATAAAGCAATCAGTTGTAAGTGGATTTATATGAAAAAACAAGATAGATACAAGGTAAGATTGGTCACGAAAGGGTATGTGCAGATGAAGGGTGTTAAATTTAGTAAGGTTTTCACACTTGCAGTCAAGCATATGTCTATCAGAATTTTATTGGCGTTGATTACCCAATACAATATGAAATTAAAATAGATGGATGTGAAGACTTCTTTTCTATATGGAGAGTTGGAAGAGCAGGTTTACATGAAACAATAAGAAGGGTTCGAACTACGAGGGTTGAGAATAAAGTTTGTAGGATAAAGAGATTTTTATACCGCCTAAAACAGTCGCCTAGATAGTGGTATAAAAGGTTTGATACTTTTATGAAATTTAACTTAATATGTACATGTGTACGATCCCAATCTACTCATCCAAACCTTACATCTATTCTCTAACATGAATCTGACCGTTAAGAATGATCTTCATCCATAGATCAAGCTATCTAATCGTTGATTTTAAGACAAGATCATCATATGTCTAAGTATTCTCACTTGTCCATCATAATCAACCATTTTGTCAACTATCCACCGATAGGTAAAGATATCTGACCGTCCACTTTGAATTTAGACTACCCGATCATAATAAACTATCTACTTGATATCTGCATTTGCTCATACACATATCAAATCGAGATTCTTATCAGTTCATCTTGCTCACCACCTACGAATATGCTTAACCCACCATCAGAACTACGATATGAGAAACTTACACATGTGAACAAGTAACTTGAATCTAACGGTATACATGTTTTACCTCTTGATCACTCCAAAAATCCACTTGTGATCATCTATTCACAAAACTGACCATACACCCACTTACATACATGATTAGAGTACTAACCATCAAGTTTTTCTATTTTTAACATGTCATCTGACCATCCATTATATTGGTCGATATAAGTACATTCTCTTAATTAGGTGAATAATTCTTTATTCATGATGATATACATATAAGTTCTTTTGTAAGAATTATTTAAAAACGTACCTATAACCATGTAGAACCATTAGATTTCTCAAAACTCTCATATCAACAATAATTATGAAAATGCCATTAACTTAGACCCCTGAATTCTAGATCACATAATTTCCGTGATTCGTTTAATGTAAAATTTTATACCATGCCTATGTATCATAAATGAACCATACATGACAAATTTCAGCCCTTAGATTATTGTAAAAGTGACCCAATTGACAAATCAGCCTCTTAGCCGTTGATTTTGGTGTCCATCGAGTGAAGAAACCCCATGGATAGTCGTAGTGTGATATTTCCGTTCATATGAATGATTTGGATTTCTCATAATATGGAGCAAGTGTGAAATATGAAGACCCCACTTTGGTAGGCTTTTACTTAGGCGCGAAGTTTTCCTTTCAAGGCTTATCAACTCCTAATAAATCTGGATATTTCGATTTAACCACTTCTCATTGTCCATCGTAACTTATATTTGGACCACACCTTGGTCTCATATGACTACCAGGTTATACAAAATTTAGACCCCGATCTATGATCCTACACTGTTGAATGTTGAAGCCTGTTCCTTCCTTTTGGCGCAGTAGGTGAAATTTTTTATATAGGCCTTTTCTCTATCCTGATTACACATTCCCTCCAAAATTAAGCCCTGATCATTAAGCGTGGGTCGTTAATTGAGATTAAGTCTGTTTTGGCACCTGGTAGGAGAACTTTCAAGATAAGCCTTCGATCAACTCCATATTCGCAAACATGGCTTAACATGACTCTACGAAACCGATGAAGGGAGTGGATTTCCCGAGAACTCACCACAGTGGACCCTACCTGTCCCTCACAATCAAACTGAAAGCAAAAGCTTTCACACATTACAATAGTGCATGAGTTTCTTGCGCTCAAGAGAACTTCCACCGAAACTCTTGGGCTCGGCGAATTTGTCAAGATCTGAGCCATTCAATTCTCATATAGGGAGGATCCGACTCTAACACAAACTTCTGAAAAGTCTAGTGAATCCCCACAACGTTAGGATTTTCGAAATTACAAATTCAGTTGTGAAACAATATAAAAAAGCGCCTTTGCACGTTTTCGCCGGACCCATCAAGGGAGTGATTTGGACCCTCAATCTGATGACTCTCGAAACTCCCTATGACAAATGTGACCCCTCTGGAAGAACCAGCTCGATGAGATCCAGGCTGAGGAATTGTTTGCCATGGGAGCAAAGGTTTTCTTCCTCGAGAGAACACCAAATGATAATCCTTGCGAATAACACCACTAGTGGATCAAAACCGCACAACTGATGACCCGTTTGAATGGTCACCACTCCCCAATAGCAGGGATGAAGCGAACCCTGGATCAGGATCACAGCTCGTGACAAACGCAGAGCTACCGTGCATAAATGAACCAGGCGTAAGGCCCTGTTGTAATGAAATAGGGACTCGTCCACCTTGCGAGTTCATCCGAATATTTATAAAAGGCCACATGTAGGAGAGAGAAAGTTGTCCAGCAACTACCTTCCAACACTGAGAGAATGAGAGAGAGAGAGAGAGAGAGAGAGAGAGAGAGAGAGAGAGAGCGGCTATTGTGGAGTGAGAGCTCATGTTCAACCGGTGACTCACTGAGTCATGAGTGATGTCTAGATAAGACTTTTCTAGCAATCAAAGGTTAGCAAAAAATAAAAGTAAAAAAAGTACCCATCTTAATCCCTACCTGTTAATTTATTTAAAGTAATTACATACATATATCTAAAGATCGAGTTGAACCGAGTCAACTCACTTGGAAAATCCATTGACTAAGGGATTGGTTGGCTTATCAATGTAAGAAAGTATCTATGTTTATTACTCTTAATATGATTGGAAATTTACTTCAATCCTAACTATACAATCCATGAAAGGCGATGATCTAATAATAAGAAATGTGTTAATCATGCTGGAGTTGGGACATGACAAAGCAAATCTAGCAACATTAGGATGAGATCAAGTTTAAGAGGTGAGGGTCTTTCCTTTAAAATTTGCAAGTTAATTGATTACATCTCTTTAATATATTTTCAAAATCTGTTTACTGTTTATCATCTCCTTATGAATCAGCACTATAGAAATTCACATCATTTTATTATCCTGCATGCAAGTATCATGTCGAGAATCCCGCTTCTGGTGATCATCAAAATATCATGGATGTAATGCATTTCGAGTAGCGGCCCTCTTGGTCGGCATGTAATTCCATGGGTTGGTTGGCGTGGTGCACAATCAAAGTAAGTATATCTCCATGCATGTTACATCACTTTTCGGGATTGGATGTCTCAAATAGTCACTTCATAACACATCGTTCATGTAAATCCTCCAATCGCGTTGTTGTGTCGCCTTGAGATGTTCGCGTAAATCGATGTTAACGTAGGACATGCCGACAAATCTCCGTAGTATGAGAATACAAGGCGAGTCGGAAATCATAACTATCGTCCACATTGTGACCATGATCGTTGAGTGTGATGAACCATGCATACTTTGCTAGGCATCCATAGCATATAGTATGTTTGTGCATATCGATACCCCTTATGTATGTGGAGTATGAGGTGTATCGGTACCCTTTCGATATCCTTATGAATCATTTTAATTATTGTAAACTTTAAAGGATGACCATCATTATGAATAGGGCATTGACCCTCTCCAACCATACAGATGATGCAGGTGATGTACAAATTGAAAACTTAGAGGACCATCTCCCTATGAAAGATTATACTGAATGAATAAGAAGATAGTTTTATATTTTCGCTACAAACTCAATAATGTAATAAGATCCCATTGAGAGGCCATTTGATAATTTGTTGAAGTCTTTTACTCTAATGGAATGATAAATATAGTTCATTTACTCACGTGAATGGTTACTATCGTGAATGTATCTGGATGTGATCTAAATGAAAAAAAAAGGTGTGATTTCAAAGCATCCAATTCATTCAATTATTAACACCCGGTTTTCTCGGGCATGAGTATAAACTCTGACCATGAAAATTTGGGATGTTACACATGATGAGTTAGCATTTTACCAGAAGTGAATATGAACATTTTATCTATTATAAGACACTGAATTATGGACAATCATTGTACTGGTATTGTACATAGATGATATGCTTATTTCTAGTTGTATCATATCTAAGATCGATACGTTGAAGACTTAATTGTTAGGGATATTTGAAATAAAAATTTTGGGGGCTATGAAGAAAATTTTCGACATAGATATTCACAAAGACAAACAAAGTAATAGGCTACGATTATCATTGGTAGAATACTTGAGAAGGTATTGGTTAAGTTCGGTATGGACAAGGCGAAACCACTTAGCACACCTCATGCTGCTCACTTTAGGCTTTCTTCAAAACAATGTCCTACTAGGGATGAAGAAAATAAAGTGATGTCTCGTGTGTCTTATTCGAGCGTTGTTGGTAGTTTGATGTATGTCATGGTCTCTACGAGACAAAATATTTCACACGCAGTGGGTGTTATGAGTAGATATATGACAAACCCCGGCAAGTAACATTAGTAAGCTATGAAATGACTACTTTACTATATTCAAGTTACAGTAGACTACGTCTTAATAATTGAAAAGTCAGAGTAAGCTATGTGGATACAGATTATGTGGAAAATGTGAATAACAGGAAATCGACTTCTAGCTACTTGTTCTAACGAATGATGCGATCAGTTGGATGTCAAAGCTTCAGTTTGTGGTTGATTTTTCCATAATCAAAGATGAGTAAGAAGCCATGTCAATTAATTGTGATAGAAAAAGTGCAATCAATTTGGCTAAAAACTCGGTTTACCACTCTCGTATTAAACATATTGATGTTCGTAGCGTGACTCTCGAGAAGATCCATGTGAGTGTTAATCCGACCGACATGCTTACAAAGTTGATTCCTACAGAGAAGTTCAATTTTTGTACGACTTGTTTGGGCTTGACAAAGGCTTAATGAAGATGAAGTGTGCACACGAAGCGACGATGAAGCAATGATGGAAGGCAATTAGAGATGGTGATGCTATGTGGAGTAATGAAGGATGAAGATTAAACCCATGGTGGAAATTGTTGGATAGATGTCTTCAATCTTACTGAAACAGGGGATTTCGAGCTATCGACAGCCTTACTCAATTAATCGAACATCTCCGGAATTAGACAGATTGCTCACTAGACAATTTGGATCATGTTTGATTGATTAAACCATCGGTTCGATCAATTGACAATATTTGAAAAATATTCCAAAACTCTTTGGACATTTTTGGCATAGTTCGATTACTCGAACAAGTATCTCTTGATTGATCAAAGGGGGATCAATCGATCGACCTTTTAGATCGACGGTGCACACGGAATTGTGAAAGTGCACATTTTATTTCCTATTCCGGTTGTGATAGTATATATATCAGGTGTGATCGGGATTAGGGTGAATGCTAAAGCACGTTTAAGGGTTCTAGAGAGGAAAAGCTAGGGTTTTTGAGAGATTTGAAGGGATTCTCATCATTGTTAGTTTCTTCCATCTCTTGTATATTGCTTTTATAGTGAATTGATTGTTGCTTTATGGCGTGATTTTTTATTGTGAGGGTTTTTTCATGGAAATCTCATGTGTTCTCTATGTGCTTGATTACATTTAATATCTTGTTGTTTGATTTGACCTCAGAATTGCTTTTGCTATCCTCCAACACCCAAGTGACCACGCATAGTAGCCCATCACATGCAAAGCAGATAAACAAATGCTGCAATGTGTAAAAGTAAACTTCTAATGGGCACACGCATGTGGATATATAGAAGCCAAATCTTGTAAATCTAGACCAAATGCAAATAAGAAAGGGCCACTTATTTGTTTGTTACTAAAGCTGTTACACGTGGCATATGTTATAAATTAAATTACTAAAGAAATGTAAGTATTACCTGCACATTTGATTTCCGGCGGCCGACAGTTACCGCTGGCGTATATTTGCTGGCGGCAACTAAGATCGGCCGGTGGAAAATGGCTCCTGAAAAAAATGAAAAACCCTAATGGCAACTCTCTCTCTCTCTCTCTCTCTCTCTCTCTCTCTCAGCCACCATTCCCGTCCGAGACACGAATTTCCTAGTGGATGGTCACCTCTACGAGAAAATCTGAGCCCTTTGATGGTGAGCAGTTGTTGCAAGGTGCTAATTTCTTCTTTCTTTCTTTTCGTTTCTTTTTCTTGATTGATCATTTTCTGCCATCCGTTGTTCCGACGAAGAGGCTACAAAGGAAGCTTTGGTTTACAATTATAAGATGGCGGCCAGCGGTTTCTCTGCTAAGCTTATGGCCCAACAGGTTGATGAGATTTCAAGTATGCCATTCTCTTCCTCCCTTTCTTTTCTTTCTTCTTTTTTGCTTAATTTCTGTCATTTTAGTGTTTGATTCTGAAACAGAATTGTTGGGTTGCTTTTTTGTACAGTTGTGATTACCACTGATGTGTCGTGTAGGACATCAAGGCTGTGCGAACAGTGGCCTGGCCTTGTAGATGACTTTTCTTGAAAGTGAGTCTAGTTCCATTCATCAAGTGGGCCATGCTATTGAGATCAATGAACAGCCGTTGATCCGACTTAATGTCCTTGTGTGGCATGCCTAATGAGCAGATTGGCCTGATTCTTGCACCAGGGGATCTGCCTGGTAGGACCCACATTTTTAACGGCTTGGATGTCCTACACATGGGACACGTTGGCAAGAAGAAAGGGGGACGTTTGTGAAGGCTAGAATAAGCTTGAAATCAACGACGAATTCTAATAATTTTTTGCCCATTTTTTATTTGGGTTTGTTTGGTATTTGTAGGAAATTGAGTTTTATTCGTTAATTAAATTTGTGAAATTTTGGTGGTGGTAGTAGTACCATTTCAACTACATTTGAATCTAATACTGTTTGCTTTCTTGGGATTGACTTCCTACCAAGTGTTCGATGAAAATCCAAAATGGTCTCTTAGCATATTGATTAAGCATGAAGGTTGTGGGTTTCTACTTTCTTGGAAATGGCCTCCTTCCAGATGTTCGATGAAAATCCCCAATGGTCTAATACCATGTTGATTGAGCATGCAAAGTTGTAATTATGTCTCCTAGAAACATGGTTGTTTATGAAAATTGATTGTTGAAATTAATGTGGGTCTTTGCTTCATTGGAAATGACTTCCTACCAAGTGTTTGATCAAAATCCGCAATGGTCTCATACCATGTTGATTGATCAGAAGATGTTGTCTGTCAATCTTTGCTTTTTGCTATAAACGACTTCATGCCAAGCGTTAGGTGAAAAATCTTAATAGTCTAATACCATGTTGATCAAGCATAAAATGTTGTAATTGTGTCTTTAAAATGTTGTAATTGTGTCTCTCTCAAGAAACATTGCTCTTCATTTGCATTAGCACCGGTTTTCTAGGGTCCTTACTCTTGCTCCGGTGGTAGACTCTGATGAGTTTCAACACCCGGTCAAGGGTTCAAGTACCCATAGGTTGTGAAATTCCATTGTGGCGTGAGTGAGGGGTGTGTGTGTGTGCGTGTAAAAAAAAGCACCAGTTTGCTAACTTTTTGCCAATTGTGCTTCCTTACCAGAGGTACATGTCGGGTTTGTCAAGCCTTTTCTCTCATGTAGGTGAAGATGTTAGCATTGTGAAGGCTCTTTGTATTCACTGGTATCCAAGAGGTAACAATTTTCCATTTTTCATATTTGGTGTCCAAATCATAGTGTGCCTGGTGAGAGAGATCCAAAGTTAGGAAATATACTTTCCTACTGCACATGTCTTGGTTATCACCGAGACAAAATTACTTTCGAATGTTGGGCTTATTTAGGTGCCTGAAATACTCGAGTGGTGGTGGCGCACCTATTCTGCCCAAATAAATATCCATGAAACACGAAGTATTGATTTGTTATGGGAAAAAGTGGGAAATAGAGGCCATGCGATGTAGATTAGTTTTTCTGCCACCACAAATCCCCAATAGAACAGAGTACCATCCTTTATGCTAAATGTTGAACCTCTACTTGTTTATGATATATTAGCACATTTTTTTGGGTTCATTTAAGACCTTGGTTTCTGATTTAATACAAAGTAAAAAAAGAAGAAAATGTTTCTTTGTGATGAAGGTGGTGGAAGTAGCTTGGGTTGTGAAATTGACGGGAACCCAAACTCAAGACTTGCTCAGGACTAGGGGCTTGGCCTTATGACAAACATCTGGGCTTAATGCAAATAAGGAAAATTGATAATATGCTATACTAAATGAGGTTTTTCGGGCTGGCCATATGCACCTCTTGATGCAAACGTCTTTGTGCCGCAACATACATGACTATGAATCAAGTCTACTGACTTGTCGAAAAATCAGCACGGTGCCTTAGAAATAATATCATTTAGGCATTGTTTTACTGCATAGAGGTCACATGGTTCTCAATTTATTTTTATGAGGGAAACTTTGATACCGTGGAAAAGTGTGATGGATGGTACACAGACACTTAGAAATTACATACATGTGGCATACAAGTTATTCAAATTAAACTGTCTAAATTATGGGTCCCAATTTAAATATATCATGAAATTTTTTCACATTTACTGATTATAAGACTATTGGAATGGTGAAGATGGATTGGACCGTTAAAAATGAAAAATATGCAACAACCCTATTTCCACAAACTAGTGTCCAGAAAACTAGGATTGTTCAACCAATCTGATTTTAGAATCGTGACTCAGCAAGAATGACTTCCACTTTAGCCGGTTTAATTGGAGTTAATGCATTCCATGTGTACAATTTCTGGGTGCCTAAACATCAAGCATCATACTTTGCAATAGTATCAAATAACTCTACTTTTATTGTGTCAAGGAAAACTGAATTACTGAATCCTGGATAGATGTATATGTGTGTGTGTGTATATATATATATATATATATATATATATATATATATATATATATATATATATATATATATATATATATATACAGATGCCATATATGAAATGAATAGTTCTCTTGTTGTTAGTGGAATAAGTTACAGATTATAGCATGTTTATGATACTTCTTATATTTTCTTATGATTGGCCTTGATGAATACAATATGTGAGTATCAATTTGAGCCATGCATGATTTCTTTTATTCTTTATATATCTTGGTTTGAATATATTTTTGTGGTTTTTAATTTATCAAGGTCATGTTCTTGCCTTTCTTTTCTAACTGAAGTTGTGGCCTATGATAGAGTGGAATGGTGGAACATGAATCATGTAGTCGGCCCTAAATATGTTGGGAAAAGGCTTAGATGATGATGATGGACATGTTAGGTTTTTGTGTTGCATGTGTGCAATGTGGTATGCAATGTGATGATTTTTATGGGTTTTTGGGGTTGTCATTTGGCATTTAATCAATTTGTGTTTGAAAGAGTTAGAGAAAGAGAGAGGAAGCTTTGAAATGAGATTCTTTGTAAAACTAAAATAAGTCAATTGATTCTTTTCCCTCATTTTCTCACCTCTTTTTCCCAATATTCTTCACCAGTAACTAATTCCCTTCCAAGTGGGAATGAATTGTCCTCCCTCTTTTAGCTATTAACTATTTCAAAACAGTTTCCTATTTAAATTCAAACTCTAAACAAATGTCTGCTTCCATACATGTAGCAAAATTAGATTCAGGACTGATTCCAAATCGCTACTTGGATTCATTTGAAAGAAATTCTGGTCTGGATTATTGTGGGAAGATGCAGGCCATTGGTCTGGATTATCGTGGGAAGATGCAGGCCATTGGTCTGGATTATTGAACATAGGCCCCACTTGTCAGAACTGATGCAGAGCCTTGGGTTGAGGATCTGTAATAATTCCTCTTCCATGTAGAACTGCAAGTTTTAGCCCTTTCTTTCTCAGTATTTGGTGGTAGCGTTCTATGAATCCCATGCTTGCAACAGTTACCTTCCTTTATCCAGGAAATCTCTTTTCACTGACTGCATTTCCGAGCATAGTTTTGATATTCGACTGAGTTTACTCGGGAGAGGTCACCAATATGAATCTCTTATGTGATTAGTGATTCCTATTCTTTAGATGATGTAAAAAAAATGTAGGGACTTATATCCCCACACCAACAGGCTGTAACTGGCCGTTGGTTAATTGTTCTTTAATTAGGATTGATCTAGTAATTTGTATCACAAATTTGTTTCCTGTTCCCTTTTCTATTAACTTTGAATTGGTACAACTATTAGTAATGTGTTATTATTATACAATATGAGTGGGTTTCTTTTATGATGGTTATAATTTCAATATAAGTGTTCAAACTGGCCTTTTAGTTCTTATTTTTTTATTTTATTTTTATTTTTATTTTTTATTTTTATTTTTATTTTATTGGTTTTTAACTTGGATTGAGCCAGTAACAAGGATGATAGTGTCAAATTCTTTGCTTTTATTTTTCGTTGACCATGACATGTTGTATTCTTATCTGGCGATTAAAAAATGCTGCTTTCTTGGGTTTTTTTTTTTTTTTTTGGACAGACTCAGCGCATGACTCATGCCTCAAAATGTCCCCCAACAAAGCAAAAAACCATTCCTTAAATGTTTGACTGGATCGGGTTCAAAGGCTTTCTTGCATCAATTATTTAACTTGAGCTCATGCTCATATTGGGTATGTATCATTTACTCGTGTGTGTGTGTGTGTGTGTGTGTGTGTGTGTGTGTGTGTGTGTGTGTGTGTGTGTGTGTGTGTGTGTGTGTGTGTGTGTGTGTGTGTGTGTGTCTGTGTGTGCGTGTGTCTGTGTGTCTGTGTCTCTGTGTGTGTGTGTGTGTGTGTGTGTGTGTGTGTGTGTGTGTGTGTGTGTGTCTGGCTTGTGGCTGCTCCCTACATGTTCATAGTTCATATACTTTTAGGTTGAATGTTTTCAGCCACGAAACTAATGAAAATGTTCAGGAACACATAAACCTCCTGAAGGCATTGTTGAGCTTGAGGAAACAAACCTTCGTAACCTATTGAGTTCCAACATTTGGATGATGTCATTGCCAAGAAACAGGTGTGCAATGCCAGTTTTCCTTATCAAAAATAGGTATAAATATGTTTTTATGTCCTCGTATTTTTAGATTGTCTTGTTATTGTTTATCATGGTTAAACTATTACAATTTTGGGTAAAGCTTGGTAGATGCAACTGATGCTATTCAGTATCCTGTTTTGAAGAAGTTCGGTACTATGGCCACGCATGGATTCCATATTTTACCTGTTGCAAGATTAATTTATTTTTTTTTATGTATTTTATTTATTAATTAATTATTATTATTATTTTGTATTTACCCTATGAAAGGATGATGTTTTATGACCCAAGTATACTTTTTGGTAACTAGAGGACAGTTGGAAAGATTATTGGCTCAGGAAATTCACCTCATGTAGTATGGCATCCAGTGCTTCTATCTAATTAGGATATTTTCTTGAACAGAGAGCTCGTCTCCTTATGCCACAAGATATCTGTTTTCAGTACATAAGCTAATATTGTGTGATGCATTCATGTACTATCCTTCTTATGCATGCATGTGATATCGCTTTGAATTGATATCTCTTTGAATTGTCAATGGTTAAGACTGCATTCTAATGAAAATTCTGAGTTGGTAAAATATTGAAGTGGTAAGAGCTTTTCATCAGATGGACCTGTGTACAAAACAAGTGGATGTCTAGAAGAAAACTGCATCAGCTATCCATTTCTTTTGTATATCGTCTCTGACCTGAGAAGCAAATGATCTGATTTATGCACAAGAACATCCAATCAATTGGTTCATTTAATGGAATTATGGAAAGTTGGGATCTCATACACATCATCCATATTGGCATGTGTGGCTACGTGTGGACGGGCATGGCTCCACACCCGTGTGGGATTAGCAAACAACTGTTTCAGGTTTACTTAATTTGGTATTGATTTGTTTGGTCCTTGTATATGATATTTGCCTTTACAACACGTGTAACTCTTAACTACTCTGCAGTAGTGTAATTTATTAGTAGAGATGTGCTGGAGTCTACGAACATTGATCTATAAAATGATGAGTTGTGCTATAGTTCTGTCTACTTCTGTTGTAGTGATCTTTATTTAGAACGTCTAACATTGGCATCAACACAAATTCTCACGCTCTGGCTGTTTATTATGCCGTGTGCAGTAAAAATATGTCTTCCAACTTCATTTAGAGACACCTGCTTTGTTGATATAACTCCATGCTCCTCAACAAGGTAAGAACTTCAAAGCGAGCCATCTTTTGTTTGACCATCCTGGGAAAGGTTAATATATCTAACCACAGCTGAAATATGGATATGGAAACCAGTTTTCTAGTGACACTGTCTTGCATTATATTTTTGACTTCCATGATGTTTTGTGAATGTCTCTTATAGATCTGCCAACCTAAGGCATCCATGTCTTCTTAATTTCTCTGACACAACATGGTTATGTGAATGAGTCCATGTGTGATATGGATTAGTTTCACCAATTCTTTAAAGAGTTAAAAATAACTAAATTACAACAAAATGATTCTAAACTAAAAAAGTACATGCACACATTTTTTAAGACATTTTTTAAAGTATGAGGTTCTGTCCTACTCCACCCATATATGTAGTCATTACCCGACACCTGTGCTGGTATGTACCTGAATAACACAGTAGTTGACTTGTATGTATTCAAACATCATCATCGTCGATCGTTGTCATCATCCAAGCCTTACCCCAACAATGATGAGAAACTATTAATTGCATCACCATTTGAGTAAACCTTAATGTTATCAGTTCAACTACAGGCATTTTTAAATTCTGAAAGTTGTGTGATCCTTCAAAATTTCTTCCCAAGAAGCAGAGCTCATGAAGGATTTCCAGAGCCTAGTGCTTATTACTATAGATGTACAAATGTTCTCTTTAGGGGCACCTTTTTGCTACAGAACATCACAATTTGTGCATTGTTGGGGTTCTAAAATTTCTTATTTTCTGCTTCTCTCTGTTGTTCCCCTCCCATCATTTTTGGTAACTGAGCTTCAGATTGAGCAGATACTTTGAGGATGTATGGTATAATTCTCAATCTTTTCATGCAACTACTTGGTATACTTTTCCCATTTTACCACCTGCTTACAAATCTTTCTAAAGTTTGCCTTCTCCGAACACCTTACCGTAAAAGATTTTGTCGTTCATGTCCAATCAAATGCACCAAAGCCAGTTGTTCTTGCTAAGATCCACAATACCCTTCCCATTGGCCCCCAAGCGACAGTCCATGATGTAGCAATGAATTCTTCCATTGACTTTGGGCCGACCCATTGAATCCCAACTTTTCAAAACAAATCGACCCAAATCTACCTTAACACTTTGCACTATAAGAACCGGTGAGAAATATTCTCCTCATCAACTGTGTACATAATGTTGGGGATTTTGAACTGCGGAATCACACAGATCTAGATCTAGGATAGCAATCCAATGGCACCAAGCACACACAAGAGAACACATATTTAACATGGAAAACCCTTAAGAGAAAAAAAACATGGCACAAAGCGACAGATCTCCACTATGAAAATAGAAATTACAAAGAGAGAGGACTTACTCGATTCGAACAACCTCGAATCTCATCCTTACTACACCCTTTAGAAAACCTAAAATCCTTTTAGGAACCCTTAGAACTCTTTTAGAAAGCCTTAGATGCCTCTCAATCCCGCACACACCCCTTTATATAAGTTTAGAAAGAAGCAGACTCAGAATAGGAAACAAAATCCGTAAAATCTGCGTTTCCACAATCGCATTTGCGGAACTTATCGATGTCATCGAGCCACTCTCGATGACAACCTCGATATCATCTGAAAGTCTCTCGATGATATCGGAACAGGACCAAAACTGTCCAGCAACCAGGGGTGAAAAATACTGTGAATTATCGATGGCATCGAGACCCTGTCGATATCATCGACAGACCAACAGACAGATTTAAGACATCTGTCGATATCATCTAAAACCATGTCGATATCATCGATAGACCACCAGATAGATTTAAGACATCTGTCCATAACAATCTCCACCATGTCTTCAATATTCAACCGTGTAGCTTCTTGTCCCCTTCTCTTGTCTCTATATCACATCATAGCTTCTTTTGCACACTCCTCTTTCTTTTACGCCATCGCCAAGCCCAGAGAAGTTGCACATAACTTGAACTTCTTTTCAGGAACGATCTAGGTGAGCATGTCTACTGGATCAAAATCCACGTGGTCAACCATCTTTGTTCCTTTCTTCTCAAAAGGAAAGACGTAGTCTTCTTACCATCTCACTGCTACCCAATATGCTTGCCGGGGTATTTGCTCACAACATTGATAGCCTGTGAAATAACCGGTCTAATCTAGACCATGACATACACTGCCAACCGTTTTCGAATAAGGCTCATGAGATATCTTACTTTTCCTCATCTATTTTAGGACATGTCCAGAGGAAAACTTGAGGAGAGACGTGTAGGGAATGCTCTCCGGCTTTACATGGACCATCACCTCCTTGATCAATACCTACACACAAAGTATTTCTCCTGTGATTACCAAAGCCTACTCCTCCTTCAGTCTCAATGCCGAGAACCATCTTTGCAGCCCCCCTGATCCTTCATCCTAAATGCCCCACTTAACCGAGTCTACAGTACATTGATTTCAGACATGTCATAATTGACGATTTACATATCATCAATTCCTGACTCACCATGAAGGAATCAAATCACTGTCTAGGCGACAGGTCGAACCACGACCTCCTGCAAAGTCTTTTCTCAGCCCCTTTAACTTCGAACTGCTCTAGTTGCTTCATATAGATTTGTTCTTCACTTTTCCTTGTAGAAGTGCAGACTCCACATCCATCCTTCCAGCTCAAGATTACATTGACCAACCAGTGCCAATCACGGATCTAATAAACACCTGCTATACTATCGGCGCGAATATCTCTGAGAAGCCGATCCATTCTCTCTGAGCATAATCCTTCGCTACCAACCTCGCCCTGTATCTATGTTGTACCTCCTGAAGATCCACCTGCATCCAACCTCTCTCTGGCCCACCGAAAGCTCCACCCGCTCCCATATGTTGGCCTGATACAACGAATCCATCACATTGCCCATAGTCACCTTCACTTTTCAGCACCAGGCTCACCTAGAGCCATCTGAATAGAAGATGAATCCCTTTCGATATTGGAGTCGTCTATGTACCTTGCCAATATCATGCGATCATGCCATGTGATTCTTCTCACAGGTGGCTGCTCCACTTGCTCTGTATCCATGTCCACACGTCTCAGCCTTCCTGCCCTGCCCGCTTATGTGGCTATGTCCAACATGCCACACATGTGCAGAGGTGGAATCCGCTACATCCAATGCAGCTCCACCTATTGAAGTACTCTCGATCAACCTATACAAGTTACCAAGTCGTTGCGCTTTTATGATTACCCGTGCTCCCTTAGATACTTTAGGAGCACTATCAATACCTATGTACTTGCATCCTTTTGCCTCAAGTACACCAAGAGAAATCAGATTCTGCTTCAAATCAGGAACGTGTCTGACATCAGTCAAGGTATACTTCACCCCATCAAACATCCTGATGGGCATCGTATCAACAGCCACAACATTACAAGCAAAGTCATTGTCTATAAACACCTGTCCACCATCGCACTTGCTATAGCTGGCGAACCAACTCTGATGAGGAGTCATGTGAAAAGATGCCCCTGTGTTTAGCATCCATTCATCCTTACGATCATCGTATGACAGCTTGATAGTAGTCACAGACAAAACATCACCATCACATCCACTCGATCCATCTGACGTGACAGCATTGACCTCCCTGTACGAAGCCTCAGAATCTTCTCTCTTCGATTTAGGATTTTCACCATCCTTCTTCACATGTCCTTCCTTCCCACAATTCGGCCAGCACTTTACCTTTCCTTTGCCCTTGCCCTTACCCTTGCCCTTGGATTTGGATCTATAACCTGAAGAACCCGTACCTTGTTCAGAATTCCTACCCATTATAATCAGTGCATCAGAAGATGTCCTCATGTCACCGGTTAGCTTTCTCACAGCCTTCCCTTGAAGGGATAAGATAACGATGTCGACACTCAGGGTTTTATTCGTGCTGCACATAGTATCCTTGAATGACTCATACGACACCGGAAGAGAATTCAGCAACATATATGCTTGTTCTTCATATTTCATCACTTCCTCCATATCCACCAATTTGCAAACTAATTTATTAAAGTTGCTGATGTGAGCCTCCAGATCTCCACCCTCTGTCATCTTGAAGTTATACCACTGCCGCTTCAAGTGCAGGTGATTTTCAAAGGATTTTTTCACATAGACATCCTATAACTTCGCCCATAACTTAGCTGCAGTTTTCTCCCTCATGACGTTGTAGAGAACCTCATTCGTGAGACATAAATGGATCGATGATAATGCCTTCTTATTAAGAGTATTTCATTCATCATCAATGATAGTAGACTTTTACTCCTTAAGAGCACCATCTTCGCCTTGCTTGATTAAGGAACTTATCATCTTGATCTTCCAAAACTCAAAATTAATTTTCCTTGAGTACTTCTCAATCTCATACTTGGTGGTCGCCATTATTACTAATCCTATAGATTCAGATCTGTGCCCCAACGATTGCTTTGATACCACTTGTTGGGGATTTTGACCTGCAGAATCACACAGATCTAGATCTAGGATAGCAATCCAATGACACCAAGCACACATAAGATAACACAGATTTAACATGGAAAACCCTTGCGGGAAAAAACCACGGCACAAAGCGACAGATCTCCACTATGAAAATAAAAATTATAAAGAGAGAGGACTTACTCGAATCGAACAACCTTGAATCTCATCCTTGCTACACCCTTTAAAAACCCTAAAATCTTTTTAGGAACCCTTGAAACTCTTTTAGAAAGCCTTAAAATGCCTCCTAATCCCGCATATACCCCTTTATATAAGTTTAGAAAGAAGCAGACTCAGAATAGGAAACAAAATCCATAAAATCTGCGTTTCCGCAATCGCATCTGCGGAACTTATCGATGTCATCGAGCCACTCTCAATGACAGCCTTGATATCATCTGAAGGTCTCTCGATGATATTGGAATAGGACCAAAACTGTCCAACAACCAGGGGTGAAAATACTGTGAATTATCGATGGCATCGAGACCCTGCCGATATCATCGACAGACCAACAGACAGATTTAAGACATCTATCGATATCATCTAAAACCCTGTTGATATCATCGACAGACCACTAGACAGATTTAAGACATCTGTCCATAACACATAATGCATCTATTTTGCAGAGAGATGCCTATGTTCTGGAGATAATTTAAGGCATGAACTGATTACTGTACGAGGCCCACAATGACGGCCTTCTCAAACATCATACTTACACTTTCTTCATGTCTTTGGAAAGTTCTAAATTCAGTAGTTAATACTTATTTTATTTTATTTTTAATTTAATCTTTTGTAGAATTTCGGAATTGGATTTTTTCATGGAACCTACAGGGAGATATGTGAGGGTAAGAACACTTGGATCTTAACTTGGGAAAAATGATTGATTATCTTTATTAGTTAATTTTGATATCGATAGGCTTTTTAGTTATTTGGGATGTAATTAATTTCTTTTTGTTATTTTATTTTGCAGGTTATAGGAAGATATGGTTAAGGGCTAGATGGCCTTAAAAAATAATAATGATAATAATAATTATTATTATGTATTTAAACTATTTAAAACTTATTGTTGTAAATATTATATATTCTTTTATCTTAATGCAATATAAATTTTGTTTAATGTTCATTTTTAATTGTGTTTTGCAATATTCTTTGTGTAATTTCAACTAAAAAATATATAGGTTCCTTTATCGTGGCTTGTTGGGAGCCTTTTTACCAGTGCTTCATTAGGCCATTACCGGCGCTTCGATATCACCAATCGACCTTTTGACAAGCCTTTTCCGGCGTTTCTGTAGACCTATCTAGCACTTCTCATACTTTTCCCGCCACTTTTCATATCTCTTTTTATGCTTAGGCAAGCCTTTCCCGAAGCTTTTCAAGCTTTCCAGCGTTTCAACATACCTTTTTCGGCGTTTCGGTAGACCTTTCCTGGCATTTATCCTACTTTTCCCACTGCTTCTTAGATTTTCCCCAACGCTTAGAGAGGCGTTTCCTGACACTTTTCAAGCCTTTTTCGGCACTTTAACAGACTTTTACTAGTGGCCAGAAAAATGCCAGCAAAATTATTCAATCCCGGCGGTGTAGACACCCCATAACAGGCTGATAAGTTGATTGAGTTTGAACTGATGGATAGTCAGCCAAACCCTAGGAAACTATAATCTTAAACCCTAAACTCGACCCAGTTAACCTAGTCAGCCTAATCCTAAACCTTGTGAACCTAAAACCTTAGAGCCTTGAGTTAGCTGGACGAGTCAACTCACCCAGTCAACTCGTTAAGTCAACTGTCGAATGTCAAATATTGCATATTATCCCCTAATTATATCTTGGTTTTAGGAACATGATAATGCTTAATAGTATATTTTATACATTTTATGTAAGACCCGTATCCTTGACCGTACCGTTACATAGACATCCGCGGTCTTTCCGATCAAATTTCGGCAACCTTCGACCCTTAACTGGCGTTGCGCGTGACCTTGATTCGCACGTCGTTAATCTAATTCGACTAAACCCGAGACTAGTACCCTTGCGACCGTGCCGTCGCCGCGGTTCCGATGGCGCGACTCGCGCGCCGAGGTGATACTCTGGTCAGGAGATGTGGGCCCGCGTTCAGTTCGAGGAAAAACGTCGCTCGTTGCAAATACCGAGAGAATCTCTATGACACATCACATCAACCCATCAATCAAAGTACACATCACCCCATCCCCAAGTAACCCCTAAAGTCAACACTCTCTTACACAAGGTACACCCATCACTCACTTCACCCATCACCCCATCACTCACCTATCTCTCTTTCTTACATCCCATCCTCTCTCTCTCTCTCTCTCTCTCTCTCTCTCATTTTCAAACTCTCATTCTCCAAGCAAGTATCCCACGTCCAAGCAAGCTTCCATGGGAGAGCTTGTGTGGCCCACCTTCTTACCACCCAATCCAACCCTTGGATCATCATCTCAACCGTCGAAATTGTCCACTTTGAGCTTTAGATTGCATAGGCGGAAGGAGGAGTTGATCTTGTGGTGGGTGCTTCTCTCTCTTTCCCTCTCTCTCTCTTTTTGTTATGATAGAACGTGGCCCACCTGATTTGGGCCGTCCATGTGATGGGCCCCACCTCGCTGCCCATCCATTGGGACGGCCTGGATGAAAGAAAAATGCAAATATCAGCCGATCCAAGGCTTTGGTGGGCCACCACATGGACCCACCTTGATGTACGTGTGAGAGCCACACCTACTGTGATGTAGGTCTTCCATCCATACCGTCTAATGGCGCTGGATGGTGCTGGACACCATGTACAGGTGCCGCCCTGCCCCACCTCGATGTATTTATTTTATATCCACTTTGTACAGCCGTGGCCCACAGGCCGCTGTGTGTGATCCAACCGTCCATCAGCAGCGGTAGTTGCTGATGACGACAGCTCTGTGGTGCCACCGTGAAGTATGCGTTATATCCAACTGTCCATCACTTGCTGGACTAGGGTTGGACGCTGGTGGGCCACCCACGCGGCATCACACCGTGGTATATGCATTTTATAAATGCTGCACAGTAGCATGTGGGACCCACACGCATGTGGAAACCACCGTGATGTATCTGCACTCCACGCCGTCCATCTGCAGGTCCTACCCTGCACGTGTGGAAATCCCACACCATCCATCTGTTTTTTTTTAATACAGACAATCCGTCTGATGGACGTGCGATGGCGAGTACATGCACCGGCACCGCAGACGTCGCAGCCAGTGGGCCCCGACCATGATGTATGGTGTACATCCACGCCGTTCATATCACGGTGGACCTCACCATGTTTGCACGTGTGGATCCCCACCGTCCATTGCTTGACGGTGGGCCACACCCATGTATGTATTCCATCCAGCGGTCCATCTATTTGGACGCTGGTGAGTTTTGGTTTAGAATAATAATAATGATAATAGTAATAATAATAATATATATATATATATATATATATATATATATATATATATATATATATATATATATATATAGATAGATCACACTGCACCTTTTCACGTGAGGACACGCACATGTGCACAAAATCTGAACGGTCAGTGATGTCAAGACCGCTTGAAATACCATAGGCCCAATTTCACCGATACAAAACTCGATGGGCCATGGCAAAGGAAACAGCCCTCCTTGATTTGCATTTCTCTTTGTGTGGCTCACCAAAGTCATGTATCGGTGAAAAATTAGGCTTATAGCATTTCAAGGGGTGGATCACTGGACCGCTTAGATTTTGTGCACATGACACGCCATGCCATTGGTGCTCACGTGAAAAGGTGACCCATCTCCCTATATATATATATATATATATATATATATATATATATATATATATATCTTGGTGGGCCGCACCATGTGGGACCCACGCACGTATGTTTATCCCAATCGTCCATCTGGACGCTGGTGCGTGGGCCCCCTTGGTTCACGTGGTGTGTGCGCCCCATCCGGACGCGGTCTTGCGTGGGCCACCACCGTGTCTTTGTATATTTGTATTCCACGCCATCCATTGGACGGGCTGTGGAGACCCATCATGATGTATGAGGTTTATCCATACCGTCCAGCCCTTCCACGTGGACGTGGGGCCCAAGTAATGTATATCCAAACCGTTCATCTATGGCCCCACGCAAAGATAGTAGCCGCCGCCGTAGTGCGTCGGCCAGGGGCCCTGTGGGACCCACTTCTCTCGTACATCCAACCGTCCGTCCATTTGAGGGTGGGCCCACCATGGTGTAAGTGTTTTATCTGAGCCATCTTTCCATGTGGATGGAGCTCACCGTGATGTATGTCTTGTCCACGCTGCCAGCAGGTGTGGACCCCACGTGTATGTGTTGCGTCCACGCTGCCAAGCTGTGAGGCATACCTGATGTATATGTCATATCTCACCATCCATATACCTGGACGGTGAGATCCACGTTGTTGTATGTGCCTTATCAACACCGTTCAATGCTTAGATGGTGTTGATTTGCTGGGCCATATTTGGATGGTGCAGGGGTACTCCACCGTGATGTACGTGTCATATCAAGACCGTCCATCTTGATAGACGTCAGCTGATCTGTTGGGGCCTTGATGTATGTATTCCAACTTCACCTGCCACGTGCAGTAAGTTCCAACCATGATGCAAGTGTTTTATATGTGCTGTCCATCCGTGCAGGACCCACATCTTGTACGTGTTTCACACACACTGTCCATCTGTTTTCAGACTGTGTGGGGCCACCCCACACGTACTGCATGTGTGGGATGGGACCCACCTTGATGTATGTACATTACATCCTAGCCGTCCATCTGATTGGGGACAGTGGGAACCCTTGCTATCGTGTGTGTGTGTGTGTGTGGGACGCATCAAGCGGCATGTTTTGTATCCCGCCGTCCATATGTGAAAGACCCTCTTGCGATGTATGTATTAGATCCTAACCGTTCGTCCATTGTGGACCCACCTTATATGTGTTTTACTCGAGCCGTCCACCTGTTTTGCCAGCAAGGACACCACCATGATGTATATTTTTTTACCCACCCGTCAGACCCACTTCGTATGTATTTTGTGGTCCATCTGTGAGGCCCACCTTGATATATTTATAGCCCATCCATGAGGCCCATTAGTGTGGCCCATTGATGCAGCCCACTTGATGTGTATGGGGCCCATTAATGCAGCCCATTATGATGTATGTAGCTCACCGTGATGCGGCCATCGCGACGTGTATGAGGCTCGATGTGTTGTAGAAGACCCATGTGGTGTGGCCCTTTGTGATGTATATTAGGCCCGTGTCAGAGGGCCAGTGCGTGTATGTATGGCCCGTTAAGTTGTGTATGAATTTCTTATATGGGCCACTCCTTGGAGTAATGTTGGTTAAATGGCCACATCGTTGGACAATGATGGTTTAATGTCCACATTGTGACATTTCCTTAAGCCTTGTTTGGCCCATTCTCATCATTCCCTTAGTGGGTCAACCCAAATAAGTGGGCCCCATTCGCCGTAGACGGATGGCTCCGTGTTACCGGATTTGATATACCCACGGCCGAGGGCCGATCTTTATATTATGGTTGGTCGGTTGTTCATCTATGGACCTCGCCCTGTTTATGTGCTGGTTGTCGGTATTGATTGTCGATACTAATCATCGATTCCGATTGTTGTGACCGATTGCCGACTTCAATCGACGTGACCGATTTACCGATTCTGATTATCGATCGATTCCGATTGTCACGACCGATTGCCGATTTCGATTGACGTGACCGATTTGCCGATTCCGACTATCGATCGGTGCGATTGTCGTGACCGATTTGCTGATTCCGATTACCTTGACCGATTACCGATTCCGATTGACGTGACCGATTTGCCGATTCCGATTATCGATCGATTTGAGTATCAAGGTCAATTCCGATGATTTCGATTTGTCGAGGCTGATTGTATATGCCGATTCCGATTGTTGAGGCTAATTATCGAAGCCAAGTATCGAGGCTGATTCCGATTGTCGAGGCCGCGTATCGAGGCCAATTCCGAGTGTCAATTCGATTGTTGAGGTCGAGGGCGATTGTTGAGACCTATATGATGTATATGCGACTCGTAGTTGATGCCCACTGTGATGTATTCGTGGCCTATGGGCAAGGCCCATTGTGATATGTATTAGGCTCATGATGCATGACTCATTTGATGTATTCGAGACCCATGTGTAGGGTCCACATGTCATGTATTTAAAGCCCATGAGTAGGGCCCACCCGTTGTGTATATATGACCCTTAAGTAAGGCCCATTGTGTTGTATATTATGCCTTTGTGTGAGGTCGTGGGCCCATTATATGTTTGGCTTTGTGTGAGCCATTCCTTGGGGGCAATGTTGGTTAAATGTCCACATTGTCGAGGCCGATTGTTGATACCGGTTATTGATACCGATTATGAGTATGTGACTGCATAACATCATAATACATGTCCATACGCATCATCTGCATGTTTGTTATGAGATGTGATTGACCATTGCATATGTCATAGGGCAGGTTGTTTATAGGGCTCCCTGATAGGCGGAGTTGCCCCATATGAGAGCATGGCATGCACAGGATTGATGCATGACTGGATTGTATGACTCATGCATCTTGCATTATGATTACTGTACGCCCTAGCGACATCGTGTCGTAGCCTCCACAGCATATCGTGGATGGCCTGGACGGACACCGGAAATCTGTTCTAGCATCGGCCGCCATAGATGGCCCCGGTGAAAATCCCTAAATCCCTCTGGTACCAGAGGACGCCCAACGTCGGGACCGAGTGGATACACATGAGCGCCCGAGTGCCGAATACCAGGAGGCCGCGTTTCCCACTGTGCGATGGTCGGTTGGGAGGGGGTGTGGCCTTACCCGCCCGAGCGTAGGGGGCATTGCTAGGCTGAGTCTGACCAGCTCGAGGAATGGGTCCGCTATCGATGTGCCGAATAGGTATTGGCAGACTATTGGCCAGGCGGATAGTGAGGTTTCTTACGCTCACTTGGACTGTGCGGCTGGGAGAGCGGCAGTGCTATTTGTAGTGTACTAAACCCCGGTGATGATCCCACAGATGAACTGTACTGATATGTGGACTTATTGAGTAGGAGTTGCATGCTCATTCATTCATTCATTCACTATCCACTCGGGCTGGTGGTGCGCAACTAATTGTTTTGTGCCTTCGTTATGGCAAAGATTTCGGTTGGGGCGCGCGACTAACCTGAGATCAGGAGTTTACCACATCGAGTCTGACTATCCAAATTTAGGTATGGGACTGGTTTGGATAGAAGTCCCTTGTGGTGAATCCCGTAGCCTGCGATAATACGTACTATCATCCCGACTTCACACTCCAGCATGATCATTCCATTCGCACCGCACAACGCATTACATCTACTGCATATGACATTCCGGGTTACTATGTTTATGCGTTTATACGGTGTACATACGACTGACGGTATTCGTGCACTCATTAGGAATTGCGTACTGCATCACATCCTTGACATCTGATGTTTGGCTCTTTATGACTCCTCATTTGCATAGATGTTTCATAATACGTATTCTGATATTGATTGACTCATGGACTTGTCTGTATTTTTGCTTACTCTGTTATCGTATGGTTTATGACCTTGTTAATAATGTTGTTTACTCGGATAATTCATGCTATTGTCAGTATTTCTACTTATTTCTGTTATTATATGATTCATGGGCTTGCTAGTATTCCCGCTTACTCGATTACTCTGATATTGCTTACCTGACACTTACCTTGTACACACACTTACACCACCCTCTAAGCTTTCTATAAGCTTATGCACGATAGATGCGTGCGTGTGATGTTAGGTTTGCAAAGATTGTTGAGCTTGGAGCGTCTAAATGGTCTTCTGAGCTTGATTTTCGATTTATGTATTTCCCTTTCAGCATTGTACTCAAATGATTATATTAGTGGATATGTGATGATGATGTTGCCTTTGTGAAATGGGTAATCTTGTGGTTATGCTTATTGCGAGTTAAATGTACAAAAAAATAATCCTCCTTATAGGATCCCAGGATTGGAATCTGGCGTATGGACGCTAGGAGCCGAGAATGGGGTACTACGGAGGCTGTCGGCACCGAATTTGGCGATTTGGATTCTTGTGAATCCGATCTCTGGGTTTGGGGCGTGACATTTTATACATGTTTGTGTTGCAAGGTGAATTTGAGAGCTTGGATTGAAAAGAATGCTAAAAACATGGATTTGATGTTCAAGAATCATCGAAGCAAGGAGTGGATCTTAGGAGACCAAGATTGAAGATTTCAAGATCTCAAGATCCAAGAAAACCAAGTATAAAGGATGAAGAAAGACTAGAGAAGATTACAAAGTTTGCAGTTGAAAAACAGTCTAGTTCAGTCCGACCTAAGCCAACTTCGGTTAGACCGAAATCACACAAAACAGTCCAGCAAGAAATTGTGATTTTTAGAATTAATTCGGCTCGACCTTCGGCTGGACTCGGTCCGACCAAAACCAACTTCGGCTCGACTTGGTCCGACCTAAATTTGATAGATTTTTTGCATGGAATTTTCAGCCTTAATTCGGTGTGACCGAAATCGCGCAGAATTGTCCAGCGAGAAAGTGTGAATTTTTGCCTTCATTTGGTCTGACCGAAGCATAACGCGGGGCTTACACAGAGTGCGTAAATTCAAGTCTGTTTGTGGAAATTCTAAGGCGGTGTGTAAGATAATGATTCACGATTATAAATAGGAGTCCCTAGGGCATTCCTAGGTATCATCTAGGGTTTAAGGAGTGGATCAAAAGGGTGGAGAGCCGCCGCCAAAAGTTTTTTTTTTTCTTCCTTAGTTTGTTTTTATGTTTTATTTAAGAGATTTTGGTTTAATCATGTCTATGGTTAACTAAATCAATTAGCTAGGGCTAAGGGGTAAAGCTTGTAGCATGATTGAGATGTTTATCTTGCTTTTCCTATTTGAGATTATGAGATTGGTAAAATCCTGTTGTTCACCATCGTCTCCTAGGCATGGTAGGGTGATGGAAACCCTTCCAAATCTCCACAATTTTCATCCATTAAGGCTAGTTCAATGAAAAGTTCAGAGATTTGATCATTTTTTCTTTCAATTGGATAAGATAGGACTCTGATTCCAATTGTACGTCTTGAATCCTATAAGGTAGCATCTTGATAGCTACAAGTGGATCCTTGGCACCCTAGTTCTCACCTTTAAATTCACAAGTTTTAATCAACCTTATTCACAATTACTTTCAATTATTCCAGAATTCATATTTAGATCTTCTTCTTCTTCTAGTTTTAGTTCTTTTCAGAATACGTACAAGTTTAGTCCCTGTGGATTTGACCTCAGTTTCACCGAAATTATCACTACAACGTGACCTTACACTTGGGGTTGTGAACAAGTTTTTAGCGTCATTACCGGGGACTACGGCTACGTTTTTCTGATATTAATTAGTATTAGAATTATGTTAAGATTAAGATTAATTTATGTTAGGATTTTTCTTATTTTTTGAACTTTTCTAATTTAGGGTTTTTAGAATTCATCTTAATTTTCTTTTCTTTTCTTTCTTCTTCTAACATTACTAACATAGTTTGATTGTTTTCTATTTTGTAGGATCTTCAATTATTATTCTTCTATTTTGGTAACTTCTTCCCTTAGGAATTTTTTAGGAAATTTTTTTAAGGAACAAATTCAGAATTAAGGTTTCACCATGTACATGCAAGAGTGGGCACGTAAGTATGTTAATTTACTTCTAGAAGATTAGAGATATTAGGAAGGGCTGTCAGATGATTATGTTAGTAAACAACCTGTCTCAAAATTTTTCTGAAACCATTA
Organism: Magnolia changhungtana; assembly: GCA_030180095.1. Classification (NCBI taxonomy): domain Eukaryota; kingdom Viridiplantae; phylum Streptophyta; class Magnoliopsida; order Magnoliales; family Magnoliaceae; genus Magnolia; species Magnolia changhungtana. The sequence goes on along the minus strand of JASAUF010000384.1, from coordinate 385,908 downwards.
TCGAGAGTCAACCAGACTATGATATTCCACCGATTAAGAAGTTTATGTGTGATCATATGCAGGAGAATAATTACACTCCACGGATTAAAAAATCATTACATGATCATTGGAGTGAGAACGATTATCACTCATCTGGCAAGAAGAAGACAATGAGTGATTACATTATGGGTGATAATGCATACCAACAACCATTAAACCCTTCCGTATATGACCCATATGACTATGATCAATGGAAACATTAACATTGAAGAGATGAACCAATAATCGATTCTAGTGACTATTCTTTTGGATCCCCTACCTTTGAGATCCAACCAGAAACAATCTAAGAGAATTCACGTTAGAAATACATTGATGCTCAAGAACAAATCAACCAACAACTCAACCAATTCGTTGTAAACATTAGAAAATTATTAGAAGCGATTGAATCACACCTCAATGAGGAGGAAGAGGTTAGGTTATCCCAACCTTAACCCAATTTAGAAACACAATGTAAAGAAAGTGATCCTAACTCGCTTACGGAATATACTAAAATTGAGAATGAGGAGTTGGATTTTGTTAATGAGCATATGGTTCAATTTTCCGAAGAGTCGATCTCGATGAATGTCATGCCCCAAACTCGGAAACTGGGCTCACAAAATTTCCGATCATCGAATCCGGTGTCGACAGCTTCCGTAGTACCCCATTCTCGGCTCCCGGCACCCATATACCAGGTTCTGATCCTGAGATCCTACAAGGAGAATTTTAAACATGAATTCATTTCATAATAAACATAACCATATCATAACCCACGAACAATAACAACAAGAAAACCATCACAAAATCCACTATGATAAAAAACTTTGAAATATAATGCGCATAAAGGGAAATACAATGGTGATAATAACCAAAAACTCCTGAAGCTATACGGCACGCTCTTGCTCCTGCTCAGCTACGATTGTGTCCTCGCGTCACCTGCACGCATCTATCGTGCATAAGCTTATAGAAAGCTTAGAGGGTGATGAAAGTGTATGCAAAATATAAGCGTGCTCAAAATACAATATCAGAGTAATGCGGAATATGCTGGTGAATCCATGAATGCTAACAGCCGTACCAATGCTATGCGATGCAAGGCATGAATGCTGTCTGCCACACCAAGGCTAGGCGATGCGAAATGCAACTCAAGCATACCAATCCTCCTCCGGATCCTCATCATAATATAACTCATCTTTGGAACATCACTAAGGTCTATTACACTCTACGCCAGCTTGTCGCCCCTATCCGAGCACACAACTAGGTAAGTGGAAGAGACCTCACTATCTGCCTGCCAATGTCGGGCCCGACTCGTTGATAGCGGACTCATTCCTTAAGCTGGTCAAACTCAACCTAGATACTACCCCCTCACTCAGATGGGTAAGGTCACACCCTCTTCCAACCGACCACGACACAATGGGAGACGCGGCATACTGGTATATGACCATCTTGCGCTCATGCATCCACTTGGTCTAGGCATTAGAGTATCTTCCATGGTACCATAAGGGTTTGGAGACTTTCACCCTGGGACATCCTTCGCACCCTCGTGTTTAAACAAAATTTCCAGTATCCAATCTTGTCGTCCGAGCTATAACTGCGGAGGCTACAGCCCTGATGTTGCTAGGGCGAATAGTAATCGTAATCACACGATGCAAGATGCATGAGTTATACAGTCCAATCATGCATCAATCCTGCGCATGCCGTGCGCTCATGTGTGACAACTCCGCCTATCAGGGAGTCCCATAAACAACTTGCCTAATGGCATATGCAATGGTCAATCACATCTTATAACAAGCAAGTAGATGATACATATGGGCATGTATCATGATGCTAGATTATCACATGCTCATAATCGGCATCGATAATTGGCCTATATATAAGGCGGGCCTAGGTGGCCTACCTATAATCCTACAAGCAACCAATGGGAGCCCAACATTTTGGGTTAGCCCAAAAGAATGGATGGATCATACAATATCTATGGGGCCCATCGATTAGGGTCAACCCACTAGAGAATGATAAGAATGGGCCTAACAAGGCCTAAGGGAAGGTCACAATGTGGACATTTAACCATCTTTGCCCATCAATGTGGACATTTAACCAACATTGCTCCCTAGGAGTGGCCTACATAGAGCTAAACATATAGTGTGCCCATGGCCTCACATAAGGGCCTCACATACAATATAATGGGCCTCACATAAGAGCCCAATATACATCACAATGGGCCTCACACAAAGGCCCAATATACATCATATCGGGCCTCACCATATGGGCCTCATATACATCATATTGGGCCTCATCAATAGGCCATAAATACATCACATTGGGCCTCATCAAATGGGCCGCAAGCACATCACATTGGGCCTCATCATTGGGCCAGAAATACATTATACTGGGCCTCATCGATGTGCCATCAATACATCATATTGGGCCTCACACAAGGGCCTCATAGGCATCCCATTGGGCCTCACTCATGGGCTGCAAACACATCACATTGGGCCTCATCATTGGGCCATAAATACATCATATTGGGCCACACACAAGGGCCCATGGGTTAAGCACAAGGGATGGGTAGTGAGTGCATCACATACATCATAGTGGGCTTAATGGAGCAGCCCATATAGTCCAGAAAATTTTAGTGAACAAATTGCCTACAATGCATAGCTCAAGGTGGGCTTGTTGTACCACTAAAATGGGTCCAATGGGGCAACCCATAGTACAGGAAAAATAGATGGGCAACCTGAATCATACATCATGGTGGGCCGCACAAATGGACGACATAAATATACAATACATACATCACGGCGGGCCGCACAAATGTACAACATAGATATACATTACACGCATCACGGTAGGCTGCAAAAATGGACAACGTAGGTATACAATACATGCCTCAAGGTGGGTCCCATCCCACACGTGCAGCATGTGTGGGGTGGGCCCCACACGAGCTGAATGGATGAACGGTGTGAAGAAACACATGCAAAACAGTGGGGTCTACCGTCCTGGACATACGGACGAAGTGGATGTAGAATAGATACATCAAGGTGGGTCCAACCCACACATGTCACGTGTGGGGTGGGCCCACGTCCATGACAGATGGACGGCGTGGCTACACAAGATACATCATGGTGCGTCCGTCCCATGGCACACCATCTAGGGACGGATGGTGTGGATATGAAATGCATACATTCAGGTGGGTCCCACCTCACACGTGTCACATGTGCAAGGTGGGCCCCCATCATCGATAATGGACGGTTGGGATAAAACCCATGCACATCACGGTGGGGCCATAGAACTTGCTGATGCTATTGCAGTAATACGCTGTTGGCCGTATGAACGGCCCTAATAAACCACCTGCATGAGGTGGGTCCACACTATGGGACCCACCAGCTTGTAAGATCAGGCTAATATTTGTATTTTCACCTTCATTTGGGCCTATCCAGACGGACAGGCAGCAAGCCTGTCCGTTGGAAAGTCTAGCAAGGTGGGCCCCTCAGGCAGACGGCATGGATATAACATATCATGGTGGGCCACACACACATCAGGTGGGCCACACCTCAGCATCATCATCACCATACATAAAGGAAGAGAGAGAGAGAGAGAGAGAGAGAGAGAGAGAGAGAGAGAGAGAGAGAGAGAGAGAGAGAGAGAATAGCGGAGATGGGAGGATCTCCGCCACTATGAGCTCCTCCATGTACATGCATACATCATATGGATATCCTAAAATAGGTGGACCTCAAATCAGAAAATCAAGTGGAAAACATATCTCCACCACAAAGATCAAGGCTTAGATGGCCATTACAACATGGATAACTTAGAAACTTCATGGTGGGATCCATAGAGAATGGTCCCACCGTGGATACATACATGCAAGGTGTAATGGGCCTTTAGCCACATCTAGGGACCAAGATGGAATCTCCACCATTGATTGGTGGGTCCCACTTGCCCTAAGCTTAAAAAAGAAGAAGAACTATACTAAGAAATACCCACCTCTCTAACTTCTCCTTCTTCTTCCACCTATAGGCTCTAATGCTCTAAGGGAAGAGGTTTAACGGTTGAGATGGGGTTTTTGAGGGTTAGATTGGAGGAAATGAGCTTGGGATGTGGCTGGATTTTTGGAGCTCTCATGGAGGGTTGGAGGTTGCTAGTAATGGAGAAATGAGATAGAAATGAGAGGGAGAGAGACAAGAGAGAGAGAGGGATAGGTTAGGCTAGGAATGATTGTTTGTAAGAGAGTGTAAGGTGATGATTGCATGTGTAAGAAGCTTGGGAAGAGGGAGCGTCATGAGTTGTAAGAGACATGGGGCTATGGAGTAGGGTGGTAGGGTGGATAGGTGTAGGGGTGATGTCATCCTCTTAATGACCTAAGGAAATGTGAAAATCTGTATAGGTGGGTCCTGCAACGTGCGGTCCACAGCCATGATTTGTGCGACCCACATCTCATGATCTAGACGTCGGATTGGCACACGAGACATGGCGTTAGAACCGCGGAGACGACGTTGGAACCGCGGTGATGGCGCGATTGCAATGACGCAGGTCTCGGACTAACTCGGCTCAGATTTACAGGATGGGACTCTGGGTCGCGCGTAAATGAAATCAAAAGGTCGCGGGTCGTCGGAATTCGACTTGGAGGACCGCGTAACTCTACGGAATGGAATGGACACTAGGACATGGGCCTGACAGATCTCCCCTCATAATAAAAATTTTGTCCTTGAAATTTACTATCAAGCAGAATAAAAAAAGGGAAGAGAAAGCATGACATCATGAGCATATATATATATATTATAATTAATGCAATACAAGGCATAATCAATTTACAAACAAATGGGGATAGCGCTCTCTAATCTCAGCCTCGCGCTCCCAAGACGCCTCTTTAACAGAATGATGATCTCACTTAACCTTCACTAAAGGAATGACATTGGTTCGGAGGACCTGCTCCTTCCGATCAAGGATGCGAATCGGCTGCTCAATATAGGAAGCATCCTCACGGACCTCAAGAGGCTGCCACTCAATCACGGGAATAGTATCTAACCCATACTTCCACAACATAGAAACATGGAAAATATTGTAAATATCAGACAATTTAGAAGGTAAGGCCTGCCTATAGGCTACGGTACCAACGCATTCAATGATCTCGAAAGGTCCAATAAATCTCGGGGTGAGCTTGCCCTTCGCTCCAGATCGAACTACGCCCTTCATGAGCGAGACCTTGAGATACACTCTGTCCCCAACAACAAACTCTAAGGGACGACGCCGACGATCAGCAAAACTCTGCTGCCGGCTTTGAGTTGTGCGCATCCTCTGCCTATTAATATCGATTACCTCTGATGTCTGTTGCACAAGCTCGGGGCCTAGGAGACGGTGCTCTCCAACCTCAGCCTAACAACTAGGGGATCTACACAGCCTGCCATACAAAGCCTCGAAAGGAGCCATACCAAACTCAGTCAGGCGCAAATGTGCATCCCAACTACCTGAGAAGTCAATCACACGAGCACGAAGCATATCCTCAAGGATTTGGTTGACCCTCTCGATCTACAACCCAGATGGCGTCATGACCGCGTTAAGTCCTCGGCAAGCCTATAATGAAATTGGTGGATACGTGCTCCCACTTCCACATCGGGATGCTCAATGGCTACAATGGACCTGGGGTTCTCTGATGATCTGCCTTGACACACTGGCAAGTGTCACACTCGCCACAAAACTGACTATTTGACGCTTCATCCCTACCCAAAAATACTCACGCCCCAAACTAGAAAATCGGGCTCACAAAATTCTCGATCATCTAATTCGGCACCGATAGCCTCCATAGTACCCCATTCTCGACTCCCGACACCCATATACCAGGTTCCGATGCTGGGATCCTACAAGGAGGATTTTAAATATGAATTCATTTTATAATAAGCATATCCATAGCATAACCCACGAACAATAACAACAAGAACACCATCACAAAATCCACTATGATCAAAAACTTTGAAATACAATGCGTATAAAGAGAAATACAATGGTGATAATAACCAAAAACTCCTGAAGCTCTGTGGCACGCTCCTGCTCTTGCTCAGCTACGACTGTGTCCTCGCGTCACTGGCATGCATCTATCGTGCATAAGCTTATAGAAAGCTTAGAGGGTGGTGAAAGTGTGTGCGCAATATCAGCATGCTCAGAATGCAATATCAGAGTAATGTGGAATCTGTTGGTGAATCCATGAATGCTAACAGCCATACCAAGGCTATGCGATGCAAGATATAAATGCTATCGGCCATACCAAGGCCATGCGATGCGAAATGCAACTCAAGCATACCAATCCTCCTCTGGATCCTCATCACAATATAACTCATCTTTAGAATATCACCGGGGTTTATTACACTCTACACTAGCTTGCTGCCCCTATCCGAGCGCACAACTGGGTAAGTGGAAGAGACCTCATTATCCGTCTCCCAATGTTGGGCCCGATTCGTCAATAGCGGACCCATTCCTCAAGCTGGTCAAACTCAACCTAGATATTGCCCCCTCACTCAGGCGGGTAAGGTCACACCCCCTTTCAACCGATAACGACATAGTGGAAGATACGACCTACTGGTATACGGCCCTTATGTGCTCATGCATCCACTTGGTCTAGGCATTAGAGCATCCTCCATGGTAGCATAAAGGTTTAAGGACTTTCACCCTGGGACATCCTTCATGCCCTCGTGCTTAAACAGAATTTTCGGTATCTAATCTTGCCATCCGTGCTATAACTGTGGAGGCTACGACCATCGTAATCACATGATGCAAGATGCATGAGTCACACAGTCAAATTATGCATCAATTCTACGCATGACGTGCGCTCATGTGGGACAACTCTGCCTATCAAGGAGTCCCATAAACAACCTGCCTAATGACATATGCAATGGTTAATCACATCTCATAACAAGCATGCAGATGATGCGTATGGGCATGTATCATGATGCTAGGTTGTCACATGCTCATAATCGGCATCGATAATTTGCCATATACAAAGTGGGCCTAGGTGGCCTACCATAATCCTACAAGCAACCAATGGGAGCCCAATATTTTAAGTTAGCCCAAAAGAATGGATGGATCATACAATATCTATGAGGCCCATCGATTAGGGTCAACCCACTAGAGAATGATAAGAATAGGCCTAACAAGGCCTAAGGGAAGGTCATAATGTGGACATTTAACCATTATTGCCCATCAATGTGGACATTTAACCAACATTGCTCCCTAAGAGTGACCCACATAGAGCTAAACATATAGTGGGCTCATAGCCTCACATAAGGGCCTCACATACAACATAATGGGCCTTACACAAGAGCCCAATATACATCACAATGGGCCTCACACAAATGCCCAATATACATCACATCGGGCCTCACCATATGAGCCTCATATACATCATATTGGGCCTCATCAATGGGCCATAAAATACATCACATTGGGCCTCATCAAATGGGCCGCAAGCACATCACATTGGGCCTCATCATTGGGCCAGAAATACATTATACTGGGCCTCATCAATGTGCCATTAATACATCATATTGGGCCTCACACAAGGGCCTCATAGGCATCCCATTGGGCCTCACTCATGGGCTGCAAACACATCACATCGGGCCTCATCATTGGGCCATAAATACATCATATTGGGACACACACAAAGGCCCATGGGTTAGGCACAAGGGTGGGTAGTGAGTGCATCACTTACATCATAGTGGGCCTAATGGAGCAGCCCATATAGTCCAGAAAATTAGGTGGACAAATTGCCTACAATGCATAGCTCAAGGTGGGCTTGTTGTACCACCAAAATGGGCCCAATGGGGTAGCTCGTAATCCAGGAAAAATGGATGGGTAGCCTGAATCATATATCATGGCGGGCCGCACAAATGGATGACATAGATATACAATACATACATCACAGCGGGTCGCACAAATGGACGACATAGATATACAATACATACATCACGGCGGGCCATACAAATGGACAACATAGATATACATTACATGCATCATGGCGGGTCGCAAAAATGGACAACGTAGATATACAATACATGCCTCAAGGTGGGTCCCATCCCACATGTGCAGCATGTGTGGGGTGGGCCCCACACAAGCTGAATGGATGAACGGTTTGGAGAAACACATGGAAAACAGTGGGGTCCACCCTCCTGGACATACGGACGAAGTGGATGTAGAATAGATACATCAAGGTGGGTCTCACCCACATGTGTCACACGTGTGGGGTGGGCCCACGTCCATGATAGATGGATGGCGTGGCTACACAACATACATCATGGTGCGTTCGTCCCATGGCACACCGCCCAGGGATGGATGGTGTGGATTTGAATACATACATCCAGGTGGGTCCCACCTCACACGTGTCACACGTGCAAGGTGGGCCCCCATCATCGACAATGGACGGTTGAGATAAAACCCACACACATCACGGTGGGGCCATAGAACAAGCTGACGCCAAATGCAGCAATACGCTGCTAGCCGTATGAATGGCCCTGATAAACCACCTGCAAGAGGTGGGTCTACATCTGTGGGACCAACTAAAATGGCAGTGAAGACCGCACTAGTTGAAGAAGGAATATGTCAATATGTCCTAGAGGGGGGTGAATATGACTTTTTAAAGTTTTCATGAGTTATTTAAAATCCTACTTCAGTAATCCTATGTTCATGCAATTCTCAGGATTACTCAAATGTAACTCTACTGGCTTCCAAGCCTGGTAGAGGATCCAATCACAAACTACTTAAGAAGTAAACAATATGCAATCTAGTTCATGATGGATATGACTATGTAGGTGTGTGAGAAGTGATCAGATAATCAAATATGGAAATATTAAAGCAAATCACTTAATAACAATCTCAAACACAGTCATTTTATAGTGGTTCAACGATAAGTCTACTCTACTCCCGGTAACTGCATTCAACTCTTAAGTGTACCGGATTTCACTAAGGAGGTTTCACATGGTTCACCTCTAACCTAAGGTTTTAAATCAGGATCACCTTCAACCTTACAACCTACACTGAGGCTGACTGTTTATGCTCTCATGGACAAGGGTCAACACAACGCACCCACTTTTAGGCACACTGGCCAAGGATCTTCCATAAGACCCTACTGGAGGTTTCTACACGATTGACCTGAAACCCTAAGGTTTTACCAGGTTCACCTAAAACCTAGAGTTTTACTGGTTCACTCCTAACCAGATGTTTATGCTCTCCATAGAGCAAGGGTTCACACAACGCACCCACCACGTACACTCTCGCGGGAGGCCTCCTTGAGGACTTCAAAAGGTGAGAACCACTTAAGACCCAATCCTAGAAAGGAATGATCACAAGTGTCCCCTTGGACTTCGGATACTTACAAATAATCTGATGAGTCCCGTTTAGTACATTGCCAAAGATGTCCTCCTCCTTGTTGATGAAGAGTCTTCTGCTCCCTTGATCCGCAACACAGAGTGATGTACCAATACTCGGCTTTGGGTTGGGTCAAGGTTATGATGGAATCCTACTCTCTAAAGATTTTCCTATAAGGAAGATAGAGTAGTTCCAATCAACAAGGCATTCAAGGCATCCCAGCTTAATGATTTACCATTAAGGTAGTAGCTAGAGGATCCTTGAATGCGGAAGTTCATTCCCCAATCCATTCTATCGAATGTCAATGGTGAGGGTGGAATGGAGGATGAACTCCCTTGAGAGAAAGGGCTTTAGATATAAGATATAAGTTGAAACACTCAAAAGCTCTCTTTACTTTCTCTCACAACAACAAAAGACAAGTCCTCTATATATAAGCAAAAAGTTCCAACGGATATAAAACGGTCACATTTATGACAGAGTTCGATATCATCGAACAGGTTTGATATCATCGAGCGTATATCTCGATAGTATCGATGGTCTGCTTGATGACTTGGACTCAATGTCATACGCTTTTCAAACTCTTTGCCAATTGGTCGATGAATCGAAACTATTATCGATGTCATCGGATTTCGAACTCCGATTCCATCGATGACAGGTTCGATCCATCGACACTTGAAAAATGAGAGAGACTTGACTTTGAAATATTTCAGGTTTTCATGAATGATCGAGGAACCGTCGAGATCATCCAAATTTGAATGTCGATGATATCGAGATTAGAGTCGATGCATCGATAAATCCAGTGGATTTGTCTTTAAGCTTGCTGGACGATTTATGTCCTTGTTCAATGCAATCGACCTGGTGCCGATATCATTGATATTTGAATATCGATTTTATCGAAGGGCCCCCGATCATAGTTAAAAACAACCTAAAATATCTGCTGTAAGAAATGAGCGTCCTCGATCGATATCATCGATGAACTTCTAATGTTATCGATATTTGATTTAAGATCATATCAGAAGAGTATCGATATATCGAAGGAATTTGAGATTTTCATTAAAAACAGGGGCACCGAAAATCTGTCTGTCGATCTTATCGAGCCACTCTCGATGGACTTGAGATTTAAATATTGATGATATCGAAATGTGTATCGATACATCGATGATTCGTCCAGATATGTTGTGAAGTTGCTGGACATATTTAGTGCTTATATCGATGATATCGATAGATGTATCGATACATCGATAAATCCATCCAGATGAATATTTAGTTGCTGGACACTTTTGGTCCTCAAATCGATAATATCGTTATGGTATCGAGGACATCGACAGAGCAGATTGATCATATCGAGGGTGTTTCGATAAGATCGACAAGGTGAGAAAAACTTGAAATTTTTTCTATTTTGAAAAAAGTTTTTTCACCTTAAAACCCTATGGTTTCTAACCTGTTTTTAAGAGTTTTCTTCTCCTGGTGTTTTGGGTCATGGGATGTGAGGCTTAAGTTTTACCTATGACGAGCTTGCACACATCCGGTTGAGGCAGACGCTTGAATTGATATTCCTATCAGGCTTTGTAGACACTCTGACTTAACACTCACGTAACTTGACAAACTAGGGCACTTTCAATCTCCCCCTTTGTCAATTACATGACAAAATTCTCAAAACACCGTAGAATGTTCTAAACAAACACACCTTAAATTGTGTGTATATGCTTTTACACAATTTTACAATTTCTACCCCATGTACACAACTAGTAGCTGCTCCCCCTGACTTGTAAACTCCAACTCCCCCTTGCTTGTTGCGGCTGCTCCCCCTAACACCTGCAACAACATCTATCAGATACACAATTTTCATTCGGGGTGTTTGCAAATGTTCTCCCCCTTTTTGTCAGTCATTGACAAAGATATCTCAGGTGATATTGACTGAAGCTTGAAATACTTGGGAGAACCAATCAGGTAGAAGCAGATCAAGTGATGTTTAATAGGTAATACAATTTAAATAAACATCAATTTCAGAACCTATGGATGCATTTTAGAGCAGTTATATAGCAGTTTTTAATCATATGCAATCTATAACTTGATAAACCAGGGAGATCAAAACAAAGATATGGCATGAAAAAGTTTAAGCATTATATTCAGCCATATTTAACATAAAACAACAAACTGCCCCAGACAGCAGTAAATAAGCAATATATCCCAAGCCCAAAAAAAACTGTTCAGTTCAACCAAAAAAAAGTATATACTGCTCCACACAGGAGTAACCAAAAAAAAAAAATATCAAGCCCATATATGAGCACCCAACAACATCCATCAACATTAGCCCAGCTGTGGGCATATACAAAAAAAATAAAAATAAATTGTGCACATCTAGAAGGCTGTCATACACACCAATGATACCAAAGAACATAAAAAAAGATACTAATGTTCAAACGTGAGATAAGAGTAAAGTGTGTATGATAGCATGCATGAACCGGCCTTACGGAGCAGAATGAGATGACATCGTGTCGTCTCGTCGGCACGTCATCAGATCCACCAATTGTTGTACCATGCTCTGCATTCCTTAAGCAATTCTTTCCAAGACTGTAAGCCTTTCTTTGACTGAGTGGATGTCCTTTTGGATTGCCCCAATCCTATCTAGCTTGAACCTTTTTCCATACCCGGCTGACGACGTGGACGGAGCTGGATCAGGTCCAGGAGGTGCATCTTTAGTCATTGCAGTCCCTTCCATTGGATCGCCACCTTCTCCTTTAACTTCTTCTGCTTGGATTTCTTCCTCAGGGTTCTCCTTGTACTCGTGAAATTCCAAATCCATTTTCCGAACATTTCTTTTGTTGAAAACTTGGAGCAGGAATACCGGATCAGTAGTCAATGGGAACCCGATTTTGTTGCATATCATGTTAATAATCCAGGGGTACGGCAGATGGAGGTTCCTAGATGTGTGGATGACATTTACCAACTGAGAAACAATTAAAGATGGAAGGCATATTTTTAACCCCTTGGCAACTGAGTATACAATCATGGTCATGAGGCCGGTGAGATCGGACCTGTTGGTACTTCTGGGATAGATGTTAGTAGCAAAGATACCATGCAAGATCCGAAATCTGGGATCCATATACCTGGCTTTTAATGCATTCCCTTGATGCCAGGAGATGTCCCTACCATTGCAAAGATACTTAGTAACCTTGGATCGAATGTCCATGTTATCAAGATCCATCTCTGGGATACCTTCCAGGACCATGTTGAGTCCGATAGTTTCAGCTATTGTAGCCAGCGTGATAAACACATCATCACCACCCAAAGATACCATGAATGATGGAGGGTCAGCCACCGGTGAATGACACGCAGCAAGGAAGTAACATGTTCTCTCAAGTTGGCATGGCCCACCAAAGTTCAGAACAGGCAGCCAATCTATTGCGGCAAATAGGGGTTCCAATTTGTATGGTTTGAGGCACTCCCTATTTGCCCTTCTCTCTTGTATAAGCTTCCTGCCCATGTATTTGGGTGGTCGTGAACTTGCTCCAGTTGGAGGAGGTGGTGCTTGAGATTCGGTCTGGGACCCACCATGTGGGGTCTGTCTTATTCTTTGCCGTGTGGGGATCCCACTTTTCGGGGTCCTCGCCCTGACTCTCGAGGCAAGTACCTTTTGTCGTGTGGCTATTGAAGATTCCCTAGGGCCGGATGCTACCCCTCTGTCCTTTCCCATGTGACAGATAGAAAATTGAACGATTTGGGAAAGACGACAAACAACTGACAAAAAAACGACAAATACCCAAAAGTGAAAGAACTCTTAACGTGTTAGAAGGGTATTACCAGATTTGTAAAATGATTTGAGTAGTTCGACATAGCTCTAACTGATTTGGTCGAGAGAATAGTGCAGAGAAGGTGACAGTGAAACCCTTGAGAAAATGACCCCCTTTTTCGTTTCGCTAGCTTTTATCGGGCAGCATCTGTCGATATGATCGATCATTGCTTCGATAATATCGAGAGGTCGCTTATTAATTCTATCGAGTTTGTCTTCGATATCATTCTTGGCCACCAGACAATCCATATCCTCAGGAACCGTTGATAATATTAACCTTTTATCGATAAATCGAGAGTGTCATATCGAAGATGAAGATTTTTAGTTTTCAGCATTCAGACAGATCTTCGAGTATACTTTTTGTATTTCTATCAATAGTATACTTAGCAAAAAATTATGTACACACACTGTACACAATAAAATTATAAACATTTGAATGTTTATACAAAATAAAAGTGGAGGTAAAGTACCTCAGACATATCATTTGAAGCTCAGCAAAAATATTTCCTCATTTTAGCACCGGTTCAAATTCTGATACATGATCTGAACTAATTCTTTCTTACCCATTTTACTTTGTTAATTGATTTGGGTGGTGATGCAAGAGCATTGCTTCTATTTATATCCTTAAGAGGACTCTTAAAGTTATGTATTTCTTTGGTTGACAATTTGTTAACATGATTCTGACCAGAGTTAGGTTGAATCCTCCTAGGAGTTATGCATTCAAAATTATAATGACCTAAATCACCACACAAATAACATACTGGAGTTGTTTTGGTTTTGCTTTCAAAAGCAGCAGATTTCTTAGTTATGGGAGCTCCATTTCTAGTCTTTGATTTATGTTTTTCATACCTAAGACCACTTTTATCCTTTCCAGGTCTTCCCATTCCTAACAGTTTTTCTAACTTTTCCCCACTCTGGGAAAACTTATAGTTTATCTTGGCTATCTTCTTGGATTCTTCTAGATCAAACAGGAGTGTATGATTTTCATTTTGAAGCAATATATTTTTGTCTTTTAAGATCTCAACCTGCCTGTTTAATTTCTCGGACTCGGATTTAAGGAAGGAGTTGACTCTTTCAAGTTTATCATTGTCAGAGTGATATTGCTGTAAGTCATTGATTAGATGTGTATTAATTTCTAGAGTTTTATCCAAATCTCTTTGTAGCAATTTTAGTTTATTCTCAGATATTCCAAGTCTTTTAACCACTTTGATGCTATGGATATATAGTTGATTGTAAGCATCTTGTAGCTTGTCCTTTTCTTCTTCTTCTTCTTCTTCTTCTTTAGTTCCCTCATTGTCAGATGAAAATGATTCAGTGGCTGGCTGTTCTTTCTCGTTCTCAGATTCAGTGGGAATGATTAAAGCAGTGGAGACCATGAGTATTTTCAATGATTTCTGATCTCCATCGCTTTCTTAGTCACTAGATTCTGAATTTGACTCCTTAGTATTATCCCACGTGGCAGCAATACATTGCCCTTAGTTTTTTTTTTATTTGGGCATTCATAGATAGGTGTCCATACTCGTGACAGGCATAGCATTGTGGTTCTTTGGTTCTTCTACCAAATTTGCCTGCAGAGGGTTTGTTGTTCACCTTTCTTCCTCCGGAAGGCCGACCACGATTCTTTTGAAAGAATCTTCTGAATTTTTGTGCCAGCAGAGCCACTTCTTCATCTTCATCTTCCTTTTCACTTTCACTGTCCTCATGAATTATTTTCTTTGAAGTTTTTAGGACGGTGTTTTTAGATTTTTGGGATTGTTTGAAGTTCAGTTCAAAAGTTTGTAGGGAACCTACCAGTTCTTCTACTTTCATTTCATTATTTTCCTACACTCCTCAATTGTTGTAACCTTGGGACTAAACCGTTCTGGTAAGGATCTTAGAATTTTCCTACAAATTTTCCATTTCGGAACTTTCTCTCCCAATCCACCCATGGAATTGTAAATTATATTTAACTTTGTGAAAAACTCCATAAATGTCTCATGCTCTTCCATTCTGAGACTTTCGAACTGTGAAGTCGGGAGTTGAAGTTTGGATCGCTTCACAGTGCTTGTGCCTTCATGGATTATTTTCAATAATCCTATGCTTCCTTGGATATCCCACACATACTTATCTGATTGAATATATCTTGGGACACGGCATAGTAGATAGCATTCATAGCCTTGACTTCAGATGTTTGCCTTTCTTTATCGAATGCTGTACACTTTTCTTTGGATTTGGGCTTTGTGATGGTTGTGCCACTATCAAGTACAATTTGTTCAGTTGGTGGCACGTATCTACTTTCAACTATATACCAAACATCATGATCCAAAGATCTCAGAAAGTAGTGCATCCTAGCCTTCCAGTATACATAGTTTGAGTAGTCAAATATTGGAGGTCTAGTGACTGATGAGCCCGCTCCTTTGGCCATATTCCCAACTTCAGTCAAGATCACTCTCTAGGCGGTGAAACCCTTAAAGAGAGACCTGCTCTGATACCAATTGAAATGGCGGTGAAGACCGCACTAGTTGAAGAAGGACTATGCCAATATGTCCTAGAGGAGGGTGAATAGGACTTTTTAAAGTTTTCATGAGTTATTTAAAAATCCTACTTCACTAATCCTATGATCATGCAATTCTCAGGATTACTCAAATGTAACTCTACTGGCTTCCAAGCCTGGTAGAGGATCCAATCACAAATTGCTTAAGAAGTAAACAATATGCAATCTAGTTCATGATGGATATGACAGTGTAGGTGTGTGAGAAGTGATCAGATAATCAAATATGGAAATATTAAAGCAAATCACTCAATAACAATTTCAAACACAGTCATTTTATAGTGGTTCGACGATAAGTCTACTCCACTCCCGGTAACCGCACTTAACCCTTGAGTGTACCGGATTTCACTAAGGAGGTTTCACATGGTTCACCTCTAACCTAAGGTTTTAAATCAGGTTCACCTTCAACCTTTACAACCTATACTGAGGCTGACTGTTTATGCTCTCACGAGCAAGGGTCAACACAACGCACCTACTTTTAAGCACACTGGCTAAGGATCTTCCATAAGACCTTACTGGAGGTTTCTACACGGTTGACCTCAAACCCTAAGGTTTTACCAGGTTCACCTAAAACCTAGAGTTTTACTGGTTCACTCCTAACCAGATGTTTATGCTCTCCACAGAGCAAGGGTCCACACAATGCGCCCACCACGTACACTCCCGCCGGAGGCCTCCTTGAGGACTTCAAAGGGTGAGAACCACTTAAGACCCAATCCTAGAAAGGAATGATCACAAGTGTCCTCTTGGACTCTAGATACTTACAAATAAGCTGATGAGTCTCATTTAGCACATTGCTGAAGATCTCCTCCTCGTTGATGAAGAGTCTTTTACTCCCTTGATCTGCAACACAGAGTGATGTACCAATACTTAACTTCGGGTTGGGTCAAGGTTATGATGGAATCCTACTCTTTAAAGATTTTCCTATAAGGAAGATAGAGTAGTTCCAATCATCAAGGCATTTAAGGCATCCCAGCTTAATGATTTGCCATTAAGGTAGTAGCTGGAGGATCCTTGAATGCGGAAGTTCATTCCCCAATCCACTCTATTGAATGTCAATGGTGAGAGTGGATTAGAGGATGAACTCCCTTGACAGAAAGGGCTTTAGATATAATATATAAGTTGAAACACTTAAAAGCTCTCTCTACTTTCTCTCAAAGCAACAAAGGACAAGTCCTCTATATATAGGCAAAAAGTTCCAACGGATATAAAACGATCACATTTATGACAGAGTTCGATATCATCGAGCGTATACTCTTGATAGCATCGATGGTTTGCTCGATGACTCGGACTCAATGTCATACGCTTTTGAAACTATTTGCCAATTGGTCGATGAATCGAAACTATTGTCGATGTCATCAGATTTTGACTCCGATTCCATCGATGATAGGTTCGATCCATCGACACTTGAAAAATGAGAGAGACTTGACTTTGAAATATTTTAGATTTTCATGAATGATCGGGGAACCGTCGAGATCATCAGAATTTGAATGTCGATGATATCGAGATCAGAGTCGATGCATCGATAAATCCAGCAGATTTGTCTTTAAGCTTGTTGGACGATTTATGTCCTTGTTCGATGCAATCGACCTGGTGCCGATACATCGATATTTGAATATCGATTTTATCGAAGGGCCCCGATCATAGTTAAAAACAACCTGAAATATCTGTTGTAAGAAATGCGCACCCTCGATCGATATTATCAATGGATTTCCGATGTTATCGATATTTGATTTAAGATCATATCGGAAGAGTATCGATATATCGAAGGAATTTGAGATTTTCATTAAAAAACAGGGGTGCCGAAAATCTGCCTGTCGATCTTATCGAGCCACTCTCGATGGACTCGAGATTTGAATATCGATGATATCAATGTGTATCGATACATTGATAATTCGTCTAGATATGTTGTAAAGTTGCTGGACATATTTAGTGCTTATATCGATGATATCGATAGATGTATCGATACATCGATAAATCCAGCCAAATGAATATTTAGTTGCAGGACACTTTTGGTCTTCACATCGATAATATCGTTAAGGTATCAAGGACATCAACAGAGCAGGTCGATCATATCGAGGGTGTTCCGATAAGATCGACAAGGCGAGAAAAACTCAGAAATTTTTCTATTTAAAAAAAAAGTTTTCTCACCTTAAAACCCTATGATTTCTAACTTCTTTTTAAGGGTTTTCTTCTCCTGGTGTTTTGGGTCATGGGATGTGAGGCTTAAGTTTTGCCTGTGAGGAGCTTACGCACATCTGGTTGAGGCAGACGCTTGAATTGATCTTCCTATCAGACTCTGTAGACACTCTAACTCAACACTCACGTAAATTGACAAACCAGGTCACTTTCACCCACCAGCTTGTAAGATCAGGCTGATATTTGTATTTTCACCTTCATCTGGGCCTGTCCAGATGGACAGGTAGTGTCACGCTCCAAACTCGGAAATCGGGCTCATAAAATTTCCGATCGCCGAAATTCGGTGCCGACAGCCTCCGTAGTACCCCATTCTCGGCACCCTGCGTCCATACACCAAATTTCGATCCTGGGATCCTACAAGGAGAATTTTCCAATGTACATTTAACTCGTAATAAGCATAACCACAAGTATACCCAAATCACAAAGGCAACATCATCATCACATATCAACTAATATAAACATTTGAATATAATGCTGAAAGGGAAATACATATATCAAAGTCAAAGCTTCAGAAGACCGCTGCACACTCCATGCTCGACGCTGTTGCAACCTAATGCCACCTGCATGCATCTATCGTGCATAAGCTTATAAAAAGCTTAGTGGGTGGTGAAAGTGTGTGCACAAGATAAGTGCCGAGTATGCAATACAATGCCATAAATCATACGATATCGAAATAGGCAGAAATACTGACAAGATCATGAATCATAAGATATCAGAGTAAGCAGAAATATACTGATAAGTCCATGAGTGCTATCAGCCGTACCAAGGCTATGCGATGCAAGGCATGAATGTTAACGGCCATATCAGTGCAGAAACATGGTAACCCAAAATACTAAATGCTGCGGATGCAATGCAATATGCGGTGCGAATGAAATGAACAAGCTGGAGTGAATTCGGGATGATAGTACATAGTATCGCAGGTTATGGGGTCCATCACAAGGGACTTCTATCCAAACTAGTCCCGTAGATAAATTTGGATAGTCAGACTCAATGTTGTAAACTCCTGATCTCATGTTAGTCGCGCACCCCAATCGAAATCCTGGCCATTGGAAAGGTACATGTAACAAATAGTTGCACACCACCAGCCCGAGTGAATAGTGAATGAATGAATGAGTATGCATCTCCTGCTCAGTAAGTCCATATATCAGCACCGTACATTTCTGGGATCATCATCGGGGTCTAGTACACTCCAAGCTGGCTACTACCCCAACTGGCCGGATAGCCCAGAGAGTGGAAAAGCCCTCACTACCCGCCTGCCAGTAGTATACCAATGCCTACCTGACTCGTCGATAGCGGATCCATTTGGGAGCTGGTCAAACTCAGCCTAGTTAATAGCCCCCTCACTTGAGTGGATAAGGCCACACCCCCTCCAACCGACCACGACATAGTGAAAAATGCGGCCTATTGGTATTCGGCACTCTGGCGCTCATGTATCCACTCGGTCTAGACATTGGGGGGTCTCCTGGCCTCGGAGGTTTAAGAAATTTCACCCACGGACATCCAAAGTGCCCAGATGCTCAAACCAAACATTTCGGTGTCCCATCTGGCCATCTACGACATGCCTATGGAGGTTACAGCCCTAATGTCGCTAGGGTGTATAGTAATCATAATCACACAATGCAAGATGCATGAGTCATGAAGTCCAATCATGCATCAATCTTGTGCATACCGTGCACTCATGTGGAATAACTCCACCTATCAGGGAGTCTCATAAACCATCTGTACTATGACATATGCAAGGGTCAATCACATCTCATAATAAACATACAGATGATGTGTATGGGCATGTATCATGATGCTATGCTGTCACATACTCATATTCGGTATCAATAACCGGCATCAACAATCGACCTCGATAATGTGGACATTTAACCAACATTGCCCCCAAGGAATTGCCCACATAGAGCCTAACATATAGTAGACCCATGGCCTCACACAAGGACCTAATATACAATACCATGGGCCTCACTCAAGAGCTTAATACACATTATGATGGGCCTCTCATATGGGCCTAATATATATCACAATGGACTCCATCGCCTAGCCCTCAAATGCATCACAATGGGCCTCATCACATAGACCTCATATTCATCACATTAGGCCTTAAACACGGGCTGTATATGCATCACATAGGTCTCGACAATTGGCCTTGGCAATTGAAATCGGCCTCGACAATCGAAATCGGCCTATACAATCGGCCTCGATACTCGACCTCGACAATCGGAATCGGCCTAGACAAATCGAAATCGGCCTCGATACTCGGCCTCGACAATTAGAATCAGCCTATACAATCAGCCTTAACAAATCAGAATCGGCCTCGACAATCGAAATCGGCCTATACAATCGGCCTCGATAATCGGAATCGGCCTCGATACTCGGCCTCAACAATCGGAATCGGCCTATACAATCGGCCTCGATAAATCAGAATTGGCCTCGATACTCGGCCTTGACAATCGAAATTGGCCTCGATACTCGGTCTCGACAATTAGAATCGGCCTCGATACTTGACCTCGACAATCGAAATCGGCCTCGATACTCGGCCTCGACAATCGGAATCGGCCTTGACAATCGAAATCGACCTATACAATCGGCCTTGACAAATCGAAATCGGCCTCGATACTTGGCCTCGACAATCGGAATCGGCCTATACAATCGACATCGACAATCAGAATCGGCCTCGATACTCGGCCTCGACAATTAGAATCAGCCTATACAATTGGCCTCAACAATCGGAATCGGCCTCAATACTCATCCTCGACAATCAGAATCGGCCTATACAATCGGCCTCGACAAATTGGAATCAGCTTCAATACTCGGCCTCGACTATCGGAATCGGCCTATACAATTGGCCTCGACAATCGGAATCGGCCTCGACAATCGGAATCTACCTATACAATCGGCCTCGACAAATCGGAATTGCCCTCGATACTCGACCTTAACATTCGAAATCGGCCTCGATACTTGGCCTCGACAATCAGAATCGGCCTATACAATCGGCCTCGACAATCGGAATCGGCCTATATAATCAGCCTCGATAATCATAATCGGCCTATACAATCGGCCTTGACAAATCGGAATCGGCCTCGACAATTAGAATCGGCCTCGATACTCGGCTTCGACAATCGGAATCGGCCTATACAATCAGCCTCGACAATCAGAATCGGCCTATACAATCGGCCTCGACAAATCGAAATCGGCCTCGACAATCGGAATCGGCCTATATAATTGGCCTCGACAATTGGAATCGGCCTCGATACTCGACCTCGATAATCAGAATATGCCTATACAATTGGCCTCGACAAATCGGAATCGGCCTCGACAAATCGGAATGAGCCTCGATACTCGACCTTGATAATCAGAATTGGTCGATATAATCAGCCTCAATAATCAGAATCGGCCTCGACAATCGAAATCGGCCTCGACAAATCGGAATCGGCCTTGATACTCGGCATCGATAATCGGAATCGGCCTCGATACTCGGCCTCGACAATCGGAACGGCCTATACAATTGGCCTCGATAATCAGAATCGGTCTCGATACTCGACCTCGATAATTGGAATTGGCCTCGATACTTGGCCTCGATAATCAAAATCAGCCTATACAATCGACCTCGATACTCGGCCTATACAATCGGCCTCGACAATCAAAATTAGCCTCGATACTCTGCCTCGACAATCGGAATCGGCTTCGACAATCGGAATCAGCCTCGATAATCGGAATCGGCCTTGACAATCGGCCGATCAAGGCCTAAGGGAAGGTCACAATGTGGACATTAAACCATCATTGCCTATCAATGTGGACATTTAACCAACATCGCTCTCAAGCAGTAGCCCATATAGAACCAAACATATAATGAGCCCACGACCTCACACAAAAGCCTAATATACAACACAATGGGCCTTACTTAAGTGCCACATATACACAATAGGTAGGCCCTGCTCATGGGCCTCAAATACATGACATGTGTGCCCTACACTTGGGTCTCATATGCATCAAATGGGCCACGTATCTGGGCCTCGAATACATCAAATGGGCAATGCATCATGGGCTTAATACATATCACAATGGGCCTTACCCATAAGCCACGAATACATCACAATGGGCCTTACCCATGGGCCTCAAATACATCATAATGGGCCCCATCATATGGGCCTAAAATATAAGGCAGGTGGGCCTTATCACATGGGCCTCAAATATACATCATGATGAGCCTCATGGATGAGCCGCACCAATGGGCCTTAAGTGGGCTACAAATATATCAAGGTGGGCCTCAGAGATGGGCCATAGAATACATCAAGGTGGGCCTCATTAACGTCAAATCGGGCCCACCGTTCTAGGTGAGCAACCTACACCATACATTTATTTTAGAGTGTTATCCAAATGAATTATAACGGGAGATCATCTGGGCCATACCACAAATAATCGTGGAGATAATGGTACTCATTGTTAAACTAATCACATGGCCCACCATAAAGTTTATTCCCCATTCAATCTAATCATAAGGTCATAAAAACCTGGATTAAGGGGGGAAATAAATATCATATTGATCCAAAAATCTCTGTGACCCAAAACGGGTTTTAATGGTGGACGTTCAATCTTCACTGTTTTCTGCAGTGTGGTCCACCTGATCACTAGATCTGTCTTATTCTTCTTCCCAACCCATAAAATTATCTCTTAAAATGGTCGGACGTTGTAGATACAACACCTGCATCATGGTGGGTCACTATAAGGACGGTGTAAATGTAGAGCATTAGGGTGGGCCGTACATGACATCGTCCAAATGGACGGTGCAGATGAAACATATAGATCAAGGTGGGGTTCACGAGTGTGGCCCACCATAGTGAACACGTTAATGGATGGATGGTTTGGATTTCTCAAGTCCAGGTCCCATTGTCCAGAGCACATGGATGGTGAGGATATAGGCCACATATAGCAAGGTGGGTTCCCACGTGGGGCCCACCACATATGATATATACACATATATATATACACACACATACATATATATATATATAAAATATTATATAATATATTAACACCATTTGCAAGCCAGATGTGTGTGTGTGTGTGTGTATTATAATATAAACAACACCTGTAGCCTGCCCACGTCTAGTGACCACTGTCCAAATGAACTGGACTCTGAGGACGTAAGACATATGCATCACGGCGGGGTCCATAGAATCTGATGATGTCAGTATAACAGCTATCTGGCTGGGCTGATGGCCCACCAACAGATGAATGGTCTGGATTTAACTCATACAGCATGATCAGACCCTTTGAACTTGCTGACATCTAGCTACTGTGGACGGCTTCGATTAAAACACAAACATTAGTGGGACCCACAGTTGTTGATGCAATACAGTATCTACATGGCTATGTGGGTCCCACCATCCCACATCGTAGATGGTGAGGATCAACATCAAGGTGGGCCGCAAAATGGGAAAAAAAGAGAGAGAGATAAAAATGTGGAAAGGGGAAGGACCTCGCCACTATGGGCCCTCCCTATACAATGCATACATCAAGATAGGTCTCACCACAAGTGGACCCTCAAATCACAAATCTAAGCAAAAACATATGAATCTAATCCTAGGAAAGCACCCACCTTTGATCTTCTCCTCCTCCTTTTGCCAAAGCATCCTAGAGCTCCAAAGGATGAACTTCAACGGTTGAGATAGGTTTTGGAGGGTGGGGATGGGAGATAGGAAGTGGGCCACACAAAGCTCTCTCTCATGGAGCTTGCTTGGACGTGGGTTGCTTGGGAGGAAATGAGAGAGAGAGAGATGAGAGAGATAGGTGTAAGAGAGAGAGGGATGGGTGAGTGATGTGGTGTGATGGGTGAGTGAGTGATGGATGTATACTTGTGTAAGAGAGAGTGTTGACTTTTGGGAAGGGTGGTTGTACTTGGGGATGGGATGGAGTGATGAGTTGTACTTTTATTGATTGATATGATGTGTCATAGAAATTCTCTCAGAATTGTAACATGCGGTGTTTTCCTCGAACTGAACGCGGGCCCATATCTCCTAGCTCGGGTATCGCCTCAGCGCGCGAGATGCGGCGCCAGAATCGCGGCGACGACGCGGCTACACTGATATAAGTATTGAGTCAAGTCGACTCAGATATGTAAGACTCGGCTTAGGCTTGTGCGCAAACATCGGTTATGGGTCGTAGGTTGCCGAAATTCGACCGGGAGGACCGTAGGAGTATACGGAACGGTACGAACTAGGATACAGGTCTTACAGGTAGCAAGCCCATCCACTGGACAGTCTAGTAAGGTGGGCCCCTCAGGCAAACGACATGGATATAACATATCATGGTGGACCACACACACACATCAGGTGGGCCACACCTCAGCATCATCATTACCATACAAAAAGGAAAAGAGAGAGAAAAAATGGTGGAGATGGGAGGAGCTTCGCCATTATGAGCTTCTCCATGTACATGCATACATCATATGGATATCTCAAAATAGGTGGGCCTCAAATCAGAAAATCAGGTGGAAAACCATATCTCCACCACAAAGATCAAGGCCTAAAAGGCCATTACAAAATGGGTAACTTAGAAACTTCATGGTGAGATACATATAGAATGGTCCAACCATGGATACATACATGCAAGGTGTGATGGGCCTTAGGCCAAATCTACGGACCAAGATGGAATCTCCACCATTGATTGGTGGGTCCCACTTGCCCTATGCTAAAAAAAAGAAGAAGATCCATACTAAGAAACACCCACCTCTCTAACTTCTCCTTCTTCTTCTACCTATAAGATCCAATGCTCCAAGGGAAGAGGTTTAATGGTTGAGATGAGGTTTTTGAGGGTTAGATTGGAGGAAATAAGCTTTGGATGTGGCTAGATTTTTGGAGCTCTCATGGAGGGTTGGAGGTTGCTAGCAATGGATAAATGAGAAGGAAAGGAGAGGGGGAGAGATAAGAGAGAGAGAGAGAGAGAGAGAGAGAGAGAGAGGGATAGGTTAGGCTAGAATGATTGTTTGTAAGAGAGTGTAAGGTGATGATTGCATGTGTAAGAAGTTTGAGAAGAGGGAGCATCATGAGTTATAAGAGACATGGGCCTATGGAGTAGGGTGGTAGGGTAGCTAGGTGTAGGGGTGATGTCATCCTCATGATGACCTAGGGAAACGTACAAATCTGCATAGGTGGGTCCACGGCCATGATTATGTGCGGCCCACATCTCATGATCTAGACATCGGATTGGCACACGAGATGCGGCGTTGGAACCGCGGTGATGGCACGGTCGCAATGGCGCAGGTCTTAGGCTGACTCGACTCGAATTTATAGGATGGGACTCAGGGTCATGCGTAAATGAAATCAAAAGGTCGTGGGTAGCCGGAACCCTACGGAATGGAACGGACACTAGGACATGGGCCTGACAATGACTGTCCAAAGGAATGATCAAGAGACACTAGTATTTTTCAAATATAATGATGTTGACATACTTGACCTCAATAAGGAGGAAGAGGCTAGTTTATTCGAGCTTTAACCCAACCTGGAAATACAGTGTGAGGAAAGTGATCTCAACTCTCTTGTAAACTGTACTAAATTAGATAATGATGTGAAGTTGAATGACAATCATGAGCTTACAACCCAAAATTCCCTGGAATCAATTTTAATTATGGTCTAGGTAATGATCAAGAGGTACAAGGAGTTGTCAACCATAATGATTTATTCTAACCATCTGACACATTTGATTTAAATGTGGAGGATGAGTTCCTTCCAAGTGAACCGCATAACTCTTTTGAGGCGTGCTCGGCCCACTCCCCTGATTTAGATTATGATATGATTAGGGAGTGGACGACTTGCTTAATACGACTCCGGTTTTTGAAACTACCCAGTGGAGGCCACCATTTGAGCAGTCATCCTTGGACAATACAAAGCCTATACTGATTAGTATCAAGGAACCGAGTCTTCACATTAAATCTTTACTTAATGATCCTTAATCTATTTATATAGGGCGAAGCGAGATGTATCCAGTGATGATTTACTCTCACCGAGATGAAGAGTAAGAGATTATTATTCCCTCTATTTTCCAAGACAAAGATAGAGTCCTTGGGCATATCCTCACAAACCTCAATGTGGAAAACGAGTCCCTCTCAACTGAATCTCTCAACTCTCTGGAAGATTGCTTGGCATACTTTGCAGATTCTAACGATGCCATAGTGAATACCTTGCAAGATAATACCTCAATAGTTGTTACTGACAAAGAGAATTCTTATTCTGAAGTCCCTCCTTCCACAGATCCTAAATGTCTACCATTAGAAGTGGAGGAGCTGAAAATTGAACCGAAGTCTGAAACTTCAAAATGTGTTGAGACTACACTGCTTGATGAGGATTCTTCTGAATTTCACATAATCGCAGTCTCTGATTCACCATGTTGTACTAACATTGAAACTTTTTCTGTCATAGGTGAATCATATATACTTTGGATACCTCAAGGGATTAAAAGAAATTTTTTTACTGAGGTTCATAAAGTTCTTTCGACATTCATGCTACAGGGCATCCAAGCCTACTGTAAAAAGGACTTTTGGATGATCTTGTTAAGAAATCAACTGAGAAATTTATTAAGATACTAGCCAGATGAGGAACCTCACTGCATGATTGAGTAGTTTTATCATGCTTTACTACTTCAGGATTAGAATTTATTGCTTTCATAGGATTTAGGAGTAGGATAGTTTTCTTTCAGTTTGTTTAATCTTCTTGTTGACCCATCTTCACATTGAGATCTTTGGAATAGCTTCAATTCACCTTCTTCAGGTACTACCTTTCTATCACTTCTCCTTTCTTTTCGTTGCCTCATGTTCATTGCATGCGTATATCTTTTACATTGAGGACAATGTAGCTTTTAAGTTGGGGGGTGTGGATTAGGTAAACTAATCAGTGTAATCAGTGTTTCTCTTAGTTTTTGAGCAAAAATTGTGGAAAATTTTCAATTTTTCAAAAGTAAAAACCTGTTTGAAAAGCGATAGTTTGTGCATTCTTTAAGAATGTTTTGAGTATGAAAAGATGAAAATTGAATTTTGAATTGTTGGAAGTTTGATCAACTGAGTAGTTTATCACTTAAAGTTCTTGCACTCAATTAATTAAGAGGAATTTTAAATATCATGTTGATCTAAATCACAAGACACATTCAATTTGTTTTCTGAGAGTTGTGTTAGAATTTTTGATTGTTGGCATATAAATCACTGATAAATGTTGAGAATTGAGTCTGAAGAATTTTATCCACCTTAAAAAGATGAAAAGAACCAATTAAAAAACAGTGAGATCGACAAAAAGGTTATGAAAAGACTGAAAAAGAATGAAAAATATGAAAAGAATAAAGATAAAAAGACTGAAAAGAATGAATAAATAAAAAGCGACCATTGATATAAAATCAAAAACTCGAAAAAGAAGAAAAATGAGATAAGTTCGAAATCAGCACTTGATTATTCAATTAATCTTGATGTGATGAGTATAGCTAACATTATGATTTGATAGTATTTTTTTGGAAAGTAAGATGGAATTCACTGAGCACGTTGGAAAAACTTAATATATGAACTTATGCTCTTGAATGATTAATAAAGAACCTATTTGATTGATTGCTCACTTAGTTCAGCTCTAAGTTTTCAAATTTTCACTCTCGCTTCTTTGAATTATACGCATTCATACTCATCTGCACAAAAGATTGTTTTCTGAAAGAAGTTTTGAACTTTGAGAATGGAAGATTATTTCAATCATATTTTGCTCGGAACTAGCAAAATGCTAGTTGTGAAGTGTGTTGAATGTCAATTATTGAATATTTTTCCCTAATTATATCTTGGTTTTAGAAACATGATAATGCTTAATGGTATATTTTATACATGTTTGTGTTGTAAGGTGAATTTGAGAGCTTGGATTGAAAAGAATGTTAAAAAACATGGATTTAATGCTTAAGAATCACCGAAGCAATGAGTGGATCTTAGGATATCAAGATTGAAGATTTCAAGGCCTCAAGATCTAAGAAAATCAAGTGCAAAGGATGAAGAAAGACTGGAGCAGATTATAAGGTCTGACCTAAGCTAACTTCGGTTTGACCGAAATCGCACAAAATAGTCTAGCAAGAAATTGTGATTTTCAAAATTAATTCGGCTCGACACGGTCTGACCGAAACCAACTTCGGCTTGACCCTCGGTTCGACCTAAATTTGACAGATTTTTAGTACAAAAATTTTTGCCTTAATTCGGTCCGACCGAAGCTAACTTTGGTCTGATCGAAATCGCATAGAATTGTCCAGTGAGAAAGTGCAATTTTCAACCTTACACTACCAAAAAAAGGGGCAAAGAATACAGACCACGTTAGTTTTTTGCTACGGATATAAACCTTAGCTACATTTGTTACGGTTTTAATCCGTAGCTAAAAAGTTGACACACCGTTAATAATTAATGGTGTTGTAAGGGGCTCAATAGGGCCTTAAAAAAATATGTCCTATCTAAGCCATCTATATATTTGGAAATATTACTTTAGAGCATGAAATAAAAAATCAGCTAGATCGAAGGCTCAAGTGGACCACACGGTAGGAAACATGGATATTAAATCATATTTGTTTCTTATGGTGTGGTCCACTTAGGCCTTAGATATACCTTAAATTTAGGAATATAAACTAAAATAAATTAATAAAATTATTGGTCAGAATGGATAAACCAAATACATCATGGTCGGCCCCACAGAACCCCCGTCAGGACCGTCCACGGTCCACACCCAAATTTGGGCGCGCGCTCAAAACAGAGCCGCGCCCACTTAGGGTTCTCTCTCTCTCTCTCTCTCTCTCTCTCTCTCTCTCTCTCCCCGTTCCCTAATCTCTTCTTTCCCCAGTCCTCTCTCTCCCTCTCGGTCTCTGCTCCATCTCTCTCATTCTCCTCCCTCTATTTCCAATGCATCAGCCACGTCGTGAAGCTCTTCTATCTCTCTCGATTGCAGAGGGACGGAGATGGATTCATGATGATGTCTGCGTGGATGGGTTCGGCAATCACGGGCTGCAAATGTGGTCACTGGAGATGAGAGACAAAGAAGATGAGGGTTTGGGTTGCACCAAATCTGCCGGAAACAATGGCTGTTAGCAAAGTCGGGGTTTTTTTTTTCTTAATAGGGGTGATCTTTCGCCGTGGACCCCAGTGGATTCGGGCGGTGCTAGTGTATTCGGTGTCATGAGATGAAGATGACGGTGATGAACCACCTCTGGTATTGTTTTTCTTGGATTTCTGTTTTTTTCTTGATAAATTTTATGAGGAGATTTAGGGCTTTGAAGTCTGATTTCGGTTCCTAAGTATTTACTAAATGCTTCAAAGTGCTCCTTTGTGGCAAGTCTATTTCCTCCACTTCTGGAGGTGTCATCAAAATCATCCAAATTTTCTTCCATTGGAACATGCTTTAAGTTAATTAGGTCCATTCCACTTTTGATGAAATAACTACTCTGATTCTATTTTAGTAGTTTGGAGTTCAATTTTTATTTTGACCAGTTCCTTGTGTGTTTTTCTCTAAAATTCGTGTATGGTTTTCTTTATATTAGAGCTTCATGGATTTTTATTTTTTGGTTCTTGAACTATCTTGTTTGCAGTAGGGTAATATTCTTCATTCATATTTAATACCTCTCATAAAAAAAGAAGAATCAAAGAAATTCATGGACATTTCTCCTCTTTCTTGGGATTTATCCATTTTCACATGGTGTTAGAGGCTCTCCAGGATGACCCTATGTGGATTGGAATAGTGCCTGTCAAATCTATCAGTGTATCTCTTTTCATGGACTTACAAATCTCTTATTCTTTTGTCAAAAGCAATCATCCTTCACCTATGGCTGCGCGAGTAAATTTTTTCTAGCTTCACTATAAATTTTCCATTGTTCATCTTTCCCAAAGATCACAATTGCTAACGGACCTCCTCAGCTTGAGTTTGAATGTTCTGATTCTATTATAGCAGTTAGGAGTTAAATCTAAAATTTGTGTATTGTTGTATTTATATTGAGTACATGAAGTTTGAAACAAAATCCCACTCTCATATAAATACAAGAGAACCTCCTACAACAAATATTCTCTGGTATTATCTTATCTTGAAGTTTTAATGCTCCCATTGAAGTGGGTCAGAACTTCTCTAAGTAGCTCTAAACATGTCAAAAACTTTATACCTCGATTTGCAAATATAAATAAAAATCTGATAATAATCTGCATAGAGGAAACAAAATACCTAACCTAGAGCAGAGACAGTAGCATCTGGTTCCCAGGTGTTAGTATGAATCAACTCGAAGGGCACGGTGGCCCATTTATCTTTTCTGGGAGGAATTGCTCTAGGATGGTTTTTGAATCCTTGTTTTCTTTTACTAATGGTGTAGTTGTATTGATTTAAGAGGTCTCACTGTCTATGACTCTTTGGTTTTCTAGTGCTTAATTGATTTGTCCCAGTGATTAATGTAACCTTCTTCCATTTTGAACTTAATGAGGCTTCCTACCGTTCATAAAGCTCTGCAAATTTTCTTACTACTCTACATGTACACAACCCTGCTGGTGCACTCGTTCTCTTTCATGCATAAATGCTTAAATTACATGCAGTCCCTTGTGCTAACATTTCTCTCTTTTGGAAATGATAAAATCGCAGATGCAACTACAACTTTTGATGGAGACCTTAAATTCAATAGAGCCTCATTACATCAGATGTGTCAAGCCAAACAATGTCCTCAAGCTTGCTTTTTTTGAGAATGCCAACATTATCCAACAACTACATTGTGGTGTAAGTACACAATGGAAAACATCATTATTTCCTTTGTCATTCTTCATTAACTTTCACATGGAGCTGTTCAAATTCAGTTGTTATTTACATATAATATTTCGTACCAAACTTTCATACTCTCAAGATGTTCTTGAGGTAATTAGGATCAGCTGTGCTGGATATCCTACCAGATGAACATTCTATGAATTGCTTCACCGTTTTGGTCTACTTGCTCTAGAAGCTTTGGAAGGAAAGTAAGTCATTGTTTATGTTTTTATGCTCAGCAATGAAGTCAGTTGTATGGTTTCAAGTTTGTTAGTCAGTATCTATCGTGGTTGTTAGAAGATTGATTTGAGGTAGAAATTGATGCTGCTTCATGTGAATTTTACATTCCTGTACAGCTATGATGATAAGATTGCATGCCAAAAGATTCTTGACAAAAAAGGGTTGAAAGGCTATCAGGTAATTCCAACATTTTCTCAAAATTCATAGTGTTGCTACTGGTATAACTCAATGCCTTTCATTACATTTTTCAGTGGTTTCTGATGGCATCTACTGGTAGTCTTGTATCCGTATGTTTATATATCACAATCATTATTATCTGCTACTGATGTAACTCAATGCCTTTCATTACATTTTTTAGTGGTTTCTGATGCCATCTAATATAAGTAATCTTGTATCCGTATGTTTATCATCATCATTATCATCATGCCTTATCCTAACTAATTAGGGTTGACTAAGCAAATCCTGTTCCCCAATTGAACTCTATGAAGGAGCATAACTTCAGTTAAACAATTGATTATCAATTCTTTTCTTATACCGTACTTTCACTAAATTAATTGTTACATGATAGAAATATCTATGAAATAGAATAAGGAGAAGGGAAACCTATTGTTTGCTTTTTAAGGCAAGGTTCATCCACTTCTTAGGGCCCATCAAATCACTAAACCGTAGCAAAAGTTACTACGGTTTTAATCCGTAGCTAAAAGTTGTCACACCATTAATAATTAAAGATGGTGTAAGGGGATCTATTGGGCCTAAAAAAATATATGTGTTCTATCTAAGCCGTTCATCTATTTTGAAATATTATTTTATGGCATGAAATCAAACATCAGCTAGTTCGAAGGCTCAAGTGGACCACATGGTAGGAAACATGAAGATTAATTCAATTTTGCTTCCTATGGTGTGGTCCACTTAAGCCTTCAATATACTTTAATTTTGGTATCAAGAATTAAAATAATTTGTTAAAATTAATAGTCGAAATGGATGAACCAAATACATCATGGTGGGCCCCAAGGAGCCCTTGCCCAGACCGTACATGGTCCATCACGCCCAAAAACTGGGCGCGCTCTAAAAAACACACCCGCGCCGAGAGTGTGCCCAAAACTTTTCATCTCTCTCTCTCCCTCTTCCTTCCCTACCCTATTTTCCACTATTCTCCCCGCCCCTAACTCTCTCTCTCTCTCTCTCTCTCTCTCTCTCTCGTGCGTGTGCTGGGCATTGAATGTTGGATCTAGCATGGTGTCGGCACTGAGAAGTGAAGCATCTCTCTCTATCTCTGTAGCAGATCTCGAAAGGTAATTTCTGTGCCCTAATTTCATTGATCTCTATTTGCAATGATTTGAGGAGAGGATTTCGTTCTGTTTTTTTGAAATCTAACATGAATTTTGTTTATTTTCTGATGACTTTGCTTCTTGCTAGGGATTTCTGAGGGTTTTTATTGGAAGTTCTTTTCAAATCAAATTGGGATGTGATGCTGTGTATATTTTTTGCTTAGGTTTCACATTTGCTACTTTTAGAGGAGATTTTTATGGATATTTCACATTTTCGGTGGTGGTTTCTAAGGAGTATTTAGGCTTCTCCCCCCCCTTTTTTTTGTTTTTTCTTTTTTACTAAGAAACTAAATTAGGCGCATAGCATGGGTCTTTCAAAAACTTGAAGAAGTCTTGCAAATCCATTCACATGTTTTCCTCCATAGACTCGACTCAAACCGTTTGTGCAAACTAGGCTGTTGAATTTCTATGCGAAATATGAAGAGATTGGGTGTGCATGTGGGGTGTTTGATGAAATTCCTAAGAGGAATCTAATCATGTGGAGTGCAATGATTTGTGTGACTCAATCATTTCAAAATTTGAGAACTTTGAATTAAAAACTCCATGGGAAGTATTGATAATAATCAAATAGTCTACAAGAAGCCAACCAATCAGTGGCTTGCAAAAGCAACAGTTTGTTCAAAACAGAGATGATCTATGTAGCTCATCATGATGCCCTAGCTTAATGGTCTTGTGGGTCCTGATAACTATCTTCCATGTGTGGTAGGATTCCTTGATTGATTGATTCAAAGACATTTGATTTTCAGGTTCATGTCGCCCATGATGCCCTGGCTTAACGGTTGTTGTTTTCTCGCATCAATGAAGAGCTTAATCAAATAAAGAAAGCGAAAAATGGATGAAGATGATCAGGTCATGCAGGTAGACCGTTCACCCATTTGAAGGTGGGCCCCACAATCACAGCCCTTCCAAACAACCCCTCAATCGCCCATTTAAATTGCGGTGCACTGTTTGGGGATATATTTACCTTTTCTTCAATTCCATTGCAGTTAGAGATCTTCCTTAGCTCAGGAACTGTTTGCCTCTCTATTTATTCATTGGTTGTCGGGATCTTTGGCGTGAATCTCCCATATACATGGAATCTAAACCATGGATATCTATTTAAATGGGTACATTTTCTCTTCCTTTTTTTTTTTTCTTTTAAATAGACAATCTATGCTTGACCAAGAACATGTTGTTTTCATATACACTAACATTCCTCCCTTCAGGAATTGACTCGGCTTCCCAACTACTACATTGAGGATAACATGTGGCTGGTGAAATTCTACATCAAGGTTAGAGAAAATCCAGTTAGCCCAGAGTTGTCAGTGGGCTCGTCACAGCCTCCAGCTAATTCAAAATCTGGGCTTAAACCAACCTAGTTCAGATGATCTACCATTAAAGCAGTTAACTATTAGGTGGTCAATCTGTACAAAAAAAAATGGACTCTTGATTGAAGTGGTTTTTTTTTTTTTTTTTTTTTTATAACTTTATTTTAAAGATTGACGTTGGCATACCCTTGGGCAGCCTAATTGTTTTGGTCCAATGATCTAATGATGTTTTCACCTGATAAACTGGATTGGATCTCCTGTGCATGTGCTAGGTTAGCACGTCTATTCGTGTAGAGAGACTATGGAGGGGATTCCAAACCTCTAAGGCCTTGTGCCTGGGTACAGTAATTTGCCACATTTAACTATAGGTTTCTTGCAATTTTGTTTTTAGTAACAAGCAATATCTAAGCATGGCCTGGATAATCTCCTTTTGATTTTTACATGGATAATCTCCTACAAGCTAGGACTTTCTTTTTTATTGCTGGTATCTCCTTCCAACTTTGTTTGATGTGTAACTTGGAATTTTTTATTTTTTATTTTTTATTGGTAGGTGTTGCTGCAACTTCGTTTAAAACCAGCCGTTTCATATTTCTGGTGTGGCCCTATTTAAATCAAGGGTAGACATCCCCTCTCACATTGTTCGCTTGTGTTGTGGCCCACTTGACTGTTGGATCAGGTGGATTTAGGTAATGTGTGGTGATGCATCTGATAGATAGGGTTGATGGCCTTCATACATCAAGTGGCTGCCACATACCAGTACCACTCAAGCATAGCTGGGATGAGACCATGATGATGATGATGGCCAATCTTTCTTTCTTTCTTTTTTTTTTTTTCTTTTTTGCTTCCATTTGCTATAGTATTACATTGCAATCAAATTGGAGGTGGCACTGTAGTCTATTATCTGGGCAGCTCCTTGGGTGGGTCACTCTTGAAAAATGGTGCAGACTAGTATGTCTCTAACACACACTTCCATTGTTGTAATGTAGAGAAGTTTAAATCAGACTTGATGAAGATAGCTATGACCACTTTGAGTTCAAAAATACTTTCCCAGGACAAGGAGCAATTTACTAAACTAGTTGTAGATGCTGTCATGAGGCTCAAGGTAAGTATTCAATTGAACTTTTTAGATGGTATACCATGCTAGTAACAATTCATGCTATGGTATACCATGCTAAACTGAATTAGAATGCACTACTTAACTAGAATTTAATGTTATTTGACAATTTGATTTCCCATCACCTCTTTGCTACAACAGTTGCCTCTTCTCGTTTGTTGCAGAAGTGTAAATCTTGTAATTATTGTTGTGTAAGTTAAAACTTACCCCATTGAGAGTGTTTCCATCCTCTAGTTTATTGTTTCTCATCCTTTCTTATATGCCTGAGGATACTATTGTTCCCATAAAAGTAATACATGTGCATGTTTAGTTGGAATTGGTTGTTCAGAAATTCCATAAACTCAAGTGGAGGTAACCTGATCATGAGAATGAACTGTTTCTAGCAGGTTGTGGAGGTGCCTAATGTCTCATGGGAGGACATTGGTGGGTTGGATAATGTCAAATGGAAACTTCAGGAGGTATGTCTTTCATTGGGCTTTGCCTTTTCTTCTTTGTTTTTTCATACATAAAATATATGTTGGTAAAGCAGCAATTGGAACAGTGATTTATGGCCCATGTGGAATTCATAGATTATTTGGAATTGGTTGTTCAGAAATTTCATGACTGCTGAATTTTTTTATCATCTAGTGCTATGTAATACATTGCTTTACACATAACATAGTGATGGCTTGTACAAATAGTCTTCATCAACTATTTGATAAAACCAAATCCATGAGCGCCTGGTGAATTAGACATGATTGTGGCCTGGAAACTATGGAGAAGAAGGGCTTCTCAATTTATTATTATTTTTTTAATATCATATTCACATTTTGGCCTGATGTTTCATGCTCCATTTATTTACATTCTTGTTTCTGAATGGGACGGAGGAACTATATCATCATATCCTGTTCATGGAGTTTTATAAGCATCTTAACCTCTTCTACTTGGGTTCCTCTTCTTATTCACTTCTATAGATATGTACTACTTTCTCTCTATTATAATTTGGGATTGATTTTTTTCTTTTCCTTCATTTGGTGCATCATTTGAAGATATTGGAAGGACTTCTTAAATTGCCGAGAGAACAGGGAATGTCCTGACTGCAAAAGCAAGTAGGTATCTTGGTTGAATTATGATAACGAATGATCTTTTAAGAAGCTACTTGTAACTCTTTTTGCATATACGATGTTTACATCATCAACCCTTATTCCAGCCTAATGAACAACCCAAACTCCTACAAGCTTCTTTTTATTTTTTAACAAGGTCATGAATGAATCACCTGAAAAGTTGAGCGAGGGTCCCTGGAAGGTGGGAACCGCCTGATGCATTTTATGATTTGATTGCTATTTGTAATGAATACATCATTTTTTTTCCTGATTGCATTTTAGGTGCTATTCCTATCAGCATTAATTGTATTAGTTTAGATGAGTTCACATTTGCTAGAACATTTCTCAAATTAGTTTATCAATAGATCTAATTAAAAGCTTGTGAAACTAATTAGAATACCAATCAATCTCATCTCTTTACAGG
The DNA here is from genome assembly GCA_030180095.1 of Magnolia changhungtana. Lineage (NCBI taxonomy): Eukaryota > Viridiplantae > Streptophyta > Magnoliopsida > Magnoliales > Magnoliaceae > Magnolia > Magnolia changhungtana. Next base: position 349,761 of record JASAUF010000384.1, on the reverse strand, counting down.
GTTCTCATCATTGATAGATACTTTGCTACTGCACATGTTACCTTTGTAGATATTAATTGATCTCTAACTGGTTTTGGGCCTTCTTTCCAACATGCAGATATTGAACCTTGTTGATGTTCAGTGTCATTTTGGAAGTCTATTTGTTAATTCATGTTGTCTCACATAAAAGCTAGTTTTAAGTGACAGTTTTTCGATTGACAGGCTGAGAACCCAACTTCAGTACCTCAATACTTCACCATGGCACCTGAGCATCCTCATATGTGGACTGGTCTCTATCCTGGTTTCTTTCCCAACTTTGAGGTAATCTTCCGCCTATTTTATTTCTTGTTTCTTATTATAATTTCCTTGTTTGGCTCATTGTTTATGTTTGTCTAGACTCTAGTCACATTAACTCATTACCAGCCAAACTCTATTAACTTATGATGTTGCTTACAATTGCATCTTAGTCACAGCTAGTTGTGTTTTGTTTTGAAGGATTTTAACTCCAGGTTTCACATACTAATCCAAGTACTAACAAAATTATTACAATTTTGGGTGGGGTTAGGTTTCTTCTAAACATCAAATCACAAGCATCCTTCTCGCAGATAACAGTGGAACTTGAAGAACTCCTGCAAGAGGTTCGGGTAAAATCCTTTTCCTAGATTCAAGCATCTAGTACGTCTCTTGTCAAGAATGCACATGATTGGAGTGGTCTGCCCATTTGGATAGGCCATATTTATGTATTTGCTCGAAATTGATAGAGCAGACCCGGATGTGCGTCGGAGCTATCCGGAAGAGCGGGGGTCCCTGGAAGGTGGGAACCGCTGTTATGACCATGATGAAGCTGTCCATTTCCTATGGACAGCATTGAAAGGGCCTGGCCATTTGGACAGGCCGTGTTCATGTATTTGCTCGAAATTAATGGAGCAGACCCGAATGTGCGTCGGAGCTATTCGGGTGAGCGGGGGTCCCTGGAAGGTGGGAACCGCTGACCATGATGAAGCTGTCCATTTCCTATGGACAACATTGGAAGGGCTTAACCATTTAGACAGGCCGTGTTTATGTATTTGCTCGAAATTAATGGAGCAGACCCGGATGTGCGTCGGAGCTATCCGGATGAGCGGGGGTCCCTGGAAGGTGGGAACCGCTGACCATGATGAAGCTGTCCGTTTCCTATGGATAACATTGGAAGGGCCTGGCCATTTGGACAGGCCGTGTTTATATCTGTATTTGCAGGGACCACACCCTTAACCTATAAACTAAATCTATTCTTACATCCCAAAACCTATAACTACAACCTAAACCTTAACCTAAACCTATAACCTATAACTTAAACCTATAACCTAAACTCAATTCCCTAAACTTTAACCTACAACCTAACCTATTCTCAAATCCCTAAACCTAAACCTACACCTAATCCTAATCTTAACTCCCTAACCTAAACCTAAACCTAAACTTGAAAACCCAAACCTAAACCCGATACCGAACCCAAACCCTATTTCCTAAACCTAAACCTTAACCTATTCTCAATTCCCAAAACCTATAGCTTATAACTTTGAACCTAAACCTATAACCTAAAACCTAAACCAAAACCAAAACCAAAACCTATAACCTAAACCCAAACTTATTCCCAAATCCCAAAACCTATAACCTAAACCGAAACCTTAACCTAAACCTATAACCTATAACCTATACCAAAACCTATAACCTAAACCAAAACCTATAACCTATAATCTAAACCCAAACCCATTCTCAAATCCTATAACCTAAACCTATAACCTATATCCTAAACCAAAACCTATAACCTAAACTAAAACTAAAACCTATAGCCTAAACCTAAATCAAAACCTATAACCTAAACCTAAACCTTAACCTAAACCTATAACCTATAACCTAAACCAAAACCAAAACCAAAACCTATAGCTAAACCCGAACCCATTCTCAAATCCCAAAACCTATAACTTAAACCAAAACCAAAACCTATAACCTAAACCCGAACCCATTCTCAAATCCTAAAACCTATAACATAAATCGAAACCTTAACCTAAACCTAACCTATAACCTAAACCAAAACCAAAACCTATAACCTAAACCCGAACCCATTCTCAAATCCTATAACCTAAATCAAAACCAAAACCTATAACCTAATCCCGAACCCATTCTCAAATCCTATAACCTAAACCTATAACCTATAACCTAAACCAAAACCAAAACCTATAACCTAAACCCAAACCCATTCCCAAATCCCAAAACCTATAACCTAAACTGAAACCTTAACCTATAACCTAAACTAAAACCTATAACCTAAACCAAAACCAAAACCTATAATCTAAACTCGAACCCATTCTCAAATCTTATAACCTAAACCTATAACCTATATCCTAAACCAAAACCTATAACCTAGACCAAAACCAAAACCTATAGCCTAAACCTAAATCAAAACCTATAACCTAAACCTAAACCTTAACCTAAACGTATAACCTATAACCTAAACCAAAACCAAAACCTATAGCCTAAACCCGAACCCATTCTCAAATCCCAAGACCTATAACTTAAACCAAAACCAAAACCGATAACCTAAATCCGAACCCATTCTCAAATCCCAAAACCTATAACCTAAACCGAAACCTTAACCTAAACCTATAACCTATAACCTAAAAAACCAAACCAAAACAAAACCTATAACCTAAACCCGAACCCATTCTCAAATCCTATAACCTAAACCTATAACCTATAACCTAAACCAAAACCTATAACCTAAACCAAAACCAAAACCTATAGCCTAAACCCGAACCCATTCTCAAATCCAAAACCTATAACCTAAACCTAAACCTTAACCTAAACTTGAAAACCCAAACTTAAACCTAAACTTGAAAACCCAACCTAATCTCAACTCCCTAACCTAAACCTAAACCTAAACTTGAAAACCCAATCTAAAACCCAATCCCGAACTTGAACCCGATTTCCAAAACCTAAACCATAACACATTCTCAAATCCTATAACCTAAACCTATAACCTATATCCTAAACCAAAACCTATAACCTAAACCAAAACCAAAACCTATAGCCTAAACCTAAATCAAAATCTATAACCTAAACCTAAACCTTAACCTAAACCTATAACCTAAATCAAAACCCAATCCCGAACTCGAACCCGATTTCCAAAACCTAAACCATAACCCATTCTCAAATCCTATAACCTAAACCTATAACCTATATCCTAAACCAAAACCTATAGCCTAAACCTAAATCAAAACCTATAACCTAAACCTAAACCTTAACCTAAACCTATAACCTATAACCTAAATCAAAACCTAAACCTAAACCTATAACCAAAACCAAAACCTATAACCTAAACCAAAACCAAAACCTATAGCCTAAACCCGAACCCATTCTCAAATCCAAAACCGATAACCTAAACCTAAACCTTAACCTAAACTTGAAAACCCAAACTTAAACCTAAACTTGAAAACCCAACCTAATCTCAACTCCCTAACCTAAACCTAAACCTAAACTTGAAAACCCAATCTAAAACCCAATCCCGAACTTGAACCCGATTTCCAAAACCTAAACCATAACACATTCTCAAATCCTATAACCTAAACCTATAACCTATATCCTAAACTAAAACCTATAACCTAAACCAAAACCAAAACCTATAGCCTAAACCTAAATCAAAACCTATAACCTAAACCTAAACCTTAACCTAAACCTATAACCTATAGCCTAAATCAAAACCTAGACCTAAACGATAACATATAACCTAAACCAAAACCTATAACCTAAACCTAAACCAAAACCTATAGCCTAAACCCAAACCCATTCTCAAATCCAAAACCTATAACCTAAACCTAAACCTTAACCTAAACTTGAAAACCCAAACGTAAACCTAAACTTGAAAACCTAACCTAATCTCAACTCCCTAACCTAAACCTAAACCTAAACTTGAAAACTCAATCTAAAACCCAATCCCGAACTCAACCCGATTTCAAAACCTAAACCATAACCCATTCTCAAATCCTATAACCTATATCCTAAACCAAAACCTATAACCTAAACCAAAACCAAAACTAAAACCTATAGCCTAAACCTAAATCAAAACCTATAACCTAAACCTTAACCTAAACCTATAACTTATAACCTAAATCAAAACCTAAACCTAAACCTATAACCTATAACCTATAACCTAAGCCAAAACCTATAACTTAAACCAAAACCAAAACCTATAGCCTAAACCCGAACCTAAACCTAAACCTTAACCTAAATGTATTCTCAAATCCCTAAACCTAAACCTACACCTAATCCTAATCTCAACTCTCTAACCTAAACCAAAACCTAAACTTGAAAACCCAAACCTAAACCCGATCTTGAACCCGAACCCGATTTCCTAAACCTAAACCTTAACCTATTCTCAATTCCTAAACCTTAACCTAAATGTATTCTCAAATCCCTAAACCTAAACCTACACCTAATCCTAATCTCAACTCCCTAACCTAAACCTAAACCTAAACTTGAAAACCCAAACCTAAACCCGATCCCGAACCCGAACCCGATTTCCTAAACCTAAACCTTAACCTATTATCAATTCCCTAAACCTTCACCTAAATGTATTCTCAAATCCTTAAACCTAAACCTACACCTAGTCCTAATCTCAACTCCCTAACCTAAACCTAAACCTAAACTTGAAAACCCAAACCTAAACCCGATCCCGAACCCGAACCCGATTTCCTAAACCTAAACCTTAACCTATTCTCAATTCCCTAAACCTTAACCTAAATGTATTCTCAAATCCCTAAACCTTAACCTACACCTAATCCTAATCTCAACTCCCTAATATAAACCTAAACCTAAACTTGAAAACCCAATCCTAAACCCGATCCCGAACCCGAATCCGATTTCCTAAACCTAAACTTTAACCTATTCTCAATTCCCTAAACCTTAACCTAAATGTATTCTCAAATCCCTAAACCTAAACCTACACCTAATCCTAATCTCAACTCTCTAACCTAAACCTAAACCTAAACTTGTAAACCCAAACCTAAACACGATCTTGAACCCGAACCAATTTCCTAAACCTAAACCTTAACCTATTCTCAATTCCCTAAACCTTAACCTAAATGTATTCTCAAATCCCTAAACCTAAACCTACACCTAATCTTAATCTCAACTCCCTAACCTAAACCTAAACCTAAACTTGAAAATCCAAACCTAAACCCGATCCCGAACTCGAACCCGATTTTCTAAACCTAAACCTTAACCTATTCTCAATTCCCTAAACCTTAACCTAAATGTATTCTCGAATCCCTAAACCTAAACCTACACCTAATCCTAATCTCAACTCCCTAACCTAAACCTAAACCTAAACTTGAAAACCCAAACCTAAACCCGATCCTGAACCCGAACCCGATTTTCTAAACCTATAAACTAAACCTTAACCTATAACTTATAACCTAAACTTATAACCAATAACCTAACCTATGGATTTTGCTATAGTTTAGAAATTTTGTAGGTACATTTTTTATTTCTTTATATATAATTGTTTTTTTTCAGCTCTTTTTTTTTTGTCTTTCTTCCTTTTGAGATGTGTACAAAGGCATGTTTGTTTGATTGTGTCTATAATTGTTGTTTTATACAGGCTGACAAGCTAAAGAAGTCAGTGGATGATGAAATTCATTTTCTCAAGGGAAGGGTTTTAAAACTTGAAAGTGATCTTGTGTCGAAGTCTACAGAAGTTACATATGCAGTTTCAAGGAAAGAAGAAGCTCTATCTTCTGTGTTTGCTGAACTTGACCGTCTGAAGAAAGAAAATTCTATAAAAGCGCGAGCATTATTTAATGCATGAGGGCACGCCTTAGTTGTAATTCTTTTAATTGGTTAGCAAAGTGAAGTATTGTTTATTTAGAAATGTGAATGTAGGATGCATTGTAGATTTAATTGTTATTGTAATAAATGCATCATTTTTTTCTCTGATTGCATTAAGCTTAGATGAGTTATCAATCATAGCAAGTTCTTGCAATGGAAACAGGGAAAATAGCTACGAAATATAATCTGTAGCAAAGCTACATCATTTCACCGTAGCTATTGCTATTCTGTTTGCTACTGGATTATATCCGTAGCTATTGGTATCTATAGCTACGGATTATATCCGTAGCTCTCCATATGTAGTGCTGCAAATATTGTAGATATTGGTATCTATTACTATGGATATAATCCGTAGCTATTGGTATCTATTGCTACGGATATAATCCGTAGCTATTGGTGTATATTGCTACAGATATAATCCGTAGCTATTGGTATCTATTGCTACGGATATTATCCGTAGCTAATGGTCTCTATTGCTACGGATATTGTCCGTAGCTAGACCTTTAGCTACCCCACCAATTGCGACGGACATGATACAGACTAGATCCGTAGCAAAAGCCCTTTTGCTACGGATTTAGTCCGTAGCTTTTGCCCATTTTTCTTGTAGTGTTAATTCAGTCTGATCGAAGCGTAACGCGGGGCTTATGCAGAGTGTCTAAATTCAAGTCTATTTGCAAAAATTCCAAGGCGATGCGTAAGATGACGATTCACAATTATAAATAGGAGTCCCTAGGACGTTCATAGGTATCATCTAGGGTTTAAGGAGTGGAGGAAAAGGGTGGAGAGCCACCACCAAGAGTTTTTTTTTATTATTCTTTAGTTTATTTTTATGTTTTATTTAAGAAATTTTGGTTTAATCATGTCTATGGTTAACTAAACCGCTTAGCTAAGGCTAAGAGGTGAAGCTTGTAGCATGATTGAGATGTTTATCTTGCTTTGATTCTCGTTTATGTTGAACTTCATTGATTTCTAGTTAATTTTAAGGAATATTTTCAATTTTATATGGCTTGTTGTGACCCAAATTACAATAGACACTGCAATAGCTTTGAATATCTTTTTATCCTGGGCATGGTAGGGTGATGGAATCCCTTTTAAATCTCCCCATTTCTCATCTATTGAGGCTAGTACAATGAAAAGTTCAGAGATTTGATCATCTCTTCTTCCAATCGAATAAAATAGGACTTTGATTCCAATTGTACCTCTTGATCAATCAAGTAAGGTAGCATCTTGATACCTGTAAGTGGATTTTTGGCACCCTAGTTCCCACCTTTAAATTCACAAGTTTTAATCAACCTTATTCACAATCACTTTCAATTATTTCAGAATTTAGATTTGGATCTTCTTTTTCTTTTAATTCTAGTTCTTTTCAGAATACATACAAGTTTAGTTCCTGTAGACATCGGTCTCACCGAGATTATTACTACGTCGCAACCCTACACTTGGGGTTGTGAACATCTACTCACTCGATCAGCTTACCTAATCGAACAACCTAGTCAACTCACCTAGTTAAGCCCCAAAACCAAGCCCGAACCAAAGCCCAAAAGGAACTTCAATGATAAAAATATGCAAAACCTCAAAACAACAACCTTCATAGTATAACCTTCATACACTTGGAGGAGGTTGCCTGCCAAAGAAGGGAGTCCAAGTGGGGACTGACGACAACTAGCTTGCCATCGGCTATGTAACACTCCCTCTTTGGAATGGCTCCCTCGAGCATGTGTGATCTCCCTTTTCCAGACTCTAGGTATGCAGTTGAGGTGTATTTACTTCAATGCCCATCTCCTTACCTAAAATTACCTTTTTACCACTTCATCTAACCCATGAGATGATGCCATGTGACAATCTCCAATTTTAGCCCTTCAACCACCTTTTGCCCCTAAGATTAACAATAATTACCAGAAAATTGAGTTTTGAGGCTATAAATAGCTCACTCCCCTTCTCATTTCAAGCATCCAGTAGACTCACTACACTCTATCACATCCAGAGTATTCAAGAAGAATCAAGCATCCCTCTTCATCCCTTAGGGCCTTAGCCATTTAGTCATCTCTCCACCAAGGAGAGAGAGAGAGAGAGAGAGAGAGAGAGAGAGAGAGAGAGAGAGAGAGTCCAATCATAGTATAGCCTAGCCTAGCCTAGCCAGAGTCCAAGCCTCCTGAACTACCTAAGTTCAAATCCGAGCTAATTGATCTAGCCTTGCGATGCTACCGTTCATCTAACTATTCAAGCTTCAATCAGTTTCGTCAAAGCAGAGCATTAATATCGTGCAATACCTGTTCCCTTCTTAATCTCCTTGTTCCTCATATATATCATAATTACATTGCATTTCGTTGTTTTCTCACATTTAACTGGTGGGTGTATGATCTGTGACTTCTTGATATAATCGGATCCCACCTACCAGAAACCTTAGCTAACTAGCCATTGTTTTATCATAAGCATCAATATAGCATTAAGGATTTCATACATCACATTTTATATACTTTGCACCCTACACTAGATCATTTCGAACGTATGATCTGCGATATGCCGATATAATCAGATCTTTCCTATCAGAAATTCGGATCAATTAATACTCATTGTCATTACATCATATTACATTTTTTGCCCACGAGAACTAATCTTATTTCTCAGAAATTAGTCAGATCTTGTGAAGTAAAGACTGTACATCTGTACGTGCAGAGTAGGTGCCTAACACCTTCTCTCTCTGTAACCGCAATTCCTTACTCGGAATCTCTGGAACAAAAACTCATGAGTCATCTTAGGGTTAAGGATCTTCAGATTCTTAATACTAAGCGTTTTTACAGGGTTTAATTGACCGTAGGGTCAAAATAATTGGTTAGTTGCGACTCTGGTAAAATATAATACCCTCTTATCCCCAAATGAAAGCCCTCGAGTGATGAAACCAGTGGAAAAGAGAGTTGATTTCTTGTCCCCCAAGAAATCCTCCCTCTAGCATGCTCAGGCGGCCAGTAAAAATGTTGGGAAATGTTGTTGGCCGTTGAGAAAAGTTTAGCCTGCAGCTTTTTTACCTTTTACTAGCAGTTTCGGCTTCCAGGAAAGATATTTTTTCTTGTAATGAGCTGACTTGTTGCGGAACCGATTGTCACTGAGTTGTTGCCTCTAATTTATTCATCTTAAACACTTGTATTCATTATTAACCATTCAGTAAGGGCTCGTTACCACCAAATAAGTTACTTTTTTTGCTTACAGCAATAGATAAGTAACTTATCTGAAATAAGTGAGTTTGGTTTATAATTCATTACTTATAACATTTTTACTTAGAAGTACTTAATCACTTCAATTTTTATTTTTTTTTCTAAATTTTCTACTTTCGGTAAGTTGTTGAAGAAGAGAAGCTGATAAGTATGTTGTTTACAAAATATACTTATCTTCTTAACAAGTAGAAACTAAGATCTACCTGTGGCATAAGTAGTTTATCTTAAGCAACTTACTGTCCAGACGCCCCCTAAATGTCATATATATGCACCAATTTGATAGTTTGATAATTAAATAACCTTGATATTTGGTTCATACCATAGATCAGTTAGTATCCTTAATTTCGGTGGTTGAATGTGACTGACTCGCATTCTACTCATGCAATTTCAAAGTAATTTATAAGTGCCTGCGTATCATCTATCATTATCTGTCAGAGTATCATTCTTTTTCTCACAAAGAAAAAGAAAATCTTACCCTCCTAACCATGCTAGCATGGAAAGGGTTCCCTCAGTGAGAAGCAAGGAATTGGCTTTATTTGCAGATTTTTCACTATATAAACCAACATGCATGCAGGCCATTGCCACACCAACCATTTCCGAACTCCCTTCTTCCCCATACATTAATTTTGACTACTTGTCCCTTAGGTGCTATATCTTATTTTGTGTAGGCAATGGCATCGGCCAACAAAATGCAGCCGATGGAGATCAAGGGCCACTTGTTTACGGCATCTGATGACACTGCGATACTGAACGAAATCCGAGTCACCCACATAGCGGATGGTCGCAAATTAGCGGTCAGACCACTCCTCCGAATCATCAAAGACATCACTAGTGGTAATCCTCTTTGGCAGCATCATCATAATCACTGTCATATCGTTGTTCTTGCATACAATTTGATTGCTCACGTGCAGTTGGCGGTCCACCCCCATTGCCACATGGTATCATCTGAATTTTTTGTGCAATTACTTGTTGAAAAGCTTCACTAATATTTCTGGTATTATTTGATTGTGAGAATGATACTTCTCGTTACTCTTTTATCTTTTGGAAAATATGTGTTCCCTTTGTCTGAGATGGTGTCACTTTTGTTGGTTCTGCCGCATTGGGGTCAGTTCCACGATGCTCATCAGGTGGGTCTCACCTGTAGAGAAGCTGGGGCCAACAAACCGTCTGGCCACTCATCTGGTGGGCAACAATTATCGAAATAAATGTTCGGTTCAAAAAAGTTCTCATAAGACGTCCTTTTTTCTTTTAATAAAGTGTGGTCCGCCATAAGAGTGGACCTGCTTGACTTTGGGAGAGGACGTGGATTGCGTCCTACCCCTGCTTGTCTCTAGCACGAACGGGCAGTTCTATGGGCGGGCCTACTGTGATCTATCTGCTAATCCACATTGTTAATCCCTTCTCCGTATCATTTTAATGTATGTGCATAAAAATGAGGCAGATTCGACGCTCAAGTGAACCACAAGGAGATGACTCTTGCATTTAATGTTTTATGCATTTAATGCAACTAAGCTTATTATTTGGTGTGGTCCACTTGGGCGTTGGATCTGCCTTAGTTTTTGTGCACGTACTTTAAAATGATCCTAGAGAAGGGATGAACAATGTAGATTAGCAGATAGATCACGGTGGGCCCGCCCACAGAACCACCCGTTCGTGGCTAGAGACGGGCGGTAGAGGTGGGCATGTTGGACCCGGTCCGGTGGATTCGATCCAACTCGGTACCGTTCCAAACAGAACCGACGGCCTAGATCGGCCTGATCGAGTTTGTCCATCCAGATCCGATCATTTTTCGGATCAGGTTCGGATAGTGGTGTATCCAGACAGAACCGATCCGAAAACCCGGACCGAAAGGGTCCGACCCGACCCGACCCGACCCGACCCGGGATGTAAATATCCTTCTATTTTACAAAATATCCCTGTATCTTTAGCTTTTCGTTTGGCGCCAAAAAACCCGCCCAACATACACTTGAGCCCCCAACTCTATCTCTCTCTATCTCTCTTTATATATGGCTCTCCTTTTCTGTTGAAGATGAAGGCGAGTAGGAGACTAGTTAGATATGCGGTAGATCAAATACCTCTCTTTCTGCCGTTGGATTTTCGAGATTTCTCTGCTAGAGAGATATACACTGAGATATGGTGGATAATTGTGTACGAAAGAGAGAAAAAGAAAGAGACTCGCGGCAGACGTTGATTGAAGAAGGTCGGCGCACCGCTGTTTACAGGCATCGTCTTGGCAGCTAGACCCAAAGATGGATGTGGATTGGCTAGTTTAACGTTAGCAAATTTTGTGGGTCTAATCACGAGGTATGTGTTATATCCAAACCGTCCATCCATTTGGCAATATCGTATTAAGGCTTGGGACAAAAATAAAACAGATCTAACTATTAAGTGGACCACACTACGGAAAGCAGCGGGGGATTGAACGTCTACCATTGAAACCCTTTTTGAGTTCACAGAAGTTTTGGATCAACATGAAGTTTGTTTTTCCACTTCATTCAGGTCTTTGTGACATTAAGAATAGATTGGATGGAAAATAAACATTATGGTGCCCCTACAAATTGTTTAACGGTGAAAATCATCATCTCCGCTGCAATTTATGGTGTGGTCCATATGATCTTTGGATCTGATTCATTTTTTTGGATAATGCTCTAAAATGATCTCTAAAACTAGATGAATGGTATAGATATAATAAATACATCACTGTGGAGCCATGTAACTTTGATCACCTTTGGACCGTTCGTACAACTCAGAGCTCAAGGAGTGTCAGTGCTCGTCTTTGCATGACACATACCTAGAGCAAGTACATATAGTTGGCGTGAGCTATATTAGGCAGTACTCTCAGATTGCGCACTGAGTTACTCATCAGTACACTCTTATCGTACTGAGTAAACTCAGTTGGGCCCACCGCAAATGCATGTAGTTCATCCACACCGTCCATTCGTTTTGCCAGATCATTTTATGGGTTCAACCCAAAATTGATGCATATACAAAGCTCTAAGTGGACCATACCACTGGAAAAAGTGGAAGCATTGATTTCAACTGTTGAAAATTTTCTAAGGCCCTCAATGATGTTTATTTATCATCCAACCTGTTCATAAGATCAGAAAGGCATGGATGAAGGGAAAACACAAATATCAGCTTGATCTAAACCCTCGGTTGTCTCCAAGAATTTTTCAACGGTAGATGTTTAATTCACAAGTGTGGTCCATTTAAGGTTTGGATATACTCTATTTTTGGGATAATGCCCTAAAATTATGTTTCAAAAGAGATGGACGGAGTGGATACAATGCATGAATGCCACTGGGGCCCACAGAGTTTACTCAGTACGCTTACCGTACTGAGTTACTCAGTACACAATCTGCTACCCTTCATACAAAGCTTCTTCAAGAAGCTGATTTCGCAGTGAGATATTTTATCCACTGAGTAAACTATGTGGGGCCGTCTTAAATTTTTTTTTGGTTTATCCACACCGTCCATCAGTTTTTTTAGACCATTTGAGGGATTGATGTTAAATTTTAAGTATATCTAATAATCAAGTAGATCGCACCATAAGAAACAGTGAGAATAATGATTTCCACACTGTTGATAAAAATGGACGATCCGAAGCTTGCCCAACCCGATCCGACTTGGTTTTCCTGACCGAGTCGGACTCGGATCGGTCCAGGTCAGCAGGGTTTAGGATCGGATTGGGTCAGAGGACCTGGACTCGGTCCCGGATTTGACCGAGTTCGGGTCAGGCCATGCAGAACTCGGACCTGGTTGAGTTGGGCGCAATCCGATTCGACTCGGTCCGATGCCCAGCTCTAACGGGTGGGGTAGGACGCAATCTGCATCCTCCGGGAGAGGGAAAGTACGCCGCACTTCTGTGTCCGCTCAGCAAAAAGAAATTTCCTACTGTACGATCCATTTATGGCCCATTCATAAAAATAAGCCCACTTATTTTGAGCTCTTAAGAATAAGCCCCAGCTGTACGGCCTCATTTCTCAGGTCGAAAATGCCCCTGCTTTTTCAGCCTTTTGATTTGTGAAAGCTTGGACTCCCTTTGGCTACGGATTATAATCGTAGCCATAGCCGTAGCTATAACCGTAGCTATAACCCGCTGATTGCAAAAGGGTGGACAACGAGTTGGGGTCGACCAGGTTTGGACTCGGTTGACCCCGAGTCAGTGTCCCACTGACCCGGTTGCCCTAGTTGACCTGGTCGACCCCAACTCATTGTTCCAACTGTGTTATTTTTTTTATTTTTTTTTATACAAGGAGAACATTTTCTCTCCTACAATTTTCTCTAGTACATATTTATATAAATATGTATATATAAGTATATAAAATTTTTTTCCTCTCTTTTTATTCATTTATTTCTTTATTCATTTAATAAACATATCTATTAAACTAGAATGAGTTACTTGACGTACCATATAGGATTTTGGGGTAGGAGATGCTACTTTAGCTAACCAACCTACTTATTTTCCAAGATTCCATCAGGTCGATGGTCGAAAATTCATTTCATTCACTTCGGGGTCAATTTCAATCAGTTCGCGGTCGATTTCATTCATTTCATTTCACTATCAATTCCATATATTTCATGGTCAATTCCCTTCACTTTCACGGTCAATTCGCTTCACTTCACGATCAATTCCATTCATTTCACGGTCAATTCGCTTCACTTCACGGTCAATTCCATGCATTTCACGGCCAATTCCCTTCACTTCACGGTCAATTCACTTCACTTCACGGTCATTTCCATGCATTTCATGGAAATGGCCGGCGATTCTGTGTTGATTCACGGTCATTTCCACACATTTCACGGTCAATTCCCTTCACTTCACGGTAATTTCCACGCATTTCATGGTCAATTCGCTTCACTTCACTGTCATTTTCATGCATTTCACGGTCATTCCACGCATTTCATGGTCAATTCCCTTCACTTCACAGTCACTTCCACGCATTTCACGGTCAATTCGCTTCACTTCACAGTCATTTCCATGCATTTCACGGAAATGACCGGCGATTCCGTGTTGATTCACGGTCATTTCCACGCATTTCACGCTCAATTCCCTTCACTTCACAGTCATTTCCACGCATTTCACGGTCAATTCGGTTCACTTCACGGTCATTTTCATGCATTTCACAATCATGGCGATTTCGTGTTGATTCACGATCATTTCCACGCATTTCACGCTCAATTCCCTTCACTTCACGGTCATTTCCACACATTTCACGATCAATTCGCTTCACTTCATGGTCATTTCCATACATTTCACGGTCATTCCCGGCGATTCCGTGATGATTCACGGTCATTTCCACGCATTTCACAGTCAATTCGCTTTTCCACGCATTTCGTGGTCAATTCGCTTCACTTCACAGTCATTTCCATGTATTTTCACGAAAATGACCATGAATCAAAACGGAATCGTCGGAATTGACCGTGAAATACATGGAAATGACCATGAAGTGAAGCGAATTGACCGTGAAATGCATGGAAATGACCGTGAAGTGAAGGGAATTGACCGTGAAATGCATGGAAATGACCGTGAATCAAAACGGAATCGCCGGCATTGACCATGAAATGCATGGAAATGACCGTGAAGTGAAGCGAATCGACCGTGAAATGCATGGAAATGACCGTGAATCAAAACGGAATCGCCGGGATTGACAGTGAAATGCGTGAAAATGACCGTGAAGTGAAGGGAATTGACCGTGAAATGCATGGAAATGACCGTGAATCAAAACGGAATTGCCGGGATTGACTGTGAAATGCATGGAAATGACCGTGAAGTGAAGCGAATTGACCGTGAAATGCATGGAAATGACCGTGAATCAAAACGGAATAGCTGGGATTGACCGTGAAATGCATGGAAATGACCGTGAAGTGAAGCGAATTGACCGTGAAATGCATAGAAATGATTGTGAAGTGAAGGGAATTGACCGTGAAATGCATGAAAATGACCATGAATCAAAACGAAATCATCGGGATTGACCATGAAATGCATGGAAATGACCGTGAAGTGTAGGGAAATGACCCAAAATCATATCTAGTACGTCAAGTAACTAATTTTGGTTTAGAAGATATTCTTGATAAATGAATAAAGAAAGAAATGAAAAAAAAAAAAGCGAGAAAATCTTTTTATGTGCTTATATATACATAGTTATATAAATATGTATTAGAGAAAAATGTAGGTAGAACAAAGTTCTTCATATAAATAAATAAATTAATAAAAAAAAAGAAGAAGAAGAAGAAGAAGGTGTATAGAGTGCCAAATCACTACGGTTATTGCTACGGTTATAAGCCGTAGCTATTGGTCGACCCCCTATGTCTGGTTTTTTTTTTTTCCTGTTTGTTGTTGTAATCCCCACCGCTTTTTGTGGGTCCCATTATGAGGTATGTGTTATAGCCAAACCGTCCATCTATTTGGCAAACTCGTATTAAGTCTTGGGATGAAAAATAAGATAGATCTAGCTATCAAGTGGACCACACTGTAAAAGATAGATCTAGCTATCAAGAGGGACACACTTTCGACGTGCCAGGCCTCACCAAAAGGTGTTGTTTATCCCAACATGCATGTAGTTGGAAACCCTGAAACATCATATAAACGTTACTCACTTCGCCAAAAGGTGTATTTTGAGTTAGATGAAGTGCATGCATGTATCGTAACATGTGTTGGGGAGACAATGTTATACCCAATGGGTATAACATGTTATTCATATTTATCTCACTGTACAGTTGTATCCTGCAGCTTCGCTCATTTTCACTCTCATTGGATGTGCTCCTAGATTATAATGACAAGGATATTGAGGAATCAACATTTGAGGCTTGCCTATCCACATGGCATGACGCCTATCCACATGGCATGACGCCTTTCCCTTTCTCAATATTAGCATTACTGGGTCCCAGATCTGACTATCATGTGCATGGAAATAATGTGTGGCTATTTGAGATAAATGAACTGCATAAATTAAAGAGGGTAGTTTGGAATCCTCATGATTCATTTGTTGTATATTTCAGGTTATGTGAAGGTGGGGAGCTCTTAGATAGAAGACTTTCCAGGTGATTCTTTACTGATTATGTTTATTAAATTCCATCATCATGGTTTCATTGCATTCAAACATGAACTCAAAAGAATCGATCTTGAAGCCTTTGGAATGGACTATTGTGTAGTTTAATGAGGTTTACCAATTCCCTCGTGCAATTTTGTTTTGTTTTGCTTGTTTGTTTGTTTTTTTTTGTTTTTTGTTTTGCTTCTATTATGTTTCTAGTTATTTTAATCAAAAAGGCATATATTGCTACAATTATTCTTATTCATAATTCTCAAGGAATCATACGGAATCAGTAAAAGCAAATGGTGTGATATTTGCTTATGGCATTGATTTTACATAGTCATGAACTGATTGTTTTAATCCATTTTCTCTGTTTTTGTATTTTTTTTTTTTTTTTTACTGTTCCTCTTCACGTCAGGATTATTCCATTTTCTATCCCTTTAATTACTAATGCATGATTGGTTTTCTTTATAATATGTAAGATTTTCTGTTGAATTCCTTGTTCAATTAATCTGCTTAATATGTTTTTTTTTTTTGTGGATTTTGATAGTGGTTGTTTTTTCAGTACCTGATTTAATTTATGACCAGTAAATATTGCTTATCACTTTCTTATTGTGTGTATATATATATATATATATATATATATATATATATATATATATATATATATATATATATATATATATATATATATATTTTATGCTATTATTTTCACAGAAAATTTATGTAATTTTGTCTATCTTTTGTAGGATATTGATTGACAGATTAGGATTTGTAGTAGACCATATCCACTTGCATAGAATGCTGGCAGAAGAACACTTCAACCAAATGGATAGGAACGTATACTTCCTCCTACTTTATTATTGACTAGTTTTAATGTAAGTAAATGCTTCAACCGATTTTATAGTCCTTTTCCACGAACAAGCATCCACGAATCAGAGGTTAGGATTGCGTTGCATTTTACAGGATTCACAGGGCTGTCTTACGACGCAGGTGAGGTTTTTGAGATAATGTATATTCATTCACCCTTCTATAGGTGGTTTTGTTCTTGTTTGACAGTCTTAAACTAAAGCTTTCAAAACCATTTGAGTTGTTGGTTAACATGAGCTAGTTTTTGGCTGCAGGTAGTTGATTATGGAGTTCATGGGCTTGGGGTATTTCTTCTTTACCTACCTTGTCAATTCCATGTTGAATTGCCTCATTTTTTTTCTTTGGAAGTGGTGTTCATTTTCCTGTTATTTTTGTTTTGTGGCATGCCTTTCACGACATGAGAAGTGGTGTTCTGACTGTCTAGTTTTTCTTTCTTTGTAAATTTGTTATGGTGATGTTATTGTTGTAGGGGATGACGCAACAGATCCTCTAGTATTGTGCATGCACATGAATGGCTTGAAACCTAAGTGCATATGATTTGTTTGATACAATGACATCCATAAATGTAAGAGCAAGAGAATCTCTTAGACATCCATAATAGTGCATCGTTGTTGGCTACCATGGGGATATGGAGACCAAAGCACACTTGATGCTGCATTGATTTTTTTTTAAAAAATTATGTAACCACCTTAGAGTTTACAATATTTCATATCCTGATATGCATGCTTGTGTTTTATCTAATTTAATTTTTCTGCTAGGCTTATACCATGGAATTGGAGGCTGAAGCTGCAAAACTTGAAGAGGAGAACAATGAATTACTAAGAAACAGTATCCATTATTCAATGCATTAGGATCCTTCCGTTATTAAAATATAGAGCTGTGACCAACTGTATACACTACTAAAAACAACATCTGTTGATGCATTCATCTCTGCTTGGCTGAATTTGCCCTTTAACTTTTTAGTAGTGTATATAGTTGGTCCATGTAATGTTGCAGGTGGTGCATCAATCTCTCACATACATTTTTGCTGAAAGGATCATTCCTGGGTAACTTGATTTACACACCCTGTGATTTTAGTAGTGTATACATTGTTGTGACTATTTTTGGGGCTTTTAGTCTCTTGCAGTGGATCATGGTGAACCTAGTGAAGCATGGGGATGTGCAGGCGAAGCTGATGGAAGAGATTGATTGGGTTGTGGGGGATGGACGAGAAGACATTGGAGAGGAGGATTTACAGTGGATGTCATATCTAAAGGCAGTGATCATTCTAGAAAAGAGCAAGGAATCATTGGATTATAGAAGCCTGGAAATGAAATGTTGAATTGAAGTTGGAAATTGGAATTGAAATTGAAATGTGTACTAGAAAAGAAAGAAAAGATTATTATGTGTGAATCATTCTATTGTCTTTTTCTTTTATTTGTGTAATTATCTGGCATATGATACAGGTAGATTACATACCCTACTCTCTCTCTCATACAATGAACAAAGGGATTTAAAATTGTTCTTAAAATTCCATCCTAAAATTTGACCGTTGGCAACATTAATAGGCATTCAAAAACGTTTCCAAATTTGTGCTTGTAATGTGACTGTTGGCACCAGAACGGTTTAAAACCATTCCTAAATTTTCGTTTCAAAAAATTGAAACGGTACCCAAAACGGTTTTGAACCGTTCCTGTTTTTCTACGACGCCTCATTTAGGAACGGTTTGAAACCGTTCCTGAAGCATTTAGGAACGGTTTTAAACCGTTCCTAAATGACGATTTTGGTGTAGTGCTACTACCTTCTTCCATAATCTTAGGGCTGTTATTGTGGTCTTGCTCATTCCCTGCAGGAATAAGATAGAACTTGGCCTGCTTATTTTGCGGCGTGAGCCCTTCTTAGATCATTGCCCAGCCCGACTGTCAGCTTAAATCATTTTTTTGGTAGTAGTAAATGAGCCTGTATTATGGTTGGGCTGGGTAACGATAACCATACTTTATAAAATTGAAGCTCGGGCTCCATTCGAATGCCACTGGGTCTAGTAAACTCTACTGCTCAACGAAGTCTTTTTTTTTTTTTTTGACTCGACTTAATATTTAATAAGGAAATTACAAATATCTATAAGAGAGTACCAGAAATATTTTATCATTGAATGATATGAAATGCCTAAAATAGTAATTCATGTTCCTATTGTCCGCTAGTTGAGAGACTAGTGCCCCTAACTCCCTTTTAAAGCTCCTTATTTAAAAGTAAATGGAAAAAAATGGGGGGGGGGAAACTTTTATGAAAAGATTCCTACCCTGACCTCGTAGGTGAGTGAGTCCCCGACCTTTTCCTTTTCAGGGTGAGTGATTCCTTAATCCCTTGTGTGAGTGAATCCCCCAACTATTTCATTCTCTTATTTTTATTTAGCTTGTGTACTCTTGATTCAAATTATAGCAACAAAGTTTTTCTTTCATTCTCTTTACTGTCTTTCTTTGAGAGCTACATCAAGTGGTACTAGAGCAAGTTTGATTCTTGTATCAAACTTGATTTCTTATGGCAAGAGGAAAAGGAAAAGGAAATTGGGCCGAAATGATGACTTCAATTCAAGATATCCACTATGAAAAAATTGAAGAATTGAGGCATATATACCAACGACAATATCCAACGAATGATGAAAGAGGTTTTGCAAAGACTTCCCGTACAAGCCTCCACAAATATTTCAATTTATGATAATTATATCCATGAAGTGTTTGATAAAATTAACTAACCGAACTTTATGGTAATGAGCCAATTAATGATGAAGCCTATGAAGTATTTGATGAAGTGACCAAATCAAACGAATGTGGAGTGAACGAAGGCCACATGGAATTTAATGATTGTTGTTGATGCTTTAAATCTGAAACAATAGGTCTATCGATGCCATCGACAAAAAGCTCGATGTCATCAAGCAGACTTCAATGCCATTGAAGGATGCTTGATGCCATCGAAAAATCTGAAAAATTCATGTTTTGTTGTTAGAATGTTTTGGTGTTTTTTCGATGCCATTGACAGTCTGTCGATGTCATCGAAGTCCCATCAGAGGTTTCATCGAGCATGTGCATAGAATTGCGTAAGTGCGGGATTTGTTTCCGATTTTGATAGTGATTATCATATAGGCTATATATATGGGTGTAAGTGGGATGTTGGATAGTATTAGAGGTGTTCTAGGTTTTCTAAATTCGTTCCTAAGGGTTTGAAGAGCATAACTTGGTTGTGAGGGAGATTCGAGGCTTGTTCGAATAGGTAATCTCTATCTCTTATAATTTTTTGCTTTCATAGTGTATTATTGTCGCTTTGTGCCGTGGTTTTCTCCTGCAAGGGTTTTTTCATATAATTTTTTTTTTTTTTTGTGTGTGTGTGTGTGTTTTGACTTGTTTGTGTGATTGGAGTACTTTGCTTGATTCATCTTTGTGTGCTTTTGTGGTTCCTTGACAAGTGGTATCAAAGCTTAACATTGGGAAACAGATTGAATCTGAAAGCATAGTATTAATGACTTCTAATCCAAAGTTTGATGTTGAAAAATATTCTGAGAAAATAATTTTAAACTATGAAAGGTCAAGATGATGGGTCTCCTAGTTCAATAATGATTGGATAATGCTATCCTTGAAAAGCGATCTGAATCTATGACATACGATGAATGGAATGAGATGGATAAGAAAGCGAAAACCTCTATCCAATTGTACTTAACGGATGAGGTCCTTTAAAATGTCGTAAGAGAGAAAACTATAGTAAGTACATGGGCAAAGTTAGAGAACATTTATCTGAAGAAATCTTTAGAAAATGGCTTGTACTTGAAGCTTCAGTTATTCAATTTGAAGATGGCAGGTGGGCCTAATGTTGAGGCCCAGATTAGTAACTTCAACAAGTTAATTCGTATATTGCTAGATGTTAAGGAAACAATGAAGGATGAGGATCAGAAATGTATCTTATTGAATTTTCTCCCGACTTCGTATGAGACGTTCAAGAACTTATGCACCAGCAGAACTACTATTAGCATCGATATTGTCATCTAAGCCCTTTAGTCGAAGGCGATGAGAAAGAAAAGAAGTGACGTGGGTGCTTCTACAGATGCACTGGTTATAAGGGGCATAATTTTGAACAGGAGAATGGATTTTCACGATTTAGGTTTAAATCTATTGATGCTGAAATCTGGTCATCCCCTGCCGGACCACTATGTACCTGCAAAAGCCAAATGACAATGGGGTTCTTGATTGTAGCCGGGGACCCTCTAATGGCTAAGTCAGGTTTAGAGCTTAATTGGTCCAGTCAGGTTAGGGTAGATGTGCATACCTTTTTCCATAGGCAAGGTTCTTATTTATAACATTCTAAGGCCTCTTCGGTGTATAGTAATGAATCTATCACGTAGGAGTGCATCGTGCAAGGGATCTCTCCTTAGCGTGATCCTTGGCGATGATCTCTGGAGGTAATCCTTTCCAGATACGAAGGAGACATCCTCCGGTGGTCGGTATCCAAGGAGACTCTAGTCGGTTTTCGAGGAGGCTATGGTCGGTTTCCAAGGAGATCATTCTCTTAAGTCATGTTGGTCGGGGTCTTACTGATCAAGGCTGATAACTTAAGTCAGTGATCGAGGTCAGTCTTAAATCCTGAGGTCTGGACCCTTAGTAGTCATCTTTCGAGGTCGGCTTTTATAGCTATCATTTGGTTGAAGCGACGTAGTGTCAGTTAGGTGATTGAGGTTAACACCCGTGGTGGATGCTCGTGTTGGTCGGGGGGTCATACTTGACATTCAAGGTTGAGCTCATTTATAGCCCTTCATATTTGTTGTTGGCCTTTTATTGCTTCCATTTCCAGTTCTTCAGTTAGTCTAGTTTTACCCATAACAGTAGCCCTCCTACTTCCAAGCGCTTTCCAGAAGCTCAGGAAGTAAATGGATTCAGACTAACGCCAGGGTGTGAGGCCTCGCGTTGAGGAAGTCAGGACTACCTGTTATTATGGCGGAAGAGGTAAAGGTGGAAACGCGCAGGAATTAAGGAGGATCCGTAATGATGTACGAGTAGCCTGAGGGGGCATACGCGAAGCGATGCTTCTTCATTTCAGACCGAGTAGCGGGATGACAATTATCTCGTCCTCGGTAGTCGAGTCTACCTGTGAACTGGTGGCGGCCATGTGGATAGGCGTGCGCTATAGCCTTAATACATACATCATTGTGGGTCTCACGTGGGGCCCACCTTAATGTTTATAAGCCATTCGACCCGTTGATAAGGTCCCATGGACTTGGCCAAATAGGAAGAACAAATTTCATCTTGATCCAAAACTTCTGTGGACCCAAAAAAGGGTTTCAATGGCAGCCACTCAATCCTATTATTTCTTGTGATGTGGGCCACCTGAGCTTTGGATGGTCTTGATCTTTGGAGGGGACCCACTCCAGGGAGGGGCCCACCCAATGAACGGGTTGGATGAGAAATATACATCATGGTGGGGCCCACGGCTGGAGCCGTGGGTCACTGCTCGACCGCCCGCCAGCCAGCTG
This sequence comes from Magnolia changhungtana, assembly GCA_030180095.1. Lineage (NCBI taxonomy): Eukaryota > Viridiplantae > Streptophyta > Magnoliopsida > Magnoliales > Magnoliaceae > Magnolia > Magnolia changhungtana. The sequence goes on along the minus strand of JASAUF010000384.1, from coordinate 327,310 downwards.
GCGCAGGTGCCGCCTGCGCCCTTTCCCAAACGACAGTGGCAGCAGCGCCTTTAAATTATTATTTTTTGAAATAAGGTTTTTCTAAGGAAAATCACGTGTGGGGCCCGCTATCTGAGAATCCACTCCATCTAATGGACTCTAGGGCTCAAAACACACCGAACAAGTCCAATATTGGTCATGTTTGGCGTGTAGAAACAGAAAGGTGGGCCTTAATAGCCTTAAACGGTATGAAACGGAGTTTTATATGGTATGGCCCGCCTGATTACCGGATCAACCTCATTTTTCAGCTCAACGCCTAAAATGATATGGAGAATGGGATGGTAGCGTGGATTGAATACATATAACAAGGTAGGACCTATATGAACGGCCCACCAAAAATCTTTTTTTTTTAAAGGAAAAACGTTGCTGTGAGTACACAGCACCATATGTTAGCCACCTGTACAGGATCGATACCAAGACCTCCGACATTAAGACGAGGCATCTTTCACTCGTCTGCCACATGAACCATGGATCTGGGTGGGCCCATGTAACAGCCCGGATTTTTGCCAACCTGGAATTAGACGTCCTTAGGCAATGGGCCGCTCCTAACACCTTATTAACTTGTCAGAACTGAATCCCACAGTCTAAAATCGCTTCTGAACCCATTTCCTTCACAAATCCAACCCTTCACCACCTTGTTCTTTCAATTTTCCTAAGTACTTTCACCCTAGACACTATCTTAAACTAGTTAATTATTATAACTTGGATCACCTTATATACAAACTACAAAGGCCTGAGTACCACCTCGACTAGAAATCACTTAGGATTAAATCCTTTAGAAATGAGACAAAGTAACTAAGTGCTAAACTAGATTAGCTACGAAATCCGTTTGAATCGCTTTAAATACGATCTGCAAGACCCAAAACTTGTAGAATCATTGACGCTAGGTTACCCTAAAATCTAGGATCAATCTCATTACTCGACTGCTCTCGGGAGCATGTTGAAACTCCGTATCAGATCTGGACCGCACATCGGGAGTCTGAATAATACGAGGTTAAGGACTTAGGACCGCCTCGCTGGGCTTGACAACCATCTCAAAAATTAAATCCAGCCAGTGTCCCACGGCTGTTCGCTTGAGAGTGTGTGAAAACACTTATTTTCTTTCCAAAATAAATATCTGGAATAGTAATCTGGCACCTCTCACTTGCGGATCAGTATTAACCAACCTGACCGTTAGAATCAGGTCAAATTACACCCTCGGATCAGGAGAAATTTCATACACATATCCATGTACTTGGAATCTCCGATCGAGATCCGCTGACCGTTGAACTGAAACTGGCCCGCCACGCGTGATCTGAGAACCCTACTGGAACGAAAACTTAATAGAACCTAGATCCATAGTTTGTGAGCTTAAGTCCGACCTTTGGCTCAAGGAGGCCAGCCAGAAGTCCTCCGTTGAGCTGAAACAGGTCCACTTTGGTTATAACCTAAGTATACTTTGACCTGGAGTCTATTTCGGTAAGTTTTTAGGCTATATAAGGACCTTAAACCCTCTCTCATTGCAGCCATACGAATTTGAGAGAAAACTTAGGAGAGAGAAGAGAGAAAAGAGAGAGAGTTGTGGGAGATCCTTCCTGCCTTTCTTCCTTGCTGCCTTAGGTGCTTAACCACCTCATTCTTATCGTTTTTTCAGCGATTTCAGCGACGTTTCTAGGTAAGAAACCCTAACCCTAATCTGTTTTGGGGTTGTATAGGTTGTAGGTTATGAAATAGCTAACCTATTTCATTCTCTAGGTTACCAAACTGCCATATACGGAAGCTTGGCAAACCTATCGGCTTCGTTACGGTTCTACGATAAAAGGTGCGGACTTTAAGTGTATAGGTTATGGTTTTCAATGCTTTCAATGTCCGATAATGATAGATTCATGATCTGTATGCAATTGCACATGTACAAAGTGCTTTCTGTTTTCCATTTCGATTAAAGACGTAGAATATGGAATTTTACATATTCTAGATATTCGTAGAAAATACCGTATACGTATAAATTTTGAAAATGTGTTTGCCATGATTATTTACTGTATTAATATAATATATATGGATAAAATACTTAGTTGGCGAAAGGACTCGCCATAATACATGATTTACTAATATACACTATGTTTGTAGAAATAGTGTATTCTAGAAAATACCATATACGTATAAATTTTAGAAATATGTTTGCCATGATTATTTGCTGTATTAATATAATATGTATGGATAAAATACTTAGTTGGCGAAAGGACTCGCCATAATACATGATTTGCTAATATACATTATGTATGTAGAAATAGTGTATTCTAGAAAGTACCGTATACGTATAAATTTTGGAGAGGTGTTTGCCATGATTATTTGCTATATGAATATATTATATATGCGTAAAATACTTGCTTGGCGAAAGGACTCGCCCTAATACATGTTTTGCTATTATACACTATGTATGTTGTAATAATGTACTCTAAGTGTTTGTGAAAATGCTTGTGAGAGTAAGTGTGTGGATGATGGTGCCTTAGGTAGGTGTTGAGATGGGATTCTCAACTACCTTAGAAACATGTATGATTTCCCCCATGTGGGTAGTTCACTTTAACCACTTATTTATGAAATATATGTGTTTGTATTCCTATTTATATAGTGCTTCATAACATGCTTTATAACATGCTTTATAATATGCTTTATGATATGCTTGTTAACATGCTCAACTGATTGTATGATCTTATTTATGTAAGGTGTATATTTAAATTCATGTTTATGTTGTATGATCCGTCATGGGTGATGGGGGAGTGGTGCAACGAATGCGTGTAATAGCCCTGGCAGCCCTAAATGGGTAATACCAGACTTTGATTGTATGATTTGAATCTTGATCCACTACTGCTTTATCTATCTGCAATTGATTGTGTTTGGGGCTATGATTATAGTCCAGACAATCGGTACCAGAATTGAATTCGTGGCTATGATTCATTTGCCACGTGAGATGTGTTCGACGAACTCGAGTCGTACTTCGGTTGGCAATAGTGGTTGGCCACGCGAAGTGCTTATGCACTTCATATCGTTTAACTTGTTGTGCGCTCGGGCTAGTTGAGCTCGTCAAGTAACCCGATCTGTCTAATATCTGTTCACCATGTTTGGACGCTACTGCTTGAACCTAGGGTACCAAACTTACCAATGAAATCCCTTTTAACCATGGTATCTCGATCCGCTAAGACTCATAAGCAGGGCATGGTGGTATGGGACACCGTGGTGGAGCTGTCGGCCTACGCTGGGCCCATGTGCCTCCCCATAGTGACAAGTGAGCAGTCAGACTCGTGAGCCGATTATGGTGGTATGGGACACTATATTCGTGCTGTCGGCCTACATTGATAAGGTGATGGGGGAGTGGTGTAACGAATGTGAGCAACAGCCCTGACAACCCTTTGTAGTGACCTCGAGCATACTCTGAATTTGCGGTGAGGCGATGAGTTTTGCCGCAGTGTAGAGAGTATGGACTAGGCCTGTTTTTGTATAGTAATGAATCATTAAAGAGGTGATGGGGGAGTAGTGTAACCTTTGTGCGTAACAGCCCTGACAGCCTTTGCAGTGACCTAGAAAACACACCATCGTTTGAGATTAACTAGGACTGACGACCCTAGAATGGATCATGTTTGGGAATGATACAAGGGAGGTACTTAGTTTCCTAATCCTGCTGTTTGAAATCGACTAATAACAACTCGGTAATCATGCTCATCATGTATTGCATGTGCCTGGAAGATGTAGAGTACTGAGGGATGAAAGCATGCCGCGAACGTAAGATGATGTCGCACGAGGGAGGGTGTGGTGAGGGCATACATCATGACTGCATTCATAATTGCATTAATAAGAGTAGTTAGGAGTGTTTGATTTTACTGCTTTATCATTACTGCTTGACTGAATTGATAACATGTTAACCTATGCTTTACTGTTCCACTGAGTTGATCACTCACTCCCACGTTACAGGACGGTGTTTGCAACACCAACCAGATTTATTGAGTTTCAGGTGATAGCGATGCTTATGAAGCAGAGTCGGACTACTACTGTGATGTTGAGGAGGAGTTCTCCCACATATAGCTCTCATAGGTCTATGAAGACCTGGTAATGTATTGACGGGGCTATGGTACTCTGGATAGAAGACATCACACTTCCTCACATTTGGTAAATTTTAGAATTGTGCTTGTAATTATTTAACCTAGTAACATTATCACACTCTGGAGACTCACCATAGTTTTTATATTTTATATGTCTATCACAGACTTCCGCTTGCAATTTAACTATCTCTGGAGTATGATATGTTGTTTTGGTTTAATCTCACTCATGTTCAATGCATGAATACAGTCAACATTCAATCATCATTCATTTTGTTGCATAAGTGATGTTTTGGAACTCGGGAGTTGAGTTACTACTCAACCCCCGATTTTCGGGATGTTACAGCCCACATCCGATCACACCTCACTGGCAGCCGCCCCCTCGTTAGCCACATCAAGGTGGGCCCCCCTGTGGACGGTTGGGATGGCATATAACATCATGGTGTGTCCCACATGGATGGGGTCCACCGGTAGATGGCATGAATGATAAACATATATTAGGTGGGTCATAAACATAGAAAGAGAGAGAGAGAAAGAGAGAGAAGGACACTGGCAAAGATGGAGGGGCCCCGCCACTATGGGCCCCTCTTTGATACAAAGCCTACATCAAGATGGGTCCTACATGAATATGGACCCTTAAATTAAACAATGAATGGAAGACAAAAATCCAAGATCACCCACAGCCTTCTTGCACCAAAGGCTTCCTTAGCTCCTTAGCTTTGATTCCAACGGACGAGATGAGGTTTGGATGGTGGAGAGGGGAGATGAGAGGGTAGGCCACACTTATGGTTTTTGGGAGAGATGGGGAAGCTTGGACGTATGGGGTGTTTGGGTTGCTTGGAATGAATTTGAAAATGAAGGGGAGAGAGAGTTGTAAAGAGAGAGAGAGAGAGAGAGAGAGAGAGAGAGAGAGAGTGATGGGTGATGGAGTGATGGATGTGGTGAGTGATGGATGTAAGATCTTTTTGACTTTTGTGAAAAATGCTGTAAGAGAGGTATGGGTGGTGTAAGAAACTTTTTGACTTTGGGGGTTGCTTGGGGAAGGGTGTGAGGTGATGTGTACTTGACATGATGGGATTGATGGATTGATGTGACATCTCATAAAGATTCTCTCAGAATTCACACACCGACATTTTTCTCGTACCGAACGTTGGCCCACATCTCCTGGCCAGAGCATCGGATCGATGCTCGAGTTATGACATCGAAACCGCGGCGATGATGCTGTCTCTAAGGTACAAGTCTCGGTTTGAGTCGACTTGGGTTGACGGCGTGTGAATCAAGGTCACGCGCAAATACCGGTTAAGGGTCGAAGGTTGCCGTAATTTGACCGGGAAGACCGCGGAAATCTATGAAACGGTATGGTCTAGGATACGGGTCTTACAGCTCTCCCCTCCTAATAAAAAATTTCGTCCTCAAAATTTACACAATCATCGTAACTAGATATAACTCATAAGGGAGAAGAAATATAACATCATCATATAAAATCAGAGATAACATATAAAATACAACACATGATCAATCATCTAAGAGATGGGGATAGCGCTCTCGAATCTCAGCCTCGCGCTCCCAAGAAGCCTTCTCAACAGAATGGTGACCCCATTGAACCTTCACCAATGGAATGACCTTGGTCCGGAGGACCTACTTCTTCCGATCAATGATACGGACTGGCTGCTTAATATATGAAGCGTCCTCCCGAACCTCTAACGGCTGTCAATTAATAACAGAAACGATGTCTGATCCACACTTCCTCAACATAGAGACATAGAAAACGTTGTGGACGTCAAACAACTGAGATGACAAGGCAAGCCGATAGGCCACGACGCCAACGTGCCCAGTGATCTCAAAAGGTCCTATAAATCTCGGGGCAAGCTTGCCCTTCGCTCCAAATCGAACTACGCCCTTCATGGGCGAGACCTTGAGATACACATGGTCCCCTATATTAAACTCCAAGGGATGACCTCGGCAGTCAGTAAAACTCTTCTGCTGACTCTGAGCTGTGCGCATCCTCTGCTGATGATATTGATAGCCTCTGACGTCTCCTGCACAAGCTCGGGACCTAGGAGACAACGCTCTCCAACCTCGGTCCAACAACTCAGTGATCTGCACAGTCTGCCATAGAGTGCCTCAAAAGGAGTCATGCAGATGGTTGCCTAATAGCTGTTGTTGTATGCGAACTCAGCCAATCGCAGATGCTCATCCCAGCTACCCCCGAAATCAATCACAAAGGCTCGAAGCATATCCTCAAGGATCTAGTTGACCCTCTCAGTCTAGCCATCGGTCTGCGGATGGTACGCGGTGATGAGCTGCAAATCAGTCCCCATCGCTCTCTGGAAGCTCCCCCAAAACTGAGACGTGAACCTCGGGTCTCGGTTAGAAACAATCAAGACTGAAACGCCATGAAGTCTCACAATCTCCTCGACGAATAACCTTGCAAGTCAATCCAAAAGCCAAGTCGCACGAATCGCAAGAAAATGTGCCGACTTCGTCAGACGATCCACAACAACCCAGATGGCGTTATGATCGCGCCGAGTCCTCTGCAAACCCATAATGAAATCGGTTGACACGTGCTCCCACTTCCACATCGGGACGCTCGACGGTTGTAATAGACCAGGGGGTCTCTGATGATTAGCCTTGACACGTTGGCACGTGTCACACTCGGCCACAAAACTGGCGATCTGGAGCTTCATCCCCTCCCAAAAATACTGTCGCCTCATATCACGGTACATCTTCGTCGAGCTAGGATGGATAGAAAATCGCTATCGATGTGCCTCGGTCATAAGATCTTTGTGTAACTTAGGAATATCCAAGATACATAATTGGCCTCTGAAGCGAAGTCCACTATCTGTACCAATCTGCCAATCTACCTGACTCTCGGATGCTGCCTCAGCCATATAACACTGCAATGACTCATCAGCCTACTGAGCCTCGATCACCCTTGCAGCAAGAGAGGGTTGAATCGACGGGCTCGATAACTGCACGATAGAAGACTGCAGGCCAAACTCAAAATCATACTCTGCTACATCCTCAAGCATCCTCCACTCTCGGATCATCATATGCGCCACCCGGCCTCTTGGCTGACGGCTGAGGTCATCCGCCACCACGTTCGCCTTGCCCGGTTGGTACTAAAGATCGAAGTCATAGTCCTTCAGGAGCTCTATCCAGCGCCTTTGCCTCATGTTCAACTCAGACTGCGAGAAGAGGTACTTCAAGCTCTTATGGTCAGAGAAGAGCTCGAACCTAACCCCGTAGAGATAGTGCCTCCACACCTTCATTGCAAAGACAACTACAGCCAGCTCCAAATCATGTGTAGGGTAATTCAGCTCATGGACCTTGAGCTGGCGGATGCGAAGGCCACTGGTAGCCCGTGCTGCATCAAGACAGCACCCAAACCAATATGCGAGGCATCAGTGAATACAATAAATCTGTCACTCCTAGAGGGAAGAGTGAGGACAGGAGCGGACGTCAGATGGTATTTCAGTTCCATAAATGCCTACTCACAGGCGTCGCTCTAAACAAACTCTGTGCCCTTCCGAGTCAACCTGATCAGCGGGGCTGCAATGCGGGAGAAACCCTCAATGAAACGCTAGTAATAGCCCACTAAACTAAGAAAATTATGGATCTCAGACACAGTCGTGGGCTGGCCCCACTGACGCACTGCCTCAACCTTCGAGGGGTCCACTGCGACACCCTCCCTCATCACCACGTGACCGAGGAACTTCACCTCCTCCTGCCAGAACCCGTACTTCTGCAGCTTCGCATACAGTTGGTGTGCGCGGAGAGTCTACAACGTAACCTCCAGATGCTGCTCGTGCTCCTCACGGGTCCTCGAATAGATCAAAATGTCGTCGATGAAGACTACAACAAACTGATCGCGATAAGGGCAGAAGACCTCATTCATCAACTTCTTAAATACCGCGGGCGTATTGGTCAGTCCAAAGGACATGACCTGAAACTCAAAATGACCGTAGCATGTCCTGAAAGCCGTCTTCGGAATGTCCTCCTCTCAGACCCAAATTTGATGATAACTAGAACGTAAGTCAATCTTCGAAAAGAACTGTGTACCCTACAGCTGATCAAACAAATCATTAATCCTCGGGGGCGGGTACTTATTCTTAATCGTGACCTTATTGAACTCGCGGTAGTCTACGCAGAGCCTCAACGAGCTATCCTTCTTCTTCACGAAGAGTACCAGCGCTCCCCACAGTGAACTGCTAGGACGGATAAAACCTAACTCGTGCAACTCGTCCAACTGCTTCTGTAGTTCCTGTAACTCCAACGGTACCATACGATACGGGGCCTTCGAAATAGGCACGGTACCGGGCACGAGATCAATCTAAAACTCGGTGAGTCCGCGAGGCGGTAATCCCGGAATCTCCTGGAACACATCGGGAAAATCGCAAACGATTGACAACTGATCAATACAAGCGGCGACAGGCTTCTCAACGGTGCAGTACATCAAGCAAGACAACGGCTCTCCTCAGGGTTCTGCAACGAACTGAAACTGCGGCAAGCCTGGTATACAGAATGTGAAGGTCTTCGCGGAGTAGTCTAATATGGCATGGTACTCGGTAAGCCAATCCATGCCCAAGATAACATCGAAATCTCACATCGGCAGCAAGTACAAGTTGGTGGGAAAGAAAATCTCTCCCACTAGCACGGGGCAAGACGAATAGAAGCGGCCTAATACCATAGTCTTCCCCAAGGGCGTCGATACGGTCAACCCCTCTCGAGCAGACTCTATCAGCAATCTAGTCGAATGACAGAATCCCTCGGACATAAATGAGTGCGAAGCATCGGAATCAAATAGAACCCAAGCGATGCATGCAGAGACTGAAAGTATACCCTCAACGACTCCTCCAGATGACTAGGGATTCTACTGAGCCGCATAGAACCTAGCCTGAGCCGTCTGGGGAGGTGCTTGTCCCCTCTGAATGTGCTGTTATCGCTGAGGCTGTTGAAACTGCTGCCTCTGCTGCGGTGGTCTCGGAGGCTGGTGTTGATGCTGCTGCTGAGGTGGCCTCGGTGGTGGGGCCTGTTGTCGCTGCTGTTGTGGGGGTCTCTCTTCTTCTTGTGGTGGAGGTTACTTGCGCGTTCTTCTTCTGCGGGGGGTCTCTCTTCTACTGCCGCAGTGTGGACACTCCCATATACGGTGCCCCGTCATACCGCACCCAAAACACATGCCGGTGAACTACCTCGGAGGTGGTGCTGGAGGTGTTGCTGGCGCTCGGAAGGCTGGACGACCTGTGCGCCTCTGTTGCTGCGGTCGACGCTATTATGAGTCACCGGAAGAAGCGTGCCTCTTTCGGTCTCTGCTCTGACCGCGATCAGACTGAGAACCAATCCAATCAGCCTAAAAAATCTGTGCCTTCCGTACAACTCCCTAAAAAGTCGGGAGCTCATGCCCAATGACACGACCTCGAAGACTGTAACGTAAATCATCCTCAAATCGGCAGGCTCTCCACTCCTCATCATCTACCAAGTATGGTGCAAATCTGAACAGCGCTACAAAATGAGCCCCGTACTGAGCCACTGTCATATCGCCCTACACCAAGGCCTCAAACTCCAACGCTCGCTGTCATCGGATGTGATCAGGAAAGTACTGTCGGTCAAATTGATCGATAAAATCTTCCTAAGTCCATACAAAATCGGCGTCCACTGCTCAGGAGACTAACGTCCTCCAATGCTCAGCCTCACAATGGAGAAGAAATATGGCTAATCGGACTCGCCACTCCGTCGTACATTCCATCGTATCAAATATCTTCTCCACATCAGCGCGCCATCTCTTAGCCACTGTCGGGTCTGGCTCGCCCTGGAAACACGGGGGATCGAGTCGTTGGAACTCCCGAAGAAGGGCACTCGCGCGATCCTGCTCGGCAAGCTTTGGTGAAACAACATGGTGCCTGCCCTACCCCTGTAGTGCGGTGGTCAGAGCTTGTAACATCTGCTGTAACTGGGAAGCACTCACGGATGCGGTCAGATCAGCACCGGTCTCTGGTAGAGGAGCTGCATCCCTAGACTAGGCAGTAAGAATCTCTGGTAGAGGAGCTGCATCCATATGTTAGGTGGTAAGAATCTTTGGTGGTGGAGCAGGGATTGTCGGTGGTAGTGTAAGAGTCTCAGGTGGTGGTGCGGGAGTCTTAGGTGGTGGTGCGGGAGTCGATCGGGTCACTCTCCTAGGCATCGTGTCTTACGGGAAAAAGAGCAAAGGCGCCTATCAACTTTGGAAAACTCCCAAAGGCACGCACGTTAAGGGTCGGTAATAAAAGATCGCTAAGCTATTCGAACTAAGGATTCAATCATTCTAACTCATAACAGACATGTAATGTTGTTCTTAGTTATTCCCAAGTTATGCTCTGATACCAACTTTTGTCATGCCCCAAACTTGAAAACCGGGATCACAAAATTCTCGATCGCCGAGTTCAGCGCCGATAGCCTCCTTAGAACCCCATTCTCGGCTCCCAGTGCCCATACGCCAGGTTCTGATCCTGGGATGCTACAAGGAGGATTTTCAACATCAGTTTAATTCGTAATAAGCATAACCAAAGGCAAACCCACAAACAATAACAAAAAATTCCATCACATTTCCACTATGATCAAAACTTTACGAGTACAATGAGCATAAAGGGAAATACAATGATAAAGGACAAAAAGTTTCAAGACGATCTGATATGCGCTCCTGCCTCAGCGTTGCTGCAATCCAACGTCACCTGCATGCAACGGTCATGCATAAGCTTATAGAAAGCTTAGAGGGTGGTGAAAGTGTGTGCGTAAGGTAGTAATGCGGTATGCAGTATCAGAGTAATGCGGAACATGCTGATGAGTTCATGAATACCGTTAATCATACCAAGGCTATGCAATGCAAGGCATGAATGATATCGGCCATACTAAGGCCATGCGATGTGAGATGCAACTCAAGCATACATATCAATACAACTTAAATATGAGATATCACCAGGGTCTAGTACACTCTAAACCAGATTGCTGCCCCATCGCATGCAATAAGGTAAGTGGAAGAGACCTCACGACCCGCCTATCAATATTAGGCTCAGCTCGTCAATAGCGGACCCATTACTCCAGCTGGTTAGACTCAGCCTAGCTTTGCCCCCTCCTCTTAGGCGGGTAAGGCCGCACCCCCTTCCAATCGACCACGACACAGTGGAAAGCGCGACCGTCTGGTAATCGGCACTCGGCGCTCATGCACCCACTCGGTCTAGATGTTGGAGCAACCTCTTGGTACCATAAGGGTTTAGAGACTTTCACCCAGAGATATCTATAGCACCCCATGTTGAACAAAATTTTCGGTATCCAATCCTGCCAACCACGATACACCTGCGGAGGCTATGACCCTGATGTCGCTAGGGCGTACAGTACCATATCACACAATGCGAATGCATGAATCACACTATCTAGTCCTGCAGCAATCCTATGCGTATCGTGTGCTCATGTAGGGCAACATCGTCTATCCGGGAGCCCCTAAACAATTTGCCCTAAGGCACATGCTATGATCAGTCACTTCTCATATCAAGCATACATATTATGCATATGATCATGAATCATGGAATTATACTAAACATGTTATATGGGATAGATGCTATTCATAACAAAGATGGGCCTAGGCGGCCTATAAGTATGGGCCTAACAATGGGCCCTAGGGAGAATTATAATGCAGACATTTAACCAACATTATTCAATAATGTGGACATCAAACCAACATTGCTCCCAAGGCATGACTGTCATAACATCATTACACAAACCATGGTAGGGTCATACATCTTAATGGACTTGTGTACATCCCATTGGGCTTTGACCCATGGGCCTTAGGTACAATAGATGGGCTGTATAACATGGGCCTTAAGTATATCGGTGGGCCTCAGTGGTGGGGCCCTAACTACATCAAGATGGGCTTAATCATACGGGCCTCATGCATATCCAGGTGGGCCTCAACGGATGTGCCACAAATAAACTAAGATGGGCCTCATACATACATCAAAGTGGGGTCCTCTTGAACTATAAATCTGACTCATTCTTCAGCTCATGCCATAAAATGCGCTTTCCAAATGGTTGGAAGGCTTGGATGCAACACGTGCATCATGATGGAGGTCCACATGAGGGCCCACCATCATGCATATTATACAGTATAATATATATATATATATATATAATATGATATATATATAAACACACGTACACACACATGCACACACACCCACACACACGCTCACACACACACACACACTCACACACACGTGCGCACACACACACACACACACCCATCACCGTCCACCGTCGATGGATGATGAAACACATACATCACTGTGTGTCCCACGTGGGGCCCACCTTAATGTTTATATGTCATCCGACCCGTTGATAAGGTCCCACAAACTTGGCCGAATAGGAAGAACAAATTTCATCTTGATCTAAAACTTCTGTGGACCCAAAAAAGGGTTTCAATGGCAGCCACTCAATCCTATTGTTTCTTATGATGTGGGCCACCTGAGCTTTGGATGGGCCTGATCTTTGGAGGGGAACCACTCCAAGGAGGGGCTCACCCAATGAACGGGTTGGATGAGAAATATACTCATGGTGGGGCCGTCGGCTAGAGCCGTGGGTCAGTGCTCAACCGCCCGCCCGCCAGCCAGCTGGCACAGGTGCCGCCTGCGCCCTCTGCCAAACGATAGTGGCAGCAGCAGCCGTTGCTGCCCTTTTCATTATTTTTTTTTGAAATAAGGTTTTTCTGAGGAAAATCATGTGTGAGGCCCGCTATATGAGAATCCACTCCGTCCAATGGACTCTAGGGCTCAAAACACACCAAACAAGTCCAATATTGGGCATGTTTGGCGTGTAGAAACAGAAAGGTGGGTCTTAATAGCCTTAAACGGTATGAAACGAAGTTTTATATGGTATGGCCTGCCTGATCACCGGATCGACCTCATTTTTTGGCTCAATGCCTAAAATGATATGGAGAATGGGATGGACGGCGTGGATTGATACATATATCAAGGTAGGGCCTACATGAACGGCCCACCAAAAATCTTTTTTTTTTTAAAGGAAAAACGTTGCTGTGAGTACACAACACCATATGTTAGCCACCTGTACAGGATCGATACCAAAACCTCCGATGTTGAGATGAGGCATCTTTCACTCGTCTGCCACATGAACCATGGATCTGGGTGGGCCCACATCCGATCACACCTCATTGGCAGCCGCCCCCTCGTTAGCCACATCAAGGTGGGCCCCCCCTGTGGACGGTTGGGATGACATATAACATCATGGTGTGTCCCACATGGATGGGGTCCACCGGTAGATGGCATGAATGATAAAAATATATTAGGTGGGTCATAAACATAGAAAGAGAGAGAGAAAGAGAGAGAAGGACACCGACAAAGATGGAGGGGCCCTACCACTATGGGCCCCTCTTTGATACAAAGCCTACATCAAGATGGGTCCTACATGAATATGGACCCTTAAATTAAACAATGAATGGAAGACAAAAATCCAAGATCACCCACCGCCTTCTTACACCAAAGGCTTCCTTAGCTCCTTAGCTTTGATTCCAACGGACGAGATGAGGTTTGGATGGTGGAGAGGGGAGATGAGAGGGTGGGCCACACTTGTGGTTTTTGGGAGAGATGGGGAAGCTTAGACGTATGGGGTGTTTGGGTTGCTTGGAATGAGTTTGAAAATGAAGGGGAGAGAGAGTTGTAAAGAGAGAGAGAGTGATGGGTGATGGAGTGATGGATGTGGTGAGTGATGGGTGTAAGATCTTTTTGACTTTTGTGATAAATGTTGTAAGAGAGGTATGGGTGGTGTAAGAAACTTTTTGACTTTGGGGGTTGCTTGGGGAATAGTGTGAGGTGATGTGTACTTGACATGATGAGATTGATTGATTGATGGATTGATGTGACATCTCGTAGAGATTCTCTCAAAATTCGTGTGCTCGATATTTTCCTCGCACCGAACGTTGGCCCACATCTCCTAGCCAGAGCATCGGATCATCGCACGAGTTACGGCATCAGAACCGCGGCGACGGTGCGGTCGCTAAGGTACAAGTCTTGGTTTGAGTCGACTCGGGTTGATGGCGTGTGAATCAAGGTCATGCGCAAATACCGGTTAAGGGTCAAAGGTTGCCAGAATTTGACCGGGAAGACCGCGGAAGTCTACGGAACGGTATGGTCTAAGATACAGGTCTTACAAGGTAGGCCCCAATTCGCTAATTTGGTGTATGATCTTTCCGTTGGGCCACTTCCACAGGGATCCAATGGCTCAAATTTGACATGTACTTTTAATTTATGGCCCTCAGGCCATGTCTAAAGTTTCGAGCTGAACGGATGGTGGAAACCTTGTGATCTTGCATTCTGGACATCTTTCAGGCCACTTGAGCTTCAGTTTCTCGGTTTTCTCGGATCTCTGGTGTGTAAATCCGTCGATCTTATTCCCCTGGGATCTGTCCCTTGCCTTGGTGACTTCAGAACATTAAATCCATGCTTTTAGCACCCTGTTTCAGTCTAAGCTCGTAAATACACCTTACAATACAAACGTGATTAAATCGGGCCCTTAAACAGTACCATGTTTGTAAATCCAGGCAATAACTGGGGTTTAATATGTAATATTTGACCCTCAACATGGGCCTACAAGATGGACGGTTAGATATAATACGTACATTACGAGGGCCAGCTGTGCATCTAACTTATGGATGGTAATAAACATCACGGTGGGTCCCACACGTCTAGTAGGTGGGCCCTGCATGTATAACAGGCGGGTCCCACCATTTAGAGATGCTGGACAGTGTGGATAGAATACATACATCAAGGTGGAACCCACCGTCCAGAGATGCTGGACGGTAAGGATATAAATATATATATCAGGTGGGTCCACACATGTGGCCCACCAGTCTAGTAAAAGGGATGGACGGTGTGAATACAACACTTACATCATGATGGGTCCCACCGTCCCTGACTGGACGGTGGACGGTGTGGATATGAACACATACAACATGTGGGCTCCACCGTCCCTTGTTGGACAATGGGCAGCATGGATGAACGCATGCATCAAGTAGGGTCCACGTACACGTGGCCCACTTGATTAAAATCAAGCTGATATTTGTGTTTGCCCTGTCATCCAAACGGTCAGCTATTTGGACGGTGCTATTGCTACTAGTGCAGCCCTCAAACACCAGATCTGCATCATTACAGATGGACGGTGTGGGTGTAATACATCCATCCAGGTGGGGTCCATGTTGGTGTGGCCCACTAGCCTTTTGAATCAAGGTTGATATTTGTGTCTTCCTTTATCAACGCCTGCTACTGGACAGCAGCAGGTCCAGCTGTTAACGACACATCTGGCCCATGATCGGATGGCCAGATGATGGACGGTGAGGGTATAGGATGCATACATCACGGTAGGGTCCACCAGGGTGGGCCACTGATATTCAGGTTTTCCTTCAAACAGGCCTGCTGGACGGTATGTCTAGCAGGGTGGGCCTGTCCCGCTGATAGACAACCTGGATTATAATACATGCATCAAGGGGTTCGCGTAGGTGGGCTACACCCCCCTGGGACCAAGTTGAATTTGCATTTCCCCTTCGTTTGGACTTATGTGGCCTGCCAGCCACACAGGCCATAAATTTGGGCAGCATGAGGCCCAATTGCTGGACAATGGGCATCCCACTGTTAGACAACGTGTCGACCCACTGGATGGATAGTGGGATCATACATCAAGATGGGCCATCATACAAGGGAAAAAAGGAGAGAGAGAGAGAGAGAGAGAGAGAGAGAGAGAGAGAGAGAGAGAGAGAGTCGTGAGGCAGGGGAGCTCTGCCACTATGAGCTCCCCTAAAGGTTATACATACATCAAGGTGGGCCCCAAACATGTGGGCCCTCAATCATAAAAAATCAAGGGTGGAAATCCCTTTCCCACCACTAAATGCAAGGTCTAGATGACCTTCTTACAATGGATATTAAAATAAACACCATGGTGGGATCCATAGAGAATGGCCCCATCATGGAATGTACATATGCATCATGGTGGGCCATTGGCCACACCTAGGGTCCAAAGTGAGATCTCTACCATCAACCGGTAGGCCCCACTTGTCCCATGAACAAATCCACATCTAAACCTAAGATCACCCACCTATTTCACTCCTTCTTGGTCCCTTGACTTCCTTATCTCCTAGGCTTCCTCTTTGATGGTGGGAGATGAAGATTGAAGGGTTGGATTGAGAGATATGGGGTAGGAAGTGGGCCACATACTTGGCTCTCCTTAGAGCTCCTTCTCGTTGGACGTTCTCTCCCTTTGGGTTGCTTGGGGAATGGGTAGAGAATGAGAGAGAGGATGGGTTGTTGTGTATGGGAGATGGGATGGAATGATGGGAAGGTATTGGTTGTGTAAGAAAGGTGACATGAGAAGCATGGGCTATGTTGACTTTTTTTTTGGGGGGGGGGGGTGGTTGCTTATCTTAGGGAGAAAGAAAGCATGGCTAGTGATGGGTTGTGAAATGATAGTGTACTTGACTAATATGTGAAAGGTGGGTAGAGATTCTCTGAAATCTCTTAGAATTCGTAACACGTGGCATTTCCTTGAGATATACGTGGGCCCACAACTCTTAGTCCAGGTATTGCATGGGTGCGCAAGATGTGGCGTTGAAACTGCAACGACAGCATGGTCGCTAGGGTACAAGTTTCGAGTCGAGCTGACACTAATTTACGAGATGCGACTTAGGGTCACGCGCAAACGCTGTCTACAGGTCGTGAGTCACTGGAATTCGACGGGGAGGATCGTGGGAGTCTAAGGAATGGTACGGACTAGGATATGGGCCTTACAGCGAGCACCTTTTTCCTTAAAGGGAAGTTATTTTTAAGGTTGAATCGACTAATATGGCTGGTATGCCCGTAGAATTTTTGAATCCTCTGTTCAGAAATAGTAGATCTTCAGATACTCGGTGTTCCATAGTTGGGGTATGGGCTGATTGTCCATGTCCTCGAGCCAATATGCACCCGAGCACGTTGTACCCGTTATCTTGTAGGGTCCTTCCCAGCTCGGCCTAATGTCCTCGAGCCGGGCTTCTTGATGTTCTGGAAGGTTTCTCAAAGGACCAAGTATCCCACTTGAAATCTTCATATCTTAACTCGGGAGTGGCAGTACTGGGCGATTTGTTGTTGATAGGTGACAATCTTCAGGTGTGTTCGTCCCCTTTTTTCTTCGAGGAGGTCGAGACTCAAGCCTATCCGATTGATATTTTAATTTTTGTTGAACGATTCAATGTGTGCAACGGAAGCCTCACTTCAACTGGTACCACGACTTCTACGCTTAAGGCCAAGGAAAATGAGGTGTCTCATGTTGATGTTCGAGCAGTTATTCGGTATGCCCAAAGGATATATGGTAGTTCTTCGGCCCAAGCCCCTTTGGACTTCTCGAACTTGGTCTTAAGGTGATTTTTTATGATCTCATTGACTGCCTTTACTTGTCCATTGGCCTGGGGATGCCTAGGTGATAAGTAGGCATTGTGAATGCCAAGTCTTTCACACAAACCTCAGAATCAGACGTTATTGAACTATTTTCCATTGTCTGAGACAATGGTGTGTGGGATCCCATATCTACCGATGATGCTCTTCTAGACAAAGTCAGTGATCGTCTGCTCGGTGATTTTGGCTAGTGGTTTCGCTTCAGCCCACTTGGTGAAGTTGTCGGCGGCTACAAAAACTAACTTGGTCTGTTCTTTGCCCATTGGTAATGGCCCTATGATGTCAATCCCCCATTGGGCGAATAGTTAAGGGCCAGTCATATAGGTCAGCTGCTCAGACAAATGTTGAGATATCGCGGGGAATCATTGGCATTTGTCGCACTTTCTTGTATACTGTGTGGCATCCTCATGGATGGTCGGCCAGTAGTAGTCTTGTCAGATCACTTTGTGGGCGAGTGCTCTTTGTCTGAGTGATTACCACACACCCCTTCATGGATCTCCCTTAGAACATATTTGGCTTCATCAGGTCGGAGGCACCTCAAGTATGGTAAGGAGAATCCTCTTTTGTAGAGGACATCCCCTATCATGGTATACCTAGCTACTCTGTTCCGAATCCTCCTTACTTCGAGCTTGTCATCGGGTAGCTTGTTCTACTGGAGGTAACCTATGATCGGGTCCATTTAGCTCATTGTTGAGATGACAAGAAGTGATTCCTCTAGTTCAAGTTGGCCAATGCTGGGCTTGGGCAATAATTCAATTGGGATTGGTTTGGTGATGTCACCATCAGCTGCGGGAGCTAATTTTGCCAGAACATCTTCTTGAGAATTTTCTGAGAGAAGGACCAAGGTGTCTTCGCACTTATTGAATCTGTCGATGAGTTCTTTCACTTTCTGGAGGTAGGCGATCATCTTTTCTCATTTTTTCTGGTACTCGTCAGTAATTTGATTGACGTTGAGCTGGGAATCATTGTGAACATTCAGCGCTCGTGCTCCCATAGTTTTAGTATTTTATTTTTCATGTGCATGCATGGCGATTTGGTTGTAACCTGAGTAGGTGTTCATAAAGCTGAGGAGCTCGTGTCCTGCTGTGCTGTCGACCAGCTGGTCGATCCTCGGGAGCGGGAAAATGTCTTTAGGGCACACCTTATTCAAGTTTGTGTAGTCAACACATACTTGTCGCTTTCTATTCAATTTTTTACTAGCACAACGTTTGCTATCCAGTTAGGATAGTGGATTTATTCAATGAATTCGGCCTCTAGGAGCTTACCAAACTCTTCTCCAATGATGGTGTACCATTCTAGTGTGAATGCTCGTCTTTTCTGTCTCACTGGTCGATGGTCGGGGTTGACATTCAACCTATGGACCATTACCTCTGGCTTGATGTTAGGCATGTCCTGATGAGACCATACGAAGAAGTCAATGTGTCGCTTTTGAAAGTGCACCTGCTAGTGCCCTAGTTTGTCAATTACCGTATGTGTTGAGTTAGTTGGACTGCAGAGCCTCACAGGAAGAACAATTCAAGCGTCTGCCTCAACCGGATGTGTAAATCATAGCCTCACATCCCATGTCTCAAAACACCAGGTGATTAAAACCCTTAAAACAAGATAAACATCTTAGGGTTTTTAAGGTGAGAAAACTTTTTTTAACAGGAAAATTTCTAAGTTTTTCTCGCCTTGTCGATTTTATCGAAGAACATTTGATATGATTGACCTGCTCTGTTGATGTCCTCACTACCTTGACGATATGAGGACTAAAAGTGTCCAGCAACCACACACTCATCTGGACGAATTTATCGATATATCGATATACCTATCGATATCATCGATATTCAAATCTCGAGCCTATTGAAAGTGGCTCGATAATATCGACAGGCAGTTTTCCGGTGCCCCTATTTTTTTAATGAAAATCTCAAATTCTTTCGATATATCGATGCTCTTCCGATATGATCTGAAATCAAATATCGATAACATCGGAAGTCCATCGATGATATCAATCGAGGGCGCGCATTTCTTACAACAGATATTTCATGTCGTTTTTAACTATGATCGAGGGCCCTTCGATAGAATCGATATTCAAATATCGATGATATTGACACCAGGTCGATTGCATCGAACAAGGTCATAAACTGTCCAGCAAGCTCAAAGATAAATAAACTAGATTTATCGATGCATCATCTCTGATCTCGATACCATCGACATTCAATTTCCGATGATCTCGATGGATCCCTGATCATTCATGAAAACTTGAAGTCAAGTCTCTCTCAATTTTCAAGCGTCGATGGATCGAACCGTCATCGATGGAATCAGAGTTCGAAATCCGATGACATCGACAATAGTTTCGATTCATCGACCAATAGGCAAAAGTTTCAAAAGCGTATGACATTGAGTCCGAGTCATCGAGCAGACCATCGATGCTATCGAGAGTATAAGCTCGATGATATCGAACTCTGTCATAAATGTGACCGTTTTATATCCGTTGGAACTTTTCGCCCATATATAGAGGACTTGTCTTTTGTTGTTGTGAGAGAAAGTAGAGAGAGCTTTTGAATGTTTCAACTTATATCTTATATCTAAAGTCCTTTCTCTCAAGGGAGCTCATCCTCCAATCCACCCTCACCATTGACATTCAATAGAGGAGATTATGTAATGAACTTTCGCATTCAAGGATCCTCCAGCTACTACCTTGATGACAAATCATTAAGCTGGGATGCCTTGATGATTGGAACTACTCTATCCTCCTTATAAGAAAATCTTTAGAAAGTAGGATTCCATCATAACCTTGACCCAACCCGAAGCCGAGTATTGGTACATCACTCTGTGTTGCAGATCAATGGAGTAGAAGACTCTTCATCAACAAGGAGGAGGAGATCTTCGGCTACATGCTAAACAGGACTCATCAGCTTATTTGTAAGTATCTAGAGTCCAAGAGGACACTTGTGATCATTCCTTTCTAGGATTGGGTCCTAAGTGGTTCTCACCCTTTGAAGTCCTCAAGGAGGCCTCCGGCAGGAGTGTTCGTGGTGGGTGCATTGTGTGGACCCTTGTTATGTGGAGAGCATAAACATCTGGTTTGGAGTGAACCAGTAAAACTCTTAGTTTTAAGTGAACCTGGTAAAACCTTAGAGTTAGAGGTCAACCGTGTAGAAACCTCCAGTATGGTCTTATGGAAGATCCTTGGCCAATGTGCCTAAAAGTGGGTGTGTTGTGTTGACCCTTACTCATGAGAGCATAAACAGTCAGCCTCAGTGTAGGTTGTAAAGGTTGAAGGTGAACCTGATTTAAAACCTTAGGTTTGAGGTGAACCTTGAGAAACTTCCTTAGTGAAATCGGATACACTCAAGCGTTGAGTGCGGCAGCCGGGAGTGGAGTAGACAAGTAGTCGAACCACTATAAAAATAATTGTATTTGAGATTGTTATTGTCTTTCAATTATGTGATTTCCTTACATGTTTTTATATCTAATTGCCTGAGATCACACCTCATACACACACACAGTCATATCCATTACAATCTTGTTTGCAATTTGTTTATCTTTCAAGAAGTTTGTGATTGGATCCTTTACAAGGCTTAGAAGCCAGTAGAGTTAATTTTGAGTAATCCTAATTTGTACATGTTATTAGGATTAGTGTAATAGGAATTTTTAATAAATCTTAAATCTTTGAAAAAGTCCTATTCACCCCCTTCTAGGAGATATTGGCATATTCTGACTTCAACTCAAGCGGTCTTCACCGCTATTTCAGTATTAGCAGGCCGACGATCTCATTATGATGATCTGGGGCTAGTAACGAACCAACCTGAATTGTGTGGGACAGGTCGGTCTCGCAAAGGGGTACAACCACCAAATCTTCCATGGGAGACCCTCTTTTAACTGACTCTCCTCGAGGGTCAAGGGAGGTGATAGCCATCGTATGTTGTCATTCTCTTGCCCATTAACACCATTGAATAGCATTGTCTAGCCTCGTGTTGATCGCCTCTGACCTGACTGACCCTATGCTTGCTCGGGAATTTCATCGCGAGGTGATAGGTAGACATTGCTGCTCGCATGATGTTGAGAGATGGTCGCCCTAAGATGATATTGTAGATAAAGGGATAATCGACTACAAGGAAGTCGATCATCAAGGTAATATGGTTGTGACCCTCTCTTACAGTCACGGGCAGTAATATACTTCCTTTAGAGATAACCTTCTCTCCTATAAACCCAAGCAAAGGAGTTTGGACGGGACGTATTAAAGATCTTCTGATCCCCATCTTGTTGAAGGCGATAATAAAGAGGATGTCGGCTGATCTGCTGGTGTCCACAAATATATGGTGCATCTTCTGGTTGCCCACTGTTATGGTCACCACCAAGGCATCGTCGTGGGGGTGATGATTCTTCAGGCATCCTTCTTAATAAAGGACAAGCTACAAGGATCAACTTTTACTATTTCATAGCTCTGCTCATGAGGTGAACATGGTGCTCTATACCATCACTAACACTTTGGGCATGAGCCTTACGAGTTCTGTTCGAGTCTCTAGCTCCTGCGGAGCCTCTGAACACAATATGTATTTTCCCTGTGGCTTCGTTGTCGTTCCTGTTTCTTTGTTGCTTGTCCCGTCCATCTGGTCACTCGTTCCTTCTTCTATCGACGTACTCCAGTAGGTGGTTGGTCTGTATGAGAGACTCAATTTCATCCTTGAGGTCAAAGCACTAGCGGTGGTATGGCCATGATCATGATGGAAGTGATAATAATCCCTCTTATCTCTTTTGTTGGCTTCGACTTTCATCTTGTTTGGCCATTTTAGGATTCCTTTGTTGCGAATCTCCATAAGGATCTGCTCAGGTGCCACATTGAGCGGGGTGTAGGAGTGAAACCTACTCTCCTCTCGTCTGTTCAGTCGCTGCTTTTTCTTCGAATGGTCTTCCCTCCTCTTTTAATCGTTAAAGGTGGGTGGCTCCCTTTCCTATTTGCACCTTCTGTCCTTAACCGAGCTACTGGCACTTCAGGTGGCTTTACGAGAACTGAATAACTCCTTCGTATTAAAGTACTTATGGGATCAGTTGAGGAGGTCGGCTAAGGTGGTCAAAGGATTGTATTTCTGATGGTGGATTAAGAATATTCATAGGTGATGAATAAGATGACCGGATCATAATCTCAATTTGATATATGTACGAGCAGATGTAGAGATCAATAGCTAGTTTATTATGATCAAGTGGTCCAAAATCAAAGTGGACTGTCAGATGTCTTTGTCTAGTAGTGCATATTTGACTGAGTGGTTGGTTTAAATGGACAAGTGAGAATACTTGGGTATATGATGACCTTATTTTAAAATCAACGGTCAGATGGCTTGATATATGAATGGAGGTTATTCCCAGTGATCATATTCGTGTTGGAGAATAGATGTAAGGTTAAGATAGCTAGATTGGTATCGTACATATGTATATAATAAGTTAAATTTTATGGTAACACTTGAGAACTTTCAATACCTGAGTATTAAAAAGTTTGGGGTGTTATATATTGTTACTAAGGCTCATACTCTTGAAAATATGGTTGAAAAAGTGTCTGCTTTTTACATAAAGTCACTATACCAAAATCTTCATGAAACATCAGCCAATGTCTCTAGTAAAGAAGAAAAGAAAGAAAATTATCAGTATGAAGAAAGAAATAACGGTGAAGAAAATTAGAAAGCTCATACAATTGGGATGATGTATGAAAAATGCAGACAATATAAAACTCGTAAGAAATGGGCATTCGCAAAAAATAAATAAATATACTTCCTATGATGAATCAACTATTGGATAGAGGAGAAATTAAGCTACCTTAGTCAACGTGCCGTAAAGAAATGGAGAAGATGAGAGGAAAATGATATTGTCATTATCATCATATGTTCGGGCATCAGACTGAAAATTGCTATGTTATTAAAGATATACTCCAAAGGATGACTAACAATGGTGAAGTTGTTATGGAAGAATATGATATAAACAGAAGAATGGTGAGTCAATATAATTTCCATTTGAAGCATGACATTGGAAACCCTTTAAGAAATAAGGCGTGATTCTAGTAGTGGCACGGTCCATCATGCTTATACGTAAGAAGAAAAGCGGAATGACTATGCAATAATGTAATAAGACAAGCAATATTCCAGTCATATATCTTCATGAACCCTCATTATCTCTGATGAAATAAGAATGCAGAATGATCAATGAATAGAGAAATCAGATAAAGATATAATTTTTAAATGTTCTTTTTAACATATCCTTTCGTACAACTGTGCAACACTCTTAATCCTTTGATCCCGGAAAAGGTAATTGTTGATTTCTTGATATGATAATTGTCGATATCAATTTTTACAGGTCAACATTAGGGCTAGAATCATTACTACGGCTGAATTATTATATATTAACGCTCAAACCCAGGATTATTATTGCGATTGAATTATTGCTGCGGCCGACAAAAGTGGCTCTAAAATTATATATATTCTAAAAAAAAAATAGCTATGACAAAACTATTTCTGAGCCCTGGTCGACTATATGCAAGATTTATTGAGCAACAATTATACCTAGATTATTGGTAATTATTAGGCTTATAATGCCAATTAAGACATAGAAAGATTTAATATATATATTCTTCAAGAAAGGCAATATATTGCAACCTACTAAAGGACTTATCAAACCATGGATCAGAATGAATAAGGCTTTAGAATACCTATGGATATTCATCCTATCAAAATTATTGTTCTCGAATGGTAAATGAGTTTTGATTGTAAATATTCTCATAGAAAATTTCATCCAGTCAAAAGGGGGCAAATCAGACAACAATTATACAATAGCTGTAAAAAGTGTACTATCACTTGTAACCCTATTAAATCACAAGTCTATATGCTATCTTCAACAAATAATGATTATAAAGGAACAAATATATAAGCATGATCCTTCTGGGATAATAATTGACAAAAAGACGATAGCCACCTTATATCATTCTTATAACTGAATATTATATCGGTCAACCGGTAAAATCATTCTTACAAACTACTAAAGAACTATTGCCTCATTTACATTATAAAGCACTGCCAATTATCAAGATATCATTGGTCATCACTGATATCGCCAATGATCACTGACTATGAAATATTATTACAAAGCATCGATGATCGCTAATGAAATTATAGTTAATGTGCCACAATGCATCTAAGTGCGGAATATGGCGGAACTATAGAATGTAGACCAAGTCTTAAAGGAGGGCTGATTAGGACCTATTTAAAAATATGCCTATTAAAAACAACAATTGCCTAGTTTAAACTAATTACCAATTAAACTAAACTATGCAATGTAGCTCTAAGGCTTCCAAGCCAATAGAGGGTCTAATCACATAGGCCACTTAAGATATGAAAATTACGCAACTAGCTTATAACATAGTGAACATGTGTGTATGGAATATGCTACCTATCAATCTTAGGCATTCATATAATCATGCATACATGATTAAGCATTCAAACATATAAGCACAATTAAATATATGCAAAAATGACAATCCCAAACACAAGCATGTATAGTGGTTTAACTACATGCCTACTCCACTCACGGCGGACACACTCAACCCATGACTGTACCAATTTCACTATCGGAGGTTTTTAATCAGATTAACCTCTAACCTTTACAACCCAACACAAGGACTATAAAGATTATGCCCTATATAAGAGCAAGGGTCCTACCAAAGCACCCAACAATTTAAGCCCTATATAAGAGCCAAGGTCCTAATCTCAAACTTAAGATTTATGCCCTGCACAAGAGAAAGGGTCTTAATCCTGAACCCGACACGTACTCTCCTTCCGGAAGCCTACACAAGGACTTGAGTTAGTTTTTCATTTGGCTAACCAACAACTTAGGTCCTACACAAGAACCACGGATTTAGGCCCTATGGAAGAGCCAAGGTCTTACGAAAGAACTTAAGTGAGTTTGAACACAAACTCTTACACTCCAACCTACACAATGAGGGAGCACAACAATGGACTCATACACATGACACTTGTCGGATCGAGTCCCTTTTGATGCTCCTCTTGGGTTGCTTGATCTCCACTCTCCCATGCTTCAATCAGCTCCCCGATGTTCCCCTGATCATGTTGCCGTTGCTTCGCCATGGCTTTAGCTCCATGATCAATCTCCTTGCATTTGATGTGTCTTCAAGATGACTAAGGTGATGGGAGTGGGTTGAATCTCCTACAAGTAATGGGTAGTTGTTTATCCTAAGGGATTCAATTAGATGGGTCTCCTAGCAGAGTTGGACAATGATTTACCAAGAATGCTTAAGTCCAATTTCTAAGAAATGGAGGAGTTTAAGCACATCTCAATGTTAAGGTTGGAATCCTCATTGGAGTTGTAATATCAAAGGAGATGACTTAAAACTCAATGGAATAGAGGCAAGGACTAAGGGATATGCATAAGGAAACACCTTACCTTCTATTGCTCCATAAACCCATGAAAATGCCCAAGAACCGACTGCCTTTTATAAAAAGTTCGAGCTCCAACGACGAAAAAAAAGTAGAAAAGAACTCTATTGATGTCATTGAAGATCAATCCTTCGATGTCATCGAAGGGGTTCAATGTCATCGAGAAAATCCAGACAATATGATGTTTTTCTTGCTAGACATATCTGGACCATTTTTCGATGTCATCGAACATCAAGCATTCGATGTCATCGAGAAAATCCAAACAATATGATGTTTTCTTGCTTGATATATTTAGATTTGATTTTTGATTTCATCAAAGGTCTTCGATGTCATCGAATATCAAGCCTTCGATGTCATCAAAGTCTCATCGAAAACTACTATTTTGGGCTATCTTTTGTACAATAATTTCACACCTCTTCTAGCATTCTTTATCATATTTTTCTTATTCTCTTAAGGCTAATGGATGATCAATTTAATATACCTAATTAAAACGAGATCATCTAGAGGCTCTAGGGTTATTTTGGGTCATGGGTTAGGGTCACCAAGGCCACTTGTTTACCTGTTCTTGTCACCTTGATGCTTCTGTTGTTTTGTGTCTTCAGTCTTTATTTTCCAAAGGCTCGACCAACTTTATGACACAACGACTCACATGATTGAGAAACCATGGTGCAAAAATGAGTGCACTAACAATCTCCTCCTTTGTTAATTGCGTGACAAAAACCTAACCTAACCATGTCATGGTCCATACCAATGACAAACCAAAACAACAAAAAATAATTACATGTCAAAATAAAAATGATTTACAACTCGAAACACTAAGACATGTAATGTAATAATGCTCCCCCATAATTGCTTCCCCGATCAAACCTGCAACACAACAAACAAACCCTGTATAAGAGAATGCATTGTTTTGGTGGGATTGATCTTTCTCCCCCTTTTTGTTAGTATTTGACAAGGGGTTAGTCCAAACAAGATATACCAATTAAAAAACACATATGAACCGACTCTAAAAGTCAAGAACGTATCAATTAAAGCTTATACTAACAGGGGTTATGGATGCATATAAACATTAAAAATATGGAGCATGCAAATTTAGGCCATTTAAAGGATATACCAATGAAAACAGAAATGCCAAGGACAACCTAAGCTAAAAACATATGACTTTTAGTTCAACAATTTTAAAGCTTAGATTACCCTAATCTAAATGAGGCTTAATCCTCAGATTCACCATTAAAGCATAAAATGAGGCTCGAATCCTCTTATTTACCTATATGTTCAAGTTTGTGGTTGAAATCCTCAAATTCAACGATAGAGTTCATATAGGAGGGATGGTCCTCTGATTTACAACTTCAGCTCAAATAGACCAATAAGGTCACCTCCCTGTGGAATTATGGTCTCCCAAATTTCTAGGGGGGATGGTGTGATGTGAGCCGATAGGATGCACATTTGGGTTTTATCTTTCACACTAAAGGAGTCATCTGAAGTAGATTCGGACTTCTCCGTATCATCCCATGTTGCTGCCATTGCCTTGCCTTTAGATTTTATTTTTTTGGCAAGTGCAATCAGGGGAAAAATGTTAATACTCTCCACAGTTGTAACATTTAACATTTTTAGATGGTTTAGTGGATTTTCCTTTATGCTTGTCCACCTTCTTATCCTTCTTGTCACAACTCTTCCCTTTAGTAAATTTGAGGAATTTCTTAAGTGTGTTAGCTAATTCCTCTTCGTCCACATCATCATTATCACTTTTTGATTTAATTTCTTTATGTTTATGTGAATGCCTATATGATGATTTGAGGATGGCTAGTTTTTTACATTTAGAGGGGGTCTTAAAGTATAGTTCAAATGTTTGTAGGGAATCTATAAGTTCTTCTACTTTCATCTCATCTATATTCTTACAATGTTCTATTGAGGTTATCTCAGGAGTGAACCTATACGGTAAGGATCTAAGAATTTTTCTACCAATATGTCCATCCAGAATCTTTTCTCCTAAACCTCACATGAAATTGCAAATGTCATTAAGTACTTAAAATAGAATTCCATGACAGTTTCACACTCTAACATCCTAATATTTTCAAATTGGGTGGCTAAGAGCTGAAGCATCGATCCCTTTACCGTGCTAGTTCCTTCATGGGTGATTTCCAAGAGATCCCACACATCTTTCCCGGTTGTGCAAGTGCATATATGCATTTAAATTCCTCGGAGGAGACTACACAATAAATAACATTGAGAGATTTGACATTATATGTATACCTAGCTCTCTTAGTGGCACTCCATCTAGATTGTGTTTAGGAGCGCTCACTGTTCTACCATCAACCACAACATCTGCCATGGGAGTCGCCTATCCTTCTTCGACTATTTCCTAGACAGAATGGTCCAAGGACATTAGGAATATACTTATCCTAGCCTTCCAATAAGTATAGTTGGACCCGTCAAAGTATGAAGGTCGTGAGATGACATTATCCTATTGATTAGACATCATTGTAAAGCTCTTAGGATTAACTCGGGTGGTTAAGACTTTCGGGAGAAACCCTCTCTAATACCAATTGAAATTGCGGTTAATGTGCTGCAATACGTCAAAGTGCGGAATATGGTGGAGCTATAGAATGTAGACTAAGTCCCAGACGGAAGGTGATTAGGACCTATTTAAAAATATGCCTATTAAAAACAATAATTGCCTAGTTTAAACTAATTGCTAATTAAACTAAACTAAGCATTGTAACTCTAAGGCTTCCAAGCCAATAGAGGATCCAATCACATAAGCTATTTAAGATATGAAAACTAAGCAACTAGCCTATAGCATAGTGAACATGTGTCTATGGAATATACTACCAATCAATCCTAGGCATTCATATAATCATACATAAATGATTAAGAATTCAAACACATAAGTATAATTAAACAGATGTGCAAATGATAATTCCAAACATAAGCGTGTATAGTAGTTCGGCTATGTGTCTACTCCACTCCCGGTGGACGCACTCAACCCACAGGTTAACCTCTAACCTTTACAGCCCTACACAAGGACTCTAAAGATTATGCCCTACACAAGATCAAGGGTCCTACCAAAGCACCCAACAATTTAAGCCCTACACAAGAGCTAAGGTCCTACACAAGACCCTGGTGGTTTAGGCCCTACACGAGAGTCAAGGTCCTAATCCTGAACGTAAGATTTATGCCTTACATAAGAGCAAGGGTTCTAATCGCTAACCCGACACGTATTCTCTCGCTGAAAGCCTACACAAGGACTTGAGTTAGTTTTTCATTTGGCTAACCAAC
This sequence comes from Magnolia changhungtana, assembly GCA_030180095.1. Lineage (NCBI taxonomy): Eukaryota > Viridiplantae > Streptophyta > Magnoliopsida > Magnoliales > Magnoliaceae > Magnolia > Magnolia changhungtana. The sequence goes on along the minus strand of JASAUF010000384.1, from coordinate 298,042 downwards.
AATCTAGGTCGTACACAAGAACCACGAATTTAGGCCCTACGAAAGAGCCAAGGTCTTACGAAAGAACTTAGGTGAGTTTGAACAAAAACTCTTGCACTCCAACCTACACAAGGAAGGAGCACAACAATGGAATCATACACATGACACTTACCTATCGAATTAAGTTCATTTTGATGCTCCTCTTGGGTTGTTTGATCTCCACTCTCTCGTGCTTCAATCAGCTCCCCAATTCTCCCCCGATCATGTTGTCATTGCTTCACCAAGGCTTTAGCTATATGATTTATCTCCTTTGCCAAGGTGATGGGAGTGGGTCGAATCTCCTACACCTAATGGGTAGTTGTTTATCATAAGGGATTCAACTAGATGAGTCTCATAGAAGAGTTGGACAATGATTTACCAAGAATGCTTTAGTCCAATCTCTAGGAAATGGAGGAGTTCAAGCATATCTCAATGTTGAGGTTAAAATCCTTATTAGAGTTGTAATCTCAAAGGAGATGGCTTATGACTCAATGGAATAGAGGCAAGGAATGAAGGATATGCATATGGAAACACCTTACCTTCTATTGCTCCAAAAACCCATGAAAATGCCCAGGAACCAACTACCTTTTATAAAAATTTCGAGCTCCAATGGTAAAAATGGGTAGAAAACATCTCTGTTGATGTCATTGAAGTCCTTCAATGTCATCGAAGATCAAGCCTTTGATGTCATCGAGAAAATCTAGACAGTATGATGTTTTTCTTGTTGGACATTTCTGGACCATTTTTCGATGTCATCAAAGGTCTTCGATGTCATCGAGAACATTTAAACAATATGATGTTTTCTTACTGGACATATCTGGATTTGATTTTCAATGTCATCAAAAGTCTTTGATGTCATCGAAGTCTCATAAAAAACTTCTATTTTGGGCTATCTTTTACATAACGGTTTCGCACATCTTCTAGCCGTCTTTACCATGTTTTCACTACCAGAAAAATGGGCAAAGGCTACAGATAAAATCCATAGCCATAGACATATGACTACAGTTTTAGTCCGTAGCACAACCGTAGTCGTAGGTGCCGTAGCAATATGTCTGGAACCTATAGCTACGGATTTAATCCATAGCTATAGGTTACAACAGCTACAGATATAATCCGTAGCAATTATATTTATAGCGATAAGCATAAACAGCTACGGATATTTTTTGTAGCTAAAAGTCCATAGCAATATGCCAAATTTAATAATGGCTACAGCTGTTAGATTATCGGCTATGGTCAATATCCATAACTATTTTGTACATTAAAAAAATATAATCATTTGTTCATTCAATTACCACCTAGATAATCATTCATTCATTCAATTACAATCAATTATAATCCTTCATTCAATTAATTACAATTACAATTACAATAATGTTGAAAATACAAATCTTTGGCTTCATTAGAGAAATTTGCTCGACTTTACCCTGAAATTTTAATGATAAAGAATTGGAAGAGAAGATATATTTTGACGGTATGATATTTTTTTCACAAGTAAATAGGCCTTTTTCAGCCATCAGCCCATCACCCACCTGAAGAATCAAAAACCGATTGTTGTCTAAGTCCACTCATTTTCCTTTCAATTTCTTAGTGACCTCTGTAAAATTACTTCCACGGTCATTTATGTAGACATTTGAAGAGTTGTCTCGAAATGCAACTCTACTAATGACAAAGTCACTTCCTGCAACAGCTTCGTATATTCCATCATCTTACAAATAGTCATGACATTCATAAATCGGAGTGACCATTGGGGGAAAGAAAGACAAAGTGAAAGAAGTGCATCATGTATAATCATTTTCTTTTTTATTCTTAATGAATTAATAAAAACTCAAAGAGGAATGAAATTGACACAAAAAGAATAGTCTCACCATATGGTTTATAGGGCCAAAATAAATGTTTGAACGACTTCCGCAAGGAGGACCATGGGTAGCCATAAATACCCACTTCCCAAGTGGAACAGATATTGACCACGAGTATTTATGACCTGAAAAATGTGCAAACAGAGTTGACCATCATGAAAAGAAAATCTCCATTTGCTTGTCAATTACAAGTAGGATATGTCAGTGATTAGTGGCAATGCCTCGAGTTCTAGATAGTTTATAGGTTTTGGGATTTGAGAATAGGTTTAGGTTATAAGTATAGGTTTAGGTTCTAAGTTTATGTTAATGTTGTAGGTTATAGGTTTAGGTTTAGGGATTTGAGAATACATTTACGTTTTAGGTTTAGGTTTAGGTTTTACGTTTAGATTAAGGTTACAGGTTTAGGTTTAGGTTATAAGTGTAGGTTATAGGTTTAGGTTTAGGTTTAGGTTAGGTTATAGGTTAAGGTTTAGGGAATTGAGTTTAGGTTATAGGTTATAGGTTTAGGTTATTAGTTATAGGTTATAGGTTAAGGTTTAGGTACAAGTTAAGGTTTAGCTTTTGGTTATAGGTTTAGGTTTAGGTTATAGGTTTTGGGATTTGAGAATAGGTTTAGGTTATTGGTATAGGTTTAGGTTAATATTGTAGGTTATAGGTTTAGGTTATAAGTTTATATTAATGTTGCAGGTTATAGGTTTAGGTTTAGGGATTTGAGAATACATTTAGGTTTTAGGTTTAAGTTTAGGTTTTATGTTTAGGTTATGGTTATAGGTTTAGGTTATAGGTTTAGGTTTAGGTTCATGTTCTAGCTTTAAGAAATTGAGAATAGGTTAAGGTTTAGGTTTAGGAAATCGGGTTTGGGTTCGGGATCGGGTTTAGGTTTGGGTTTTCAAGTTTAGGTTTAGGTTAAGGAGTTGAGATTAGGATTGGGTGTAGGTTTAGGTTTAAGGATTTGAGAATACATTTAGGTTTAAGTTTTAAGTTTAGGTTTAGGTTATATGTTATAGCTTTAGGGAATTAAGAATAGGTTAAGGTTTAGGTTTAGGAAATCGGGTTCAGGTTCGAGATTGGGTTTAAGTTTGGGTTTTCAAGTTTAGCTTTAGGTTTAGGTTAGGGAGTTGAGATTAGGATTAGGCGTAGGTTTAAGTTTAGGGATTTGAGAATACATTTAGGTTTTAGGTTTTAGGTTTAGGTTAAGGTTATAGGTTTAGGTTTAGGTTTAGGTTATAGGTTATAGGTTATAGCTTTATGGAATTGAGAATAGGGTTAAGGTTTAAGTTTAGGAAATCGAGTTCGGGTTCGGGATTGGGTTTAGGTTTGGGTTTTTAAGTTTAGGTTTAGGTTAAGGAGTTGAGATTAGGATTAGGTGTAGGTTTAGGTTTAAGAATTTGAGAATACATTTAGGTTTTAGGTTTAGGTTTAGGTTTTAGGTTTAGGTTAGGTTTAAGTTAAGTTTAGGTTTAGGTTTAGGTTATAGGTTTAAGTTAGGTTTAGGTTTAGGTTATAGGTTATAACTTTAGGGAATTGAGAATAGGTTAAGGTTTAAGTTTAGGAAATCAGGTTCAGGTTCGGGATTGGGTTTAAGTTTAGGTTTTCAAGTTTAGCTTTAGGTTTAGGTTAGGGAGTTGAGATTAGGATTAGGTGTACGTTTAGCTTTAGGGATTTGAGAATACATTTAGGTTATAGGTTATAGGTTTAGGTTAGTTTATAGGTTATAAGTTTAGGTTATAGGTTATAGGTTATAGGTTATAGGTTAAGGTTTAGGTTATAGGTTCAGGTTCAGGTTAAGGTTATAGGTTTAGGTTTAGGTTAAGGTTTAAATTTAGGTTTAGGTTTAGGTTTAGGTTATAGGTTATATGCTATGTAACGCCCTGAAATTCGGGGGTCGAGTATAAACTCAACTCCCGAGTTCCAACGCATCACTTATGCAACATACACAATGATGGTTAAATGTTGTCTGAGTTAGCGTAATAAACATGAATGAGATTATACCAAAACAGTAATTCATACTTTAGTTCAATTGTATAAAGGCAAGCGGAAGACTGAAATTTTATATTCAAAATATGTAAAGTATCAAAATTTTGTAAACTTCAGAGTATGAGTACTAACTGAGTACCAATATACACGTATTGTTTCTAAGTCAAAAATCAAAATACAATCCTCAAAGAGGCCCTGTAAATCCCGCGATGCAGCCGGCCTAAGCATAGCCGTCAGAGTACTCCATAAATGAGAACTCCTCCTGATCCTCCTCGAAGTCGAGCTCCGGCTCCTGAACAGAGGCGCCATCTACACCTGCGACAGAGTCTGGTGGGTGTTGCAAACACCGTCCCGTAACGTGGGAGTGAGTAGCTAACTCAGTGGAACATTAAAGCATAGGTTAACATGTTATCAAATCAATCAAGCAGTAATGATAACGCAGTACAAATCAAACATTTCTAATTACTCTTGTTAAGTGCAAAAATGATATGACATGATGCTGTATGCCCTTGCCAAACCACCCTCAAGCGACATCATCTTACGTTCGCGAATGCTAACTCCCTCAGTGCGCCACATCTACAAAGCACATGCGGTGCGATGATGCTCATGATTACCATGTTTTTATTAATCCATTTCAACCAGCAGTATTGGGAAACTAAGGTACCTCCCTTGTATAATTCCCAAACATGATCCATTCTAGGGTCGTCAATCCTAGCTAATCTCATACGATATTATGGTTTGAGAAGCGTAGTGAAGGCATCGCAAAGGGCTCGTCACCCGTCGGCGCGGATCTGAGATCTCACCGTATGCGGCTCAATTGCTGGCCGTCGGCTCAAGTACATATCTCACCGTACCTGGTTCAATCACTAGCCGTCAGCTCAAGTACAGGTCTCACCGTACTCGGCTCAACTCATACTCTAGTTACTGTGAAAGACTCGTCGCCAATCACAGACACTTGGAGTACACTCGAAGATACTACGGAGGACTCGTCTCCGTCGGCCGAAACGACACAGTCTCACCGTACTCGGCTCTCGCCAGTAAGTATCGACAAATCGAATATAGTGTCCCATACCACCATAATCGGCTCACGAGTCCGGTTGCGCAATGGTCACTACGGGGAGGCACATGACCCCGGCGTGGGCGACACTCGACCACGGTGTCCCATACCACCATGCCGGCTCATGCGTCTTAGCGGATCGAGGTACCATGGTTAACGGGATTGCCACCGTAAGTTTGGTACCCTAGGTTCAAGCGATGCGACCAAACATGGTGAACATACATATACACATATCGGTTTACTTGACGAGCACGACTAGCTCGAGCGCACCACAAGTTGAGCGATATGGAGCGCAAAAAGCACTCCGTGTGGCCAACCACTATCGCCAACCGAAGTACGACTCGGGTTCGCCAGACACGTCCGTTGTGGCGATATGAATCTCAGCCACAACCGCAAGTCTGGTACCGAATGTTTGGACTATAGGCATAGTCCCAAACTCAAACAATTCTCATAAATAGCATGTGGAGTAAAGCATGATAAACAAGCAATACAAACATGTTAGCAGGCATGTTATAAAGCATGAGGTAAAGCATGAAGTAAAGCATGTTGTAAAGCATGTTGTAAAGCATGTTATAAAGCATGTTATAAAGCACTATACACATAGGGATACAAATACTTAGAGTCCATAGGTGAGTGGTTGGAGTGAACAACCACATGGAGAGTGTCATATGTGACTCTAAGGTAGCGGAGAATCCCATCTCAGCACCTAACTAAGGTTCTAACACTTAAGCACTTACACTCACAAGTGATTTCACCAACACTTGGAATGCAATATTTTAACATACATGACGTATGCTAGAGAAATGTATACTAGGATTGTCCCTTTACCAAACTAGTATTTTATACAAATACATCATATTCATACAGCAATTAAACATGACAATCACATCAGCAACTTTTATACGTATAGGGTACTTCCACGTATACCCAATTTCGACATACATAGTGTTTACCAAGGAACATAGATTTCGGCGATTCCTTTCGCCAAGCTAGTATTTTAATCATGTATTGTATAATCATACATTAAATACATATGTCAAACATTATTCCAAAAGAACTACGTATACGGTATTTCTACAATACGTAATTTCAACATACGGCGCATTTACAAGTAAACATATATTTTGGCGATTCCTTTCGCCAAACTAGTATTTTATTCATATGTTATATAATTATACATTAAATAAACATGTCAAGTATTTATCCAAAAAAAATACGTATACGGTATTTCTACGTATACCTAGAATATGTGAAATTCCATATTTCACACCGCTAATCAAAACAGGAAACGGAAAGCCCTTTGTACATGTGCAATTGCAAGCAGATCATGAATCTACCATTATCTGACATTGAAAGCGTTGAAAACCTTAACTTATACACTTAAAGTCCTCACCTTTGCCTTTGGAAACGGAACGAATCAGCAAGGGTAATGGAACTTCCGTCTACGGGCGATTTCTAGCCTAAAGAGCGGAATCGGTTAGTCGGTATACATCCTACATCGATCCCACCTCAAATCAGACCTAGGGTTAGGGTTTCTTACCTTTAAATGAGGCGGAATACGCCGGGAAAACGCCTAGAATAAGGCGGTGTAGGCCGTGCAACAAGCCAAAGCAGGAGGAGGAAGATCGGCAACGATCTCCAAGTCTTTCTCTCTCTTTTCTCTCTCTTCCTCTAGGGTTTCCTCCAAAATTCGTATGGCTGTGAGAGGGGCTGTTCTAAGCCCCTTTTATAGCCTCAAACATTACAAAAGTAGACTTAGGTTCAAGGGGTACTGCTAATATAGGATTTTCGCCGCTTTTCCAGCTCAAAAGGGGGGTTCTGGTGGCCCTCCTTGAACCAAACGTCAGACTTAAGCTCACCATCGATGGATCTATGTGGGATTATGTTTTTGACTCATTCGGATACGCAGATCGCATGTGGCGGACCACTTTCAGTTCGACGGTCAGTGGGTCACGATCAGAAATTCCAAGTACATGTAAATGTTCCTGAAATTTTTCTTAATCCGAGGGTGTAATTTGGTCTGATTCTGACGGTCAGGTTGCTTAATACTGACGCGTCAACGAACGATGCCAGATCACTATTCCAGATATTTATTTTGGCATATGAATAGTGTTTTTCACACTACCTCGCTCCGATTCGAAACGAATGGCCGTGGAACATCGGATAAGGCTGATTTTTGAGATGATTGTTAAGCCCAGTGGGGCGGTCCTAGTTCCTTAGCTTCGGGTTAATCGGAATCCCGATGTGCGATCTAGACCTAATACGAAGTTTCGTTTCATTCCCGAAAGCAGACGGGAAATGAGTTTGGTTCTAAACTTTAGGGTAACCTAGCGTCAATGATTCTGCAACTTTTGGGTCTTACAGATCGTATTTAAAGCGATCCTAACGGATTTCATAGCTAATTGAGTTTAGTACTTAGTTAACTTTGTTAAATTTCTAAAGGATTTAATCCTACGTGATTTCTGGTCGAGGTGGTACTCGACCCAATGTACGGAAATTTTTCAGGTCGTTACATGCTATATGTTATAGCTTTTGGGAATTGAGAATAGGTTAAGGTTTAGGTTTAGGAAATCGGGTTTAGGTTCGGGATCGGGTTTAGGTTTGGGTTTTCAAGTTTAGGTTTCGGTTAAGGAGGTGAGATTAGGATTAGGTGTAGGTTTAGGTTTAAGGATTTGAGAATACATTTAGGTTTTAGGTTTAGGTTATAGGTTATAGGTTATAGGTTTAGGTTAGGTTTAGGTTTAGGTTATAGGTTATAGGTTATAGGTTATAGCTTTAGGGAATTGAGAATAGGTTAAGGTTTAGGTTTAGGAAATCGGGTTCAGGTTCGGGATTGGGTTTAAGTTTGGGTTTTCAAGTTTATCTTTAGGTTTAGGTTAGGGAGTTGAGATTAGGATTAGGTGTAAGTTTAGGTTTAGGGATTTGAGAATACATTTAGGTTTAGGCTTTGGGATTTGAGAATAGTTTTAGGTTATAACTATAGGTTTAGGTTGGGTTATAGGTTAAGGTTTAGGGATTTGAGTTTAGGTTATAGGTTTAGGTTATAGGTTATGGGTTATAGGGTTTAGGTTATAGGTTTAGGTTATAGGTTATAGGTTTAGCTTTAAGTTCGAGTTTAGGTTTAGGTTTAGGTTTTAGGTTTAGGTATAGGCTTAGGTTATAGGTTTAGGTATGAAGCTTAGGTTATAGGTTATAGGTTATATGTTTAGGTTAAGGTTTAGGGATTCGGGTTCGGGTTCGGGTTTAGGTTCGGGTTTAGGTTATAGGTTATAGGTTTAGGTTTAGGTTATGGGTTTTGGGATTTGAGAATAGGTTTAGGTTATAAGTATAGGTTTAGGTTGGGTTATAGGTTAAGGTTTAGGTTATGGGTTTGGGGATTTGAGAATAGGTTTATATTATAAGTATAGGTTTAGGTTGGGTTATAGGTTAAGGTTTAGGTTTAGGTTATAGGTTTACGTTAAGGTTTAGGTTTAGGTTATAAGTATAGGTTTAGGTTGGGTAATAGGTTAAGGTTTAGGTTAAGGTTTTGGTTTAGGTTATAAGTATAGGTTTAGGTTGGGTTTAGGTTTGGGTTTAGGTTATAGGTTATAGGTTTAGGTTTGGGTTATAGGTTAAGGTTAAGTATAGGTTTAGGTTTTAGGTTATAGGTTTAGTTTATAAGTTAAGGTTTGGGCTATAGGTTAAGGTTTAGGTTATAGGTTAGAGGTTATAAGTATAAGTTTAAGGTTATAAGTATAGGTTTTGGGATTTGAGAATAGATTTAGGTTAATGTTATAAGTATAGGTTATAGGTTAAGGTTATAGTTTAGGGTAAGGTTATAAGTATAGGTTATAGGTTAAGGTTATAGTTTAGGGTAAGGTTATAAGTATAGGTTATAGGTTTAAGTTTAGGTTTAGGTTTAGGTTTAGGTTAAGGTTTAGGTTACAAGTTTTGGTTTAGGGTTAGGTTTATGTTATAGGTTATTAGGGAATTAAGAATAGGTTTAGTTTATAGGTTTAGGGTATGGTTTAGGTTAAGGGTGTGGTACCTGCAAATATAGATATAAACACGGCCTGTCCAAATGGCCAGGCCCCTCTAATGTTGTCCATAGGAAATGGATAGCTTCATCATGGTCATAAAAACGGTTCTCACCTTCCAAGGACCCCTGCTCATCCGGATAGCTCTAACGCACATCCGTGTCTGCTCCATTAATTTTGAGTAAATACATAAACATGACTGTCTAAATGGGCAGGCCCCTCCAATGTTGTCCATAAGAAATGGACAGCTTCATCATGGTCATAACAACGATTCTCACCTTCTAGGGACCCTCGCTCATCTGGATATCTCCAACGCACATCCGGGTCTACTCCATTAATTTTGAGCAAATACATAAACACGGCCTGTCCAAATGGTCAGGCCACTCTAATGTTGTCCATAGAAAATAGACAGCTTCATCATGGTCATAACAATGGTTCCCACCTTCCAGGGACCCCCGCTCAACATCCAGATAACTTCGACACACATCCGGGTCTGCTCCATTAATTTCAAGCAAATACATAAACACGGCCTGTCCAAATGGTCAGGCCACTCCAATGCTGTCCATAGGAAATGAACAGCTTCATCATGGTCATAATAGCGGTTCCCACCTTCCAGGGACCCCCGCTCAACATCCAGATAGCTCCGATGCACATCTGATCTGCTCCATCATTTTCGACCAAATAAGGATATAAACACGGCCTGTCCAAATGGCCAGGCCACTCCATTGCTATCCATAGGAAATGGACAGCTTCATCATGGTTATAACAACGGTTCCCACATTCCAAGAATTCCCGCTCAACATCTGGATAGCTCCGACGCACATCCGGGTCTGCTCATTTAAATAAAATGGATTATCAAGATCATTTAAATAAAATCAGGTCCAATCAACAATCTGACCTGGAGGATTCTGTTAGCATTGTTGACGGCACCTCGAATCTTGTTTTAGGGCCTAGAAATTCAAAATTAGATACAAAAATTAGAAAAACCAAAGAAATTTAAGAAAGATAGTCAAAGTCCATGTGAATGAGCACAAGTATGCACCTACATATGAATTCTGAAAAGCTATTGCATATCACAATAATAATAATAATAATAATAATAATAATAATAATAAATAAATAAATATATATATATATAAATATATAAATAAATAAAAAATCCTTACGTTTGGATATTCAACAAAATGGGTTAGAATGAATTCATTTGCCTAATTCATGGAGGCCTTGCATTTGGATATTCAACAAGATTGAATTGTAATAATTCAATTTAGTTTAATAAACTCAGATTTCTGAGAAGGATTTAATGGTTTTAAATCCATGGTTTTCTGGAAAAGGTTAATTTCCTGAATTTGGGGAAAAAAGGAAAATTGATAGATGTTATTTACATTTTTGCCTCACGGTGCCAATGTAACCAATCCTTTCCAAAATAAAATTCTGGTTTGACTACTTTCATGTTGAACCCTGCAAGTTTTGGTTTGTCATTTACACCCAAATTTGTTGCTTTAGAGGAAAAAACAAATTCATCTTAGGAAACAAGTCGCTACAGGAAAAAATGATGGGGAAACAGAGAAACTTAGATAAGTTACCTTAGAATATCACCCTGCCCACATGTCGTCGTAGCGGCCAAGGGGTTGTCCATCACCCATTAGCCCAAAGTACATGGTAGGGCCTATGAGCTCCCTGTTAATAATAGCAAGGAATTAGTTCATGTTGAAAAGGGAGCGAGCACATACATGCACACATGACAAAACCGATCTTGTGTGCATTTGTATTTGCATTTTGGAAATGATTTGTGGTTTAGGAATGGTTCAGTGCAATTCATTCTCAACATATTGGATGCATTTACTGTTTCATCATTATTTAGATCGTCCATCCATGTGAGCCCACTATATGCATTCAGGAGGTTTGCTAATTCCACACGTGGAGAGTGTTTTCCCTGTCCGTCCATACTCAGCCACAATTGTGTGCTTGATTAGATTTTTCCACTAGGTAGTCTACATTGTTTTGATTTCTAGCATAAAACAAAAGTCAGGAACTCAGTTTCCAAAAATATAAGTTTTTATGGATCCGCCCAACATCTTAGACTCTCATTTAATAGGAGAAGCAATTAACATTACCAGAAAACATGCTCCTTTAAAAGGCAACACCCCCATCACCTTGTCTATGACATATATTAATTATTAAGTCAAATTAAATTGACTAAATTGTGGAACTAACTGTCAATAAGTCACATCTTACAATCAGATTGGTCGAATAATCCTGACCTTTGAAAATGGATACTTGTATGCCACGTATGCAATTTCTATGTATGCCACGTATGTAATTTCTAAGTGCCTGCGTATCATAGAAAGGAAGCTATCTCAAGAGTCAAAAGTGGCATCTTTAGCTGGCATATTGATTTCAGATTTGCCTTCTTTTATGAGCATCAGTTCCAAATTTACTTCTAGACAAATATGGTAAAAAAAAAATGGAACCCACGGTAATGCATATAAAGATCTTTAAAAAAAACTATTCAATGTGGTTCACAATAAATAAATAAATATCACTCTTCTACTAATACCATAGATGATCCAATCCATCTCGTTGCATCAGTACTCCTAGAGCACTTAGAGCTCCATTACTCCTTGCATCAGTCCATTCGGATAGTCCGATTGACTGATTTGAACTATCCATTAAGTACGAAACACATTTCATGCTCCACCATGCAAAAATCTCACTGATTAGATGAATTAATCCATCTTGGTTTGGCATTTTTTTTTTAACATCTACACATTTGCTAAAGATGGATGACATGTCCATCCATTTTTACCCCTCATTTTAGGGCATGAGAGGTAGATCCAAATCCCAGGTGGACCACACAATAGAAAACAATGGTAATTGAATGCCAATTAAAAACTTTCTATAGCCCACTGTAATGTTTATTCGTGAATGGTTGGGGCTCAGTTCCGTATGCTCAGTTCTTCATTGTATCACTCTTCTTCTTGACATTAGAAATTTGACAAAAGTAACATGCTAGTGAGAAATCAATTACAAAAGATGAAGGAACAAATCAATTACACAAAAGCATGGGCATGTGACCAATGAATAAGTGACAAAATGATAAAGAGGCCCAAAAAAAAGGTGTTAATAGAATGATTGTAATATGATGAGATGGCGATCCCAAAATATCATTTAGTTCCACACATTATCAATGAGAATGATTCAGTGCCATCAAGTAATAGGTTCATGTCAAATGGTGCAGTTTTCAACATTCAAGGTTGCAAACAAGGGAAGAGTCTATGAACATGTTGACCTCCATAGGCAGATAGTTTGGTCAATTCTGATTTCCAACTTACAGACATGGCCACGTGGTATGTTGGATAACAAATCCATAGGTCTTATTGGACAATTGACTTCATTGTGCCTCTCTCATCAACAAGAAACTATTGATGTTTCCAATTTTCCACAAACAAGACAATTCATGAACCCTGTCAACAACGCAGACATAAAGAAAACATAAACAGACACACCATAAGACAGGATATATTGATAAACAAAGACTAATGGTTAAAAATTTTAAGATGGAAAGATCCTTACATTATCTCTCTAGTTACCTGCGATGTGGCTCGATGAAAGCAGTCGACGACATATCTGCAACAGAGACAATTTCTTGGCAACAAGAAGATTTTACAGCATGCATTATAATACATGAGACCTTTGAAGTCATTGCTACCAAGGTTATCCGAGTACCAATCACCAGCCCATTTACTAATGAACGGCCAAAGAAAACCCCATGATATAATTGCCCCAAGAAGAACAAAGCAGTTGACAATGTGTGGGCAGATAAACATTGGACTAAAATCAAAATAAAAGCCGCAGAGGCCAAAAAAAAAAGATCAATGTGAGATGGATATGATAAACCAATTTAATTTCCTCTCAGGCTACTAAGTTTTTATTGTCTCGGGTCTATACAAGAAATTCTGTTGGAAGCATCTTCTTATAGAATAAAGAGATCAAAAGACTTTGGCTTGACTATATAAAAAGTAATACATTGATGGGGTGTAAATAAAATAACATAGGAGAGAAATTATGGGGCCCTGCACATCAGTCAATGTGAGTAGTATAGCACACTCCAAAAGTTGGCTGCCAAGAACTATTTATCTATATAAAGAAGAAAACAACACATGTCATCACCACCCCCACATACAAAAAAGGACCGGACCAGCACCAACAGTAGAGATGCACACGCTACTATGAAATGATCAGATTTTTTCTCTATTTTTTCCCTTCTCCATCATAAAACAAGCAATTATTTCTTTGCGATAGGAATTGGGAAGAAAACAAAAATAAGGGTATGCATTAGCAAAAAGAAAAAACAGAAGAAGAAGAACCATATACTCAGAAGCATGAAAAAGAACTACCAGTTAGGCCATGTGTTGATGTCAACATTAGAAGCGAGGCTTCTTACATGACTAGCAGATGTTTTGACTACTTTCATGTTGAACCCTGCAAGTTTTGGTTTGTCATTTACACCCAAATTTGTTGCTTTAGAGGGAAAAACAAATTCATCTTAGGAAACAAGTCACTACAGGAAAAAATGATGGGGAAACAGAGAAACTTGGATAAGTTACCTTAGAACATCACCTTGCCCACATGTCGTCGTACCGGCGAAGGGGTTGTTCATCACCCATTAGCCCAAAGTACATGGTAGGGCCTATGAGCTCCCTATTAATAATAACAAGGAATTAGTTCATGTTGAAAAGGGAGCGGGCACATACATGCACACATGACAAAACCTATCTTATGTGCATTTGCATTTGCAATTTGAAAATGATTTGTGGTTTAGGAATGGTTCAGTGCAATTCATTCTCAACATATTGGATGCATTTGCTATTTCATCATTATTTAGATCGCCCATCCATGTGAGCTCACTATGGGTTGCCCATGGGTCAAAGTCACCTCTACTCACTAATAAGAGAAGCCTAAGTTCCTAGAGCTATTATGTATTCTCCATATTTCTACAAACATCCATTGAAAATTGAAACAATTGAGAAACGGTAAAGATAATAGGTCTATAAGTTGATTCCATTGATGTCGCATCATGAATGCTAGCATGATAGTCCTCTCGAACATGGCAAACATTGCATTAGTTTCATATAAATGGCTTGAGACTAACAATAAAACAAAATTTTAAAAGAAACAGAAAAGAAGAATCATTCAATCATTCTCAATCAGTGGAAATACAAGTAGAAGGGGCCCGTAATAGTGTTTGAAAATAATTTTGAAAATTTCCCCACAACCTTATAAATGCATAATAGGAAAAGTGACCCAAAGAAAAAAAAAAAAAAAAACATAAATCACACCTGAATTGTTTGATGCTAAATCATTTATAGATAGGGCAGCCTTATCCATTTTGTTTCAAGCAGGAGAAGAAATGAAAAGGATAGGGATATGGTATCTCTTTAACATATTAACTATCCTTGGAAGATTTAGGAAGAAACCTAGTAAGAAAGCTCAATATTTTTAGGAAATCCTACCAAAAAACTTGCAAATGAAACTTTCTTGCTTACCATTGTATTTAAAACAATTGTAGCCTTTGTCAAATTAGTGGCTATGCATTCAATGAACATGTTGTTTGTCTTTAAAGTAATTGCTGAATGTACACCATTAATCATCAGGGGTAAAGACAAAACAGTTTTGCAAAAAAAAAAACCACAAATAAATAGATCAAAGCATTTGAAACCAATGGAAACTTTAAAAGGCCAAGAGATTGTGCTACTAATCAGTTCAACTTTCCTATTGATCTATGTACAAAATTCACTTCAGGTAAGAGCTAACCATAAATGATACAAAGTCAACTTGTTCCCTGGACAACAAAAGCATGCAAGGAAAAGTCCAACAAGCACACTAACCAAACAAAGGCAACAAACATCTAACCAGTTGGAAACTTTTGAGAGATTACCCTAGAAATTCTTCATGTGTATATGCGAAGGAGAAGGGGGGGAGAGAGAGAGAGAGAGAGAGAGAGAGAGAGAGAGAGAGAGAGAGAGAGAGGGATTACCCTAGAAATTCTTCCCGTGTAAATGCAAGAAATCTTGATTTGGAGACTGATGTCTTGGAATTTCCACATCTGAAGGAGAAGAGATTGAAGAAGGTGAAAGACAGATAGAGGGAATTGGAAACTTTTGAGAGAGGGAGGGATAAAGAAACCCTGAGCCTGCAAGAATAAAAAGAAACTCGCGGGCTCTTTTTTTGGGTGTGGATTTGATACTACGCCCATGAGCTAGAGACAGACGATCTTTTCAAGGGCTCTGTAGGGCCCATTATGATGTGTGTGGTTCATCCACTATGTTCATTTATTTTGGCATTTAGTTTTAGTGTTTGATCCCAAAAAGGAGACACATCGAAGGCTCAAGTGGACCACATTACAGATCGATGGTAAGCCCTTAATCTCCATAGTTTCCTATGGTCTAGAGCCCATCAGATCAACAGTTTGGATCACCAAGGCATTACTCCTACTTGGATGGAATAGACATATCAGCTCAATACACTATTCTAGCCTACAAAGTTGAAGATCACCTCGCATGGAAGGAATTAAAGCATTTCTTCAAACAATTATCATGTAGATTTCTATATAAAAATTAATTAAAAAATTTATAGAACTATAAATGCAACAATATGCATTCAAGAGGTTTGCTAATTCCACATGTGAAGAGTGTTGTCCCTGTCCATCCATACTCAACCACAATTGTGTGCTTGATCAGAATTTTCCACCAGGTAGGCTACATTGTCTGGATTTCTGGCATAAAACAAAAGTCAGGAACTCAGTTTCCAAAAATATAATTTTTTATGGATCCCCCCAACATCTTAGACTCTCATTTAATAGGAGAAGCAACTAACATTACTAGAAAACATGCTCCTTTGAAAGGCAACACCCCCATCTCCTTGTCTGTGGCATATATTAATTATGAAGTCAAATTAAATTGACTAAATTGTGGAACTGACGGTCAATAAGTCACATCCTACAATCAGATTGGTCGAATAATCTTGACCTTTGAAAATGGATACTTGTATGCCACGTATGTAATTTGTAAGTGCCTGCATATCATAGAAAGGAAGCTGTGACACCAATGGATGCTAAGCAGAAAAAATAGTTAATCAAAAAGGAAAAATAAAGAATTTAGATGACCATATATGATCCATAATAGAGCTCAATATGCAATTATCATAAACACCACTAGTGGCTCTCCATTTCATGAAACAACCATTTAAAGACATCCAAATGCAGAATTCAAATCACAAATCATAAACTTATAAAACTAAGTTTAAAATGAAGAAATTCATGAGCTGTTCACATATGCCAGTGATGATTTTCTCATTAGATCTCTACATTTGAGTAGCATTCTCATTGGATATCTGCATTGAGAAAATATGATTACAACTTATTGTTGCTTGATTTCTATTGATGATTGAGGGAATCAAAAGAAAACCCAAAGCAGGTATTGATGAAGACCCAAGAAATTGGTATTAATCAAAACCCAAAAAACCATTAGATGGAAATTGAAAGCAAACCCAAAATACAAATCAATAGAAAATGAAAAGAAAACCCAAAATAGATATTGATGAATTAAAAATCAGGCCTATCAGACTTGTACACATTTTTACACACAAGTTGCCACAAGAATGTATGGAAGACTTGTACAATATCACCATACATGAGCATGGTTTAAAAAATTAGGCCTATCAGACCATCCTAAATTCTCAATCGGAACAGGGCCCAAGGACTTGCCTTTTTTCCTCAAATCAAGCAGCTATGACTGTCCAATTAGACCGATCTTTGGTCACGGTCCATTACAGTGTGGATTGCAGAATGTATGCTCCCGATCACGTAAAAAAAAATTGCCACATTTCCCATGGGAATTTGTGTGCAGAAAAATGTATAGGAAGTCATGGCATTTAGCATTTATACTCTTTATGTAAATACTAATTTGAAACTATAACTAAATTAGCACTAGACACCACTGCCGAATGAGGGCCAAGGATTCTACATTGAATGTTTTTCCAAAAGAGAGACATGGTATAGAGCTACATAATAAAGAGCTTACTAGGTCAACCGACCATAGAAACAAAAATTCCAAAGATAAAATTAGAATTTGAAAGACAAACAATGGGATCCACAATTTTTTCTATTCCAATCCGGGAAACACTCTAAAATTCCAATCATCTAGAGTCATAGATTGCTGGAGTATCAAATAACTCCTTTTATTATTAATGTAAATTAAATGTTAATTGAGGTTTACAAGGGCTATTCAGAAATAAAACAATGAGAAATCTACAAACTACCACCAAAGATGACAAAAATATGAGTTGCCACTAAAGATAACAACAATATCTTTCTGAAACAAAATCAAACAAGTCTTATAAGCGATTCTCAAATAATAGATCTACAAGCATCACTTCGAGGCCTGTTCAGATTGGTGGAGAAAAAGATTCACCAGAAAAAAGAAATTGATTTCCTCTTATGTAATGGTTCCCCTCGTTTGTGGAAGCCCAAAGCAGTGATGAAATCGATTTTCATTCCTCAGAGAAGGGACATTTCCTTTTCCTTCCGAAAACCTAAGAAATGGAATCAAATCAACGGATGAGAATCAAATCTCCAAGTCCCTAAACCCCTCTTCATACCATTTTGGCACCAAAACCCCTAAATCCAGTTCCAAAAACAACTTTCAATCCTAAAAAATACGTAAAATTTGGAAAATCCCTAAAAATACGGACCATTTTGCCCTGCATGGCATTAAGGGTATTCATGGAGTTGGATAAAGTCCAGATCTATCAACGTACCTGAGTAAAGAAGAAATTACAATTAGATGAAGGCTGCAACTGGTGGATGAGCCGAGACGGTGATGAGGGTTGGAGAAAGGGGTTTTGAAAACCTTGGCACAGGGTCTGCTCACAAATCAATGGTGGGTTTGCGACGAATGGGGGTTTTAAAAACCCTAGAGAGAGAGAGGGAGAGGTTGGGAAATAAAGAGAGGGGAATGGGGCCAAGAGACAGAGAGATCGAGGTGCGTGAGAGAGAAGGTGAGGGAGCATGAGAGATGGAGAGATGGCAAGGGAAAGGGAGAAGCTGAGAGAGAGAGAGAGAGAGAGAGAGAGAGAGAGAGAGAGGGTTTCAATTTTGGGAGATGGGCGCACGTGGGAGGATTAGCGTGGACATTTGGGTTTTGGGGGTGACGGACGACACCTCCAGTGCTTGCTTTTAGCACTCGTGGGGCCCAACATAATGTATGTTATTTATCCACTCCATCCATTCATTTTAACAGATCATTTTAACAGTTGATTCAAAAAAGGATTCAGATCGAAGTTGTAAGCAGACCACATAACATATTAACGATAGAAAATTATTTTTAATTATTTCTTATGATGTGGTCCACTTAGACCTTCAATCTTCCTACTTTTTGGGCTCATCCACTGAAATTATATATCAAAATTGATAGGTGGCTTAGATAAAACACATATATTCCAATGGGCCCCACGGAGCCCCTTAAGCACCATCAATCTCTAATAAGATCCTAGTGGGGACATAGGTTTTAGCTACAGATTAAGTAGGTTTTAGGTATGGATTAAATCTATAGCATTTTAGCTACGGTTTATATCCGTAGCCAAAAACTTTCAAAGTCTGTAGCCTTAACTCGATTTTTTGGTAGTGTTTTCTTGTTCTCCTAAGGCTAAGGGATGATCAATTTAATACACCTAATTAAGACAAGATGTTCACTCCCCAAGTATGGGGTTGTGATGTAGTAATAAACTCGGTAAGACCGAGGTCGAATCCCAAGGGACTGTAACTTGTACGTTATCTGAAAATAACCAGATCTAGAACTAGGCTAAGATGAAATCTAAACTAATTATGATTTGAGGAATAATGGTGAAATAATAATCTAAAACTTAGGAAAAATCAGAAAAGGGAAACTAGGGATTCAGAGGATCCACTTGTAGAGATCAGGGAGAACTACACTTGATTCATGAAAATCCACTGAACTTCCTTTGATGTAATTTTGAAAAGATGAAAGGTATATGAATTAGAATGGATTCCATCACCAAACCATGCCCGGAGACAAAGCAAACAACAGAATTAAACTAATTACCAACCAATCAATGTATGAAGGTTAGGAAGGGTACCGACATCCAACCATGCCCAGGAGACGATGGTGAACAACAGGGCTTCCTGACGTCATAAACATAAAGAGGAAAAGAACATGCTCAAAGCCATCGCAGATCTATTGTAATTTCAGTCACAACAGACCATTAAAGACTGAAAACATTCCCTTAATTAAATTAAATCAAAATCAGATCAATCTAAACAAAAGGCACAAGCAAAGAGGCCTCCCATCACGCTACAAGCTTCACCTCTTAGCCCTAGCTAAGAGGTTTAGCCACACATGATGCGGCTAGATCTCTTAAACAAAATAAATTAAAATAAAAATAAAACTAAAAGAAAAAGAAAAGAAAAACTCTCCCTGTCTCTCTTCCACGTCCGTAGCTCCAAGCCTCCAGCCAAGCTCTCCATCTCGCCTCTCTCTCTCTTCCTTTTATAGCAACAGCAGGAATCGGTCGTGCGTGAGGCTGGAATCCTCTTTGGAGACAGCATGCGAAGGCTTTTACGCACTGAAACGGTGTAAAGTCCGTTTGGAGTCGGTGGTGTCAGTGGGACCCATGATCGCATTCTAATGGAAAATCCACTCCGTCCATTATCTTCACAAGAAAAATTAACTCAGAGATGGTGGTTTTGGACTGCTTCTGACGTGGCCCTCTTGCCGGTACAGTTTACCGTCCATCTTCCATTTGGATAAATAGAAACATGATCTCCACTGTCTTCTAAGATTTGGACATCTAGACATGGACGAGAGGGACCTTGGGCTCTTAATGGACGGTCCAGATCCTCTTCTTACATCGTGATGACGGGCCACAGCGGAAAACCGCAACTCCCTGTTGCGAAGAGAACGCGCGCACTCGTGCGCTGTGATATTTGGTGGACCCCATTTCGACGCCTTTTGAAGAATCCAAGCCGTCCATTAACTTCAGGACGAAAAACCGTCCATGAAGGACGAGACTTGTTTGATTTCAGTGTGGCCCACTTGATTTCTATACCGCCGTCCATCCGCTGTTTGACGGTGGAGATTCTCTGATCACTTGCATGGAAGAAAAAAACGACTTGAGGTGGGTCGTGGCCATGCCCCTGAGTGAATGGACGGTCTGGATCATTCATTTGAATGATGAGTGGGGCCCACAAACGAAAACGGGACGGACGCTGTCCGCCCGCTGTTCTTTTGCGAGAAGAAGACGGGTCAGCCCGGCTTTGACCGGGCTGACCGTCCGGTGCGGCGCGGGTCACTCGAACCCCATGTACATGCGCTGTACATACGGGGTCCACCGTGATGTTCGTGAGAAATCCATTCCGTCTATTCATTTCCTCAGCTCATTTAAGGGGTCGAACCCAATTTCGAAGCATATCCAGAGACCAGGTGGGCCCCAGTTTAACGTTTTATAGGCGATCTGATTGTTAGGCCACTTCCTGTGGGGATCGACGGCCGAAATTTGACGTGTACGGTTCATTTATGGTCCTTAGGCCATGTATGACGTTTCTGAACGAACTGATGGTGGGAACCCTGTGATCTTGCATTCTGGCTGACTTTCAGGCCACTTGAGCTTCAGTTTTTAGATTTTCGCGGATCTCTGGCGTGTAAATTTCTTAATCTTGGTCCCCTGGAGTCCGTCCCTTGCCTTTGATGTCATCAGAGCGTCAAATCCACACTTTTAGTGCTCTTTTACAATCACAGCTCCTAAATTCGACCTGCAGCATAAACACGATTAAGATTCTCCATTAAGCATTATTGTGTATGTAAAATCTGGCACTAATCGAGGTCTGATATGCAATATTTGACCCTCAACACAACCCCCGACCAGCATTTTGCTAGTCCCGAGCAAAATATGCGAAAATTAAGTTTAGAATTACGAGATAATTCTTGTAAAGCCGAGTGATATTTTGAAAAACACAATCTAGATATGAGAAATCCTAAGATTCATGAATGCTGATTATCAATTTCTCCTGGCCTCACATATACGGTGAATTTCATAATCAAGTTCAAATATTAATCCATAAACTAGAATAATTCTAAACATTGAGTTCCATGGGTGTATAGTGAAATCTCAGCCTATCATCATTAAGAGATCAAATTGTCGATTTCATGATATCTTTAGTAATCAATCAGAACCATCACCTAAACCAGTACTTTGCCTCACAGATCATTCTTTTATTTTCTAGTTTTTTTTTTTTTTTTTTTTTTTTTTTTTTTTTTTTTTAAATAAAAAACATGGGAATCAAATTTTCACTCATAGGGAGCAAACCTATGGTGAAACTAGTCGCCCAACTCTTTCCAACTGTTGATCATGGGAAAACGAAACCACACCTATAGGGAGCAAACCCATGGTGTAATTCTTTTTTCTTTTTTTTTTTATACCCTGATGGCCAAATCTTTTAGGCTGGTTTCTTTCATGCTCAGTAATTACCAAGTTAATCATTCAATGTCAAACTGAAATCTCAATGTGTAGGTGGGATGTGGTATGTAAAACCATGACTCAATCAATGTGTACAACTTCTAATCATGGATTAACAATTCAAACTTAACTGTGAAATCTACAAATAACTGAATCCAAAAGTCATGAATTACCAACATCACGTATCTTGAAATTCTTAATCTAAGATGTCTTGTCAAAATTACTTTGAATTCATAAGAAAGTCCAGAAAAAATTTAAAAATTTTCACAATTTTTGCTCAAGACGAAGAAAAACACTGATTAGGTTGCCTAATCCACCACCCCCAACCTAAAATCTACATTGTCCTCAATGTAAAAGATATGAGCATGGAATGCACATGGGACAACGAAAGTAAAAAAAATGATGGGAAGATAGTACCTGGATGATGAATCGTAAGAGACTTTCCAAGAGATCGCAGCATGGAATCCAGTCAGCACGAGAGAGAAAGCAGAACAAAAATAACAAAAATAAAATAAAATCCTACCTATACCACTTTCGCAGGTGCTCTCGATTGCATTTAGCGCATGCAACAAGCCTTTAAACCCCTAGGTTGCCCCTAGTGGACGAGTTGTAGTCTCGTGAGGGTTTGCAGTAATGTTACCCACAAACATTGAACTATCTACTCATGCTGCAAGGTTCATCTTCTGGCCAGTATCTTGATAAGTTCCTCAGTAAGTTCCTCAACAAGATCATCCAAAAGCCCTTTTTGCAAAAGGCTTGGGTGCCCTGGAGCATGACTTTCCAGAGAGACTTATGTACCTCATAAAAAATTTTCCATTGCATTGCTTGAGGTAACCAGAGTATGTACGATTCACCTGTGACAGAAGAAGTTTCAACGTTAGTATCCCATGGTGAATCAGAGACTACAAGTAGATAAAGTTTAGAAAACTTCGCAAAAAGTGATGTAGCCTCCACACATTTCGAAGTGTCAAACTTCGGTTGAATTTTCAGCTCCTCCTTCTTTAATGGTAGACATTTAGGATCAGGGGAAGAAGGGGCTTCAAAATAAGGGTTCTCTCGGTCAGTGATAACTACCGAGATGTTATCTTGCAAGGCATCCACTTTGTCTTTTGACATGGGATCGTTTGACTTTGCAAAGTGTGCCTCGCAATTATCAAAAGAGTCGGAAATTTCAGCTGAGAGTGACTTATTTTCCTCATGGAAATCTGTAATGAGATGCTCAAGGACTCCCTCGCCCTTAAAAGTATATGAAGATATGTTCTCTTGCTCCAGCCCTGCACAAACATATTGAAGATCAATAGGGGAAGCATCGATGGGATCACTTTGTTCATTGAAACTACTCAATCGAGGCGTTGAACTGTTAGACGTGTACAGCTCAGATGGTGGTCTTAATTGAGTGGTTTCAAATTCTAGAGTCGTAGTGAGCAGCTCGTCCTTCTCCCAAATCACATTATCATTCAATTCAAGAGAGTGGTCCAAACATGTCTCACAGAAGTTGGAAGGGTCGGTTTTAATGAGCTCATCTTCCACTTTTAAATCAGACATGTTAGGTGAGTGGAGTAGCTCAGTATGACCGATCACTTCGTGTGCTTCTTGAGCATTGACCTGGACCATACTTGAGATTGATTCCAGGGGAATTTGGGTTGTGCTCTCATGAATCTCATCCCAATACTTCTCAGCTTCCAATTCAGTGCAGTACACACTTGAAATGGGATCACTTTCCTCACAATCTATTCCTAAGTTCGGTTGAGGTTCGAATGAACTAGCCTCAACCTCATCATTGAATTCATGTGTGTCAAGTAAGGGAGGTGTGTCATCATCACTGTATTTGAAAGACACCCATGTATCTCCACCATTCTTTTGAACAGTCATCGAGATCGGCTCGTTGGGAAATTGAACCACGTGCTCGTTAATGGAATCCAACTCCTCATTCCAAATTCCAGATTTCGTCAAAAGCGAGTGAGAATCACTTTCCTGGCATTGTATTTCTGGATTGGATTGTAGTTGGGATGCACGAGCTTCTTCTATCCTTTCAAGGCGCGAATCGGTGCTTCCATTGCTTTCATCGCTTCTGCAACATGTTGGTTGAATTGTTCTAGATTAAAACATGAATCCTCTTGGATCGTTTCTGGTTGGATCTCAAAGGTATGGGATCCAAGAGAATAATCATTACATGTTGTTGGTTCATCTTCCCAGTTTTGATGGTTCCACTGATTATAGTCATACGGATCATAGGTGGGAGAATCTGATGGTTGGTAATACTTATTATCACTCATAATATAATCACGCATTGTTTTCTTTTTCTCAGATGGGTGATAGTAATTCTCACTCCCATAGTTATGATAACCCCAACATTCACGTACGGTCCGTGGGGTGGAATTGTTCTCCCGTATATGATCGCGTAAGGACTTCTTAACTGGTGGCTCTTTGTATTCCGGTCGATTCTCGATGATAGTTTCAGAAAAGTTTTGAGACATTGGTGGATTTCTATCATAATCATCATCCCAATATAGATTATTCTTCTCAGCATACTGACGTTCCCACTCATGCATATACATGGTGAAACTCTAACTCTGAATCTAATCTTAGAAGAAAGCAAAATCCTACAGCAATACAGAAAGTAAATGAGAAGTTAGAAAGATGTTACCAGACTAGAAGTTCCTATGTCAAAAACCTGCAAAACACAACAAAATAAGTTAGCTTCTAAATAGAAGAAATTTCTAAAGCAAACCAAATCTAAAGAGTTAGAAAATCTAGAAAATCAGAAAGAGTTTACCAAATTAGAAGTTCTATCTTAACAATCTACAAAATAGGAAATAGGTTAGTTCTATAAATAAAATAGAAAACAAAATTAAAAATTAAAATTAGTAAAATCCTAATCTTAAACTAACTCTAAATCCAATTAATTTCAGAAAATCGTAGCCGTCAATCACCCCAAGAATCGCGCCAAAACTTGTTCACTCCCCAAGTATAGGGTTGTGATGTAGTAATAAACTCGGTAAGACCGAGGTCGAATCCCAAGGGACTGTAACTTGTACGTTATCTGAAAATAACCAGATCTAAACTAGGCTAAGATGAAATCTAAACTAATTATGATTTGAGGAATAATGGTGAAATAATAATCTAAAACTTAGGAAAAATCAGAAAAGGGAAACTAGGGATTCAGAGGATCCACTTGTAGAGATCAGGGAGAACTACACTTGATTCATGAAAATCCACTGAACTTCCTTTGATGTAATTTTGAAAAGATGAAAGGTATATGAATTAGAATGGATTCCATCACCAAACCATGCCCAGGAGACAAAGCAAACAACAGAATTAAACTAATTACCAACCAATCAATGTATGAAGGTTAGGAAGGGTACCGACATCCAACCATGCCCAGGAGACGATGGTGAACAACAGGGCTTCCTGACATCATAAACATAAAGAGGAAAAGAACATGCTCAAAGCCATCGCAGATCTATTGTAATTTCAGTCACAACAGACCATTAAAGACTGAAAACATTTCCTTAATTAAATTAAATCAAAATCAGATCAATCTAAACAAAAGGCACAAGCAAAGAGGCCTCCCATCACGCTACAAGCTTCACCTCTTAGCCCTAGCTAAGAGGTTTAGCCACACATGATGCGGCTAGATCTCTTAAACAAAATAAATTAAAATAAAAATAAAACTAAAAGAAAAAGAAAAGAAAAACTCTCCCTGTCTCTCTTCCACGTCCGTAGCTCCAAGCCTCCAGTCAAGCTCTCCATCTCGCCTCTCTCTCTCTTCCTTTTATAGCAACAGCAGGAATCGGTCGTGCGTGAGGCTGGAATCCTCTTTGGAGACAGCATGCGAAGGCTTTTACGCACCTGGAAACGGTGTAAAGTCCGTTTGGAGTCGGTGGTGTCAGTGGGACCCATGATCGCATTCTAATGGAAAATCCACTCCGTCCATTATCTTCACAAGAAAAATTAACTCAGAGATGGCTGGTTTTGGACTGCTTCGACGTGGCCCTCTTCGCCGGTACAGTTTACCCGTCCATCTTCCATTTGGATAAATAGAAACATGATCTCCACTGTCTTCTAAGATTTGGACATCTAGACATGGACGAGAGGGACCTTGGGCTCTTAATGGACGGTCCAGATCCTCTTCTTACATCGTGATGACGGGCCACAGCGGAAAACCGCAACTCCCTGTTGCGAAACAGAGAACGCGCACTCGTGCGCTGTGATATTTGGTGGACCCCATTTCGACGCCTTTTGAAGAATCCAAGCCGTCCATTAACTTCAGGACGAAAAACCGTCCATGAAGGACGAGACTTGTTTGATTTCAGTGTGGCCCACTTGATTTCTATTCCGCCGTCCATCCGCTGTTTGACGGTGGAGATTCTCTGATCACTTGCATGGAAGAAAAAGAACAGCTTGAGGTGGGTCGTGGCCATGCCCCTGAGTGAATGGACGGTCTGGATCATTCATTTGAATGATGAGTGGGGCCCACAAACGAAAACGGACGGACGCTATCCCCGCCCGCTGTTCTTTGCGAGAAGAAGAAGACGGGTCAGCCGGCTTTGACCGGGCGACCGTCCGGTGCGGCGCGGGTCACTTGAACCCCATGTACATGCGCTGTACATACGGGGTCCACCGTGATGTTCGTGAGAAATCCATTCCGTCTATTCATTTCCTCAGCTCATTTAAGGGGTCGAACCCAATTTCGAAGCATATCCAGAGACCAGGTGGGCCCCAGTTTAACGTTTTATAGGCTGATCTGATTGTTAGGCCACTTCCAGGGGGATCTGACGGCTGAAATTTGACGTGTACGGTTTATTTATGGTCCTTAGGCCATGTATGACGTTTCGGGCTGAACGGATGGTGGGAACCCTGTGATCTTGCATTCTGACTTTCGGGCCACTTGAGCTTCAGTTTTTAGATTTTCGCGGATCTCTGGCGTGTAAATTTCTTAATCTTGGTCCCCTGGAGTCCGTCCCTTGCCTTTGATGTCATCAGAGCATCAAATCCACACTTTTAGTGCTCTTTTACAATCACAGCTCCTAAATTCGACCTGCAGCATAAACACGATTAAGATTCTCCATTAAGCATTATTGTGTATGTAAAATCTGGCACTAATCGAGGTCTTATATGCAATATTTGACCCTCAACACAAGATCATCTAGAGGCTCTAGGGTTGTTTTGGGTCAAGGGTTAGGCTCACCAATGCCACATGTTTACCTGTTCTTGCCACCTTAATGCATCTGCTCTGCTGTGTCTTCAGTTTTTCTTTCCAAAGGCTCAACCGACTTCATGACATAATGACTCACGTGATTGACAACCAGGGTGCAAAATGAGTGCACTAACAACTAAGACGTCGTTTATTATGGAATATTATTACAGATCATCATTAAGAAGCTGATATTATCGCCTTGACAAAATGATATTATCATTTATCATTGAGTTATTATTATCATCAAGCACTATCGAATTTTATCGCTTATTATCAATATAATGATATGGTGGCCGCATTAATGATATAACCAACTATCGATCATTGCTCATTACACAACATTGATTATTTTACTGATTCATTTTATACGAAAGCATTGAGCGCCCAAGAAGGCCAAATACACGTAAGTCGTATATTATTAGCGATGTTGATTCATTTTATATGGCAATACTGAGCGCCTAAGAAGGCCAAATACCCATAAGCCCTATATTATCAACGATGACGATTTATTTTATATGGTAGCATTGAGTGCCCAAGAAGGCCAAATATGCATAAGCCATATATTATCAGCGATGGCGATTCATTTTATAAGGTAGCATTGAGCGCTTAAGAAGGCCAAATACGCATAAGCCTTATATTATCAGCAATGACGATTCATTTTATACAGCAGCATTGAGCGCCTAAGAAGGCAAAATACACGTAAGCCCTACATTATCAACGATGGTGATTGATTTTATACAACAGCGGTGAGCGCCCAAGCACTCCAGCCACATATCAGACATATATCGAATGCTCAAACAACTTACGAGCCTAAATTGTGAGTGCTCCAACAACTTACAAGCCTAAACTGTAAATGCTCTAATAACTTAAGAGCTTAAACTGCGCTTGCTCTCTTGAGCCTAGCCTGAAATCTGCGGTAAACTACGTTTGCTCTCTTGAGCCCAGTCAAGTCAAGTTATGTTTAGTCGAAGTATGTCCAGTCAAAGTTATGTTCAGTTAAAGTTGCATCCGCTCCAACACCTTATGAGCTTAAATTGTGTTTGCTCTTACGAGACTGACTCAAAATTGATATACTAATCTTACTGAATGAACTCTAAAATAGATGATGCAACACTAACAAGCACGAAAAATGAAATTACTAAATCATTGATATCATATATAATTCGAGTTGAAAAGAGAGATAGTCCATCAATATATATGTGTGTGTATGTATGTATGTGTGTGTGTGTGTGTGTGTGTATATATAAAATTACAATCACTCCAGAATTGTCAATCTATTATTATCATTTTAGAATCATCCATACATTTACTTAAAGATTATCAATGTATTTTGAAAGTATCATTATGTAATGAAATTAGATCAAAGAATTATACAGCCCTGAAATATTAACCATGGCTAAATGGCAGGAGAAATCATTACTCAAGACTTTGGAATATCCTGATTAAAAGACATCCGACAATACGGGAATGGCTGGAGCTATCGCTGGAACTATGTCAAGAGTCACATTAAAAGATGACTCCCTAATCCAATCAATCATGATGTAGAAGGGACGCTTTCAACTAGTTGACATCTTACAAAGAAAAGAAGTCTTCGAATGCTTTCGACTGGGAGTATTCAGTCCTCCCTTCGAGGGCAATCTGCTCGAACGCAATCCCTTCGAGCGCGATTGTTCAGTCTTCAGTTCATCGTTTGAGCAATCATTCTCTTTTATGCGACCAGTTCTACCTTGATGAAGATTCCTCCATCATGAAAGAATTTTTGTGCAGAAGAAGATCAATCCTCCATTTGATTTCATAAAATAAATCAAATAAGGATTGAGGGGGCATTTGTTGGTGTACAAATGTGTAGACTCCTAGTCCCAGAAAATGGCATCCGTAGACTCTTAGTCCCAGAAAACTACATATGCAGACTCTCAATCCCAGCATACTGCATATGTAGATTCCCAGTCCGAGAAAACTGCATCAACATGCTTTTTAGAGAGTTGTTGCGCGGAAGTAGACTTCCCAAAGAGTCATTGAGTGGAAACAAACTTCCCAGAGAGCTGTTGCGAGGAAACAGATTTCCTAGAGAGTCGTTGCATGGAAACAGACTTCCCAAAGAGCTGTTGCGCGGAAATAAACTTCCCAGAGAGTTGTTGCGTGGAAACAGACTTCCTAGAGAGTCGCTACGTGGAAACAGACTTCCCAGAGAGCTGTTGTATGGAAATAGACTTCTCAGAGACCTACTGCATAGAAATAGACTTCACACGTGTGGTTGCCTATAAATAACCCCCTCCTCTCCTCATTTGTGTCATGGGAGATTTTAGAGAAGTGCTTGGGAGCTTAGAGAGGAGTTGTTACACAGAAATTGACTTCTAGCCCAATTGTTGCATGTAAGTAAACTTCTAGCATAGTTGTTGTGCGGAAACAGACTCCAGCCTAGTTGTTACATAAAAATAGACTCAAGTCCTAGTTGTCATGCAGAAATAGACTCCAAGCCCAGTCGTTGCGCAAAAATAGACTTCACGCACCGAAACGAGAGATTTTGGGAGAGAGAGAGAGAGAGAGAGAGAGAGAGAGAGAGAGAGTAGGTACCCACGTAACCAAGGCCTCGAATATTCACATGTTGTGCGGTCTTATGGGTTATTCTGCGATCATATCTCCTACATGTATATCTTTTGGTCATTGGTGTGAAGTAAAGATTCTAGTCTGCACAACTCATCTGTCTTCGCAATGGACATCTTACATGCTGAAATGCTGCTAAAATTACTATTGAATTTTTTTCCTTCCTCCATTACATTGATTGAATGCACTTTGTTTTAGAATCAAGGGAAACACGAGGATGTAATTGAAACTCAGAATAAATAACATCTACGATGATGAATGTTCTTCTATTTTCTTCGTTATTATTGAATGATAATTTCCCTATCAAGATACATTTGTTTCTTCTCGAAACAATGAGTTACAAATGTCCTAGGGGGTGAATAGGACAATACCAATTCCTTATAATAAAAAGTAAAAAATATATTCTCAATCGCCCAATGTACTAAAACTTTGATTCCAATTAATTTTTAGGACAACCTTCACCTATTATTTTAGGCAGGACAACCTTATTTCATGACGTCCTTGAAATCAAACTTAAAAAAAATACAGAGAATCAAATAAAATAATCACTACACATGCACAAGGATTTATAGTGGTACGATGCTTAAACACACACCTACTCTACTCCTAAAATTATTACCCTTGTAATTTTGGCTTTCCACTGTATCAAGGTTTTCACAGGTTCACCTTAACAACCTCTTACAGTTCTTATGATTTTCACTGGCTTACCACAATAAAATTCATTTTTGTGATTTTCACTGGCTTACCACAGTAAAATTCATTTTTGTGATTTTCACTGGCTTACCACAAATAAACCCAAATAAGATTTCTGGGCTATCTCAGAGAAACCCAAATAAAGGAATAATAATAGCAATACTTATCTTTAGATGTTGATTTGAAGATGTAGTCAATGCTTTGAGTAACGATCTTCTTTCTTGAGAGTCAATGAAGCAATTTATGCTCAACCAAAAAGAATATAGGGATATAATGTATTTCAAGGAATAAAAACCTTAACTACTATAAATTCAATTCTCTATTTCTCAAGTAGAGTATAAATTACTCTCTAATTGCATTTAAAACTAACTTTAGAAAGTGATTTGAATTCCTTTAAAAATCTGAGAATTCATTACTAGAAATTGACTTAAAACAGTTTTGGATTGGCCGAACCTAAAGTTGGGCTAACCAAATTTGCAACAAAATTTTCAAACATTTGAATTTGAAATCTTAGCCGAAACTAAAGGTGGGTTAGCTGAAGTAAGTTAGGCTAGCCGAAACAAAAGTTGGGCCAACCAAACTTCAGTGAACTTAGACTGTATTTTGAACATTTTAAGCATTTTTTTGAAAAGACCTAACATAAGGACTTTCTAGGGTCATAAAACTTGGTGGTTAGCATATACAGAGATCTTTATCTTGAAACCAAGCAAGTCTTTAAGTCTTGAGATGTTGAGCCGATCTTCATGAGATGTCGTAGAAAACTGAAGTGTACTTAATATCTAACCATTATTTTGTCTACGAAATTTGACAACTCCAAGTGTGCTTCAAATAAAACCACTTACAAAAGCATCCACTCCATCTAACCATCCCTCCACCAAGGAAAGTGAGGGTGAGAAAGAGAGAGTTCAACCTTAGTCTAGCCTAGCCTAGCCTAGCTAGAATCTGAATATCCTAAGCTACCTAAGTCCTAATCTGAGCTACTTGGTCTTGCCTTTGCGACATTACTATTCATCCAACCATTCAAGTTTCAATCAATTGCATCTAAGTCGGGGCACTAGCATTGTGCACTCATTTCCTCTATATCCCCTCGCTCATCAAATGCATCATCACTGCATTGCATTTCATCATTTTCTCATATCTAATTGGTGACTATATGCTCTATGGCTTGCCGATATAATTGAAGTCTTCCCATCAGAAACCCAGACAATAGCCGTCATTTTTTTTTCATAAGTATCAACACAGCATCGAGCATCTCACACATCACATTTCTACATATATCACTTAGTTGGTTCGAATGTATGCTATGCAGCTTGCCGATATAATCAAATCCTACTAATAAGAAATTTGGATTGATTAGTCGTCATCTACATTACAATGTATTTCAATCCTTTGTGCGTGAGAATTAATCTTATTCCTCAGAAGTTAGTCAGATCTTATGATGTAAAGATCAAACATCTGTATAGGCAGAGTGGATGCTTAACACCTTCTTTCTTTGCAACCGTGTTCCCTTACTTAAAATCTCTGGAATGCAAACTCGTGAGTCATCTTAGGGATAAGGATCTTCATATTCTCAATTATAAGTGCTTCTACAGGGTCTAATCGACTGTAGAATCAAAGTAATTGGTTAGTGACAACTCTAATAAAATATAATACCCTCTTAACCCCCAAAAAAGCCCTCGAGAGAGGCAACCCATAGAAAGCAAGTTGATTCCCCTACCCGGGATACAACATCCACAGCTACACACCACTGACCTTGGTGGTGTGTTGTCATCACCAAGCCTAGTGGGTGCCACCATCGTGTATACATTATGTTCACATCGTCCATCCATTTTATGAGATCATTTTAGGGCATGACTAAAAAATGACGCAGATCCAATGCTCAAGTGGACCATAATAGAGGAAGCAATGGGGACATTGATGCGTGCTGAAACTTTCTTAGGGCCTATCATGATATTTATTTTCCATCAAATCTATTCATAAAGTCACAAAAACCTGAATGAAGGGAAAATAAAAATATCAACTTGATTTAAAACTTCTTTAGATCCCAAGAAGTAGCGTTCATCCCCCATTGCTTTCTATGGTGTGGTCTACTTTTAGCTTTGGATCTCCCTCATTTTTGGGCCCATGCCCTAAAATGATTTTGCAAAATGGATATTGTGGATATAATACATCATGGTGGAGCCTATAAATCATGGTGATGTCAACACTCTACCATGGTCGGTGCAATCCACTTTCCTTCTTTGCTAGTGTCACGCTCCAAACTCGGAAACCAGACTCACAAAATTCCCGATCGCCGAGTCCGGCGCCGATAGCCTCTGTAGTACCCCATTCTTGGTTCCCAGCACCCATACACCAGATTCTGATCCTGGGATCCTACAAGGAGAATTTTTTAATGTTTATTTTTCTCATAAGAAGCATAACCATAAGTTTACCCAAATCACAAAGGCAACAACATCATCACATATCCACTAATATAAATAGTTGAATACAGTGTTGAAAGGGAAATATATATATCGATAATCAAGCTCCAGAAGACAGCCATACG
Organism: Magnolia changhungtana; assembly: GCA_030180095.1. Classification (NCBI taxonomy): domain Eukaryota; kingdom Viridiplantae; phylum Streptophyta; class Magnoliopsida; order Magnoliales; family Magnoliaceae; genus Magnolia; species Magnolia changhungtana. Next base: position 265,542 of record JASAUF010000384.1, on the reverse strand, counting down.
GTCCAAGCTCAACGCTGCTGCGACCTAACGCCACCTGCATGCATCTGTCATGCATAAGCTTATAGAAAGCTTAGAGGGTGGTGTAAGTGTGTGTGCAAGGTAAGTGCTAAGTATGCAATATTAGAGCAATGTGGAAACATGCTGGTAAGTCCATAAATTTCATCAGCCTTATCCAGGCTATGTGATGTAAAAATATGATAAGCCAATATCATATACTGAGGAAGCAATCTAGATTAGCTATGCAATGAGGAGACATAATAAGGAAATATCACATATTGAAGAAGTAATGCAATATGCAAATCCTGACGAGTCCATGAATACCATCAACCTCATTAAGGCCATATAAATGCAAAAACATAGCAACCCAAAATGTCATATGCCGCGGATATAATGTAATATGCGGTGCAAATGAAATTACCAAGCTGGAGTGTGAAGTTGGGATGATAGTACGTAGTATCGCAGGCTATGGGGTCCATCACAAGGGACTTCTATCCAAACTAGTCTCATACCTAAATTTGGATAGTCAGACTAAATGTGGTAGACTCCTGATCTCAGGTTAGTCCCACGCCCCAACCGAAATCCTGGCCATTGTGAAGGTACACAACAATTAGTTGTGCACGACCAGCCTAAGTGGATAGTGAATGAATGAATAAATGAGTAAAATGCTGAGTATGTAACTCCTGCTCAATAAGTCCACATATCGGTATAACTCATCTCTGGGATCATCACTAGGGTCTAGTATACTCTACACGCGATCGCCGCCTATTGGACATGCAACCATGCAAGTGGAAGAGACCCCACTATCCGCTTGGCCAATAGTCAGCCAATATCTACCCGGCACGTCGATAGTGGATCCATTTACAAGTTGGTCAAACTCAGCCTAGTTATGCCCCCTACCCTCGGGCGGGTAAGGCTACACCTACTTCCAACCGACCACGATATAGTAGGAGACGCGACTTACTGGTATTCAGCACTCGGGCGCTCATATATCCATTCTGTCTAGACGTTAGAGCGTCTCCTGGCCATGGAGGTTTAAGGACATTCACCCAGGGACATTTATAGCACCCCATGTAGAAAAAAGATTTTCGGTGTCCTATCTGGCCTTCCATGTATGCTTGTGGAGGCTACGACCCTGATATCTCTAGGTCGTACAGTAGTGATATCCCAAAATGCGAGTTGCATGAGTCACATAGTCCAATCATACATCAATCCCGTGCATACGGTGCGCTCATGTGGGATGACTTCGCCTATCAGGGAGTCCCATGAACAACCTACCCTATGACATATGCAATGGTCATCCACATCATATAACAAACATGCAGATGATGCGTATGGGCATGTATCATGATGCTATACTGTTACATACTCATAATCGGTATCGATAACTAGCACCGATAATCAACCTCGATAATCGGCATCAATGATCAGCATCGGCCTCGATAATCGACACTTATAATCAGCATCGATAATCAACACCGATAATCGGCCTCGATAATCAGCACCGATAATCAGCATCGATAATCAGTACCGAATGTCAACATCGATAATCGGCATCGATGAGTATGGGCTTAACAAGGCCTAAGGAAAGGTCACAATGCAACATTTAACCATCATTGTTCATCAATGTGGACAGTTAACCAACATCGCTCCCAAGGAGTGGCCTACATAAAGTCTAAAATATAGTGAGCCCATGGCCTCATACAAGGGCATAATGTACATCATAATGGGCCTCACACAAGGGCCACATATACATCACATCGGGCCTCACATACATCACATTGGGCCTCACATATTATAATGGGCCTCATATACATCAAGTGGACCACATCGCATGGGCCTCATATACATCACAATGGGCCGCATCACATGGGCCTTACACATCACAATGGGCCACTCACATGGGCGTGATATACATCACAATGGGCCCCATCACCTGGCCCTTAATTGCATCACAATGGACCTCATCACTTGGGCTTTATATACAACACATCGGGCCTCATCATATGGGCCACATATACATCACTTGGGTCTCATATACAGGCGGCATATACGTCACAATGGGCCTCATTACATGGGCCGCATATACATCACGATGGGTCTTAAATATGGGTCGTATATACATCACATTGGGCCTCAAATATGGGCCGCATATACATCACAATGGGCCTGTTGCCACTGGACCGCATCAGTGAAACATATCGGGTGGACCTCGCTGCCGCTGGACAGTACAGATAGAATACATATGTTATGGTAGGGTCCGCATCCAGAAAATGGATAGATGGCGTAGGTGAAACACGCGCAGCATGGTGGGCCCATGTCTAGGAAATGGATGGACGGTGTGGCTACAAAATACATACCATCAAGGTGAGCCTTACTGTCTGGACAGACGACTGGATATACAATGTATACATACAAGGTGGGCCCCACCCCCACACGCGCAGCACATGTGGGGTGGGTCCCATGCCTAGCCCAAGGGGACGGATGACTTAGATAACAAAAACATCACGGTGCGCCCTACACCTGCACCGTCCAGATGGATGGTGTAAATATAGAACATATACATCAAGGTGGGTCCCATCCCACACGTGCAATACATGTGGGTGGGCCACACACACACCAAAAGGATGGACGGTATGTATAAAATACATACATCAAGCTGGTATTCGTGGTTAACTTCATCCAGGCCCGTCTAAGACGAACGACCAGGATCAAGCACACGTGTATCAAGGTGGATCCCCACACACATGGCAAGTGGTCCCACCATCTAGAGGTCTGGACGGTGAGGATGATACACATACATCATTGTGGGGTCCACATCCCTCTTCCAGGGACTGGACGTCCTGGATAAAACACTTACAGTGGATCCTACATCCCACGTGTGGACTGCCCGCAGAGATTGCTGACGTTGATTGCAGAAGGTATATGCTGTTGGACTGCTGCCTAGTAGCCTAACGGATGGACGGTGCAGATTAGGTGGGTCCATACGTGTGGACACCACATGCCATCAAGGCGGGCTCCATGGCTGATGTAAAACACATACATCACGCGGCCTCATGGCCTAGACGGTGTGGATTTCACACGTACAACATGGTGGGTCCCACTCCACACATCATCATCATCATCATCAAAAGAAAAGTAGAGAGAGAGAGAGAGAAATAGAGAGACATGTGAAGGGGAGGGGCCTCGTCACTATGGGCCCTCCCTACACTCAATACAAAGTATACATTAAGTGGGTCCCACCATAAGTGGGCCCATAAATAGAAATCAACAAAGGAAATTCTAAGATCACCCACCAATTGCAAATCTTCTAGGCTCCTTGGGATGTTAAGCTCCTAAGCTCCCTCTTTGATGGAAGATGATGATGATTAAAGGGCTAGGATGAAAGATCTTGGGGTAGAAAGTGGGCCACACTAGGCTCTCCTTAGAGCTTGGATAGTTCTCTCTCTTGAGAACTGCATGGAATGGAGTGAGAATGAGAGAGAGAGGAGTGGTGATGGATGGAGTGATGAGATGAGAGGGCATGGTACTTGTTGACTTTTAGGTGAGGGAGGAATGGGTGTCATGCCTTATTGGTGAAAAAGGGATGGCTAGGTATGGGTTGATACTTGACTTGATTGATGTGAAGTTTGGTAGAGATTCTCTTGGAATTTGCAACACGCGGTATTTTCTTCAAAACTAAACATGGTCCCACAACTCCTAGCCTGGGTATCGCATTGGCGCACGAGATGCGGCATTGGAACCGCAGCAATGACACGGTCGCTAGGGTATAAGTTTCGGGTCGAGTAGACTTTAATATATGGGATACGACTTAGGGTCGCGCGCTGTCACACCCCAAACCCAGAAATTGGATTCACAGGAATCCTGATCGCCGAATCCGGTGCCGACAGCCTCCTTAGTACCCCATTCTTGGCTCCTAGCGTCCATACGCCAGATTCCGATCCTGGGATCCTACAAGGAGGATTTTTTTATACATTTAACTCATAATAAGCATAACCACAAGTATACCCAAATCACAAAGGCAACATCATCATCACATATCCACTAATATAATCATTTGAGTACAATGCTGAAAGGGAAAATATATAAATAAAAAAATTAGGCTCCAGAAGATCGCTGCACGCTCCAAGCCCAACACTGCTGCAACCTAACATCACCTGCACGCATCTATCGTGCATAAGCTTATAGAAAGCTTAGAGGGTGGTGTAAGTGTGTGCACAAGGTAAGTGCCAAGTATTTAATACAATGTCATAATCATATAATACCGAAAATACTGATAGTCCATAAATCATACAATGTCAGAATAAATAGAAATGCTGACAAGATTATGAATTATCAGAGTAAACAGAAGTATTGACAAGATCATATATCATATAGTAACGGAGTAAACGGAATGCTGATTAGACCATGAGTCATACAATTTTAGAATATGCAATACAAATCAACTATACAAATGAGGAACAATATCAGAATACGCAATACAGATCAACTATTCAAATGAGGAGTCATAAAGAGCCAAATATCAGTTGCCGTATCTAAACCATATAAATGTAGAAACACAGGTAATCTAAAATGTCATATGTCGCGAATGTAATGCAATATGCGGTGTAAATGGAATGACCATGCTGGAGTGTGAAGTCGGGATGATAGTACGTAGTATCGCAGGCTATGGGGTCCATCACAAGGGACTTCTATCCAAACCAGTCCCATACCTAAATTTGGATAGTCAGACTCAATGTGGTAAACTCCTGATCTCAGGTTAGTCACGCGCCCCAACCGAAATCCTGGCCATTGCGAAGGTACACGTAACAAATAGTTGCGCACCACCAGCCCGAGTGGATAGTGAATGAATGAATGAATGAGTATGCAACTCCTGCTCAATAAGTCCACATATCAGTACGGTTCCTCTCTGGGATCATCACCGGGGTTTAGTACACTCCAAATGGCACTGTCACTCTCCAAGCAGCACAGTCCAAGGGAGCGTAAGAAACCTCACAATCCGCCTGGCCAATAGTCTGCCAATACCTATCCGGCACGTCGATAGCAGACCCATTCCTTGAGCTGGTCAGGCTCAGCCTAGCAATGCCCCCTACGCTTGGGCGGGTAAGGCCACACCCCCTCCCAATCGACCACGACACAGTGGGAGACGCGGCCTCCTGGTATTCGGCACTCGGGCACTCATGTATCCACTCGGTCTCGACGTTGGGGCGTCTCCTGGCCACGGAGGTTTATGGATTTTCACCCAGGGACATCTATGGCGCCCGTATGCTAGAACCAAACATTTCTCGTGTCCCCTCTGGCCATCCACGATATGCCTGTAGAGGCTACGACCCCGATGTCGCTAGGGTGTATAGTAATCACAACACACAATGCAAGATGCATGAGTCATACAATCCAGTCATGCATCAATCCTGCGCATACCGTGCGCTCATGTGAGATAACCTCCGCCTATCAGGGAGTCTCATAACAATACGCTTAATGACATATGCAATGATCAACCATGTCTCATAACAAACATGCAGATGATGCGTATGGGCATATATCATGATGCTATGCTGTCACATACTCATAAGCGGTATCAAATACCAGTATCGACAGTCGACCTCGACAATGTGGACATTTAACCAACATTGCCCCCAAGGAATAACTCACATAAAGCCTAACATATAGTGGACCTATGACCTCACACAAGGGTCAAATATACAACACCGTGGGCCTCATCACGATGGGCCTCTCACATGGGCCTAATATGTATCATAATGGGTTCCATTGCCTGACCCTCAAATGTACCACATGGGCCTCATATACATCTCATTGGGCCTTAATCACGGGATAAATATACATCACAAAGGGCCTCAAATATGGGCCGCATATGTATCACATTGGGCCTCAAACACAGGCCGAATGCACATCGCAATGGGCCTCAAATACCGGCCGCATATACATCACATTGGGCCTCAACAATCAGCCTCAACAATTGGGATCGACACTTAGAATCGGCCTCGATAATTGGCCACAATCGATAATCGGTCAATCGGCCACGTCAATCATAATCGGCAATCGGCCATGACAATCGGCCATGATAATCGGCCTCGATCGATAATCGGTCAACTGGCCACGATAATCAGGATCGGTAAATCGGCCACGATAATCGACCTCGATCGATAATTGGTCAATCGACCACAACAATTGTAATCGGTAATCGGAATCGGCAAATCGGTCACGTCGATCAGAAATTGGCAATCAGTCACGACAGTCGGAATCGATCGGTAATCAGAATCGATGGAATGGGCCTAATAAGGCTTAAGGGAAGGTCATAATGTGGACATTCAACCATCATTGCCCATAAATGTGGACATCTAACCAACATTGCTCCCAAGGAGTGGCCCACATAAGGGATTCATACGCAATGTAACGGCCACACATACATCACATCGGGCCTCACCCATGGGCCTCAAATACATCACAATGGGCCACAACCCATGGGCCTTGAATACACAACAGGTGGGCCCTATACATGGGTCTCATATGCATCAAATGGGCCACAAACCTGGGTCTTGAATACATTAAATGGGCCACGCGTCATGGGCCTAATATGCGTCATAATAGGCCACACGATAAGGGCCTAATACACATTATAATGGGCCTCGTGTACCTCAAGTTGGGCCTCATCATATGGGCCTCATATACGCCAAGTGGGCCACATCAATGGGCCGCACTAATGGGCCTAATACATATATCAAATGGGCCACACCAACAGGCCGCACCACATGGACCGGAAAGACATCACAATGGGCCGCAATAATGGGAAAATGCACATCACAATGGGCCACAACAAGTCTCAATGGGCCTTACATAAGGGTCTCATATATCAATCGGGCCTTTCCAAATGGGCCCCAAAATACATCGTATCAGGGCCCTATCAAATGGGCCACAACAACTACACCATTCATCCATCTATGGATATTATTTTAGAGCATTATCTAGACAATGAATCATATTAAAAGATCATCTGGATCATACCACAAATAACGGTGGTGAGAGTCATCAAAAGGTCAGTTGGACCACATCACAAATAGCGGTGGAGACGATGATTTCCACTGTACAAAATTTGACACGGGGCCTCATAACATGTATTTTTTTATCCAGTCTGTTCTCAGGGTCACAGGGACTGAACGGAGAGGAAACAATATCACATCAGTCCAAAGCTTTTGGAACCAAAGGATTTCAATGGTAGATGCTCAATCCCACTGTTTTGGCAGTGTGGTCCACTTGACACTAGATCTGTCTTGGTTTCAGTCTCCAGCCTTGAGCTAGCCAAATGGATGAACGGTTTAGATGTATCACATACACCAGCAGGCCCCACAGGATTGTTGGTGTCGTGGGGCCCATCGATGGGCAGTGTAGATGCAGCACATGCATCGAATGGTGGGGTGGCTAGCACGTCAGGTGGATGGACGGGTTGGATGAATAACATATATCAAGGTGAGGTCCACATACGTGTCCCAACATATAATTGAATCTGCTTTATTTTATTATTATTATCTCAAGCCGTGAGACGCACTCATCAAATGCATAGATGGTTTGGATGTAATGCATATCTCATGGTGAGGTTCACACGTGTGGCCCACCAGGAAAATAGACGGACAGTCTGGATACACATCCAGATGAATGGATGGTATAAATAAGACATACATATCACGGTGGGACCCTTAAAGCTTGGAGACGGTCGAAGAAATCAAGGTGGTCTCCTCACAGCACCGTACATAATACATATAATAGGGTGGGCCCCACCATAAATGGTCAGATGATATGTATATAATACATACGTCAGAGGTGGAATCCACCGTCTAAATGGACAATGTGGAATAACGGTACATCATGGCTGGGATTCCATGCAGCACACCGTCCAGATGGACAGTGTGGATGCAAAATACATATACCAAGGTGGGTCTCACTCCCACACGTGGGGTGGGCCCATGGTCTGCCCAAAACAGGTGGACGGTAAGGATATAAAACACATACATTAAAGTGGTGGGATCCCACAAAGCTGGTGACGCCACTGCAGCAGCAGCGTCCTGGGCTGCTGGCCCAGCGTCCAGCAGATGGACGGGTGGATGTACACGCACATCGAAGTGGGTCCACACAATGGATGATGTAGATGAGATCCATACATCATGGTGTGGTCCACGTAGTGGCACACCAATATAATACTATATACTATATTATATTATAATATATTACATATATACAATGGCAGGAGGCTGCCCAAACCACCGTCCAGACCCATCTGGACCGTAATGGTGTATGTGGTTAAAGGTGGGTCCCACGTGGGAGTGGCCCACCATAGTATATTATTTATAATATATTATATTATATAATATTATATATATATCATATGTATAATATAATATATTATATTAAAGGAAATAGAATCTCCCAGCGTCTAGAGAGTCTGGACGCTGGCTTAGTCTTTATGTTGGCAGGGTGGGGCTACGTGGTGTGGCCCACCAGAGATTCTGATCAGCTTCATTTTTTGGCTCAACGCCTAAAATGAATTAAGAAATGGGATGGACGGTGTGGATTAGATACACGCATCAAGGTGGGATCCACTTGATCAGACCTTCAAAACTTGTTAACCACAAGGAGCTACTGTGTGGTAGCTAAGCCAATCCGTTGCCACTGTCAAAATGGGTCCACACGTGGGATTAAGATGATATTTGTATTTTCCTTTCATCCAGGGACACTGGACGGGCGGCCCTAGATAGGGCACGCCATCAAGGTGGGTCCCGTGGTTAGATGACATGGATATAACACATGTTGGAGGGCCACGCATACACACATCAGGTGGGTTACACACCTCTTCATCATCATCATACAAAAAAAAAAAAGAAAAGAGAGAGCTCGGATGGTGATGGAGGGACCTCGCCACTATGGGCCCCTCAAGGCGATACAAACTATACATCAAATGGGTCCCACCATATGTGGGCCCTCAAATAATCAAAATCAAATAAATTTAATGCTATGAACACCCACCTTTAGTCTCTTCTTGGATCAATGGCAAGATAAGCTCCTCGGCTTCGACTTTGATGGAGGTAGATGAAGATTGGATGAGATTAGGCTAGGGAAGTGGGCCACACTTAGCTCTCCTCATGGAGGTGGGGACGTTGGATCTCTCTCTTGAAAATTACTTGGAATGAGAGAGAAATGAATGATGTAGGGAGAGAGTAATGGGTGTGTAAGAAAAAGGGATGGGTTGGGTTGAATTTTGTGTAAAGGAGGTATGGGTGAGGAGAGAGAGAGTTGACTTGTGAGGGGGGTGAGGTGGCATGGGGTATGGGTGAGGTACTTGACTTGTGAAATGATGTGTACTTGATTGATGTGACGGGTCGTAGAGATTCTTTCGAGATTCACAACGCGCGGCGTTACTTCGGAATGAACGCAGGCCCACATCTCCTGGCCTAGATATCGAATCGATGCGCAAGTCACAGTGTTGGAACCGCGGCGACAGTGCGGTCGCTAGGGTACAAGTTTCGGGTTGAGCCGGCTTCGGTATACAGGACTCAGTTTAGGATCACGCGCAAACGTCGGATACAAGTCGAGAGTTACAGAATTCCACCGGGAGGACCGTGGAAGCCTATGGAGCGGTACGGTCTAGGATACGGGTCTTACACGCGCAAATGCCAATTATAGGTCGCGGGTCGTCAGAATTAGACCTGGAGGACCGTGGGAGTTTAAGGAATGGTACGGTATAGGATACGGGTCTTACAGCTAGGATGGTGACATGGTGACATGACTTCTTGAATGACCCGACTGACCCCCACTACAAGTGAGGCTTATCATGACGTTTGTGAGAAATTCACTGAAAAGGCCTAACAATATGTCCTAGAGTGGAGGGGGGGTGAATAGGATTATGTCAAATTTAAAATGACACTAGCGGAATTAAACAATAAGATAGCCTTATAAATTAAAAAAAATGAAAGATAGCACTTTAAATAAATCACTATACAGAAATGTAAAGCAACCTCAATATTCTAGTATTGAGAGGCTGATACAAATGATGTTCTAAGGACAACCTTGCATTAAAAAAACCAAGGGTTTATGGCAGGACAACCTTACTAGAACGGTTTAAGTATCAATATCTCAAACTGAAGAGGAATAAAGGAAATAGAAAGAATTGAAATTCTAAACTATTATAACATTCCTCACAATGCTTGAAATGTAAATATTACAGCATTCACATCCACACATACATTCCATAGCTTTGAATGATAAAAGATATAGAAATTAAACAAACATTCAAGCCACAAGACACAAGAATTATAGTGGTTCGCCTGTGTGTACACCAATTGTTAAACAACAGCCACACATCTTGTTACTCCACTTCTAATATCCTCACACAGGGGATATCAACGTTCACTATGAAAATAGGTTTCTCAGGTTCACCTAAAACCTTCACAATTGTGTCTTTCAAATGGGCTTACACAATTCAAAAACTCCACTTTCTGAGTTTTCTGGCTCTCCTCAGATAACCAACATAATGAGATTTTTCTGGCTCAATCTCAAAAGAAACCAAAATAAAGGAAATTTACACAAATATAAAATACCTGGATTTCTCCTTTTATATCAGCCCAGAAGAACCAATTAGAGTAGAAGTTCGAATTAGAAGTTCAATTGTTCAATACTCACTTTGAAATGGTTTTAGGTTCTAAATGATTTTAAATTAAACCAGTTGGGCTAGCTATATTTGATTTTGATTCCAAGAAGAAGGAATACAACAATTCCTCTTTTTAAATCAGATTGGAATACAGAAACAAAATCTAATTAACAAAGCTAACAAAAGAGAATATTAAATAAGCACAATGTAGCTTAAAAATAATATAAACTTAGCTCAGAGTGATGCCTTGATTTTACTTGAATTAGATATGAAACTCTGAAATTTGTGTTCTATTTATAGATGCAGAAATCGCGTCTACGACTGGTCGTGTGGCCACCACGACTGGTCGTAGGTCGAACTGCATTTTAAAATTTTAAGCGCGATCGGATAAAACTGTTCCACGACTAGTCGTAGGGTGTCCATGACTGGTCGTGAGGCCTCCACGATTGGTCATGACCAACCCACGACTAGTCGTGAGGAACCGAGAATGGCTGTTGGAGTTTGAGTCGTATCTGCAAGACTGGTCATGAATGAGTCGGCATTGTTCTTACTATCGGTCGAGCAGACTCTAGGACTGGTCGAAGCTCAACCAAAAATTTTTAAAAATTTGCAACAACTTAGGACTGATCTTGAAATTTCTTAGACTGGTCGAGCCAGTTTTATGACTAGTCGAAGAAAGTCTAGGACTAGTCTTAGAACAGACCAAACACTTATAAAAATATTCAATTTGAATTATGTATACAAAATGACCTACCTTAAGGTCAATCTAAGGTCATTCATACCAAGAATGTAAAGTAAGGACATTGAAACTTCATTTCTTCAGATGATGGTTGACCTTTGAAGATTATGAAACTTGAGATCTTTACAAGATGTAGCTTGAACTTGAGATCTTCAAAAGCTTGGATTTGTCATTCTTGAGTTGTACTTTATCTTGAGTTGAACATTATCTCGAGCTGTATATGAGTCTTAAACAAGCACTCGTCTTCTGATGTAGCTCTTAAAATATTCTGAACATTGAAGCTTACAGAAGTGGACAAAGAACTTAACCTTGCATTTCTTGAAGTAGATCATCGTTCTTAACTTGTAGTATTGATGCAGTGCTTTGAACAAACAAATCAACATGCTACACAAGACAGATTGTGTTTTTGGCATCACAAAATTTGACAACTAAAGGAGTAGGAACCATAGAACTTACAATCTCCCCCTTAGTCAAATTTATGACAAAACACACTTAACAAAAACATGATCAATATGAACACAAAGAATCATACACCAGTTGTCATTAATAAGCATGAATTCCTCATTACTTACTCCCCCTGAGTAGCACACATAATATCCATAAAAATTATGCTTTATGCTACTTATGCTACTCCCCCACAATCCATATACATTCCATATTTATCAATCAAAAACATATTCTCCCCCTTTTTATCACAATATGACAAAGGAAGAAATGAATAAATGGAAATGGAAGACCAATAAGAGAGTAATAAAGGAGTTAAATAAACAAAAGATATATAGGCAAATTCAAAGTGCATATATCATAAGTTAGTATAATCCAAAGAAAGTCTAGCACACTGAAAGAAACCCAAATAGTTTAACAGTTATTACATACCAATGAATAAAAACATTTAATCAGATCTTGAAGAAGGAGCATGTATTATAGGATCAAGTTGATGAAGGCCCTTATTTAAATGCCTAAGATACTTACGCGTATATTTAAATTGCAAATCATGGGCAACATTCATGTTCTCAACTCTCTCCTCAAGTGCACGAAGACGAGCATCAAAATCAGATGGCTCATAGTTAGGATAATTAGTAGAATCTAATTCAATTTCATAAAAAATGTCATCCATATTAATATCATCAGGGGGAAGATCGCCACCTTTTTCTGCATTCCCTGCTTCAGCACCACCACCACCAACATCTCTTTGGCCAGGAGCCAATTCCAATTTCATCTTGTTTATATTAGAATTGTTAAAAATAAGATGATGAATAGCAGCCTCTTCAACAGGCATAACAACTAGCATGTGAGAAGCTAACACAGTCATAAGATAAGCAAATAGAATATCACTGTGACCTAGATGGAGACGAAACTGAATGATGAAATGACATATTAAAGAAGGCAGACAGACTTTAGTACCAGTGACGATAGAATGCAAAACCCGAACCATAAAGGAAGTCAGTTCTGTTTTGTTACCAAAACGCGGATACAAATTGGAAGTAATGATTCTGTGGAGAACACTGTATCTGGGTAACAAATACTTTGAGGGGAGTGCATTCCCTTTATGAGTCCAGTGAACATCCATATTGCATAAATCTCTAGTTAACATACGTTTTTCTATTTTAGACGGTTTTTCAACTAGAGTATGAATAAGAATACCCTCGTCATTAACAGGTATGTCTATTAGAGCCGAAATCAGATGACGGTCTACTTCAAATGGGCATTCTCTTGTTGCTATATTAAATGTTAAATTCTCAGTCACAAATTCAGAAATGCAAGCAATCATGGCTTGAGCAATAGATTGGTATGCAGGCTCACCCCAATGTAGGATGTTATCCTACCCTACAAATTGGAGAAGTGGAAGGATATCAAAAGGAGCAATGTGATCAATAAACACAGGTCTTTCAACAATAACGTTTCGTAATCGCAAATCCCGTACATGTGAGGGATCATTCTAGGGTGACCGAAGATGGCGCCTAGTGATAGTTGAAGGACGAGAGGAAGACGGACCACGGGAAGTTTTCTTTTTCCCTCTAGAATCCATTTGCAATAAGAAAATCAAAGAACCAAGAAGATGCAAAGATTATAGAGTGGGGTTTGCTAAGATCAGATTTTTCAAAAGAAAACTCCAAAATTGCAATGAATTACAAAATAAATTACTCCAATAGTGAAAAAGAAGTAATATTGACTAGAATCTACAAGAAAAACACAAATTATGCACTAACCTTGAGGAATCAGACAGTTGGGTACGACTAGTCATGCTATGGCCCGTTGGAGAAGAAATAGGAAATGAAGAAGATGAGCTTTTCCCCAATTTTTAAGAGATTCAGTGCACTACACGACTGGTCGTAGGATGTCCTCGACCGGTCATGCCACGACTGGTCGAACACATCCTCGACGGGTCGTGAAAAGACAAAAACATGCATTTTTTGTAAAAATTTGAAATTTAAACCAATAAATTATCAAATATATATATATATATATATATACTATAATACACACATGCATGAATAATCAATTTAAATTGCACATACCAAGATCAAATTTTAATTTATTAAACCTGCTTTTGTCGAGCGGTTTAGTGAAAATGTCGGCAAGTTGAGTCTCGGTCGGAATGTATTCTAATGAAATTATTTTTTCCTCCACTAATTCACGAATGTAATGAAATCTAATGTCAATGTGCTTAGTACGAGAATGCTGAATTGGATTTTTAGAAATATTTATTCCACTAGAATTATCACAATATAAAATCATTGAATCCTGTGCAATTCCATAATCGCTTAACATACGTTTCATCCAAACAAGCTGAGTATATGCATTTCCAGCTGTGATGTATTCAACCTCAGCAGTAGAAAGTGATATAGAACTTTGCTTCTTACTAAACCAAGAAACTAAACAATTTCCAATATAGAAATAACCACCACTGGTTGACTTTTTATCATCGATATTACTAGCCCAATCAGCATCTGAGTACCCCGCCAACCGAACACTATTATCATATGGATACTAGAGACCTAAATTAGTAGAACTTGCGACATATTGCATAGTCCACTTAACAGCAGTTAGATGAGACTCTTTAGGGTCAGACTGATATCTAGCGCAAATACCAACACTCAAAGCGATATCAGGCCTACTAGCAATTAAATAAAGCAAACTACCAATCATACTGTGATATATTTTAGGATCTACATTTTTACCTGTAGAGTCTTTTAAGAGTCTTAATGTTGTACTCATAGGAGTATCAAAATTCTTACCATTCTCAAATCCAAACTTTTTAATTAAGTTCAAAGCATATTTGGTTTGAAAAATAAAAATACCATCAAGTTGTTATTTTACTTGCAACCCTAGGAAATAATTCAATTCCCCAACCATGCTCATTTTGAACTTAAATTTCATTAAATCTACAAACTCAACAGTCATGTTAGTATAGGTAGAACCATAAATAATATCATCAACATAAATTTGCACCATTAAGATATGATCGTTATGTTTCTTAACAAAAAGAGTCTTATCAACACTTCCTATTAGAAAATTATGACTTAGTAAAAATTTAGTCAATTTTTTGTACCATGCCCGGGGAGCTTGCTTCAAACCGTAAAGAGCCTTTTTTAGGCGATAAACATGATCAGCATTCTTAGGGTCTTCAAAACCCATTGGTTGTTCAACATAAACTTCTTCATGCAGATCACCATTTAAGAAGACACTGTTTACCTCCATTTGATAAATTTTAAAATTTCTAAAGCACGCAATGGATATGAATAGTCTGATTGATTCTAGACGAGCTACTGGGTAAAAGGTTTCACCATAGTCGATACCTTCAATTTGAGTGTACCCTTATACAACCATCTAGCCTTATTTCGAATTATATTACTAAGTTCATTAGACTTATTTTTGAAAATCCACTTAGTTCCTATAATGTGTTTATCTTTAGGTCTAGGAACAAGACACCAAACATCATTTCTCACAAATTGGTTAAGTTCTTCTTGTATAGATACTATCCAGTTTTTGTCAGTAAGAGCTTCTTTTATGTTAGCCGGTTCTATCTGAGATGTAAAGCACACATAATTATATATGTCTTCTAGTTGTTTATGAGTACACACACCAGTGAGAGGGTTTCTAAGAATTTGAGTGGTTGGATGATCTTTGACAGTCCTTAGTTCAGAATTAGTTTAATTTGATGAAGTATCTAGTTTGTCAATTAAAAGAACTTCATCAATATTTAAACTTAGGGCAGGTGTATTCAAGTGATCGTCAATGACCACATTGATGGACTCTTGAATCACACCGGTCCTCTTATTCAGTACTCGATATGCGTATTTGACAGTAGGCTTCTTATCAAACCATAGTTCATAAGTAGTTTTATTTTTAGATTTACTTGTATAAACCCAGTTGATTATATAGCATGCAGTATTAACGGCTTCATCCCAAAGATTTTTAGGGAGCTTCATACTATTTAACATTACACTAGTCATTTCTTCAAGTGCTCTATTTCTTCTTTCAACAATTCCATTTTGTTGTGGTGTTTTGGGTGCAGAGAATTCATGTGATATTCCCTGATCACAACAGAATTCTCAAAGATGCTATTTTCGAATTCTGATCCATGATCACTACGGATCTTACTAACTTGAGAACCTTTTTCAATTTGGATCCGTTTGAGAATCATTTTTTACTTCATCAAGAGTTTTTGATTTATTTCTTAAGAAGGTTACCCAAGTAAATCTGGTATAATCATCCACGATCACCAGTATGTATTTTTTGCCACCTCGACTCTCTGTCCTGGTTGGTCCTATAAGATCCATGTGGGGAAGTTCGAGAGGTTTAGATGTGGCATTAGAGTTCACCTTTTTGTGAGCACTCCTAGTTTGTTTGCCAATCTGGCATTCGTCACATATTTTGTCTACTTTTTGAAGTTTAGGTAGACCTCTTATTAGTTCTCTTTTGCTCAGTCTATAGAGATTGCGGTAATGCACATGTCCAAGGCGCTTATGCCATAACTCGGTCTCATTGGTATGGACCATGTAACACAGTTGATTAGATGAGCTATAATCACTTACGATGAGCAGTTTTCAGAAGTTCTACAGCCAATTAATATTACAGAACCATTTTTGTTTAATATTTCACACCCTAGGTTAGAAAATTTAACACTATGATTTTTATCGCATATTTGAGAAATGCTTAACAAGTTATGTTTTAAACCTTCAACGTACAAAACATTCTTAAATAAGGGGAGGTTAGAAAGTTGAACTGTACCTTGGCCAATAATCCTGTGGTTGCTACCATCACCAAATGTGACTGAACCATCAGTCATGTCTTTAAGAGTGGTGAACAAACCTTTGTCACCAGTCATGTGCCTGGAGCATCCACTGTCTAGGTACCATTTTGAATGACTTGAAGCTTTGAAAGCCGTGTGGGCAACCAAGCAAGTAACCTTAGGAACCCATTTCATAACTGTTTTAGGTTTAAGAGTATAGTTGGTCTTCTTCTATTTGTATTTGTTGTAAGAATGACCCACTGAGTTAGATTTTAAGAGCTCCTTAAGTAGATCAACTATTTTCTCAACTAAAAGGTTTCAATTCTAATTTTTATAATTGATATGGTTACTTTTAGTTTTGAAAGATTGAAAAATTTTGGCATTTTTAGAAAACTTTTGATTAGAACTTTTCTCTTTTGAGTTTGAGGACTCTCCTTTTACAAACTTAGGAGAAGTATTCTTCTATTTAGGAGGAACATATTTGTCATAGCCCAAACCAGATCGGTCGCCACATTTTCTTAATCCAGACAAAAGTTTTTCTAACTTTGGATCACCTTGGGCATACCTCCATGTATCCTTTAAACTCAAAAGTGAAGAGATTTCAAGTTTAAGTTTTTCATTTTTAGATTTTAGATTTTCAATCTAGGAGGTTTTGAATTCTAAATCGCATTTACATTTTTCAAAACAATCTGAAATATGAGATTTTTCTAAAACAAGAGTTTCAAAATTTTCTTTAAGCTTTGAAAACTTTTCTTTCTGAAGTTTAAGTTTAAGAGCAATTTTACAACTTTCCATGTATAGGGCATTGTAAGCATCTTGTAGATCTTCTTCATTTTCATGATCACTATTTAGATTTTCTTCACTAGTAGAATCATCATGATCTAAAAAAGTGAACTTGCCTAGAGTCATAAGAGCTTTGACTTCATTGCCCGACTCGATTTTAGAATCTTCTGATTCAGAAGAGGCTTCAGTGACAAAAGATTCATCCCAAGTAGCCAACATCCATTTCCTTTTAGGTTTGTCCTTTTCAGGACACTTGTTTGCTAAATGCCCATATTCTTGACAGTTGTAACATTGACTATCTTTTAAAGATTTCCAAGTTTTAGATTTAGATTTAGATCTTTTCTTATCATTTGATTTTTGAAAGTCAACCCTCTTTTTACTTTTAAAAATCTTGTAAATCTTTTTCGCTAAGAGAGAAATATCATCTTCAGAATTTTCAAAATCTAAATTTTCTTGAGAAATACATTTAGAAGACTTAAGGGTAATAGATTTACCTTTAAGAGCTTTAAGATTTAACTCGTAGGTTTGTAAAGACCCAACTAATTCTTCTACCTTCTTATTGTCCGTATCACGAAGTTCCTAGATCGCAGTTACCTTTGAATTGAACCGTTCAGGTAGTGAGTGCAGTATCTTTGCACACACTTTACTTTCTGAGATTTTATCGCCAAGACCCCACATAGAGTTCACAATGTCATTCAGTCTAGTATAGAAGTCCATGAACATTTTATTTTCTTCCATAGGTATTTTCTCAAATTTAGTTGTGAGGATTTGGACTTTAGACTTCTTGACAATTGATGTACCCTCATGTGTCATTTCTAAAATATCCTAAGCTTGTTTTGCAGTATCACATGATATAATTCTTTTGAACTCATCCGGTGATGGTGCACAAGTGATTGCATTTAGTGCTTCTGCATTAATATTACTCTCACTTTTCTGAAGAGTGGTCCAAGTAAAATAAGGTGAGACTTTCATTGATTTTGAACCATCAATACTAGTCACTTCAGTGGTAGGAGGGATCCATTCAGTCACTGTGGCTTGCCACACGCTCTCATCCATGGATTTAGGGAAAATCCTCATCTTGACTTTTCAATAGGCATAATTAGAGCCATTAAATGGTGAAGGCCAAATGACTGAAAGGCTATCAAAATTTGACATCTTATAAATAGCTTAGCTCGATTAGCTCAGGAAATAAATCCAAATAACAATTAAAACGAGCAATTAGGCTCTAATACCACTTGAAAATGTCTTGTTATATGCCCTGCGGGGGGGGAGGGGTGAATAGGACTATGTCAAATTTAAAATGACACTAGCGAAATTAAACAATAAGATAGCCTTATAAATAAATAAATGAAAGATAGTACTTTAAATAAATCACAATACGGAAATGTAAAGCAACCTCAATATTCTAGTATTCAGAGGCTGATACAAATGATGTTCTAAGGACAACCTTTCACCATAAAAACCAAGGGTTTATGGTAGGACAACCTTAATAGAACGGTTTAAGTATCAATATCTCAAACTGAAGAGGAATAAAGGAAATAGAAAGAATTGAAATTCTAAACTATTACAACATTCCCCACAATGCTTGAAATGTAAATATTACAGCATTCACATCCACACATACATTCCATAGCTTTGAATGATAAAAGATATAGAAATTAAACAAACATTCAAGCCACAAGACACAAAGAATTGTAGTGGTTCGCCTGTGTGTACACCAATTGTTAAACAACAGCCACACATCTTGTTACTCCACTTCTAATATCCTCACACAGGGGATATCAGCGTTCACTATGAAAATAGGTTTCTTAGGTTCACCTAAAACCTTCACAATTGTGTCTTTCAAATGGGCTTACACAATTTAAAAACCCCACTTTCTGAGTTTTCTGGCTCTCCTCAGATAACCAACATAATGAGATTTTTCTGGCTCAATCTCAAAAGAAACCAAAATAAAGGAAATTTACACAAATGTAAAATACCTGGATTTCTCCTTTTGTAGCAGCCCGGAAGAACTAATTGGAGTAGAAGTTCGAATATAGAAGTTCAATTGTCCAATACTCACTTTGAAATGATTCTAGGTTCTAATTGATTTTAAATTAAACCAGTTGGGCTAGCTATATTTGATTTTGATTCCAAGAAAAAGGAATACAACAATTCCTCTTTTCAAATCAGATTAGAATACAAAAACAAAATCAAATTACGAAGCTAACAAAAGAGAATATTAAATAAGCACAATGTAGCTTAAAAATAACACAACCTTATCTTAGAGTGATGCCTTGATTTTACTTGAATTAGATATGAAACTCTGAAATTTGTGTTTTATTTATAGATGCAGAAATCGCGTCTACGATTGGTCATGTGGCCACCACAACTGGTCATAGATCAAACTACATTTTAAGCATGATTAGATAAAACCGTTCCACAACTGGTCGTAGGGTGTCCACGACTGGTCATGAGGCCTCCACGACTGGTCGTGAGGAACTGGGAATGGTTGCTGGAGTTTGAGTCGTATCTACAGGACTGGTCATGAATGAGTCAGCACTGTTCCTACGACCGGTCGAGCAGACTCCAGGACTGGTTAAAGCTCAACCAAAAAATTCTGAAAATTTACAACAACTCAAGATTAGTCTTGAAATTTCTTGGACTGGTCGAGCTAGTTCTAGAACTAGTCGATCAAATTCCAGGACTAGTCTTAAAACAGACCAAACACTTATAAAATTCAATTTGAATTATGTATACAAAATGACCTACCCTAAGGTCAATCTAAGGTCATTCATACCTTGAATGTGAAGTAAGGACATTGAAACTTCATTTCTTCAGATGATGGTTGACCTTTGAAGATTATGAAACTTGAGATCTCTAGAAGATGTTGCTTGAAATTGAGATCTTCAAAAGCTTGGATTTTTCATTCTTGATTGAACATTATCTCGAGCTGTACATGAGTCTTGAGCAAGCCCTCGTCTTCTGATGTAGCTCTTGAAATATTCTGAACATTGAAGCTTACAGAAGTGGACAAAGAACTTGACCTTGCATTTCTTGAAGTAGATCATCGTTCTTAACTTGTAGCATTGATGCAGTGCCTTAAACAAACAATCAACATGCTACATAAGACATAGATTGTGTTTTTGGCACCACAAAATTTGACAACCAAAGGAGCAGGAAACCATAGCACTTACATCCACCCCGTCCATCCATTTTGGCAGATCATCCTAAGAATTAATACAAAAAAATCAAGCCAATTGGAACTTCAAGTGGGCCAGATAATTAAAAAATATGGATAAGTACTTCCTACTATTCAAACCTTTTTAGGCTCCCCCATAATGTGTATATGTAATCCAAACCATTCATAAAGTAGCCTAACAATTTATAAGGTCATTCTCACTGAGATTGACTGAGAAAACAAAAATATTAATATGATTCAAATCTTTTTTCGCCTCATAAATGTTTCAATGGTGGGTGTATAATCTCCAATCTTTTTTGGCGTGGCCCACTTTAGCTTTGGATCTACCTCATTTTTTGGGTCTATAAATGCCACCCATGGGCTTGAACCCCCTTTTGGCACAAATCTACCATGCGGAGAGATAGTTTAAGATATTTATGGTTTGACCTGTCTACCTTCTAATTACCTCGGTTGATAATTCCTTTGAAAGGAGGCTGAAAAGGAGAATGTTTGGAATTTTGGAGTCATCACTAGCTGAGCAGGATTAATCGAATCCACAGTTGGCTAGAGCCGTGGAAATGCCTCGAGGTCAAGAGATCGGGAACCTCCCGACATGAAGAATGACCCCAACGATTAGCTTATAACTGCGTACACAAGTTAAGTTAGCTCGGTCAATTCACTCAACTCGACTCGAAAAAGCTCAACTCGCCTTGGCTCGAAATTAGATTCAAATTGAGTCGAGGTGGTTTTTGGAGCTTGAAAAAATTTCGAGCTTGCCCAGGCTCGACTAGACTTGGATCGAACCTCAACTCGATCAACTTTGATCGAATTGGCTGATGACTAAGTTATTTTGATATCGATGCTGCTCACTAAGTGTTTAATGAAATGACTCAATGAAATGTTGTTTCGGTTGCATACATTCTCTGCAGGATCGGATAGTGGTGAGGAAGGAATGAATATGAAACAAATCACTAGAAAAAAAACTTTACAGTATAAAACTTCCCTCATATCTTGATTTTGATGTTGCCCGTCGAGTGTTTGATGAAATACTTGTGAACCGTTGTGTCTATTTTGCATTCTGTGAGAAATTGAAGATGCACTCTATGTATTTGAGGAAATGTCACATAAGCTCAAATTGGCCTGTGCTGCTAACCGAGCCAAGCTGAGCTGAGCTGGCCAGTCAGGCTCGAGGTCTGAGCTGAGCCGAGTTCAAGTTGGGGTTAGCTACTTGCCAAGCTAAGCCGAGCTGTACAAAGATCGACTTGGTTAGACTCGTGTACAACTCAAACTAGGAGATATGGGTAAGGGTCTTAGTAACAAATGAGGAAGGGGTCAGGAACCCTCTTTTGCCCACATGGTGTGTGGTCTTTTTGTTTATAGGGTATATAACTTTTAAAAGAATTTTAACTCCAACGCAGTATTATGTATCTATCCATGCTTCGTGTAGTCCTTTAGATGGACCGGGCAGGTAGAAATTAGAAGAAATTCTAGTGTAACTTCATAAGGTCAAGCAACTCTGTAAGACCTATATCCTAGACCGTACCATTCCGTAGGCTTCCACGGTCCTTCCGGTCAAATTCCGGTAACCCTTAACTTATATATGAGGTTTGCGCGTGATCCTAAGCCGAGTACTGCATATCGAAGTCGGCTCGAACTAAAACTTATACCCTAGCGACCGCGCCGTCATCGCGGTTCCAACGCCGTGACTCGTGAATCGATCCAATACCCAGGCCAGGAGATGTGGGCTCGCGTTCATTTCAAATAAACGCTACGGGTTGCGAATTCTGAGAGAATCTCTATAACATGTCACATCAAATCAAGTCAAGTATACCACCCTTACCCCATGCCACCTCACCCTATCCCAAGTACAAATGTCCATTCCCTCTTTTCCCCAAGTCAACTCTCTTTCTCTCCCTACCCATCCCTCTTTTACCAAAATTTCAACATAGCCCATACCCTAACCATCCCTTCCTTACAATACCCATCCCTTATCATCCCATCACTTCTCTCTCTCTCTCTCTCTCTCATTTCTTAAATGACCTCCCAAGCAACACCTAACGTCCAAGCTCTCTCCCAAATCCAAGAGTGTGGCCCACTTTTCACTCTTTCATCTCCCATCTCAACCTTTTATTTTCCATCAACCTCCATTAACATTGAAGGCATGGAGCATAAGAGTCCAAGGAGCTAAAGAAGAAGGCCGATAAGTGGGTGATCCACCGTTGATTTAAATTTTAAGGCCCACTTCATGTGGGACCCTCATGATGTAGATATTATATAAGGGTGGGCCCATTAGTGTTGGGGTCCCTCCCCTTTCACGTTTTTCTCTCTCACTTTTTTTAATGTGATAATGATGTATGTGGCCCACCTGATCTAGGTCATCCATGTGTTGGGCGCTACCTCACTACGTGTCCAATGGACAGGCCTAGACTGGATGAAGTAAAAACACAAATATTTGCCAATCTAAAGCTCTAGTGGGCCCCATTCGTTGCATGTGTGTAACCGTCCATTCATGTGGGACCTACCATGATGGATGTGTACTACGTCCAGACCGTCCATTCATGTGGGACCTACTATGGTGAATGTGTTTCATTAGCCAACAGTCTAGCAGAGACCTCACTCTCTCTCCCACACACACACACACACACACACACACACACATATATACATATATGATATAAATATATATAGAGAGAGTCCCAGTCTCCTGCGCACAAGGCCGCACCCACCTTAAATGAGAGCTCAGTTATTTGCCGTTAGATCCCCTCATCGGCTGGGATTCAGCAGCCATGTGCAAGAGAGAGTCTCTCGAAGGAGGACTTGGGCAGCACTTTTTTCAGCATCTCACAAGAAGTGATGTCTCCAAGTTCTGTGGGCCACACCATGATGTATGTTTTGTATCTACACCGTCCATCCATTTGGAGAGATCATATTAGGGCATGATCCACAAAATGAATCAGATTTAAAGCTCGAGAGGACCCCACCACAAAAAACAGAGGGGAGAGTGACGCCCACCGTTGAAAAGTTCTAAGGGCCACCTTAGTTTTCATTCAAGCAAATATTTGTGTTTTCCTTATTTCATGTCTGCTTTAACACATTATCCGGCTGGAATCTCAAATAAACATCATGGTGGAACTTCAGAAGGTTTCCACGGTGGGCGTCACTCTCATCACTGTTTTCTGTGGTGGGGTCCACCCCAGCCTTGGATCTGCCTCGTTCTTTGGACCATGCTCTAAAATGATCTCTCCAAATGTATGGACAGTGTTGATACAACACATACATCATGGTTGGCCCATAGAAGTTGGTGATGCCACAGCCTGTCAGTTTCCAATCCCCGTCGCGCACGAATCCTTCCCGAACACGGACTACATCCTAACCCCGCCTGGACGGTAGGGCTCTGTGGGGCCCACCATGCTGTAAGTGTTTTATCCACGCCGTTCATCACTTTTTTCAGATCATTTTAAGGCATGATCGTTAAAATAAAGCAGGTCCACAGTTGCAGTGGAGCACAAAGTGGGGATTGAACATTCATCTTTAAAAACTTCTTATAAGCACATTGCTGGCTATTTGTGTTTCAGATCAAGCTGATATTTGTGTTTTCACCTGTAACGCCCTAAAAATTAGGGGTCGAGCAAAGCTCAGCTCCAGAGTTCCAACGCATCACTTATGCAACATAAATAATGATGATTATGATGAGAGCATTGAAACATGAATGGGATTATACCAAAACAGCATATCATACTCCAGAGACAGTTAAATTACAAGCCGAAGACTGTGATAAATGTATAAAATATATAAACTATGATAAGTCTCCAGAGTGTGATAATGTTACTAGGTTAAGTACAATTCCAAAATATACAAAATTGTGTAAGGTCATCTAGTCGACATCCCTGTAACCCTGTCGATCAAGACACGACTCACATAAAACTGCCAAAAACAGCATATATACGAAAGCATCCTTGTCATCGCAAGGGTCCGGCTCCGCCTCACAAGCATCGCCATCACCTGCAGCTAAGACAGTCTGGTTGGTGTTGTAAGTACCGTCCCGTAACGTGGGAGTGAGTAGCTAACTCAGTGGAATTATAGAGCAAAGATTAACATGTTATCAAATCAATCAAGCGATAGTAATAAAGCAAGCAAATCAAACATTCCTAAGTACTGTAATTAATGTAAGGATGAGATGCAATAGTGATGCATGCCCTCGCCAACATACTCCCTCATGCGACACCATCTTACGTCCGTGGCATGCTTTCATCCCTCAGTGCTCCACATCTTCCAGGCACATGCGGTGCGATATAAACATGATTACCGAGTTGTTATTAGTCCTTTTCATACAGCAGGATTGGAAAACTAAGGTACCTCCCTTATATCATTCCCAACAAGGATCCTGTCTAGGGTCGTCACTCCTAGTAAATCTCATATGATGTTGTAGTTCTAGGTCGCTGTAAAGGGCTGCCAAGGCTGTTACACACACTCATTGCATCGCTCCCCCATCACCTTATCAATACAGGCCTAGTTTATACTCTGTTACTACTGGAAGACTCGTTACATCACTGCAGATTTAGAGTATGCTCGAGGACACTACATCGGGCATGATCAGGGCTGCCAGGGATGTTACACCCACTCGTTACACCACTCCCCCATCACCCATCAAAACAGTGTCCCATACCACCATATTCAGCTTACAAGTCTGGGTTGATCACTGGCCACTACGGGGAGGCTCGCGGCCCCAGTGTAGGTCGACAGCCATGGTGTCCCATACCACCATGCCCTACTCATGAGTCTTAGCGGATCAAGGTACCAATGTTAACAGGGTTACACTGGTAAGTTTGGTACCCTAGGTTCAAGCAGTAGCATCCAAACATGGTGAACATATATTAGACAGATCGGGTTACTTGACGAGCTCGACTAGCACGAGCACATAACCAGTTGAACGACATGAAGTACATAAACACTTCGCGTGGCCTAACCACTGTCGCCAACCGAAGTATGACTCGGGTTCGTCAAACACATCCTACGTAGCGAATGAATCTCAACCACGAACCCAAGTCTGTTGCCGATCGCCTGGACTATAATCATAGCCCCAATCACATTCAATCCTTAACCAGAAGCATGTAGAGTAAAGCAGAATTGTAACATCTGGGATTTTTTGCCAAATCTAGAATTAGACGTCCTTAGGCAATGGACCGATCTTAACACCTTATTAACAACTCAATCCCAAAGTCTAAAGCCTCTCTTGAACCCATTTCCTTCACAAATCTCACCCTTCACCACCTCGTTCGTTAAATCCTTCTAAGTACTTTCACATTAGACACTAATCTTAAGGTTTAGGTGATGAAGAACAATACTTAAACTATAGATTGTTGTAGTTAGTAAATACATAAATAAAATGGGCTTTTAACCAATACCCTTATGGAATTTCACAAAACGAATAGGTTATTTAGAACATTCGCCTCTCCTGCCCTAGGATTTCCTTCTGTTATAATTAGGGCGTGCTTTAGTAAGTATTGATAACTTGAATCACTGTATGTGCCAACTGCAAAGGCCCAAGTACCACCTTAGACAGAAATCTTACAGGACTAAATCCTTTAGAAATTTGACAAAGTTAACTAAGGCTAAACTAGATTAGCCATGAAATCCACTAGAATCACTTTAAATATGATCTGTAAGACCCAAAACTTGTAGAATCATTGACGCTAGGTTACCCTAAAATCTAAGATCAATTTCATTACCTAGTTGCTCTCGGGAGCACATTGAAACTCCGTATCAGATCTAGACTGCACGTCAGAAGACCAATTAACACGAAGTTAAGGAATTAGGACTGCCTTGCTGGGCTTGACAACCATCTCGAAAATTAAATCCAGATAGTGTCCCAGCGCTATTCGCTTGAGCTCGGAGCGGGGAGTGTGAGAAATGTGAAAATAATTCTAAATTAATTTTAAAATAGTGAAATCTGAGACTTGTCGCTTGCAGATCAGTATTGAGCAACCTGACCGTCAGAATCAGGCCAAATTACACCCTCGGATCAGGGATATTTTCCTAAACATATCCATGCACTCGGAATCTCCGATCGAGAGCCACTGACCGTTGAATTGAAACTGGTCCACCACGCGTGATCTGGGAACCGGACTGAAACGAAACTTAACTCCACCTAGATCCAAGGTCAGTGAGCTTAAGTCCGACCTTTGTCTCAAGGAGGGCCGCCAGAAGTCCTCCGTTGAGCTGGAACTGACCCACTTTGGTTATAACCTAAGTATACCTTAACCTTAAGTCTATTTTAGAGAGTTTTTAGGCTATATAAGGACCTTAAAACCCCCTCTCATTCAGCCATACGAATTTGAGAGAGAAGAGAGAAAAGAGAGAGAAAGTGTGAGAGAAGTGGGAGGATCTCCTTGATGCTCTACCCTGCCGCTGTGCAAGCATAACCACCCCTATCTAATCGCTTTCCCGGCGATTCCGGCATCATTTCTAGGTAAGAAACCCTAACCCTAATCTATTTTGGGGTTGTGTAGGTTGTAGGTTATGAAATAGCTAACCTATTTCGTTCTATAGGTTGCCAAACTGCCATATATGAAAGCTTAACAAATCCATCGACTCCGTTACGATTCTACGACAAAAGGTGAGGACTTTAGGTGTATAGGTTACGGTTTTCAACGCTTTTAATGTCAGATAATGATAAATTCATGATCTGCATGTAATTGCACTGTACAAAGTGCTGTCTGTTTTCCATTTCGATTAAAGATGAAGAATATGGAATTTTACATACTCTAGGTATTTGTAGAAAGTACCGTATACGTATAAATTTTGGAAATGTATTTGCCATGATTATTTGTTATATGAATATATTATATACGGATAAAATACTTATTTGGCGAAAGGACTCGCCCTAATACATGTTTTGTTAATATACACTATGTATGTGAAAATAGTGTATTCTACGTGTTTGTGAAAATGACTGAATGAGTATAGAATTCTCATTCGTGCTCACCATAACTAATTGTCATGGATATATGATTGTTGTATTGGCGATACCTCCTTTGACGAAAGGATTTGCCCTAAATCACGCCACGGCCAATATACACTATATATGTTACAATGTGTGGCCCATGTATTCGTGGAAATGACTGAATGAATATGGAACTTGGATTCATGCTTGCCATGATTATCCGTTGTGGGTGCGCATGTTATAATTGGGGCAACTCCCTAATGAAAGGATTTGGCCTAATGCCTATGTGATCAACATATGTCATGTATGTTAATATATGTAGTTTAAAGTGTTTGTTGAAATGTCTGAATGAGTAGTGGTTAGTAAATTGTAATGTATAAGGGTGTTGAGATATGATTCTCAACTTCTTTAACTATGTATATGATTTCTTTAGATATCTGTGTGATTAAGAATTGAATATGTACAAACTCATGCTTATGTTGTACTTCATAACATGCTCAACTGATTGTATGATTTTATCTGTGTAATGCATATGTTTAAATTCATGTTTATGTTGTATTCCATAAGTGTCGTGAAGGGTGATGGGAGAGTGGTGTAACGAGTGCGTGCAACAGCCCTGGCAGCCCTAAGTGAATTTTATCAGACTTTGATTGTATGATTTGAATCTTAATCCATTACTGCTTTACCTATCTGCAATTGAATGTGATTAGGGCTATTGTATAGTCCAGGCAGTCGGTAATGGGATCGAATTCGTGGCTGAGATTCATTTGCCACGTAGGACTTATTTGACTAACCTGAGTCATGCGTTGCTTGTCGGCAGTGGTTAGGCCACACGAAGTGCTTATGCACTTCATGTCTACAACTCAACAGGCGCTCGTACTAGTCGAGCTCGTCAAGTAACCCGATCTGTCTTATGTATGTTCACCATGTTTGGACGCTACTGCTTGAACCTAAGGTACCAAACTTACCAGTAGAAACCCCGTTAACTATGGTACCTCGATCCGCTAAGACTCATGAGCCGGACATGGTGGTATGGGACACCGTGGTCGAGCTGTTAGCCTACGCTTGGGCCACGTGCCTCCCCATAGTGACCATTGAGCAACCAAACTCATGAGCCAAATATGGTGGTATGGGACACTGTATTCGAGTTGTCGACAGCT
This sequence comes from Magnolia changhungtana, assembly GCA_030180095.1. Classification (NCBI taxonomy): domain Eukaryota; kingdom Viridiplantae; phylum Streptophyta; class Magnoliopsida; order Magnoliales; family Magnoliaceae; genus Magnolia; species Magnolia changhungtana. Next base: position 236,867 of record JASAUF010000384.1, on the reverse strand, counting down.
ACGACAAGAGCCGAATACAGTGAGACCTGTATTCGTGCTGACGGGCGATGAGCCCTTTATAGTGTCTTCAAGTATACTCTACAGTCTGTGATTAGTGATGAGCCCTTCGTAGCAACTAGAGCATGAGTTGAGCCAAGTACGGTGAGACCTGTATTCGAGCTGACAGCCAGCAATTGAGCCACATACAGTGAGATCTGTATCCGTGCTGACGGGTGACGAGCCCTTTGCGATGCCTCTCGAACCATAATATCGTATGAGATTATCTAGGTTTGACGACCCTAGAATGGATCATGTTTGGGAATGATACAATGGAGGTACCTTAGTTTCCCAATACTGCTGTTTGAAATGGACTAATAACAACTTGGTAATCATACTCATCGCACTGCATGTGCTTGGTTGATGTGGAGCACTGAGGGATGAACGTATATCGTGAACATAAGATGGTGTCGCATGAGGGTGGTTTAGCAAAGGCATTCATCATGTCATTTCATACTTGCATTAAATAAGAGTAGTTAAGATTGTTTGATTGTACTACTTTATCAATATTGCTTGACTGAATTGATAACATGTTAACCTATATTTTATTATTCCACTGAGTTGATCACTCACTCCCACGTTACGGGACGGTGTTGTACACACTAACCAGACTTGTTTGAGTTTAAGATGATCGCAATGCTGCGAAGTGGAGCCAGACTATTACTATGATGATGAGGAGGATTCCTCCTTTATGCAGTTTCAGGTTGGTTCTTGTGAGCCGTGTCCTGATCGACGAGGCTTTCTGGGATATTGACTAGATAACCTTACACAACTTGGTACAATTTAAAACTGTTCTTGTATTTCATTAACCTGGTAACCTTATCACAATCTGGAGACTTACTATAGTTTATATATTTTTCTATCTATCATAGTCTTTCACTTGTAAATTTAACTGTCTCTGGAGTATGATATGCTGTTTTGGCTTAATCTCACTCATGTTCACTACTCTAATATAGACAACATTTAATCATCATTCATTTTGTTGCATAAGTGATGCGTTGGAACTCGGGAGTTGAGTTTATGCTCGACCCCTGATTTTCAGGGCGTTACAAGAATAAACAAAGTATTTCAAGCATATAAACAAACATGTCATAAAGCATGTTATAAAGCACAATATAAACAGGAAATACAAACACATATATTTCATAGTAAGCGGTTAAATTAAACAACCAAAAATGGAGGAAATCATATACATCTCTAAGTTAGTTGAGAATCCTGTCTCAACACCCAAGTAAAGCATTATTTACTACGTATATACTCATACAAGCATTTATACAAATACTTAGACTACACATATTAGCCTACACATCATATGTTGGCTAAAACCTGTATTAGGGCGAATCCTTTCGCCAAGCAGATACTGCATCCATAACTCGCATGTATATATGACAAATACTCATGGCAATTACATTCACAAAATTTATACGTATACGGTATTTTCTACAAATACCTAAAATATATAAAATTCAATATACTTCGTATGTATTCAAAATGGAAAACGGACAGTATGTTCTACATGTGAAATAGCATCCTCGTCAATAATCTACCATTAGCCGACATTGAAATCTTTGAAAAATGACAACCTAAGCGTCTAAAATCCGTACCTTACGCCGTAGAAGCGTAACGAACTCAACAAAGACTCTAAGTCTTCGTATACGTGGAATATCAACCTGTAATACAAGCTAGGTTAGCTATCTAACTACTAGCATCAATGGAAACCCTAAACAAGTTAGGGTTAGGTCTTTCTTACCTAAGAACAAAGTTAGAATCGTTGGAATGACGATTTGATAGCAGGAAAGAAGCACGTGGATTAGCAGAACAACTGCTAAGAAGAACCTCTCACTCTTCACTCACTTTCTTTCTCTTTCTTCTTCTCTTTCTCTTCTCTTTTGCTAGGGTTTCTCTCAAATTCGTAGGTGAGGGAGAGAGAGGGTTTAAAGGCCTTATAGGCTCTGTTTTGAGCTCAATAGCCCCAAGACCTAAAGTATACTTATTTTATAGCCAAAGTGTACCTGTTTCGGCTCAACGGAGGACTTCCGGAGCCCCTCTTGAGCCAAAGGTCGGACTTAAGCTCATTGACATTGGATGTAAGTCAAGCTAAGTTTTCAGTCTGATCGGATACCCAGATCGACCGTGGTGGACCGGTTTCAGTTTAATGGTCACAGGTACACGATCAGGGCCACAAGTACATGAACATGTGTGGGAAATGTTTCTTGATCCGAGGGTGTATTTGGGTTAGATTCTGACCGTTTGATTGCTTATATTTGACCCGCAAACATCAAGTCTCAGATTACTTAAATTTAATTTAATTTCTAAAGAAACACAGGCTTTCTCACACTTCTCGCTCCGGGCTCAAGCGAATAGTCGTGGGACACTATCTAGATTTGACTTCCAAGATGGTTGTCAAGCCCAGCAAGGCGGTCCTAATTCTATAACTTCGTATTATTCAAACTTTCGATGTGCGGTCTAGATCTGATACGGAGTTTCGTGATGCTCCCAAGAGCAACTGGGTAATGAGATTTATACTAGAGTTTAGGGTAACCTAACGTCACTGATTTTACAAGTTTTAAATCTTGCAGATCATATTTAAAGTAGTTCGAGCTAATTCTATTGGTTGTTTAGTTCAGTACTTAACCAAATTCCGCCCTAATTATGACAGAATACGGTCCTAGGGAAGTTCTACGCCTCTTTCCGGTGCTTTTAGGTATCATATAATTTTAATTATTTTTTAATAGTTTGTCATCACGTCTACATCATCTCTACCAAATTTTATTAGGTTTCTTGTTGTAGAAAAATTCTAAAAATTCTAGAAGCGGCAGCTGTCCAAACTAATATTTTTCGGATAGTTGTCACAACGACCTATATTTAACTATATTAAAATTTTTATTATATTTTTTTATTTTTATATGAAACTAGACTTATTAAGCTTCAATCTGGTTTTTGAATCACCTAAATCGGAGTTATAACGAAGGAGATATGAATTTTCAAAATAGGACAAAATTCATAGAATTTTCTACCGATAACGGGCCACCGGCCAGCTGCGGCCCTGCCAGGCCCGTATTTTGGCAAGGCCTCACCAACCCGGCGAGGCCCTTGCCACTCGCTGTCCTGTTTGAGGTGATTTCACTATCCGATGTTCGAAATAGGTGTATTTTACAAACTGGGATGAGTTATTCGACGTACAATATATGTTTTTGGGATAGGAGAAGCTGATCTATCCATGTAGCCTACTTATTTTATGAGATTCTGAAACTGTTAATGGTTAAAAACTCATTTTATTTATTTACTATTCATAGTTATTTTTAGTTTAAGTACTGTTCTTCATCACTTAAACATTAGGATTAGTGTCTAATATGAAAGTTCTTGGAAAAGTTTGAAGAATAAGGTGGTGAAAGGTGAGATTTTGAAGGAAATGTGAGATTTTAAAGAAAATGGTTTGAAAAGGGATTTGAGACTTTTGAATTGAGTGTTTGAGAAGGTAATCAGGTGTTAGGATCGACTCATCACCTAAGGACGTCTATCTCTAGGTTGGCAAAAATCCGGCGTGTTACATCACTTCATCCACAAGCAGTGACCTTATGAATAGGTTGAATGGTAAAAAAAAAAAAACATCATGATGGCCCTGAGAAAGGTTTTAACGGTGTGTAATTTGTTCAAGTTTTGCTTCTCATCCACTGACCATAAGTTTTCCACCATTTATTCAAGTTTTGCTTCTCATCCACTGACCACAAGGCAGACTTTGAAGGCAATTCGGTCCACCCAAATTGTGGCACAATGGATGGTACACAACCCGTAATCATCAATGATCAAAAGCAAGTAATCATCTAGACTCACAAATTGAATTTGAAATGGTGATTATTTTATTTTTAACGTTTCCAATTGATAGCCAACAAATGGATGGTTAGGATTTTTCTATCAGCCTGATCTCCAGGATGTGATCCATCCACAGTAGACCTTACAATTGGACACCTTGGGTTGGGTTGAAGTTAACGGTTGGCACGTGTAGAATGTATGAGACACCACAGCTTAAAGAATATAAGCGGACAATCGTTGTGGTAGTGTACCAAACAGCGAGAGAAGTGCTGATTGACTTTTGACTATCTCAGGAGCTCAACGCGTGTGGTTTTCATCACTCTCATCACTATGAGAGAAGTGCTATGTGGGCTCCACTATGATGTATGTATTTCATCCATGCCATCCACCCATTCTTTCAGATCATTTTCTGGTATGAGCCCAAAAATGAGGTTGATCCAAATCTCAAGTGGACCGCACAGTGTTAATTGAACGCCAATCTTTAAAAACTTCTTGGGGGCCACAAAGTTTTAGATCAAGCTGATATTTATTATTTCCCTTCATCCAAGTTTATATGACCTCATCAACAGGTTAGATGTCAAATAGCCATTATAGTGGGCCCTAGGAGGTTTTTAATGGTAGAAATTCAATCAAAACTGTTTTCCCATGGTGTGGTCCACATGTGATTTAGATATACCTAATTTTTTGGATAAAAACATAAAATTATCTTTCAAAATGGATGGACGGCGTGGATAAAACATATACATCATGGGGTCCACATAGCACCAACCACTAGCCACAGCTGATGGTAGCATCACCAGCCAAACCGCGTCCCTATCTCTCTATCAAAACTGAAGCCACACACCACGCCTTGATGAATAGGTGTGCGGTCGGACAGCACCCCTCTCTTGCCGAAAAAAGTGACGGGCGAGTCCTCCTTCAAGAGATTCTCTCTTGCGAACGGCTGCTGAATCCTAGCCGATGAGGGATCTAACGCCACATAACCGAGCTCTCATTTAAGGTCGGTGCGGCCTTGTGCCCAAGAGACTGGGACTCTCTCTCTCTCTATATATATATATAATATAATATAATATAATATATATATTATAATATAAATATATGGTGGGCCACACCACGTGGACCCACCAGCTGCACCCAACCGTCCATCCAGCATCCAAACTCTCTAGACACTGGACCAAACAAGCTTTATATATTATAATATATATATATATATATATATATATATATATTATATATATATATATATTATAATGAATATATGTGGGTCCCATGTGGGGACCCACCCGTTTTGTGATAGGTTGGCCGTTAGGAGGACCCACATGCAATATCCACACCGTCCAGCAATCTAGATGGGTGGGACCCACCCTGTATGAATCCATCAACGCCGTTCATCTGTATGGCCCCCTCCTAATGCATGCACAACATCCAAACAATCCATCCACCAGCTAATTAGCTACTGGATTGATGGCAACAAGTTTTGTGGGCCCCGCTGATGTATGTGATACATCTAAACTGTTCATCCATTTGGCAACTCATCTCAAGGCTTAAGACAAAAAAAAAAAGGATAAGACATCCAGATATCGGGTGGACCACACTGCAGAAACAGTGGAGATCAACGCTTACCATTGAGACCCTTTTTGGGTCACAAAGGTTTTGGACCAATATGAAATTTGTTTTTCCTCTCAGTTCAGGTCTTTGTGACTTTATGAACTAACTGGATGGAAAATAAACGCTATGGTGGGCCCCACTATAATTTAATAGTGAAAATCATCATCACCACTGTTAGGTGTGGTATGGTCCAAATGATCCTTTAGACATGATTTATTTTTTTATGCTCTACAATGGTCTCTAATAATGGATGTATAGTATATTGGACTCGGCCTATCGACTCAGCCCATTTGATTTGGCCCATTTGATTTGGCCTATTTGATCGGCCCATTTGATTTGGCCCATTTGAATTGGTCCCTTTGATTTGGCCCATTCGATCGACCCATTTGAATTGGCCCCTTTGATTCGGCCCATTTGATGTAGCCCATTTGATGCACGATTGACCCATTGGAGCATCCCACATAATGTGGCCCACTTGAGGTATATGAGGCCCAATGAGATGTATGTGAGGCCTTTGTGTGGGTCGACTGTGATGTGTATGAGGCCATGGCGATGTGAGATTCCATCATAATGTATGAAATGATGTTTTTGGCGGCAGTGCCTTGGGAGCAATGATGGTTTGACGTCCACATTATAAGAACAATGATGGTTAAATGTCCGCATTATAACTCTCCCTACGGCTCATTGGTAGGCCTATACTTGTAGTGTGTAGCCCGTCTAGGCCCCTCTTCATTATGAACAGGATCCATCACCACATAAAATGCTTAATATAGTTCCATGATTCATGCTCATGCGTATCATATGTATACTTGATATGAGGAGTGACTGATCATAGCATATGCCTTCGGGCAGATTGTTTATGGGCTCCCTGATAGGCGGAGTTGCCCTTCATGAGTGCGCGGTAGGCGCAGGATTGTTGCATGACTGGTAGTGTGATTCATGCACTTCGCATTTGTATGACATGATTTCTATACGCCATAGCGACATCAGGGATATGACCTCCACAGGCACATCATGGATGGCAGGATTGGACATTGAAAATATTGTTACTAAGCATCGGGGCGCCATAGATGTCTCTGTGTGAAAATTTCTAAACTCGATGGTACCAGAGGATGACTCCAACGTCGAGACCGAGTAGATACATGAGTGCACGAGGGCCAAATACCAGGAGGCCGCGTCTCCCACTGTGTCGTAGTCAGTTGGAAAGGGGTGTGGCCTTACCCACCCAAGGGTAGGGGGCATTACTAGGCTGAGTATGACCAGCTCATGAATGGGTCCGCTATCGATGTGCCGGATAGGTATTGGCAGACTATTGGTCAGGCGGATAGTGAGGTTTCTTATGTTCACTTGGACTGCGTGCTTGGGAAAGGGACAGTGTCATTTAGAGTGTACTAAACCCCAGTGATTATCCAGAATGAGAACTGTACTGATATTTGATGATCTAGTGAGGAGCTGCATTGATATGTGGATGAGGATTGGCATGCATGAGTTGCATTTCGCATCGCATGGCCTTGATATGGCTGATAGCATTCATATTTTGTACCACATAGCCTTAGTACGCCTGATTGCATTCATGAACTCATCAGCATGATTCCACATTACTTTGATATTGCATTCTGAGCATACTCGTATTGCACACACACTTACACCATCCTCTAAGCTTTTTATAAACTTATGCATGATTGATACGTGCAGGTGACGCCAGGACGCAACCGTAGCATAGTCGCAGTAGGAGCATACATTCGAGATTCAGGACTTTCTGCGTTATCATTATCTTGTATTCCCCTTCATACGTATTGTACTTTAAAGTTTTTTATCATAGTGGTTTTTGTGATGGTGTTTTTGTGGTTATTGTTCGTAGGTTATGCTCATTACGAATCAAATTAATGTTAAAAATTCTCCTTATAGGATCCCAGGATCGGAACCTTATGTATAAGTGCCGAGAGCCGAGAATGGGGTACTACAGAGGCTGTCAGCGCTGGATTCGGCGATCGAAAATTTTGTGAGCCTGGTTTCCGAGTTTGGGGTGTGACAAACTCTAAGTAGGCTAACATAATAAATAAGGTACATAAAACAAAGAAAATAAGAGTGCGAAGGATAATAATAATATGTCAGTTATGTGTGTTATGAAATATGGTTTGAGCTTAACTGAGATGTAAGAAAGAAAAAAGGGAAATTGGACACCCTTTTATTTAAAAGGGATGGTCAAACGTCCATAATTTTGACACTACTCCTGAACTAGCTAACCCACTTTGTCAGGTTGACTTTTTTTAAGGGTGGTGTTTTGAGGCGGGCATGGCCTCAATGTCGGACCGGTATTTAACTGGGTTTTTCCAACGAAGAGACCGACCTAGGGCTATCTCTCTAGCTCACCCTCTCCTCTTTTTTCTCCTCCTCCTCGATCTCCCTCGATCCTCCATGTCCTTCTATAGACTACTAGAATTAATTTATAGAGTGACAATGTTGATTTCTTGTGGGCCGACGATGGACACTCATCGTTTTTTCACCACTGCAAGATCTATAAGAGGGGATCTACATCTTAGGTTGGTGGAAAAACTGTCAGGTGGCCGTTGATGTATGGCTGATACGGCTTGCTTTCTTCACTTTCTCTACTCTTTCTATATTTAGAGGCCCCTCTTCTCTAGTATCGTGCCCCGAATCCAGTATCCGACACAAGTGTGTCGTGTCCCAAATCCAACATGTGACAGGGTTTTTTAATCCGAGCAGTATCTGTCATCTCCACGACAACTCAAAATAAACATCATTTCCACTATATATAATATTTACATGTACAAAGATTTCTAACTAGTAGGTACATCACAAAAGGAATTTAAAAATAATATAGCACTGTAGGTGTAGGTAAGCTACTCTGGTCCCCACCATGGAATATAAACGATACTAAGGAAATGCATGAGCTAAAAGTCCAATGAGTACATCTTATGTGTCTTGTGTCCCTACATCATGCAATGATTATATGAATATTAAAATGCACAAGGTAATATTATGTAATGTCATCATGATGCACCATGTCTCCATGTGAACATGGTATAATGTAACAAAATGTAAAGGCAGTCAAGTCCCTAATCTTAAAGCCAATTGCATCTCAGTACTGTTATACAATGGAAAGCACCAAGGCCTTACTCAAACGCACCATGATGTAGGGCCTCGCATACTCTCCTTGTCGATGGGGGTAAACGCACTATGGCTGATAACTATTCCACCTATTAATTAACTAATAGTGGACCCGATTGTACTCTAACACGCTAGGGGTCAACTTGAACCTAATTCACACATCCACTTGTGCCAAGCTGGTCAGACCTCTTCCCACCCAATCACAACGGTGGGGGTCAAACACACCCTGACCCATGTGTCCACCTGGTCTTGACCGTGAGGCATGTGATGGTATCAATGAGGTTTATGGAATTTCACCCATGGGGCTCAGTATATTAATCCTCGATATAAATATATTTATGGTATTCCACAAACCACAAATGCAGCCATGGTATCCATGACTATCACAAAAGTGACATGTATGATAAAATATCCATGATTTGAATGCATATCATGCAACATCCTCGTTAAACCAATTCTAAACATTTTCACATGGTGTAGTAGATTATTATTATTATTATTATTATTTTATTGGGTTAGTTTGTTAGTACACACCCATGCAGTACACACATTCCATGTTAGCCACCCCCACTAGGGATCGATACCAAGACCTCAAGTGTTGAAATGAAGTGTCTCCACTCAGTCTACCAGTTGGGCTATGAATCTGGGTGTGGGGTTCGAGTACCCATAGGTGGTGAAATTCTACCAGCGTGAGTGTGTGGGGTGTGTGTAAGAAAAAAAAAAAAAAGAAGAAGAAGATACATTGACATATGAGTAAGGGGCCACAATTCTAAACATTTTCACATGGTAGACTGGCCACATCTCAGCACGTACGTGGCATAAGGTCTAATGGACATGTCTTATTCATTACCTTGTGGCTAGATATATAATTGTATATTTTTCCTATAGTACAAATGTTACATTAATTGCATTTAGGCATACAATTAAGTGCCCTCTCGTGTTAATTAACACATGGCATTATCGGGTGGCCATTATGCATCCATGACTGCCACACATATTGGTCACAAATCAAATGGTTTAGCAACCACATATGTACCGCTTCATCTCCAAGCTTAGGGCGCACATTTATATCACAATGTGGTACGTACATTCAATGACCCCACTTAACCCTAGTTCACACCAGTGATGGAACACACACATACATGAGGTTTATGCCACATTTTATCTTAAATTACATAGCCACAACACCACACATACACATGCTTAATTTCACCATGCATTCATCACAATCTTCATAGAAATAAGTGGTCAAGTGTCACATGATCACGGAGTCGGGTGGCCACCAATACCACTAATCTCGTATATATAGTTATGTGGCCCTATACTCGTCTTACGGTCACCTAGGGGAAATGTCACAATTTCTCATGATTTGGTGGCTACACTTCGCCCCATGATCACCCATTTGCATGTCCGCACACACATGAAAATACATACAAGGCACATTATTAAATGAACACACACATACACATTTGTATACTAACAAGTGGTAACCCACACACCAAAGTTTATACCAGTGGACCACCCATATGGTTGTACTATTAATTATAATGAGGCCTGGTATCCCAAACAAGGCTCAAAGAGGTATTTTACGTAGATGCGGGGCCCATTGTCTAATCTAGATAGTGGGAGCCACCCAACCAATGGGTGGGGTCTGCGATTTAGTTTGGATAGTATGGTCGCCCGATTGGGCCACAAGGTTTTGAATCAATCTATTAGTTGTGTAGTCCTTTCATCTAGGTGTGTGAGACCTCATGAATAAGTTAGATGACAAGTAAAACATCAATTTGGGTTGCCACATCGTATGTAGTGTCAACCTTGAACGTTCGTCCAACCAAAGGTCCCTTGGGATCTCCTCTGGGTATGTCCTTTTGAGAGTATCACCCATTTGGATTCATGTTTCCCACTTCCAAACACTCGAGATAAAGTCATGTGTAACATCCCGACTCTTCAGTACTCGAGTATATGACTCGTTTCTCAAAAACCTGAGTGTTAACCTTAAAGGATGGTCAAGTTCGAGTGTATATATATATATATATATATATATATATATATATATATATATATATATATATATATATATATATATATATATTCAATTATCTATATAATGAAAAATTTCATTTACATTAGAATATACAAGAGGTCGCTCATAATGTCTTATACAAACCAACATCTCGATATAACAAATACAAAAATTCACATAATTTTGATACATGAGAAATAACAGAAGAATGTAAACATAAGCCGCAAGACTGCATAGCTTCTGAAGGCAAATACAATCATGCAACCTTGGCACTTAAACCCGGCTCCTCATCAGCTCGAACCTAAAAATCACTTAAGCCACCTATGCTACCTGTACGATTATATTTATTTGATGGATGAGTGGCCAACTCAGTGTGAATTCCCCTCAAGATTACACACCATTGTATTAGATAAGCATAGTTATAATAACATTGCTAGGCATATAAAACAATACATGATGCAGTCTTATTAAATACATGGATGCGTGAATGCATCATTGACCTGGGGTGCACATCCCACTGTCGAAATAAAGGGTTGCCCTAAGAGAACTAGCCACCTGAAAAAATACATAAAGGTACACCCGAGGAGAACCAGCTATCCGGAAAAGACCATAAAGTATAGATCGCCTAAGGAGAATTTAATCACCTGAAAAAGACCAATAAGTAAGGATTGTTTTAAGAGAACTAGCCACCTGAAAAAATACACGAAGGTACGCCCGAGGAGAACCAACTATCCGGAAAAGATCATAATACATAGATCGCCCGAAGAGAATTTATTCACCAGGAAAAGACCATAATACATAGATTGCCTAAGGAGAATTAATCACCCAAAAAAGACCAATAAGTAAGGGTCACCCTAAGAGAATTTAATCACACAGAAAAGACCATAATATATGAAAATGCATGATTAGTCCAACCATTATTATTCCATTTTACAACCGGCCAGTTTAATAAAGCTTAAAGGTCACTACGGGGAGCTCAGAGCCCAACGTAGGCCGACAACAAGCATAGTATCTCATTCCTCCATCTCTAGCTCATGAGGCTACCACCTTAGGATGTTTAATGAATCTCAATCGACTAGTGACCAATTATATTCAGTATATGGGGCTTGTCATCATATGGTTGTACAAAATAAAACATCGAACCCATATAGGGCAAATACTAAAACAAAGCCACATTGGGTGATATCGAAACAAGCCACCTAGGGCAAATATCAAAATAAGTCACGTAGGGCAAGTATCAAAACCATGCGATAAAGACCATCCTTAAAAATCACTTAGACATAACCCCTGGATGGTAGGCCCACATCAATATTCAAATCACCCCGCCACTCAATAACCACTAAGTCGAAGGTACAACCAAAATCAATCGAGTTACATCCCAAGTATGGGTGTACATTTATAAGTGGGGGTTTTCCACTAATGTACCAGTTTAAATCCCAAAGGCAATCCACAAGTAATCCAATAGCATGAATTAAATATACAAGATAAACATTAAGCATGTAATGTAGCAATTCAATTCCAACAATTTAACATATGTGACTACGAAATAGAAATATCAATTATAAATTAAAATAAAGACTATAACTTAAGCTAATGGGAAAATGAAAAGCTCAAGAGGAAGAAATCATCACCTTATGCCTTGAACTGCCTTCACCATCTCTAGGAGGTACATGCGCCCTTAGGGTCGAACCCTACCACAAATCATGAACTTGTACAATTAGGTCCAAGTTCTACGCACTACCTAGGTTTAAGATCATGACTTAGGATTTGAATTATTTATCTTAGGGTTTTTACTGTACAATTAGAATTTCCTCTTAGGGTTTAGTTTTAAATTTAAATTCTAGGATTTGAACTTTACCTAGTGTATTAGTTAAAACTAAATCTTAATAATTACAAGATAACTATTAGCATTAGTGTTTATATTAGCTAATATGTTAATAGCAATAGTTCATAGGTTCATATCTAAATATATCGATATTAAATTCTACACCTAGATCCAAATCCAACATACCATTTATGTTTAAAGCATTGACCTAGGGTTTAGATTACCTAGGTCTAAGATTTCGTCCTCAAGTTTAGGTTCAGGTTAGATTTTAGGATTTGAATGTTAGTTGGTGTAAAACTAGTTACCATGTTAATTAAATATTTATAGCATAAGTACTAACATTAATGGTATAATTAATATCAACTCATCATGGTAATAATTTGTATTACAATTGAAATAAGATGATATTATTAAAGGTAATATTTTCAAGTGATGTATAGCATGCAAATATCATTAATGATGTTTTCATTTATATTAACTAATATTAGTGCAACATGTTGGTAATAATCATTATAATGCTAAATAATATTATGACCTACTATCATGATAATATTTAAGGATGATAAAACAATACACTAGCATCTAATGATGATATTATTTTATTTTATCGTTTATGTTAACTATAAATCATTTACTAATGGCTATGCATTTCTACTATTAGCGATCCTAATAATGATAGAAATGGTAACACTGATCTCAATACAATGAGACAAGTGTAGCCTAGAAGGAGAACATTTACTTACTTGTGTCGACTCGGTTTGAGTCGAGTTGACTCGACTCAACTCTACCCTCATCTTCTTTCTCTCTCTTTCTTTCCTTCTCCCTTTTCTTTCTCTTTTCTTCTCCTCATACTGCTAGGGGAAACTCCAGCAGGGAGACTGACCAGTTGGTCGAGTTGTGGCTCAAACTGAGCCAAGTTCAGTTGACTCAACAACCAAACCCAGCTCCAACTTCCCTTCTCTCTCTCTCTCTCTCTCTCTCTCTCTCTCTTCCTCTCTATTTTAGGAAGGTGCGGGTCAGCCCGCTTTGACCGAAATGGGTCGACCAGTGCACAACGAGTGCACGTCCTTCCAGTGCACTCACACCTGGAGGTGGGGTCCACCACGATGTTTGTGAGAAATTGTAACGCCTTGAAAATTAGGGGTCGAGCATAAACTCAACTCCCGAGTTCTAAATCCGGCTCTGCTTCGCAAGCATCGCCATCATTTGAAACTCAAACAGGGTCTGGTTTGGTGTTTAAACACCGTCTCGTAACGTGGGAGTGAGTGATCAACTCAGTGGAACAATAGAGCATAGGTTAACATGTTATCAATTCAGTCGAGTAATAATGATAAAGCAGTACAATCAAACACTCATAAATACTCTTATTAATGTAAGTATGGAATACAGTCATGATGCATGCCCTTGCCAAACCACCCTCATGCAACACCATCTTACGTCTGCGGCATGCGTTCATCCCTCAGTGCTCCACATCTTCCAGGCACATGCAGTGCTATATTATGAGCGTGATTACCGAGTTATTATTAGTCCTTTTCATACAGCAGTATTGGGAAACTAAGGTACCTCCCTTATATCATTCCCAAACAATGATCCATTCTAGGGTCGTCAGTCCTAGATAATCTCACACAATGATGCGGTTCTAGGTCGCGTCGCTGTAAAGGGCTGTCAGGGCGGTTACATGCACTCGTTGCACCGCTCCCCCATCACCTTATCAATACAGGCCTAGTTTATACTCTGTTTACTATGGGAAGACTCGTCGCCTCTCCGCAGATTCAGAGTATGCTCGAGGTCACTACAAAGGGCTGCCAGGGCTGTTACACGCAATCGTTACACCACTCCCCCATCACCTTATTAGTGTAGGCCGACAGCTCAAATACAGTATCCCATACCACCATATTTGGCTCAAGAGTCTGGGTTGCTCACTGGTCACTACGGGGAGGCTCGTGGCCCCAGCGTAGGCCGACAGCTCGATCACGGTGTCCCATACCACCATATCCGGCTCATGAGTCTTAGCGGATCAAGGTACCAAGGTTAACGGGGTTATACTGGTAAGTTTAATACCTTAGGTTCAAGCAGTAGCGTCCATACATGGTGAACATACAATGGCGGATCGAGTTACTTGACGGGCTCGACTAGCACGAGCGCACAACTAGCTGAACGACATGAAGTGCGTAAGTACTTCGCGTGGCCTAACCACTATCGCCAACTGAAGTACGACTCAGGTTCGTCAAACACATCCTACGTGGTGAAATGAATCTCAGCCAAGACTTCAAGCCTGTTACCGATTGTCTGGACTATCACATAGCCCCAATCACATTCAAGTCGTAACCAAAAAGCATGTATAATAGTCAAAGCAGAATTAACAAAGTAATTCAAACATGTTAACAAGCATGTTATAAAGCACAATATAAACAGGAAATACAACACATGCATTTCATAAGTAAGCGATTAACTTAAACAACTTACATGAAGGAAATCATACACATCACTAAGGTAGTTGAGAATCCTATCTCAACACCTACCTAAAGCACAATCATCTAAGTACTTACTCATAAAAGTATTTTCACAAACACTTAGAATACACTTATTTAACATACATAACGTATATTAGCAAAAACATGTATTTGGGCGAATCCTTTTGCCGAGTAAGTATTACACACATATATAGCATGTACATGAAGTAATTTATCATGCCAAACACACTTTCAAAATTTGTATGTATACGGTATTTTCTACAAATATACAGAATACATAATATGTCATAATTTGCATACACAACTGAAACGTAAAACGAACATCGCATTGTGCATGTATAATAACATCCAGATCATGAATCTATCATTATCTGACATTGAAAGCTTTGAAAACCTTAACTTATACGTTTAAAGTCTGCACCTTACACCGTAGAAGCGTAACGAACTCGATAGAATCGATAAGCCTTTGTCTATGGTGATTTGGCAACCTAAAACATGACTCAGATTAGTTATTTCACAACTAACACTACCTGGAGCTCCAAAACAGGTTAGGTTTAGGTTTTCTTACCTAAGAACGAGCCGGAATCGCCGGAAAAGCAATTAGATAGCGATGGTTAAACACATATAGCACCAGGGTAGAATAGCAGGAAGATTCTTCCACTTCTCTCACACTTTCTCTGTCTTTTCTCTCTTCTTTCTCCTAGGGTTTATCTCAAATTCATATGGGCTAAATGAGAGACGGTTTAATGTCCTTATATAGGCTCAAAATACTCTAAAGTAGGTCTGTTCCGTCTCAACAGAGCACTTCTGGAGCCCTCCCTTGAGCCAAAGGTCGGACTTAAGCTCACTAACTATGGATCTAAGTCAAGTTAAGTTTTTATTCCAATCAGGTTCCCAGATCACACGTGGCGAACCAGTTTCAGTTCAACGGTCACTGAAACTCGATCAGGGTTACAAGTACACTGCCATGTGTATGAAATTTTCCCTGATCCGAGGGTATATTTGGGTCAGATTCTGACGGTCTGATTGCTTATATCAGGCCCGCAAGTGACAAGTCTCAGATTACTTAAATTATATTTAATTTCTAAAGAAATCTACGTTTTCTCACACTCTTCACTCCGGGCTCAAGCGAATAGTCGTGGGACACTATCTGGTTTTAACTTCTGAGATGGTCATCAAGCCCAGTAAAGCGGTCCTAATTCTATAACCTTGAATTATTCAGACTTTCGAAGTGCGGTCCAAATCTGATACGGAGTTTCGTGATGCTCCCGAGAGCAACTGGGTAATGAGATTAATCCTAGATTTTAGGGTAACCTAGCGTCAATGATTCTACAAGTTTTGGGTCTTGCAGATTGTATTTAAAGTGATTCAGGCGAATTTCACAGCTAATCTAGTTTAACACTTAGTTAAACTTATCTAATTTCTAAAGGATTTGAGGTTTGAGAGGTTCAAAACGGGTTAGGATCTACCCCTTGCCTAAGGACATCTAACTCCAGGTTAGCAAAAATTTAGGGCGTTATAGAAATCCACACCGTCCATTCTATTTCTGGGTCCCAAGCAGGGCCTCTTACCACAAATCAAGAAGATCTAAGCTTTAGGTGGGCCATACGGGTTCATCTACGTCCTTTAAATGTTGACTACGTTGATTTAGTAGTCTGATCACCTTGGAACTGAACGTTAACGGTTGGAAAGGCCCAAGGGACCATTTTAGCTAGAATCAATAGTTAGATTATGAATATATGACCCTTTATGCCTTTATAATAGTAAGTAGCATGTTATACTACTCACACTAAATATTATTTATTATTACCATTACTATTTATTATTATTATTATTATCATTACTTATCTTCTTTATATATTTATCATATATAACTTGTATTATCACAAATTGTTAATATATATAAATTATATGAATATCAGTAAGCAGAGATTAATATATGTATATATATATATATATATATATATATATATATATATATATATATATATATATTGTTTATACATTATTTGTATGGTCATATACATGTTAAGTTTTAAATTCTATAAAAGTCATCAAATTGTTTGAAATATGTTACTCACTATAAATTTTTCCAGTATATTTTATTTTTATGTATTATAAATCTTATAGCTTATAATTTATATTAACGATGTTGTAAGTATATGCATATAATATGGATTATAGTTACATATCATTTTAATGTGAAACTTTAAATATTTATAAAATATATAAATAGCATTTCATAGTATACCTATATATATTTAGGTTGTATTATTTTCCTGTATTTATATTAAATTAAATAAAAGGGTAAAGCTCGAGTACTGGAAAGTACGGGGTGTTACACCATGGGACTATTTTATTATCGTAAACTAGTACCATTCTTCCTTAAAGAATAAGAGGAGGTAATGACACTAGAGGTGGAGATTGGTAAGCAATATGGGCCAAATGGTTCGGTTAGGAGGCCAGACTTGCCCTTATAAGCACGAGAGGCTGGGCAGATGGACACTCCTGCGTGGGGAGTACTTGGATGGATTTAGCGAGTTCATATGGCATACAGAATGGAGACGGTTATCCTATTTACATGACAAGTGATGGATGATTCGCAGCTTCGCTAGTAATTGGCGTGGTTCTGGTGTCCTTCCTATGAATACAACTGGTTGATGTTTCCATGATTGCTCGTAACCAGTGGTTGGATTGATTATGGGGACTCTTCCTTATAAGACTATGGGTGAATCCCATGATTAATGCATGTTGTCAGATGGATTGTGGGTTGGTTCAAGAGCCTTCCCGTGGAGAGCCAGTGGAGAGGGGCTAGTGCCCCTTACAAGATGAGAGGGGGGAATTTCTGGACATAAATTAAGGCCAGTTTATTTCGAAAATATGGGGAGGGTAGTCTCCTTGGATGACATTAACAGTGGGAGTACCTGAAGTGCTAAGACTCACTGAATGATGTAGCTAAGGGTTCCACAATATGTCATTGTTGGCTGCAATCATGTTGGGGGTTGTGGTTTTCTTCTGGTTAATCAAGTTCTGAATCACGTGTTTTAGGGAGAAACAACGCTTTGTGGTGTGCCCCCTACCTTGATGGAATGTGCTATACTTTTTTTCATTGTATTTGGATGCAAAGAATTCAATGGGGGCCTAGGCTGAAGATGTGTTAGAAGCTGCCTTTGGATTAGGGTGGCTAGAATGTCACTGTGTAGTTGGCTCGAATGGGTAAATTGCTTATGTGCCTGTACCATTCGTGTTTGCCTATTCTGGTTCGAGTATTGTGGGTTCCATCTGAGTTGTTGTTGTTGTAATTTCTATTATTATTGACTTGGTTGAGGGACAGTTGGTGGCCCTTATGCAGAAGTGATGAGATCGTTAGTCTCTAATGGGTGGTGAGCAGTCATATCAATGATCCAAGTCATGTACTTGCCTGCTTTTTCTTTAAATTTTTCCTTTTTACAGAGGTGGATTGGTGAGGCCATAGTGCAATTGTTCCTGCCCTTATTTTAACTTTCACTTATTCTCCTACACAAATTACTCGGGCAAAGTTCACATTTGAAGATTTATTCCTCGTTGTCAATAGGTGTTTTTATTATTACGACCATTTCTCTCCATCATCCAATGTACATAGAAAATAACTCATTGTTTCTTTGTCTAAGGACAACCAAGTCTACACTTCGAGGGACAACATTTAGGTTATCTGCAAAGCAATCTATGAATGCTTGGGATAGATACTCCTAAGTCCTAATCCTATTATAATCCAACGATGTGTACCAATCGAGTGCATAGCCTCTCAATGAATTTTTTTTTCATTAAACAAACATATTAGAGCTCCATCATCTCCTTCCATGGCATCTAATTCACCATAAAAGGCTTGTAAGTGGATAGTGGGGCATATCTCATACCATCGTACATTTGGAATTTGGGTATCTCGAAGTTTGGTTGGACCTCCACCCCACGTTGTTTTTGAAGTTCATTTCTCATGGCCTTGAGTTTGTCCTCAGATGTTCCTGGAGTTGATCGATTTTGAATGGTTAGGAAGGAGGGAGTCGTGCCCCTTATGAAGTTTGATTCATCTCTTCTTTATAATGATCGATTTCTTTAATGTTTTTATGATCTCTAGTGGGAAGATTTTCTTGGAAACTGAATGTTGGATGAGAGGGTTAAAGAGAAGTCCCCACTGCAGTGTGAGACTATAACTATCAAGATATACATAGGTAAAAATTAGAGGTTGAGCTTTGTTAGGATGTAAATGCTAGTGTTGACTGGAAACTAAATGTTGTGGTTGTTCTTACTGGAATTGAAAAGTGCTCCCATTAAGGAGATATTGTTGGAGTTGATTGGATTGAGATTAACTGTAGTATTCCCATTGATGCACTGGTTGGTTCCCGTTAGGGGGACGGAAATGTACAGATAACTGAGCTTCTATCATGCCCTATCATTGACTCCCATTAAAGGGAAGATGTGTTGGATTTTGGATCATTGGGATTGGGGGTATTGAAAGTGGACCCAGTTTTCATCAAAGGGTCTAGATTGGAACTAATTGATGGTTGTGTCAGAAAGTCCTATGTGAATATTGGGCTATTGTGCATTGTGGTTGGGGTGACCCTTGCTTGGAGAAGGCAAGCCACCAAGTCCTTTAACATATTCAGGTTATGGTCCAAATTGTCTATTGAGGGGGTGGTGGTAAGTTGAGAGGCTTAGCACCCGTGCGACTTCAAAGCGAACGTGGGAATAATCCCTTGGACTAATGTGATTGCTTGAGCGTGGGTTCGAATAATGCTTTGGTATATTGGCATCGACTTTGAGGGGCGGTGGACTCGTAGGTGATTTTTCTCTAACAATTGGCGTATAACTAAGAGATTTAATTAGGGTAATGTTATTAAATAGCATATGTGATCGTGTGCGATTGCATATGCATGTGTGCATATGCGATCGTGTGCGATTGCATATGCATGTGCGCATATGCGATCACACATTTAAAAAAAAAAACATTTTTCAAAATTTTTTTTAAAAAAATCAGAAAAATAAGGATAAATTAAGAAAAAAATGAATAAATTATTATATGTCATTGACCCTTGAAATACATTTAATTTAAGTAAAATAAAACCAATTATATAATGAATTAAATATTAAGTCATCATTCATCAACAATTCTATACTCTACAATATAGTTAACTTAACATTTAACAAATATGAAATATCAATATTCAACATTCAACACTACATATACATCAACAATCAACATCAACACACTTAGTAAACAAAATGAAGAAGTTATTTATTATTCATCTAATCATATACATTGATCTAGTTGCCATTATGGCATATCACCACCTGGTCCACCACCACCACCACCATTATCATCATCATCATTTGAGTCATCTCCTTCTTCCACATACACTTCTTCTTCTTTCATTTCTTCATCATTTGTACGTACTAACACTTCATCAACATCCAATGGTGGATGATCTTCAGGTTGATCATCATTATTATCATTTCCTTCTTCTATCTCCTCAATCTCTTTAACGGGTTGACAGCTACTACTCGCCCCCCTGCTCCCCCCATCATTTACCTTCGATTAGTTCTACCTTAACTTAGTGTCGATCTGTATGTGGCATCTTTAACTTTGCCCATGTCAGGTCCTCTCCAACAAATACCGGGTCCTCTGTCACTACGAGCCACTCGTTATTTGCATCCAACTCATCTAAGAAAATATGGTTAAAGAAACTGGACTTCTCTTTCCTAATTTGGAATTGTTCTCGCAATTTTTATTTTATTGAATGAAAACTAAGTCGTTGATCTTTTTTGCTCAAGGCGATTCATTTTCTTAGTATGAATCAGCAAAACAGAAAGCGCATTTGACATTATATATTTAGGTAATTAATTTAGCTTAGGTCTTACACTAAAAAATTGAAGTTTACAATTACTAAACAGTCTAAACTTATCGCCTCGAACGTGCTCCAATTGCGCTCGAAACCATTGGCAAAACATGTGACTCTACTAATCCTCATAGCCAGCTTCTTTAGAGCTGGATCCTTCCTGTTCGGGTCCACTCCATAGGCAACCCACCAGTCAGTCGAGAAAAATAGTTTAAGTAGATTAGAGACACTTTGTAGAAAAACTATTTGTAAGACACTAAGAGTAACATTCATATTAGTACTTACTAGGTAATTTCATTGTCTGATACCTTATTATGATATCCCTTGAGAATATCCCCTCACTTTTTGCATAGAAGTCCAGCAAAGTTGAGATCTTGTCCTGTTCTCCTCTATCTGAAATCATTCTTTCCACGACATCAATAAATCTAACCATATGCATAGTTAGTGCTTATGTTGGATCACCAAAAGTAAAAAAATAAGTTGGGTTAAGGATATAAGCAGCTAAATATAATGAAGATGACATTTGGTTGCCCCATCTTCTATCTGTAATATCTAAAATTGGCTTGTAATCACGATCTCTATACTTAAAATGGTCCATAATCTTATTTTTCGTCCTCTCCATCGCATCATATATATATATCCCATTGTAGGCTTTTCATCCCTATCTACCAATCGCAATACAGTGACTAAGGGCTCGGATGCCTTTAGCGCCTTTACTACTTGTGTCCAAAAACTTTGAGAAAAGATTGTTTCTTGAACCTGTTTCCCTTCAGCCTTCTTTGACCAAGGCTCACTTGTAAGATCGGCCAACACTACAAAACTTCTAAGTTCTAATTTCTTTAGATGTAATCTTTGTAGTGTTAAAAAGACTATAGCAAAATGGGTGACTGTTGGACGTAGCAAGTTACCCCCAATTTGTTTTCTTATTCGATTGAGAAGAATGACGTGTTTGTACATAAAGACCATGATTATTCTAGCCATTACAATCACATTTATAAATAATCTACCTATATCTTCTAACATAAGATCAACACAATGGGCCGCACAGGGGTTCCAAAATAAACATCGCCTCTTCTCCATTCTCCATAAGAAGACGACCGACCATTACATACGAGGTTGCATTGTCTGTAATTACTTGTATAACATATTATTCACCTATTTTTTTAACTATACTATCTCATAAGCTAAACAAATATTCTCCTGTGTGTGAATGACTCGATGCATCCACGGACTTAAAGAATATTGTCCCAGCTAGACGATTTACCAAAAAGTTAATGAGAGACCAACTGGATCTATCAGTCCATCCATCAGTCATTAATGAACACTCATATGTTTTCCACAATTCCTTATATTCAGTTACGAAGGAACGTGTATATTCAACTTCAGTTTTTAGGCATGTATATGAAGGAGGTTTAAGCCCAGGTCCAAATTGACGTATAGCCTCAACTATTACTTTGAATCTTCTCGATTTAATTTCATTGAAACTAATGCTAGTTTGGTAAAATCACTTACCAATATATTGAATAATGGTTTTCCTATCTTTTTGTTTATACCGATTCTCTGAAGTTATTTAAGTCGGCCCTTTCCCTCTACCCCTTTGGTCAATCACATCCTCGGGGTGTGGTCTACACCATCTATGCCCTCAGGCTCTTTTCGAGACCATTGGTTGTATTTGTGGTCTAGACTGGCATGTCGAAGTAGGGGGAGTGAGACTACCTTCATCTACATTAACTACATTTATATCTTCATATGCATCTTATTCTAAATATTCCTCCTGACATAGGGCACTATCACATCTCTTTCTTGACTATTTTTCCATATACTCTGTGATCTCTCTTAAGATTTCTGGAGTAATTTTGTCGCATACTTTTGCATTTAACCTCAATAAATGTGAAAGGTGTTGCTTGTGCCTTTCCATGCCACCAGAACTCACATACCCACATAACTCACATACTATATGAGTATTTTCCGTAACACTATGGTAGTGCCCATATTTCCAACCTGGGTCATTCGACTTGGGTTTCAAAGAGGAAGATTAAGAAGAAGACATTATGTTGGTGGTGTATGTATTGATTGCTAGTAGCCTAGTATTAAAAAGTAACTAGAAAGTAAGCTAAAAAGTAAAATCTAAAGTAAAGTAAGAGACTAAAGAGATGAGACTTGGGAGAGGGAGAGATAAAGACTTACACACACACACACACACACACACTTACACTAGTAGTAGATTAGTAGTAGTCTAGTAGAAACTAGAAAGGGAGAGGAAAAAGAAAATGATAGAGAGAGAGAGTTGAGTTACACTTGTAAACTTGTAGAAAAGAGATGCGAGAGAGAGAGAGAGAGAGAGAGAGAGATTTACACAAATAAAATTAGTCCAAAAAGACAAAAATTGCAGAAAATTCTAGTGGTGGCTCCGTCACCCCTTGTGGTGGTCGGCGGTAGCCTGCTGATCTGGCAGTGGCCCTTCCACCCTCTGTGCTATCTGGCGGTGGCGCGCGGTTTTGGCGGTGGCTCTGCCACTCTTTGTTGGAAAACGGTGTATCTTGCAAACCGGAATGAGTTATTCAACGTACCATATATGATTTTGAGGTAGGGAGAGCCACTTTATCCAAAAAAAACTAGGTTACTTTGTGAGATTACATAAGGTTAATGGTCAAAAATCTATTTTATTTACATTTTTACTATTTATAGTTAATTTTAGTTTAATTATAGCTCTTCATCTTTTGAGCTTTAGGAGTTGTGTCTAATATGAAAAGTACTTAGAAAAATTAGAAGAATAAAGTGGTGGAAGGTGAGATTTTTGATGGAGATGAGTTGGAAGGGGAGATTTTTTATGTCTGGTGCATGCGTGCTACTTTAGCTGCTTGACTCCTTGACATTGGGTGGTATTGTCTCCAATCTTCGAATTTCCAACTACAAGTGATTTAGATCACTTCTTATGGCCTAAGTCCCTTCTATACCGGAACCTTAGGCTGCGACTTCAGTGTTCATAGTAGCCATATGGCTTGGTCCTAGGGTCTTTTAATGTCACTAGGTTCGATCGCTCCCTCCTAAGTCAAAATTGCATTGTGATAGACCCACTGCCCAAGGCCCAGCTTAACCCTAAACCATGCTTTGATACCACCTGTAACGCCCCGAATTTCAGGGACCAAGTAGGAACTCGGCTCCCGAATTCCTGGGTGCCACATGTGCCTTATTGGGCTTCAGATTTTCATTATATTTAGGTTATCTCAGAAGTCATGAGGAGTTTAGCAAACCATAAAGCATAAGTAAGTTATAAAAGAGTAACATGTGCTACTAATTATGTAGAATGTCCAAAATACAATCCCAAGAAAATCCATGACATGGAACTACTCCCACCCATATAAGTGTCCCAAAACAACTAGGGCCCTAGCCCATACCCTGTGATCATCCATACATCAGAAAAAAGGAGCCATTGAAAGACTAGTAGTATGTTAGTTCCTCCTCCTTGTCCATGCTGGCACCCTCCAGCGCATCCAACTCCATCATCTCTGAATCTATGCCAGGTTCTAGTTGGTATTTTAAAACACCGTCCTATAATGGGATTGAGTAGCTAACTCCGTGGTATCATTAACAATAAGTTACATAAATTATCATACACATGAGCAAATTTAGTTAAAGGCATATATTCATAGAATCTTAAATAGTTTGGTTAATGCAAATGCATGATTCAATGATATGATGCATGCTCTCACCACAACACTCCCTCGAGCGACAACATCTAACGATCGCGAATGACCAAACTTCCTCAGTGCAACCACGACTACCAAATCGCTAAAGTAACCAACACAATATGATGTAAATATTAGCCAAGTTGATTAATTATGTTCATTGATCCAACAGTTTGGGAAAATTGAGATACCTTGACAGATCAATGCCCTAATCCGATTGCGCGGCTCTAGCGGTCGTGGCCGTATGGCTCTCGCGACCCTGGAATCATACGAAGGTGGTTAAGACAAATAGATTCTTTGCTCATGGTCACCACGTGAGGCTTGTCAGCTCAGCGTAGGCCGACAGCTCGGACATAGTGTCCCATTTCACCATACCCAGCTCATGAGTTTTAGTACTCACTGGTCACTACGGGGAGGCTCGTCACCCCAACGTAGGTCGACAGCTCGGGCATAGTGTCTCATTCCACCTTCCCCAGCTCATGAGTCGTGTGGGCCATAACTAATGGTCGTCAATGAGCGCAACGGATACAGGGTGCCTCAGGTTCAAGCAAGCGTGTACAAACATGATTAACGTAAAAAGATGGCCAACTAGTGAGCCAATTTGCCCCCACGAGATGAACCACGAGCTATACGACTTGAGAGAAACATCTCACGTAGTCCAACTACATCCGTCAACTCGTAGTTTGGCTAGTCGGGCCAAACTTACCGATGGGGTTGACCTAGCAGAAGGGCTGCCCAAGAAAGTTCCGGTTGGCCAGCCGATCCGAAAAGGGTCCAATGTGTAAATACAATACCAACACGTAGAAATCATTATACTCGTGGTTGTAAGGGGAATCAGGCAAGTGTAGTTATAGTCCGCATTCGTAATCAGGACACAATACATCTTTGTGCATAATTCAGGAAATTCCTAGTTATACATGTACATGGGTCTAAGTTTTAAGAGATTGAGGTGTGGGAATGAACACCGCAACCAACTATATGGAGAATTAAACCTACGTGGTGGGGTGTCGGTTGTGAATTCACCCATTTCAAACCTTTGAGAGACATATGCATGAATCCATAGTGCTAATTGAGTAAAATCAGGGACATTCCTAACTAGGAGTTCCACCATTTTAACAATTCAACAGTACAACCAACAACACACCAAATCTACACATGTAAGTTGCATGCAACAAGATTTAACCTATGAAATTAGCAAGATTTGCGGATAATACACATGCAACTTCACAAATTGCCAAACAATTCAATAAAGCATACATCAAGGAGATTAGAATTTGAAATCCCCTTCCCAATTTAGGGAAATTTCAAGTACAAGTTTAAAATCAGCAATTTAATACTAAATAGCAACATGCAAGCAAAATCTTCACACAAAATCACTAGGGTTTGCTCTAGGCATGATAACAGGCCACCTAGAGGTAATGGTCCACACCTATTGTAGATTGGAGGTCCTTCGAGTTGCTCTAGCGGTGTCGATTCCGTAAATTTGATGTGTTGGGGCCCTATGCCAAAGGAATTGTATGTCAAGACACATGCATGCGGTCCTAGGTAAGAAAATTAGAGGAGAGCTCAAATTTGTTACCTTTTATCAGCCACACTTTGCCTCTATGGTGGTAGGGCCGCTGTCTCTGGCGAATGGCGGTGGTAGGAGGGGGATTACTCAATTCCCAACTTCCTTCCTCTCACAAATCCCCTTCCTCTCTCTCACACTCTCTCTCTCCTCTCTCTCTCTCCTTTACTGGAAATGTGTTGAGGGAGAGATTTTGGGTCCTTTATAACATGAAAATTTAACTAAATGGCCCTATGGACTCTCACTTTCATAAATATACCCCTAGTGGGCTGATTTCTGACGTTTGGGGCTATCCTAGTAGCCCCCTGGCCCATCTGTGATATGGAATAGGTGTCCCATGATCTGATGAGGGGCTGTCCAAAATTTAGGGGCAAACGGATGTGAAAATTTATCGCAAGGGTCCGATTTACGATTAACAGTAACCATTCCTCGATCAAGGGTCATATTTGACAGACGAGTGCAAGGAAATATCTCTGATCTATGGTGCGAGTTTGGATGAAATCTAACAGTTGAAATGTTATAATTTATTGTCCTAAGTGACAGGGCTAATTATTTTAAAAATTCAGATTTCAGGTTATTACTTGGGAGAGTTGTGTTTTACAAGCGCCAGCTGGACGGCGCAGATCATCCATTTCCAGGTGTCGTTTGAGTCCATTGCCTGCAATGGACCATAAGCCCAGTGAGATGGACATTACTCTAAAATTTTGGAACTAGTGGCCCACTAACGAGCGATCTAGAGCTTGTTTTGGTATTCAGGGCATTTTCAGAGTAAATAGGGTAGGGAAATTTCTTGGGCACAATTGTTGAGGTATGGATTAACTAAGTTCACAGTATGACCTATTCGAAATTAGCAAAAATGGTGATTCGGTCATGATCACTCTAAATTGTCGGTTTTAGGTTAAAAGAGTAACTGGGTTGATTTGTTTATTAATTAAGGTCCTGTAACAGCCGGCCCAAATCCGAATAGTGTCCTGAGGCGTCCATGTGTGAATTGCCACAGGATCGCACGATCCAATTGCACGTGCGGGCTTCCCACCAATAAATTACTCAGATTAAGACGTTAACGCGATTGAGCTTGGTAAGGTTCCGGCCAAACGCGGGTCGCAGGGTCGGTCTGCCCATCTATGCTTGTCAACTGTCTATACGGGCCGTACATCGTCATAGGAGGGGCAGAAAAATATGAAACTTGGGGAGGCCATGGACCTCATTGGGCTTGTGGCTCATCGTGAGCTATAGACTCAGACGGCGCCTAGAAACAGACAATTCGCACCGTCCAATCGGCACTTGCAAAGTGCAACTCGCCTTAGCTTGGGACAAAAATCTAAAATTTAAAACAAATGGCCCCGCCACCTAGGACTATGAATTGGGGCATTTCAGCCGTCAGATTTCATCAAAAATTATACCAAAGGATAAAAATATTCTCCTGCACTCGTCTGCAAAATCTGACCTTTGATCGGGGAATAGGGACTGTTAATCGCAAATCGGACCCTTATGATATATCCCTGCATCCATTTATAGTCAAACCTTGGACGACCCTTCATCGGGCCATGGGGCACCCATCCCATAATTTAGATGGGCCAGGGGGCCATCAGGGCGACCCCGAAAGCTATAAGTGGGCCCCATAGGGTCATTTGAGGAAATAAATGGCACTTAGGGCCAACTGGGTCAAAATCCAGGGTATATAACCCATTAGGCCCTCTCCCTCACTCCCATAGAAAATTCTAGCAGAGAGAGAGAGAGAGAGAAGGGAGAGGGAATGTGCTTGGGAGCTAGGAAATTCAAATCCCTGCACCCCTACCACCAACGCATGCTGGAAACCTCGACCCTACCACCGTAGAGACTAGGCGTGGCTGATCTAAGGTAACAATCACGACCTCTCCTCCATTTCTCTTAAGCTAGGGTCGCATGCATACGTCTTGACATGCGTTTCCTTGGCGTAAGGCCTAGACGCATCGTATTTGCGAACCCAGCACTGTTAGAGCAACCGCAAGGACTTCCAATCGACAATAGGTATGGACCATTACCTCCAGGTGGCCTGTTATCATGCCTAGAGCGAACTCTAGTGATTATGTGTGGGAATTTGCTTTGCATATTGCTGATTTTATAATGACATGTTTGAATTTGAATTTATGCATGAAATTTCTCTAAACGGGGTGAGAAATTTGGGGCTTAACACCCTTGATGCATGTATTGATTGAATTTCTTATCAAATTGTGAAGTTGCATGTGTATTTTCCCTAACCTTACTAAATTCATAAGTCAAATTCTATTGCATGTGATTGTTATATGCAGATTTGGTGTGTAGTTAATTTTATTGTTGAAGTGTTGAAATATATGGAACCCTTAGCTAGAAACGTCCCTAATTTTGCTGAATTAGTGCCATGGATTTGTGCACATGTTTCCGTCGTAGGTTTGGAATGGGTGCGTTCACCACTTGCACCCCACCATGTAGGATGATTCGCCCTAAAGTTGGCTGCAATGCTTATTACCCCACTCGTTGATACTTGAAACTCAGTCTCCTGCACTAGCACCACTAGGAATCCCTTGAATTATGCGCAATAGTGTTGGTGCCCGATTTTGAATGTGAATTATAACTATACTTGCATGATTTCCCTTCACAACTACAAGTAGATCGACCTTCACTCGTTATTATTGTATTTAGATACTGCGTCCTATTGGGATAGACCGACCAATCGAAATCTCTTGGGCAACCCTTTGATTGGGTCAGCTCACGGGCAAGTTTGGCCCGACTAGACAAACCACGAGTTGTCGGCTATAGTTGGACCCGCGAGATGTTGCTCTTAGGCCGTACAGTCGTGGTTCATCCCGTTGGGACAAATTGGCTCACTGGTTGGTTATCCTTGTACGTTGACCATGTTTGTACATGTCTCCTGGAACCTGATGCACCCTACACCACTTGCGCCCACCGATAACCAGAAATTGTGGCCTACAAGACTCATGAGTCAGGGATGGTGAAATAGGACACTATGCCCAAGCTGTCGGCTACGCTAGGGGTACGAGGCTTCCCGTAGTGACCGTGAGTAAGACTTTGGATGTCTTAAAAGTTTTCATATGATTTAACTCATGGGAGTGACGAACCCAAACGGGCCAAGGACCGCGAGATCCATACGGCCATGACTGCTAGAGTTGCGCAATCGGATTAGGGCATTGATCTGTGGGGTATCTCGGTTTTCCTAACCTGCTGGATGATTAGACATAATAAACAACTCAGCTAACATCTTCATTACATTGCATTGGTTACTTTTGGCTATTTGACAGTTGTGGTTGCAATGAGGAAGTGTTGGTCATTCGCGATCGTTAGATGTTGTCGCTCGAGGGAGTTTTGTATGAGAGCTTGCATCATATCATTAAATCATGCATTTGTATTAACCAGAGTATTTTGGATTCCGTGGATGTATGTCTTTTATTAAATTTGCTCCTGTGTATGATAATCTGTGATAACTTATTGTTAATAGTACCACTGAGTTAGTTACTCACTCCCACTCTGGGACGGTGTTTTAAAATACCAACCAGAACCTGTCATAAATGTAGGGTTGATAGAGCTGGATGCCCTGGAGGATGAAGGCATGGATGATGAGGAGGAGCGAGCATATTATTAGACATTCGGCGGTTTCTTCTAGTTTATGTTTGGACGGTCGCGGGGCATGGGTCAGGGCCTTAGTCATTTTGAGATACTTATAATGGTGGGACTAGTTACCTATTTTGGATTTTCTCGGCACTATATTTTGGATATTTTACATATCTAGCATCTCTTATTTCTACTTCATGATATTCTTATACTTCATGTTTGGTAAACTCCCCTCTGCTTATGAAATAGGTTCAAATGCATTGAAATCATGGCCCATTAGGGCGTACGTGGCACATGCGAATTCGGGAGTCGAGTTCCTAATCGGCTTCTAAAATTTGGGGCGTTGCAGGTCTGGACCATAGCTGACTCGACTTTGGGTAGATCTTTAATTTAGTTACGATTGTCTTGATTAGTCAGTGATGGTTGGTTAGTTTTTGGCCCTATATGAACAAATCATGGGGCTAAACTCGATGTTTAAGTGATCGGTTTGATTCATTAGTTTTCTATGGTTGATCAATCTTATTTGTATGGTTCTTTATCGATATCAATCGCAGATAAGCTCACCTCGAGCATCAAGGGTCAGTAAGTGATGACATGGCTAGTTATATAAATTTATTTTTTTAAAGGATTTTTGGCAATCCAAAATAGCGAAAATTCAAGGTGTTATAGCGACCTTTATTCTACGAGGTGTATGGCTTTCAAGGGAATTTTAACTTTACAATAGCATTATGTATCTAGAATGTTTTTTGTAGTCCTTTAGGGGGGACTGGGTAGGCAGAAATAGAAGAAATCCTAGCCTAATCTTGCGAGGTCAAGAGACTATGGGTTAGAGAACATAAAAATAAAGTACATAAAGTAGAGAAAATAAGAGTGCAAATGATGATAATGATATGTGGGGGATGTATGGAATGGAATGAGTTCTAAGCTTGACTAAGATGTGAGAAAGAAAAAAGGTAAATGTAACACTCTTTTTATTCAAAACATATTGTCAGGCTTCCCTAATTCTGACCCTACTCCTAAATCAACTGACTCTTTTTAACAAGTTGACTTTTTTTAGAGCAGTTTTTTTTGTAGCGAGCAAGGCCTCAATGTTATATCAGTATTTCTCTGGCCTTTTCTGAAGAGGTCCGCCCAGGGCCATATCTCTTGCTCACTCTCTCTTCTCTTTTTTCTCTCCTCCTCCTCGGCCTCCCTTTCTCCCTCGGTTCTCTCCGGTCTCCGTCGGACCTCCCGGTCCTTCTTATGTAGACCGTTGTAATTAAAATTTATAGAGCGACACCATCGGCTTGTGGTGGGCTAATGGTGGATACTTGTCATTTTTTCACCGCTGCAGGATCTATAAGAGGGGATCTGCATCTTGGGTTGGTGAAAAGAGTGTCAGGTGTCCATCAGTGTGTGGCAGGCCGATGGCCTACGTTCTTCACTTTCTTTTCTCTTGCTATGTTCAATGGAGCGGCTCAGTGTCTCCTGGTGGCGTTCAAGTCTTATTCTTTCTTATGGGGTTGGCTTCTAATGCTTCTTTGGGCGCATAGGAGCAGTTTCATTGGGGCGTTGCACCAGTGTGTATTATAGGGGGTGTGGATTATCCACTCTGATCGTGGGTCTGCGGGTCAGAAATCCTTCAGTCGGGTCCGGTGGCTGTATTCCTGACAAGCCGTGGGTCCTTCCTCTATGTTTTATTAAGCATTCAACGGTTATCTAAGGGTAGATAGGTGATTTTATTAAAGCGCAACCATCAATTCACGAATAGTATTTCACAATTTAGGTGGAGTGTCTACTGGGACAACGTAAAATGAGCTGGAAAAATATATGGACGGGTTGGATTTTTAACAAACACCATTGCCTCACCTAGCTTCTGACTATTGGACATGAAACCTCCCTCTCTCTTGCATGGTTTGGTGTTAAATGAAGGGCATTTTGAACTTCTAACATGGCCTCACCTAGCTTCTGACTATTGGACATGAAACCTCCCTCTCTCTTGCATGGTTTGGTGTTAAATGAAGGGCATTTTGAAATTCTAAAAATAGAGATCTAAAACGGTGTGGAATCCTCTCGACATACACGTACGAGGCAATTTTATCAATAACAGCCTAAAATTGCAGGTAATTATTTTAAATATTTTAAAAGTAGGCATATATTGGAAAAAAAGGAACAGAAGGCTGGTGGGTACGTATTTATAATTATCTCTATATTTTTATTAGTGTATTCATGCAAACGTATAAATCTTATTTTATCATTATATCATTTGCTACTAGATGTGTTGCAAGTGCTCGGGAGGTAGCGACCCGCATGCCACGACAATTCTATTGCTCAAAATTCTAGAGAGCTATGAATGGGAAGGTAAGTTGATGTTGGTCCTGGTGGCCTTCGCGATGAGCTACGGCGAGCTCTGGCTTACTGCCCAACTTCAAACCCATAATCCCCACGCCAAATCGGTGGCCCTCCTTGAGCGGCTACCGGACATCCCAGAGCACAACGATGCTCTAAAGCCCCATTTTGATGCCCTCAACAACATGAAAGCCGTGCCTGATGTGACCAATTGGATCGTCAAATTGACAGAACCTCTTGAGAAGTACATCACGCCAGAAACGCCACCCATGGCCGTTGCCAAAACCCATATCCCAATTGATGCATGTTTATTGGACCATCAGGAGCATTGTGGCATGTGCCTCGGAGATCATGGGCTTTATAGGCATGGGCATTAAGTTCGTTCTGGCCACTACATGAGTTTCAAGTGCTTGTGCTAATGCGCATTACATGCTTATCATTTTTTTAAAAGATAATCTTGCTAATTAATTATTGTACTTGTTATAAATTACAGTTATGTGAGCTCCACTACAGAGACTTGGGAACTATCAAGCTTGACCCACAGGGTTACCAGCATACATGAGCACCTTCCAGAGCTGTTGGCTCAATGCCATCAACACATAGGTGAGTGTTCAAACACTCTTTTTTATTTCTTAAACCTTTAGATTAATTAGATATAAGCTAGAGAAGTTTGGGACATGGAATGTGGCTGCCAAAACCGTCTGAGTTGATGGAGCGGAATGATCTCCACTGTTCATTGAACAGAATTGTTCATGAGTGGGCCAACCATGACCGTGACATTGGGTGAAACCATCCGATTGATTGTTGGAGTTTTTGTTGTATGTACCCCGGAATGATGGGCTCACCTCTAGAATAATTTGGAGGTGCTGGCTACCAGTGTTATTGGTTCAACAGAAATTTTAGATTGTAATCAATGACTCTTAACCCAAATCCATACCGATTTATGTGCTGAAAGCTAATGTGTGTACAGATGAAAGTAGACAAGATGAACTATACCATTCACATGAACGCCACTCAATCCACATTGACAACACGAAGATCCTTAGGGCACTACTTGCATACAAGGATGAAACGCTGTAACGACCTGAAAATTTCCGTACATTGGGTCGAGTACCACCTCGACCAGAAATCACGTAGGATTAAATCCTTTAGAAATTTAACAAAGTTAACTAAGTACTAAACTCAATTAGCTATGAAATCCGTTAGGATCGCTTTAAATACGATCTGCAAGACCCAAAAATTGCAGAATCATTGACGCTAGGTTACCCTAAAGTTTAGAACCAAACTCATTTCCCGTCTGCTCTTGGGAATGAAACGAAACTTCGTATTAGGTCTAGATCGCACATCGGGATTCCGATTAACCCGAAGCTAAGGAACTAGGACCGCCCCACTGGGCTTAACAATCATCTCAAAAATCAGCCTTATCCGATGTTCCACGGCCATTCGTTTCGAATCGGAGCGAGGTAGTGTGAAAAACACTATTCATATGCCAAAATAAATATCTGGAATAGTGATCTGGCATCGTTCGTTGACGCGTCGTCGATTAAGCAACAACCGACCGTCGAATCAGACCAAATTACACCCTCGGATTAAGAAAAATTTCGAACATTTACATGTACTTGGAATTTCTGATCGTGGCCCACTGACCGTCGAACTGAAAGTGGTCCGCCACGTGCGATCTGCGTATCCGAATGAGTCAAAAACGTAATCCCACGTAGATCCATCGATGGTGAGCTTAAGTCTGACGTTTGGTTCAAGGAGGGCTACCAGAACTTCCTTTTGAATGGAAAAGTGACGAATATCCTATATTAGCAGTAACCCTTGAACCTGAGTCTGTTTTAGGGATGTTTTTGGCTATAAAAGGAGCTTAGATCAGCCCCTCTCACAGCCATACGAATTTGGGAGAAAAACTCTAGGGAGAGAGAGAGAAAAGAGAGAGAATAGCCTGGAATTTGTCGCCGATCTTCCTCCTCTTGCTTTCATTCACCACACGGCCTACACCGCTCCGTTCTAAGTGATTTCCCGGCGGTATCCAGCCCATTTGGAGGTAAGAAACCCTAACCCTAGGTCTGATTCAAGGTAGAATCGTTGTGGGTTGTGTAAAAGCTAACCGATTCCGCTCTTTAGGCTAGAAATCTCCCGTATACGGAAGCTCTATTACCCTTGCTGATTTGTTGGAATTCCAAAGGCAAAGGTGAGGACTTTAAGTGTATAAGTTAAGGTTTTCAACGCTTTCAATGTCAGATAATGGTAGATTCATGATCTGCTTGCAATTGCACATGTACAAAGTGCTTTCCGTTTCCTGTTTTGATTAGCGGTGTGAAATATGGAATTTCACATATTCTAGGTATACGTAGAAATACCGTATACGTATTTTTTTGGATAAATGCTTGACATGTTTATTTAATGTATAATTATATAACATATGAATAAAATACTAGTTTGGCGAAAGGAATCGCCAAAATATATGTTTACTTGTAAATGCGCCGTATGTTGAAATTACGTATTGTAGAAATACCGTATAGGTAGTTCTTTTGGAATAATGTTTGACATATTTATTTAATGTACGATTATACAATACATGATTAAAATACTAGCTTGGCGAAAGGAATCGCCGAAATCTATGCTCCTTTGTAAACACTATGTATGTCGAAATTGGGTATACGTGGAAGTACCCTATACGTATAAAAGTTGCTGATGTGATTGCCATGTTTAATTGCTGTATGAATATGATGTATTTGTATAAAATACTAGTTTGGTAAAGGGACAATCCTAGTATACATTTCTCTAGCATACGTCATGTATGTTAAAATATTGCATTCCAAGTGTTGGTGAAATCACTTGTGAGTGTAAGTGCTTAAGTGTTAGAACCTTAGTTAGGTGCTGAGATAGGATTCTCCACTACCTTAGAGTCACATATGACACTCTCCATGTGGTTGTTCACTCTAACCACTCACCTATGAACTCTAAGTATTTGTATCCCTATGTGTATAGTGCTTTATAACATGCTTTACAACATGCTTTACAACATGCCTTATAACATGCTTTACTTCATGCTTTATAATACATGCTTTACCTCATGCTTTACTTTATGCTTTACAACTGATTGAGTTCGGGACTATGCCTATAGTCCACACATTCGGTACCAGACTTACGGTTGTGGCCGAGATTCATATCGCTACGATGGACGTGTCTGGCGAACCCGAGTCGTACTTCGGTTGGCGATAGTGGTTGGCCACACGGAGTGCTTTGGCGTTCCATATCGCTCAACTTGTGGTGCGCTCGAGCTAGTCAGGCTTGTCAAGCAAACCGATATGTGTATATGTATGTTCACCATGTTTGGTCGCTCTTTGCTTGAACCTGGGTACCAAACTTACCAAGTGGCAATCCCGTTAACCATGGTACCTCGATCCGCTAAGACGCATGAGCCGGCATGGTGGTATGGGACACCGTGGTCGAGCCGTCGGCCTCTGGCGCCGGGGTCATGTGCCTCCCCGTAGTGACCATTGCGCAACCAACCTCGTGAGCCGATTATGGTGGTATGGGACACTATATTCGAGCCGTCGATACATACGGCGAGAGCCGAGTACGGTGAGACCCGTGCTCGTCTTGACGACGGCGACGAGTCCTCCGTAGTATCTTCGAGTGTACTCCAAGTGTCTGTGATTGGCGACGAGTCTTTCACAGTAACTAGAGTGTGAGTTGAGCCGAGTACGGTGAGACCTGTACTTGAGCTGACGGCTAGTGATTGAGCCAGGTATGGTGAGATATGTACTTGAGCTGACGGCCAGCAATTGAGCCGCATACGGTGAGATCTGTATCCGCGCTGACAGGTGACGAGCCCTTTGCGATGCCTTCACTACGCTTCTCAAACCATAATATCGTATGAGATTAGCTAGGATTGACGACCCTAGAATGGATCATGTTTGGGAATTATACAAGGGAGGTACCCTAGTTTCCCAATACTGCTGGTTGAAATGGATTAATAAAAACTTGGTAATCATGAGCATCATCGCACCGCATGTGCTTTGTAGATGTGGCGCACTGAGGGAGTTAGCATTCGCGAACGTAAGATGATGTCGCTTGAGGGTGGTTTGGCAAGGGCATACAAAGATCATGTCATATCATTTTTGCACTTAACAAGAGTAATTAGAAATGTTTGATTTGTCTTTGCGTTATCATTCTTGCTTGATTGATTTGATAACATGTTAACCTATGCTTTAATGTTCCACTTGAGTTAGCTACTCACTCCCACGTTACGGGACGGTGTTTGCAACACTCACCGGACTGTCGCGGTGTAGATGGCGCCTGTTCAGAGCCGAGCTCGACTTCGAGGAGGATCGGGAGGAGTTCTCCTTTATGCGATACTCGACGGCTATGCTTAGCCTACTTTGCATCGCGGATTTACTGGGGCCTCTTTGAGGATTGTATTTTGATTTTTGACTTAGAAACAATACGTGTATATTGGTACTCAGTTAGTACTCATACTCTGAAGTTCACAAAATTTTGATACTTTACATATTTTGAATATAAAATTTCAGTCTTCCGTTTGCCTTTATACAATTGAACTGGAGTATGAATTGCTGTTTTGGTATAATCTCATTCATGTTTATTGCGCTAACTCAGACAACATTTAACCATCATTGTGTATGTTGCATAAGTGATGCGTTGGAACTCGGGAGTTGAGTTCATACTCGACCCCCGAATTTCAGGGCGTTACAAACGCACTTCACCAAAATCGTCATTTAGGAACGGTTTTAAACCGTTCCTAAATGCTTCAGAAACGGTTTAAAACTGTTCCTAAATGAGGCGTCGCAGAAAAACAGGAATGGTTCAGAACCATTTTGGCTACTGTTTCCAATTTCAGAGATGGAATTTTAGGAACGGTTTTAAACCGTTCTAGTGCCTATGGTCATATTTTAGGAACGAAATTTTAAAAACAGTATAAAACCTTCATGTATTCATCAGGTGATCAATCATGATGTGGCTGTGCTGATATGAGGTTGTGCTGATGGAACTAAGTATATCAGATCATGACTGGTGTTGTAGTCCACTCAACTCACAAATTCATTAGGACCATAACATGTCATTAACAAAATATGAAATATACAATCATGGGCCCAAATTACCGGCATTTAAATTCAACTCAGTTCAGATACAGGTGCAGAAATCACAGCAAACACCACACATAAACCAACCACCTTAACTCCAGCGATGCCCAAGAAATCATGTTAGAAGCCACAGCGATCCTCAAGGAATTTTCGTACAATCACCAAGTGAAGTCCATCCCACAGCTTCATGTGTTTGTCAATGTCGCCAAATTGGGATGTCAGAAGGCCATACGGACTCCCAAAGATGAGAAATTGCATCATATGATGACTTCACACCTTTGAACTCTATGTAGAGGATTTATGTGATCTTGAACTTCAGTGAATGTATAATTTGTTGCCATTTCCTGCCAAATCAAACACAACATTCTTAGAACAAACATGTAAAGTTATGGCTAGCTCCAACAACTGATACATCCAACTTTTTGAAATGCTGGACAAAAGAAAACCAAATTTAATCTAAGCCCATAAAAGTAAAAAACTAAAATGAGAAAAAAAGGAATAATAGTTATGGAGTTTAGTTCAAGAATAAATAAGAAAAGTATTTAAAATTTTCTATAATGCAAGAATGGCAACCAAGAAAAAAAAAGAATGTCTTGGAAAGTACGGATATTGGTTGTTGTCAGTTGTACCAAACATTTAATAACCTTTCTCTAAACCCACTTTTGCACTAAATGCCTTTCTCAAATCCTATTGACGATATTTTCAGGGTAGGGTCCATCCATAGTGGGGCGTAATAGACCAGCAGTCGAGATTATTTCATTGAACTCACTTAAGCAAATTGAAATCTAAAGAAATGGGATCCTAAAATTTCTCTTTAATAAATTGTAGGCAGGCTCCTTCTTTCTTCTTCTTCGTTCATACAATTCATGTTGAGGTGAGTACATACATCTTACAAGAACGAGGAGCAACAAACGCTGTCAACCGGAAATGCAAACTCTTTGACACATATGAATGCTGCAAGAAACAAGAACAACAACATCTATCATAATAATATCTCAAACTAATCATTTTACCTTGGCAAAACAGAAAAGATGCATATTCATTTTACCGTAGATGAGCTAGTAGAGACAGTGTAGTGTGTAAGTGATCGAGGGTTCATCCCTGGTAGTTTTACCTTTAAAAAACAATCTACTCTTTATCTATTCATTAGCTTTAACTATCTTATTTAGTTCAAAGAGCTGAAGAATAAATTTTATACCACCCACAAGTCTCCGACTACTACAGGTGTATTTGGGGAGAGTCCAATTTCCCTCCAACCCACTGTTATGGGAGCCTGAGACCCACTTCTGTTCCATAACACAACCGCTATCCGTCTCCCTGACAAAGCTCCTGCCCAAACCTGCATTACCACCTCACTTATGTCAATGATCAAGTAATCTATCCTTCTATTATGAACCCCTAACATGTTTGTTGCTTATGTGTCTGTGTGAAAAATGAAAATGGCAACCATCTTTCACCTGGAATGCCACTAGAGAGGTCCTGCAACCATATATTGATCACATGCCCCACCATTACTAATGCCAACATTCATCAAAGTCTGGTTAAAAAGATGGAAAGGTTGCACTTGAAAGTGTGAGTAAATTGAATTGTGAATATTCAGTTTAATTAAGAGGCAAAATTCATTTTAAGGAAGAAGACCTCAAACTACAATCATATTTCTTTCAATGAAACTACAGAGTAATATTAACTGTAAATTTGAGCCCATACTCAATATCAATGTTAACTGCTAAGTGCTAAGTAAACGAAATTCAGTTATTTTGACTTTATTGGACTATTAATGGCAATTCAGTTTATGTGCATCCAAATAGACCCTAACACTATTCAAGGGTTTCATATTTTCCCTAATGGAGTTTGTAATAAGAGCAACAAATGTTTAAAAACTTGATTGGGTAAACATACACAAGTGTTAAAAAAAAATAAAATAAAATTCTAACCTTGACCATGGTCATTTCCTATGCATAACCTTTCTTATATAGTTGATTCACAGAAAAGGGGGAAAAATAAAAAATAAATAAAATAAAATAAAATAAAATAAAATAAAGTCTGAGAGATACCTCGAGGCCAGCCAATGATCTAATTTTCTTCCCTTGAATTCCAAGTGGATCTTGATTAACATCAATCACCTACTTATTTTCGAGGATTGCAAGTCTGTCTGCTTGCAAATCGGATGTCACAGCAGATGAGTAAAGGAGACTGCCCCAATAAGCTTTTCCTTTTATCATCACAAGCAGAGAAGGGTGGACAACTCTAGACATGACATGGATATTCAAAATTCACCTTCATAAGTGCCCATATACTGAAGTGAGAGTGATACTCTAAACTCATTCTTTCATTGCCTACTTCCAACATGTCAGCATCTATCAATACCAGAAAGAAAATTAGAATGTGCATATTCCTTTAAGAAGAAAGTGAAGTATTTAAACATGAAGATAGTGTCATGCATATGGAAATGTTAAGATGCTAATTGTATTTACAAGTTATATAAAAAAAAAAAAAAACTCTTTGCACAGTAGCATAACTCTACCCAGATGTAAGTAAAAACTCAAATGAATGTTTTGGCATGTCATGTTTCTCTGTATATGTCAATGTTGTGTAGTTTAAAACAGATCAGATAAGGGATTTAATTAAAAGTATCTATACCATTCCATCTTCCTGGACCTGCAAATCTTCCCCATTTGTTGTTTTCATCAACAGTTATTGTGATACTGGGGAAAGAAAAAAAAAAAAAAAAAAACCCGCACTTGACCAAAGCAACTGAATTGGTAAGTATTTTTTTATTGTCGCACTGTTTCCTTACATTCAAGGATCAATCCAAAAGACAATGAACTATTGGTGCTGAAGGGTGTAACTTTTAGTACAACATGACTTACCATTCACATATAGAGTACAAAATGGGTCGGCCAACCTTCCGTAATGTGTAACTCATCCTTGCATACCTACAAGACATGATGGATATGCGTGGCAATGTGACATTTGCTGATTGAAATTGAACAATTCAGTCAAACTCATTTCTTTAAAAGTGGATAAAAAAAAATTTTAGATATCACAATGAACTTCACTTGGTTGACTTCCTGTTTCGGGTCGTACTTCAAACATATGCAGCAAGAACTCATTTTCTGAGAAAAGGTACCTGTATTGAGGCCTTGATCCATCATGGTAACAGTTATCGTACTTCAAATAATCGACACCCTGCCACGAGAAGTACTAAAATAGTTAAATTTAATTAAACAAACCTTGTCATGGGGAAGTGACCACTGTAGAAAAGAAATGAGACCGAACATGGACAGGTTGGAAACGAAATTATAGAATAGAATCATACAAACTATGAAAAGGGAAAAAAAACAAAAAAGAAGTTGCCCATGATTGCCCTAGGAAAATTAACTAAATTAGATAAAACTAACCCATGAGGTGAATGTTCTCGCATCTTGCACTTCATGCCCAAGGGAGCCTGGCATTGTTTTGCTGCAAGTTGTGTAACTGACAAAGAAGAGATCACTTAATGCAAGGGTTTAAATTGAGAGAGAGGTACAAAACACTTGCATCAATAAGAAATAAGAAATTCTCATCAGTGTCTGTATGTGATATACAAAGAAATTATGATTACAAATCAAACATTCCACTTAAAATGGAATTCCTTGGAATCCATTCCTTAATAGTACATTAGGAAATAATGATTACAAATTTCTTTGCTTTCTCATGAATTTCAACTCATCTAACAAGCCCTAATTTCAAAAACAAAGTAGGGTGCATTTGGTTGCATCGAATATCATGAATTTTCATGATATTTGCTTCAACCAAACACACCTGTAACGAAAACATGAAATTCAATAGATTTGAAGTATGGCTTAATTTGCTACTAGAAAAAGGGACACTGAATTCAGAGCTGTTCTTTTACCAGTACTGAGCTTTGATAGTTCCAATGATTGGTGCTGAATTCGATAAAAAGGACAACTATAGATGAATAATTAGACCATACAAATTCAAGGAGGAAACTTATATTGCTTAATCGAACACTTGCTCAGCCTAAGATTGAACATTTGCTCGGCCCGATAAATTGCATGTGGTAACGGGGCCATGTGCATACGAGGTGCCCCAAAAATCTACCCCGTCAGATGATCCTAACCATCAAACTGGGCCCCAGTTAGATGAAGATCAGTGATAAGATTGACAATTCCGATAAGATGGCTAGGATCTTTTAACAAGGAGGTGATATTAGGGAATGGCCCATCCAATGGTGGTCGCACCAGATCAATGACTTAGGAAAGGCCCAGTTGTACAATTGCTGGATTGAATAAAAGAACACTTGTTCCTTTGATCCAGCATCATACAATACCCAATAATATGTATTTGATGAACACAATGTACACATGAATATTACAATTCTGTCATTACACTTCCCAATTCCACTTCCTTTTTTTCTTAGTTAATACACCATTTTCACAAATTAGGGTCACAATGCTAAACTCTAGTTGCACTTGCTCAAGTGCAACTCGACTCAACAAGGGAATGAGGCCCACGTTTGTAAGATCAAAGCCATTCGTTAGGCGATCCCAACAATCTAGATGCCTTATCTAGAAAAACAAGCCTGCATCACCATCAGGTGGGCAACACCTGTATGAAACAAACAGATGGTCCAGAAAAATCAACCACTAGTTCAGATTCTGTGTACTTGTGTGGCCCATCAGATGATCATATTTGTGCAGTTATTAGATGCATGATATCTACAAAGCGAGGATCGCAGCCACTCCTATCTTCACACATGTGAATATCTAATATGAGGTAAACTGTAACGTCTCGAAAAATTCCGTACAAAGACCCGAGTACCACCTCAGGCAGAAATCACTCAGGATCAAACCATTTAGAAATTAGACAAAGTTAACTAAGTGCTAAACTAGATTAGCTGCGAAATCCACTTGATCTACTTCAAATACGATCTGTGAGACCTAAAACTTGTAGAATCATTGACACTAGGTTACCTTGAAATCTAGGATCAATCTCATTACCCAGTTGCTCTCGGGAGCACATTAAAACTCCGTATCGGATCTAGACCGCACGTCGAAAGTCCGATTACTACAAAGTTATATATTTAAGACCGCCTTGTTGGGCTTGACAACTATCTCGAAAATCAAATCCAAATAGTGTCCCACGGCTATTTTCTTGAGCCTGGAGTGAAGAGTGTGAGAAAACGTGGATTTTCTTTAGAAACTAAACCTAATTTAAGTAATCTGAGACCTGTCGCTTACGGGCCTGAAATAAGGAATCAGACTGTCAGAACTTGACCTAAATACACCCTCGGATCATGGGAAATTTCATACACATGTCAGTATACTTGTAATCCTGATCAAGTTCTGGTGACCGTTGAACTGAAACTGGTCCGCCACGTGTGATCTGGAAACCTGACTAGAATAAAAACTTAACTCGACCTAGATCCATGGTCAGGAAGCTTAAGTCCAACCTTTGGC
Organism: Magnolia changhungtana; assembly: GCA_030180095.1. NCBI lineage: Eukaryota > Viridiplantae > Streptophyta > Magnoliopsida > Magnoliales > Magnoliaceae > Magnolia > Magnolia changhungtana. The sequence continues at coordinate 194,338 of JASAUF010000384.1, read as the reverse complement.
TCAAGGGGGGGCTCCGGAAGTGCTCCGTTGAGCTGAGCTAGATGCACTTTGGACATAACCTAAGTATACCTTGGCCTTGGGGCCATTTTTTATCAGTTTTAGGCCTATATAAGGACCTTAAACCCTCTCTCATTCACACCATACGAATTTGAGAAAACCTTAGGAGAGAGAAGAGAGTAAAGAGAGAGAAAGTGTGAGAGAAGTTGGTGTCCTTCCTGGAAATCGATCCCTGCTATCCTACGTGCCTATCCACCACAACTGTATCGCTTTTTCGGCGATTCTGATTCCATTTTCAGGTAAGAAATCCTAACCCTAATAAGTTCTAGAGAGTAAACTAGTGTAAGTGATGAAATAACTAACCTATTTCGTGCCATAGGTTGCCGTTCTACCATTGATAAAGACTTGGTGATTAAACTGAGTCCGTTACTCATTTCTACGGCATAAGGTGCGGACTATAGACGTATAGGTTATGGTTTTCAAAGCTTTCAATGTCAGATAATGATAGATTCATGATCTGGGTGCTATTTCTGGGTGTTATTTCACATGCAAAATGCGATGTTCATTTTGCGATTCAGTTACGTATGTAAATTATGGCGTTTAGTGTATTCTGTATATTTGTAGAAAATACCGTATACGTATAAAATATGGAAGTGTGTTTGCCATGATTAATTCTGTATGTATATGCTATATATATGTGTAATACTTACTCGGTGAAAGGATTCGCCCTAATACATGTTTTGGCTAATATAAGTTATGTATGTTAAATAAGTGTAGTCTAAGTGTTTGTGAAAATGCTTGTATGAGTAAGTATTTAGATGATAGTGCTTAAAGTAGGTGTTGAGATAGGATTCTCAACTACCTTAGTGATGTGTATGATTTCCTTCATGTAAGTTGTTTAAGTTAATCGCTTACTTATGAAATGTATGTGTTCGTATTTCCTGTTTATATTGTGCTTTATAATATGCTTATTAACATGTTTGAATTACTTTGTTAACTCTACTTAGACTACTATACATGCTTTCTGGTTAAGGATTGAATGTGATTGAATATGTATATGCCATATTGAATGTGATTGGGGTTATGTTATAGTCCAGGCTTTGAAGTCGTGGCTGAGATTCATTCGCCACGTAGGACGTGTTTGACAAACTCTAGTCATGTGTTGGTCATCGGCAGTGGTTAGACCACCCGAAGTGCTTATGCACTTCATGTCGATCGATGCAATGTGCACTCGTATTAGTCGAGCTCGTCAAGTAACCCGATGTGTCGATGTATGTTCACCATGTATGGACACTACTGCTTGAACCTAAGGTACCAAACTCACCAGTTAAATCCCGTTTAACCTTGGTACCTCGATCCGCTAAGACTCATGAGCCGGACATGGTGGTATGAGATACCGTGGTTGAGCTGTCGGCCTACGCTGGGGCGACGAGCCTCCCCATAGTGACCAGTGAGTAACCCAGACTCGTGAGCCAAATACGGTGGTATGGGCACTGTATTCGAGCTGTCTGCTTACACTGATTGGTGACAACCCCTTTGTAGTGACCTCAAGCATACTCTAAGTCTACATGGAGGCGACAACCTTTCCGTAATATCTAGAGTATAAACTAGGCCTGTACTGATTTGGTGACAAGCCCTTTGCAGCGACCTAGAACCACAACATGGTGTGAGATTTACTAGGATTGATGACCCTAGAATGGATCATTGTTTGGGAAATAAAATAAGGGAGGTACCTTAGTTTTCCAATCCTGCTGTATGAAAAGGACTAACAAGAACTTGGTAATCATACGCATACACTGCATTACGCATGCGTTTAGTCATTGCAGGTCAACCACTGAGGCAATATTGTCATGCATAAACGTGAGATGAAGTCGCTGAGGGAGCGTAGGCGAGGGCATGCATCATACATCCATACCATTCTTGCATTAACAATAGTACTTAGGAATGTGTGATTTGCTGCTTTATCATTACTGCTTGACTGAATTGATAACATGTTAACCTATATTTTATTGTTCCACTGAGTTGATCACTCACTCCCACGTTACGGGATGATGTTTTAAACACCAACCAAACTCTGTCTTGATCTCAGATGATGGCGTGACTCCCGAGGCGGAGCCTGATTATTATGACGATCAGGATAAGTACTCTTACTGCAGTTCTTGGATGACTTTGCTTAGGCTCTCCTGGTAGATGGGCTACAGGGTTTTATTACAGTTGAACCATTTTTGAGACTTTTGACTTTTGTAATATTATATGTAATATTTTATGTACACAGTGACTCAGTGTTATATTCATACTCTGGAGACCGATCGTGATATTTTGACTTGTATACGTTTATTTATATATTTCAGTCTTCCGTTTGCATTTTACAACCTGATCTGGAGTATGAATTACTGTTTTAGTATAATCCCACTCATGATTAATGCACTAACACAAACAACATTGAATCATAAGTATATATGTTGCATAAGTGATGTTTTGGAACTCAGGAGTTGAGTTGCTACTCGACCCCCGATTTTCAGGGCGTTACAAGTTAGTATCAGAGCATGATTTGCATTAAACCGGACCTGAGTTATAGTCACACACCATACGCTGACGCAAATTCAACTTAGGTGGGTGCAAAAAAATGTAGAAACAGTCCTAGGTGTTCCCGTTTCGCCAAATGGGCAAAGTTCACCGAAATCGACCATTTTGTTTGAGTCCGTACGGATCCGTGATCGCATGAGGCGACCCCAGATCACTCCTAGACCATCAAACGACTGGTCTAGACCACAAATGACCCATCCCAGCCTTTAGAAATCGCTAAATGCGAATGTACATCAGAAACTACCCGAAAGGCCCCTAAAAGACTCGAATCAGAGTCGGGGGGCCAAAATGATCAAATTGGTGGGACCCAGGGTGGGCCCCACACATTTTTGGACCAAGGGGGAGGGGAGGACCTCGCCTAGGGGGCGAGCCCTCACCAAAACCTCAGAGGTCGGTGAGGCCTCGCCGGCTAACGGGCCAGGCCGGGCGGGCCGATCGTATGTGGGGTGTTGTATGGCCCACTGATCTAGGGTTTTTTATTTAAACCCTCCCAAACACGTCCCTCCTTCATAAACCCCCTCCCAAGCTTTCCTTTCTCTCCCAAACTTCTGATTTTGCACAATAATTGCCCCTCAAATCCCTTCCTCTCTCGTTTTCGTGCACCACACCCACCACCCTGCTGTAAACTCGTCCTCATTGCTGCCTACCCTCTCCATTCTCTCGGATTTGAGCTCTTGAATCCCCCATTCGAGGCTCAAATTCGTGTACCCCAACTACCCACCCTCTTTCTTCATTTTTCCTCTTCATTTCCTTCCATTTGAAGCTTTACACACACCTTGGAGGCTCAAATCCTTGGAGACCTAATGACTCCATCCCTTTCTTCCCTTTTCTTCACTTCCTCCATGGCTCTCTTCAAAGTTATTGTGCCCATTTTCTCATTTTCTACCATTCTTTCTCTCATGGGAAAGAGAAAGGGTGCTGCGAATGAAGCAGGGCCTAGCCGCCCTACACGTTCGAGAAGACCGCGAAGCTCCACCGCAAGCACGGGCATTAACCACGAGGCATGCGCTAAATGGGACCTCGATCTCTAGGCTCCTCTCCCGAGAGCTCTACTGGCGGAGTTGTCCCATGGAAGATATGCGGGCCGTAGGGTCCTTTTTGAAACTCGGGTGGATGGGTGATTCTTTGGCGAGTATCTATTATTGGAGCTCCTAAATAAGGCCGGTTGGGGCCCTGTGTTCGACGAAACATATCGTGCGAATGCATGTACTGTCCATGCATTCTATGCCCACATTCAAGAGCCGACGTTGGATCCCTTGCAGTTCAAGATTCCCTCGGGACGAGGTCGGGAAGCCACAATTAACACTGGCCTGATAGCTCGACTCATGGGAATACCTCTTGGCCAAGTTCACGCGAGCGAGACGAATTTGAAGAGTGCATGTGAAAGGGATCGCCGTATGCATTTCCTTTGTGGTCGATAGGTTCAGTGGTAGCCGAATAATAGTCTCCTAACATCAAACATGAAGGATGATTTTCGCCTACTCCACCATATCTGCATGTTTAACACCTATCCTAGGTGGAGCAATCACAGTGAGTGCACGCGCCTGATGGTCGACTTTCTATACCAGGCGAGGCGGGGAGAGAAGTTGTGCGTGCCCACGTATGTTCTGCGACAGATCTTTCTGACCGCACGCTCAACTAGAAGGACTGATTCGCTTCCCTTCAGTCGACTTATATGCAAGATTGCACACGAGTTTGGCTACAGTCTTGGCGCAGAACTTCCAGTGCTGTAACACTTCATCAATTAAACTACTCTCAACCAGATGGAAATCGGGCCACGACAACGACAAGCCCGACTTGAGGAGAGTTAGGACGAGACAGAGTGTGAAGAGGAACAAAGTGAGGATGAAGGCGGAGCTGAAATAGAAGAAGAAAGTGAGGAAGAAGAGGAGGCCCAGGATACGGAGGAGAGCTCCCCTCCTATGCCACTGGAGCAGGACACTAAATGAGATACTAGGGATGCTCATATAGCTCGACTTGAAGAGGATCATGCTGCCCTACGACAGGGTTAGGCGGTCCTACGACAGGATATCGTGGATCTTCGGGGCCTTGTAAAATATAAGTTCAAGAAGGTGACTTGTACCTTGAAGACTATTCTGTGCTGTCTGCAGGATAAGGGTGCCCCTCATCCTTCGCCAGACTCGGATGCCTAGTTATCCATGGTGTTATCTTGTAACTTGTTTTGTTACTGCTTTAGGTTATGTTTGTATTCATGTTGCTGGACCTGGTAGTGCAGTAGTAGTAGAATGTTTTCAGTATTTGAAGCTTAGGTTATATTATCTCGCATGCATCTTCTGTCATGATTCATTTAACTCTGTATTCCATGTATTGTGACAAATTTTGGTAAATGAAATGCATAAAGTTGCTTTAATTTGTGTATGAATGTCGCGTATTAAGTTTATGTGTATGCTGAATCTAACCTGGGTTGCACCCTATGTCATATAGGGCATGTCACGGAAGGTCACGCGGAGCACGGCACGCCTCGCACTTACTGATACGATGGATCAGGCACCTCCCCAAAGGGATGGTCATACGGACCCCGGATTGGGCCCTGTTCCTGAGACTATTCCTGAGTCTCAGCCTTCTTTTGGTCCTGCAGTTGGACTGCCACCGTACACACCATCGGTTCGCGAGCAGAACTGTGCGTCTTCTTAAACGCAGTATGTGCCTCAGCCTGCCTCACCTGCTAATAGGTTGAAGCAGTTGATGATGATGATACAGCAACAGCACTAGCAGCTCTTGGCTACGATTGCAGGAGCCCTAGATCAGGGTGGAAGTGCTGCTCCACCCTCACCATCTGTACGTCCTGCTGAGACAGTAGGGCCTTCTGATCAGGATGAGGGTGTACCTCCCCTTGTACCTGCTACATACCCTATGGGGAATCTGGGTACATGTGGTCTACTCAAGCGATTCCATCGCTTGAGGCCTCCTACCATTACGGGTTCTCACAGACCCGAGGTGGCGGAATATTGGCTAGACCGCATCTCCAAGATGCTGAGGATGCTGCATTGTACCGAGCAGGAGCAGGTCGAGTTGGCCACCTTTATGTTTAAAAATGAGGCTAGCCCGTGGTGGGATAGTGTATTGCGGACTGTTGTGGTTGGATATATCTGGACCTGGGCAGATTTTGAGTTCCGCTTCCATGAGAAGTACTATCACCAGACATACCGGCATGAGAAGGAGAATTAGTTTTTACGCTTCAGACAGGGAGGCATAACAGTGAATGAGTATGAGCATCGGTTCACGGAGTTGGGCTGCTATGTTCTTACGATCCTTGCCGACGCATAGATGCGGAGCTTTTCTGAGGGCCTGCGCCCTGATATTCGCTCGAAGATGTGTTGTGCTAGCATACCCTCCTATGCTGAACTAGTACACATGTCTATGCGAGCAGAGTAGGATGAGGATCGGTTGACACGTACTCATGGGCCTATAGTCCCTAAGCCTCGACCAGATATGTCGAGCAGGCCATTCCTCGGCAAGAGGTCTCGCATAGACTCTCCTCCCACGATTTCAGCACCACCAGTTCCGATGTGGCGATCGAGCATGACTTGTACCTACTGTGGGAGGCCAGGCCACCCAACGGAGAGCTGTTTCGTGCGTATGAGAGACAGTGGATTCTCGCCGCCGCAGAAGATCAACCGCACTTGCCCCCAGGCCATTTCAGCACCACCCCTGCGTACTATCCTTGCACATCCATCCTTCCAGCCCCCTGCACCTAGATTCAGGCTGCCTCAGCGAGCTATGGTGCCTCAGCCCAATCGACCTCAACAGGCACATGTTCATGCGCTTACCGCAGAAGAGCCAGAGACAACACCTATGGCCTTCGAGGTCACTGCACATGTTCAAGGTACTCCTGTCTTCTTATTGGTGGACACTGGGTCCACTACCTCCATCATTTCATGCGCAACAGTTAAGCATCTAGCTTTACATACTACTCCCATGAAGGGCGTGAAACTCACTACTGCTACTGGGACTTTTTCAGATGTCACACGGATGTGTGAGGGTTGCTCAGTAGACTTGGGTAGCAGGACAGTATTTGTTGACCTCATTGTTGCTCCACTATGGCACTACGACATTATCCTTGGTATGGACTGACTCACCGAGATGAAGGCAAAGATTGATTGCGATAATCGGGTCATGACAACAAGCGGACTTGACGACACGGTCTTTACCTTTTTTAGTACAGGTTAGTTGGCCATGTTGTATTGGATGTTATGCCGCTATACTTGAGCATGTTGATGAGCCGACATTAGGAAACATGCCAGTAGTTCAGGAATTTTCAGATCTGTTCAGGACGATCCCTGGATTACCTCCTCGGCGCGAGATTGATTTTACTATTGATCTTGTACCCGGTGTGACCCCCATTTCATTACCTATGTATCGGATGCCTCCATGTGAGATGGAGGAATTGGGGAAACAAATTGATGAACTCGTAGAGAAGGGCTTTATACGACCCAGTGTGTCTCCTTGGGGAGCACCTATGTTGTTTGTCAAGAAGAAAGATGGATCACTACGATTATGTATTAATTATCATAGGTTGAATCAATTGACCATGAAAAACAAGTATCCTTTGCCCAGGATAGATGATCTGTTTGACTAATTGAAAGGGGTGCACTACTTTTCGAAGATTGATCTACAGTCAGGGTATCATCAGTTGAGCGTTAGGGAATAGGATGTGAGAAGATAGCCTTCAGGACCAGTTTTTAACATTACGAGTTCCTTGTGATGTCATTTGGTCTTACGAATGCACCGGCCGTGTTCATGGATATGATGAACTGGGTATTTCGTTCATTTCTATACCGATTTGTCATCGTGTTTATCGATGACATCCTGATATACTCTGTGAATCGGGAAGAGCACGAGGAACACCTACAAGCCGTCTTAGATATGCTGAAGAAGAACCAGTTATTTGCACAGTACAAGAAGTGCGATTTCTGGAAAGAGGAAGTCAAGTTCCTGGGACATGTGATGTCCAAGGAAGGGATAGCGATGGACCTTGCTAAGGTAGCCGCGGTTTAGGACTGGAAGCAGCCTGGTTCGGTTACTGAGGTGAGGAGTTTTCTTGGTCTAGCAGGCTACTACTGATGATTCATTCGGGACTTCTAGAAGATAGCCAGACCGCTGTCTCAGTTGACACGGAAGGATCTGAAGTTCACCTGGAATGAGAAGGCGGAAGCAGCTTTTCAGGAGCTGAAGGACAGACTGACCTCCGTCCCTGTGCTAGTATGTTAGAGCAAGGGGTCAAGTATACGATTTACACTGACGCGTCTCGAGTTGGTTTGGGATGTATCCTTATGCAGAGGGATAAGGTGATCGCATATGCCTCGACACAGTTGAGGAAACACGAAGAGAATTACCCCACTCACGACCTCGAGTTAGCAGCGGTTATATTTGCACTGAAGCTCTGGAGACATTACCTCTACGGAGAGGAGTTCGAGCTTTTCTGCGACCACAAGAGTCTTCGCTATATATTCACTTAGCGGGACTTGAATATGAGGCAGCGACGATGGATGGAGGCCTTAAAGGACTTCAAGTTCGAGGTTTCCTACTAACTGGCAAGGCTAACCTTGTGGCAGACGCATTGAGCCGTAAGAAGGCGATAGTATTTATGGCTCCGCTGATGGTTGAGGAATGACACATGGTGGAGTTCGTGCAGGACTTCGAGCAGAAACTCACCGTGGAGGAGCCATTCATGAGTGTCGCGCACATTCGAGCGCGGTCACTTATGGATTACAGGATTATTGTAACGACTCGTAAATTTCCGTACAATGGCTCGAGTACCATCTCGACCAGAAATCACTTAGGATTAAATCCTTTAGAAATTTGACAAAGTTAACTAAGTGCTAAACTAGATTAGCCATGAAATCCAATTGAATCGCTTTAAATACGATCTGCAAGACTCAAAACTTGTAAAATCATTGATGCTAGGTTACCCTAAAGTCTAGGATCAAACTCATTACCCGTCTGCTCTTAGGAGCACATTGAAACTTCGTATCAGGTCTGGACCGCACATCGGGAGTCCGAATGATATGAGGTTAAGGACTTAGGACCGCCTCGCTAGGCTTAACAACCATCTCGGAAATCAGACTCAGACAGTATCCCACGGCTGTTCGCTTGAGTCCAGAGAGGAGTATGAAAACACATGTTTCCTTTACAAAATAAATATCTGGAATAGTGATCCGAGACTTGATACTTGCGGTCAATTTGTAAGCAACCAGACTATCAGAATCTGACCCAAATACACCCTCGGATCAGGAAAATTTTCATAAACATTTACATGTACTTGGAATTTCGGATCGAGATCCGCTGACCGTTGAACTGAAACTGGTCCGCCACGCGTGATTTGGGAATCCGACTGAGACGAAAACTTAACTCCATGTAGATTCAAGGTTGATGAGCTTAAGTCCGACCTTTGGCTCAAGGAGGCCCGCCAGAAGTCCTCCGTTGAGCTGAAACAAAGCCGCTTTGGCTATAACCTAAGTATACCTTGTCCTCAAGTCTAGTTTGGAGAGATTTTAGGCTATATAAGGACCTAAGAACACCCTCTCTCACAGCCATACGAATTTGAGAAAAACCCTAGAGAGAGAAGTGAGAAAAGAGAGAGAAAGAGTGAGAGAAGTGGGAGAATCTCCATACTATCGTTCCCTGCCACTACACAAGCTGCACCACCTGTTTCTTATCGCTTTCCGGGCGATTTCAGTGACCTTTCTAGGTAAGAAACCCTAACCCTAAATCTGTTTTGGGGTGTGTAGGCTGTAGGTTATGAAATAACTAACCTATTTCATTCTTTAGGCTACCAAACTACCAGATACGGAAGCTTGGCAAACTTAGCTGATCCGTTGCGATTCTACGGTATAAGGTGAGGACTTTAGGTGTATAGGTTACGGTTTTCAACGCTTTCAATGTCAGATAATGATAGATTCATGATCTGCATGCAATTGCACATGTACAAAGTGCGTTCCATTTTCTGTTTTGATTGAAGTTGTAGAATATAGAATTTTACATATTCTAGGTATTCATAGAAAATACCGTATACGTATATTTTTTGGAAATGTGTTTGACATGATTATTTGTTGTATGAATGTACGATATATGGATAAAATACTTATTTGGCGAAAGGATTCGCCCTAATGCATGTTTTCCTAATATATACTATGTATGTAGAAATACTATATTGTAGAAAGTACCATATACGTATATATTTTAAAGATGTGTTTTCCATGATTATTTGTTGTATAAATATATTATATATGCGTAAAATACTTTCTTGGTGAAAGGACTCACCCTAATACATGTTTGCTAACATACACTAAGTATGTTGAAATAGTGTATGTTAAGTGTTTGTGAAAATGCTTGTGTGAGTAAGTGTTTGGATGTTGATGCCTTAGGAGGGTGTTGAGATGGGATTCTCAACTACCTTAGAGACATGTGTGATTTCCTCCATGAGGTTGTTTACTTAAACCGCTTACTTGTGTAATATATGTGTTAGTATTCCTATTTATGTAGTGCTTTATAACATGCTTTATAATATGCTTTATGACATACTTACTAACATGTTTGAATTACTTTGTTTACCATGCTTTACTCCACATGCTACGAATAAGGTTTGATTGAGTTTGGGAGTATGTCTATAGTCTAGACAGTCGGTACTAGACTTGAGATCGTGGTTGAGTTTCATGTCACCACGTAAGATGTGTTTGACGAACCCGAGTCGTACGTCAGTTGGCGACAGTTGTTAGGCCACGCGAAGTGCTTATGCACTTCATGTCGTCCAACTGATTGTGCACTCGAGCTAGTCAGGTTCGTCATATAACCCAATATGTCTAATGTATGTTCACCATGTTTGGTTGCTACTGGTTGAACCTAGGGTACCAAAACTTACTAGTGGAATCCCGTTAACCATGGTACCTCAATCCACTAAGACTCATGAGCCGGGCATGGTGGTATGGGACACCGTGGTCGAGCTGTCGGCCTACGCTGGGGCCACGTGCCTCCCCGTAGTGACCAGTGAGCAACCAGACTCGTGAGTCGATTATGGTGGTATGGGACACTATATTCGTGCTGTCGACCTACATTGATAAGGTGATGGGGGACCGGTGTAACCTTTGTGCGTAATACCCCTGGCAGCCCTTTGTAGTGACCTCGAGCATACTTTGAAATCGCGGTGAGCCTTAGAGGTTTGCTGCGGTATATAGAGTATAAACTAGGCCCGTTTCTATATAGTGATGAATCGTTAAAGAGGTGATGGGGGAGTGGTGTAACTTTTGTGTGTAACAGCCCTGGCAGCCTTTGCAGTGACCTAGAAAACACACCATCGTCTGAGATTAACTAGGACTGACGTCCGTAGAATGGATCATGTTTAGGAATGATACAAGGGAGGTACCTTACTTTTCCAATCATACTGTTTGAAATAGACTAATAAAAACTCGGTAATCATGCTCATCATGCATTGCATGTGCCTGGAAGATGTGGAGTACTGAGGGATGAAAGCATGCCGCGATCGTAAGATGGTGTCGCACGAGGGATGGTGCAGTGAGGGCATCCATCATGACCGCATACATAGTTGCATTAATAAGAGTAGTTAGGAGTGTTTGATTTTATTGCTTTATCATTACTGCTTGACTGTATTGATAACATGTTAACCTATGCTTTATTGTTCCACTGAGTTAGCTACTCACTCCCACGTTACGGGACGGTGTTGCGCACACCAACCAGACTCTGTCTTAGGTTTAGATGAGCCGACGACTCTGGAGGCGGAGCTAGACTACGATGAGGACCAGGACGAGTTCTCATACATGCAGTATTCTGGCGGTTTTGACTAGGCTGCCGGATCGATGGGATTTGCTGGGATTACCTCCTTAGATATATTTTTTACTTTTTTGAACATTAAATGGATATATGTATATGATGACTCAGATGGGTTCATACTCTGAAGAATGAAATGATTTTGTTTCTTTTATCTACATATATATACAGTTCAGTCTTCCGCTTGCCTTTATACAATTGATCTGGAGTATGAATTACTGTTTTGGTATAATCTCACTCATTTTTATTGCTCTAACACAGACAACATTTAATCATCATTATTTATGTTGCATATGTGATGCGTTGGAACTCGGGAGTTGAGTTATACTCGACCCCCGAATTTTAGGGCATTATAAGTTGGTATCAGAGCATGATTTTGATTAAATCGGACCTGAGTTATGTTTCCACGATGTACGCTGACGCATTACAACTTAGGAGGGTGCGAGAATAATATAGAAACAATCTTAGGTATCCCAGTTTCATCCAACGGCAAAGTTCACTAAAAATGGACGCCGAAATCGAGTCCGTACCCAACCCTGGTCGCACGGGACGACCTTAAAACATTCCTAAGCCATCTATTGACAAGTCTAGATTCTATTTCACCCAATCTCAGTTGTTAAAAATCAGTAAAAAGTTAGTCTGGATCAGTGAGTTCTCGAAACCACTCGATCCGGAACAGAATAGAGTGGAGGGCCTCCCCACTTAAATATACAGGGACCCAGGGTCGAACCAAGGTGCATTTGGCACCTTGGGATGGTGGAGAACAACACCCCACCACGGCGACGCGGCGCCGGGCAAGGCGCACCGCAGCAAAACTGCGGTCACTGTGGTGCGCCACAGTCAGGTGGGTCCGCTTGGGTTGGGCCGGGCCTGGTCATGGTCAGCCCAACCTCTACGCACGTTTGGTGCATGCTAAATCCTCAGGGGGTCCCTATTTTATTCCGTCAGCCCCTCCTTTCCTTACTTCCACCCCTCCAAGCCCTCTAAATTGTTGTCTCTCCCTCAACTCTCCCTTCCAGTCACTCAATCTGCAAATTTCGACCACAATTTATCCATCTCCATCAGCTACAGCAAACCCTACCCCCTATCCTCTTCGTTTCTCACGTTTAAGCCCTTAAACCTCCTCCTTTTACCTCAAATTCGTGTAACCTTTTAGCCTATCCCATTTCTTCCTTGTTCCTTCATCATTCCCTATTACTTGGGCTTCTACAAGCCCTGTGAAGACCTAAATCCGAGAAGAACTCAAATTCCTAGCCCCCTTCCTCTCTCTTTCCTCCATTTCCATGGCCCTTTTCGAGTTGATTACGACCATTTTCTCCATTTCCTCCATCTTCTCTCTCATGGGAAAGAGGAAAACTACTGCAGATGATGCTAGGCCGAGCAGCCCTACCCGTTCCAGAAGAAGGGCTGATGTTGGGGCCGGCAATAGCACCGTTCGGGAGTATAGGTCAAAGCGGGACCTGGATCCCCAACTACCGATCAGGGATGCCATACCGATTGGTTTCGAATACGGTCGTTTTACTGGCCATAAGATAGTGTTTGAAGCCCATGTGGATGAGTGGATGTTTGGGCTACACCCGATGATGGACCATTTGGTGGATGTCGTCAGATGGGGTCCAATATTTGAAGGCGAGTCTCTGGCGTGTGAGAACACGGTTCGTGCCTTCTATGCTCATATCATAGACTCATCGTTGGAGCCGCTTCAGTTCACTATCTCTGTGAGGGGCATAAGGCGATTGATTACTATGGTTGAGGTGACACGGATCATGAACATCTCACGTGGTGAAGTGCTTCCAAATGACAACTTCTCCAGGAGTGCATGAGAAAGGGATCGCCGTATGCAATACCTTTATGGTCAGCGGGTCGCTTGGACGCGAGGAAACTGTCTTCCGTCAACGAAGATGACAGATGACTTCCGTTTGCTCCACCACATTTTCACATATAATGTGTATCCATGGTCGAGTAACTGCACGGAGTGTACTCGGTTGATGGTGAACTTTCTATACAGGATGGGACAGGGGGACAACTTATGCCTGCCCATGTTCGTCCTATATCAGATTGTTCAGGTTGTTCAATCTGTCAGGAACGACCTCTCGCTCCCATTTGGCCGCCTGATATGTAAGATGGCTCATGATGTCGGCTATAGGCTCAATATGGAAGACCTTGCGCCAGTCCGAGTCATAAGTGAGGCTACACTTAACAACATGAAGATCGGCCCTCGCCAATGGCAAGCCCGACTCGATGAGTCTGGAGATGAGTCGGATAGTGCCGATCAGGAGAGTGTTGACCTCGAGGTTGGTAGCAAAGAGGGTGGCGGTGATGAGATACATGAAGAGGAACCTGAGGCCCAGGATACAGAGGAGAATTCACCTCCTGCGGCTCAGGAGCAGGGCACCGATCGGGCTTCCATAGACGCGCGTTTAGCCCATCTCGAGGAGGGCTAATCCACCCTACGACAGGAAGTCGAGCGGGTCCAAACCAAGCTCAGCAAGGTGTCTCGCAACTTGAAGGCCATCCTGTGCTGTCTGCAGGACAAGAAGGCTCCTCCTCCATCGCCTAATTCGGATGCATAGTCATCCAAGCTGTTGTTTGTGGTTGTTTTGGTTACCGCATTAGGCGGTTTATGCTTTCATGTTGATGTTGTAGTAGTTAGTAGTATGTTTTAAGTGTTTGATGTTGTGGATGTAATTGGCTTACATGTAATTTCTGTCATGATTCATTTAACTCTGTAGTCCATATATTATGACAATTTTGGGTAAATGAAAAGCATGTAGCCTCTTTTGCTATAAGATGTGTGGAATGCTTAAAGTACTTATATAATGTGTTGTTATGCTTTATCTCACCAATGTTGCACCCTATGTTGTATAGGGCATGCTGCAGCAGTATACACGGAGCACGGAACACCTCCTGCTTACTAGCTCGATGGACCAGACTCCTTCTGGTAGAGGTGGTCCTGTGGACCAAGGGTTAGACTCTGATCAGCCTCTTGCTGGTCCTACTAGTGGACTGCCACCTTATACACCCCCGGTTCGCGAGCAGCACTGGGCATCATCATCTACACAGTAGGACTCACAGGCTGCTCCACCTACTGATAGGATTGAGCAGTTGATGTTGATGATGCATTAGTAGCAGCACCAGTAGCTTATGGCCACTATTGCTGAGGCCTTATCTCAGGGTGAGAGTGCGACTCCACCTCCAACATCTACACGTCCTGCTGAGCATACAGAGCCTCCTGCTCAGTTTGAGGATGTACCTCTGCCCACACCCGTTGCACCCCCTACTGGAGATGTTGGTACACGTGGCCTGCTCGAGCGATTCCAGCGCTTGAAGCCTCCCTCATTCATGGGTTCTCAGAGACCCGAAGAGGCTGAGTTTTGGCTAGACTGCATCTCCAAGCTGCTACAGATATTGCACTGTACTGAGGCTGAGCAGGTCGAGTTGGCCACTTTCATGTTTGAGAGGGAGGCCAGTCTGTGGTGGGACAGTGTGCTGCGGTCTGTCGCAGCGGACTATGTGTGGACTTGGGTGGCATTCGAGTTCCGGTCCCACGAGAAGTATTACCCGTAGACCTACAAATATGAGCGGGAGGATGAGTTTCTATGCCTCAGGCAGGGAGGCATGACCGTTACTGAGTATGAGCACCACTTCACAGAGTTGGGCTGCTTTGTCCAGACCATCCTGGTTGATGAGCAGATGCGGATGCGTTCTTTTTCTGGAGGTTTGGGACCTGATATACAGTCGAAGATGTGCTGCATCAGTATACCTTCTTATACGGAGCTGGTTTACATGTCTATGATGGCTGAGCAGGATGTTGATCGGCTGGCCCGTTCTCGTGGTACTATGGTTACGAGACCATGACCGAAGGTACAGAGCAGGCCTTTCCTAGGCAAGAGGCCTCGTGCTGACTAGCCTCCCAGGATCGTAGCGCCAGTGGCTCCGATGAGGCGCCCTATTGTGACCTGCAAGTACTGCGGGAAACAAGGTCATCTTATTGGGAGTTGTTTCGCGCGGATGAAGGATTGTGGGTTCTCTCCGCCGCAGATGATTGGTCGTTCTCACCCACAGGCTTTATCGATTCCACCTCTACAGACTGCCCCTGCTCATCCTTCCTTTCGACCTCCTGTATCACGCTTCAGGCCACCTCAACGGCCCTTGGTTCCACAGCCGAACCGTCAGCAGCAGGCTCGAGTACATACACTTGTTGCCGAGGCACCTGAGACGTCGATTTCGGCCCCGATAGCTTTTGAGGGTACGACTCACATTCACGGTACTTCCGTTTCCTTGTTGGTGGACACTGGGTCCACTACTTCTATTATTTCTTATGGGGCAGTTAAGCGTCTAGCTTTACGTACTACTCCCACAAAGGGAATGAGACTCACTATGACCACTAGGACTTTTTCGGATATCGCACGGATATGTGAGGTTGCTCCATAGATTTGGGTAGCAGAACAGTGCTCGTCGACCTCATTGCTGCTCCACTATGGCATTACGACATTATTCTCGGTATGGACTGGCTCTCGAAGATGAGGGCAGAGATAGATTGCGATACTCGAGTTGTGACGGCCTATAGATCTGACGGCACAGCTTTCACGTTTCCAGTGCAGGTCAGTTAGCCCTGCCGTGTTAACTGTTATACTGCTTTATTAGCGCCGATCGATGGTCCGGCATTAGAGGATACGATGGTGGTTCGGGAGTTTACAGATGTGTTTAAGACGATTCCTGGTTTGCCTCCTCGGCGCGAGATCGATTTCACCATTGATCTTACGCCTAGTGCGACACCTATCTCATTGCCGACTTATCGTATACCTCCATGTGAGATGGAGGAGCTACGGAGACAGATTGACGAGCTAGTAGGGAAGGGTTTCATACGACCTAGTGTGTCTCCTTGGGGAGCACCTGTCCTATTCGTGAAGAAGAAGGACGGGACACTACGGTTATGTATTGATTACCGTAGGTTGAACTAAGTCACGGTGAAGAACAAGTATCCTTTGCCCAGGATAAATGATCTGTTTGATTAGTTGAAGGGGGTGAAGTATTTTTCGAAGTTTGATCTGCAATCAGGGTATCATCAACTGCGCGTCAGAGATGAGGAAGTGCAGAAGACGGCTTTCAGGACATGCTTTGGGCACTATGAGTTTCTAGTGATGTCGTTCGGTCTTACGAACGCACCGGCCGTGTTCATGGACTTGATGAACCGAGTACTTCGACCATTCCTATACCGATTCGTCATCATCTTTATTGATGACATTCTGATATACTCTACGAGTCGGGAGGAGGACGAGGAGCACCTGAGAGCGGTGATGGATACGTTGAAGAAGAATCAGTTATTCGTGTAGTATAAGAAGTGCGACTTCTGGTAGGAGGAAGTCAAGTTCCTCGGACATGTGGTGTCTAAGGATGGGATATCAGTGGACCTTGCTAAGGTAGCCATGGTTCAGGATTGGCAGTAGCCTGGCTCGGTTACCGAGGTGAAGAGTTTCCTTGGTCTAGCAGGGTATTATAGGCGCTTCACTAGGGATTTCTCGAAGATTGTCAGGCCGTTGTCTCAGTTAACACGGAAGGATCTGAAGTTCTCCTGGAATGAGAAGGTGGAAGCAGCTTTCAAGGAGCTGAAGGACAGGTTGACGTCTGCCCCTGTGCTAGTATTGCCAGAACAAGGGGTGAAGTACACGATATACACTAACGCGTCTCGCGTTGGTTTGGATTGTGTCCTTATGCAGAAGGACATGGTGATTGCGTATGCCTCGAGACAATTAAGGAAGCACGAGGAGAATTACCCTACACACAACCTTGAGTTGGCAGCTGTCATCTTTGCATTGAAGCTCTGGAGACATTACCTCTACGGAGAGGAGTTTGAGCTTTTCTGCGACTACAAGAGCTTAAGTATATATTCACGTAGTGAGACTTAAATATGAGACAAAGCCGATGGATGGAGACCTTGAAGGACTTCAAGTTCGAGGTTTCCTACCATCTGGGCAAGGCGAACCTTGTGGCAGACGCGTTGAGCCGCAAGAAGGTAATAGCATTTGCGGCTCCGTTGATGATAGTAGAGTAGGACATGGTTGAGTTCATGTGGGACTTCGAGCAGAGACTCACCGTGGAGGAGCCATTCGAGTATGTTGCGCATGTTCGGGTGTGACCACTGGTTGATGATAGGATTGTTAAGGCCCAGAAGGGTGATGTGCGGTTGTCTGAGCTTCGAGAGCAAGCTAGCGATGCCGAGGACTCCGAGTGGAGAGTTGATTCAGATGGGGGTCTGCGCTTCCATGGCCACCTATGCGTTACTGATATACCTGATTTGAGACATGAGCTTCTCAAGTCTGCCCATAACTCGAAGCTTGCAATTCATCTAGTAGCACGAAGATGTACCAGGATATGAGACGGTCGTATTGGTGGGATAACATGAAGGCCCACATCTCTGAGTTCATTTCTCGATGCCTGACGTGCCAACAGGTCAAAGCAGAACATTGTCGACCTCCTGGACTGCTTCAGCCCATGCCCATAACAAAGTGGAAGTGGGACTTCATCTCCATGGATTTCATATCAGGGTTACCGAAGACGAGGAAGGGACACGATTCCATTTGGGTGATTGTGGACTGGTTGACCGAATGGCCCATTTCCTCCCTATCAGAGGCACGAACTCTACAGACGAGCTGGCTAGATTGTACATCAGAGAGATCGTCCGTCTGCATGGAGTTCCTTTAGAGATCGTGTCGGACAGAGACACTCGGTTCACATCTATCTTCTGGACTCGTATCCAGGAAGCGATGGGTGTGAAGTTAAAGTTCAGTACAGCGTTTTATCCTCAGACTGATGGGTAGACAGAGCGGGTGAATCAGATTCTGGAGGAGATGTTGCGGGCATGTGTGTTAGACTTCAAGGATAGTTGGGATGATTGTCTTCCTTACGCAAAGTTCGCTTACAACAATAGCTTCCAGGCGAGTATTGGTATGGCGCCATATGAGGCCCTGTATGGTCGTCCTTGCAGAGCACCGCATTGTTGGGCTGAGGTTGGCGAGCGTAGTCTGATTGGCCCGGAGTTGGTACAGCCGACCACAGAGAAGATCGACAATATCAGGCGTTGACTTCTTACATCGCAGAGCAGACAGAAGAGCTAGGCCGATACGAGGCGGCGACCGGTTGAGTTTGAGGTTGGGGACCATGTGTTCCTCAGAGTTTCTCCTATGAAGGGAGTCCCTCGGTTCGGGAAGAAGGGGAAGCTTACACTGAGATTTATCAGTCTGTTTTAGATACTGGATCGAGTGGGTGTTGTGGCATATCGTCTTGCTTTGCTCACACCGCTTGCAGCTGTACACAACGTATTTCATGTATCTATGTTGAAGAAGTACGTTCCTGATCCTTCACATATCATCAGATGGGAGCAGGTATAGCTGAGCGGGGATGCTACATATGAGCTGCGTCCGACGCATATACTTGACAGGAAGGAGCAGGTACTGTGTAGCAGGGTCATTCCACTTGTGAAGGTACTATGGACGCATCATTCTGAAGAGGAGGCTATGTGGGAGATTGAGTCCGAGGTCAGGAAGAACTGCCCTAAGATTCTCGAAGAATATGAAAAGGTATAAATTTCGAGGATGAAATTTTTGTTTAAGGGGGGTAGATTGTAACGACTCGTAAATTTCCGTACAATGGCTCGAGTACCACCTCGACCAGAAATCACTTAGGATTAAATCCTTTAGAAATTTGACAAAGTTAACTAAGTGCTAAACTAGATTAGCCACGAAATCCAATTAAATCACTTTAAATACGATCTGCAAGACCCAAAACTTGTAGAATCATTGACGCTAGGTTACCCTAAAGTTTAGGATCAAACTCATTACCCGTCTGCTCTCGGGAGCACATTGAAACTTCGTATCAAGTCTGGACCGCACATCGGGAGACCGAATGATACGAGGTTAAGGACTTAGGACCGCCTCACTAGGCTTGACAACCATCTCGGAAATTAGACCCAGACAGTGTCCCACGGCTGTTCGCTTGAGTTCGGAGCGAAGGAGTGTGAAAACACATGTTTCCTTTACAAAATAAATATCTGGAATAGTGATCTGAGACTTGATACTTGCAGTCAATTTGTAAGCAACCAGACCGTCAGAATCTGACCCAAATACACCCTCAGATCAGAAAAAAATTCATAAACATTTACATATACTTGGAATTTTGGATCGAGAACCGCTGACTGTTGAACTGAAACTGGTCCGCCACGCGTGATCTGGGAATCCGACTGAGATGAAAACTTAACTCCACATAGATCCAAGGTTGGTGAGCTTAAGTCCGACCTTTGGCTCAAGGAGGCCCGCCAGAAGTCCACCGTTGAGCTGAAACAAAGCTGCTTTGGCTATAACCTAATATACCTTGTCCTCAAGTCTAGTTTGGAGAGATTTTAGGCTATATAAGGACCTTAGAACACCCTCTCTCACAGCCATACGAATTTGAGGAAAACCCTAGAGAGAGAAGTGAGAAAAGAGAGAGAATGAGTGAGAGAAGTGGGAGAATCTCCCTACTATCATTCCCTGCCACTACACAAGCTGCACCACCTGTTTCTTATCGCTTTCTCGGTGATTTCAACGACGTTTCTAGGTAAGAAATCCTAACCCTAAATCTGTTTTGGGGTGTGTAGGTTGTAGGTTATGAAATAGCTAACCTATTTCATTCTTTAGACTACCAAACTGCCAGAAACGGAAGCTTGGCAAACTTAGCCGATCCGTTGCAATTCTACGGTATAAGGTGAGGACTTTAGGTGTATAGGTTACGGTTTTCAACGCTTTCAATGTCAGATAATAATAGATTCATGATCTGCATGCAATTGCACATGTACAAAGTGCTTTCCATTTTCTGTTTTGATTAAAGTTGTAGAATATGGAATTTTACATATTCTAGGTATTCGTAGAAAATACCGTATACGTATATTTTTTAGAAATATATTTGACATGATTATTTATTGTATGAATGTACGATATATGGATAAAATACTTATTTGGCGAAAGGATTCGCCCTAATGCATGTTTTCCTAATATACACTATGTATGTAGAAATACTATATTGTAGAAAGTACCGTATACATATATATTTTAGAGATGTGTTTGCCATGATTATTTGTTGTATAAATATATTATATATGTGTAAAATACTTGCTTGGCGGAAGGACTCACCCTAATACATGTTTGCTAACATACACTAAGTATGTTGAAATAGTGTATGTTAAGTGTTTGTGAAAATGCTTGTGTGAGTAAGTGTTTGAATGTTGATGCCTTAGGAGGGTGTTGAGATGGGATTCTCAACTACCTTATAGACATGTATGATTTCCTCCATGAGGTTGTTTACTTAAACCGCTTACTTGTGTAATATATGTGTTAGTATTCCTATTTATGTAGTGCTTTATAACATGCTTTATAACATGCTTTATGACATAATTACTAATATGTTTGAATTACTTTGTTTACCATGCTTTACTCCATATGCTACGAATAAGGTTTGATTGAGTTTGGGAGTATGTCTATAGTCCAGACAGTCGGTACTAGACTTGAGATCATGGTTGAGTTTCATGTCACCACGTAAGATGTGTTTGATGAACCCGAGTCGTACGTCAGTTGGCGACAGTTGTTAGGCCACGCGAAGTGCTTATGCACTTCATGTCGTCCAACTGATTGTACTCTCGAGCTAGTCAGGATCGTCATGTAACCCAATATGTCTAATGTATGTTCACCATGTTTAGTTGCTACTGCTGGAACCTAGGGTACCAAACTTACTAGTGGAATCCTATTAACCATGGTACCTCGATCCACTAAGACTCATGAGCTGGGCATGGTGGTATGGGACACCGTGGTCGAGCTGTCGGCCTACGCTGAGGCCACGTGCCTCCCCGTAGTGACTAGTGAGCAACCAGACTCGTGAGCCGATTATGGTGGTATGGGACACTATATTCGTGCTGTCAGCCTACATTGATAAGGTGATGGGGGACCGGTGTAACCTTTGTGCGTAACACCCCTGGCAGCCCTTTGTAGTGACCTCAAGCATACTTTGAAATCGCGGTGAGCCTTAGAGTTTTGCCCCGGTATATAGAGTATAAACTAGGCTTGTTTTTGTATAGTGATGCATCATTAAATAGGTGATGGGGGAGTGGTGTAACCTTTGTGCGTAATAGCCCTGGCAGCCTTTGCAGTGACCTAGAAAACACACCATCGTCTAAGATTAACTAGGACTGTCGACCCTAGAATGGATCATGTTTGGGAATGATACAAGGGAGGTACCTTACTTTCCCAATCCTGCTGTTTGAAATGGACTAATAAAAACTCGGTAATCATGCTCATCATGCATTGCATGTGCCTGGAATATGTGGAGTACTGAGGGATGAAAGCATGCCACGATCGTAAGATGGTGTCACACGAGGGATGGTGCGGTGAGGGCATCCATCATGACCGCATACATAGTTGCATTAATAAGAGTAGTTAGGAGTGTTTGATTTTACTGCTTTATTATTACTGCTTGATTGTATTGATAACATGTTAACCTATGCTTTATTGTTCCACTGAGTTAGCTACTCACTCCCACGTTATGGGACGGTGTTGCGCACACCAACCAGACTTTGTCTCAGGTTTAGATGAGCCGACGACTCAGGAGGTGGAGCCAGACTATGATGAGGACCAGGACGAGTTCTCATACATGCAGTATTCTGGCGGCTTCGATTAGGCTGCCGGATCGATGGGATTTGCTGGGATTACATCCTTAGATGTATTTTTAACTTTTTTGAACATTAAATGGATATATGTATATGATGACTCAGATGGGTTCATACTCTGGAGAATGAAATGATTTTGTTTCTTTTATCTACATATATATACAGTTTAGTCTTTCGCTTGCCTTTATACAATTGATCTGGAGTATAAATTACTGTTTTAGTATAATCTCACTCATTTTTATTGCTCTAACATAGACAACATTTAATCATCATTATTTATGTTGCATATGTGATGTGTTGGAACTCGGGAGTTGAGTTATACTCGACCCCCGAATTTCAGGGCGTTACAATTATCGAGGCCCAGAAGGGCGATGCGCAACTGTCTGAGCTTCGAGAGCAAGCTAGCAATGACGAGGACTCCAAGTGGAGAGCTGACATAGATGACGGCCTACGATTCCGTGGCTGCCTATGCATCCCAGACATCTATGACTTGAGATAGGAGATTCTCGAGGGTGCCCGCAGATCGAAACTTGAGATGCATCCTGGTAGCACGAAGATGTATCAAGACATGAAGTGGTCGTATTAGTGGGACAATATGAAGGTCCACATAGCAGAATTTGTATCCCGTTGTCTCACCTGCCAGCAGGTCAAGGCTGAACATCGCTGACCTCCTAGACTACTTCAGCCCATGCCCACAGTTGAATGGAAGTGGGACTTCATCTTTATGAATTTCATATCGGGGCTTCCGAAGACGAGGAAGGGACATGATTCCATTTGGGTGATCGTCGACCGGTTGACAAAGTCGGCTCATTTCCATCCGATCAGAGTTTCGAACTCTGTAGACGAGTTAGCTAGATTGTACATTAAGGAGATAGTGCGTCTGCATGGAGTTCCCTTAGAGATTGTGTCAGACAGAGACATGTGATTCATATCTATCTTCTGGACTCGTATCTAGGAAGCGATGGGTGTGAAGTTGAAGTTCAGTACCGCGTTCCACCCACAGACCGATGGGCAGACGGAGCGGGTGAATCAGATTTTGGAGGATATGCTGCGAGCCTGTGTTTTGGACTTCAAGGATAGTTGGGATGACTGTCTCCCATATGCAGAGCTCGCCTACAATAACAGTTTTCAGGCGAGTATTGGTATGACTCCTTACGAGGCCTTGTATGGGCGCCCTTGCCGAGCACCGCATTACTGGGTAGAGGTTGGCGAACGCAGTTTGATTAGCCCAGAGTTAGTACAGGTGACCTCAGAGAAGATCGATATTATCAGGCGTCGACTTCTTACAGCGCAGAGCAGACAGAAGAGTTATGCCGATACGAGGCGGCGACTGCTTATGTTTAAGGTTGGAGACTATGTATTCCTCTGAGTTTCCCCTATGAAGGGAGTCCTTTAGTTTGGCAAGAAGGGGAAGCTTATGCCGCGGTTCATTGGCCCATTCCAGATACTTGACCGAGTGGGTGTGGTGGCATACCGCCTAGCTTTGCCCACTCCACTTGCAAGTGTGCATAACATGTTTCATGTTTTCATGCTGAAGAAGTACATTCCTAATCCTTCCCATATCATCAAATGGGAGCAGGTACAGTTGAGCGAGGACGCTACATACGTACTGCATCTGACGCGTATCCTAGACAGGAAGGAGCAAGTATTGCGTAGCAAGGTCATCCCACTTGTGAAGGTCCTATGGACACATCAGACAGAGGAAGAGGCTACTTGGGAAACTGAAGCCAAGATCAGAAAGAACTACCTTCAGATTCTCGAGGAGTACGAAAAGGAACTAATTTCGAGGATGAAATTTTTCTTTAAGAGGTGTAGATTATAACGTCTCGAAAAATTTCGTATAAAGACCCGAGTACCACCTCAAGCAGAAATCACTTAGGATGAAATCCTTTATAAATTAGACAAAGTTAACTAAGTGCTAAACTAGATTAGCTGTGAAATTCGCTTGATCCACTTTAAATACGATCTGCAAGACCCAAAACTTGTATAATCATTGACGCTAGGTTACCCGAAAATCTAGGATCAATCTCATTACCCAGTTATCTCGGGAGCACATGGAAACTCCGTATCGGATCTGGACTGCATGTCGAAAGTCTGATTACTACAAAGTTATATATTTAGGACCGCCTTACTGGGCTTGACAACCATCTCGGAAATCAAATCCAAATAGTGTCCCATGGCTATTTTCTTGAGCCCGAAGTGAAGAGTGTGAGAAAACGTGGATTTCCTTTAGAAATTAAACCTAACTTAAGTAATCTGTGACCTGTCGCTTACGAGCCTGAAATAAGGAATCAGACTGTCAGAACCTGACCCAAATACACCCTCGGATCATGGGAAATTTCATACACATGTCGGTATACTTGTAATCCTGATCGAGTTCCGGTGACCGTTGAACTGAAACTGGTCCGCCACGTGTGATCTGGAAATCCGACTGGAATAAAAACTTAACTCGACCTAGATCCATGGTTAGGAAGATTAAGTCCGACCTTTGGCTTAAGGGGGGGCTCTGGAAGTGCTCTGTTGAGCTGAACCAGATGCACTTTGGACATAACCTAAGTATACCTTGGCCCTGGGGTCATTTTCATCAGTTTTAGGCCTATATAAGGACCTTAAACCCTCTCTCATTCACACCATACGAATTTGAGAAAACCCTAGGAGAGAGAAGAGAGTAAAGAGAGAGAAAGTATGAGAGAAGTTGGTGTCCTTCCTAGGAATTGATCCCTGCTATCCTCCGTGCCTATCCACCACAACTGTATCGCTCTTCCGGTGATTCTGATTCCATTTTTGGGTAAGAAATCCTAACCCTAATCAGTTCTAGAGAGTCAACTAGTGTAAGTGATGAAATAACTAACCTATTTCGTGCCATATGTTGTCGTTCTACCGTTGATAAAGACTTGGTGATTAAACTGAGTCCGTTACTCATTTCTACGGCATAAGGTGCGGACTATAGACGTATAGGTTATGGTTTTTAAAGCTTTCAATGTCAGATAATGATAGATTCATGATCTGGGTGTTATTTTACATGCAAAATACGATGTTCGTTTTGCGATTCAGTTACGTATGCAAATTATGGCGTTTAGTGTATTCTGTATATTTGTAGAAAATACCGTATACATATAAATATAGAAGTGTATTTGCCATGATTAATTACTGTGTGTATATGCTATATATATGTGTAATACTTACTCGGTGAAAGGATTCGCCCTAATACATGTTTTGGCTAATATACGTTATGTATGTTAAATGAGTGTAGTCTAAGTGTTTGTGAAAATGTTTGTATGAGTAAGTATTTAGATGATAGTGCTTAGAGTAGGTGTTGAGATAGGATTCTCAACTATCTTAGTGATGTATATGATTTCCTTCATGCAAGTTGTTTAAGTTAATCGCTTACTTATGAAATGTATATGTTTGTATTTCCTGTTTATATTGTGCTTTATAACATGCTTGTTAACATGTTTGAATTACTTTGTTGACTCTGCTTAGACTACCATACATGCTTTCTGGTTAAGGATTGAATGTGATTGGGGCTATGTTATAGTCCAGGCAATCGGTAGCCGACTTTGAAGTCGTGGCTGAGATTCATTCGTCACATAGGACGTGTTTGACAAACCCGAGTCATGTGTTGGTCGTCAGCAGTGGTTAGGCCACACGAAGTGCTTATGCATTTCATGTCGATCGATGCAATGTGCGCTCGTATTAGTCGAGCTCGTCAAGTAACACGATGTGCCGATGTATGTTCACCATGTATGGACGCTACTGCTTGAACCTAAGGTACCAAATTCACCAGTGAAATCCCATTTAACCTTGGTACCTCAATCCGCTAAGACTCATGAGCCGAACATGGTGGTATGGGACACCGTGATCGAGCTGTCGGCCTACGCTGGGGCGTCGAACCTCCTCGTAGTAACCAGTGAGCAACCCAGACTCGTGAGCCGAATACGGTGGTATGGGACACTGTATTCAAGCTGTTGGCCTACACTAATTGGTGACGAGCCCTTTGTAGTGACCTCGAGCATACTCTGAGTCTATGTGGAGGTGACAACCTTTCCATAGCATCTAGAGTATAAACTAGGCCAGTATTAATTTGGTGACGAGCCCTTTGCAGCGACCTAGACCGCAACATCGTATGAGATTTACTAGGACTGACGACCCTAGAATGGATCATTGTTTGGGAAATGAAATAAGGGAGGTACCTTAGTTTCCCAATCCTGTTGTATGAAAAGGACTAATAAGAACTTGGTAATCATACGCATACATTGCATTACAGGTGCATTCAGGCATTGCAGGTCAAGCACTGAGGCAGTGTTGTCATGCGCGAACGTAAGATGAAGTCGCTGAGGGGGCGTAGGCGAGGGCATGTATCATACATCCATACCATTCTTATATTAACAACTGTACTTAGGAATGTGTGATTTATTACTTTATCATTACTGCTTGACTGAATTGATAACATGCTAACCTATGCTTTATTGTTCCACTGAGTTGATCACTCACTCCCATATTACGGGATGGTGTTTTAAACACCAACCAGACTCTGTCTTGATTTCAGATGATGGCGTGACTCCCGAGTCGAAGCCTGATTATTACGACGATCAGGACGAGTACTCTTACATGCAGTTCTCGGATGGCTTCGCTTAGGCTCTCCTGGTCGACGGGGCTACAAGGTTTTATTACAGTTGGACCATTTTTGAGACTTTTGACTTTTGTAATATTTTATGATGTACACAGTGACTCAGTGTTATATTCATACTCTGGAGACCGATCGTGATCTTTTGACTTGTATACGTTTATTTATATCTTTCAGTCTTCCGCTTGCGTTTTACAACCTGATCTGGAGTATGAATTACTGTTTTGGTATAATCTCACTCATGATTAATGCACTAACACAGACAACATTGAATCATAAGCATATATATTGCATAAGTGATTTTTTGAAACTCGGGAGTTGAGTTGCTACTCGACCCTCGATTTTCAGGGCATTACATAAACACTACTCACTACTTACATTTACACCCACCCTTAATATTTTTTGTAACAAATAATTGCAAATTTGTACCATTTCGTAACACATGTAGAAAAGAAGGGGGGATTTATCAGTCAGATGGGTACAGATGTCATTTCCCTAACAGTATAAATAAATAAATTAAATTAAAAATTCTTGTCCTAATCTTCTTCCGGCAGATAAGATGGACTGAATTCCATTCGACATTTACCATATAAAAATGAAATTTCTACCGAAAAGGAAGGGTAAAAATGTCACGTTCGGGAGAGTTCGAAGATTCAGGAGCGTTTGGAATGCGAGTTTTCTCTGCAGCCGAGAACAGTGAGAATTCCACACATGGTAGGAGCGTTCAAATTGCTCTCTCTCTCTCTCTCTCTCTCTCTCTGAGAAATCCAGAGGAGTTAGAAAAGAGGGCGGCCCCTGAATCCGATGGATTTCGCCTTTAATCAGGATCGTTGGAATCGAGCTCACCTGTGCGGAGATGTAGGAGGAGATGGAGTAGGGGGCGATGAAGCCATCGCTGGAGGCAACGACGACGATGTCGGGGTTAGGGTTTTAAGAAGGGGCGAAAGCAATCCTGAAGACGGTTTGAAACTGGAGCTCTCTCTCCTGCAGGATGGTGCTGCTGGTGGAAGTTGCAAGGAGAGGGAGATCGAGAGAGGGAGTGAGTCGAGATGGGAAGAGGGAGAGGGTGATCGAGGGAGAGGGAGGGAGGGAGAGGGAGATCAAAAGAGAGGGTTGAGATCGGGAGAGGGAGAGGGAGACGGAGTCGGTGATGGGTGCAAAATGAGAGATTTTAGGGTTTTCACGTAAGAAAAGGGTTTAAATTATTCGGTAGTCAGTGGCATATGGATCCAATGTGCCTCTTGAGCATTATGGGGTCCACTCAGATGTTAATAATCAAATCCATTTCGTTCATCTGTTTCAAAATAAAACAATAAAACACAGTAATAAAAAATAAGAAGATTTAACACTCAATTGGGATACACCAACAAAACAGTGGAAATAATAACATACAACCGCAACAATTCTAGTACGGTTTATTACCGTTTTTGAACCAAAATCCCAATCGTACCGGTTTAATGATTTTGGTGTAGTGCTTCTCAATCCTATCACCAAGAAAAGGGTTTGTTTTCATGTCTATTAAAAGATTTCTTCATACATTTCTGCCACTTAAAAATGATTTTCTCTCTTTTTAATTTACCGTAATTATTCATTAGAGATCATATTATATATAAATAATTTTTACTGATAACTAAAATGAGATGAACTCTGTTATGGGTCAAAATGGACCGACTAATAAAATAAGGTCAAGTCGGACACCCGTACACTCCACGAGGCCGGATAACAACATACATGACAAAGGGCTCAATCTCGACCTCAATCTAAACAAGAAAGGAGATCGGCCTCAGTCTCCTCACAGTCTCCCAAGGCAGGTCGGCTAAGCCCTTCCTTAAGATAACTTCACCCCGGCCTCCCACTGAGCACTTCTATTAGTTCCAACTTGTAACCAACTGTCCGGGTCTTACCAAACTTATCCGTCTGAAATCTTAGCCGATGATCTAAGAAGACAATCACAACACGGATCGGTATGAGATCTCTGCTGCAGATTTTGGGAGATCAGCATGATACGTCCGGGATCCAAATCCTACTACAATACGCCCCTACCAAATAGGGAGGCCACCTCTTACTCCACCACCCTCTCCCACTTATAAATAGAAGCATCCCTAATGGTGAAAGGTATGCACAATTCTCCACTCAAGAACCCTATGTTCGATTAGACCAAGCTTGCTTACCTAACGTTGGCATCGAAGGGTTCCCTACATTAACCTCAATCTCCATTCATGTCCTTTTTCACAAATCTCAGGTGGTCTAGGAAGGATGCCCAGATTTTTGCATCAATAATTTGGTGTCGTCCATGGGAACGCCATCGAAAGCTATTCTCATCACCAACAAAGGTTCGACAATGGCGAAAGGGAGAAAGAAATCCCAGACCACCACCACTGTGACCAGCCCCCGTGCGGTCAGAATAGTGTGTGGAACACCGGAACTCATCTTGCCAACCTTAGGCTGATTTTGTGCCCATAAGCCAAGCGCAACAGTCTCGGAATAGGGGAGGTTGGCTCGTCTTTCTTGAACATCAAGTTAAAGCCCTGACAAGCAACCTTGATCAAATAAAACAAATGTTGGAA
This sequence comes from Magnolia changhungtana, assembly GCA_030180095.1. NCBI lineage: Eukaryota > Viridiplantae > Streptophyta > Magnoliopsida > Magnoliales > Magnoliaceae > Magnolia > Magnolia changhungtana. The sequence continues at coordinate 165,063 of JASAUF010000384.1, read as the reverse complement.
TGACAAATCCCTCCTCCTGACTAGGGGGTTGGGGAAGTTGTTGCTCGAGTAGCCATGAAAGTCTCTACACGATCTTCGTCCCTCGTCGACCCCTGGAGCAACAGAAAAGTCAACTAAGAACAAGATGAGCACCCTCACACGCTTCAGGCACTGCCACGCTGGCTGCCTCTGACTTACATAATGAGTTAGAGAAGAAGAGGTGTGGCGAGGCTTCCGAGGTAGTGGACAAAATAGTAGCCTAGAACGAAGACTCCTGGGAGGTTGAGCTCAACGAACTACGAGCTCATATCAGTGACATGTAGCAGGCCTACCATGTATACGCTCCGACCTTGACAGAGGATATGTTAGAGGAAACTGAGCCGCCGTTCACGGCCGACATCATGCATGCTCAGCTCCCGCCTAGATTCCGAATGCCGCAGGCTCTTTATTCTGGGACCACCAATCCAGACGAGCACCTAGAATCTTTCAGGGCATGAATAAAGCTTCACAGTGCATCAACTATGATTATGTGTCGGGCATCTCCTTAACTCTGATAGGAGCATCTCAGTAGTGGTTTCAACAATTGAAGCCATGATCCATTAGCTCATTCACACAGCTCAGCAAAGCTTTCATCATTAACTTTATCCAAGGAAAGGAGAGGCTGAATCCTATAACTCACCTCCTCACCCTCATTTACAAAGATAATTGTTGTTAAAAGACTACATTAAATGCTTCAATATGGAGCCACTGCAAGTGGAGGGCAATTTGGACCAGATCGCCCTAGCTACCATGTGGCCAGCCCAAGGGAAAAGAGGTTCCTCTTCTCGCTCAGTAAGAATCCCCCCACAACCTTGGTTGACCTCCTCAACTGAGCTTAGATGTACTCCAACGCAGAGGAGCTTTTTAACTCACGGAAAGCTACAAGAAATGATGGAAGCTTAACCAAGGAGAAACTACCCAAGGAAGAATAGGCATCAGCTCCCGGCAGCAAGCAGAGATGAGACAATAACTCAACCAGGGGTCAGCATCCGAGCAGAAGACCCGAGAGCAGATTCGGCTCTCACACCCCCCTCAATGAAACACCCGAACAGGTTCTCATGGAAGTTCGGGACAACCGAATCCTCAAAGAACTGAACAAAATGAAATCTGATGTTGACAAACAAGACAAACAGAAGTGTTGCCACTTTCACCGCGATCATGGCCAATCCATTGGTGACTACTTTGACCTTAAAGAGGAGATTGAAGCCCTCATCTGTAATGGGATTTTGTGGGAAGAAGAGTGGGCAGACCGGAAGAACGAGCAACACATTAACAATAACGAGCCTACTGGAGAAATCTACATCATCTTCTATGGACCTGCTGGAGGAGGAGACTCGAATTGAGCACGTAGCGTTCACGCCCGAAGCATCAATTACAGCAGCTCGGAACATCAAGTCCACATCACCAACATACCTTCGAAGGAGCAAAAAGTAGCATCCTGCGAGCTGACATTCACCGAAGTTAAAGCCCTGACAAGCAACCTTGATCAGATAAAGTGAATGTTGGAATGACAAATCCCTCCTCCTGACTAGGGGGTTGGGGAAGTTGTTACTCGAGCAGCCATGGAAGACTCTACACGATCTTCGTCCCTCGTCGACCCCTGGAGCAACAGAAAAGTTAGCAAAGCACCAAGATGAGCACCCTCACACGCTTCGGGCACTGCCATGCTGGCTGCCTCCGACTTACATCATGAGTTAGAGAAGAAGAGGTGTGGCGAGGCTTCCGAGGCAGTGGACGAAACAGTAGCCTAGAATGAAGACCCCTGGGAGGCTGAGCTCAACAAACTACGATCTCATATCAGTGACATGTGGCAGGCCTACCGTGTATATGCTCCGACCTCGATAGAGGATATGTTAGAGGAAACTGAGCCGTCGTTCACGACCGACATCATGCATGCACAGCTCCCGCCTAGATTCTGAATGCTGCAGGCTCCTTATTCTGGGACCACCAATCTAGACGAGCACCTAGAATCTTTCGGGGCATGAATGAAGCTTCACAGCGCATCAACTACGATTATGTGTCAGGCATCTCCTTAACTCTGATAGGAGCATCTCAATAGTGGTTTCAACAATTGAAGCCACGGTCCATTAGCTCATTCACACAGCTCAGCAAAGCTTTCATCATTAACTTTATCCCAGGAAAGGAGAGGCTGAATCCTATAACTCACCTCCTCACCCTCATTCAGAAAGATAATTGTTGTTAAAAGACTACATTAAACGGTTCAATATGGAGGCACTACAAGTGGAGGGCTATTTGGACCAGATCGCCCTGGCTGCCATGTGGCTAGCCCAAGGGAAAAGAGGTTCCTCTTCTCACTCAGTAAGAATCCCCCCACAACCTTGGTTGACCTCCTCAACTGAGCTTAGATGTACTCCAACGCAGAGGAGCTTTTCAGCTCACAGAAAGCTACAAGAAATGATGGAAGCTCAACCAAGGAGAAACGACCCAAGGAAGAATAGGCGTCAGCTCCCGACAGCAAGCAGAGATGAGACGATAACTCAACCAGGGGTCAGCATCCGAGCAGAAGACCCGAGAGCAGATTCGGCTCTTACACCCCCCTCAATGAAATGCCCGAATAGGTTCTCATGGAAGTTCGGGACAACCGAATACTCAAAGAACCGAACAAAATGAAATCTGATGTTGATAAACAAGACAAACAGAAGTGCTGCCACTTTCACCGCAACCATGGCCAATCCACTGGTGACTATTTTGACCTTAAAGAGGAGATTGAAGCCCTCATCTGTAATGGGATTTTGTGGGAAGAAGAGTGGGCAGACCGGAAGAACGAGCAACACATCAACAATAACGAGCCTACTGGAGAAATCTACATCAACTTCTATGGACCTGCTGGAGGAGGAGACTCAAATTGAGCACGTAGCGTTCACGCCCGAAGCATCAATCACAGCAGCTCGGAACATCAAGTACACATCACCAACATACCTTCGAAGGAGCAAAAAGTAGCATCCTGCAAGCTGACATTCACTGAAGTTAAAGCCCTGACAAGCAAGCATGATCAGATAAATTGAATGTTGGAATGACAAATCCTTCCTCTTGACTACGGGGTTGGGGAAGTTGTTGCTCGGGCAGCCATGGAAGTCTCTACACGATCTTCATCCCTCGTCGACCCCTGGAGCAACAGAAAAGTCGGCAAAGCACCAAGATGAGCACCCTCATAGGCTTCGGGCACTACCACGCTGGCTGCTTCTGACTTACATAATGAGTTAGAGAAGAAGAGGTGTGGAGAGGCTTCCGAGGCAGTGGACGAAATAGTAGCCTAGAACGAAGACCCCTGGGAGGTTGAGCTCAATGAACTACGAGCTCATATCAGTGACATGTGGCAGGCCTACCATGTATACGCTCCGAACTCGACAGAGGATATGTTAGAGGAAACTAAGCCGTCGTTCACGGCCGACATCATGCATGCTCAGCTCTCGCCTTGATTCCGAATGCCGCAGGCTCCTTATTCTGGGACCACCAATCCAGACGAGCACCTAGAATCTTTCGGGGCATGAATGAAGCTTCACGGCGCATCAACTATGATTATGTGTCGAGCATCTCCTTAACTCTAATAGGAGCATCTCAGTAGTGGTTTCAACAATTGAAGCCACGATCCATTAGCTCATTCACACAGCTCAACAAAGCTTTCATTATTAACTTTATCCAAGGAAAGGAGAGGTTGAATCCTATAACTCACCTCGTCACCCTCATTCAGAAAGATAATTATTGTTAAAAGACTACATTAAATGCTTCAATATGGAGGCACTGCAAGTGGAGGGCTATTTGGACCAGATCGCCCTAGCTGCCATGTGGCCATCCCAAGGGAAAAGAGGTTCCTCTTCTCGCTCAGTAAGAATCCCCCCACAACCTTGGTTGACTTCCTCAACCGAGCTTAGATGTACTCCAATGCAGAGGAGCTTTTTAGCCCACGGAAAGCTACAAGAAATGATGGAAGCTCAACCAAGGAGAAACTACCCAAGGAAGAATAGGCGTCAGCTCCCGGCAGCAAGCAGAGATGAGACGATAACTCAACCAGGGGTCGGCATCCGAGCAGAAGCCCCGAGAGCAGATTCGGCTCTTACACCCCCCTCAATGAAATGCCCGAACAGGTTCTCATGGATGTTTGGGACAAGCGAATCCTCAAAGAACCGAATAAAATGAAATCTGATGTTGACAAACAAAACAAACAGAAGTGCTACCACTTTCACCGCGACCATGGCCAATCCACTGGTGACTACTTTGACCTTAAAGAGGAGATTGAAGCCCTCATCCATAATGGGATTTTGTAGGAAGAAGAGTGGGCAGACCGGAAGAACGAGCAACACATTAACAATAACGAGCCTACTGGAGAAATCTACATCATCTTCTATGGACCTGCTAGAGGAGGAGACTCGAATTGAGCACGTAGCAATCATGCCCGAAGTATCAGTCACAGCAGCTCGGAACATCAAGTCCACATCACCAACATACCTTCGAAGGAGCAAAAAGTAGCATCCTGCGAGCTGACATTCATCGAAGTTAAAGCCCTGACAAGAAACCTTGATTAGATAAAGTGAATGTTGGAATGAAAAATCCCTCCTCCTGACTAGGGGGTTGGGGAAGTTGTTGCTCGAGCAGCCATGGAAGTCTCTACACAATCTTTGTCCCTCGTCGACCCCTGGAGCAACAAAAAAGTCGGCAAAGCACCAAGATGAGCACCCTCACACGCTTCGGGCACTGCCACGCTGGCTGCCTCTGACTTACATCATGAGTTAGAGAAGAAGAGGTGTGGCGAGGCTTCTAAGGCAGTGGACGAAACAGTAGCGTAGAACAAAGACCCCTGGGAGGCCGATCTCAACGAACTATGAGCTCATATCAGTGACATGTGGCAGGCCTACCGTGTATACGCTCCAACCTTGATAGAGGATATGTTAGAGGAAACTGAGCCGCTGTTCATGGCCGACATCATGCATGCTCAGCTCTCGCCTAGATTCCGAATGCCGCAGGCTCCTTATTCTGGGACCACCAATCCAGACGAGCACCTAAAATCTTTCGGGGCATGAATGAAGCTTCACGGCGCATCAACTATGATTATGTGTCGGACATCTCCTTAACTCTAATAGGAGCATCTCAGTAGTGGTTTCAACAATTGAAGCCACTATAAGTGTTATGGTCTCATACTCCTTTAGTTGTCAAATTTGTGATGTGCCCCGTGCTTGTATGATGATTTATATGAATTTAAGACACTGCTTAAATACTTCAAGAAGCTACATGTTGAAGTCTCAAGAAGCTACATGTTCAAGTCTCATGACTTCAAGACTAAATAGCAATGCATGAAGTAGTTGTTATGCTGATGAAGATCTCAAGTTTGAAGCTACAACAAGTTCAAGATCTCAAGCCTGACATGGTTCAAACAAACTACATTCGTTGAATGGTTGAAGTTCAATGTCCATACGACATGATTCAGGTTTGAATGACCTTAGGTTGACCCTTTAAGTAGGTCATTTTGGATACATAAATCAAATGTTTATTTTACATAAGTTTGGTCTATTCTACGACCAGTCCTAGCTCTTGTTCGACCAGTCCTGGCATTGGTTCGACTAGTCCAAGAAATTCCACGACCAGTCCTAAGTTGTTGAAAATTTTTCAGAATTTTTGGAACGCCCACGACCAGTCCTGGAGGTCCTTCGACCGGTCGTAGGTGTGGCTTCGACTCGTCCACGACCAGTCGTGGATCTACGACTCAAAATCCAGCAACTTTATCTATGGTCCTACGACTAGTCGTAGGGATCTACGACCAGTCGTAGGGTACTCACGACCAATCGTAGGAATGACTTTCAAAGATCGCGCTCAATATTTCAAAAATCTGTTTGAGCTACGACCAGTCCAGGGTTTCTAAGACCAGTCGTAGGAACGATTTTTGCTTCTATAAATTGAACACGAAATTCAGAGTTTTCTCACTTCAACTCCATTCAATTCAAGAATTTTCAAGTGATTACTCTGAGATAAGTCTGTGTTTATTTTAAGCTAAATTGTGCTTATTTAATATTCCTTTTTTGCTAGCTTATTTAATTTGATTTTGTTTCTATATTTCAATCTTATTTGAAAAGAGGAATTATCTTATTCCTTCTTCTTGGAATCAAAATCAAATATAGCTACGCCCAACGAGTTAAATCTAAAATCTATTAGAATCTAGAACCTTATGAATGTGAGTATTGGAAATTGAACTTTGACATTCAATCATCTACTCCGATTGGTTCTACCGGGCTGCTAAGAAAAGGTGAAATTCAGGTATTTTACAATTCTGTAAAATTTATTTACTTTTGGTTTTATTTGAGATTAAGCCAGAAAAATCTCATTGTATTGGTTGTCTGAGGAAAACCAGAAAACTCAGAAAAGAGGGTTTTTGAATTGTGTAAGCCCAAGTGAAAAGACACAATTGTAAAGGTTTTTGGTGAACCTGTGAAAACCTATTTGATAGTGAACGCTAATATCCCCTGTGTGAGGATATTAGGAGTGGAGTAGCATTCTGTGTGGCTGTTGGAAAACAGTTGGTGTACACACAGGCGAACCACTATAACTCTTTGTCTTGTGGATTGAATGCTTGCCTAATTTTCATATCTTTTGATTGTGTGGAATGTACAAGTGGATGTGAATGTTGTAACTTTTTACATTTCAAGCAAGTGTGAGGATTGTTGTAATAATTTAGATCTATACTTCTGCATTTAATTTCAATTCCTTGCTATTTCATTTACTTATATTAAAATTGAGTCCTTGATCCAAAAGAAGTTCTAGAAATAAGGTTGTCCTACCATAAGCCCTTGTTTATTATGGTGTAAGGTTGTCCTTAGAACTGAATTTGTATCAATCTCTCAATACTTATTTATCAAGGTGATTTAAAATTTAGCATTGTGAATTGATTCATATTGTAAGGCTATTGGTTTACTTTATTTCCGCTGATTTTATTTTAAATTTGGCATAGTCCTATTCACCCCCCCCCCTCTAGGACATATAGTTTGGCCTTTTCAAGTGGTATCAAAGCCTAATAGCTCATTTTTGTTGCTTTTTATTTGGATTTATTTCCTGAGCTAACGTTCTAAGCTATATAAAAAGATGTCAAATTTTGATAGCCTTTCGATTACTAAGCCTCCACCTTTTGATGGATCCAACTATGCTTATTGGAAAGCGAATGAGGATCTTCCTCGGATCAATGGATGAAAGTGTGTGGCAAGCCACGGTGATCGAATGGAAACCTCCTACCATGGAAGTAATGGTGTTGATGGTTCAAAATCTATGAAAATTACACCGTATTACCAATGGACCACACTTCGAAAAAAATGAGAGTAGTGCTAATGCTAAAGCACTAAATGCAATCACTTGCGCACTATCACCGGATGAGTTCAAAAGAATCATATCTGTGATACTTTATAAAGCAAGCCTGGGATATTTTAGAAATGACACACGAAGGTACATCAATTGTCAAGAAATCTAAAGTCCAACTCCTCACAACTAAATTTGAAGAAATTCATATGGAGGAAAATGAAATGTTTATGGACTTTTTTACTAGATTGAATGACATTGTTAACTCAATGTGGGGTCTTGGCGATAAGATCCCAGAAAGTAAAGTGTGTGCAAAAATACTACGCTCTCTTCCTGAATGGTTCAATTCTAAGGTAACCGCAATCCAGGAACTTCGTGATACGGACAATATGAAGGTAGAAGAATTAGTTGGTTCTTTACAAACCTATGAATTAAGTTTTAAAGCTCCTAAAGGTAAATCTATTGCTTTGAAGTCATCTAAAAGTATTACTCAAGAAAATTCAGATTCAGAAAAGTCTGAAGATGATATGGCCCTTTTGGCAAAAAAGTTTTATAAGATTTTCAAAAGTAAGAAAAGAGTCGACTTTCAAAAGGCAAATGAAAAGAAACGTACTAAACCTAAATCTAAAACTTGGAAATCATTGAAAGATAGTCAATGCTACAACTGTCAAGAATATGGGCATTTAGCAAACAAATGTCCTAAAAAGGACAGATCCAAAAGGAAGGGTATGTTGGCTACTTGGGATGAATCGTCTGATTCTAAAGCTTCTTCTGAATCGAGAAAATTCAAACCGAGTCGGGTAGTGAATTAAAGGCCCTTATGACTCTAGCCAAGTTTACCTTTTCTGATCACGATGATTCAACAAGTGAAGAAAATTTGGATAGTGATCATGAAAATGATGAAGATCTTCAAGATGCTTACAATGCCTTATATAAGGAAAGTTATAAAATTGCTGTCAAACTTAAACTTCAAAAAGAAAAGTTTTTTAAACTTAAAGAATGTTTTGAAACCCTTGTTTTAGAAAAATCTCAAATTTCAGATTATTTTGAAAAATCAAAGTGTGATCTAGAATTCAAAACTTCCCTAATTGAAAATTTGAAATCTGAAAATGAGAAACTTAAAAATGAAGTATCTTCTCTTCTGAGTTTGAAGGATACATGGAGATATGCCCAAGGTGATCCAAAATTAGAAAAATTATTATCCGGATCAAGAAAATGTGGTGATCGATCCGGGTTGGGCTTTGATAAAAACATATCTCCTAAACAGAAGAATACTCCTTCCAATTTTGTGAAAGGAGAGACTTCTAACTCAAAAGGAAAAGATGCTAGTCAAGTTTTTTTTTAAAAATACAAAAACTTTTCAAAAACACAATAGCAGCTATATAAATTTCAAAAATCAGATACGAAACCCACTAGCTGAAAAAATTGTTGATTTACTTAAGGAGCTATTAAAATCTAACTCAGTAGGTCACTCTTACAACTATAAACAAAAGAAGACCAATTATTCTCCTAAACCCAAAACAGTACTGAAATGGGTTCCTAAGGTTGCTTGTTTGGTTGCTCATACTGCTTTCAAAGCTACAAGCCATTCAGAATGGTACCTAGACAGTGGATGCTCCAGACATATGACAGGTGACAAAGCTCTATTCACCGATCTTAAAGATATGACTGATGGGTCAGTCACATTTGGTGATGGTAGCAACTGCAAGATAATTGGCAAAGGTACGGTTCAACTCTATAACCTTCCCTTATTTAAAAATGTTTTATATGTTGAGGGTTTAAAACACAACCTGTTGAGCATATCTCAAATATGCGATAATAACCATAATGTTAAATTTTCTAATCAAGGTTGTGAAATTATAAATGAAAAAGGTTCTGTAATATTAACTGGTCGCAGAACTTCTGAAAACTGCTATATAGTAAGCAATGGTAGCTCATCTGAACAAACATGCTACATGGTCCATACCGATGAGACAGAATTATGGCATAAACGCCTTGGACATGTACACTACCGAAATTTATACAGATTGAGCAAAAGTGAACTCCAATATCACCACAAGACCACTCGAGCTTCTCCACATGGATCTTATAGGACCAACAAGAACGGAAAGTCGAGGTGGTAAAAAGTACATCTTAGTTATTGTAGATGATTACACAAGATACACTTGGGTTTCATTCTTGAGAGATAAATCAGAAACCCTTGATGGAGTTAAAAAGATTATAAAACGGATTCAAACTGAAAAATGTTCTCAAGTCAGCAAGATCCGTAGTGATCATGGATCCGAGTTCGAAAATAGCGGTTTTGAGAAATTTTGTAGCGATCAGGGAATATCGCAAGAATTCTCCTGCACCTAAAACTCCTCAACAAAATGGAATTGTCGAGAGGAAGAATAGAGTACTTCAAGAAATGGGAAATGTTATGTTAAATAGCATGAAGCTCCTAGAATCTCTCAAATTTGAAGCAATGAATACACTGCTACATTATTAACCGTGTTTATATTTGTAAATCTAATAATAAAACGGCTTATGAAATGTGGTTTGAGAAAAAGCCTTCATCAAATACTTTCGAGTTTTTGGCGTAAGTGCTATATTTTGCGTGACCGTGAGAATTTGGGAAAGTTCGACACTAAAAGTGATGAAGGGATCTTTTAGGATATTCTTTGAATCGTGCATATCGTGTTCGAACAACAGACCGGTGTGATTCAAGAGTCAATAAATGTTGTGATTGACGATCTTTTGAATACACTGTCCCTAGTTCGAATAATGATGAAGTTCTTATACTTGAAAAACAAGAAATTCCATCAAGTGAAACTAATCCGAATTAAGGATCATGTTAAAGATCATCCAACTTCTCAAATACTTGGAAACCCTCTCACCGGTGTGCGCACTCGTAGACAATTAGAGGACATGTGTAACTACGTATGCTTTACATCCCAGTTGAACCGGTTAATGTAAAAGAAGCACTTTCGGATGAAAACTGGATTCTTGCGATGCAAGAAGAACTTAATCAGTTTGTCAGAAATGATGTCTGGCATCTTGTTCCTAGACCTAAAGATAAACATATTATAGGAACGAAATGGATTTTCAAAAATAAATCTGATGAACTTGGAAATATTATTCGAAATAAAGCAAGACTAGTTGTACAGAGGTACACAAATTGAAGGTATTGACTATAATGAAACATTTGCTCCTGTAGCTCGTCTTGAATCAATCAGACTTTTTATCTCCATTACATGTTTTAGGAAAATTAAAATTTACCAAATGGATGTAAAGAGTGCCTTTCTGAATGGTGATTTACATGAAGAGGTATATGTTGAACAACCTACAGGGTTTGAAGATCCTAAATTTACTGATCATGTGTATCGTCTTAAGAAGGCTCTCTATGGTCTGAAACAAGCTCCCAGAGCATGGTACGAAAAATTGACTAAGTTTTTACTGAGTCATAATTTTCAGATGGGATGTGTTGATAAGACGCTCTTTGTTAAGAAACATAACAATGATATTCTAATGGTTCAAATATATGTTGACGATATTATTTATGGATCAACCTGTACTAACATGACTGTTGAGTTTGCAGATTTGATGAAGTCTAAATTCGAAATGAGCATGGTTGGAGAATTAAACTATTTTCTAGGGTTGCAAGTAAAACAACAACTGATGGAATTTTTATCTCTCAAACCAAATATGCTCGAGTTTAATTAAGAAATTTGGATTTGAGAAAGGTAAAAATTATGATACTCCTATGAGTACAACTTTGAGACTCTCAAAAGACTCTACAGTAATAATGTGGATCCTAAATTGTATCATAGTTTGATTGGTAGTTTGCTTTATCATTTGCTAGTAGACCGATATTGCTTTGAGTGTTGGTATTTGTGATCGTTATCAATCAAATCCTAAAGAATCTCACTTAATCTGTCATTAAGCGGATTATGCGATATGTCGCAAGTTCTACTAAACTGGGTCTCTGGTATCCACATGAGACTAATGTTCAATTAGCCGCACACAGATCTTGACTGGTGGAAACATTGATGATAGGAAATCAACCAAAGTGGTGGTTGTTTCTACATTGGAAATTGTCTTGTTTCTTGGTTTAGCAAGAAGCAAAGTTCTATATCGTTATCAACAATGAGAATTTGAATACATTCTTCTTTGAAATGCATGTACTCAACTTGTTTGGATGAAACGAATGTTAAGCGATTATGGAATTACTCAGATTCTATGATTTTATTTTATGATAATTCCAAAGGTCAATAAATATCTCTAAAAATCCATTCAAAGATTCACGCATTTAAGCATATTGACATTAGATTTCATTACATTCGTGAATTAGTGGAAGAAAAATTAATATATCTGGATTACATTTCAACCGAGACTCAACTTGCGGACATTTTCACTAAACCGCTCGACAAAAGCAGGTTTAATAAATTAAAGTTTGATCTCGGTATGTGCAATTTATATTGAATTTGCATGATTTGGTGTATCATAATGTACATAATTTTGATGTTTTATTTGCTTAAATTTGAAAATTATTTAAAAAATTGCAAATTTTATGTCGTTACACGACATCGTGAGTGTACACGACCGGTCGTACCACGGCCGAAAGCACTTACACTACACGACCCGGTCGTGAATCTCGGGATTTCACTTTAATTTGGGGATTTTGACTCTTCTTCTTCATTTCTTTTTACCCACCAACGGCTCTAGCTACGACCGGTCGAACCCACCTTCATAGTTCTTCAAGGTTAGTGGCTCTTTTGCATTTTCTTTGTAGATTCTTGCTTCTAGTGTTTCAAATCTCATTCTTGTGGAATCTATTTGGTCGTTCATTGCAAGTTTGGGGTTTTATCTTGAAAAATTTGTTCTATCTAAACCTCATTTTTTTTCTATCTTGCATCCTGTTGTTTCCTTGAAATCCTTCTTTGAAAATGGATGTTAGAGGTAAAAAGAAAACTACTCGAGGTCCATCTTCATCTAGATCAGCTTTTATTGTACAACGTCATCTTCGCTCTCCCGAAAATGATTCTTCTGATGCTCGGGATTTGCGTATGCGCAATGTTATTGTTGAGCGTCATGTTTATATTAATCACATTGCTTCATTTGGTATCCTTCCTCTGTTGGAATCTGTGGGATGGGAGAACATCTTACATTGGGGTGGAGCTGCATACCAGTCCATTGCCCAATCCATGTTTGCATGTATCTGTGATTTTTCTCTTGAGGATTTTACTTTTAAAGTTGATACTCAAGAAGGGATGTTTTTAGTAGATCGACATTTGATTGCTGACATTATGGAAATACCTGTCAATGATGAGAGCATTCCAATTAATATTTTACATGACAGTCTCTCAGAATCTGAACGAAAAATGCTTACTAGAGATTTATGTCATTTGGATGTTCATTGGACTCATAAAGGTCATGTACTTCCCTCAAGGTATTTGTTACCCAGACACAGAGTACTTCATCGGATATTCATCTCAAATCTTTATCCACGATCTGGTAATAAAACCGAACTCACTGCTTTCATGGTTCGTGTTTTGCATTCTGTTGTCTCTGGTGCAAAAATATGTCTACCGTCTTTAATTTGTCATTCCATTATTCTGTCTCGTCACCATCCTCGGCCACATGATATACCCTTTGGTTATTTATTGACTATCTTTGGCAAATCATATGCTCGTGGCTATGCCTACTAGAGAAAACCCATCCATAATCTCCCTTTTAATAATTCCAATCTTAACAAGATGAATTTAGAATTGGTGAAGGCCAAGTGGATCTTGTAGCAGGTGGTCTTTGAAGCGTGAAATGTTTGAAGCTAGTGATCTTCCCGAAGACATGAATATGGATGATTTATTTGAAGAACTTGAATCGACTTACTTAGGTGATGATCCCGATTTTCACCTTCTTCGATTTTGATGAAAGATTGAATTCACTTCAAGAGCAGGTGGCTCAAATTCGTGTTACCCAAGACACACAATTTTCATATTTACGCAAATATATGAGGCGGATTGCTAAGGGTTTACATAAAATTGATCCATCTAATCCTGCACCCTCTTCTGGTTCTGACTGAATTTTTAATGGGTCTGTAATATTTTTACTGAACTTTTCGTGCTTTCTGACTTTTTGAATTATGCACTATGTTCTCTTGAATCAACTCCTATTTTCATTATTATTAATGCTCTTCTTCCTTTGTCATTTTGTGTCAAAAAGGGGGAGAAGTTTTGGAGGTTTTTGATTTATTTGATTTATTTTATTTGCTCCTATTATTCAGGCTATTACTCAGGGGGAGTTAAGCTTCTCAGGGGTAGTTATGAGAGAATGATGTTATGCATGCTTATTATGAGAGAATGATGCTATGCATGCTTATCTATTGTGAACCTGTTTGTTCTCTTATGTCTATTTGAATGTCTATTTGAATCTATTTGAAGTATTATTATTACTTGGATGTTTTGTCACAAATTTGACAAAGGCGGAGATTGTAAGTGTTATGGTCTCATACTCCTTTAGTTGTCAAATTTGTGATGTGCCCCGTGCTTGTATGATGATTTATATGAATTCAAGACACTGCTTAAATACTTCAAGAAGCTACATGTTGAAGTCTCAAGAAGCTACATGTTGAAGTCTCATGACTTCAAGACTAAATAGCAATGCATGAAGTAGTTGTTATGCTGATGAAGATCTCAAGTTTAAAGCTACAACAAGTTCAAGATCTCAAGCCTGACATGGTTCAAACAAACTACATTCGTTGAATGGTTGAAGTTCAATGTCCATACGACATGATTCAGGTTTGAATGACCTTAGGTTGACCCTTTAAGTAGGTCATTTTGGATACATAAATCAAATGTTTATTTTACATAAGTTTGGTCTATTCTACGACCAGTCCAGGCATTGGTTCGACTAGTCCAAGAAATTCCACGACCAGTCCTAAGTTGTTGAAGATTTTTCAGAATTTTTGGAACGCCCACGACCAGTCCTGGAGGTCCTTCGACCGGTCGTAGGTGTGGCTTCGACTCGTCCACGACCAGTCGTGGATCTACGACTCAAAATCCAGCAACTTTATCTATGGTCCTACGACCAGTCGTAGGGATGTACGACCAGTCGTAGGTGACCCACGACCAGTCGTAGGGTACTCACGACCAGTCGTAGGAACGACTTTTAAAGATCGAGCTCAATATTTCAAAAATCTGTTTGAGCTACGACCAGTCCAGGGTTTCTAAGACCAGTCGTAGGAACGATTTTTGCTTCTATAAATTGAACACGAAATTCAGAGTTTTCTCACTTCAACTCCATTCAATTCAAGAATTTTCAAGTGATTACTCTGAGATAAGTCTGTGTTTATTTTAAGCTACATTGTGCTTATTTAATATTCCTTTTTTGCTAGCTTATTTAATTTGATTTTGTTTCTATATTTCAATCTTATTTGAAAAGAGGAATTATCTTATTCCTTCTTCTTGGAATCAAAATCAAATATAGCTACGCCCAACGAGTTAAATCTAAAATCTATTAGAATCTAGAACTTTATGAATGTGAGTATTGGAAATTGAACTTTGACATTCAATCATCTACTCCGATTGGTTCTACCGGGCGCTAAGAAAAGGTGAAATTCGGTATTTTACAATTACGTAAAATTTATTTACTTTTGGTTTTATTTGAGATTAAGCGAGAAAAATCTCATTGTATTGGTTGTCTCGAGGAAAACCGTAAAACTCGAAAAAGAGGGGTTTTTGAATTGTGTAAGCCCTAGTGAAAAAGACACAATTGTAAAGGTTTTTGTGAACTTTGTGAAAACCTATTTGATAGTGAACGCTAATATCCCCCGTGTGAGGATATTAGGAGTGGAGTAGCATTCTGTGGTCATTGGAAAACAGCTTGGTGTACACACAGCGAACCACTATAACTCTTTGTCTTGTGGATTGAATGCTTGCCTAATTTTCATATCTTTTGATTGTGTGGAATGTACAAGTGGATGTGAATGTTGTAACTTTTACATTTCAAGCAAGTGTGAGGATTGTTGTAATAATTTAGATCTATACTTCTGCATTTAATTTCAATTCCTTGCTATTTCATTTACTTATATTAAAATTGAGTCCTTGATCCAAAAGAAGTTCTAGAAATAAGGTTGTCCTACCATAAGCCCTTGTTTATTATGGTGTAAGGTTGTCCTTAGAACTGAATTTGTATCAATCTCTCAATACTTATTTATCAAGGTGATTTAAAATTTAGCATTGTGAATTGATTCATATTATAAGGCTATTGGTTTACTTTATTTCCACTGATTTTATTTTAAATTTGGCATAGTCCTATTCACCCCCCCCCCCCTCTAGGACATATAGTTTGGCCTTTTCAGCCACGATCCATTAGCTCATTCACACAGCTCAGCAAAGCTTTCGTCATTAACTTTATCCAAGGAAAGGAGAGGTTGAATCCTATAACTCACCTCCTCACCCTCATTCAGAAAGATAATTGTTATTAAAAGACTACATTAAATGCTTCAATATGGAGGCACTGCAAGTGGAGGGCTATTTGGACCAGATCGCCCTAGCTGCCATGTGGCCATCCCAAGGGAAAAGAGGTTCCTCTTCTCGCTCAGTAAGAATCCCCCCACAACCTTGGTTGACCTCCTCAACCGAGCTTAGATGTACTCCAACGGAGAGGAGCTTTTTAGCTCACGGAAAGCTACGAGAAATGATGGAAGCTCAACCATGGAGAAATGACCCAAGGAAGAATAGGTGTCAGCTCCCAGCAGTAAGCAGAGATGAGACGATAACTCAACCAGGGGTCAGTATCCGAGCTGAAGACCCGAGAGCAGATTCGGCTCTTACACCCCCCTCAATGAAACGCCCGAACAGGTTCTTATGGAAGTTTGGGACAAGCGAATCCTCATAGAACCGAACAAAATGAAATCTGATGTTGACAAACAAGACAAACAGAAGTGTTGCCACTTTCACCGCGACCATGGCCAATCCACTGGTGACTACTTTGACCTTAAAGAGGAGATTGAAGCCCTCATCCGTAATGGGATTTTGTGGGAAGAAGAGTGGGCAGACCGGAAGAATGAGCAACACATCAACAATAACGAGCCTACTGGAGAAATCTACATCATCTTCTATGGACCTGCTGGAGGAGGAGACTCGAATTGAGCACGTAGCGTTCATGCCCGGAGTATCAGTCACAGCAGCTCGGAACATCAAATCCACATCACCAACATACCTTCGAAGGAGCAAAAAGTAGCATCCTATGAGCTGACATTCACCAAAGAGAATGCCTCAGGTGTCCACCACCCGCATGATTATGCACTGGTGGTGACCATGATGATAGCCAACACAAAGTGTTTCGAATTTTAGTGGACCCGACAGCTCAACAGACATCCTCTTCATCGAAGCCTTCAACAAAATGAGAGTCAAAAGGTCCCGACTCTGACCTGTCAAAACTCCTTTGCTCAGGTTCACAGGGGATAAGTCACCTCTGAGGGATCCATATAGCTTACGGTTACAGTAAGAGAAGGACAGAACCAAACAACGACTATGATCAACTTCCTTGTAGTTGACTGCCCTTCTGTCTATAACGTCATCCTCGGACGACCATCCCTTAATGCTTTATGAGCAATAGTATCAACTTATCATCTCACAATGAAATTCCCGACTAAGCATGGAGTTGGGTAGGTCAAGGAAGAGCAACAAGAAGCTCGTCAGTGCTACTCCATGGTACTAAGAACACAACATCACACAATGGCTGTCACCTCCCTCGATCCTCGAGAGGACTCGTTTGAAAGAGGGTGTCCGATGAAAGACCTCGTAATTCTACAGCACAACGAATCTAACCCGACCCGAAAAATGCAGGTCGGCTCATCATTAACTCCAGCTTTATGGGACGAGATCATGGATCTCCTTTGACGACACGTCGATGTATTCACCTACTCTAATCAAGACACGCCCGACATTAGATCAAAAGTAATCTACAAATTGAATGTCGACCCCAGCCACCGACCAGTGGGGCAGAAACGACGAGTATTTAAGCCAAAACTGTACACCATCATTGGTGAAGAGGTTGACAAACTCTTCAAAGTAGGTTTCATCGAAGAGATCTAGTATTCAGACTGGATCACCAATGTCGTTTTGGTGAAAAAGTCCAATGGGAAGTGGTGGGTCTGTGTTGATTACAAAGACCTGAACAAGGCCTGCCCTAAAAACTATTTTTCTCTTTCACGGATCGATCAACTGGTTAACAGCACTGCCAGGCATGAACTCCTAAGCTTAGTGGATGCTTACTCGGGATATAATCAAGTTGTCATGCATCCCTACGACAAGTAGAAGATGACCTTTGTCACTTACAAAGTACTCTGCTGCTACTGGTCATGCTCTTCAGGCTGAAGAACGTCGGAGTGACATACCAGTGACTTGTCAACAGAATGTTTGCTCAACAGATCGGACGCTCCATGGAGGTCTACATCAATGACATACTCATCAGGAGCATCAAAGCTACAAACCACATCGTCGACCTTTAGGAAATGTTCAGAATTTTGTGGAAATATTAGATGAAACGGAACCCGAGCAAATGCGCCTTCAGTGTCATCTCGGGAAAGTTCCTTGGCTTTTTACTCAACCACATGGGGATTGAAGCAAACCCTGACAAGATCAGAGCTCTACTAGACATGAGCTCACCCAAGATGATGAAATAAATTCAATGCCTCACAGGGAGAATAGCCACTCTAAACCATTTCATCTCTTGAGCCACTGACAAGTGCCTCCCCTTCTAAAAGTAGTTGAAAGGAAACAGAAGATAAGAGTGGACCGAGGAATGCAAGCTCGCCTTCCAGTAGCTCAAACAGTACTTAGGTTCACCCCACTACTTTCAAAGCCCTAGTAAGAAGAGGTGTTACTATTATACTTAGCAGTCTCGACAGTAGCGGTCAGTTCGGTCCTTACCTGGGAATAAAAAGGAAAGCAGCTACTAGTGCACTATGTTAGCAAAGCCTTGGTCTCAGATGAGACCAGTTATTTAGACATCAAGAAGCTCGCCCTGGCTTTAGTCGTGTCATCCCACCGCCTTCGACCTACTTTTAGGCCCATACAATCACAGTCTCGACCACCAACCTCTTCGCCAGGTGCTCCAAAAGCCCGAGGTATCAGGGAGACTCACAAAATGGGCAATTAAGCTCAGCAAATTCGACATCAAATATTAGCCTCATATTGCCATCAGGGGCCAAGCGGTGGCTGATTATATTATTAAACTCTCGTATGAACACAATCTAGAAGCTAATTCGAATAGCGACATAGATCAACCTGCAGACCAAGCGGCCAAGCCAGACCTGCCGACCTAGACATTCTATGTCGATGACTCATCCAATTCTAAAGGTAGTGGGGCCGAGGTAGTCCTTGAGGCTCCTGACCAGACCTGCAGAGAATATGCCTTAACATTTAGATTTTAAAACATCAAACAACGCAGCAAAATATGAAGCACTATTCACCGGACTCAGATTAGCAGTAATAATGGGATCTCAGAGCCTAAAAGTCCATAGCAATTCGCAGCTCATCGTTAACCAGATTGTCAGTGAGTATCGGGCCAAGCAAGAGAGAATGATCACCTATCTACGAAAAGCCCGAGAACTCATCAGCAAGTTCCCCAAGTGCAATGTTGGCTTGATCCCTAGGTCGAAAAGCTCCAATGCGGATACACTAGCAAAGCTAGCCACAACAGCCGAAGACGACATCCCAAAGTCCATCCCGATTGATTTTATGGTCAAGCCGAGCATTAACAATTTCATTTCAGATACAATTCTTTCGGTGAGTTGGACGCCATGCTGGATGGACCCAATAGTCGACTACCTTCATGAAGGGTAATTGCTAGAGATCGACTCGACGCACGTAGACTCCAATTCAGGTCAGCCCGGTACACCATGGTCGGGGATACTCTGTATAAAAAGGGATTCTCTTTACCTTATCTCAGATGTCTCTGACCTTAAGAGGCTAAGTACGTTCTAAGAAAAATACATGAAGGGATCTGTAACAACCATTTCGGTAGTCGTGCCCTTGCCCACAAGGCCATTTGATAAGGATACTTGGCCGACCATCCAGAAGGATGCCAAGCAGTACACCCAGAGGTGTGACGATTATTAGAGATTCGCAGCAATACCCCATTAGCCCCAGAAGCAGTTGGCTCCCATTATCAGACTATGACCCTTCGCTCAGTGGGGGGTAGACATCATTGGCCCCCTGCCGATTGGCAAAGGTCAGACCAAATTCACAGTCGTCGCAGTCGACTACTTCACTAAGTGGGCCGAGGCCAAGCCTCTGGCCAAGATTACCAAGCAAAAAGTTACCAACTTTATCTAGAAAAGCATCATATATCAGTACGGAATCCCACATACGATCGTATCAGACAACGGGAAGCAGTTCGACAATGATCGATTTTGAGTTATGTGCGAGAACCTCAAGATTCGAAACAACTACTCATTACCTTGGCACCCCCAAGCTAACAATTAGGTCGAGATAATCAATAAGATCATCAAAAACCACCTTCGAACCAAGCTCGAAAAAATGAACCAAGCTCGAAAGAACTAAAGGGGCTTGGGCGGAGGAGCTCCCCCCATGTCCTCTGGGAGTATCAGACTATTGCTCGAACGGCCACAGGAGAAACTCTTTTCTTATTGGCCTTCGAGGTCTGAGGCCATTGTCCACTTCGAAATCGGACTCTTAAATGGAGAGCTAGCAATGTCCTATAGGGGGTGAATAGGATAATGTCAAATAATCAAAATAAATGCGGAATATGTAAAGAATACAAAAATCTCAATCTCCTGAGTATTGAAACCTTGATTCTAAATAATTCGTAGGACAACCTTCACTTAAAATATTAGGCAAGACAACCTTATTCCACGAATATCTTTAAAATCAATCTTTCAAACTAGCAAGAGAATATAAAATGATTTCGACATTCACCACAAGAATAAAATAAATAACATCCCCTACTAAAAGAATAAATCGTTCACCACAAGGCACAAGGAGTTATAGTGGTTCAGTGCTTAAAATAACTACACTCACTCCACTCCCAAAATTATTACCCTTGTAATTTTGACTTTCACTATAATAGGATTTTGACATGTTCATCTTAACAACCTAATATAGTTCCTTGTGATTTTCACGGGCTATCATAATAAAAAAACCCCTTTTGTGATTTTGACGGGCTATCACAAATAAAAACCTCTTTTGTAATTTTGACGGGCTATCACAAATAAAAATCCATTGAGATTTTTACAGACTATCTTACAAAACCTAAAATGAAATATAATAAAATACTAATCTTCAAATGGAGATTTGAAGACGTGGTAGAAGCTTGTAGGAGAAGACTTCTTTCTTGAATGTAGATGACACAGTGTTCGATCAAATAGAAAGAGTATAAGGTTCTATAGATATTTAAAATGAAAAACCCAAATTCTACTTGATTAAATTCTCTTAAATCTCAAAGAAGAGTATAGATTACTCTTTTAAAATAAGATTTAAAATGATCATAAGAAAGGAAATTGAATATGCTAAAATTAAATTAATAATACTACACAACTAGCTTGCCGAGGACTTGAGTTTATCTCTTTCTTGCAGAAGGATTAGAGTGAGTTTTCATTGTCCTTTAGAATGAGAGAAAAGCCTCTATTTATAGTCAAAGAAGTTGGAAATTCAGCTAGCCTTAGACTGGCTTCAGTTGGCTGGATTCCACCGGATTTGTTCCAATGGCTATCGGATCACACGGGATGGGATTTATCTAAAATTTGGTTGGCCCGAGGTCAAATTTGGCTAGTCGAATTTGCCAATCAGCTGGCTGAATTCCCACAAAAATCAAAAGATTACATTGCTGGAATTTGACCCGAACTCACTCGGGCTAGACGAATTTCAAGCTTGAGCTAGCCGAACCAAAACTTAGGTTGGTCGAATTTTCAACAAAATTTGTTATTTTTCCCGGGCTTGAAGTTAGGTTAGTCGAGGAAGTTATGCTAGCTGAACCAGAAGTTAGGCTAGTCGAATTCCAAAGCAAAAACACTATTAAAACCCAAGTTTAATGACTTTTTTAAAAGTACCTAAACCTAAAGTCTTTGTAGGGTTATTCCACCTGCATTTTAACAAATATATGGGACAACTTGTCTTGAACTTTGACTTGATCTTATCTTGAAATTGGGTGACGACTACTTGAGAAGATATGATGATCTTGGGCTGATCATAAGCCGATTTTGAGCTGATCATAAGACGATCTTGGGCTGATCTTTAGGCATGTAGAGTAGTTGTGATTCCATACTTGTGATCTGACCTTGAAGCGCTTTTGTCTTACAAAATTTAAAAATCCATATGTGTTAAACATAAACGCACTTACAATCTCCTCCTTTGTCAATTTCATGACAAAACACACAACATACACAATACATCCACTAACATTTATGATCACTGTTCACAACCCCAAGTGTAGGGTCGCAATACAGTAATAACTTGGTGAGACCGAGGTTGAATCCACAGGGACCAAACTTATACGTATTTTGAAAATAACTAGAACTAGAATAAGATCTAAAACTAAATATAGAATACAAGAGAGTAATTGTGAATAATGTTGATTAAATGTATCAATTAAAAGTTGGGAACTAGGGTGCCAAGGATCCACTTGTAGCTATCAAGATGCTACCTTGCTTGATTCAAGAAACACACTTAGAATTGGAGTCCTATCCTATCCAATTGGAAGATAAAGCAATTAAATCAAATTTCTAAACTTTTCATTGATCTAGTCCTTAATGAAGGAGTATTATTATGACTAGAAGGGATTCGATCATTCTACCATGCCCAGGAGACGATGGTGAACAACATGATTTACCAATCTCACAATCTTAAAACGAGAAAAGAAGATATTCAAAGCTATCACAACATCTATTGTAATTTGAGTCACAATAAATCATAGAAAACTCAAAATATTCCTTTAATATCAAACTAGAAATCAATGAGATTCAACAAGAATAAGAATTAAATGAAGAAAATCATCCCAACACGCTACAAGCTTCACCTCTTAGCCCTGGCTAAGAGGTTTAGCCAACCATAGACATGATTGGATCTAAAACCCTAAAAGAAAGCATTAAAAAAAAAGAAAGAAGAAAAACTCTTGGGAGGCTACTCCACCCTTTGGCTCTGCTTCTTAAAACCTAATTCATGTTTAGAAGTCCTTAGAAAACCCATATTTATAGCCTTGTCCATCTAATTTTGGAAAACCGCCTCAAATTTACGCACTCCACGTAACTTTGTATAATGCCTTCAATGTCATCAAACAACCTTCAATGTCATCGAATGATGTTCGAGTAATCGAGAATGTGTTCGGAGTGTTCCAGTGAGTCACTCTAAAAATCCACTAAAATCTCGATGTCATCAAATTACTTTCGATGTCATCGAGCAGGTCTTTGAGCAATCGAACAGGTCTTCAATGTCATTGAGAATTGCATCCAATTTGTCCAGCAACCAGACTTAAATTTCATGTAATTTTCCGATGTCATCAACCCTTGTTCAATGTCATCAAACACTGGCTTCGATGTCATCGAATGGTGGTCGATGACATGGACAGTGAAGTTCAGATTTAGTGAATTTTTGCACTTTGCATTTTCGACTCCCTTCCTTCTTCACTTGGTTTCCTTGAATCTTAGGGTCTTGAAATCTTTAATCTTGGTCTCCTAAGATCTAACCCTTGCCATGGTGAGTCTTGAGCATCAAATCCATGCTTTTAATATTCTTTTCAATCCAAGCTCTGAGATTTACCTTGCAATACAAACATATATAAAATACACCCATTAAGCATTATCATGTTCATAAAAAATAAGATGTAAATATGGGAAATTATGTAATATTTGACACTTAACACACCCTCGAACCAACATTTTGCTAGTCCCAAGCAAAACATGTGTGACATAATCTTCAATTCTCAATGTTCAAATTACCTTCAGAAAATATTCTTTTGTGCAAACAAGTATGAATGAGTAAAATCTAAAGAAGTAAGAGTGAAATTTTGAAAACCTAAAGCCAAATCACATTAGCAATCAATCAAATAGGTTCTTTATCAATTACTTAAGAGCATAAGTTCATATATTAAGTTTCTCAATGTGCTCATTGAATTTCAACTTACTTTCTATAAAACTACTATTGTTTCATAATGTTAGCCATGCTCATTACCTGAAGATTAATTGAATAATCAAGTACTAATTCTGAACCTTTTCCTTTTTTCTTCTTTTTCCAGTTTTTTATTTTATATCAACAGTCACTTTCATTTATTCATTCTTTTCATTTTTTTCAAGCGTACTCACAGATTGAAGGCATTGATTTTGATGAAACTTTTGCTCCCGTAGCTCGCCTTGAGTCTATCAGAATTCTTATGTATGTTGCATGTGCGTTAAAGTTCAAATTATTTCAAATGGACGTAAAGAGTACTTTTCTTAATGGGGATCTTGCTGAAGAAGTTTATGTAGAACAACAGAAGGGATTTTTGGATCCTAAGTATCCCTATCATGTTTATCGTCTGAACAAAGCTCTCTATGGTCTTAAACAAGCTCCACGCGCTTGGTATGAATGATTGACAAAAATTCTTTTAGACCATAAATTCCACAGAGGAAGTGTAGATAAAACAGTGTTCACTCAAACAACAAAGTGCTCACTGCTTATTGTACAAATTTATGTGGCGATATAGTCTTCGATTCAACTTGTGAAGATGCTGCTCTCAAATTTGCCAACCTCATGAATTCTGAATTTGAAAAGAGTATGGTTGGTGAATCAAACTTCTTCTTAAGATTACAGGTGAAGTACCTATATGATGGAATCTTCATCTGTCAAACCAAGTATGCAAACGATTTGGTGAAAAGGTTTGGTCTCGAATCTAGTCGCTCTTATCACACTCCCATGAACACCACACTCAAACTTTCCAAAGATGTAAATGGCAAGAGTGTGGATCAACATCTCTACCGGAGTATGATAGGCAGCCTACTATATCTCACTACTAGTCGTCCTGATATATCTTTTAGTGTGGGAGTATGTGTTCGATATCAGGCAGATCCTAAGGAATCTCACCTAATGGTCGTTAAGAGGATTATTAAATACATAGCAGGAACTACCTCCTTCGGACTGTGTTATCTATTCGAAACATCCACCATCATTGTTAGATACTCTGATGCCGGCTGGGCATGAAATTTGGATGATCGAAAATCAACAAGCAAAGGATGCTTTTATGTTGGAAACTGTCTAGTCTTCTGGCAGAGTAAGAAGCAAAACTCAATATCATTATCCACTACCAAGGCTGAATACATTGCCGCTGGAAGTTGTTATGCACAACTCCTTTTGATGAAACAGATGTTATTGGACTACGAGATTGAACAACCCACGATGAGTCTTTTCTATGATAACACAAGCGCAATCAATATTTCAAAGAATCCTGTCCAACATTCTCGGACCAAGCACATTGACATCCGTCATCATTTTATCTGAGAACTTGTTGATGACAAGATTATTACATTGGACTAGGCTTTCACAGAAAAGCAACTCGCAGATATCCTCACCAAACCTCTTGATACAAATAGGTTTAGTGACCTTAAAAAATCCATTGGAGTATGCACTCATTAAAAAAAAAAACTCAGTGAACATGAGCCACATAGGTAAATCTTCACACTGGGACATTCATGGTTAAGTGTCAGCCACAAGTCTAAACCTCTTCTATTAACCATGTCAGTTTTGGGATGCCAGATTATAACATTCTTGATGTTATCTGAACTGTGTCGATATCATCGAAATTTACAGTTCGATGATATCAATATTCAACATCGATGCAATCGATGGTTCTTGGGAATGCAACGCTTTAACTTCCAGTCTTTCCCAATGGGTGGACTACATTCAATAGATATTTGTTTTTCCAATAACCATCAACATAATTCTTGATAAAAGTCATGACGATGCTATTGATAACTGATCGATATAATTGATGAACCTGCTATATTAAGAGGAGACTGCATTTGAATTCAAACTCATTCCTTCACTTCTCTGATTACTTCCTCTCACCCTTATAGTCTCTCACATCTGCAAATCATGATCAAGGGGAAATGTAAGTCTTCTCTTCACTCTCGGCAATCAAAGAACATGCAATCAGAATCCAGTAGGCATCAACCTATGGAAGACAGTCCATTCACCATTGTTGAACGTCTAGTGCTCAGTAGTGTCATAAGGCCTTTTGGAGTGGACCTACTTTTAGAAGTAATAGGTTGGCAAAATATTTTAAATCTTGGAGGATCATATCAACTGGGTGTGATCCAAGAATTCTTTAACCACTGTCGTGTCATGAGTAATGATCCCCCCAGCATTCAAGTTGAACTCGCACATTACTCAAAGCTTATCACTCCAATTACCGTGGCTCACCTTCTAGATCTCGATGTCACTAGAATCCCAGTGACACACAGGAATCTCAATGGTTTGGGTGTGTGGGGAGAAATAACTCGTGCATTGTGTCAAGGCACTACTGTTCCGCGAAATGATGAAAATTTGCTGCACATCAACTATCTCGGACCCACTTTCAAAATTCTTCATAGTATTTTTGGGTTTAATGTATATCCCTGTGATGTCAAAGGTAATCATCTCCCTCCATTTGTGATAAATGTGCTTTACGATGTATATCAAGAAAATCAAGTGTGTCTGCCGACCCTCCTCCTCAAGCAAGTCATTCGTGTCATCCAAGGGAACATAGGGAGACACTGACCTTTCCAATGCTCATATGCAAACTAGCACATCATGCGGGGCTTCCTGCCACATCTGATGCTGTGTATCTTGAAGCATGGTTTAACAGCAATGCAGCTCAGGAGGCCCAACAGTTGTGTCTCTCTTCGTCTCTCCTCAGGCATATCCTTCCCATACCACGGGTTGTCCAACATGCCCAACCATCGTTTCGGCCTACACATGGTGGGTCCAATCTGTAAGACCTGTATCCTAGTTTGTACTGTTCTGAAGGCTTCTGCGATCCTTCCGGTCGAATTTTAGCAATCCTCGACCCGAAGCCAATGTTTGCGCGCCATCCTAAGCCGAGACCTATATGTTAAAGTCTGCTCAACCCAAGACTTGTATCTTAGCGACCGCGCCGTTGCCGCGGTTCCAACACCACAACTCGCGCACCGACTCGATACCTAGGTTAGAAGATGTGGGCCCATGTTCATTTCAAGGAAAACACCACACGTTGCGAACTCCAAGAGAGAGTGAGTTGTGTGGCCCACTTTCCATCCCAAAAACCTATCATCCAAGCCATTCATCTCTCATCTCCCTCCATCAAACTTGAAGGCAAGGAGCTAAGGAAGCTAGGGGAGCAAGAAGGAAGCCTAAAGGTGGGTGATCCACCATTGATTTTTATTTTAGGGCCCACTTGTTCGTGGGACCCATTTTGATGTATGTGATTTAACCAAGAGGGGCCCATAGTGGCGGGGTCCCTCTATCTCACTGATTTTCTCTCTCTCTCTCTTTATCTCTCTCTTTCTTTGGTGTGATGTCTGTGGCCACCATGTGCAAGATGATCTTAACCGTCCGATCGTGAGGCTCACCTTGCATATGGGTCAATTGGACAGCCAAGATGAAGGAAAACACAAATATCTTGTTGATCTAAAGGGTGGGCCACGTTCATGTGGGACCCACCTTGATGTGTGGGCCACGAACATGTGGGGCCCACCATGATGTATGTGTTTATCCATGCTGTCCAGCGTCCCTGGACGCTGGATGTGCGGCAGCAAGGGAGCGGCTAACGTGGAGTGTTGTGTACTGACATGGGTGTGTACTTGCAAGCTAACAAAAAGAAAAAAAATTTTACTGTTGGGGTGGGCTGCTCATGCAAGCCCCACCTTAATGTATGGGGCTGATCCACGCCGTCCATTCCGATCTCTAGCTCATTTTAGGCGTTGAGCCGAAAAAATGAAGCTGATCCCATTTTCTGGTGGGCCGTGGCATTGAGAATGCTAGTATTTTCCGTTAAAACTTGGGAAAATGATTGCTGGGGTCCACAATAAGTTTGGACCCACCTGAAACTTGGTTTGGACCCCTAATATTGTGGGACACATGCAATGGACGAAGTAGATCTGGTTAATGTGGGTCCCACCTAGGAAAAAAAAAGAGGAGCAAAGAATGTTCTTCTTGCCGCTCGATACGACGCAGACGCAGGTGCTGCGCTTTTTGCACCGGATGATGGATGGGCCGGGGCCTCATGGCCCCAGCTGTGGGCCACCACCATGATGCGTTTCGAACATCAGCACCGTGCATTGGGTGGGCCTCCCACCTGGGTATGGTCCACCCGAAAGTCAACCGTATACGGAACTCAGGTGGGCCACTCTGTCTAAAATCATGTGAAGACATGCCTAAAACGTATAAAATTACTTGGTGGGGCCTACCTGAAATTTGGATGCGGCTGAGACTTAGTCTGAACCCTCAGCCAAGTGGGACGCACATAATAGGTGGGCTGGATTTGTGAACCACACCACCGTGGGCCCTGGTCCATGTGACTTGTTGAATAGGTTGGATGTCATATAAGCATCTCGGTGGGCCCTTGGTTCGGGTGATCCCACCAGCAGGTTGGATGATAAATAAATATTACGGTGCCCCCCCCCGCCCACGTGTCCCCATCAACAGGTTGTATGACAAATAAACATTATGGTGGGCCCTTGGTCCACATGAAATTATGAATAGATTGGAGGCAAATAAACATTACAACGGGCCCCAGTCCATTTGACCTTATCACCAGGTTGGATGGAAATAAACATTTCAGTGGGCCCTAGGTCCTTGTGACCTCATCAGCAGGTTGGGTGGAAAATAAACATTATGGTGGGCCCCACATGGGACCTATTTATGTATGTGTTATGTCCACATGGACCTCCACTATGAAGTATATGATTTATCTATGCCTTCCGTCCCTATAGGACCTACCATGATGCATGACTTTCATCCAAACCGTCCAACCATTTTAGAGAATATTTTAAGGCCATGTGATAGGGTTCATCTTGGTGTATTGGTGGGCCATCCATTGAGGCCCACTTTGATTTGTATAAGGCCCATTGTGATGTATGTTAAGCCCATGTGATTAGGCCCATTTTGATGTATTTGTGGCCCGATGTTGAGGCCCACTTTGATATATATGAGGCTCTATGTAACGCCCTGAAATTCGGGGGTCGAGTATGAACTCAACTCCCGAGTTCCAACGCATCACTTATGCAACATACACAATGATGGTTAAATGTTGTCTGAGTTAGCGCAATAAACATGAATGAGATTATACCAAAACAGTAATTCATACTCCAGCTTCAATTGTATAAAGGCAAGCGGAAGACTGAAATTTTATATTCAAAATATGTAAAGTATCAAAATTTTGTGAACTTCAGAGTATGAGTACTAACTGAGTACCAATATACACGTATTGTTTCTAAGTCAAAAATCAAAATACAATCCTCAAAAGAGGCCCTGTAATCCCGCGATGCAGCCGGCCTAAGCATAGCCGTCAGAGTACTGCATAAAGGAGAACTCCTCCTGATCCTCCTCGAAGTCGAGCTCCGGCTCCTGAACAGGCGCCATCTACACCTGCGACAGAGTCTGGTGGGTGTTGCAAACACCGTCCCGTAACGTGGGAGTGAGTAGCTAACTCAAGGTGGAACAATAAAGCATAGGTTAACATGTTATCAAATCAATCAAGCAAGAATGATAACGCAAAGACAAATCAAACATTTCTAATTACTCTTGTTAAGTGCAAAAATGATATGACATGATGTCGTATGCCCTTGCCAAACCACCCTCAAGCGACATCATCTTACGTTCGCGAATGCTAACTCCCTCGGTGCGCCACATCTACAAAGCACATGCGGTGCGATGATGCTCATGATTACCAAGTTTTTATTAATCCATTTCAACCAAAGAAGATTGGGAAACTAAGGTACCTCCCTTGTATAATTCCCAAACATGATCCATTCTAGGGTCGTCAATCCTAGCTAATCTCATACGATATTATGGTTTGAGAAGCGTAGTGAAGGCATCGCAAAGGGCTCGTCACCCGTCAAGACGGATACGGATCTCACCTCAGTATGCGGCTCAATTGGCTTGGCCGTCACTCAAGTACATATCTCACCGTACTGCTCAATCACTAGCCGTCGGCTCAAGTACAGTGTCTCACCGTACTCGGCTCAACTCATACTCTAGTTACCGTGAAAGACTCGTCGCCAATCACAGACACTTGGAGTATACTCGAAGATACTACGAGGACTCGTCGCCCGTCGTCAAGACGAGCACGTGTCTCACCGTACTCGGCTCTCGTAGTAGTATCGACAAATCGAATATAGTGTCCCATACCACCATAATCGGCTCACGAGTTTGGTTGCGCAATGGTCACTACGGGAGGCACATGACCCCAGCGTAGGCCGACAAATCGACCACGGTGTCCCATACCACCATGCCCGGCTCATGCGTCTTAGCGGATCGAGGTACCATGGTTAACGGGATCGCCACTTGGTAAGTTTGGTACCCTAGGTTCAAGCAAGATGCGACCAAACATGGTGAACATACATATACACATATCGGTTTGCTTGACGAGGCACGACTAGCTCGAGCGCACCACAAGTTGAGCGATATGGAGCACAAAAGCACTCCGTGTGGCCAACCACTATCGCCAACCGAAGTACGACTCGGGTTCGCCAGACACGTCCGTCGTGGCGATATGAATCTCGGCCACAACCGCAAGTCTGGTACCGAATGTTTGGACTATAGGCATAGTCCCAAACTCAATCAGTTGTGAAGCATGAAGTAAAGCATGAGGTAAAGCATGTATTATAAAGCATGAAGTAAAGCATGTTATAAGGCATGTTGTAAAGCATGTTGTAAAGCATGTTATAAAGCACTATACACATAGGGATACAAATACTTAGAGTTCATAGGTGAGTGGTTAGAGTGAACAACCACATGGAGAGTGTCATATGTGACTCTAAGGTAGCGGAGAATCCCATCTCAGCACCTAACTAAGGTTCTAACACTTAAGCACTTACACTCACAAGTGATTTCACCAACACTTGGAATGCACTATTTCAACATACATGACGTATGCTAGAGAAGTGTGTACTAGGGTTGTCCCTTTACTAAACTAGTATTTTATACATATACATCATAATCATACAAAGAATTAAACATGGCAATCGCATCAGCAAATTTTATACGTATAGGGTACTTCCTCGTATACCCAATTTCGACATACATAGTGTTTACAAAGGAACATAGCTTACGGCGATTCCTTTCGCCAAGCTAGTATTTTAATCATGTATTGTATAATCATACATTAAATATATATGTCAAACATTATTCCAAAAGAAATACGTATACGGTATTTCTAAAATACGTAATTTCAACATACTTGTCATTTACAAGGGAACATGTAATTTGGCGATTCCTTTCGCCAAACTAGTAATTTATTCATATATTATATAATCATACATTAAATAAACATGTCAAACATTTATCCAAAAAAAATACGTATACGGTATTTCTACATATACCTAGAATATGTGAAATTCCATATTTCACAACGTTAATCGAAACAGGAAACGGAAAGCACTTTGTACATGTGCAATTGCAAGCGATCATGAATCTACCATTATCTCGACATTGAAAGCGTTGAAAACCGTAACTTATACACTTAAAGTCCTCACCTTTGCCTTTGGAAACGAAACGAATCAAGAAGGTTAGAAGATCTTCCGTATACGGAGTTTTCTAGCCTAAAGAGCTTTAATCGGTTAGTTGTTACGCAACCTACATCGATCCCACCACAAATCAGACCTAGGGTTAGGGTTTCTTACCTTCAAATGAGATGGATACCGCCGGAAAGCGTCTAGAATAGGGCGGTGTAGGCCGTGTAACAAGCCAAAGCAGGAGGAGGGAAATCGGCAACAATCTCCAAGCTCTTCTCTCTCTTTTCTCTCTCTCCCTCTAGGGTTTTCTCCAAAATTCGTATGGCTGTGAGAGGGGCTGTTCTAAGCTCCTTTTATAGCCATAAACATTACGAATTTAGACTTAGGTTCATCTGGTCACGCTTTATATAGGATATTCGCCGCTTTTCCAGCTCAAAAGGGAAGTTCTGGTGGCCCTCCTTGAACCAAACGTCAGACTTAAGCTCACCATCGATGGATCTACGTGGGATTACGTTTTTGACTCGATAGGATACCCAGATCACACGTGGTGGACCACTTTCGCCCGATCGACGGTCGGTGGGCCACGATCGAAATTCCAAGTACATGTAAATGTTCTGAAATTTTTCTTAATCCGAGGGTGTAATTTGGTCCGATTCGACGGTCGTTGCTGCTATCTTGACGCGTCAACAAATGATGCCGATCACTATTCCGTATATTTATTTTGGCATATGAATAGTATTTTTCACATTACCTCGCTCCGATTCGAAACGAATGGCCGTGGAACATCGGATAAAGCTGATTTTTGAGATGATTGTTAAGCCCAGTGGGGCGGTCCTAGTTCCTTAGCTTCGGGTTAATCGGACTCCCGATGTGCGATCTAGACCTAATACTGAAGTTTCGTTTCATTCCCGAGAGCAATGACGGAAATGAGTTTGGTTCTAAACTTTAGGATAACCTAGCGTCAATGATTCTGCAATTTTTGGGTCTTGCAGATCGTATTTAAAGCGATCCTAACGGATTTCATGGCTAATTGAGTTTAGTACTTAGTTAACTTTGTTAAATTTCTAAAGGATTTAATCCTACGTGATTTCTGGTCGAGGTGGTGCTCGACCCAATGTATGGAAATTTTCAAGTCGTTACAATCTACCCCCCTTAAACAAAAAATTTCGTCCCCGAAATTTATACCTTTTCGTAGTCCTCGAGAATCTGAGGGTAGTTCTTCCTGACCTCGGCCTCGTCTCCCAGTAGCTTCTTCTTCGAATGATGTGTCCAAAGCACTTTCACAAGTGGGATGACCTTGCTACGCAAGCACTCTCCCTTCCTGTCAAGGATGCGCGTCGGCGCAACTCATATGTAGCATCCTCGCTCAACCGTACTGCTCCCATCCGATGATATGCGAAGGATCGAGAACGTTTCTTCAAAGATAGATACATGAAATACGTTGTGTACGGAAGCAAGAGGTGTAGGCAAGGCGAGACGATACGCCACATCACCCACTCGATCCAGTATCTGAAATGGACCGATAAACCTCGGTGCGAGCTTCCCCTTCTTCCCAAACCGAAGGACTCCCTTCATAGGGGAAACCCGAAGGAACACATGATCACCGACCTCGAACTCCAGCGGTCGCCGCCTCGTATCGGCGTAACTCTTCTGCCTGCTCTGCGCTGTGAGTAATCGACGCCTGATAATGTCTACCTTCTCTGTAGTCGCCTGAACCAACTCCGGGCCAATCAGGCTACGCTCTCCAACCCCTGCCCAACAGTGCGGTGCCCTACAAGGTCGACCATATAGAGCCTCATATGGGGCCATGCCAATAGTCGCCTAGAAGCTGTTGTTGTAGGCGAACTCTGCGTACGGAAGACAGTCATCCCAACTGTCTTTGAAGTCCAACACACATGCTCGCAACATATCCTCCAGAATCTGATTCACCCGCTCTGTCTGCCCATCAGTCTGAGGATGAAACGCTGTACTGAACTTCAACTTCACACCCATCGCCTCCTGGATACGAGTCCAGAAGATAGATGTGAACCGCGTGTCTCTGTCCGACACGATCTCTAAAGGAACCCCGTGCAGACGGACGATCTCCCTGATGTACAATCTAGCCAGCTCGTCTGCAGAGTTCGTCACTCTGATAGGGAGGAAATGAGCCGATTTGGTCAACCGGTCCACAATCACCCAAATGGAATCGTGCCCCTTCCTCGTCTTCGGCAACCCTGATATGAAGTCCATGGAGATGAAGTCCCACTTCCACTCCACTATAGGCATGGGCTGAAGTAGTCCAGGAGGTCGGCGATGTTCTGCCTTGACCTGCTGGCACGTCAGACATCGAGACACATACTCAGCAATGTGGGCCTTCATGTTATCCCACCAATACGTCCGTCTCATATCCTGGTACATCTTCGTGCTACCAGGATGCATCGCAAACTTCGAGTTATGGGCGGACTCGAGAAGCTCGCGTCTCAAGTCAGCCACATCAGGAACACATAGGCGGCCATGGAATCGTAAACCCCCATCAGAACCAACTCTCCACTCGGAGTCCACGGCGTCGCTAGCCTGCTCTCGAAGCTCAGATAGCCGTATATCGCCCTCTTGGGCCTCAACGA
Organism: Magnolia changhungtana; assembly: GCA_030180095.1. Lineage (NCBI taxonomy): Eukaryota > Viridiplantae > Streptophyta > Magnoliopsida > Magnoliales > Magnoliaceae > Magnolia > Magnolia changhungtana. The sequence goes on along the minus strand of JASAUF010000384.1, from coordinate 131,481 downwards.
TCCTGTCGTCAATAAGTGGCCGCACCCGAACGTGCGCAACACACTCAAAAGGCTCCTCGACAGTGAGTCTCTGCTCGAAGTCCCGCACAAACTCTACCATGTCCCACTCGGCTATCATCAGCGGTGCCGCAAATGCAATCGCCTTCTTGCGGCTCAACGCGTCTGCCACAAGGTTCGCCTTGCCATGATGGTAGGAAACCTCGAACTTGAAGTCCTTCAAGGTCTCCATCCATCGGCGCTGTCTCATATTCAAATCCCGCTGTGTGAATATGTATTTAAGGCTCTTGTGGTCGCAGAAAAGCTCGAACTCCTCACCATAGAGGTAATGTCTCCAGAGCTTCAATGCAAAGATGACAGCTGCCAACTCCAGGTCATGTGTAGGGTAATTCTCCTCGTGCTTCCTTAATTATCTCGAGGCATACGAAATCACCCTATCCTCCTGCATCAGCACACAACCCAAACCAACGCGAGACGCGTCAGTATACACCGTGTATTTCACCCCTTGCTCGCAATACTAGCACAGGGCGACGTCAACTTGTCCTTCGGCCTCCTTAAAGCCGCCTCCGCCTTCTCGTTCCAGGCGAACTTCAGTCCTTCCGAGTCACCGAGACAATGGCACAGCGATCTTCGAGAAATCCCGAATGAAACGTCTGTAGTACCCACGGACCAAGGAAACTCCTCACCTCGGAATCGATTCAGTGCCGCCGCCAATCCCGAACCGCAGCTACCTTAGCAAGGTCCACTGCTATCCCATCCTTGGACACTACATGTCCCAGGAACTTGACTTCCTCCTGCCAAAAGTTGCACTTCTTGTATTGCGCAAACAACTGGTTCTTCTTCAGCGTATCCAATACCGCTCGCAAGTGCTCCTCGTGCTCCTCCCGACTCGTGGAGTATATCAAAATGTCATCGATAAAGACGATGACGAATCGGTAAAGGAAGGGCCGAAATACCCGGTTCATCAGATCCATGAACACGGCTGGTGCGTTCGTCAGACCGAACGACATCACCAAGAACTCATAGTGCCCAAAGCACGTCCTGAAGGCTGTCTTACTCGCACGTCCTCCTCTCTCACGCGCAACTTGTGGTACCACCGAAGGTCAATCTTCGAGAAATACTTCGCCCCCCTCAACTGATCGAACAGATCGTCAATCCTGGGCAAAGGATACTTGTTCTTCACCGTGACCTGGTTCAACCTACGGTAATCAATACACAACCGTAGCGACCCGTCCTTCTTCTTCACGAACAACACAGGTGCTCCCCAAGGAGACACACTAGGTCGAATAAAACCTCTCTCTACAAGTACGTCAATCTGTGTCCGCAGCTCCTCCATCTCACATGGAGGCATACGATAAGTAGGCAACGAGATGGGCGTCGCACCAGGCGTAAGGTCAATCGTGAAATCAATCTCACGCCGAGGAGGTAAACCAGGGATAGTCTCAAACACGCCTGCAAATTCTCGAACCACCGGCGTACTATCTACTGTCGGACCATCAATCGGCACAAGCAAAGCAGCATAACAATCAACTCGACAGGGCCAACTGACCTGCACCGGGAACGTGAAAGCTGCACCGTCAGGTCCATAGGCCGTCACGATCCGAGTATCGCAATCTACCTCCGCCCTCATCCTGGTGAGCCAATCCATACCAAGGATAACGTCGTAGTGCCATAATGGAGCAACAATGAGGTCGACGAGCACTATGCTGCTACCCAAAACTACTGAGCAACCCTCGCATAATCGTGTGACATCCGAACAGGTCCCGGTAGCCGTAGTGAGTCTCATTCCCTTAGTGGGAATCGTATGCAAAGACAGGCGTTTCACCGCCCCACAAGAAATAATAGAGGTAGTGGACCCAGTGTCCACCAATAAAGAGACGGGAGTGTCATGAATAAAAGCCGTACCCTCGAAAGTCGTCGGAGCTGAAACCGAGGTCTCAGGTGCCTCAGCCACGAGAGTATGAACACGAGTCTGCTGCTGGCGGTTCGGCTGAGGAGCCAAGGGTCGCTGTGGGGGCCTGAAGGACGGTACGGGAGGTCGGAATGAAGGATGTGCAGGAACCGTCGTAGCGCGCGAGCCGATATGGCCTGTGGATAAGGGCGACCCACCTCGCGGTGTCGCAGCCGCTAGCCCTCATGCGCGAGAAGCGCTCTCGGCGGGGTGTCCAGGGTTTCCCGCAAACGTGCGAGGTCACCAACGGGCGTCTCATAGAATAGCGGCGCCGCGGCCCCGGGGGGGAATCGGCCGAGGCCTCTTGCCTAAGATAGGCCTGCTCTGTAAATCCTGTCGCGGTCTCGCAACCATAGTACCACGTGATCTGGCCAAACGGTCCACATCCTGCTCGGCCGTCATAGACATGTGGACCAACGCCGCATATGTAGGGATACTGTGGCAGCATATCCTCGACCGTATCTCCGGTCGCAAACCCAAGGAGAAACGACGCATCTGCATCTGCTCATCCACCAGTATAGTTGGGACAAATCGACCCAACTCTGTGAAGCGGTGCTCGTACTCCGTGATCGTCATGCCTCCCTGCCTGAGGCGCAAAAACTCTTCCTCCCGCTCATGCCGATAAGTCTACGGGTAGTACTTCTCGTGGAACCGAGACTCGAAAGCCTCCCAGGTCCACACGAAATCTACTGTGACCGTGCGCAGCACGCTGTCCCACCATAAACTGGCCTCCCTCTCAAACATGAAGGAAGCCAGCTCGACTTGCTCTGCCTCCGAACAGTGAAGCATCCGTAGCATCTTGGAGATGCGGTCTAACTGAACTCCGCCTCCTCGGGTCTGTGAGAACCCATAAATGAGGGAGGCCTCAAGCGCTGGAATCGCTCGAGTAGACCGCGTGTACCGACCTCTCCAGTAGGAGGTGCGACGGATGGGGGCAGAGGCACATCCTCAACCTGATCAGGAGGCTCAGAATGCTCATCAGGATGTGTAGATGTCGTAGGTGGAGTCGCACTACCACCACGGACAAGGCCTCAGCGATAGTGGCCATAAGTGCTGAGTCGGGTGCCGCCGGTGCCGTCAGATCTGCTGCCGATGCATCATCATCATCACCGCTCAAACCTATCGGTCGACGGAGCACCGAGAGTCATGCTTCTTGTGAAGAAGACGGCCGATCACCGCTCGCGGACCGGGGCGTATAAGGTGGTCGTCCACCGATAGGACCAGCAGGGAGGCCGATCGTATCCCAATCCACGGTCCCGCAGACCGCTACTACTGTATGAGTCCGGTCCATAGAGCCGTCGAAGGAGATGTGCCGTACTCCGCGTATCTTTGTCGCGGCATGCCCTATACAACACAGGGTACAGCATTTGTGAGATACAGCATAATACACTCCATAAAGTACTTAAGCATTCCACACATCATCAAACAAAAGAGGCTATATGCTTTTCATTTACTCAAAATTGTCATAATACATGGACTACAGAGTTTACATGAATCATGACGGAAATCACATTATGGCCAATACATCCACACATCAAACACCTAAACATGCTACTACCTAATACAACATCTGTACGGAAACACAAACCGCCTATCGCGGTAACCAAAGCAAACACAACAAACAACAATATGGATGACTAAGCATCCGAAGTAGGCGGTGGAGGAGGAGCATTCTTATCCTGCGCACAGCACAGGATGGCCTTCAACGTACGGGACATCTTCTTGAAACTCTTCTTCATGTAGGCTTCATTCTCTTCAAGTTTGGTTCGAACTTGACCAATCTCAGCCCGAACTTGTCCAACCTCTTGCTGCAGGGCGGCTTGCCTCTCCTCAAGACGGGCCAATCGCGCATCAAAAACATCTCGATCCACACCCTGCTCCTGGGCCGCAGGGGGTGAACTCTCCTCAGTGTCCTGAGCCTCAGGTTCTTCTTCCTGTATGTCATCACTGCGCTCCTCATCGCTCTCAGCCTGGAGGTCAACACTCTCCTCGCCGGCGCTATCCGACTCATCTCCAGACTCGTCGAGTCGGGCTTGCCGCTGTTGGGGGCCGATCTTCATATTCCTGAGTGTCGCTTCACTTATGACTCGGACCGGTGCAAGATCCTCCATATTCAGTCTATAGCCTACATCACGAGCCATCCTGCAGATCAGTCGGCCAAATGGGAGCGAAAGATCGTTCCTGGCAGAACGAACAACATTAACTATCTGGGATAGGATGAATGTGGGCGAGCATATGTTGTCCCAAATGTCCCATCTTATACGAAAGTCCACCATCACCCTAGTACATTCCGTGCGGTTACCCCACCGTGGGTATACATTATATGTGAAGATGTGATGGAGCAAATGGAAGTCTTCGGACATCTTTGTCGCCGCAATACAATTTCCTCGCTTCCAAGTAACCCGGCGACCACAGAGAAATCGCGTGCGACGATCCTTTTCCCGCGCAGTTCTAGAGAAGTCATCACTGGGCTGTACTTGACCAAGCGGGATCTTCGTGATTCGAGCCACTTCATCCACAGTGATTGTGCGCCTTATGCCCCTCACAGACAAGGCGAAGAGGCTCTGCATCGATGAGTCCACGATGTGAGCGTAGAAAGCGCGGACCGTGTTCTCACATGCGGGAGACTCGCCTTCAAAAATATAATTCCACCCGATATCCACCAAGTGGTCCATCATCGGGTGTAGCCCGAACATCCTTTCATCCACATGAGCTTCAAACACAACCTTACGGCCCGCGAAGCGCCCATATTCTATGCCTATCGGATAAGCATTCCTGGCGGGGTGGTCAGGATCCAGGTCTCGCTTCGACCTAAACTCCCGCACGGTGCTTGTGCCGGCCCCAACATCGGATCTTCTTCGGGTATGGGCTGGCCTACTTGGGCCGGCGTCATCGGCCGCGGTTTTCCTCTTTCCCATGAAAGATAGGATGGAGGAAATGGAGAAAATGGTAGCCACCACACCAAGGAGGGCCATGGAAAATTTCCAAAATGGGGAATCAAGGGGCTGATCTCCTTTATCTTCCTCAATCAGCAATCCAACAGGTGTGGAAGGAGCTCTAGAGGTAGGAAATGAAGAAGGAACAAAAGAAAATGGAATGGGTTAGGAGATTACCCGATTTTGAGCTCCAAGGAGGGGTATGAGAGCTCCAACTTATGAAAATGGGGAAAGGAGGAAGCTAGGGCTGTTGTGGAAGGTAGGGGTGTGTGAGTTATGGAAGGAAATAGAAGGATTGAAGGTTTGGAGGGATGGGTTTTCAGCAAAATCGGAAATGGAGGTGAAGGTGTTTGAAAAGAGGGGAAATGAGAGAAAAGGGAGCTCCAGCCCCTTAAATCCTAACCAAACAGCAAGTTGGCACGTGCCATGGGGTAGAGGGGGTTAGGTCGACCAACCCCACGTTCGGACCTTCGCCGAAAAGTTGACCGGACCGCGGTCCGCCGCCGGTGCCGCGGTGGCGCCGCGGTCGGACTTGGCCGGAACCGCGCCGCCGCGGTGGGGCCCTGTTTGTCATGTCTCCAGGGTGCCAAATGCACCCTGGTTCGATCGGAACCCTTAACAGATTAACGTGGGGGGCCCACGGGCTCAGTTCGGCTCTAGAACGGTTAGTTCCGGTAACTTTCTGATCCAATCTGATTTTTTTTTATTTTTAACAACTAATATTTGGTGGGTTATGACCTGGACACGTCAATAGACGGTCTAGGAGTAACTTGGGGTCCATAAGTGCGGTCGGGATCGAGTACGCACTCGATAAAACTTTCCATTTGAAATGAACTTCGCGGAACGGCAAAATCGTAGACCCTAAGACTGTTGCTAGGTTTTGCGCACCCTCCTAAGTGTAATGCGTCGGCGTACGTAGTGGGGACATAACTCAGTCCGGTTTAATCAAAATCATGCTCGATACCAACTTGTAACGCTCGAAATTCGGGGTCGAGTATGAACTCAACTCCCGAGTTCCAACGCATCACTTATGCAACATACACAATGATGGTTAAATGTTGTCCGAGTTAGCGCAATAAACATGAATGAGATTATACCAAAACAAGAATTCATACTCCAGTTCAATTGTATAAAGGCAAGCGAAAGACTGAAATTTTATATTCAAAATATGTAAAGTATCAAAATTTTGTGAACTTCAGAGTATGAGTACTAACTGAGTACCAATATACACGTATTGTTTCTAAGTCAAAAATCAAAATACAATCCTCAAAAGAGGCCCCAATCCGCGATGCGGCCGGCCTAAGCATAGCCGCCGTCAGTCTCGCATAAAGGAGAACTCCTCCTGATCCTCCTCGAAGTCGAGCTCCGGCCCCGAACAGAGGCGCCATCTACACCTGCGACAGAGTCTGGTGGGTGTTACAAACACCGTCCCGTAACGTGGGAGTGAGTAGCTAACTCAGTGGAACAATAAAGCATAGGTTAACATGTTATCAAATCAATCAAGCAGTAATGATAACGCAGATAAATCAAACATTTCTAATTACTCTTGTTAAGTGCAAAAAGATATGACATGATGTCTTTGTATGCCCTTGCCAAACCACCCTCAAGCGACATCATCTTACGTTCGCGAATGCTAACTCCCTCAAGGTGCGCCACATCTACAAAGCACATGCGGTGCGATGATGCTCATGATTACCAAGTTTTTATTAATCCATTTCAACCAAAGCGGTATTGGGAAACTAAGGTACCTCCCTTGTATAATTCCCAAACATGATCCATTCTAGGGTCGTCAATCCTAGCTAATCTCATACGATATTATGGTTTGAGAAGCGTAGTGAAGGCATCGCAAAGGGCTCGTCACCGTCAAGACGGATACACGATCTCACCGTATGCGGCTCAATTGTCTTGGCCGTCACTCAAGTACATATCTCACCGTACTGCTCAATCACTAGCCGTCACTCAAGTACGGTCTCACCGTACTCGGCTCAACTCATACTCTAGTTACTTGTGAAAGACTCGTCGCCAATCACAGACACTTGGAGTATACTCGAAGATACTACGGAGGACTCGTCGCCGTCAAGACGAGCACAGGTCTCACCGTACTTCTCTCGCCGTAAGTATCGACAAATCGAATATAGTGTCCCATACCACCATAATCGGCTCACGAGTTTGGTTGCGCAATGGTCACTACGGGGAGGCACATGACCCCAACGTAGGGCCGACAACTCGACCACGGTGTCCCATACCACCATGCCCGGCTCATGCGTCTTAGCGGATCGAGGTACCATGATTAACGGGATCGCCACTTTGGTAAGTTTGGTACCCTAGGTTCAAGCAAAGAGCGACCAAACATGGTGAACATACATATACACATATCGGTTTGCTTGACGAGTTCTACTAGCTCGAGCGCACCACAAGTTGAGCGATATGGAGCGCAAAGCACTCCGTGTGGCCAACCACTATCGCCAACCGAAGTACGACTCGGGTTCGCCAGACACGTCCGTCGTGGCGATATGAATCTCGCCACAACCGCAAGTCTCAGTACCGAATGTTTGGACTATAGGCATAGTCCCAAACTCAATCAGTTGTGAAGCATGAAGTAAAGCATGAGGTAAAGCATGTATTATAAAGCATGAAGTAAAGCATGTTATAAGGCATGTTGTAAAGCATGTTGTAAAGCATGTTATAAAGCACTATACACATAGGGATACAAATACTTAGAGTTCATAGGTGAGTGGTTAGAGTGAACAACCACATGGAGAGTGTCATATGTGACTCTAAGGTAGCGAGAATCCCATCTCAAGACCTAACTAAGGTTCTAACACTTAAGCACTTACACTCACAAGTGATTTCACCAACACTTGAATGCACTATTTCAACATACATGACGTATGCTAGAGAAGTGTGTACTAGGGTTGTCCCTTTACTAAACTAGTATTTTATACATATACATCATAATCATACAGCAATTAAACATGGCAATCGCATCAGCAAATTTTATACGTATAGGGTACTTCCTCGTATACCCAATTTCGACATACATAGTGTTTACAAAGGAACATAGCTTGCGGCGATTCCTTTCGCCAAGCTAGTATTTTAATCATGTATTGTATAATCATACATTAAATATATATGTCAAACATTATTCCAAAAGAAATACGTATACGGTATTTCTAAAATACGTAATTTCAACATACTTGTCATTTACAAGGGAACATGTAATTTGGCGATTCCTTTCGCCAAACTAGTAATTTATTCATATATTATATAATCATACATTAAATAAACATGTCAAACATTTATCCAAAAAAACGTATACGGTATTTCTACGTATACCTAGAATATGTGAAATTCCATATTTCACAACGTTAATCGAAACAGAAACTAAAAGCACTTTGTACATGTGCAATTGCAAGCAGATCATGAATCTACCATTATCTGACATTGAAAGCGTTGAAAACCGTAACTTATACACTTAAAGTCCTCACCTTTGCCTTTGGAAACGAAACGAATCAGCAAGGTTAGAAGATCTTCCGTATACGGGAGTTTTCTAGCCTAAAGAGCGGAATCGGTTAGTTGTTACGCAACCTACATCGATCCCACCACAAATCAGACCTAGGGTTAGGGTTTCTTACCTTCAAATGAGATGGATACCGCCGGGAAAGCGTCTAGAATAGGGCGGTGTAGGCCGTGTAACAAGCCAAAGCAGGAGGAGGGAAATCGGCAACAATCTCCAAGCTCTTCTCTCTCTTTTCTCTCTCTCCCTCTAGGGTTTTCTCCAAAATTCGTATGGCTGTGAGAGGGGCTGTTCTAAGCTCCTTTTATAGCCACAAACATTACGAATTTAGACTTAGGTTCATGGGGTACTGCTTATATAGGATATTCGCCGCTTTTCCAGCTCAAAAGGGAAGTTCTGGTGGCCCTCCTTGAACCAAACGTCAGACTTAAGCTCACCATCGATGGATCTACGTGGGATTACGTTTTTGACTCGATCGGATACCCAGATCACACGTGGTGGTCCACTTTCAGTTCGACGGTCAGTGGGCCACGATCAGAAATTCCAAGTACATGTAAATGTTCCTGAAATTTTTCTTAATCCGAGGGTGTAATTTGGTCTGATTCTGACGGTCAGGTTGCTTAATACTGACGCGTCAACAAATGATGCCAGATCACTATTCCAGATATTTATTTTGGCATATGAATAGTGTTTTTCACACTACCTCGCTCCGATTCGAAACGAATGGCCGTGGAACATCGGATAAAGCTGATTTTTGAGATGATTGTTAAGCCCAGTGGGGCGGTCCTAGTTCCTTAGCTTCGGGTTAATCGGACTCCCGATGTGCGATCTAGACCTAATACGAAGTTTCGTTTCATTCCCGAGAGCAGACGGGAAATGAGTTTGGTTCTAAACTTTAGGATAACCTAGCGTCAATGATTCTGCAATTTTTGGGTCTTGCAGATCGTATTTAAAGCGATCCTAACGGATTTCATGGCTAATTGAGTTTAGTACTTAGTTAACTTTGTTAAATTTCTAAAGGATTTAATCCTACGTGATTTCTGGTCGAGGTGGTACTCGACCCAATGTACGGAAATTTTCAGGTCGTTACAATCTACCCCCCTTAAACAAAAAATTTCGTCCCCGAAATTTATACATTTTCGTAGTCCTCGAGAATCTGAGGGTAGTTCTTCCTGACCTCGGCCTCAGTCTCCCAGGTAGCTTCTTCTTGGGAATGATGTGTCCAAAGCATCATATGTATGTCTGATATGACGAGTGACTGATCATAGCATATGCCTTCGGGGGGATTGTTTATGGGCTCCCTGATAGGTGGAGTTGCCCTACATGAGCGTGCGACACGTGCAAGATTGTTGCTTGTTTGGTAAGGTGATTCATGTACTTGTATTTGTGGGATCATGATTATTGTATGCCCTAGCGACATCAGGGCCAAAGCCTCCACAGACACATCGTGGGTGGCTGGATTGCATACCGAAAATGTTTGGTTCTAGCATACGGGCGCCATAGATGTCCTTGGGTGAAAATTTCTAAATCCGATGGTAGCAGAGAATGACTCCAACATCGAGACCAAGTGGATACACGAGCGCGTGAGGGTCGTATACCAGTAGGTCACGTCTCCCACTGTGTCGTGGTCAGTTGGAAAGGGGTGTGACATTACCCGCCTGAGTGAGGGGGCAATTTCTAGGTTGAGTTTGACCAGCTTGAGGAATAGGTCCGCTATCAATGAGCCGGGCCTAACATTGGTAGGCGGATAGTGAGGTCTCTTTCGCTCTCCCAGTTATGTGTTCGGATAGGGATGACAAGCTGGCATAGAGTGTACTAGACACCAGTGATTATTCAGACTGAGAACCATACTGATTTAATCCTCTAGTGAGGAGCTGCATTGATATGTGGAGGCGGATTGGCATGCTTGACTTGCATTATGCATCGCATGGCCTTGGCATGGTCGATAGTATTCATATCTTGCACCACATAGCCTTGGTACGACTGACTGCATTCATGTACTCATCAGCATGTTTCTGCATTACTCTAACCTTGCATTCTGAGCACGCTTATACTGCGCACATACTTACACCACCCTCTAAGCTTTCTATAAGCTTATGCACGATTGATGCGTGCAAGTGATGCTAGGACGCAGCCGTAGTCTCGCTGCAATTGAAGCGTGCAACTGAGATTTTGGAGTTTTTATCATTTTCAGTATATTGTCTTTCCCTTTCATATGCCTTGTACTCAAAAGTTTTTGATCATAGTGGATTTTGTGATGGTGTTCTTGTGGTTATTGTTTGTGGGTTATGCTTTTGGTTATGCTCATTACAAATTGAATCATGTTTGAAATCCTCCTTGTAGCATCCTAGAATCGGAACCTGGTATATGGTTGCCGGGAGTCGAGAATGGGGTACTACGGAGGCCGTTGGCGCCGGATTCGGTGATCGAAAATTTTGTGAGCCCGGTCTCTGAGTTCGGGGCATGACATAATCGCACGTCGATGGTCAGCCCAGAGTCGATCATAAACCGCCAGTCTCATCATCTAGAACGACACCTACTGAATGGGATGGCTGGGATGGAGGAACGTCTTTACAACCGTGAGAGGCGACTCACCATGATTAAAGAGAAAGTCGACACTCTCCAACAAACCAGCCAGCAGGTGGTAGATTTGCTCACACATGGTGATCCTTGGGGACGGTAGGAGCTGATTGGGAAAAGTTCTATGTTGCTGCGGTTTTTCACAATTCTTTTTTGGGATGCCCATGGATAGGGGCTATTTTTTAAAAACTGTTAATCTACTACCAATCTGAGGTAGTATAGGTTTTGGATATTTTGTATATGGCTGGATATAATTCACACTTTTACTGCCATGATTAGGTTCTCGGATCCCTTGGTTGATCTAGTTTATAATATGTGGAATGCATGTGATGTCTCTTAATGATTATCCTATCTGCTATATCACTACTCTATCTAATTTGCTATGCATACATACTTACTGCGAAAGATGTCTGTTAATCAACTATTTAAACATTTTACATCTATCTGTTATATGCATATTCCTCTGAATGACGGTTCTCCCACGTTACTTTAACTTCAGTCAATATCAACTGCTATATCTTTGTCAATGACTAACAAAAAGAGGGAGAAGAGTTCAAACAACCCAAACAGAAAATTGTATATCTGCTTGAATGGTGTTGCAGGTGTTAGGGGGAGCAACTGCATTAAAATAAGGGGAGTTTGTAGCCAGGGGGAGCAGATACTAGGTTATGTACATGCGTTCACTAGAAATTGTAAAATTGTGTAAAATGCATGTACATACAATTTAGGATGTGTTTGTCTAGATACTATTCTAGGCTGTTTTGGTATTTTGTCATGTAATTGACAAAGGGGGAGATTGAAAGTGCCTTGGTTTGTCAATTAGCATGAGTGATGAGTCAGCTAGACTGCAGAGCCTCATAGGAAGATTAATTCAAAGCGTCTGCCTCAACCGGATGTGTGCAAGCTCGCCACAGGTAAATCTAAGCCTCACAACCCTTGCAACAAAATACTAGGTATATAAAACCCTTAAAACAAACTAGAACATCATAGGGTTTCTAAGTTAAGAAAACTTTTTCAAAATAGGAAAATTCTCTAAGTTTTCTTGCTTTGTCAATTTTATCGATATACATCTCGATATGATCGACCTGTGCTGTCGATGTCCTCGATACCTAAACAATATCATCAATATGAGAACAAAATTCATCTAGCAACCACATACTCATCCGGACAGAATTATCGATGCATCGATATACTATTGATATCATCGATATTCAAATCTCGAGTCCATCGAAGGTGACTCGATAATATCGACAGGCAGATCTTCGGTGCCCCTGTTTTAAATTAAGAATATCATATGTGCATCGATATATCGAAGCCCCCTCAATACCATTAAAATTCAAATCTCAATGATATCGAAAGGCTCTCGATGATATTGGTCATGGGCGCCAAGTTTTTCAGCAAAATATTTCAAGATTGTTTATCTATGATCGGGGGTCACTCGATAGAATTGATATTCAAATATCGATGATATAGATGCTATATCAATTGCATCGACCCGGGACAGAAACTGTCCAGCAAGCTTAATGGAAAATCCTTTGGATTTATCGATGCATCACACAGCTATCGATATCATCGACATTCAAATTCCGATGACCTCGAAGGTCCCTCGATCATTCTTATAAACCTGAAATATTTTAAGTCAAGTCTCTCTCACTTTTAAATGTCGATAAATCGACACTAGTATTGATTGAATCGGAGTTCAAAATCCGATGACATCGACACCTGTTTCGATTACATCAACCAACTGGCAAGAGGTTTCAAAAGCATATAATATTTGAGTTTGTGTCATCGAGCAGACCATCGATGCCATCGAGAGTATACGCTCGATGATATCGAACCCGATCGATGATATCGAACTTTGTCATAAATGTGACCTTTTTATATTCGTTGAAACCTTTGAGGACTTGTCCATTGTTGCTGGTAGAGAAAGAAGTGAGTGCTTTTGAGTGTTTTACCTTAGATCATATACCCAAAGCCCTTTGTCTCAGGGAAGTTCATCCTCCAATCCACCCTCATCATTGATATTTAATAGAGTAGATTGGAGAATGAACTTCCGCATTCAAGGATCCTCCAACTACTACCTTAATGGCAAATCATTAAGCTAGGATACCTTGAATGTATAGATGATCAGAATCACTCTATCTTCCTTATAGGAAAACATTTTATAGAGTAAGATTCCGTCTTAACCTTGACCCAACCCGAAGCCTCATATTGGTACATCATCTGTGTTGTGGATCAAGGAAGCTGAAGATTCTTCATCAACAAGGAGGAGATCTTCGTCAACGTGCTGAATGGGACTCATCCACTTATTTGTAAGTTATTAGACTCCAGAGGACACTTGTGATCATTCCATTTTAGGATTGAGTCTTAGGTGTTTCTCACCCTTATAAGCCCTCATAGGAGGCCTCCGGCGGGAGTGTACGTGGTGGGTACGTAGTGTTGACCCTTGCTTTGTGGAGAGCATAAACTTCTGGCTGAAGGTGAACCTGTCTAAAACCTTAGGTTCAAACTGAACTATGTGAAACCTCAGTTAGGGTCTTATAGAAGATCCTTGGCCAGTGTGCCTAAAAGTGGGTGCGTTGTGTTGACCCTTGCTCATGAGATCATAAACAGTCAGCGTCAGTGTAGGTTGTAAAGGTTGAAGGTGAACTTGATTTAAAACCTTAGGTTTGAGGTGAACCTCTGTGAAACCTTCTTAGTGAAATTCGGTACACTCAAGGGTTGAGTGCGGTTACCGGGAGTGGAGTAGACAAGTATTCGAACCACTATAAAAATGACTGTGTTTGAAACTGTTATTCTTTGGTTGATGTGATTTGCTTTAATATTTTCATATCTAAATATCTGAGATCACATCTCACACACATACACAGTCATATCCATTATAAACTAGTTTGCATATTATTTACTTCTTAAATAGTTTGTGATTGGATCCTCTACCGGGCTTGGAAGCCAGTAGAGTTATTTTTGAGTAATCCTAATATGTACTTGTTGTTAGGATTAGTGTAATAGGATTTTAAAATAAATCATAAAAACTTTAAAAAGTTCTATTCACCCCCTCTAGGACTTATTGCCATATTCCTACTTGAACTAAAGCGGTCTTCACTGCTATTTCACTTTTTAGGCCCATGGTGAACTGGCTGACAAGGTGGATGGATCGGATCACTCCATCGTGGGCCTTAAGATATGGTACCAATGGTTTGGTAGAAAAGGGAGTGAACACATTGAAACCTAAAATCCATACGACATGACAACCACGACCCATATAACATGGCAACTACGACCCATGCAAACCACGACCCAAATGGGCCCACATTGATGTATGTGTATAATCCATTCCGTCCATCCTTTTTGTCATGTCATTTTAGTGCTAGGGCCCAAATATCAGCCCGATCCAGTGCTTTTATTACCCACAAAATAGAAAATAATGGTGACTGTTGAAAGTTTCCATGCTCACTATAATGTTATTTAGAAGTGGACACTGCCCAAGTCAGGACTTTTTAGGCCCACGTCTAGCTGGCCGACAAGGTGAATGGATCGGATCACCCCATTGTGGGCCTTATGATATGGTACCAATGGTTAAGTAGTAAAGGAAGTGAACCCATGGAAACCACGACCCATGCAACATGACAACCATGACCCATATAACATGACAACTACAACCCATGCAAACCATGATCTATATGTGCCCACATTGATGTATGTGTATAATCCATGCCACCCATCCTTTTTGTCGTGTCATATTAGGGCTAGGGCCCAAATATCAACTTGATTCGGTGTGGGCCATAAAATAGAAAATAATGGTGACTATTGAAACTTTCCACACTCACTGTGATGTTTGTTAGAAGTGGACACTGCCCAAGTCAGGACTTTTTGGGCCCACAACAACCTGGCCTACAAGGTGGATGGATCGGATCTCCCCATTGTGGGCGTTAAGCTATGGTACCAATGCTTTGGTAGAAAAGGAAGTGAACATGTTACAAACCATGGTCCATGCAACATTACAACCAGGACTCGTATAACATGGCAACTACGACCCATGCAAACCATGACCCAAATGGGCCCACATTGATCTACGTGTACAATCCATGCCGCCCATCCTTTTTGTCGTATCATTTTAGGGTTATGGCCTAAATATCAACCTGATTCGGTGCTCGTGTGGGCCACAAAATATAAAATAGTGGTGACTATTGAAACTTTCTAGGCTCACTGTGATGTTTGTTAGAAGTGGACACTGCCCCAAGTAAGGACTTTTTGGGCCCACGGTAAGCTGGTCGACAAGGTGGATGGATCATATCACCCCATTATGTGCCATAACCTATGGTACCAATGGTTTAGTAGAAGAGGAAGTGAACACGTTGAAAACCGCGATCCATGCAACATGATAACCAGGACACATGCAACATGACAACTACGACCCATGCAAACCATGACCCAAATGGGCCTACATTGATGTATCTGTATAATTTATGCCGCCCATCCTTTTTGGAGTGTCATTTTAGGGGTAGGGCACAAATATCAACCTGATCCAGCGCTCGTGGGGCCATAAAATAGAAAATATTAGTGACTGTTGAAACTTTCCATGCTCACTGTGATATTTGTCAAAAGTGGACATTGCCCAAGTCAGGACTTTTTGGATCCACGACAATGTGGATAGATTAGATCACCCAATTGTGGGTCATAACCTATGAAACCAATGGTTTAGTAAAAGAGGAAGTGAACACGTTGCAAACCACGATTAATGCAACATGACAACTACGATCCATGCATTATGACAACTATGACCCATGCAAACCACGACCTAAATGGTCCAAAAATGGGGTGATTCGATCCATACACCTTATCGGCCAGTTCGCCGTGGGCCCAAAAAGTCCTGAAATGGGCAGTGTCCACTTCTAAAAAGCATCACGTTGAGCCTAGAATGTTTCAACAGTCACAATTATTTTCTATTTTGTGGCCCACATGAGCACCAAATTAGGTTGATATTTGGGCTTTAGCCCTAAAATGACACGGGAAAAGGGATGGGCAGCATGGATTGTACACATACATCAATGTGGGCCTATTTGGGTCATGGTTTGCATGGGTCGTAGTTGCCATGTTACACGGGTCATGGTTGTAACGTGCCATGGATCGTAGTTTGCAACGTGTTCACTTCCTTTTCTACCAAAGCATTAGTACTATAACTTAAGGCCCACAATGGGGAGATCCGATCCATCCACCTTGTCGGCCAAGTTGTTGTGGGCCCAAAAAGTCCTGACTTAGGCAGTGTCCACTTCTAACAAACATCACAGTGAGCATGGAAAGTTTCAACAGTCACCATTATTTTCTATTTTGTGGCCCACACGAGCGCTGGATCTGACTGATATTTGTGCCCTACCCCTAAAATGACACAGCAAAAAGGATGTGTAGCATAGATTATACACATACATCAATGTGGGCCCATTTGGGTCGTGGTTTGCATGGGTCGAAGTTGCCATGTTATACCGGTTGTGGTTGTAATGTTGCATGGATCGTGGTTTGCAATGTGTTCACTTCCTTTTCTACCAAAGCATTGGTACCATAGCTTAAGACCCACAATGGGGAGATCCGATCCATCCGCCTTGTCTGCCAAGTTGTTGTGGGCCCAAAAAGTCCTGACTCGGGCAATGTCCACTTCTAACAAACATCACAGTGAGCATGGAAAGTTTCAACAGTCACCAATATTTTCTATTTTGTGGCCCACACGAGGGCTGGATCTAGCTGATATTTGTGCCCTACCCCTAAAATGACACGACAAAAAGGATGGGCGGCATTGATTATACACATACATCAATGTGGGCCCATTTAGGTCGTGATTTGCATGGGTCAAAGTTGCCATGTTATACCGGTCATGGTTGTAATGTTGCATGGATCATGGTTTGCAACGTGTTCACTTCCTTTTCTACCAAAGCATTGGTATATAGCTTAAGGTCCACAATGGGGAGATCCGATCCATCCACCTTACCGGCCAGGTTGTTGTGGGCCCAAAAAGTACTGACTTGGGCAGTGTCCACTTCTAACAAACATCACAGTGAGCATGGAAAGTTTCAACAGTCACCAATATTTTCTATTTTGTGGCCCACACGAGCGCTGGATCTAGCTGATATTTGTGCCCTATCCCTAAAATGACACGACAAAAAGGATGGGCGGTATAGATTATACACATACATCAATGTGGGCCCATTTGGGTCGTGATTTGCATGGGTCAAAGTTGCCATGTTATACCGGTCATGGTTGTAATGTTGCATGGATCGTGGTTTGCAACGTGTTCACTTCCTTTTCTACCAAAGCATTGGTATATAGCTTAAGGCCCACAATGGGGAGATCTGATCCATCCACCTTGTCGGCCAGGTTGTTGTGGGCCCAAAAAGTACTGACTTGGGCAGTGTCCACTTCTAACAAACATCACAGTGAACATGGAAAGTTTCAACAGTCACCATTATTTTCTATTTTGTGGCCCACAGGAGCATCGGATCAGGTTGATATTTGGGCCCTAGCCCTAATATGACAAGATAAAAAGGATGGGCGGCATGGATTATACACTTACATCAATGTGGGCCCATATGGATCATGGTTTGCATGGGTCGTAGTTGTCATGTTATATGTGTAAGACCCTACCCTGAGTATCCATTTTATTCCCCTAGGTTATGTAGTCCTACAGGTCGAATTCTGACGACTCGCGATCTGTGGATAGCATTTGCGATCATCCTTAAGTCGTGTTATGTAGACCTGACCTAGATTGACTCGAAACCTATGCCATTGCGACCGCGTTGGCGCCGCGGTTCCAACGCCCCGTCTCATGCATAAATCCGGTGTGTACATCTTGACTTATCAATCCGAGCATTTCTTGGCCATGCATCATGTGGTGGGACCCAGTTGCTAGCTTGTACATTTTTCAAGGTGGGCCTCATCTAGCAACATTTTCCTAGAAAGCCTATGCCTAGCCACTCTACCTAGCTACTAACCCAGCATAGCCTAGCCTAGGCTACCTTTCCTAGAGAGGCAATCATGTGCCTTGGGCTTCACCCCCAATGCACCATCATTTGGTTATTCTTCCCTAGCTTAGAGAGAAATGATTACCTAGATATACTCTCTCTCTCTCTCTCTCTCTCTCTCTCTCTCTCCTTCTCATTCTTCCATTCCTCCTTTCCTCCATAGCCAAAACATCCAAGCTTCCCTCTCTACTCCAGCTCCTTCTTCCCCATTTTCCCCTCCATCTAGCCCTTAGAATCCCATCTACACCCTTGAATCTTCTTCCCTTGGAGCCTAGGACACCATCCTTGAAGTTTTGAAGGCATCTTTGGAGGTGGGTGCAACCTAGAAGATCATCTCTTCTCCTTCTTATTCCTTTCTTTTCCTAGCATACATGGAAGCATGTAGGACCCACCAATCTATGGTGGAGGTCCTACATGGTTCCTAAGATAAAGGCTAAGGGCCTAGATCCTACACAATCCATTCCATGGTGGGCCATTCTCCATGGACCCACCATGATGCTTTCCTTTTATTTCTTACATCTCATAGGTCATCTAGGCCTTTGCATACATGTAGGGAAGGTGTCTCTATCATTCAGTAAGTTTTCTTGATGTATCATAGCATGCATATATCATACAACATAGTGAAAGGTGTGGATTGTGGTGTGGAAGGTCCATTAGTGGTAAGACCTTCCACCAATGGTCGATCTCTCTCCTTCTCTCTTCCTTTCTCTTTATTTTCTTCTGTGTATTTCTGCTGATGTGTGGCCCACCAAGGAGGTCAGCAACATCTCAAACCCATAGCAAGATGAGACGTCCAAACCCACCATTGTTGGACGTCTAGGCCCACCATGCATGCATGGGTTGGGTGGCCTCCAAAATGGTTTTTGCATAGAGGATATGGTGAACTCATGGGTTTGGAATTTTGTTAACCCACCAAGGTGGACTCCACATGATAGATCTGGGTAATAAACCCTTGATTTAATTATATGGGCCAAAATATGGACAACACATGTTGCCGTCCAGATTTCAAACCTAGTTAGAACATGACTTTTGAGCCGATGTTTAGATCTGTTTGCATGTCCTTTTCTTTCAAATTTCTTTAGGAATTTTGTAGTGTATGGACCCCACTTTGATGTGGAATGGGGCCCACACCATTCCCACCATGCTTGAGGCCCATGGGATGGGCCAAAGAGGGCTAACTGTCCAGAAATTTCTGGACAGTTCAACAATACTATATGATAGAAATGAGTATGTTTACCTTATTTTCTGGAGTAAGTGGGCCACCCCAGTGGACCCCACTAGTTGTCCACATGTGGGACTACCCTTCCCATAAATTTTTCAGGGGTTTGGATGAGCTTAGGCCCACCCCATGTGGTGCCAAACATAGGGTTAGCAAGATTTCTGCACTAACCAGATTTTTAGATATGTATTGCTGTCCTAATTCTTACAAATATTTATCATATCTGTAAAATTGTGAAATTAATTCCTAAGGTGGCCCACCCTTGCTGGGACCCACTTAACTAGATTTGGGTCCAATTGGGCCACTGGATTTCAGTGTGTAGGCGCTGGACCGGTCCACCTGGCTAGATGTCCATGGTGGTGACGTCCAGCAAGGCTGGCCATCCACCTTAATTGTGGCCCACCATGATGCTGTATTTTATCAACATGTCCATCCACTTTATAACCCACTTGGACATGCCCCACCTTGGTGTGGAACTTCCAAAGTGGGGCCCACCGTGTGCATCGGTATAGGGCTGGGTGTCCAGTCCATTGGACCGCCCAGGCCCAACTGTGGGATGCCCATGGTGGGTTGTTGCTAGACTTTGGTCCAGCAGTGTGGCCCACCTACTTCTTTGTGTTGTTGGGTTCACTCCTATGTGGTGGGACCCTCTGACCTTATTGCTGGACCACCTAGACTCGTGTCCGAATCAGATGAACATTTTCTGGGCTTCAGCAGGCCCGTAAAGCTGATGGAATAAAAATCCAGCAAGATGTTATAAATGTACATGGCTTTTGGGCTGAAGTTTTAAGGAGTGGAGCCCACCATATTGTGAGGAATTTAGAGGGATAAATTCATACCTTCAATCCCCAAATTTTGGACTTAATTAATGCATTATTGAAGCCTATCATAGTTGAGTTATTTGGGTCCATGTATGTAATAAGATTTTTAGACTCTTCGCCCAAATGGGCTGGAACTTTCTAGATAGGCCTGGTGGACTCTTGGGCTATATTCCCCATGATATTGTGTTGGGTTAGTGGGCTGGATTATACGAGTGGTTGGGCCCTTGGTTGCCCACCAAATCAACTATATCCTTGTGTAAGACCCGTACCCTAGACCGTACCGTTCCGTAGACTTTCACGATCTTTCCGGTCAAATTTCGACAACCTTCGACCCTTAACCGGCATTGCGCATGACCCTGATTCATACGCCATCCACCCGAATCGATTCAACCTAAGACTTGTACTATTGCGACCGCGTTGTCGCAGCGGTTCCGATGCCGTGACTCGTGCGCCGAGGCGATACTCTAGCCATGAGATGTGGGCTAGCGTTCGGTGTGAGGAAAACACCGCGTGTTACGAATCCCAAGAGAATATCTACGGCTTGTCACATCTATCAATCAATCAATCCATCCCATCATGTCAAGTACACATCATCTCACACCCTTCCCCAAGTAAGCTCCAAAAGTCAAAAAGTTCTTACAAAACCCATACCTCTTTTACACCTTTTACCCCAAAAGTCAAAAAGAACCTCTTACTCCCATCACTCACCACATCAAACATCCATCACTCTCTCTCTCTCTTTACAACTTTCTCTCCCCTTCATTCTCAAACTCATTCCAATCAACTCCAAAGCCTCACACGTCCAAGCCCTTCCCCATCTCTCCCAAAAACCACAAGTGTGGCCCACCTCTTCCTACCCTCTCATCTCCCATCTCAACCATCCAAATCTCATCTCCTTCGTTGGAATCAAAGCTAAGGAGCTAAGGAAGCCTTTGGTGCAAGAAGAAGGTGGTGGGTGATTTTTGGGATTTTTGTTTTCATCCATTTGTCTGATGTAAGGGCCACATTAGTGGGACCCGCCTTGATGTAGGCTTTGTATCAAAGAGGGGCCCATAGTGGCGGGGCCCCTCCATACTCGCCGTTGTCTCTCTCTCTCTATCTCTTGTTGTGTGGACCCCACTATGATGTACGATTCACACCATCCCATCCGTGGGGACCACCTTGCTGACCACCATTTTGGTGGGCCTGGATGTAAGGGAGAAACACAAATATAAGCTTGATCCCAAAAGTTAGGTGGGCCACGTCCCTACGTGGGACCCACCATGAGGCTTGTGTTATGTTCACTTGTCCAGCGCCCAAAGACGTTGGACGGGTGCTGACATTGATGTGTGAACTCCAATGGGTGCTGGCGGAGTCCATGGGACCCACTCCCATCCACCCTCCTAAGAATGGGCCACACCATGATATATGTGCCTTATCCAAACCATCCACCATCATGGATGGTGGGCCATGCCCCTGTGGGGCCCACTTCTACACCCTGATCCATAGCACGCTGGTGGATTGGGTGGAGGTCCCTAGTTTCAACGGTGGGCCCCAGCTCATGTGGCAGACGGAGGGAAAGATACCTCGTTTCAAACACTGAGGTCATGACATCGATCCCTATGGTGGTGACTAACTTGGAGTGTGTGTCAACTGACGTGGGATCCACCCCATCCACGCCGTCCAACCATTTTGGTGGGCCACACCATCACGTGTGGCGTCCACCGTCCTTGGACGGTGGGACCCACCCTCACGTGTGGGGCCCTCCCTAATCTGGGTGACCGTCCAGGCCCTGGACGGCAACTATATAATAGATATTATATTATATTATATTATATATTTTATATTATATAATATATATATATAATATATCATGTTGTGGTGGGCCCTACATGGGACCCACCTCTGGTTGTGTCAGAAAAGGAAAAAGAAACAAAGCAAAAAAGAAAAGAAAAAGGAAAGAGAGTAGCTAGCCACGTGCTCTCTCTCTCTATATCTCTCTCTGTACCTCTCTCCATATATCTCTCTCTCTTCATCTCTCTCTCTACCTCTCTCTCTCTCTTAACGTCAGAGCCTTGTGGGTCCCACCACGACTCACGTGTTATCTGATAGTGGGACCCACCCTAAATGTATGTGTTTTATCCCCTGACATGGCCCCAATGATGTATGTGCTTTATCTACACCGTCTATTGTTTGGACGGTGGGGACCACCATGATGCATGCGTTGTATTCCATGCCATCCAACCAACTGTAAGATCATTTTACGACATGGGTAATGGGTGAGTCTGATCTAAAGTTCAAGTGGGACTCACTGTTTAAGCAGTGGATCGTAACATCCACCGTTCAAACTTCTAAAGGCCGTGACAGTTCCCAATTTAGCTGATGTTGTTTTCACTTCAATTATCTCTATGTTAACTTATGAATGGGTCGGATCTCAAAAAAATACATAAGGTTGGGCCCGATTTAATATAAATGAGGCCCATTGGTGTGGCCTATTTGATATACATGAAGCCCGTTGGTGTGGCCCATGTGATGTGGCCTGCTTGACATAAGAGGCCAGTGAGATATATTTAAGGCCCCGGTGCGAGGCCCACCTAATGTGTATTCGAGACCCGATGTGATGTATGTGAGGCCCATGTGCGAGGCCCAATGTAATGTATGTACGTGGCCATTGCAACGTTATGAATTCCTTATGTATGTCACTCCTTGGGGGCAATGTTGGTTTGACGTCCACATTGATGGGCAATGATGGTTAGATGTCCTCATTGTAACCTTCCCATGGACCTTATTAGGCCCATTCTCTTTATGGGTTAACCCCAAATAAGTGAGCCCCATTTGCTGTAGACGAACGACTTCATAACCACGGCCGACGCCGATTATCGACCTTGATTATCGGTGCCGATTACCGATACTGATTATCGGTGCCGATTGTCGAGGCCGACGCCGATTAGCAATACCGATTATGAGGATGTGACAACATAGTATCATGATACATATTCATATGCATCATCTGCATGCTTGTGATGAGATGAGTGATTGATCATAGCACATACCTTTGAGCAGATTGTTTATGGGTTACCTGATGGGCAGAGTTGCCCTACATGAGCGCGTGATACGCGCAAGATTGTTGCATGACTGATTGCGTGATTCATGCATCTTGCATTGTGTGACATGTGTACTGTACGCCCTAGCGACATCAGGGCCATAGCCGCCACAGGCATATCGTGGTTGGCAGGATTGGATACCGGAAATCTTGTTCTATATGGGATGCTATAGATATCCCTGGGTGAAAGTCTCTAAACTCTTATAGTACTAAGAGGTTTCTCCAACATCTAGACCGAGTAGGTGCATGAGAGTCGAGGGTTGATTAACAGAAGGCCGCACTTTCCACTGTGTCGTGGTCGGTTGGAAGGGGGTACGGCCTTACCCTCCCGAGAGGAGGGGGCAATGCTAGGCTCAGTCTGACCAGATCGAGGAATGAGTCCGCTATCGACGAGTTCAGCCTGATATTGGCAGGCAGATAGTGAGGTCTTTTCCACTGACCTTATTGCGCGCGATGGGGCGACAATCTGGTTGGAGTGTACTAGAGCCCGGTTATATTCCAGAGTTAAGCTGTATTGATATGTGGACTTAGATGAGGATTCGCATGCTTAAGTTGCATTCCGCATCGATTGGCCTTGGTATGGCCGACATCATTCATGTCTTGCATCGCATTGCCTTGGTACGGCTAATGATATTCATGGACTCATCAGCATGTTCCGCATTACTCTGATATTTCATAATTACATTACTACCTTACGCACACACTCTCACCACCCTCTAAGCTTTTCATAAGCTTATGCATGACCGTTGCGTGCAGGTGACGTTGGGACGCAGCAGCGCTGAGGAAGGAGCGCAGAGCAAATCTTTTTGGAGCTTTTTGTCCATTCTCATTGTATTTTCCTTTATGCTCATTGTACTTGTAAAGTTTTTAATCATAGTGGAAATGTGATGGAGTTTTTTGTTGTTGTTTGTGGGTTATGCCTTTGGTTATGCTTATTACAAATTAAACTGATGTTGAAAATCCTCCTTGTAGCATCCCAGGATCGGAACTGGCGTATGGGCGCTGGGAGCCGAGAATGGGGTTCTACGGAGGCTGTCGTTGCCGGATTCGGCGATCGGGAATTTTATGAGCCCGGTTTCCGAGTTTGGGGCATGTCACCTTGGGCTAGAATGTAGGCCCAACTTGCTTGGCTAGAACATGATTATTGCCTATGTTGTTGGGGTAATGGACTGCCCACTAGGCCTACCACAATATATAGATTTGGTGACCCTTATGCTCGGCCATAACCTACCTTATGGGCCCGTAGTATTGCATATGGATTGGGCTATATATGTTGCCCTTTGGACCTATGTATTAAATAGACCTTGGGCCATTTATTTGAGGCCCAATATGAATGTATGTGGAATGTTATGGCTGTCCATTTCTTATTCATAGTGATGTTTGGGCCTTGGGCCTTGATCCATGATCGATTAATGATGGCCTACCATGTTGGGACAATACTGGTTGAATGTCCACATTGGTGGCCCATGGTAGGCCCTGTCACGCCCCGAACTCAGAAACTGGGCTCACAAAATTCCTGACTGCCGAATCCGGCGCTGACAGCCTCCGTAGTACCCCATTCTCGGCTCCCGGCACCCATATACCAGGTTTCGATCCTGGGATGCTACAAGGAGGATTTATAATCATTGATTTGATTTGTAATAAGCATAACCATAAGCATAACCCACGAACAATAACCACAAGAACACCATCACAAAATCCACTATGATCAAAATATTTTGAGTACAATGCGTCTAAAGGGAAATAAAAGATAATGCAAATTACAGAAATTCCAAAAGCTCGATCGCACACTCCTGCTGCTACTATGTTACGGTTGCGTCCTGGCGTCACCTGCACGCATCAATCGTCCATAAGCTTATAGAAAGCTTAGAGGGTAGTATAAGTGTGTACGCAATATGAGCGTGCTCTGTATGTAAGGTTAGAGTAATGAGGAAACATGCTGATGAGTACATGAATGCAATCAACCCTACCAAGGCTATGCGGTGCAGGATATGAATGTTGTCAGCCATAACACGGCCATGAGATACGAGATGCAACTCAAGCATGCCAATTCTCATCATATATTAGTATAGCTCCTCATTAGAGCATCAAATTAGTACGTTTTCAGTCTGAATAATCATCGGGGTCTAGTACACTTTATGCCAGCTTGTCGTCCCTATCCGAACGCACAATTGGGAGAGCGGAAGAGACCTTACTATCCGCCTACCAATATCGGGCCCGACTCGTCGATAGCGGACCTATTCCTCAAGCTGGTCAAACTCAACCTAGAAATTACCTCCTCACTCAAGCAGGTAAGGTCACACCCCTTTCCAACCGACCACGACACAGTGAGAGACACGGCCTACTGGTATACGGCCCTCCCACGCTCATGTACCCACTCGGTTTCGATGTTGGAGTCATCCTCTGATACTATCGGGTTTAAGAATTTTCACTCAGGGACATCTATGACACTCGTATGCTAGAACCAAACATTTCTAGTATCCAATCCAGCCACCCACGATGTGTCTATGGAGACTATGGCCCTGATGTCGCTAGGGCATAAAATAATCATGATCACATAAATGCAAGTGCATGAATCACCCTACCAAACATGCAACAATCCTGCACGCGCCGCGCGCTCATGTAGGGCAACTCCACCTATTAGGGAACCCATAAAAAATCCGCCCGAAGGCATATGCTATGATCAATCACTCGTCATATCAGACATACATATGATGCGTATGATCATGAATCATGGATCTATACTAAACATGTTATATAGTGATGGACTCTATACATAGCGAAAATGGGCCTAGACGGCCTACATATTACAAGTATGGGTCTATTAATGGGCCTTAGGGTGAGTGATAATGCAGACATTTAACCAACATCATCCTACAATGTGGATGTCAAACCATCATTACTTCCAAGGCACGACCTACCATCGAGATCATCACAAGAACCACAGTGGAATCACGTTATAATGGGTCTTATGTATATCCCATTGGGCCTCAACCCAGGGGCCTCTAATACGTCAAATGGGCCTCAAACCATGGTCTCATATATATTAAAGTGGGCTTTAGTGGGCAGGCCACAAATACATTAAGATGGGTCCCCATCAATGACCTTAAAATAATCTCCAAAATGGTTGGGCAGTTTGGATGAAACTCATGCATCATGGTAGGTCCCATAGGGATGGAAGGCATAGATAAATCACATACTCCATGATGGAGGTCCACACTGATGAAAGGTGTGGACACAATACATACATAATGTTTATTTTCCACCAAATTAGGGCCCAACATAATGTTTATTTTCCACCTAACCTAGGGCCCAACATAATGTTTATTTTCCACCCAACCTAGGGCCCAACATAATGTTTATTTGTAATCCAACTGTTTATAAGGTCACGTGGACCAGGGTAGGGCCCACTGTAATGTTTATTTGTTCATAAGGTCACGTGGACCAGGGCAAGGCCCACCATGATATTTATTTATCATCCAACCTGTTGGGGAGGTCACACGAACCAAGGGCCCACCGTGCCGTTTATTTTTCACCCAATCTGTTGATTGGGTCATGTGGACAGGGAGCCCACCATGATGGGGTTCACAAATCCAGCCCACCCATTATGTGCGTCCCACTTAGCTGAGGGTTTAGACCAGGTTTCAACCACATCTAAATTTCAGGTAGGCCCCACCAAGTGATTTTATATGTTTTAGGCATGTCCTAACATGATTTTAGACAGTATGGCCGACCTGAGTTCCGTATACGGCTGATTTTTAGGATATCCCATAATTTAAAGGGGACGTATCAAATGCATGGTGTTGATGTTCGAAACGCATCATGTTGGGGGCCCACAGTTGGGGCCATGAGGCCTAACCTGTCCATCCGTCAGCGTCAGCACGCAGGCAGCGCCCTGCGTGCGTTCTACAGCTGACGCACTCTCTCTCTTCTTCTTCTTCTTTTTAAAAAAAATCCATTTTCCTGTGGTTTTTCACAGGTGGGGCCCACCTCGGACGAATCCAACCCAGCCATTGGTCTCTTTGGCTCGATACAATCCCAACGAGTCTGATATTGGACAGGTTTTGGCGTACCGAAACATCCGGCGATATTTCAATGGTGGGAAGTTTATCATCCAAACTATGGCCCATTAGGAAGTTGGATTAGCCTCATTTTTTGGTTCAACGCCTAAAATGATCTGGGAAACGGGATAGACGGCTTGGATTAAGTACATGCATCAAGGTGGGGCCTATATGCGTGGCCCACCCCAACTTTTGAAAAAAGATTTTTTTTTTTTGTTAGCTATTAGTACACGCCCATGTCAGTACACGCACTCCATGTTAGTCACACCCGTTCAGCGTCTAGAGACGTTGGACGGCATAGAGAAACACATGTATTGTGGTGGGTCCCACATGGTCGTGGCCCACACATCAAGGTGGGTCCCACATGAACGTGGCCCACCTGTTGGATCAACATGATATTTGTGTTTTTTCCTTTCCATCCAGGTTTGGACAGCAAGGTGGCTCCACCAGTGGGTTATAGTGTGGTCCACTAAATGGACAACATGGGTACAATATACATATCATCGGGTGGCCCATCAACAATGCAAGAGAGAGAGAGAAATAGAGATAGAGAGAGAGAGAAAGAGAAAAAGAAAGAAATGAGCGGTGTAGATGGAGGGACCCCGCCACTATGGGTCCGTCATATGATTGCAACACATACATCAAATTGGGTCCCACATAAATCATGAAATCAACGGTAGAAACTCAAGGATCACCCACCTCTAGGCCTTCTCCTTGCTCCCTTGGTCTTCTAGGCTCCTTATCTTCACTTTTGATGGTGGTAGATGATGAATGAACGGTTGATATGGGAGATGAGAAGGTGAGCCACACTTGGATTGGGAGAAGGAGTTTGGACGTATAGAATTGTTGCTTGGGAGAGTGAAGGGATGGAATGAGAGAGAGAATAATAAAAGACATGGGATGATGTAAGGAAGGAGATGGAAGGGTATGGTTTAATTTGATTTTTTTTGTAAAAGAGGTATGGGTTAGTTTGAAAACTTATAAAAGAAGAGTGGTGAGGGGAGGGAGAGGTTTGACTTGTGGGAAAAAGGAGAGAGGTCACTTGTACTTATTGTTGGATGAGGTGGCATGAAGGTAAGGTGGTGTACTTGACTTGATTTGATGTGACATTTCATAGAGATTCCCTTGAAGTCTGCACGTGCATCATTTCCTCGAAATGAACGTGAGCCTACATCTTCTACACTTGGTATCGGATTGGTGTACGAGTCACGGCATTGGAACCGCGGCGACGGCGCGGTTGCCAAGGTATAGGTTTTGGTTTGAGTCGACTTCGGTATGCAGGACTCGGCTTAAGATCGCGCGCAAATGTTGAAAATTGGTCGAGGGTTGCCGGAATTTGACCGGTAGGATCGCGGAAGCCTACGGAACGATACGGACTAGGGCACGGGTCTTACAGGCCCACTGGCTTCTATGATTGGTTAAATATCCACCATAGACCCTAGCTAGGCCCGTTTCATTTACTTAGGCCCATGTCATTGTTCTTCCTTAGCCTTGTGGGCTACCCCAGACTATCGGGCCTCCACTAGAGGTTGATTCCTTATGAAAATTCGTCTAAGTACCTAGACCTAGTCCCTTCTTGGATAGGCGGAGAGTACGACATCATACATCACCGCATGACGCATCTTGTTCATCTTCATGACCTATATACATCATCGTATACTTGGTTGGCATTGATCATGGTTGTGCCATTGGGCAAGATATTATGGCTTCCCAGAGGGATGGAGTTCCCCTCTTGAGCATATAGGATGCTTGGAGCTGATGCATGACTGGTATGCATGATTCATGCATCTGTCATTTCATTACATGGTTTATATTCGCTCTTGCTTCATCAGGGCCGTAGCCTCCACAAGAGTATTGTGGATGGCCGTATTGGACACTGGAATTATCTCTTGAGCATATAGGGCACTTAAGATGTCCTTGGGGGAAAGCCTCTAAACCTTCATGGTACTAGGAGACGCCTTAATGCCGAGACCGAGTAGAAAACATGAGCACCCGAGTGCCTTATACCATTAGGTCGCGACTCTCACTATAGCATGGTTAGTTGAGATGAGGTGTGGCCTTACCTGCTTGAGTGAGGGGGCAATAGTTAGGCTGAGTTTAACCAGCTCATGAATGGGTCCGCTACCATTGGGCCTTGCTGGTGATTGGCTGTACACAGGCGGGTAGTGAGGTCTCTTATGCTCATTAGACTGTGCGGCTAGGGGAGCAGCATTCGGCTGGTAGTGTATTTGACCCTAGTGGTTTCCCTAGAGTGGAACTATATGGACATGTGGACTAGATATGAGGACTGGCATAATCGCATTTGCACTTGTATATGACATTGGCTATGTAGGCCTCTTGTGCATCACCTTGGTATGGCGCCCAGTACTCATATGTTGCATTGCATAGCCTTGGTACGGCTTATTGCATTCATGCTTGGTGTAGCATAGCCTTGGTATGGTTGTTGGATCGTGCCGAGGACTTTTTGGAGTTGCCTATTGTTCAGATTATGTATTTCCTTTAGAGTCATATACCTTATATAAAGTTTTAATTCCTAATGGATTTTGTAATGCTGATCCTTAGTTATCACCTATGGTTACTATGTTATGATCTTGGGTATGCTCTTCATGGATCGGAATATGTTATAGAAATCCTCCTTGTGGGATCCCATGATTGGAACCTAGTGAATGAGTGCTAGGAGCTGAGAATGGGGTACTACGGAGGCTGTCGGTGCCGGAATCGGTTATCAGGATTCTTGTGAGTTTCGGTGATCGAGTCTGGGGTGTGACAATATGGATCGTGGTTGTCATGTTGCATAGATCGTGGTTTTCATGTATTCACTTGCTTTACTAACTAACCATTGGTACCATAGCCTAAGGACCACAATGGGGTGATCTGATCCATCCACCTTGTCGGCCAGCTAGATGTGGGCCCAAAAAGTCCTGACTTGGGCAGTGTCCACTTCCAACAAACATCATAGTGAGTCTAGAAACTTTCAATAGTCACCATTATTTTTCTATTTTGTGGGCCATAAAAACATTGGATCAAGCTGATATTTGGGCCCTAGCCCTAAAACAACATGACAAAAAGGATGGGTGGAATGGATTATACTCATACATCAATGTGGGCCCATTTGGGTTGTGGTTTGCATGGGTCGTAGTTGCCATGTTATATGGGTCGTGGTTGTCATGTTGTATGGATCATAGTTTTCAACGAGTTCATTCCCTTTTCTACCAAACCATTGGTACCATAGCTTAAGGCCCACAATGGGGTGATCCGGTCCATCCACCTTGTCGGCCAGTTCGTTGTGGGCCCAAAAAGTCGTGACTTAGGCAGTGTCCACTTCTAACAAACATCACAGTGAGCCTAGAAAGTTTCAACAGTCACCGTTATTTTCTATTTTGTGGCCCACACTAGCACTAGATCTAGTTAATATTTGGGCCTTACCCCTAAAATGACATGGCAATAAGGATGTGTGGCATGGATTATACACATACATCGGTCCCATATGGGCGCTGTTTGCATGCATCGTATTTGTCATGTTATATGGGTCATGGTTGTCTTACACCAAACGTTAGATCCCATCCTGAGGGATGTGTTATTTCTAAACCGTCCATCCATTTGGGGAGCTCGTCCTAATGCTTGAGACTAAAAATAAGACATATCTAAAGATAAAGTGAACCACACTACAAAAAGCAACAGGGGATCTAACGTCTACCATTGAAACCCGTTTAGGGGTCACAGAAGTTTTGAATCAACATAAAATTTGTTTTTCCTCTTCATATAGGTATTTGTGACCTTATGAACAGATTGGATGGAAAATAAACGTTATGGTGGGCCCTACAAATCACAACAGGACCCACGATCCTTATAACATCACAACATCGACCCTTATTATGTTACAACCACGAACTATACACGTCACGTAACGACTGCGACCCATATAACATGATAACTACGATCCATATAATATGACAACCATGACCCATATCAATCATGATCCCTATAATAAGACGACTATGACTCATATAACATGAAAACCATGACCTATATCAACCACAACCTATATAACATGACAACCACGACCCATATAACATGATAACTACGACCTGTGACAACCACGACCCACGACAACCATGACCTATATAACTTAACAACTACGACCCATGACAACCATGACCTATATAACTTGACAACTACGACCCATGACAACCACGACCCATATAATACAACAACCACGACCCATATAATACGACAACCACAACCCTTGTTAAATGACAACCACGATCCATTTGAAGGGTTGTGGTTGAAAAGGCCGAGCTATATGTCCTAGAGGGGGGGGGGGTGAATAAGACTATGCCAAATTAAAATATCAACAACAAAATTTAAATAAATTAAATATAGATAGCAAAAGACAATCCCACAATGCTGAATTTAAAGATAACCTCAAAAGAACGAGTATTGAGAAGTTGAAACAAATGTTATTCTAAGGACAACCCTACACCATAAAAACCAAGGGTTTATGGCAGGACAACCTTACTAGAACAGTTTGTGCATGAAAAACTCAAACTGTTATAGAGGAATAAAGAAATGAATAGCAAGAAGGGAAATCTAAGTTATTACAACATTCTCACACATCCACATAAGGATTACAACATTCTCCACAAATGTAAAAAGGGAAATTACAATCATTCACACAAATAAATAAACAATCAAACCACAAGACAAAGAATTATAGTGGTTCGCTTGTATGTACACCTACTATTAAACAACAGCCACACAACTACTCCACTCATAATATCCTCACATAGTGGATATTAGCGTTCACTATGAAAATAGGTTTTTCCAGGTTCACCTAAAACCCTCACAATTGTGTCTTTCAAGTGGGCTTACACAATTCAAAAAACCCACGCTTTGAGTTTCCTAGATCACCTCAGACAAACCAAAACAGAGATTTTTCTTGCACAATCTCAAAAACCAAAACAGAAATTTACAATAATGTAAAGTACATGGATATTCTCCTTTTTTATGCAGCCCGCAAGAACCAATTCAGAGTAAAATTTCAACGTAGAAATTTAATGTCCAAACTCACTTATGAAATGATTCTAAGTTCTAAATTGATTTTAAATTAAATCAAGTTGGGCTAGCTCTATTTGATTTTGATTCCAAGAAAAGGGCAATCCTCAATCCCTTTTTCAAATATGAATGAAATATAGAATACAAAATCACAATATAGCTTAAAAAGAACACTAACTCATCTCTCAGAGTGTTGAATTGAATTAGCTTGAATTGAATTAAAAAACTCTGAAATTCGTGTTCTATTTATATGTGAAGAAATCACGTTCACGACTGGCTATGGACACTACGATTAGTCGTAGGACCAACAGATTTTTAAAATTTTGAGCGCGATCGGATAAAGTGGTTCCATGACTGGTCGTAAGACCTTCATGACCGATCGAAGGATGTAACGCCCCGGATTTTTGCCAACCTGGGATTAGATGACCTTAGGCAATGGGGTCGATCGTAATACCTCATTAACTTGTCAGAACTGAATCCCAAAGTCTAAAGCCGCCTTTGAACTCATTTCCTTCACAAACCTCACCCTTCATCACCTTGATCTTCCAATTTTTCTAATAACTTTCACCCTAGACACTATCTTAAACTAGCTAAGTAGTATAACTTGGATCACTTTATATACAAACTCCAAAGGCCTGAGTACCACCTCGACCAGAATTCACTTAGGACTAAATCCTTTAGAAATGAGACAAAGTAACTAGGTGTGAAACTAGATTAGCTACGAAATCCGTTAGGATCGCTTTAAATACGATCTGCAAGACCCAAAAGTTGCAGAATCATTGGCACTAGGTTACCCTAAAGTTTAGAACCAAACTCATTTCCCGTCTGCTCTCGGGAATGAAACGAAACTTCGTATTAGGTCTAGATCGCACATCGGGAGTCCGATTAACCCGAAGCTAAGGAACTAGGACCGCCCCACTGGGCTTAACAATCATCTCAAAAATCAGCTCCATCCGATGTTCCATGGCCATTCGTTTAGATTCGGAGCGAGGGAGTGTGAAAAACACTATTCCCATCCAAAATAAATATCTGGAATAGTGATCTGGTATCATTCGTTGACGCGTCAGTATTAAGCAACCTGACCGTCAGAATCAGACCAAATTACACCCTCGGATTAAGAAAAATTTCAGGAACATTTACATGTACTTGGAATTTCTGATCGTAGCCCACTGACCGTCGAACTGAAAGTGGTCCGCCACGTGTGATCTGGGAATCCGATCGAGTCAAAAATGTAATCTCACGTAGATCCATAGATGGTGAGCTTAAGTCTGACGTTTGGTTCAAGGAGGGCCACCAGAACTTCCCTTTTGAGCTGGAAAAGCGATGAAAATCCTATATTAGCAGTACCCCTTGAACCTGAGTCTAATTTCGTAATGTTTGTGGCTATAAAAGGAGCTTAGAACAGCCCCTCTCACAGCCATACGAATTTTGGAGAAAACCCTAGAGGGAGAGAGAGAAAAGAGAGAGAAAGACTTGGAGATTGTTGCCGATTTCCCTCCTCCTGCTTTGGCTTGTTACACGGCCTACACCACCCTATTCTAGGCATTTTTCCGGCGTTTTTCGTCTCATTTGAAGGTAAGAAACCCTAACCCTAGGTCTGATTTGAGGTGGGGTCGATGTGGGTTGTGTAACGACTAACCGATTCCGCTCTTTAGGCTAGAAATCTCCCGTATACGGAAGTTCTACTACCCTTGCTGATTCGTTTCGTTTCCAAAGGCAAAGGTGAGGACTTTAAGTGTATAAGTTGCGGTTTTCAACGCTTTCAATGTCAGATAATGGTAGATTCATGATCTGCTTGCAATTGCACATGTACAAAGTGCTTTCCGTTTCCTGTTTTGATTAACGTTGTGAAATATGGAATTTCACATATTCTAGGTATACGTAGAAATACCGTATACGTATTTTTTTTTGGATAAATGTTTGACATGTTTAGTTAATGTATGATTATATAATATATGAATAAAATACTAGTTTAGCGAAAGGAACCGCCAAAATATATGTTCACTTGTAAATGCGACGTATGTTGAAATTACGTATTTTAGAAATACTGTATACGTATTTCTTTTGGAATAATGTTTGACATATTTATTTAATATATGATTATACAATACATGATTAAAATACTAGTTTGGCGAAAGGAATCGCCGCAATCTATGTTCCTTTATAAACACTATGTATGTCGAAATTGGGTATACGAGGAAGTACCCTATACGTATAAAATTTGCTGATGTGATTGCCATGTTTAATTGTTGTATGAATATGATGTATATGTATAAAATACTAGTTTGGTAAAGGGACAATCCTAGTACACATTTCTCTAGCATACGTCATGTATGTTGAAATAGTGCATTCCAAGTGTTGGTGAAATCACTTGTGAGTGTAAGTGCTTAAGTGTTAGAACCTTAGGTAGGTCTTTGAGATGGGATTCTCCGCTACCTTAGAGTCACATATGACACTCTCCATGTGGTTGTTCACTCTAACCACTCACCTATGAAATATAAGTATTTGTATCCCTATTTGCATAAATGCTTTATAACATGCTTTTGAACATGCTTTGTAATTTGTTTATTACCATGTTTCATGATATGCTTTGTAACATGATTACTAGTGTCCTTGAATTACCATGTATCATGCCGTATTTCATATGCTATGGTTAGGATTTGACTGAGCTTGGGACTATGTTCATAGTCCAGGCATCCAGTATCAGACTTGAAGATGTGGTTGGGATTCGTTCCGCCACACATGATGTGTTGGCGAACCCGTGTCGTACTTCGGTTGGCGATAGTGGTTGGCCACACGAGGTGCTTCTGCGCTTCATATCGCCCAACTTGTTGTGCACTCGAGCCAGCCGAACACGTCAAGTAAACCGTGTGTCTTATGTATGTTCACCATGTTTGGTCGCTAATGCTTGAACTTAGGGTACCAAACTTACCAGTGAAAATCCCGTTAACCATGGTACCTCGATCCGCTAAGACTCATGAGCCGGGCATGGTGGTATGGGACACCGTGGTCGAGCCGTCGGCCTACGGCCCGGGCTACGTGCCTCCCGTAGTGACCAAAGTGAGCAACTTAACTCGTGAGCCGATTATAGTGGTATGGGACACTATATTCGCCGTTTGTCGGCCTACATTGATAAGGTGATGGGGAGTGGTGCAACCTTTGTGCGTAATGACCACAGCGACCCTTTGTAGTGACCGCGAGCATATTCGAAGTTGCAGCGTGCCTTAGGGTTCGCCGCGATATATAGAGTATGAACTAGGCCTGTTTCTGTATAATGATGAATCGTTTAAGGGGTGATGGGGGAGTGGTGCAACCTTTTGTGCGTAACAGCCCTGGCAGCTTCTGCAGTGACCTAGAAAACACACCATCGTCTGATATTAACTAGGACTGACGACCCTAGATTGGATCATATTTGGAAATGATATAAGGGAGGTACCTTAGTTTCCCAATCTTGCTGTTTGAAATGGACTAATTAAAAACTCGGTAATCATGCTCATCATGCATCGCATGTGCCTGGAAGATGTGGAGCACTGTGGGATGTAAGCATGCGCGAACGTGAGATGGTGTCGCATGAGGGAGTATGTCGGTGAGGGCATCCATCATACTGCATTCATACTTGCATTAATCGAGTAACTAGGAGTGCTTGATTCTTGCTTTATCATTACTTGCTTATCGCATCGATAACATGTTAACTTATGCTTTATTGTTCCACCGAGTTAGCTACTCACTCCCACGTTACGGGACGGTGTTGTACACACCAAACAGCAATTGTTGAATTTCGGATGATGGCGATGCTTATGAAGCGAGCCGGACTATTTCTATGGTGATGAGGAGGAGTTCTCCTATCATGTAACCCTCGACGGGTCTCAAGACCAGTGATGTATTGACGGGCCGTGGTACTTGGTGATAGAAGACATTAAACTTACATATTTGGTATATTTTAGAACTGTACTTGTATTTATTTAACCTGGTAATGTTATCACACTCTGGAGACTCATCATAGTTTATATATTTTATCTATCTAACATAGTCTTCCGCTTGTAAAATTAACTATCTCTGGAGTATGATATGTTGTTTTGGCTTAATCTCACTCATGTTCAATGCACGAATACAGTCAACATTCAATAATCATTCATTTTGTTGCATAAGTGATGTTCTGGAACTCGGGAGTTGAGTTTATGCTCGACCCCCGATTTTCAGGGCGTTACAAAGGACCTCCACGACTGGTCGTGACCTGTCCACGACTGGTCGTGCTTAACTAGATTTAATTGCTGGACTTTGAGTCATAGCTGCAGGACTGGTCGAGAACGAGTCGAGCACTGTTCACACAACTGGTCGAGCAGTCTTCAGGATTGGTCATGGCTTAACAAAAAATTCCAAAATTTTGAAAACAAACTTAGGACTGGCCGTGAAATTTCTTAGACTGGTCGAGCCAGTGCTAGGACTAGTCGAACAGAGTTCAGGACTGGTCAAGAAACAGTCTATTCACTTATAAAATGATCTAATTAAATTATGTATTCAAAATGACCTACCCTAAGGTCAATTTAGGGTCATTCATACCTTGTTAGTGATGTATGAACATTGAAACTTCTTTTCCTTCAGTTGATAGTCGTTCTTAGAAGTTCACGAAGCTTGTGATCATTACATGATGAAGCTTGAACTTGAAACCATTTGAAGCTTCAATTTGAATCTTGAATTTGTAACTTTAAGAAGCTTGAACTTGAAATCTCTTGAATCTTAAGCTTGAGGATCAATGTAAAAGACTTTGTCTTGACTTGGAGCTTGATCTATAAATCTTGAAACATTGAACTCACACTTGTTGTTGTACTTGAATATGACCATGTAAACTTGCATTTCTTGTAGAAAAGATCTTTGTTCTTGAGTGATATACAGTCTTCATTATGTAGAAGTGCTACACAAGACACAGATTCAAAGAGGTTTTGACACTGCAAAATTTGACAATATAGGAGCTATAAACCATAACACTTACAATCTCCCCCTTTGTCAAATTTGTGACAAAACACATTTAATAAAAACATAAGCATTATATGCACAAATTATCATGCACTAGTTATCAATATAAACCCGTCAACTTGGTTAAAGAATCATGCACCAATTATATATATATATATAAATATATATATATATATATATATATATAAAGCAAGCATTTTGCTATTGCTACTACTCCCCCTTACTCCTATCCCTCCATCCACAATCCACACGCCTAAAATCACACACACCATATATCAATCATGTCAAAATTCTCCCCCTTTTGTCACAATAAGACAAAGGAAGAACCTAATACAAAAAACATGATGTAGATAAACAAGGAAGAATAAGACGAGCAATGAGGAATAAAGGAGCAAGATATGAAAATTCATAAGCAAGTAAAGTTCAAGTATCATCAAACATCATCCAAGTTTAACCAAAGTCAATCCCACAAACTAAAAGGAAGCAAAGTATCACAAGAGTTATTACAATCCAAAATTAGAAAATACTAATCAGATCCTGAAGAGGGAGCATGAATAGATGGATCAATCTGATGTAAACCCTTATTAATGCGCCTCGTACATTTACGCATATAAGAAAATTGAGAATCCTGGGTTACACGAATCTGAGCCACCTGTTCCTCAAAAGAATGCAACCTCTCAGCGAAATCAGAAGGCTGACAATTAGGGTCAGCCTCAGAATCTGATTCGATCTCATCAAAGATATCGTCCATGTTAATATCATCTACAAGTAAATTGCCTTCTTCTTCATTTACTGCTTCAGCTCCACCAACACTCACATTGACTTGACCATTAGCCAACCTCAAATTCATTTTGTTTATATTTGAGTTGTTGAAAATAAGGTGTTAAATGGGAGCTTCTCCAACAGGCATAGCCACTAACATATGGGTGACCAACACAGTCATAAGATATGCAAAAGGGATATCATTGTGTCCAGGATGGATACAGAATTGTATAATGGAATGACAGATCAAAGAAGGAAGATAAATAGATGTACCAGAGATGATGGAATGTAGAATCCGAACCATGAAAGAAGTGAGTTCAGTTTTGTTACCAGAACGTAAATAAATATTTGAAATAAATATCCTGTGAAGGACTCTGTATCTCGGTAACAAATACTTTGAAGCAAGCGCATTCCCATTTTGACTCCATTACGCATTTATATTGCATAATGCTCTAGTAAGTACACATTTTTGTGATTCAGATGGTTTAGCTACTAGAGAGCTAATTAGAATACCTTCATCATTGACAGGTATGTCCATTAGGCCAGAAATCAAATGTCGGTCAACTTCAAATGGACCTTTTCTAGTTGTTATAACAAAAGTTAAATTTTCAGTTGAAAAATCAGAAATACATGCAAACATAGCTTGCGCAATAGACCGGTATGCCGACCCACCCCAATGTAGAATGTTAATCCATCCTACAGATTGGTCGAGTATGTACTCGACTGGTCGTGCACAACCAAAAATATGCATTTTTTATGAAATTTGAAATTCTAATCATTTAAAATAACAAATATATATAATGTGATACAAAAATGCATAATTAATCAATTCAAATTGCACATACTAAGGTCAAATTTTAATTTATTAAACCTGCTTTTGTCAAGCGGTTTAGTGAAAATATCAGCAAGTTGAGTCTCGGTCGGAATGTATTCCAAAGTAATTATCTTTTCTTCCACTAATTCATGAATGTAGTGATATCTAATGTTAATGTGCTTGGTTCGTGAATGCTGGATTGGATTTTTAGATATATTAATTGCACTGGAATTATCACAATATAAAACCATAGAACCCTGTACAATTTCGTAATCGCTTAACATTCTTTTCATCCATAGAAGCTGAGTACATGCATTACCTGCTGCAATGTATTCAGCCTCAACAGTTGAGAGAAATATAGAACTTTGTTTCTTACTCTACCAAGAAACTAAACAGTTCCCAACATAAAAATAACCACCACTGGTTGATTTTTTGTCATCGATGTTACCAACCCAATCATCATCAGTGTAACCAGCTAATTGAGCACTAGTATCATGTGAATACCAAAGACCCAGATTATCTGAACTTGCGAGATATCGCATAATCCGCTTAGTAGCGGTTAAATGTGACTCTTTATGGTCATATTGATATCTAATGAAAATACCTACACTAAATGCAATATCAGTTCGACTTGCGGTTAAATACAGCAAACTACCTATCATACTGTGATATAATTTAGGATACACTTTCTTACCTGTAGAGTCCTTTGAGAGTTTTAAGGTTGTACTGTAACGCCCCGAATTTTTGCCAACCTGGGATTAGACGTCCTTAGGCAATGGGTCGATCCTAATACCTCATTAACTTGTCAGAACTGAATCCCAAAGTCTAAAGCCGCCTTTGAACTCATTTCCTTCACAAATCTCACCCTTCATCACCTTGATCTTCCAATTTTTCTAAGAACTTTCACCCTAGACACTATCTTAAACTAGCTAAGTAGTATAACTTGGATCACTTTATATACAAATTACAAAGGCCTGAGTACCACCTCGACCAAAAATCACATAGGACTAAATCCTTTAGAAATGAGACAAAGTAACTAGGTGTGAAACCAGATTAGCTACGAAATCCGTTTGAATCGCTTTAAATACGATCTGCAAGACCCAAAACTTGTAGAATCATTGACGCTAGGTTGCCCTAAAATATAGGATCAAACTCATTACCCGGCTGCTCTCGGGAGCATCTTGAAACTCCGTATCAGATCTAAACCGCACGTCGGAAGTTCGAATAACTCGAAGTTAAGGAATTAGGACCGCCTCACTGGGCTCGACAACCATCTCGGAAATCAAGTACAGACAATGTCCCATGGCCATTCGATCATGTCCGGAGCGAGAGAGTGTGAAAACCACCATTTCCTTTACAAAATAAATATCTTGAATAGTGATCTGGCATCATTTGTTTGCGGATCAGTATTAAGCAACCAGACCGTCAGAATCTGACCAAATTACACCCTCGGATCAGAAAAAATTTCATACACATTTACGTGTACTCGGAATCTCCGATCGAGATCCGCTGACCGTTGAACTGAAACTGGTCCGCCACGCGTGATCTGGAATCCCGACCGAAATGAAAACTTAATAGAACGTAGATCTAGCGTTAGTGAGCTTAAGTCCAACCTTTGGCTCAAGGAGGCCCGCCAGAAGTCCTCCGTTGAGCTGAAACAGGTCCGCTTTGGTTATAACATAAGTATACTTTGACCTGGAGTCTGTTTTGGGGAATTCTTAGGCTATATAAGGACCTTAAACCCTCTCCCATTCCAGTCATACGAATTTGGATTTGAAAGAGAGAAAAGAGAGAGAAAGTGAGGGAGATGTGGGAGGAACTCCTCGTCTTGTTCCTCGCCGCTATTCGGGCTCCACCGCCCGATTCTCATCGCTTTCCTACAGCGTTTCTAGGTAAGAAACCCTAACCCTAATCTGTTTTAGGGTTATTTAGGTTGTAGGTTATGAAATAGCTAACCTGTTTCGTTCTTTAGGCTGCCAAACTCCCGTATACGGAACCTTAGCGAACCTATCGACTCCGTTACTATTCTACGACACAAGGTGCGGACTTTAGGTGTATAGGTTATGGTTTTCAACGCTTTCAATGTCAGATAATGATAGATTCATGATCTGCATGCAATTGCAAATGTACAAAATGCTTTCCGTTTTCTGTTTCGATTAGAATTGTAGAATTTGGAAAT
This sequence comes from Magnolia changhungtana, assembly GCA_030180095.1. NCBI lineage: Eukaryota > Viridiplantae > Streptophyta > Magnoliopsida > Magnoliales > Magnoliaceae > Magnolia > Magnolia changhungtana. The sequence continues at coordinate 90,523 of JASAUF010000384.1, read as the reverse complement.
TCACATACTCTAGGTATTCGTATAAAATACCGTATACATATTTTTTTTGGAAATTTGTTTGACATGTTTATTTGACGTATGGATATATGACGTATGGATAAAATACTTATTTGGCAAAAGGATTCGCCTAAATACATGTTTACTAATAAACACTATGTATGTAGAAATACGGTATTGTAAGAAGTACCGTATACATGTATATTTTAGTGATGTGTTTGTCATGATTAATTGTCGTATAAATATATTATGTGCGTATAAAACATTTGCTTGGCGAAGGGAATCGCCGTAATACATGTTTGCTTGTATACACTATGTATGTTGAAAATGCGTATTCTAAAAATACGTATACGTATAAATATTGGGAGATGAATTTATCATGATTATTTGCTGTAGTAATATATTATACATGGATAAAATACCCACTTGGCTAAGGGATAGCCCTAATACATGTTTTGCTAACATACACCATGTATGTTGTAATAGTGTATTCTAAGTGTTTGTGAAAATGATTGAATGAGTACCGAATTCTCATTCATACTCGCCATGACTAGTTGTCATGGATTCATGATTGTTGTATTGGCGATACCCCTTTGACGAAAGGATTTGCCCTAAATCACGCCACGGCCAATAGACACCATATATGCTAAAATGTGTGGCCCAAGTGTTTGTGGAAATGACTGAATGAATATGGAACTTGGATTCCTACTTGCCATGACTATTTGTCGTGGGTGTACGCGTGTTATGATTGGGGCAACTCCCTAGTGAAAGGATTTGGCCTAATGCCTATGTGATCGACATATGTCATGTATGTTGATGCATGTTTGTTTAAGTGTTTATTGAAATGTCTGAATGAGTAGTAGTTAGCAAATTGTAATGTATAAGGGTGTTGAGATATGATTCTCAACCTCTTTTAACTATGTGTATGATCTCCTTGGATTGTTGTGTGATTAGGAATTGAACATGTATAAACTCATGCTTATGTTGTGATTCATAACATGCTCAACTGCTTTATGATTATAACTATGTAATGCATATGTTTAAATTTATATTTACATTGTATGATCCGTCATGGGTGATGGGGAGCGGAGCAACGAGTGCGTCATACATGCGACCTAAACGGATAATACCATACCTTGATTGTATGAGTTGAATCTTGATCCATTACTGCTTTATCTATCTGCAAGTTATCATGTTTGGGGCTATGATTATAGTCCAGACAATCGGTACCAGAATTGAATTCGTGGCTACGATTCATTTGCCACGTGAGATGTGTTCGACGAACCCGAGTCGTACTTCGGTTGGCGATAGTGGTTGGCCACGCGAAGTGCTTATGCACTTCATGTCGTTCAACTTGTTGTGCGCTTGAGCTAGCCGAGCTCGTCAAGTAACCCGATCTGTCTTATGTATGTTCACCATGTTTGGTCGCTACTGCCTGAACCTAGGGTACCAAACTTACCAGTGAAATCCCTTTTAACCATGGTACCTCGATCCGCTAAGACTCATGAGCCGGGCATGGTGGTATGGGACACCGTGGTCGAGCTGTCGGCCTACGCTGGGGCCACGTGCCTCCCCGTAGTGACCAGTGAGCAACCAGACTCGTGAGCCGATTATGGTGGTATGAGACACTATATTCGAGCTGTCGATACTTACGGCGAGAGCCGAGTACGGTGAGACCTGTACTTGTGCTGACGGGCGACGAGTCCTCTGTAGTATCTTCGAGTATACTCCAAGGTCTGTGATTGGCGATGAGTCTTTCACAGCAACTGGAGTATGAGTTGAGCCGAGTACGGTGAGACCTGTATTCGAGCTGACGGCTAGTGATTGATCCGAGTACGGTGAGACCTGTACTCGAGCTGACGGTCAACAATTGAGCCGCATACGGTGAGATCTGTATCCGTGCTGACGGGTGACGAGCCCTTTGTGATGCCTTCGCTACGCCTCTCAAACCATAATATCGTATGAGATTAATTAGGACTGACGACCCTAGAATGGATCATGTTTGGGAATGATACAAGGGAGGTACCTTAGTTTCCCAATACTGCTGTTTGAAATGGACTAATAATAACTCGGTAATCATGATCATCATCGCACCGCATGTGCTTAGTAGATGTGGCGCACTGAGGGAGTTAAGCATTCGCGAACGTAAGATGATGTTGCATGAGGGTGGTTTGGCAAGGGCATACAACATCATGTCATTTCATTCTTGCACTTAATAAGAGTAGTTAGAATTGTTTGATTTGTACTGCTTTATCATTACTGCTTGATTGAATTGATAACATGTTAACCTATGCTTTACTGTTCCACTGAGTTGATCACTCACTCCCACGTTACGGGACGGTGTTGTACACACCAACCAGATTTGTTGAATTTCAGATGATGTCGATGCTTATGAAGCAGAGCCGGACTACTTCTATGGTGATGAGGAGGAGTTCTCCTATCATGTAACTCTCTAACGGGTCTCTGAAGACCTGGTACTGCATTGACGGGGCTACGGTACTTGGGATAGAAGATATTACACTTACACATTTGGTATATTTTAGAACTGTACTTGTAATTATTTAACCTGATAACATCATCACACTCTGGAGACTCACCATAGTTTATATATGTTATATGTCTATCACAGTCTTCCGCTTGCAATTTAACTGTCTCTGGAGTATGATATTCTGTTTTGGCTTAATCTCACTCATGTTCAATGCACAAATACAGTCAACATTCAATCTCATTCATTTTGTTGCATAAGTGATGTTCTGGAACTCGGGAGTTGAGTTTATGCTCGACCCCCGATTTTCAGGGCGTTACACGTACTCATAGGAGTCAAAATTTTTCTCATTCTCAAATCTGAACTTTTTAACTAAGTTCAGAGCATATTTGGTTTGAAAAATAAAGAAACCATCAGGTTGCTGTTTAACTTGCAACCCTAGAAAATAATTCAATTCCCCAACCATGCTCATTTCAAACTTAGACTTCATAAGATCTGCAAACTCAATAGTCATGTTAGCACAGGTAGATCCATAAATAATATCATCAACATATATTTGCACTATTAAAATGTGATCATTATGTTTCTTTACAAATAATGTCTTATCAACACTTCCCATTATAAAGTTATGACTTAGTAAAAACTTAGTCAATTTTTTATACCATGCCCTGGGAGCTTGTTTCAAACTGTAGAGAGCCTTCTTTAAGCGATAGACATGATCAGTATTCTTAGGGTCTTCAAAACCCGTTGGTTGTTCAACATATACTTCTTCATGCAAATCGCCATTTAAAAAAGTACTTTTTACATCCATTTGATATATTTTGAACTTTCTAAAGTATGCAATGGATATAAATAGTCTGATTGATTCAAGACGAGCTACTGGGGCAAAGGTCTCATTATAATCGATTCCTTTAATTTGAGTGTACCCTTATACAACCAGTCTAGCCTTATTTCTAATTATATTACCAAGTTCGTCAGACTTATTTTTGAAAATCCATTTAGTTCCGATTATATGTTTATCTTTAGGTCTAGGAATTAAGTACCAAACATCATTTCTAACAAATTAATTAACCTCTTCTTGCATCGTAACTATCCAATTTTCATCAGTAAGAGCTTCTTTTACGTTAGTCGGTTCTATTTGAGATGTAAACCACACGTAGTTATACACATCTTTTAGTTATCTACGAGTGCGTACACCGGTGAGAGGGTTTCCAAGAATTTGATTAGTTGGATGGTTTTTAACAGTCCTCAGTTAAAAGTTAGTTTAACTTGATGAAGAATCTGGTTTATTAATTAGAAGTACTTCATCATTATCTGAACTCGAAACAGGTGTATTCAAGTGATCGTCAATAACCACATTAATTGATTCTTGAATCACACTGGTCCTCTTATTAAGAACTCGATATGCTCGACTATGCAGAGCATATCCTAAGAATATCCCTTCATCACTTTTGGTGTCGAACTTACCAAGATTTTCTCAGTCACGTAAAATATCGCACTTACTGCCAAAAACTCGAAATTATTTGACAATAAGCTTCTTATCAAACCACATTTCATAAGCCGTTTTACAATTTGATTTTATAGTATAGACACGGTTAATTATATAACACGCAGTATTTACGGCTTCGGCCTAAAGATTTTTAGGGAGCTTCATATTGTTTAACATTAGATTTGTCATTTCTTGAAGCACTCTATTTTTCCTTTCAACTATACCATTTTGTTGTGGGGTTTTGTGCGCAAAGAATTCATGTGATATTCCCTAATCACTGTAAAACTTCTCAAAATCGCTATTCTCAAATTCCGATCCATGATCACTACGGATCTTTCAAACTTGAGTCTCTTTTTCAATTTAAATACGTCTAAGTACCATTTTAACTTCATCGAGAGTTTTTTATTTGTCTCTTAAGAAGACTACCCAAGTATATCTGGTAAAATCATCAATGATTACCAGAATAAACTTTTTGCCACCTCGACTCTCCATTCTAGTTGGTCCAATAAGATCCATATGGAGGAGTTCGAGCGGTTTAGATGTGGCATTGGAGTCCACCTTTTTGTGAGAGCTCCTAATTTGCTTGCCAATCTGGCATTCGCTACATATTTTATCTATTTTCTGTATTTTGGGTAAGCTTCTTACTAACTCTCTTTTACTCAATCTATATAAGTTGCGGTAGTGTACATGTCTATCACGCCCTAGACTCGGTAATCGAACTCACAAGGAACTCGATCACCGGTTTTGACGCAACAGCCTCCGTAGTACCCCACTCTCGGCTCCTGATGTAGATTCTGATCCTGGGATCTCACAAGGAAGATTTTCATAACAATATAATCATTCCAATACAAGCATCCCCAAGATCACAACAAGTATATCTGAGAATAACAAAGGCACACGTCACAAAATCCACTAAGAATTTGAACTTTTACAGGCTTTCATAAGGTCCAAAAGGACATAGGACATACATAAGATAATAGAAAAGAAGAGAAAAGTCAGCAACACTAGAGTCCTTAAGCTCAGCTCTACTTCAAGCTCTGCCACTATGACACCCGCTTAGGATCACCTACACGCATCAATCGTGCATAAGCTTATAGAGGCTTAGAGGGTGGTGAAAGTGTAACGCCCCGTACTTTCTAATACTCGGGTGTTACCTTGTAACCAAACTTAGTATAAATATAAACCTAGACTATTTGAACAGTTACCTTCACTACAGCTTAAATTGACCATTAAGAGTAATCTCCATCCAAAAATTTCGACATCTGATTATAAATTTGGGAGATCTGCCGTAGATCTTCATCTTAGTAGTTACAAAGTCTTGTGAGCCACTCAAATAGCAAATTTTAGGGTCACCAGATCGTTATCCTGGAATAAGTGAAGATCTAAATGATCAAACAGAAACTAAGTGGTAGGTTATAGGTTATTCGTATTATCACATCCAACTGTTAATCCGAAATAAAATAAAATAAGTATAATAAATAAATAAATAGATAAATTAGTTTGAAGAAGCCTAGAATACAACACCTAATAATAGAACCATCATATTTGAATATAAATATTCGATGATTAAAAATATAGTAATAATGAATTTAATAATAATAATAATAACATTATTAAGAATATTGTAACAAAAATATTTAAAAATTTAAATACATATTCAACCATCTTATCAGTAATCCAACCATTTATTTCTAACTAAGGGACCCGGGACCATTTTGACCGTTGAAATTCAATCTTAGAATGATCCGATCATCAGATCGATAGAAATCGTCAACTAGACTCATAAAAATGGAAAGTATGGTCCACCTAAGTTCTTAATCTAGCCCACCTTCAGTCCAAGACCTAAGAATAACCACCTAAGAAGAATAGACGGGGAAGATTGGTATGTATCATCACGTGGACCTCAATTTTGATCCACGCGTGTACACAGAACTGTGTACACCCGCCGAACACAGAACCATGTATCAGGTCAAATAGACTTTGACCCGATAAAAATTTAAAAATTGGATTTTTCACCCGACTTCCCGCCGCGCTCGCATGCAAACTCAACTGCCCGATTTTCATCACGAAATGGCCCACCATCAGGGACCCTTTTCCATGATCTGAACTGTCCATTTTCTAGGTACGGTCCCACCGACCATAACCATGGGTTGATCAACGGTTGGAGGTTACCTGCACCATCTCTGTCAGCGTCTGATCGGGCCTCGCTAAAGGAAGACGCTGACGGGGAGGAAAACTCCACGTCGGCTGATACGCAGGCAAATCCGACCGTTGGAGAGCGTCGGGTGAGAGCCACCCACACTGCAGTAGCCTCGTCACCCCTACAGTTTCCAAAAACACCCCCCTACCCGTCGAAAGGCGGAAAGAATCCTTTCCCTTTTTAGCAAGCGTAAATCCTGACCTTCTCTCACCTTCTAGAAGCTTCATCCAAGCAATCTGGAGCGTCCACTCTAGGGCTGCTAGAAAATCTCGTAGCAAAACGAGACATTCCCGAGATTTTAAACGGGATGCAGCCACCGTTAAAACTAACCTCTGATTGACAACGGTATTAATCAATGGCCTCCTTGCACCGCGAAATGGACCCCACACCACTTTTAGGTTGTATCAGGACCGTCCAAACGGCCCTGATCTATAGATTAGCCACCTAGTTTAAAAATGCCATTTTCGTCCGTCATCTTCCTTAAATGGACTGTGAAGACCCACCTTTCGCATGGATGACCCATTCGTCCATCCAAGCCATTCATCATGCGGCCCACTCTATTTAAAACCCATCAGGTGAGATCGTATAGCACCCTGCACCAGGTCTAATGCGTCGGAAAATCCTGATGGCAGACCTTGCTCGGCTAACATGCGATTACTCCGCGCTAATCTCTGGGATTAGCTGTGGATATTTCTAGAAACAGAAATGCCTATAAAAGGCCGGGAATTAGGGCGTCTCCCAAGGAAAACCTAAAGAAAGAAAGGGGATAGCGAGAAGGAGAGAGAGAGAGAGAGAGAGATAGGTGTAACCGCTGAAGCGAGTTACTGGCTGTCGCTGCAACTCGACTCAATTCGAGTCGCAACTACCTACAACATCCCATTTGGGTGATCCATCAGAGAGTGAAAGAGAGAGATAGAAGAAAGAAAAGAAAGAAGAAATTCCAGAGAGGTAGGGTGATTCATGCACTTGCATTTGTGTGATCATGATTATTATATGCCCTAGCAACATCAGGGCTAAAGCCTCCACAGACACATCATGGGTGACTGGATTAGATACCGAAAATATTTGGTTCTAGCATACGGGTGTCATAGATGTCCCTGGGTGAGAATCCCTAAACTCGATGGTACCAGATGATGACTCTAACGTCGAGACCGAGTGGATACATGAGTGCTCGAGGGCCGTATACCAGTAGGCCACATTTCCCACTGTGTCGTGGTCGGTTGGAAAGGGGTGTGACCTTACCCGCCTGAGTGAGGGGGCAATTTCTAGGTTAAGTTTGACCAGCTTGCGGAATTGGTTCGCTATCGATGAGTCAGGCCCGATATTGGCAGATGGATAGTGAGGTCTCTTCCACTCGCCCAGTTGTACGTTCGAATAGGGGCGGTAAGCTGGCGTAGAGTGTACTAGACCTCGGTAATTATCCAAACTGAGAACCGTACTGATTTGATGCTCTAGTATTCATATCTCACACCGCATAGCCATGGTACGGATGATTGCATTCATGTACTCATCAACATGATTCCACATTACTTTGACCTTGCATTCTGAGCACGCTTATACTGCGCATACACTTACACTACCCGCGAAGCTTTCTATAAGCTTATGCACGATTGGTACGTGCAGGTGACGCCAGGACGGAGCCGTAGTCTCGCCGCAGTTAGAGCGTGCAGCCGAGCTTTTGGAGTTTTTATCATTTTTGAAATAGCGGTGAAGACCGCTTGAGTAGAAGCTGGAATATGTCAATATGCCTTAGAGGGTGGTGAATAGGACTTTTTAAAGATTTATGAGTTATTAAAAATCGTATTACTGTAATCCTATTATGTATGCAATTTTCAGGATTACAAAAATGTAACTCTACTGGCTTCCAAGCCAAGTAGAGGATCCAATCACGAACTAATCAAGATATAACAATAAGTAACTTAGTCTATGTTGGATGTGACTATGTGTGTGTGTGACATGTGTTCAGATATATGAATATGAATGCATTGTCATGAATCATACATATAAAAAAGCAATCATAAACACAGTCATTTTTATAGTGGTTCGACTACTTGTCTACTCCACTCCCGGCTGTCGCACTCAACCCTTGAGTGTACCAGATTTCACTAAGGAGGTTTCCCAGGTTCACCTCAAACCTAAGGTTTTAAATCAGGTTCACCTTCAACCTTTATAGAGGTTTTACGCGATTCACCTCAAACCCAGAGTTTTGCTGGTTCACTCCTAACTAGAAGTTTATGCTCTCCATAGAGCAAGGGTCCACACAATGCACCCAGATTTTAGACCAAACAGGTCAAGGACCTACACAAGGACCTAACAGTTTATGCCCTACATAAGAGCAAGGGTGCACCCTGTGCACCCACTGCATACACTCCCGTCGGAGGCCTCCTTGAGGACTTCAAAGGGTGAGAACCACTTAGGACTAAGACTTAGGAAGGAATGATCACAAGTGTCCTCTGGACTCTGGATACTTACAAATAAGTTGATGAGTCGCGTTAAGCACAACGCCGAAGATCTTCTCCTCCTTGTTGACGAAGAGTCTTCAGCTCCCTTGATCCACAACACAAGATGATATACCAATGCTTGGCTTCGGGTTGGGTCAAGGGTGAGATGGAATCCTACTCTCTAAAGATTTTCCTATAAGGAAGATAGAGTGGTTCCTCTCTTATGCATTCAAGGCATCCCAGCATAATGATTTGTCATTAAGGTAGTAGCTAGAGGATCCTTGAATGCAAAAGTTCATTCCCCAATCCACTCTATTAAATATCAATGGTGAGGGTGGATTGGAGGATGAACTCCCATGAGAGAAAGGGCTTTAGGTATAGGATATAAGTTGAAACACTCAAAAACTCTCTCTACTTTCTCTCATAGCAACAAAAGACAAGTCCTCTATAAATAAACAGAAAGTTCCAACGGATATAAAACGGTAACATTTATGACAGAGTTCGATATCATCGAGCAGGTTCGATATCATCGAGCGTATACTCTCGATGGCATCGATGGTCCGCTCGATGACTCGGACTCGATGTCATACACTTTTGAAACTCTTTGCCAATTGGTCGATGAATCAAAGCTATACTTCATGTCATCAGATTTCGAGCTCCGATTCCATCGAAGACAGATTCGATCCATTGACACATGAAAATTGAGAGAGACTTGACTTTGAGTTATTTCAGGTTTTCATGAATGATCGGGGGAACCGTCGAGGTCATCAGAATTTGAATGTCGATGATATCGAGATCTGAGTTAAGGCATCAATAATTTCAGCAGATTTATCTTTGAACTTGCTGGACAGATTATGGCTTAGTTCGATGCAATCGATCAGGTGTCGATATCATCGATATTTGAATATCGATTAAATCGAAGGGCCCCCGATCATAGTTAAAAACATCCTGAAATAACTGCTGTAAAAAATTCGCGCCCACCATCGATATCATTGATGGACCTCCGATCTTATCGATATTGATTTCAGATCATATCGGATGGTCATCGATATATCGATGAATTTTGAGATTTTAATTAAAAAACAGGGGCGCCGAAAATTTGCCTTTCGATCTTATCGAGCCACTCCCGATGGGCTCGAGTTTTGAATATCGATGATATCGATATGAGTATCGATATATCGATAATTCATCTAGATATATTGTGAAGTTGCTGGACATATTTGTGCCTATATCGATGATATCAATAGGTGTATCGATACATCGATAAATCCGTCCAGATGAGTTTTTAGTTGCTGGACACTTTTAGTCCTCTTATCGATAATATCGTTAAGGTATCGAAGACATCGACAGTACAGGTCGATCATATCGAGGGTGCTCCGATAGAATCGATAGGGCGAGAAAAACTTAGAGATTTTCCTATTTTGAAAAAGTTTTCTCACTATAAAAACCCTAAGATGTCTATCTTGTTTTAAGGGTTTAATTCACCTGGTGTATTGGGTTATGGGATGTGAGGCTATGATTTACTTATGGTGAGCTTCCACACATCTAATTGAGGCAGGCACTTGGCTTGATCTTCTTTTGATGTCCTGCAGATTGTCTGACCACCCGTTCACAGTAATCGACAAACAAGGGTAGTTATAAGGGCACTTTCAATCTCCCTCTTTGTCAATTACGTGACAAAATACCCAAAACACCCTAGAATACTTTTAGACATACCCTAAATTATGTGTACATGCAAGTATCCGCTCCCCCTTTCTTAAAAAAACTCTCCCTTTCTTGATGCAGCTGCTCCCCCTAACACCTGCAGCACATTAGATATACAATTTTATGCTTGGGTGTGTTTTGAATTGTTCTCCCCCTTTTTGCAGTCATTGGCAAAGGTATAGCAAGTGATATTAACTGAAGAATGAATTTCATGGGAGAACCAACAGGTGGAGGCATTCATACATAGCATTGATAAACAGTGGCAGAACATATGTATGCATGACAGATAAATACAGATGATATTGCAAATAAAGTAGTGAGAAAACAACAAGAAATAACACATGCATTCCATAAGTTTGTAAAGTAACCAGTCAATCCAAAAAAAAAAAAAAAATCTTCACATCAGTAACCTGCATCGGGGTATATATATAAAAAAAACTTGCCAAATTTGTGAGTCATCACACCCACAATTATGACCACAGGTATTCAAAAAGATATTTTAGGCCTGAAGCATTTTACAAGGACTTCAGGGATGTGATAGATGTTTATCCTGGGAAGCTTATGGAACAGGCAGTCGTTCCAGAACCTGTTTGGTTACGCGTTGCAAGGCCATCAGTCGTTGTTGGGTTTCGGAAAGATAGGCTTCACAGTCATCTAGCCGTTTCACAATGTGAGCTTGTCCGTCTAGAACATCTTGGATACTATCGCGTAGAGGAATGTTTGGAATGACTTTAATAGAGTCAGAACTGTGCACCAGACTGCTACTACCGAGAATTGAACCGGTTCTTCTACCACAAAACACATTTTCAAAGATGTTTAGTTTATGTATATCTTCATAATTGAACCACGCACATGGATGGGGGAGATCATGAGACGCTGGCAGTCCAAATTGACGTGAAAGCTTAGATAGAAGACATGGAAATGGTATTGTGGTGACAGATGCTTCTGTAGACACACGGATCAACTGCTATATGATCAGAGTAGGTAGGCATATTGGAATTCCTAGATGAATGTCATACAAAATGTTAAGGATGTATAGTGAGAGCTTGTTGCCAGAGACTTGACAGGGATAGACGTTAGAGCTAAAAACGCTGTGAAGAATTCGGTAGTTAGGATCAAGATGCTTGACATGAAGAACATTTTTGGCATTCCTAGGAATTGTAGTACCATTACACAATGCTCGAGTAACTTCCCCCCACACACCTAGCCCATTCATATTTTGATTAGATACAGTTATTCCAATCATCTTCACATTAATCATCCTGCTTACCCTTTTTGGTGTGATGCATTCAACCCGATTCATGACCGTGACCGAGATAACAGGAGAATCATTTTCAATATTGTAAACCAAACTTAGAAACTGATGTACCAGATTATGTTGAAAGGTTCCTCCAATGTTCACAACATTTTCCCATCCAATTTATTTTAATAGCTCGATGATCCTAAAGGGTTCAATGCTTTTTCTGTGAACCGTTCGTTCCGCCACAAGGATTAAGTTGAATAAAGGAGAAGAGGCAGTTGCATCATGCTTACCTTCCTTCTTTTCAATTGATGCATGCTCTGAATGGAACAATCCTTTGTCTTTTCTCATTTTGGAAAGACGAAACATCCAAATCTGAGAGCGCCCGATGAGACTCTTCTACTTGATCTGCTGATTCTTGTCAAGCAGCGACTACCTTTCACTTTAATCATGTTCTTAGTTCCTGAATTTTGATTTTTAACTTCGAGTTCTAGGGAAGAACAACCGTCCCGACGTTTCAACTACCCAGAGATTCGTCGATGATATCGATTCTCAATCGATGTGATCGATATTCACAAGTGACCAATCGACGCTCATATCGAAGATGAATCTTTTCAAAAAAAAAATTGTAATATGATCTTTCAAGTATGTAGTAAAAATATTCATCTGTTTCCTAGCACAGTTATTCACAAAAATTTTTACGAACTCTATACAGTAAAACGTATAAACATTTAAATGTTTATGTGCAAATGAGGAGGTGAGAGACCTCAGATTGTTTCTTTGAACGCTCAGCAAAAATTGCATCATTTCATCAATTATCTTGATCTAGATGCATGATCAAGACTTGTTCTTTCATTCCTAGTATTTCTCAAAATCGCTCCTTATAATGTAGCAGTGGTTGTTTATGCGATGTCCTTTAATTACTGATTTTCCTGATCGATCTAGGACATCGCATTCTTCTTTGTTGAACTTGACCACATACCCATTATCACATATTTGAGAGTTGCTTAACAGATTATGTGCTAGTCCTTTTATGCAAAAAGCATTCTCATTTTTAAGCAAATCAATTCCTTTTATCATTCCTTGTCCAATTACATTGGCAGTGGCTCCATCTCCGTAGGTGACTATCCCTTTATGAAGATTTTCGTAGTTGGAGAGAAGGGATTTGTCGCCTGTAACATGTCTTGAGCAACCACTATCTAGGTACCATCTAGCACCATTGCCTGTTAAATGATCTGAGTGTATAACAAGGCAATTTTTCTTCTCTTTGATTACCCATTTTGTGATAGGATTCTTTCTCAAGACAGATTTGTCTTTCTTATCTGATTCAACTTCTTGATTCATTGAGCCTTTCTTCCTGTCAGATAGTTTGAGTGGTGATGGCTGTATATGTCCCTTGTTCAACACATCCTTTGAATCACCACTTGATTGATAAGCCAGATTTTTACCTTTATTGCTACTGGAACTATCAAATTTTTCATGTGTTTCATATCCAGTTCTTGTTTTAGCTTTTCTATAGCCAAAGTCGTATTTGTTGTTACCAGATTTTCCCATACCTAAAAGTTTTTCTAATCTCTCACTACTCTAGGAAAATTTGCAGTTTAGCTTCGCTATTTTCCAGGATTGTTCTAAATCATCTTGAAGTGTGTAATTTTTATCCTGAAGGATCAAGTTTTCCTCATTTAATACTTTAATTTGTTTCTTCAATTTTTCTGACTCAGATTTCAAGGAAATGTTGGTTCTTTCTAGTATATCATTATCTGAGTGACATTGCAGCAAATCAGTAATTAGATGAGTATTAGTACTCGAAGCTTTATCTAACTCTAATTGGAGTAGTTCCTTTTTGTTCTCAACTATTCCTAGTCTTTTAACAGTATTGACGCTATGAATGTAAAGTTGATTGTAAGCGTCTTGTAATTCATCCTTCTTTATCTCTTCTTCTTCTTCTCCAGTTTCTTCATTGTCGGATGGAATTGATTTAGTGACTTGCTGTTCTTCCTCGGATTCAGTTTGAATGATTGGAGTGGTGGAAACTATGAGTATTTTCAAAGATTTTTAGTCTCTATCACTCTCTGAGTCGCTTAATTCTGAGTTTGACTCTTCAGTATCATCCCATGTAGCAGCCATTGCCTTGCCCTTGGTTTTTCTGTTTAAGCATTTAGTAGATAGATGTCCATACTCTCTATAGGCGTAGCATTGTGGCTCTTTGGTCTTTTTACCAAATTTGCCTGCAGCGGGTTTGTTATCTACCTTTCTACCTCTAGAGGGACGGCCGCGATTCTTTTGAAAGAATCTCCTAAATTTTTCTGCCAGCAGAGCCACTTCCTCATCATCATCCTCTCTTTCACTTTCATTGTCCTCTTTTAGTGTTTTCTTGAAGGCTTTTAGGACAGTTGTTTTGTATTTAGGGGTTTGAGTAAAGTGTAGTTCAAAAGTTTGTAGGGAACCTACTAGTTCTTCTACTTTCATCTCGTCTATACTTCTACACTCCTCAATTGTTGTTACTTTGGGATTAAACCGTTCCGGTAGGGATCTTAGAATTTTCCTACAAATTTTCGGTACCGGAACATTTTCTCCCAATCCACCTATGGAGTTATAAATGATATTTAGTTTTGTAAATAACTCCATAAATGTCTCATGCTCCTCCATTATGAGATTTTCGAACTGTGAAGTTAGGAGTTGAAGTTTGGATCGCTTCACAGTGCTTGTTCCTTCATGGGTTCTTTCCAATAAATCCTATGCTTCTTTGGATGTCCCACGCATACTAATTTGATTAAAAATATCCTGGGACACGGCATAGTAGATGGCATTTATAGCCTTGGCTTCAGATATTTATTTTTCTTTGTCAAATGTTGTCCACTTTTCTTTGGATTTGGGCTTTATGATTGTTGTGCCACTGTCAAGTATGATTTGTTCCGTTGGTGGCACATATCCATTCTCAACTATATCCCAAACATCATGATCTAAAGATCTCAGAAAGTAGTGCATCCTAGCCTTCCAGTATGCATAATTTGATCCATTAAATACTGGAGGTCTAGTGATGAGCCCTCTCCTTTGGCCATATTCCCAACTTTAGTTAAGATCACTCTCTAGGCGGTGAAGCCCTTAAAGAGAGACCCGCTCTGATACCAATTGAAATAGCGGTGAAGACTGCTTGAGTAGAAGTTGGAATATGTCAATATGTCCTAAAGGGGGGTGAATAGGACTTTTTAAAGATTTATGAGTTATTAAAAATCCTATCATTGTAATCCTATTATGTATGCAATTTTTAGGATTACAAAAATGTAACTCTACTGGCTTCCAAGCCAAGTAGAGGATCCAATCACGAACTAATTAAGATATAACAATAAGTAACTTAGTCTATGTTGGATGTGACTGTGTGTGTGTGTGAGATGTGTTCAGATATATGAATATGAATGCATTGTCATGAATCACACATATAGAAAAGCAATCACAAACACAGTCATTTTTACAGTGGTTCGACTAATTGTCTACTCCACTCCCGGCTGTCGCACTCAACCCTTGAGTGTACCGGATTTCACTAAGGAAGTTTTCCAGGGTTTACCTCAAACCTAACGTTTTAAATCAGGTTCACCTTCAACCTTTATAGAGGTTTTACACGGTTCACCTCAAACCCAGAGTTTTGCTGGTTCACTCCTAACCAGATGTTTATGCTCTCTATAGAGCAAGGGTCCACACAACGTACCTGGATTTTAGACCAAACATGTCAAGGACCTACACAAAGACCTAACATTTTATGCCCTGCACAAGAGCAAGGGTCCAACCTGTGCACCCACTGCATACACTCCCGTCGGAGGCCTCCTCGAGGACTTCAAAGGGTGAGAACCACTTAGGACCAAGACCTAGGAAGGAATGATCACAAGTGTCCTCTGGACTCTGGATACTTACAGATAAGTTGATGAGTCCCATTAAGCACAACACCGAAGATCTTCTCCTCTTTGTTGACGAAGAGTCTTCAGCTCCCTTGATCTGCAACACAATATGATATACCAATGCTTGGCTTCGGGTTGGGTCAAGGGTGAGATGGAATCCTACTCTCTAAATATTTTCCTATAAGGAAGATAGGGTGGTTCCTCCCTTATGCATTTAAGGCGTCCCAGCATAATGATTTGCCATTAAGGTAGTAGCTGGAGTATCCTTGAATGCGGAAGTTCATTCCCCAATCCACTCTATTAAATATCAATGGTGAGGGTGGATTGGAGGATGAACTCCCATGAGAGAAAGGGCTTTAGGTATAGGATATAAGTTGAAACACTCAAAAGCTCTCTCTACTTTCTCTCACAGCAACAAAAGACAAGTCCTCTATAAATAGGCAAAAAGTTTCAATGGATATAAAATGGTCACAGTTATGACAGAGTTCGATATCATCGAGCAGGTTCAATATCATCGAACGTATACTCTCAATGGCATCGATGGTCTGCTCGATGACTCGTACTCGATGTCATACGCTTTTGAAACTCTTTGTCAATTGGTCGATGAATCGAAGTTATAGTCGATGTCATCGGATTTCGAACTCCGATTCCATCGAAGACAGATTCGATCCATCGACACATGAAAATTGAGAGAGACTTGACTTTGAGATATTTCAGGTTTTCATGAATGATCGGGGGAACCGTCGAGGTCATCAGAATTTGAATGTCGATGATATCGAGATCTGAGTCGAGGCATCGATAATTCCATCAGATTTATCTTTGAACTTGCTGGATAGATTATGGCTTAGTTCGATGCAATCGATCAGGTGTCGATATCATCGATATTTGAATATCGATTAAATCGAAGGGCCCCCGATCATAGTTAAAAACATCCTAAAATAACTACTGTAAGAAATACGCGCCCACCATCGATATCATCGATGGACCTCCGATCTTATCGATATTTGATTTCAGATCATATCGGACGGTCATCGATATATCGATGAATTTTGAGATTTTCATTAAAAAACAGGGGCGCAGGAAATCTTCCTGTCGATCTTATCGAGCCACTCCCGATGGGCTCAAGTTTTGAATATTGATGATATCGATATGAGTATCGATATATCGATAATTCGTCCAGATATATTGTGAAGTTGCTGGACATATTTGTGCTTATATTGATGATATCGATAGGTGTATCGATATATCGATAAATCCGTCCAGATGAGTTTTTAGTTGCTGGACACTTTTGGCCCTCTTATCGATAATATTGTTAAGGTATCGAGGACATCGACAGTGCAGGTCGATCATATCGAGGGTGCTCCGATAGAATCGATAGGGCGAGAAAAACTTAGAGATTTTCCTATTTTAAAAATTTTTTCTCACCATAAAAATTCTAAGATGTCTATCTTGTTTTAAGGGTTTAATTCACCTGGTGTATTGGGTTATGGGATGTGAGGCTATGATTTGCCTGTAGCGAGTTCCACACATCCGATTGAGGCAAACACTTGGCTTGATCTTCTTTTGATGTCCTGCAGACTGTCTGACCACCCATTCACAGTAATTGACAAACAAGGGTACTTATAAGGGTACTTTCAATTTTCATTATATTGTATTTCCCTTTCATATGCCTTGTACTCAAAAGTTTTTTATCATAGTGGATTTTATGATGGTGTTTTTGTGGTTATTGTTCATGGGTTATGCCTATGATTATGCTTATTATAAATTAAATTGATGATTAGAAATCCTCCTTGTAGCATCCTAGGATCGAAACCTGGTGTATGGGTGTCGGGAGCTGATAATGGGGTACTACGAAGGCTTTTGCCACCGGATTCGACGATCGAGAATTTTGTGAGCCCTTTTTCTAAGTTTGGGGCGTGACACTGGTGGTGCACAACTAATTATTATGTACCTTCGCATGATAAGGATTTCGGTTGGACGTGCGACTAACTTGAGATCAGGAGTTTACCACATTGAGTCTGACTATCCAAATTTAGGTATGGGACTGGTTTAGATAGAATTCCCTTATGATGGACCCCATAGCTTGCGATACTACGTACTATCATCCCGACTTCACTCCAGCTTGGTCATTTCATTGGCACCGTATATTGCATTGCATCCACGACATTAACATTTTGGGTTACTGTGTTTCTGCATTTATACAGCCTAGATACGACTAAGGGTATTCGTAGACTCATCAGGATTTGCGTTTTGCATTGCATCATCGACATCTAATATTTGGTTTGCTGTCTCCGCATTGCATAGCTGATCTACATTGCTTCATCATTATATGATATGGTTTTTATTATATTTCTGCATTGCATAGCCTTGATAAGGCTGATGGTATTTATGGGCCTATTAGTATGTTTTCGTATTACTCTGATATCGTATGATTTATGAACTTGCTAATATTCTGATATTGTATGATTTATGAGCTTGTCAGTATTTCCACTTACTCTGATTTCTATGATATTGCTTACTTATCACTTACCTTGTGCACACACTTTCACCACCCACTAAGTTTTCTATAAGCTTATGCATGATAGATGCATGCAGGTGGCGTTAGGTTGCAGCATTGTTGAGCATGGAGCGTATAGCTGTCTTCTGGAGCTTTGATTTTGACATGTATTTCTCTTTCAGCATTGTATTCAAATGTTTATATTAGTGGATATATGATGATGATGTTGCCTTTGTGATTTCGGTAAACTTGTGGTTATGCTTCTTACGAGATAAATGTATATTGGAAAAATCCTCCTTGTAGGATCCCAGGATCGAAATCTGGCGTATGGACGCTGGGAAACGAGAATGGGGTACTACGGAGGCTGTCAGCACTGGATTCGGCGATCGAAAATTTTGTGAGCCTGATTTTCAAGTTTAAGGCGTGACATCTAATAGGATTAGGGTTTTTGTGCATACTTTCACTGCAGGTAAGGTTTTTATTTACAGTTGCTTGGTGTTAGTTATGTGGATGGTAACTTCTCTACTTGGTAGGTGTGTATCTGTAACACCCTAAACTTTTTAATACTCGAGTATTGAAAGTTCTTGAGTGTTATGATGAAATTTAACTTATTATGTACATGTGTATGATACCAATCTAGCTATCCTAACCTTACATCCATTCTCTAACATGAATCTAATTATTGGGAATAATCTCCATTCATAAATCAGGCCATCTGACCATTGATTTTGAGATAAGATCATCATCTACCAAAGTATTCTCACTTGTCCATCATAACCAACAGTTCAGTCAACTATTCACCGCTAGATAAAGATATCTGACCGTCCACTCTGAGTTTAGATCACTTGATCATTGTAAACTAGCTACTTGATCTCAACATCCACTCGTACACATCAAATTGAGATTCTGATCCATTTATCTTGTTCACCACCTATGAATATACTTAAACCACCATCAAAACTACAATCAGAGAAACTTATACATGTGAACAACTCATTTGAATCTAATGATATATATGTTCTACCTCTTGGCCACTCTAAAAACCCACTTGTAATCATCTATTAACAAAACCGACCATACACCCACTTACATACATGATCAGAGTACTAACCATCAAGTTTTTCTATTTTTAATATGTCATCTGACCATCCATTATGTTAGTTAATATATGTACATTCCCTTAATTAGTTTGGTAAATAATTTCTTATTCATAATGATTTATATATAAGTTCTTTTGTATGAATTAGTTAGAAATGCACCTACAACCATGTAGAACCATTAGATTCCCTAAAACTCTCATATCAGCAATAATTATGAAAATGCCATTAACCTAGAACCCTGAATTCTAGATCGCATGTTTCCCATGATCCGTTTGATGTGAAATTTTATACCATGCCTGTGTATCATAAATTAATCATACATGTCAAAATTTGGCCCTTAGATCATTGTAAAAGTGACCCAATTGACAAATCAACCCCTTAGCTGTTGATTTTGATGTCCATCGAGTGAATAAACCTCGTAGGTAGTCGTAGTAGGATATTTTTCTTCATATAAATGACTTGTATTGCCTATAATATGGACCAAGTGTAAAATATGAAGACCCCACTTTGGTAGGCTTTTCTTTAGGTACAAAGTTATCCTGTCAAGGCCTATCAACTCCTTATAAATCTAGATCTTTCAATTTAACTACTTCCTTCCATCCATATCAACTCAAATTTGGAGTACACTCTGGTCTCATATGACTATGAGATTATACAAAATTTAGGCCCCGATATATGATCTTACACCATTGAAGGTTGAAGACGGTTCCTTTCTTTTGTTACAAAATTGGGCCTTAATTATTAAGTATGAACCATTAATTGAGATCAAGTTCGTTTTGGCACCCGTTAGGAGAATTTTCAAGATAATCCAATCTAAATTTCAGATCACCAAGAAAATCATATACCCTGTCTTTATTCGATGACCCTAACACAATGAACGAATTAGATTTAAAGAAAAATTGTCAGAAAAAGGGAAAATTGGAGAAAACCAATCCAAGTGAGATGTGAAACACACCCCTCTCACATGCTCACTCCTTTTAAAAAGGAGTGTGTGTTCCCCTCTCCACTCACACGCCCAATCTCCCAATGCCCAAGGAGAGAGAGAGAGAGAGAGAGAGAGAGAGAGAGAAAGAGAGAGAGAAGGAGAAGCCTAGATGCCCTCTTCTTCATATGTATGGTGTCTCCCTTTGCTCAAGCGATGTCGTGATTTATATGAAAACTTTTCATGTAGAAGCTTTCCTACATGGATATTACCTAGGGTTTAGATCTAAGGCTAAGGTGAGGGATTCCTTTAAGCTTACCTTGATTTAAGTTAATATGATTTATCTTGCCTTTTACATGTTTTGCTTTCATGTTACTATGATTCTCTACCTGTAATTGTTTAATTTCTCACCAACAATTATTTACCCCTTGGGAATTATGGTTAAGGTATAATTTAATTATGTGTGATCCTTATTAATTTATGTGGATCGATGGATACAAGCCTTGTCCTTGTGTTTACCAATTTTGTTAAGTTAGCCCTTACTAGTCTCCTCTTTGTTGAGGAGAGTATTTGAGGCCGAGTTAGTACTCAACTGCTCGTTGGTCACGATAGTGGGGTGTTATCTACAGATAAGGTCACACCTTGTGGTCGATCGTTGGGCTACTCGTGGGGGTAGTGCTCAACAGGAAAGGTCGATCTGATCTCCTCTTCCATGTTTTGTGTTCTCTCTCATGTTGGTTAACTTCTCAGTTCATTTTTACCCATAACAGTTGGTTTTATTTTTGTGTATGGTTACCTTTATGAATATAAACTAAATTAAAAAAAAAAAGTTGTGATTTTAAAATAATCAATTATTACATTATTAACACCCGAAATTCTCGGGCACTCGGGCTGTGAAAATTCAAGGCATTACATATGCATTATGTATGCTACGATCACTTTTACACCCTAACGACATCAGGATTGTGGCCTCTACAGGTATATCATGCATGGTCGGATTGAATACCAAAAATATCTATTCTAGCATTAGGGCGCTATGGATGTCCTTGAGTAAAAGTCCCTAAACCCTTGTGCTACCAGTAGGATGCTTCAATGTCGAGACCGAGTGGATAATATGAGTGCCTAAGTGCCAAATATTAGTAGGCCGCATCTCCTACATTGTCATGGTCGGTTGAAAATGGGTGAGAACTTATTCACCTGAGGGTAAGGGGCTGTAAAGTAGGTTGAGTTTGACTATCTCGTACATGGGTCCACTATCGACGAGCCGACTGGGCATTAGCATACCACTGACGATGCAAATAGTTAGGTCTTTTCCACTAACTCGGTAGTGTGCGCCATGGGTGGAAGCCAGTGTTGAAATGTACCAGACTCCAGTGATATTTCCATATATGACTTGTACCAATACTGAAAGTGCCCTGGTTTGTCAATGAGTGTGAGTGTTGAGTCAGTTCGTCTACAGAGCTTGATAGGAAGATCAATTCAAGCGTTTGCCTCAACCAGATGTGTGCAAGCTCGCCACAGGTAAATCTGAGCCTCACATCCCTTGTCCCAAATCACCAGGTAAGCTAAAACCCTTAAAAACAAACTAGAACATCTTAGGGTTTAAGGTAAGAAAATGTTTTCAAAATAGGAAAATTCTTTAAGTTTTCTTGCCTTGTCGATTTTATAGATACACATCTCGATATGATCGACCTGCGCTGTCGAGTCCTTGATGCTCCATCGATATCATCGAAAAGGGGACCAAATATGTCCAGCAACCTCACAACAAATCTGCACGAATTATCGATGTATCGATACACCTATCGATATCATCGATATTCAAATCTCGAGTTTATCGAAATCGACTCGATTCTATCGACAGGCAGATTTCTGGCGCCCCTGTTTTCCTTAAAGAATATCATATAAGCATCGATATATCAAAGCCTCCTCGATACCATCGAAATTCAAACCTCGATGATATCGGTAGTCCTTCGATGATATCGATCTTGGGTGCCAAGTTCTCCAGTAAAATATTTCAAGGTTGTTTACCTATGATCGGGGGCCCCTCGATAGAATCGATATTCAAATATCGATGACATCGGTACCAGGTCGATTGCATTAAACAAGGACAAAAACTGTCCAGCAAGCTTAATGAAAATTCAACGAGATTTATCGATGCCTCGATTCCGATATCGATATCATCGACATTCAAATTCCGATGATCTCGATGGTTCCCCGATCATTCATAAAAAGCTGAAATATTTCTAGTCAAGTCTCTCTCATTTTTCAAAAGTGTTGATGGATCGAACCTCTCATCGATGGAATCGGAGTTCAAAATCCAATGTCATCAACAATCGTTTCGATTCATCGACCATCTGAAAAAAGGTTTCAAAAGCGAACGACATTGAGTTCGAGTCATTGAGCGGACCATCAATGCTATCGAAAGTATACACTCGATGATATCGAACCTGCTTGATGATATTGAACTCTGTCATAAATGTGACCATTTTATATCCATTGGAACCTTTTGCCTATATAAAGAAGACTTATCTATTGTTGTTGTGAGAGAAAGAAGAGAGAGCTTTTGAGTGTTTAACTTTAAATCTTATACCCAAAACCCTTTCTCTCAAGGGAGTTCATCCTCCAATCCACCCTCACCATTGATATTCAATAGAGTGGATTGGGGAATGAACTTCTGCATTCAAATATCCTCCAGCTACCATCTTAATTGTAAATCATTAAGCTGGGATGCCTTGAATGCTTAGATGATTGAAATTGCTCTATCTTCCTTATAGGAAAATCTTTTAAGAGTAGGATTTCATCATAACCTTGACCCAACCCGTCACCATGCATTGGTATATCTTTTGAGTTGTAGATCAAGGAGAACGAAGAGTCTTAGTCAACAAAGGAGGAGATCTTCATTAGACGTGCTTAATGGGACTTATCAGTTTATCTATAAGTATCTTGAGTCTAGAGGACACTTGTGATCATTCCTTTGTAGATTGGGTCTTAAGTGTTTCTCACCCTTGAAGCCCTCGTAGGAGGCCTCCTGCGGGAGTGTACGTGGTGGGTACATTGTGCGGACCCTTGCTCTATGGACAGCATAAACATCTGGTTAAAGGTGAACCAGTTAAACCTTAGGTTTGAGGTCAACCATGTGAAACCTAAGGTTTAAGGTCAACCGTGTTGAAACCTCCATAGGGTCTTATGGAAGATCCTTGTCCAGTGTGCCTAAAAGTGGGTGCGTTGTGTTGACTCTTGCTCGTGAGAGTATAAACAGTCAGCCTCAGTGTAGATTGTAAAGGTTGAAGGAGAAACTGATTTAAAACCTTAGGTTTGAGGTGAACCGCTATGAAAACTCCTTAGTGAAATCCGGCACACTCAAGGGTTGAGTGCATCTGCCGGGAGTGGAGTAGACTGATCGTCGAACCACTATAAAAATGACTTTGTTTGAGATTACTCTTCTTCTGATTGTGTGATTTACTGCAATATTTGTAAATTTGAATATCTGATATCACACCTCACACACTTACACAGTCATATCCATCATAAACTAGTTTGCATATTTTTTACTTTTCAAATAGTTTGTGATTAGATCCTCTACCGAGCTTGGAAACCAGTAGAGTTAAGATTGAGTAATCCTAATATGTGCCTGTTACTAGGATTAGTGTAATAGGATTTTAATAAATCATAAAAACTTTTAAAAAGTCCTATTCACCCCCCTCTAGGACATATTGGCATATCATGACTTCAACTAAAGCGATCTTCACCACAATTTCAATTGGTATCAAAACGGGTCTCTCTTTAAGGGCTTCACTGCCTAGAGAGTGATCTTGACTAAAGTTGGGAGTATGACCAAAGGAGAGGGCTCATCGGTCACTAGACCTCCAGTATTTGAAGGCTCAAACCATGCATACTGGAAGGCTAGAATGCATTACATTTAGAGATCTTTGGATCATGATGTTTAAGATATAGTTGAAAGCGGATACATGCCACCAACTAAACAAATCGTACTTGATAGTGGCACAACCATCACAAAGCCCAAACTAAAAGAAAAGTGGACGGCGTTCGACAAGGAAAAACAAACTGCTGAAGCAAAAGCTATGAACTCCATCTACTATGTCATGTCCCAAGACATCTTCAACCAAATAAGTATGTGTGAGACATCCAAGGAAGCATGGGACTTATTGGAAATAACGCATGAAGGCACAAGCACTGTGAAGAGGTCTAAACTACAACTTCTAACTTCACAGTTCGAAGGTCTCAGAATGGAAGAACATAAGACCTTTATGGAGTTTTTCACAAAGTTGAATATCATCTGTAACTCCATGGGTGGATTGAGAAAAAAAGTTTCGGTTCCTAAAATCTGTAGGAAAATACTTAGATCACTACTAGAACGGTTTAATCTCAAGGTAACAACAATTGAAGAGTGTAGGAACATAGACGAAATGAAAGTAGAAGAACTGGTAGGTTCCCTACAAACTTTTAAACTACACTTCAAACAAACCCAAAAATCCAAAACAACTGTCCCAAAAAACTTCTAAGAAAATATTACATGAGGACAGTGAGAGCGAAAAGGAAGATGAAGATGAGGAAGTGGCTTTGCTGGCACGACGATTCAGGAAGTTCTTTCAGAAAAATCGTGGCCAGCCTTCCAAAGGAAGAAAGGTGAACAACAAACTTTTGCAGGCAAATTTGGTAGAAGAATAAAAGAACCACAATGTTATGCCTGTCAGGAGTATGGACACCTATCAACCGAATGCCCAAACAGAAAAACTAAGGGCAAGGCAATGACTGCCACGTGGGATGATACCGAAGAGTCAAATTCAGAATCTTGTGACTCAGAAAGCGATGAAGATAAAAAATCATTGAAAATTCTCATGGTCTCCACTGCTTCAATCATTCCCACAGAATCTGAGAACTAGAAAGAGCAGCAAACCACTGAATCATTTCCATCTGACAATGAGGAAACTGAAGAAGAAGAAGAAAAGGATAAATTACAAAATGCTTATAATCAACTTTACATTCATAGCATAAATATCTTTAAAAGACTTAGAATAGCGGAAAACAAAAGTAAGTTGCTGCAAAAAAATTTAGATAAAACATTGGAAATCAACACACAATTAATAAAGGATCTACAACAATATCATATGGATAATGATAAGCTTGAATGAATTAATACCTTTCTTAAAAATGAGTCTGAAAAATTGAACAAACAGGTCGAGAACTTAAAAGATAAAATTGTGCTTCTTCAAAATGAAAATCATACAATCCTGTTTGATCTAGAAGAATCCAAAAAGATGGGCAAGATAAACTACAAGTTTTTCCAAAGTGGTGAAAAGGTAGAAAAACTGTTAGGAATGGGAAGACCTAGAAAGGATAAAATCGGCTTAGGATATGAAAAATTTAAGCCAAAGGCTGGAAATGTAGCACCTAGAACTAAAAAATCTGCTGCCTCTGGAAGCAAAACCAGAACAACTCCAGTATGTCATTTGTGTGGTGATTCACGTCATTATAAGTTTGAATGCATAACACCTAGGAGGACTCAACCTTGCTCTGATCAGAATCATGTTAACAAATTATTAACAAGAGAAATACAGAACTTCAAAAGTCCTCTTAAGGATATGGATAGAAGCAATGCCCTTGCACCACCACCCAAATTGATCAACAAAGTGAAATAGATAAGGAAGAATTAGTTCAGATTGTGCATAAAAGATCTGAACATGTGCTAAAATGAGGATTCTCTTTGCTGAGCTCTCAATGTTACATCTGAGGTTCGTCACCTTGAACTTTTTGTATATAAACATTCAAATGTTTATAATTTTGATGTGTACATAAATTGTACATGGTTTTGTTGAGTATACTATTGATCCATAGAAATACTAAAAGCATACTTAAAGGGTTGTCTGAAAGCTAAAAATGAAAATTATTCATCTTCGATATGTCTATCGATATGTCATTCCCGATTAATTAATCATGGGTCGATATCATCGACATCTCTTCAGAATGCGGAAAGTCACATGATTGAGACTACTATTGAAGCTCTTGTCGATAACATCGAATGAGGATCATCGATATAATCGAAAGAAAGTTTGATAAAATTGAAGTCTAGCGCCCGATAAAAGGCGGTCGAGTGAAAAGAATTTTATTTTGTTCAAGAAAAAGTTTTTTTTCTTTTTGGGTCAAACTCTTGATTGAAAGTTCTTTAGTGGGTCCCAGAAGGTCCTCAGAAACTGGTATTATCCTTTCATCCCTTACTTTCCAAATTTTGCCTTTTTGTTCGGGTACGTTTTTGTCTTCCTTCCCCAAGTTTTCTAAATCTCTTTTGTCCCGATGGGTAAAGACAAAGGAAAAGCACCTGGACAGGGGATGTCTTTGAGATCTGCCCAACAAAAAGTGCTTGCTTCAAGAGCAAGGACAAGGGGCCCAGACCGTGGGACCCCCACAAGGCAACGCTTGAGATGTGGTGAGTCTCAGTCTGAGGTGCAGGCTCCTCCACCTGTGCAAGTTAATCCAGTCTTAGCAAAATTTACAGGGAGAAAGGTTATTCCCGAAACGAAAGTTGACAGAAGTTGCTTAATTCCATATAATATGGAACCTCTATTTACCGTCATAGATTGGTTACCAGTTCTCGACTTTGGTGGATCATATCAGCTTGAATGAACTTATCATTTCTTTGCTGCCTGTCATTCTCCGACATCTGATCCTCTATCCATCTCCATAACTGTAGATGGTGATGATGTGCTGATCACTCCAGGGTCTGTTGCAGGAATATTCAATCTTATTTTATCTCCTGTAGGAATCCCAGATATGGACATGGAAAGTTTTAAAGTGCGGTCGGAAGTCACCAAATTCCTCTGTCACAATCGTGATGTTTAGTGGCATCAAGGGAACACTCTGAAAGTCAAGTTCATGGAACCACGTTATCGAGTCCTGCATGGTATTCTTGCTTCAAATATTTACTCTAGAGGCTCCAACAGAGCTGACCTCACTGGCTTCATGACTATGATAATCTATTCAATCGCCATTAGGGCCAGGATCTGTCTTCCTACCCTGATTGTGTATCAGTTGGTGTACGCTTTTCATAGGGCTAGGGACATTCTCCTACCATATCCCTGAATCATCAATACAATCTGTAATGCCATAGGGTTCCCAACTACAAATGATCCTGAACTTCCTCTCTAAACCTTCAATAAAAGCAACATCCGAAGGATGGATCTGAGGTTTCATAAATACCCTGAGGAGCCCCTGGAGGAAGGAATTCAAGTTGAGGGAGAAGGTAGGGCTGGTGACGCTCCTATGGGAGGGACCAAGGTGACCGGAGAAGATGCTTCTGAACCTCAACATGCTCCATCAACATCAACACTTGGGCATACAAAGAGGTTTAAGCTCCATCCAGACAAACTTGACGCCATTCAGCATGATGTCTCTCAGCTTAGGGAGTCAATGAATAAGAGATTTACTGTCCTAGAACGGATGGTGCTAAGTGTGCAGCAAACCATCCAACAGTTGGTGGATGTGATAACTTGCCACCGGGACGACACGACACCATCCCACTCCGCTCCATGATGATGATTACTACTTGCTATCACATACACTCCACTCTTATCTCTACGTACAAACATTAGTATCTTTTTTAATGTTCTACGCCGTCATGAGTGGATGTGACAACTAAGTAATCTGGAGAATTTAACGTTTTTTTTTGGGTCATTGTATATGTCCATGGTTGGACTGAACATATTTTTTTGGGGCTTGGTTCAGGTGGATATACTATTAATCCACTGTTGTCTGTGGCGGTGCGCATTTTGTATGATGGATATTTGGATATTTTTGTATATGGCTAAATATAATTCTTATCTTTACTGCCATACTTATGTTTTATGATCCCCTGACTTATCTTGGATTGCATGTGATGTCTTTAAAGAATATTCCATCGGCTATAACACTGCATATATCTGATTTACTATGACACTGCATATATCTGATTTGCTATGCATATATATTCACTACAAATGATGTCTAATTCAGCAACTATTTTACCATTATACATTTAACTTTATATACATAATCTACTAAATAAGTGGTTCTCTCAAATATTTCAAGCTTCAGTCAATATCAACTGTTATATCTTTGTCAATGACTGACAAAAAGAGGGAGAACTGTCCAAACATCGCACACCCCAAATGGAAATTGTATATCTACTTGGATGTTGTTGCAGGTGTTAGGGGGAGTAGTTGCACCAAGTGAGGGGGAGTTTGTAGAGAACAGCTACTAGTTGTGTTTATGGGCTAGAAATTGTAAAATTGTGTAAAAAGCATGTACACACAATTTAGGATGTGTTTATCTAGAATGTTATAAGATGTTTTGGGATTTTGTCACATAATTGAGAAAGGGGGAGATTAAAAGTGCCCTGGTTTGTCAATGAGCGTGAGTGTTGAGTCAGTTCGTCTACAGAGCCTGATAGGAAGATTAATTCAAGCGTCTGCCTCAACTGGATGTGTGCAAGCTCGCCACAGGTAAATCTAAGCCTCACATCCCTTGTCGCAAATCACCAGGTAAGCTAAAATCCTTAAAAACAAACTAGAACATCTTAGGGTTTAAGGTAAGAAAATGTTTTCAAAATAGGAAAATTCTCTAAGTTTTCTTGCCTTATCGATTTTATCGATACACATCTCAATATGATCGACCTACATTGTCGAGTCCTCGATGCCCCATCAATATCATCGAAAAGAGGACCAAATATGTCCAGCAACCTCACAACAAATCTGGACAAATTATCGATGTATTGATACACCTATCGATATCATCGATATTTGAATCTCGAGTCTATCGAAATCGACTCGATTCTATTGACAGGCAGATTTTCGGTGCCCCTGTTTTCCTTAAAGAATATCATATAAGCATCGATATATCAAAGCCTCCTTAATACCATCGAAATTCAAACCTCGATGATATCGGTAGGACTTCGATGATATCGATCTTAGGCGCCAAGTTCTCCAGCAAAATATTTCAGGGTTGTTTAACTATGATCGGGGGCCCCTCGATAGAATCGATATTCAAATATCGATGACATCGGTACCAAGTCGATTGCATCGAACAAAGACATAAACTGTCCAGCAAGCTTAATGAAAATTTACCGAGATTTTTCGATGCCTCGACTCTGATATCGATATCATTGACATTCAAATTCTGATGATCTTGATGGTTCCCCGATCATTCATAAAAAGCTAAAATATTTCTAGTCAAGTCTCTCTCATTTTTCAAAAGTGTCAATGGATCGAACCTCTCATCAATGGAATCGGAGTTTGAAATCCGATGTCATCAAAAATCGACCATTTAACAAAAGGTTTCAAAAGCATATGACATTGAGTTCAAGTTATCGAGTGGACCATCGATGCTCTCGAGAGTATACGCTCGATGATATCGAACCTACTCGATGATATCGAACTCTGTCATACATGTGACCGTTTTATATCCGTTGAAACCTTTTGCCTATATAAAGAGTACTTGTCTATTATTGTTGTGAAAGAAAGAAGAGAGAGCTTTTGAGTGTTTAACTTTAGATCTTATACCCAAAGCCCTTTCTCTCAAGGGAGTTCATCCTCCAATCCACCCTCACCATTGATATTCAATAGAGTGGATTGGGGAATGAACTTCCACATTCAAGGATCCTCCAGCTACCATCTTAATGGCAAATTATTAAGCTGGATGCCTTGAATGTTTAGATGATTGAAATCGCTCAATCTTCCTTATAGGAAAATATTTTGAGAGTAGGATTTCATCATAACCTTGACCCCAACCTGTCACCATGCATTGGTATATCTTTTGAGTTGCGGATCAAGGAAATCGAAGAGTCTCCATCAACAAAGGAGGAGATCTTCGTCAAACGTGCTTAATGGGACTCATCATCTTATCTGTAAGTATCTATTGTCCAGAGGACACTTGTGATCATTCCTTTGTAGGATTGGGTCTTAAGTGTTTCTCACCCTTGAAGCCCTCGTAGGAGGCCTCCGACCGGAGTGTGCATGGTGGGTGCATTGTGTGGACCCTTACTCTGTGGAGAGCATAAACATCTGGTTGAAGGTGAACTAGCAAAACCTTAGGTTTAAGGTCAACCCTGTGAAATCTCGGGTTTGTGGTGAACCGTGTAGAAACCTCCGTAGGGTCTTATGGAAGATCCTTAGCCACTGTGCCTAAAAGTAGGTGCGTTGTGTTAACCCTTGCTCATAAGAGCATAAACAATTAGCCTCAGTGTAGGTTCTAAAGGTTAAAGGTGAACCTGATTTAAAACCTTAGGTTTGAGGTGAACCACTGTGAAACCTCCTTAGTGAAATCTGACACACTTAAGGGTTGAGTGCGTCTGCCGGGAGTGGAGTAGACT
Organism: Magnolia changhungtana; assembly: GCA_030180095.1. Lineage (NCBI taxonomy): Eukaryota > Viridiplantae > Streptophyta > Magnoliopsida > Magnoliales > Magnoliaceae > Magnolia > Magnolia changhungtana. The sequence goes on along the minus strand of JASAUF010000384.1, from coordinate 60,195 downwards.
GATCGTCGAACCATTATAAAAATGACTGTGTTTGAGATTGTTATTCTTCTGATTGTGTGATTTACTTTAATATTTGCATATCTGAATATCTGAGATCACACCTCACACACTTACACAGTCATATACATCATAAACTAGTTTGCATATTGTTTACTTCTCAAATAGTTTGTGATTGGATCCTCTACCAGGCTTGGAAGCCAGTAGAGTTAAGTTTGAGTAATCCTAATATGTGTCTGTTATTAGGATTAGTGTAATAGGATTTTAATAAATCATAAAAACTTGTAAAAAGTCTTATTCACCCCCCTCTAGGACATATTGGCATATCCTGACTTCAACTAAAGCGGTCTTCACCGCAATTTCAAATACGTGGACTAGTTTAGGATTAACATGTTTGTGTCGCATCTTTAACATATGACACTCGGCCACATAGGCCTTACATTGCATATCCTTAGCATGGTTAACAACATTCAGGGACTTGGCATCTTCGCCCTTCATCATGTTCTGCATACTCTGATACCTGTATTATTGTCATATGCATTGTACACGCACACATGTACTCTACTAAGCTTCATAAGAAGCCTATGCACGTTTGTTTACGCTGCGGGTGATGTTAAGGTGTATTAGCAACATTAAGCTCTGAGCTTGAGCCTGATCTTGGTGAAGAATGAGGTCCCCTAGGAGACAGAGCTCAGGGAGATACGAGGGCAAATCAGGGACATCTGATAAGCTTACCGTACCTGATTCCTAACCTTATTTAAGGCCATGTTGGAGGAGACAGATCCACCCTTTACCAACAACATCATGGGATCAGCACTTCCTCCATGATTATAAATGTCATAAATATCACACCCCAAACCCGAAAATCGGATTCACAGGAATCCCGATCGCTGAATCCGGTGTCGACAGCCTCCGTAGTACCCCATTCTCGGTTCCTAGCATCCATATGCCAGATTCCGATCCTGGGATACTACAAGGAGGATTTTTTTGTACATTTAACTCGTAATATGAATAACCACAAGATTACCTAATTCACAAAGGCAACATCATCATCACATATCCACTAATATAATCATTTGAGTACAATGCTAAAAGGGAAATATATAAAACGAAAATCAAGCTCCAGAAGACCGTTGCACGCTCCAAGCTCAACACTGCTGTAACCTTAGACTACCCTCTAAGCTTCTATAAGCTTATGCACGATAGAAGCATGCAGGTGATGTTAGGTTGCAGCAGTGTTGAGTTTGGAGCATGTAGCAATCTTCTAAAGCCTGATTGTCATTTTATGTATTTCCCTTTCAGCATTGTACTCAAATGGTTATATTAGTGGATATGTGATGATGATGTTGCCTTTGTGAATTGGGTAATCTTATGGTTATGCTTATTACGAGTTAAATGTATATAAAAAAATCCTCCTTGTATGATCCTATGATTGGAATCTAGCGTATGGATGCTAAGAGCTGAGAATGGGGTACTACGGAGGCTGTCGGCACCAGATTTGGTGATCAGGATTCCTATGAATTCAATTTTCGGGTTTGGGGCATGATAGCAAATCACTCCCTACTCTGAGATCAGAGATCTAGCTGAGCATCTGGAATATTACAGAGCTTGGATAGAGTTACACGATGCGAGTAGTGCAGTGATGTGTCAAGCATTCTCCCTGACCTTATCCGGGGCAGCACAAAAATGGTACAGGTAGCTGAAGTTGAAGTCCATCAGCTCCATCATGCAACTCAGTAGGACCTTTATCGTATAGTTCATCAATAGAAAGGATAGGTGGAAACCAATGACCCACCTCCTCACTATTACCCAAAGAGAGTACGAGTTGTTAAAAGACTACATTATTCGTTTTAACGTGGAGGCAGTACAAGTGAATGGCTATTCGGAGCAGATAGCTTTGGCCACCATGATATTCAGTCTCAAGGAGGGTAGATTTCTCTTCTCCATAGGCAAGAACCATCCGACTACATTAGCTGATCTCCTAAATTGAGCAAAAAAATACTTCAATGCGGAAGAACTCTTCAGTTCACGGAAGGCTACTCGGAGTGCGGGGGGCTGAGCTAAGGACCAAAAGTGCAAAGAGGAGCAACCACCATTCACGATCAGTAGGAAAAAGAGAAGAGACGATGACCCGAGCAGAAACCATCACCCGAACAGACGACTGGAAAGCAAATTTTATTCTTACACCCCTCTGATCGCTGCTCCTGAGTATGTCCTCATGGAAGTTCATGACAAAAGGATCGTAAAATGGTTAAGTAGGATGAAAGCCGACGCAATAAACGTGATAAATGGAAGTACTGTCACTTCACCATGACCACGGTCATGCTATTATTGACTATATCGACTCAAGGAAGAGATCGAGTTGCTCATCCACAACGGCCATCTATGGGAATACATCTACAAGAGGAACGAACGACCAGACCAGTAAATTAGCAATAGAACAATAAGAACAACAATGAAGTGACATGCAAGATACGCATAATATTTGGAGACCCCGCAGGAGGAGGGAACTCGAATAGAGCTTGCAAGGCTCATGCTCGAAGCATCATTGGCAGCAACTCGAATCATCATATCAACATTGCATGTAAGGCTGCCAAAGAATAGAGGATGGTCCCCTGCAGTTTGACTTTTACCTAGGAGGACGCCCTGGGAATCCACCACCCGCATGATGACGCCCTGCTAGTCACTATGACAGTGGCTAACCATAAGGTTCATCGTATACTGGTGGACACAAGCAGCTCGGTCTACATTCTCTTCATCATTGTGTTCAACAAGATGGGGATCGAAATATCCCGACTGCGTCCCATTGAAACTCCCTTGGGTTCACAAGAGAGAGGGTTACCTCCAAAGGAAGTATACTACTGCCTATGACCATGGGAGAAAGTCTCAACTAGACTACCATAAGGATTGATTTCCTCGTAGTCGATTGTCTCTCTGTCTACTATGTCATTTTAGGACCACAATCCCCCAACATCATGCGAGCAGTGGTGTCATGCTCCAAACTCGGAAACCGAGCTCTCAAAATTCCCGATCACCGAATCCGGTGCCAACAACCTCCGTAGTGCCCCATTCTCGGCTCCTGGCACCCATACACCAGGTTCCAATCTTGGAATTCTACAAGGAGGGTTCCTAACATGATTTTGATTTATAGTGAGCATAACCATAAGCATAACCCACAAACAATAACCACAAGAACACCATCACAAAATTCACTATGATAAAAAAACTTTAAAGATACAATAGGTATAGTGCGTAGAAGGAAATACAATATTGAAAATAAAAAAGCTCCAGAAGTCTGTTGCATGCTCCGATCTCAATGCTATTGTGGCGTCCTAGCATCACCTGCACGCATCAATCGTACATAAGCTTATGGAAAGCTTAGAGGGTGGTATAAGTGTGTGTGCAACATGAGCTTGCTTAGAATGCAATGTCAGAGTAATGTGAAATCATTCTGATGACTATATAATGTAATAAATCATATCAAGGCTATGCGATGCAAGACATGAATGCTATTGGTCTTATCAAGACCATTATATGCGAATGCAGCCCAAGCATACCAATCCACATATCAATGCAACTCATCACTAGAGCATCAAATATCAGTACGGTTCTCATTCTGGATAATTATCAGGGTTAATACACTCCAAATGGCACTGCCCTTTTCCCAGGTGCGTAGCCTAAGTGAGCATAAGAAACCTAACTATCTGCCTGGCCAATAGTCTGTCAATACCTATCCGGTACGTCGATAGTGGACCCATTCACGAGCTGGTCAAACTCAGCCTAGTAATGCCCCCTACCCTCAGGCGAATAAGGTCACACCCCTTTCCAACCGACCACGACACAGTGAGAGACGCGGCCTCCTGGTATTCGGCCCTCGTGCACTCATGTATCCACTCTGTCTCGACGTTGGAGTCATCCTCTGGTACCGTCAGGTATAGGGATTTTCACCCAAGGACATCTATGGCGCCCCAATGCTTAATAACAATATTTTCGATGTCCGATCCTGCCATCCACGAAGTGTCAGTAGAGGTCATAGCCTTGATGTCACTAGGGCATGTAGAAATCATGTCATACAACTACGAAGTGCATGAATCACACTACCAGTCATGCAACAATCCTGCACGTACCGCACGCTCATGAAGGGCAACTCCGCCTATCAGGGAGCCCACAAACAATCTGTCCGAAGGCATATGCTATGATCAGTCACTCCTTATATCAAGCATACATATGATACGTATGAGAATGAATCATGGAACTATACTAAGCATGTTATGTGGTGATGGATCTTGCTCATGATGAAGAAGGGCCTAGATGACCTACACACTACAAGTATGGGCCTACCAATAGGCCCTAGGGAAAGTTACAATGTGGATATTTAACCATCATTATTCTTACAATGTGGACGTCAAACCATCATTGCTCCCAAAGCACGGCCGCCAAAAACATCATTTCATACATCATGGCGGAATCTCACATTGCAATGGGCATCATATACATCATAGTCGGCCCACACAAAGGCCTCACATATGCCTCATTGGGCCTCATATACCTCAAGTGGGCCGCATCATGTGGGTTGATCCAATGGGTCACATCAAATGGGCCGAATCAAAGGGGCCAATTCAAATGGGCCAAATCAAATGGGCCGAGTCAAATAGGCCGAGTCGAATAGGCCAAGTTGAATGGCCCAGTCGAATAAGCCGAGTCCAATGGCCGAGTTGAAGAGGTCGAGTTAAATGGTCGAGTCCAACACATCATGCATCCATTGCTAGGGATCATTACAATGCATAAAAAAATGAATCATATCTAAAGGATCATCTGGACCATACCACAAATGACAGTGGTGATAATGATTTCCACGGTTAAATTTCTAGTGGGCCCACATAGTACTTATTTTCCATCCATACTGTTCATAAGGTCATAAGGACCTAAATAGGGAAGGAAAATAAATATTATATTGAATCAAAACTTTTGTAACCCAAAGGGGTTTTAAGGGTGGGCGTTCAACACCACTGTTTTCTGTAGGGTGGTCCACTTAATATTAGATCTAAAATTATGGTAATGACCGCTTTAGTTGAAGTAGGAATATGCCAAAATGTCCTAGGGGGGGTGAATAGGACTTTTTAAATATTTTATGGTTATTTAAAATCCTATCAATCTTATCCTGAGTAAGTGAGCATGTATCAGGATTCCTTTAGAGTAACTCTAATGGCTTCCAAGCCAAATAGAGGATCTAATCATAAAACTACTTTGAAAGAAATACAAGATGCAAATCAGAGTTTATGATGGATGTGACTGTGTGAAACGTGATCTCAGATAATCAAATATGAAAGCATATAATCACATAAGGAATGAAAGACAATAGCAATCACAAACACAATAATTTTTATAGTGGTTCGACTACTTGTCTACTCCACTCCCAGCAAACGCACTCAACCCTTGAGTGTACCGAATTTCACGGAGGAGGTTTCACAACGGGTTCACCTCAAACAGGAGGTTTTAAATTAGGTTCACCTCTAACCAGTACAACCTACACCTACGCTGAGATAGCATGTCCACATGACACAATTTATGTTCCCACAAGCAAGGGTCAACACATAACACCTGATTTTAGGCACACCGACCAAGGATCCACTCAAGGAACTTCACAAGTTTATGCTCTCCACGGAGCAAGGGTTAACACAAAGCACCCAACTTTTAGACCACCCTGGTCAAGGACCTACTACAAGGACCTAAATGTTTATGCTCTCCACCGAGCAACTGTCAACACAAAGCACCTACCATGCACACTCCCACCGGAGGCCTCCTACAAGGGCTTGCAAGAGGTGGGAAACACCTTAGACCCAATCCTATAGAAGGAATGATCACAAGGGTCCTCTGGACTTTAATGACTGATAGATAAGTGGATGAGCCACATTCAGCGCATTGTTGAAGATCTCCTCCTTTGTTGATGAAGAACCTTCTGCTTCGTTGAACGACAACTCAAAAGATGTACCAATACATGGTGACGGATTGGGTTAAGGTTGTGATAGAATCCTACTCTATTAAATATTTTTCGATAAGGGAGATAGAGCGAATCTAATCATCCATGCGTTCAAGGTATCCCAGCTTAATGATTTGCCATTAAGGTGGTAGCTGTAGGATCCTTGAATGTGGAAGTTTATTCTCCAATCTACTTTGTTGAATGTCAATGATGAGGGTGGATTGGGGGATGAACTTCCATGAGAGAAAGGGCTTTAGGTATATCATCTAAGGTTAAACACTCAAAAGCACTCTTTTCTTTCTCTACCAGCAACTAAGGGCAAGCTCTCATTAAATAGGCAAAAGGTCCCAACGGATATAAAACAGTCACATTTATGATAGAGTTCGATATCATCGAGCGTATACTCTCGATTGCATCGACTGACCACTCGATGACACGAACTCAAATTTCAAATGCTTTTGAAACATTTGCCAACTGGTCGAGGGAATCGAACGTGCGTCGATGTCATCAGATTTCGAACTCCAATTTCATCGACACGAGGTTTGATTCCTCGACAATTGAAAATATGAGTGACTTGCCTTTTGAAATATTTCAGGTCTAAGATATGATCAAGGCACACTCGATATCATCGAAATTTGAATGTCGATGAGATCGATGACAGTGTTGATGCATCGATAAATCCAAAAGTTTTACCAATAAGCTTACTCGACAGTTTATGTCCATTCTTGATGCAATCGACCCAGCCTCGATATGAAAGATATTTGAATATCGATTCTATCGAGTGACCCTCGATCCAAGAAGAAACAACCTGGATAAACTGTTAGTCCAAACCAAATCATTGAAGGGCTTTTGATATCATCGAATTTTGAATTTCGATGATATCGAGAAGCACTTCGATATATCGAAGTTTACATGATTTGCCTTAGCAGAACTTTGGACACAACAGATATGATGTCGATTTTATCGAGTCATCTTCGATAGACTCGAGATTCAAATTTTGATGATATCGATAGGACTATCGATACATCGATAATTCCGTTCAGAGATTTATGTGGTTGCTGGACATCTTATGTCCTCATTTCGATAGTATCAAGTGATCTTCGAGGACATCGACAACAAGTTTCAATTTTATCGAACAGTAAATTGATAAATCAACAAAGGTAGAAAACTTAGAGAATTTTCTTGAAGTTTAAAAAGTTTTCTAACCCATAAACCCTATGATATTTTAGTCAATTTTAAGGGTTTTGTTTACCTTGGTTTTTTGGGACATGGGATGTGAGGCTAAGATTTACCTGTAGTGAGTTTGGGCACACATCTGGTTGAGGTAGACGCTTGATCAATCTTCCTATGGGGCTTCTTTGTCTAGCAGACTTAATGCACACGCTAATTGACAAACCAAGGCACTTTCAATCTCCCCCTTTGTCAATTACGTGACAAAACACCAAAACACCCTAGAACAACTTCTAGACAGACACCCTAAATTGTTTGTACATAATCTTTACACAATTCTACAAAGTTCTCTAGTTTGCACATACACACATTCAATAGCTGCTCCCCCTAACAGCAATCTCCCCCTGTCTTCTTATAGCTGCTCCCCCTAACACCTGCACCACCATTCACAAGCAGATATACACACAATTGTTCCATCGGGGTGTTGATTTGTTCTCCCCCTTTTTGTCAATCATTGACAAAGGTAAACATAACAGTGGATATTGATTGAAGTTGAAGCAATTGGGAGAACCAACATTCAGAGAGCATATGCACATAATAGATAGATATAAAAGAAACATCTCAGTACAGAAACCATGTATGCATAGCAGATTAAGTAGAGCAGTGAGATAAGCAGACAATATATAGATCAAAACATCACATGCATCTCACACCATTTGTGATATAATCAGCTAAAATAGGGTATCTAAAAATAAACATGGCAGTAAATATGTGTGAACTATAATTAGCCATAACAAAAAATGTCCAAAAAAAATATACTGCCCAAGGTTGACAGCAGTAAAAAAACAAGCCCATCCATGGGCACCCCAAAAAAAAACCACCACAAGTTTCTGGCCCACTCATGGGCATATACAAATTCAAAAACAAAAACTTGTCAGACTATGTAGGTTAGTAAGCTATCACATACACTCATGGGAGCGTAGAGCATCCAAAAAGAAAATAATGCCCATACGCAGAGATAAGAGCAAGGTGTTTGTGACAGCATCTAGAGACCAGCACTATGGCAAAGGAGCAAAGGAAGATGGCGTTGTGTCGTATCGACGGCAGGTGATCAAATCTACCAATTGTTGCACAGTCTACTGCACTCTATTTACCAATCATTCCAATACAATGAACCTGGTATTCATCGACTCCTTTACCTGGGTGATGTCCCACTGCATCGTGCCAATTCTATCCTAATGGAGCTTAAATCGTTTAGCTTGCCCGACAGCAGATGATGATGGAGCTTATGGGAGTGTAAGTGGGTCACCTTATGCCATTCCAGCATCTTTAGCTCGAGCAACTCCTTCACCATGCTCTTCCTCTTCGTGAATCCCCTCTTCAGCTAGGTCTTTGGGAAATTTGTGGAACTTTAAATCCATCCTTCGAATGTTGTTCTTGTTGAAGTGTTGAAGGGGAAGTTCCGGATCATTTGTAGTTGAAAAATTGATCGTATTGCATACATTGTGAATGATCCAGGGATAGGACAAGTGAACATCCCGAGATGTATGAATGGCATATACTAGTTGATGCACAATTAGAGTAGAAAGGCAGATTTTGATCCCTGTGGCTATGGAGTATACGATCATGGTCATGAACCCAGTGAGATCAAAACGGTTGGTACTTCTAGGATAGATGTTGGAGGCGAAGATACCATACAAAATACGAAACCGCGGCTCCATGAATTTAGATTTTAATGCATTTCCTTGGTACCAGGGAATATCCCGACCATGGCAAAGGAACTTTATGACCATGGATCGAGTTTCAACATTCTCCAAATCCATATCCGGAAGACCAACGGGTGATAGGGTAAGGCCAAAATTTTGTGTGATAGATTCAGGGTTAATCTCCACATCGTCTCCTTCGACAGAAACAGTGATGGAAGGTGGATTAGTCACTGGAGAATGACAAGAAGCAAAGAAGTTGTATGTTCTTTCATAGTGACATGGCCCACTGAAGTCAAGGACAGGCAACCAGACAATTGCAGCAAAAAGAGGTTCCATATTATAAGGTTTTAGATAGTCCCTGTCTACCTTCCTCTCATGGACAAGCTTCCTACCAGTGTATTTAGCTAGAGCTGGATTCACCCTAGGCAGAGGAGGTGTCAGTGCCTCAGATTGGGACCCGCCACGTGATGCTTATCTAGTTCGTGGGCACGTAGGGGTCTCGCGTTCAAGAGCCCTTGCTCTTTCTCTCGGAGCAAGAACCTTTTGCATGGAAGATCTAAACGATTCTCTAGGACCAGACACCTTCCCTTTGTCCTTTCCCATTTGCAAATACTCACAAAGATGGGTATGGAGATAAACGAATAGAACCCAAAAAAAATAGGAAATACCCAACAAGAGTAAGATGGAATCTTGATGAACAATGGGGAATGGAAGGGTATTACTAGATTTGGAGGATGTTTGGCAGTTTCCAACGAAGCTCTGAGTAAACCGGTTAAGAGGAATGGGCAGGGAATAAGAAAACAGATCTTGAAAAGTGAAATGCCCTTTTCTCGCTCGAGCACCTTTTTATATGGCGGTATACTTCGATATCATCGAACATTATTTCGATGATATCGATGATCCTCATTTGATGATATCGAATCTATCTTCGATAGCATTCTTGATCATGAGACTCTACAGATTCCAAAGAGGCATCGATAATATTGATCCTCAGTCAATTTAATCAAGAATCCTCATGAGTTATCGACAGACATATGAAGGTGAATCTTTTTCATTTTTCAGCACTTCGACAGATTTTCATGTATAATATAGTATATCTTTGAATCAACCAGTATACACAGTAAAAAATTTTGTACAAATTAAAAGTATAAACATCAAGATGTTTATATACAAAAAGATTGAGGTGAGGGTCCTCAGATGTATCATTAAGAGTTCAACAAAATTGAATCTTTTCAGCAGCTTTTCAGATCTAGATGCAAGACCTGGACTTGTTTTTCCATGCTCAATGTTTCTAGGCATAGGGATCATCCTTTCCTTTACCTTTAATGATGTAGCAGTGGTTATTTGTGCGACAACCCTTCATCACTAATTTACCTGATAGGTTTAGGATTTCGCATTCCTATTTGTTGAAAGTAACCACATGTTCATTGTCACATATTTGAGAAATGCTCAGAAGATTATGTGTTAATCCTTTTATACAAAAAGCATTCTCATTTTTGAGCGAATTTATTCCTTTAATAATTCCTTGTCCAATTACCTTAGTGGTGCTTCCGTCTCCATAGGTGACTATCCCATCATTAAGATCTGAATAGTTAGAAAGAAGGGATTTGACACCCGTGACATGTCTTGAGCAACCGCTATCCAAGTACCACTTAGTATCATTGCCTGTTATATGATTTGAGTAAGTAATAAGGCAAATTTTCTTTTCTTTTACTATCCATTTTGTGACAGGATTTTTGACTGTGGTTAATTTAGTTTTCTTGTTTAACTTAGCCACTTGATTCAATAACTCCTTCATTCTGTCATTCATTCTAGGTGGTGATGGATGTGTATTTCTTTTATCCATATTCCTAGGTGGACTCTTGACATCTTGTATTTTTCTGGTTGGTTTGAATTTACCAAAATGATTTTGACCAGAATTATGTTGCGTCCTCCTAGGTGTCAAGCATTCAAACTTATAATGACCCGAATCACCACATAAATGACAGACTGGAGTAGTTCTTGTGTTACTTCCTAAAGCAGCAGATTTTTCAGCCATTGGTGCTGCATTTTCAGTTTTGGTTTTAAATTTATCATATCCTAAGCCACTCTTGTCCTTTCCGGGTCTTCCCATACCTAGGAGTTTCTCTAATTTCTCACCACTCTGGGAAAACTTATAGTTTAGCTTAGCAATTTTTCTGGATTCTTCTAAATCAAACAGGAGTGTATAATTTTCATTTTGAAGGAGCACGTTTTTATCTTTTAATAGCTTACGCTGTTTGTTTAGTTTTTCAGACTCGGATTTAAGGAAGGTGTTGATTCTTTCTAGTCTATCATTATCAGAATGATATTGCTATAGATCATTAATTAGATGTGTATTAATTTCCAAAGTTTTATCCAAATATTTTTGCAACAATTCCTTTTTGTTTTTTGATATTCCAAGTCTTCTAACTATATTGATGTTATGGATGTAGATTTGATTGTAAGCATCTTGTAGTTTATTCTGTTCTTCTTCTTCTTCCTTTTCAGTTTCCTCATTATTTGATGGAAATGATTCAGTGGCTTATGATTCTTCCTTGCTCTAAGTTTCAATGGGAATGATTAGGCAGTGGAGACCATAAGAATTCTTAGAGATTTTTTATCTCCATTGCTCTCTGAGTCACTAGATTCTGAGTTTGACTCTTCCATATCATCCCATGTGGCAGCCATTGCCTTTCTCTTAGTTTTTCTATTTGGGCATTCAGTAGACAGGTGTTCAAACTTCTGACAGGCATAACATTGTGGTTCTTTGGTCTTTTTACCAAATTTACCTGTAGAATGTTTGTTGTCCACCTTTCTTCCTTTAAATGGATGGCCACGATTTTTTTGAAAGAACTTTCTAAACCGTTGTGCCAACGAAGCCACTTCTTCATCTTCATTTTCTCTTTCACTTTTAGTGTCCTCATTTGTTGCATTCTTTGAAGTTTTAAAGACAGTAGTTTTGGATTTAGGGGTTTGTTTGACGTGTAGTTCAAAGTTTGTAGGGAACCTACTAGTTCATCTACTTTCATTTCATTTATGTTTCTACATTCTTCAATGGTTGTTACTTTAGGATTGAACTGTTCCAATAGTGATCTTAGTATTTTCCTACAAATTTTTTGGACCGGAACTTTCTCACCTAATCTACCCATGGAGTTACAAATGATGTTCAGTTTTGTGAAAAACTCCATGAAGGTCTTATGCTCTTCCATTCTGAGACTTTCAAACTGTGATGTTAGGAGTTGTAGTTTTGATCTCTTCACGGTACTTGTTCCTTCATGGGTTGTTTCTAACAAATCCCATGCTTCTTTGGCTATCCCATACATACTGATTTGATTAAAAATGTCTTGGGATACAACACAGTAAATAGCATTCATAGCTTTAACCTCAACAGTTTGGTTTTCCTTATCGAATATTGTCCATTTTTCTTTGGATTTTGGTTTGGTGATAGTTGTACCATTTTCGAGTGCTATTTGTTCAGATGGTGGCACATATCCTCTTTCAACTATATCCCAAACATCATGATCCAAAGATCTCAGAAAGTAGTGTATTCTAGCCTTTCAGTATGCATAGTTTGATCCATCAAATACTGGAGTTCTAAAGACCAATGAGCCCTCTCCTTTGGCCATATTACTAACTTCAATCAAGATCACTCTCTAGGCGGTGAAGCCCTTAAGAGAGATCTGCTCTGATACCAAATGAAATTGTGGTAATGACCGCTTTAGTTGAAGTAGGAATATGCCAATATGTCATAAAGGGGGGTGAATAGGACTTTTTAAATATTTTATGGTTATTTAAAATCCTATCAATCTTATCCTGAGTAAGTAATCATATATCAGCATTCCTTTAGAGTAACTCTAATGGCTTCCAAGCCAAATAGAGGATCCAATCATAAAACTTGTTTGAAAGATAAACAAGATGCAAATCAGAGTTTATGATGGATGTGAGTGTGTGTGAAATGTGATCTCAGATAATCAAATATGAAAGCATATAATTACGTAAGGAATAAAAGACAATAGCAATCACAAACGCAGTCATTTTTATAGTGGTTCCACTACTTGTTTACTCCACTCTCGGCAAACGCACTCAACGCTTGAGTGTACTAGATTTCACTAAGGAGGTTTCACAGCAGGTTCACCTCAAACCAGAGGTTTTAAATTAGGCTCACCTCTAACCAGTACAACCTACACCTAGGCTGACACGATAAGTCCACATGACACAATTTATGCTCCCACGAGCAAGGGTCAACACATAGCACCCAATTTTAGGAACACCGGCCAAGGATCCACTCAAGGAACCTCACAAGTTTATGCTCTCCACAGAGTAAGGGTCAACACAAAGCACACAACTTTTAGACCACCCTAGTCAAGGACCTACTACAAAGACCTAAATGTTTATGCTCTCCCCAGAGCAAGGGTTAGCATAAAGCACCCACCACGTATGCTCCTACCGGAGGCCTCCTACAAGGGCTTGCAATGGGTGAGAAACACCTTAGACCCAATCCTATAAAAGGAATGATCACAAGGGTCCTCTGGACTCTAATGACTTACAGATAAGTGGATGAGCCCCATTCAGTTCGTTGTCAAAGATCTCCTCCTTTATTGATGAAAAATCTTCTGCTTCCTTGAACCGCAACTTAGAAGATTTATTAACATATGGTGACGGGTTAGGTCAAGGTTCTGATGGACTCCTACTCATTTAAATGCTTTCCTATAAGGGAGATAGAGCGATTCTAAATATCTATGCATTTAAGGCATCCTAGCTTAATGATTTGCCATTAAGGTGGTAGCTGCAAGATCCTTAAATGCGGAAGTTCATTCCCCAATCCACTCTATTGAATGTCAATGATGAGGGTGGATTGGAGGATGAACTTCCATGAGAGAAAGGACTTTAGGTATATGATCTAAGTTTAAACACTCAAAAGCACTCTCTTCTTTCTCTACTAGCAACTAAGGGCAAGCTCTCATTAAATAGGCAAAAGGTTCCAATGGATATAAAACGATCACATTTATGATAGAGTTCGATATCATCGAGTAGGATCGATATCATCGAGCATATACTCTCGATTGCATCGACTGCCCGCTTGATGACACAAACTCAAATGTCAAACTCTTTTAAAACATTTTGTCAGTTAGTCAAGGGAATCGAACGTGCGTTAATGTCATCGGATATCGAACTCCGATTTCATCGACACGAGGTTCGATTCCTTGACATTTGAAAATTTGAGCAACTTGCCTTTTGAAATATTTCAGGTCTAAGATATGATCGAGGCACACTCGATATCATCGGAATTTGAATGTCGATGAGATCGATGGCAGTGTCGATGCATCAATAAATCCAAAAGTTTTTCCAGTAAGCTTACTAGACAGTTTGTGTCCATTCTCGTTGCAGTCGACCCAGCCTCGATATGATCGATATTTGAATATCGACTCTATCGAGTGACCCTCGATCTAAGAAGAAACAACCTGAAAATATTGTCGAATAAACTGTGAGTCTATACCAAATCATCGAAGGGCTTTCAATATCATCGAATTATGAATTTCGATGATATTGAGAAGCACTTCGATATATCGAACTTTACATGATTTGCCTTAACAGAACTTTGGACACAACAGATATGATGTCGATTTTATCGAGTCATCTTTGATAGACTCGAGATTTAAATTTCGATGATATCGATAAGACTATCGATACATCGATAATTCCGTCAAGAGATTTATGTGGTTGTTGGACATCTTATGTCCTCATTTTGATAGTATCGAGTGAGCTTCGAGGACATCGACAACAAGTTTCGATTTTATCGAACAGTTAATCGATAAATCGACAAAGGTAGAAAACTTTAAAAAAAATTCCTGAAGTCTAAAAAGTTTTCTAACCCATAAACCTTATGATATTCTAGTCAAATTTAAGGGTTTTGTTTACCTTGGTGTTTTGAGATAGGGGATGTGAGGCTAAGATTTACCTGTAGCGAGTTTGGGCACACATTCGGTTGATGCAGGCGCTTGATCAATATTCCTATGGGGCTCCTCTGTCTAACAGACTCAACGCACACGCTAATTGATAAACCAGGGCACTTTTAAGATCTACCTTACTTTTAGTCTCAAGCCGTGAGACGAGGTGGCCCAAATAGGTGGACGATTTGGATGGATCACATCCATCAAAGTGGGGCCATGATCACGTCAGATGGATGGATGGCAGAGATACAACACATGCTTCATTGGTGGGGCTGTACCTGGCGTGGCACGCTAGTTGATGGACGGTCAGGATGGACGGATGGCATGGTATAAAATACATACATCAAAGGGGCCCACCATCTTATCCTACGGACAGTGTGGATAAGACCCATACATCACAGTGGGCTCCACCCGTCCAGACCGTTGGACGGTCTGGATCACGAGATGGATGGGGTGGGTAATTCAATGCACATATCACGGTGCGTCCCACGTGGTGGGCCACCCACTCCTTTCTCTCTCTCAGTGTGTGTGTGTGTGTGTGTCTATATATATATTATATATATATATATAATATTTAAATATATATATATATATATATAATATAATGTATAAAAAAACTGTCCAGCGTCCAGAGAGTCTGGACGCTCTCTGGACAGATGGTGGATATATTATTTTTTTCGATGGATTTTCACAGGTGGGGTCCGTATAAGGAAGATCTACTCCGCCAGTTGGGTCCATGTATTTGTGATGGGTCTAATAAGCCCATTATTGGGTATTTTTTGACTCACAGAAACACCATAGCAGGCCCTAATAATCTTTAACTACTAAAAAATGTTCTAGACGATGTGGCCTACCAGAGTATTAGATCAGCTTCATTTTTCAGTTTAATGCCTAAAAGGAACTGGGAAGTAGGGTGGATGGTGTGGATTAAATACATGCATCATGAGTGGGGCCTGTTGTGGGTCTCACACTTTCCCCTTTGAAAGAGCTGGGACACTACGGCCTCTGGACGCTGGCAGCAGCGTCCCTTACTCACCTCCTCACTCACACATGTAGTGGAATTTCACCACCTATATGGACCTGTTTAGTGGATGGCCCAGGTAAAATACATACTTCATGGTGGGGTCCATCCGCGTGGACCACAAGGCCCCTTCATCACAATAAAATGGAGGGAGAGAGAGAGAGAGATGCGTAAAAGGGAGGGACCCCACCACTATGGGCCCTCCTTACTCTCAATAAAAAGCATACATTAAGTGGGTCCCAACATAACTGGGCCCACAAATGGAAATCAACGGAGAAAATTCCAAGATCACCCACCTATCGGCCTTTTTCTTTAGCTCCATGAAATTCTATGCTCCTTACTTCCATTTTAATGAAGGTTGATGGTGAATGAATGGTTGAGATAGGAGATGAGAGGGTGGGAAAGTGGGCCACACTTATTGTTTTAGGAGAGCTTAGGGAGGCTTGGACGTGGGATATTTTTATTGCTTGGGAGTGAAGAGAGAGAATGAGAGAGAGAGAGGGAAGTTATGGGATGAAAAGAGTTAGAGTGTTGGGTGATGGATGATGGGTGGAGTGATGGAGTTGTAAGAAAGGGATGGGTAGAGAGAGAGAGAGTTAACTTTGGAAACGGAAAAGGGATGGATTGCTTGTACTTATGGTATGGTGTGTACTTGACTTGATTAATTGATTGATGGGATAGGTCGTAGAGATTCTCTCAGAATTTGCACGCGTAGCATTTTCCTCGAAATGAACACCGGCCCACATCTTCTAGCCTGGGAATCGTATCGGCACGAGAGACGCGGTGTTGGAACCGCGGCGACTACGCGGTCGCTAGGGTACAAGTTTCAGGTCGAGCCGACTTCAGCATTCAAGACTAAACTTAGATTCACGTATAAACATCGAATACAGGTCGAGGGTTGTCGGAATTCGACTGGGAGGACTGCGGAACGGTACCGACTAGGATACAGGTCTTACAGCTCTCCGCTCCAAATAAAAATTGTCCTCAAAATTTACACAATCATCGCAATAAGACATAACTCATAAAGAAAGAGGAAACAAAACATCGTCATATAAAATCGGAGATAGAATACAAGATACAACATATAATCAATCATCAAAGAGATGGGGATAGCGCTCTCGAATCTCGGCCTTGCGCTCCTAAGACGCCTCATCAATAGAATGGTGACCCCACTGAACCTTCACCAAGGAGATGACCTTGGTCCGGAGGACCTGCTCCTTCCGATCAAGGATACGGACTGGCTGCTCAATGTAAGAAGTGTCCTCACGAACTTCCAGTGGCTGCCAATCAATAACATGAACTACATCTGACCCACACTTCATCAACATAGAAACATGAAAAACGTTGTAGATGCTAGACAACTGAGATGGTAAGGTAAGCCGATAGGCCACGATGCCAACGCGCCTAGTGATCTTAAAAGGTCCTATAAATCTTGAGGCAAGCTTGCCCTTCGCTCAAAATCGAACTACGCCCTTCATGGGCGAGACCTTGAGATACACTCTATCCCCAATAGCGAACTTCAAGGGACAACGCCGATGATCAGCAAAACTCTTCTGCCAGATCTGAGCTGTGTGCATCCTCTACCTAATGATATTGATAGCCTCTAACGTCTGCTGCACAAGCTCAGGACGTAGGAGGCGCCGCTCTACGACCTCGGTCCAACAACTCGGAGATCTGCACGGTCTGCCATACAATGCCTCAAAATGAGTCATGCCAATGGTTGCTTAATAGCTTTTGTTGTATGCGAACTTAGCCAATCACAGATGCTTATCCCAGCTACCCCCCAAATCAATCACGCAGGCCCGAAGCATATCCTCAAGGATCTGATTAACCCTTTCGGTCTGCCCATCGATCTGCGGATGATATGTGGTGCTGATCTGCAAATCAATGCCCATCGCTCTCCGAAAGCTCCCCCAAAACTAAGATGTGAACTTCGGGTCTTGGTCTGAAATAATCGAGATAGGAACACCGTGCAGTCTCATGATCTCATCAACAAACAGCTTGGCGAGCCAGTCCAAATGTCAAGTCTTACGAATTGCAAGAAAATATGTCGATTTCGTCAGACGGTGCATGACAACCCAGATGGAGTCGTGACCGCACTGAGTCCTCAGAAAACCTATGATAAAATTGATAGATATGTGCTCCTACTTCTACATTGGGATGCTCAACAGCTACAATAGACCGGGGGGTCTCTGATGATCATCCTTAACACGCTGGCATGTATCACACTCGGCCACAAAACTAGAGATCTGGCACTTTATCCCCGTCTAAAAATATTATCTCCTCATATCACGATACATCTTCATCGAGCCAGGGTGGATAAAAAACCGTGATTGATGTGCCTCAGTCATAAGATCTTTGCGCAACTCAGGAATATCCGGGACACACAATCGACCTCTGAAGCGAAGTCTACCATCAGAACTAATCTGCCAATCTGTCTGACTCTCAGATGCTGTCTCTGCTCAGTAATCCTATAACAACTTGTCTGTCTGTTGAGCCTTAATCACCCTTACAACAAGAGAGGGTTGAATCGACAGGCTCGATAGCTGAATGATAGAAGACTGCAGACCAAAATTGAAGTCATACTCTGCTATATCCTCAAGCATCCTTCACTCTTGAATCATTATGTATGCCACTAGGCCTCGTGGCTGACGGATGAAGGCATCCGCCACCATGTTCGCCTTGCCTGGGTGGTACTAGAGGTCGAAATTATAGTCCTTCAGGAGCTCCATCCAACGTCTCTGCCTCATGTTCAGCTCAAACAGAGAGAATAGGTACTTCAAGCTCTTGTGGTTGAAGAATAGATCGAACCTGACCCCATAGAGATAGTGTCTCCATACCTTTAGTGTGAATACGACTGCTGCCAGTTCCAAATCATGCGTGGGGTATTCAGCTCATGGACCTTAAGCTGGCGAGATGCATAAGTCACTGATCTCCCGTGCTGCATCAGGACAGCACCCAAGCCAATATGCAAAGCATCGATAAATACAATAAATCCATCACTCCCAAAGGGAAGAGTGAGGACAGGGGTGGACGTCAAATGGTCCTTCAACCCCATGAATGCCTGCTTACATGCATCAGTCCAAACAAAATCTGCACCCTTCCAAATTAACCTGGTCAACGGGGCTGCAATACGGGAGAAGCCCTCAATGAAACGCCGATAGTATCCCGCTAAACCAAGGAAATTGCGGATCTCGGATGCAGTAATGGGTTAGCCCCACTGATGCACTGCTACAACCTTCGAGGGGTCCACTGTAACACCCTCCCTCATCACCACATGACTAAGAAACCTCACCTCCTCCTACTAAAACTCACACTTCTCCAGCTTCGCATATAGCTGGTGGGCCGGAGGGTCTGCAAAGCGATCACCAGATGCTGCGTATAGTCCTTACAGGTCTTCGAATATATCAGAATGTCGTCGATGAAGACCACAAAAAACTGATCGAGATATGGACGGAAGACCTCATTCATTAACTGCATGAAGACCACATGTGCATTGGTCAATCCGAAGGACATGACCGAAAACTCAAAATGACCATAACGAGTCCTAAAAGCCATCTTCAGAATGTCTTCCTCTAGGACCCGAATCTAATGATAACCGAAACGTAAGTCAATCTTCGAAAAGAACTGTGCACCCTTCACCTAATCAAACAAATTATCTATCCTCGAAAGTGGGTACTTGTTCTTAATCGTGACCCGATTGAGCTCGTAATAATCTATGTAGAGCCTCAATGAGCCATCCTTCTTCCTGACGAAGAGTACCAGCGTTCCCCAAGGTTAGCTGCTCTGACAAATGAATCCCAACTCACGCAACTCATCCAACTGTCACTGCAGCTCCCTCAACTCAATCGGTATTATACGATACAGGGCCTTTGAAATAGGCGCGGTACCGGGCACAAGATCGATCTGGAACTCAATATGCCAACGAGGCGGCAACCCCAGAATCTCCTGAAACATGTCGGGGAAATCACAGACAATCGGCCACTGATAAATACAAGTGTCAACAGGCTCCTCAACGGCGCAGGACATCAAGCAAGGCAATAGCTCTCCTCTGGGCTCGGTAATAAACTGAAACTGCGGCAAGCCTGGTATACAGAATGTGACGGTCCTCACGGAACAGTCCAAGATAGCATGGTACTCGGCAAGCCAATCTATGCCCAATATAACATCAAAATCTGACATCGGCAACACGTACAAGTCGGCGGGTAAGAAAATCTCTCCCACTAATATGGGATAAGACGAATAGAAGCGGCCTAATACTGCGGTCATCCCCAAGGACGTTGATACAGTCAACGCCTCTCAAGCAAACTCTATCAGTAATCCAGTCGAATGGCAGAATCCCTCAGACATAAATGATTGCGAAGCACTGGAATCAAATAAAACTCAAGCGATGCATGCAAAGACTGGAAGTATACCCTCAACGACTCCTCCGAAGGACTATGGGTCTTGCTAAACCGTATAGAACCTAGCCTGAACTACCTAAGGAGGTACCTGTCCCCTCTAAGGTCCCTACTACTGCTACTATCTTGGCGGTGGCCTATATTATTGCCTCTGCTATTTCTAGGGCCTCGGCAGCTAAGGTGGCTGCGTTCGTTGTTGCGCTGGAGGCTTTTGTGGCCCTCTCTGCTGATGCTACTGAGGGAGGGGGCACTCATACATGCGGAGCCCTGTCCCACCACATCCATAACAAGTCCTTACAAACGGCTGCTAGGGTGGCGTTAAAGGTGCCGCTGGTGCTACTGGTGCCCTGGCAGATGGGTGGCTCATGTACCTCTGTGGTCATCGATGCTGCTGGGATCTACTAGAGGGGGCCTGTCTCTTCTGACCCCTCCTCTGATCTCGATCACTCTGCTTGTCGGTCCACTCAGTCTCATAAATCTAAGCCCTTTGTACTACCGCCTAAAAAGTCGGGAGCTCATGCCCACTAACATGGCCTAAAAAACCGTAACGTAAGTCATTCTCGAAACGGCGGGCCTTCCGCCCCTGGTCATCAACCAAATAAGCGCAAACCTCGATAGCACCACGAAACAGGCCACATACTACACCACAAACATGTCCCCCTGCTTCAGATTCTCGAACTCCAACACTCTCCGACGACGAATGTGGTTGGAGAAGTACTACTGCTCGAATCGATCAATAAAATACTCTCATGTCTAGACAAAATCAGGCCCTATAACACGGGTAACGGAGGTCCACCAATGCTCAGCCTCACCCTGTAGAAGAAATACTCGCTTCTGGGTCGCACATGTCATAGTATCAAAAATTTTCTCCACATCGGAGTGCCACCTCTCAGCTGCTGTCTAATCTGGCTAGCCCTGAAAATGTAGAGGATCGATCTGTCTGAACTCTCGAAGAAGGGCGCTCGTGCACTCCTTCTCTACCTGGGCTAGTGAAAGAACTGGGTGCCTGCCCTGTCCCTAAAGTGCAGCCGTCACAGCCTGCAACATCTGCTGTAACTGGGAGACACTCATAGGTACGGTTGTATCCGCCTCGGTCTCAGGTGGAGGAACGACATCCTCAGGATGGGAAGTAGGGATCTCTGGAGGTGGAGCAAGGGTCGTAGGTGGTAAAGTAGGAGTCTCAGGTGGTGAAGCGGGAGTCGCTTGGGTCGCTCTCCTGGGCAGCATGTCCTATAGAAAGAACAAAGGTGCCTATCAATCCTTGAAAACTCTCGAAGGCATGTTAGGGGACTAAATCGGAAGGTTACGCACTCGGAACCTAATTGTCCTAAAAGCATACTAGATATGTGATGTTGTCCTAAGTTGTTCCCAAGTTATGCTCTGATGCCAACTTCTGTCACGCCCCAAACTCAAAAACTGGGCTCATCAAATTCCTCATCACCAAATCTGGCACCAACAGCCTCCGTAGTGCCCCATTCTCTGCTCCCGGCACCCATACACCAGGTTTCGATCCTAGGATTTTACAAGGAGGGTTTCTAACATGATTTTGATTTATAGTGAGCATAACCATAAGCATAACCCACGAACAATAACCATAAAATACCATCACAAAATCCACTATGATAAAAAACTTTAAAGATACAATAGGTACAGTGTGCAGAAGGAAATACAATATTGAAAATCAAAAAGCTCTGGAAGTCTACTGCACACTTCGATCTAAATGCTGTTATGGCATCCTAGCGTCTCCTGCACTCATCAATCGTGCATGAGCTTATGGAAAGCTTAGAGGGTGGTGTAAGTGTGTGCGCAACATTAGTGTGCTCAAAATGCAATGTCAGAGTAATGTGGAATCATATTGATGAGTATATAAATGCAATAAACCATACCAAGGCTATGCGGTGCAAGACATGAATGTTATGATCTTATCGAGACCATGCGATGCGAGATACAACCCAAGCATACCAATCCACATATCAATGCAGCTCATCACTAGAGCATCAAATATCAGTACGGTTCTCATTCTAGATAATTACCGGGGTTTAGTACACTCCAAATGGCACTGCCTCTTTCCTAGGCGCATAGCCCAAGTGAGCGTAACAAACCTCACTATTCACCTGGCCAAGAGTCTATCAATACCTATTCGGCACGTCGATAGCAGACTCATTCACAAGTTGGTCAAACTCAGCCTAGTAATGCCCCTACCCTCGAGCGAGTAAGGCCACACCCCTTTCCAACCGACCACGACACAGTGGGAGATGCAGCCTCCTGGTATACAGCCCTCGTGCGCTCATGTATCCACTCAGTCTCGACGTTGGAGTCATCCTCTGGTACGATCGGGTTTAGGGATTTTTACCGAGGGACATCTATGGTGCCCTGATGCTTAGTAACAATATTTTCAGTGTCCATTCCTGTCATCCACCATGTGCCTATGGAGGTCATAGCCCTGATGTCACTAGGGCATATAGAAATCATGTATACAAATGCGAAGTGCATGAATCACACTACTAGTCATGCAACAATCCTGTGCATACTACATGCACATGAAGGGCAACTCCGCTTATCAGGGAGCCCATAAACAATCTGCCTGAGGGCATATGCTATGATCAGGCACATGCGTATGAGTATGAATTATGGAAGTATACTAGGCATGTTATGTGGTGATAGATCTTGATCATAACGAAGAAGGGCCTAGATGGCCTACACACTACAAGTATGGGCCTACCAATGGACCTTAGGGAGAGTTATAATGTGGACATTTAATCATCATTGTTCTTACAATGTGGACGTCAAACCATCATTGCTCCTAAGGCACGGCCGCCAAAAACAACATTTTATACATCATGGTGGAATCTCACATCATAGTGGGCATCATATACATCACAGTCGGCCCACACAAAGGCCTCACATACGTCTCATTAGGCCTCATATACCTCAAGTGGGCTGCATTATGTGGGCCGCTCCAATGGGTCAATCGTGCATCAAATGGGCTACATCAAATGGGCCAAATCAAAGGGGCCAATTCAAATAGGTCAATTCAAATGGGCCGAATTAATGGGCCAATTCAAATTGGCCAAGTTGAATGGCCGAGTCGAATAAACCGAGTTGAATGGCTGAGTCGAATAGGCCGAGTTGAATAGACCGAGTCAAATAGGCCGAGTCGAATGGGCCGAGTTGAATAGGCCGAGTCGAATAGGCCGAGTCAAATGGCCGAGTCCAATCATCATGCATCCATTACTAGGGATCATTATAGTGCATAAAATAATGAATCATATCCAAAGGATCATCTGGACCATACCACAAATGATAGTGGTGATAATGATTTCCACAGTTAATTTTTTAGTGGGCCCACATAGTATTTATTTTTCATTCATACTGTTCATAAGGTCACAAGGACCTGAATAGGAAAGGAAAATAAATATTATATTGAATCAAAACTTTTGTAACCCAAAGGGGTTTCAAGGGTGGGCGTTCAACACCACTGTTTTCTGTAGGGTGGTCCACTTGATATTAGATTTGCCTTATTTTTAATCTCAAGTTGTGAGACGAGGTGGCCCAAATAGGTGGACGGTTTAGATGGATCACATCCATCAAAGTGGGGCCATGAACACGTCAGATGGATGGACGGCAGAGATACAACACATGCTTCATTGGTGGGGCCGTACCTGGCATGGCACGCCAGTTGATGGACGGTCAAGATGGATGGACGGCATGGTATAGAATATATACATCAAAAGGGCCCACTGTCCCATCCTACGGACGATGTGGATAAGACCCATACATCATGGTGGGCTCCACCCATCCAGACTGCTAGACAGTCTAGATCACGAGATGGACGGTGTGGGTAATTCAATGCACATATCAGGGTCGGTCCCACGTGGTGGGCCACCCACTCCTTTCTCTCTCTCAGTGTATATATATATATATGTATATATATATAATATAATATAATATATAAAAAATAGTCCAGCGTCCAGAGAGTCTGGACGCTCTCTGGAAAGATGGTGTGTGTGTGTGTGTGTGTGTGTGTGTGTGTGTGTGTGTGTGTATATATATATATATATATTTGATGGATTTTCATAGGTGGGGCTCATATAAGGAAGATGTACTCCGCCAGTTGGGTCCTTGTGTTTGTGACGGGTCTAACAAGCCCAATATTGGGTATTTTTCGACACACAGAAACACCACAGTGGACCCTAATAATCTTTAACTACTAAAATAATGTTTTAGAGGGTGTGGCCTACCAGAGTTTTGGATCAGCTTCATTTTTCGGCTCAATGCCTAAAATGAACTGGGAAGTAGGGTGGACGGTATGGACTAAATGCATGCATCATGAGTGGGGCCTGTTGTGGGTCCCACACTTTCCCCTTTAAAAGTGTTGGGACACTGCAACCACTAGATGCTAGCAGGAGCATCCCTTACTCACCTCCTCACTCACGCACGTAGTGGAATTTGACCACCTATATGGGCTTGTTTAGTGGATGGCCCGGGTAAAATACATACTTCATGGCGGGGTCCATCCGGGTGGACCACAAAGCCCCATCATCACAATAAAATGGAGGGGGAGAGAGAGAGAGAGAGAGAGAGAGAGAGAGAGAGAGAGAGAAACGTGTAAAGGGGAGGGACCCTGCCACTATGGGCCCTCCTTACTCTCAATACATGCATACATTAAGTGGGTCCCACCGTAAGTGGGCCCACAAATGGAAATCAATGGAGAAAATTCCAAGATCACCCACCTATCGGCCTTTTTCTTTAGCTCTATGGACTCTTATGCTCCTTAGCTTCCATTTTAATGGAGGTTGATGGAGAATGAATGGTTGAGATGGGAGATGAGAGGGTGGGAAAGTGGGCCACACTTGTTGTTTTTGGAGAGCTTAGGGAGGCTTGGACGTAGGATATTTTTGTTGATTGGGAGTGAAGAGAGAGAATGAGAGAGAGGGAAGTGATGGGATGAAAAGAGTTGGAGTGATGGGTGATGGGTGGAGTGGAGTTGTAAGAAAGGGATGGGTGGAGAGAGAGAGAGAGTTGACTTTGGGAATGAGAAAGGGATGGGTTTCTTGTACTTGTGGCATGGTGTGTACTTGACTTGATTGATTGATTAATTGATTGATGGGATAGGTCGTAGAGATTCTCTTAGAATTTGCATGCGTGGCATTTTCCTCGAAATGAACGTTGGCCCACATCTTCTAGACTGGGTATCGTATCGGCACGAGAGACACGGCGTTGGAACCACTGTGACAGCGCGGTCACTAGGGTACAAGTTTTGGGTCGAGCCGACTTCGGCATGAAAACTCGGCTTAGATGCACACGCAAATGTCGGATACAGGTTGAGGGTTGCCGGAATTCGACCAAGAGGACTGCGAAAGCCTACAAAATGGTACGAACTAGGATACGGGTCTTACAAGTGGTATCGACCTATCACCTTTCAATGAAGTTCCCGACCGAGCATAGGGTCAACCAAATTAAAGGCAATAAACATGAGGCCCGATAGTGTTATTCAATGGCCTTGAGGGTGGGAACGCGACAACACGCGATGCCTATCACCTCCTTTGACCCCTAAGAAGAATTAGTCACGAGAGGATCTCCTGTGGAAGACCTAGTTGCAATTCCCCTCAACGAGACCAACCCATCCCGCACAATACACTACACCCAAATCACGAATTTACCACGAACCAAATCTGTCATAAAACCAAATAAATGACGGATTTCATTCGTCGCGTAGTCCGTCGCTATTTACCGGGTCATTTTTTTTCCGACGGATAAAATCCGTCGTTTAATCCGTGACGGATATGGTCCATCACACAGTATCGATGAATAAGATCCGTCATAAAAAATAAAAAATTCTTCCTTAATTTGAAAAAACCCACTCTAGTAGTCGTCATGAAAAATATTAGGGACAGATAAGGTCTGTCGCTAATATGAGTAGAGCGTCAAACAAATCCGTCATTGATTTTCAACTTGTTCAGAAATTAGCCACAGATTTGGTCTATCGTTAAAATATCTGTGAATTAAAAATATATATATCGCCAGATTTTTTATTTTTTTATTATTTTATTTTGAATCTTACACCCGATGGTCATTCAAAAAATAATTCACATGATTGTTTAATAAGAATCCTATTCGAAAAATTACGATGAATCTTGTTCCGCCATCCACTATTCCAAGGAAAATGATAATTACGAACACAATATGTTATAAAACAACGTCTAAAGCAAGGGAAAATATGTATTGGATGAATAAAATGATTAGGATGAGTCCCGTGACTTCAGTCGAGTCACTTTGTTGAGTTTATGGCCTTGTTTTGGGTAGACTCGACAAGTTGTAGAACTATGGCTAATGATCTAGCCTATTGGATGCACCCTCTTTGACACAAGATCAGTCCCTTAAAATATGAACTCACGTTAAGCGATTGTGAAAATAATTAATTAACCAACTGATTTTCTAAATGCTTGAAGAAATCAAAAAGGGAAATATGATCTCATAATGTCACAAAGAGTTCGAGATTAGCTTTAGGAATATTGTTCTGTGAACAAGAAAGAAACCAATAATTTTTTATGCATAATTAGAGGACATCCTTGCTTAATATAGAAACCAGAGAATGCATCTAATTGTTACTTCTTCAAAAATGACTACAAAGTGGGTAAAACCAACCACCTTGAGATCTGACACAAAATTAGCTGGAAAATAATGGTATCATCCAACTAGCACCTTAAGTGTTAACATGCCATGTACGTATGGCATCCAACCCATCCAACGAGTTGGACTGGTCTTCAAGAACAAATGGTCTAAAAATCAGGCCAATCAACTAATCAGCCGAGCCACGCCTACACTTTTAACCAGATTGATAGTTATCCATTCTATGGTGTGGCCCACATGATGAGTTGATGAGGGTCGAATATTCCATCTTAAACCCCGATTATTGCCTGATTTTACGTACATGATATCGCCTAATATCGCAATTTAATTGTGTTTTTGTTGCAGGATGTAATAAGGAGTGTTGATTGAAAAAGAGTATTAAAAGAGTGGATTTTACACTCCGAAGACTCCAGAGCAAGGGACGAACTCCAGAGGACCAATATTGAAGAATTTACATGCCAGGGATCTGAGAAAATCAAGCCGTTCACGTTAAAGAGGCCTGAAACTGGTGAAGAATGCAAGATCACAGGGTTCCCTCCATCCGATTGTTTCGAAACTTCATACATGGCCTAGGGACCATAAATAAACCATACATATTAAATTTCAACCATTTGATATCGCAAGAAGTGGGCTAACGGATAGATCAGCCCATTAATCTCCAATTTTAGGCCCACCTAGAATTTGGATATACTTCAAAATTGGCCTCAACGGTTTAAATAAGATGAGAAACAGGGTGGATGAATTGGATTTCTGAAGAACATCACAGTGGATTCCATATGTACAGCGTGTATACATAGTGTACACACGCCCGACGAGCACCGGACTGACTAAGGCGGGTCAACAAGCGCTGACCCGCGTCTTCCTCTCAAGACGGCAGTTGCCATTTTCGGCTTCCTGTGTAACGAACGGACGCTGTCCGTTTTGCGGAAGTCAGTGGGCCACCTCTATCATTCATATTGATGATCCAAACCGTCCATCTTGTAGAGGGCCTCGAAAGGATTGAAACCATGCTAAAAGTTTGCACCCATACACACTTGTGCGATACAGAGGCCACCAGCGGACTGTCGTGCAACATTCAAATTGATTTTAGTGTGATTGCTTCTCTAGGCCACGTCAATGGACATTCAAAACCATCCGTCTTTGAATGAAATTTCATCATGAATCCAATGGACGGGGTGAATTTTCTTGAAAACACTTGTGTGGGGCCCACCGATCACATCAGAGAAGGACATGCGTAGGCTTACACACATCCATGAAAAGCGACTTTTCTAGGCGGTTGTGGCCTATCATCTTTGATCGGATGGAAAATTTGATCCGTCCATCATGTAGGCCATCGAAAACAGTCCCAGGGGACGTTGATTTTATGGACAAAGATAAGGAACAAGGGAGTTTGAATGCCCCAAACTTTGCTGCGAAAGGCTCACCGACCGACTCCAGCTTTCCACCGCCCTCCAGCAGCTATAAAAGGGGTTGTGGACATGGCAATAAGGGGGGAGAGTAGATCCAGAGCCAAGGAGAGAGAGAGAGAGAGAGAGAGAGAGAGAGAGAGAGAGAAGGATGTTTTCTTTTTATAAATTTTATTTTTCCATCTTTCTAATTAATTTTATAGATTGCTAATTTCTTGCCTAGGGCTGAGATGAAGCTCCTAATTTGAATGACTCTTGTATGGGTTGATTTCATCTAATTTGATTGATGTGTTTCTTTCTCTAGTATGCTTAACTGAAATCTCCATACTTCTCCATTCTATGAGCTTAACCAAAGTTTAGATGTGGATGTTGTTTAAAATCTCATTATAGGTACTTGTGTCTGACCATGAATAGGTTTCCTATAAAGGAAGAAATAGGAATCTACACCTCTTCATGCCTGACCATGGATGGAAAGATGTGATCCTTATGCTTTAAGGGATTATACATTCTGTGTGCCCGACCAAAGACATAGAGTGTGATTTATTTATTTTTATATCAATCCGAATTAAGGTGAATCAACAGGTAAAACAAGGGTCAGGATAATTAGGGGTGGATTCGAAAGTCCTAGTCTTCTCCTTGATTGAATTTTCCTTATTGCTCTCAGTTATTTTTCATAGATTTGTGATAGTTTACTTAACAGTTCGCTAAACCATTTGTTGGATTAGTTAAGAAGAGTAGTAAATTTTGAATTGTGACAACCAGTCCTCGTGGGAACGATCTTGTATTACGTACCATATCTACATCTGATTCGTATACTTGCGAGTTTAAAATCATTTAAATCAGATTTGTTTAAATAAAACATCAAGTTTTTGGCGCCGTTATCGGGATTGTTTCGGTCCAATTGGATTTAGGATTCTCCCTTATCATAATTCATAGTCTTAGGATTTTACTAACTTTAGGTTAAAGTTTTTTAATTTTATTTTAGAAACTAACCTATTTCCTGTTTTGTAGGGTCCTGACATGAACTTCTAATTTGGTAATCCCTTTTTAAATTCTCTACTTTTTCTAATTTCTATTTTTAGAATTAGGGTTTTATTTTTTAGAAATTTTATAAATTTAGGCTTTCCTTTTAGAAATTTTCTATTTTCTAATTTTAGATTTAGATTCTTCTTTCAAGTAACTTTCTATTTTCTAGTTCTAGAAAATTTTCCCTTCTTAAAAACTAACTTAGCTTTTTATTTCTAAGATTAGAAGGCTTTTTATTTCTAAGATTAGAAACTTTCTTTTTTAGAAACTAACCATTGCTTAGGATTTTTCTAGCATTATGTTAGGAAATTTAATTTATTTTTATTTTGTTTACAGGAATTGAGGAAGGAAGCTGAAAATAACATTGTCTTCAAAGTGAAGGAGGAGCTCCTAATTCGTCGGTCATCGATCATCTCCTTTTCTGGGTTCTTTCTTCCAATTCTTGTTTACATGGTTTTATCTTGTTTTTAGGAATTCATAATTTTTAGTTCTAGTGTTATTTCTCTTAGGTTGCATCTTAGTTTAGTTTAGTTTTCTTTCTTACATTGCAATAACATAGTTTATGTTAGGACATAGATCTCTGAACATAGAACTAGCACCTTTTGATCCTGAAATAGAAAGAACCTTTCGTAGAAGATTTAGAAACATCATATTTGAAATGGCGGATGAGAATGGAATTAAAGCTCTTAGAGATTATTCAGCCCCTGTCCAATTGAATGCACCTTCATGCATAGTGTTGCCAGCCACCACGGCAGCACACTTTTAGCTTAAACCTGGGATCATACAATTATTACCCTCCTTCTATGGTTTAAACAAGGATGATCCATATCATCATGTGAAAGAATCCCAAGACATTTACTCTACCTTTAGGTTCCAAAACTTTTCAGATGATTTGATCCGTTTGCGCCTTTTTCAAGCATGGTTGAATTCTCGAGGATTGGGTCTATCACTACATGGGACCAACTGTCTAAGAAGTTCTTAAACAAGTTTTTTTCCGTTCACAAAACTAATGCTCTCCGTATAGAAATTACTAATTTCACAAAAAAAAAGAGGGTGAGCACTATCATGAAGTTGGGAAAGATGGAAGGACTTGCTTCTTAAATGTCCACACCATGGTTTTAAGAAGTGGCAACAGGCTCAATACTTCTATGACGGTTTGATACCCCCAAAACAGTCGCATGGTTGATGACATCAGTGGAGGGTTGTAAGTGTTATTGTTTACAGCCCCTTCATTGTCAAATTTATGGTGCGAAAGACACTGTTAGGAAGCTTGCATATGTGAAGATCAAAGCGCTACTTAAGATCAACTTTGATGGACAAGCATTGCTCTCAAGTCAATATCTCAAGATGCTTTCAAGTTCAAAAAGCTTTCAAGTTTAATCTCAAGATCTCAAGAAGCTTTCAAGTTCAATATCAAGATTTCAAGCTTAATCTCAAGATCTGAATATGCTTTCAAGTTTGAGCTACATCAAGACTTCAAGCTTCACTACTTTCAAGGTCCTTAAGTTTTAATGTCCTTCACTATTGAGGTTTGACTAACCATAGGTTGACCTTTAGAGTAGGCCATTTTGGATACATAATTCATATATTTTATATATGTGTGTCTGGCCTGTTCTAAGACTAGTCCTGGACTTTGGTCGACTAGTCCTAGCACTGCTTCGACCTGTCTAAGGATTTCCTGGATCAGTCGTAATTTTGTTGTAAAATTCAGATATTTTTTGTTAGGCTTCAACTAGTCTTGGAGATTTTTTTACTAGTCGTAGGAACAGTGTCGACTGGTTCTTCGATCAGTCGTAGACCTTCGACTAAAACTACAGCAATGATTTACACTTTGCTTCAACCAGTCATAGTAACTTAAGACCAGTCGAAGATGTCATTTATTCACACTATAAATAGAGCACAAATCTCATAATTAAACAGACCATTCAAGCTAATTTAATTCGGCCTTCTGAGAGATAAATTTGTGCTCCATTTAAAGCTAAGTGTGCTTATTTAATATTCTCTTTCTTTAGCTTTATTAATTGATTTTGTTTCTTGCATTCCAATCTAATCTGTAAAGAGGAAGTTTTATTTTCCTTTTACTGGAATCAAAATCAATTCAAGCTAGCCCATTTGTTTTAATTTAAAATCTATTAGAAATTAAAACCATTATAAAGTGAGTATTGCACATTGATCTTGAACATTCAAATCTCTACTCCAACTCGGTTCTTTTTGGGCTGCTACATCGAAGGAGAAATTCCAGTATTTTACATATACTGTAAATTCATTTATTTTGGTTTTATTTGAGGTTAAGCCAGAAAAATCTCAAAGCTGTTGGTTATCTGAGGAGAGCCAGTAAACTCAGAAGTGAGGGTTTTTTTAAATGTGTAAGCCTTTTAAAAAAGACACAATTGTAAAGGTTTTGGGTGAACCTGTGAAAACCCACTTGATAGTGAAAGCTAATATCCCCTGTGTGAAGATATTAGCAGTGGAGTAGCATTTTCTGTGGTTGTTGTTGAACAGTTGGTGTACACACAGGCAAACCACTACAACTCCTTGTGTTGTGTGGAAGTGTGCTTTATTTTCCTATCTTTGATTATTCCTTTGTGGAATGTATGTGGATGTGAATGTTGTAATCATTTTAATTTCTAGCTCAGTGGAGAATGTTGTAATAGTTTAGATTTAAATTTCTGCAATTTATTTCAAGTTATTCCTTTATTTATTTGACCTTTAGATTCTCTAAATTGTTCTAGTAAGGTTGCCCTGCCATTTCTATGGTGTATGGTTGTCCCTAGAACAATCAATTACATTTTATTCCTCTGTTTTGTTTCAATTTGATTATTCCTAGAAAGTTTGAGTTCTTGATACAAAGACCTTTCTAGAAATCAGGTTGTCCTACCATAAACTTTGATTTTTGGTGTAAGGTTGTCCTTAGAACAACTTTTGTATCAATCTCTCAATATTTGTTTATTGAGGTTGCTATTCATTTAAGCATTGTGGATTGATTTACTTTATTTGGCTATCTTGTTATTTAAATTCCGCTGTAATTATTTTAAATTTGGCATAGTCTTATTCACCCCCCTCTAGAAAATATAGGTTGGCCATTTTAAGTGGTATCAAAGCCTAATAGCTTGCTATTATTGCTTTCTATTTGGATTTACTTCCTGAGCTAACGATCTAAGCTTTATATAAGATATCAAATTTTGATAGCCTTTCAGTCACTAGGCCTCCACCTTTCGATGGCACCAATTATCCCTATTAGAAAGCCAGGATGAGGATCTTCCTCAAATCCATGGATGAAAATGTGTGGCTAGCCACAGTAAATGAATGGACCCCTCCAACCACTGAAGTGACTGGTGTTGATGGTTCAAAAACCACAAAAATAATGGCTTATTTTTCTTGGACCACACTTCAGAAAAGTGAGAGTAGTGCAAATGCTAAAGCACTAAATGCAATTACATGTGCACTATCACCGGATGAATTCAAAAGAATTATATCCTGTGATTTTGCAAAACAAGCTTGGGATATATTAGAAAAATCTAAAGTCCAATCCTCATAACCAAATTTGAAGAAATTCATATAGAGGAGAATGAAATGGTCATGGACTTTTACACAAGATTAAATGACATTGTAAACTCAATGTGGGGTCTTGGTGATAAAATCCCAGAAAGTAAAGTGTGTGCAAAGATACTATACTCACTTCCTGAACGGTTCAACTCTAAAGTAACGGCAATCTAGGAACTTCGTGATACAGATAATATGAGGATAAAAGAACTAGTTGGTTCTTTACAAACCTATGAGTTAAACTTTAAAGCTCCTAAAGGAAAATCTATAGCTCTTAAACTTCTAAAAATACTTCTAAAGAAAATTTTGATTCTGAAGATGATATGGCTCTTTTAGCTAAGAAGTTTTATAAGATTGTCAAAAGTAAGAAAAGGGTCGATCTTCAACAATCAAATGATAAAAAGAAATTTAGACCCAAAACTCGAAAATCTTTGAAAGACAATCAGTGTTACAACTGCCATGAATACGGGCATTTAGCAAACAAATGTCCTAAAAAGGAGTAACCCAAAAGGAAGGGTATCTTGGCTACTTGGGATGAATCATTTGAGTCTGAAACTACTTCTGATTTAGAAGATTCTAAAACCGAGTCGGGCAATGAAGTTAAGGCCCTTATGACTCTAGTGAAGTTCACTTTTTCAGATTATGATGATTCAACTAGTGAAGAAAATCTGAATAGTGATTATGAAAATGAAGATCTTCAAGATGCTTACAATGCCCTATACAAGAAAAGTTGTAAAATTGTTGTGAAGCTTAAACTTCAAAAAGAAAAGTTTTTTAAACTCAAAGAATGCTTCGACTTACTCGTTTTAGAAAAATCCCAAATTTCAGATAGTTTTGAAAAATCAAAATGTGATTTGGAATTCAAAACCTCCCTAATTGAAGATTTCAAATCTGAAATTGAGAAACTCAATAATGAAGTATCTTCTCTTCTGAGTTTGAAGGATACATGGAGGTATGCCCAAGGAGATCCAAAGTTAGAAAAACTTTTATTCGGATCCAAAAAATGTTGCGATCGATCCTGGTTAGGCTATGATAAAAACATACCTCATAAACAAAAGAGTACTCCCAACTTTGTGAAAGGAGAAGCCTCAAACTCAAGAAAAAGATACTTGTCAAGGTTTTTCTAAAAATACAAAAACTTTTCAAAAACCTAAACGTAGCTATATCAATTTCAAAAATCAGAACAGAAACCCACTGGCTGAAAAAATAGTTGATTTACTCAAGGAACTCTTAAAATCTAACTCAGTAGGTCATTCTCACAACTATAGACATAAGAAGACCAACTATGTTCCTAAACCCAAAACAGTTCTGAAATGGGTTCCCAAAGTCACTTGTTTGGTTGCTCACACTACTTTCAAAGCTACAAGCCATTCTAAATGGTACCTAGACAGTGGATGTTCAAGGCATATGACTGGTGATAAAAGTCTATTCACCGATCTCAAAGTCATAACTGATGGTTCAGTCACATTTGGTGATGGAAGCAACTGCAAGATTATGTGCCAAGGTACGGTTCAACTTTATAACCTACCTTTATTCAAAAATGTCTCATATGTAGAAGGTCTAAAACATAACTTACTTAACATATCTCAAATATACGATAATAACTATAGTGTACGGTTTTCTAATCAAAGTTGTGAGATTCTAAATAACAAAGGCTTGGTAATATTAACTGGATAAAGAACGTCTGAAAACTGCTATATTGTAAGCGAATCCAACTCATCTAATCAATTGTGTTACATGGTCCATACAGACGAGACTGATTTACGGCACAAACGTCTTGGACATGTACACTACCGAAATCTATATAGGTTGAGCAAACAAGAACTTATAAGAGGTCTACCCAAACTACAAAAATTGGATAAAATATGTGGTGATCTCACATAAAAAAGGTGAATTCTAATACCACATCAAGGCCACTCGAGCTTCTCCATATGGATCTTGTTGGACCTACAAGGACAGAAAGTCGAGGTGGTAAAAGATATATCTAAGTAATAGTGGATGATTTTACCAGATATACATGAGTTGTCTTCTTAAGGGACAAAACAAAAACCCTTGAAGAAGTGAAAAAGGTTCTAAAAAGGATTCAAACTGGAAAGAGTTCTCAAGTCAGTAAGATTCGTAGTGATCATGGATCTGAATTTGAGAATAGCGGTTTTGAGAAGTTTTGTAGTGACCAGGGAATATTACATGAATTATCAGCACCCAAAACTCCTCAACAAAATGGTATTGTTAAAAGAAAAAATAGAGTGCTTCAAGAAATGGTTAATGTCATGTTGAATAGTATGAAGCTCTCTAAGAATCTTTAGGTTGAAGCAGTCAATACAGCTTGTTACATCATTAACCGGGTTTACACTAGTAAAGGTAATAATAAAACGGCTTACGAATTGTGGTTTAATAAAAAGCCTATTGTCAAATACTTTCGAGTTTTTGGCAGCAAGTGTTATATTTTACGAGATCGTGAAAATTTGGGAAAGTTCGATATGAAGAGTGATGAAGGGATCTTTTTAGGATACTCTTTAAACAATCGAGCTTATAGGGTTCTGAACAAAAGGACTGGTGTGATTCAAGAGTCCATCAATGTAGTCATTGATGATCACTTGAACACTTCAATCTCAAGTTCAGATAATGATGAAGTTCTAGTAATTGATAAATCTGATACTTCATCTAATCAGACTGATTCTGAATTGAGGACTGTTAAAGATCATCCAACCACATAGATTCTTGAAAACCCTCTCACTGGTGTTCGTACACGTAGAAAACTTGAGGATATATGTAATTACGTATGTTTTACATCCCAGATAGAACCATCTAATGTAAAAGAAGCTCTTGCTGATGAAAACTGGATTGTTGTAATGCAAGAGAACTTAATCAATTTGTTCAAAATGATGTCTGATATCTTCTTCCTAGACCTAAAGATAAACATATTATTGGAACAAAATGGATTTTTAAAAATAAGTCTGACGAGCTTGGGAATATTATTCGAAACAAGGCAAGATAAGTTGTACAAGGGTACACTCAAATTGAAGGTATTGATTATGATGAAACCTTTGCCCCAGTTGCTCATCTTGAATCAATAAGACTTTTTTATATCCATTGCTTGCTTTAGAAAGTTTAAAATTTTTCAAATAGATGTTAAGAGTGCCTTTTTAAATGGCGATTTATATAAAGAAGTATATGTTGAACAACCTACAGGATTTGAAGATCCTAAGTTTACTGATCATGTATACCATCTTAAAAAAGCTCTCTATGGTCTAAAACAAGCTCCCAGAGCATGGTATGAGAAATTGACTAAGTTTTTACTTTGTCATAACTTTCAAATGGGAAGTGTTGATAAAACATTGTTTGTTAAGAAACATAACGAAGATATCTTAATGGTTCAAATCTACGTAGACGATATCATTTATGGATCTACTTGTACTGACATGACTATTGAGTTTGCAGATTTGATGAAATCTCAATTTGAAATGAGCATGGTTGGGGAATTGAATTACTTCCTTGGGTTACAAGTAAAACAACGACCTGATGGAATGTTCATCTCTCAATCCAAATATGCTATGAATTTGATTAAGAGATTTGGATTTGAGAATGGTAAGAATTTTGATACTCCTATGAGTACAACTTTGAAACTCTCAAAAGATTCTGCAAGTAAGAATGTGGATCTGAAATTATATCGGAGTATGATTGGTAGTTTACTGCATTTAACTGCTAGTAGACCCGATATTGCTTTAAGTATTGGTATTTATGTTAGATATCAGTCTGAACCTAAAGAATCGTATTTGATTGCTGTCAAATGAATTATTCGCTATGTTGTTAGTACTGTTAATCTCAGTCTATGGTATCCGCAAGAAACTAGTATTCAATTAGCTGGGTACTCGGATGCTGACTGGGCTGGTAATCTTGATGATAGAAAATCAACCAGTGGTGGTTATTTTTATATTGGAAACTATTTAGTTTCTTGGCTTAGTAAGAAATAAAGTTCTATAACACTTTCAACAGCTGAAGCTGAATATATCGCAGCTAGTAATGCTTGTACACAGCTTGTTTGGATGAAACGTATGCTAAGTGATTATGAAATTAAACAGGATTCTATGTTATTATATTGTGATAATATCAGTGCTATAAATATTTCGAAAAATCCAATTCAGCATTCTCGTACTAAGCATATTGATATTAGATTTCATTATATTCGAGATTTAGTTGATAAAAAGGTAATATCATTGGAATATATCCCTACCGAGAATCAACGTGCTGATATTTTCACTAAACCATTAGACAAAAGCAGGTTTAACAAAATGAAATTTGATCTTGGCATGTGCATTTTAAAATGATTATTTATGCCTATTTGTATCATATTGTATATATTTGCTAGATTAATTATTTTTTTAAAATATGCATGAAAATTTGATTTTTGGTGGTACTCGACCAGTCGAGGATTTCCTCGACCTATCGTGGCATGACCGGTCGAAGAAAACCCACGACCAATCGTAGATCGCGTGAATCACTTATATTTGGGGGAAAACTCTTTCTTCCTCATTTCTTCTTTCCTCTCCGACTAGCCGAAGCTCGACTAGTAGAACCCACCTTCCAAATCCTTCAAGGTTAGTGCTTCATTTGCTTATTTCTTATGGATTTACGTCTAGATTACTTCTCTTTTTCTCTTGAAGTTATCTATTTCAAATTTCGTTGAGATTTAGGGTTTCCCTTTTGAAAAAAAAATCTATTTTGAGAAAACCATTTTCTTAAACCTTTACAACTCTTTATTTTCGTGAAGTCCTTGTTGCAAATGGCATCTAGAGGGAGAAAAGCAACATCCCGTGGTCCGTCTTCTTCTTCCAGATCAGCCCCTCTCACTAAGTGTTATCTTCGGACTCCCGATGATGATCCGTCTTATGTTCGGGACATTAGATTACGTAATGTTATTGTTGAACATCCTATTGATGTTAATCATGTTGCTCCTTTTGATATCCTTCCTATGCTTCAAGCTGTAGGTTGGAAAAAGTTATTACATTGGGGTGGGCCAACATACCGGTCCATTACTCAGTCCATGTTTGCATGTATATGTGATTTTTCACTGGAGAACTTAACTTTTAAAATAGCCACTAGAGAAGGACCATTTGGCATTGATCGTCATTTGATTTCAGCTCTTATGGATATTCCTGTGAACGATGAGGGGATTCTTATCCATAACTTATCTGACAAACCCTCAGAATCTGAAAAATGTCTCCTCACTAGAGATTTATGCAATCTGAATGCTCAATGGACTCATAAAGGGAATGCACTTCCCTCAAGGTATTTGTTACCCAAATACAGAGTTCTTCACAAATTCTTTGTGTCTAACTTATATCCTCGATTGGGTAATAAATCGAAATTGATTTCCTTCATGGTTCGTGTTCTTCATGCTGTTGCCACTGGTAGGTCTATCTGTTTACCTTCCTTGATTTGTCACTTCATTCTTAATTTTTGTCTCCATCCTTGACACAGTAACATTCCTTTTGCTTATTTGATGACTGTGTTGGCTACTCATATGTTAGTCGATATGCCAGTTGAAAATGCCCTTATCCGTCATCTAATATTCAATAATTCTAACTTAAATAAGATGAAGTTGGAGTTACTCCCTGGTTAAGGTGATGGTGTTGGTAATGCTGAAGCAACACATGAGGAAGTAGCTGGTGATCCTCCTTTTGATGATATCTTTGAAGAACTTGATTCTGATTCTACGAATGATCCAGATTATGAGCCTTCTAACTTTGATGCACGACTACATGCATTGGAGGATAAGGTTGAGAATATAAATGTTAAGATGGAAAACATGTCTGTTGCTCATGATTTACAATTCAAGTATATGCGTAAATATCTTAGGCGCTTGAACAAAGGCATGCATAAACTTGATCCTTCCATCCCTGCTCCTTCATCCGGTTCAGATTAGTTCTTTTCAGCAATCTTATTTGTAATAACTTTACTATTCTTGTGTTACAACTGGTTGGGAGATTGTTGCTATTTATGACTTAGTTCAATCTATGAAATATGTGAGTTGATTATTCTATTTTTTATTATCTTTTCTTGTTACCTCTCATATATCTCTCCAATTATTTCTCCTCAGTTTATTTGTTATGTGCTTCCTTTGTCCTCTTGTGACAAAAAGGGGGAGAATAATGCTTATATGAATGGAGAATGGAGTAGCATTGCGCATTGCCTTATGCATATGTTACTCAAGGGGAGTATGATGTTACTCTGGGGAGTATGTGTAGAGGAGATCAAAGGACTATTGATATACAAGTTCATGTTAACTATTGATATACAGGTTCATGTTACTGTGCTAGTTGATAACAACTGGTGCATGATTCGTTAATCAGATATTCTATGAACTAACATATTTTAGAAGTGTGTTTTGTCACTAATTTAACAAAGGGGGAGATTGTAAGTGCTATTATTTATAGCCCCTTCATTGTCAAATTTATGGTACCAAAGACACTATTATGAAGCATGCATATGTGAAAATCAAAGTGCTACTTAAGATAAACTTTGATGGACAAGCACTGCTCTCAAGTCAAGATCTCAAGATGCTTTCAAGTTCAAGAAGCTTTCAAGTTTAATCTCAAGATCTCAAGAATCTTTCAAGTTCAATCTCAAGATCTCAAGAAGCTTTCAAGTTCAATATCAAGATTTCAAGTTTAATCTCAAGATTTGAATATGCTTTCAAGTTTGAACTACATCAAGACTTCAAGCTTCACTACTTTCAAGGTCCTTAAGTTTAAATGTCCTTACTTCACTATTGAGGTTTGACTAACGATAGGTTGACCTTTAGAGTAGGCCATTTTGGATACATAATTCATATATTTTATATATGTGTGTCTGGCCTGTTCTAAGACTAGTCCTGGACTTTGGTCGACTAGTCCTAACCTTCGACCTTGTCTAAGGATTTCCTGGATCAGTCGTAAGTTTGTTGTAAAATTTAGATATTTTCTGTTAAGCTTCGACTAGTCATGGGGACTGTTCGACTAGTCGTAGGAACAGTGTCGACTGGTTCTTCGATCAGTCGTAGACCTTCGACTCAAACTACAGCGATGATTTATACTTTGCTTCGACCAGTCGTAGCAGCTTAAGACCAGTCGAAGACGTGATTTATTCACACTATAAATAGAGCACAAATCTCAGAATTAAACAGACCATTCAAGCTAATTTAATTCGGCCTTCTGAGAGATAAATATGTGCTCTGTTTAAAGCTAAGT
Organism: Magnolia changhungtana; assembly: GCA_030180095.1. NCBI lineage: Eukaryota > Viridiplantae > Streptophyta > Magnoliopsida > Magnoliales > Magnoliaceae > Magnolia > Magnolia changhungtana. The sequence continues at coordinate 20,133 of JASAUF010000384.1, read as the reverse complement.
GTGCTTATTTAATATTCTCTTTCTTTAGCTTTGTTAATTGATTTTGTTTCTTGCATTCCAATCTAATATGTAAAGAGAAAGTTTTATTTTCCTTTTATTGGAATCAAAATCAATTCAAGCTATCCCATTTGTTTTAATTTAAAATCTATTAGGAATTAGAACCATTATAAAGTGAGTATTGGACATTGATCTTGAACATTCAAATCTCCACTCCAACTCAGTTCTTTTTGGATTGCTACATCAAAAGAGAAATTCAGGTATTTTACATATATTGTAAATTCGTTTATTTTGGTTTTATTTGAGGTTAAGCTAGAAAAATCTCAAAGCTATTAGTTATCTAAGGAGAGCAAGAAAACTCAGAAGTGAGGGTTTTTTAAATTGTGTAAGCCCTTTGAAAAGGACACAGTTGTAAAGGTTTTAGGTGAACCTGTGAAAACCTACTTGATAGTGAAAGCTAATATCCCCTGTGTGAGGATATTAGGAGTGGAGTAGCATTCTGTGTGGCCATTGTTGAATAGTTGGTGTACACACAGGCAAACCACTATAACTCCTTGTGTTATGTGGAAGTGTGTTTTATTTTCCTATCTTTGATTATTCCTTTGTGGAATGTATGTGGATGTGAATGTTGTAATCATTTTAATTTCTATCTTAGTGGGGAATGTTGTAATAGTTTAGATTTAAATTTCTGCAATTTATTTCAAGCTATTCCTTTATTTGTTTGAGCTTTAGATTCTCTAAATTGTTCTAGTAAGGTTGCCCTGCCATTTCAATGGTGTATAGTTGTCCCTAGAACAATCAATTACATTTTATTCCTCTGTTTTGTTTCAATTTGATTATTTCTAGAAAGTTTGAGTTCTTGATACAAAGACCTTTCTAGAAATCAGGTTGCCCTACCATAAACTTTGGTTTTTGGTGTAAGGTTGTCCTTAGAACAACTTTTGTATCAATCTCTCAATACTTGTTGATTGAGGTTTCTATTCATTTATGCATTGTGGATTGCTTTACTTTATTTGGCTATCTTGTTATTTAAATTCCGCTGTAATTATTTTAAATTTCGCATAGTCCTATTCACCCCCCCTCTAGGACATATAACTTGGCCATTTCAAGGGTCATTCATGACTAAAAGTGATGTCGAAGCGTGGAATTTCTTTGAAACCTTGTGTGAAAATTCTCAGCAATGGGACTACTCAAATAGAGGCGAAAGAAGTCCCCAACTACCAGAGAAAAGTGGTATATATGAGATAGGAGTCACGCTAGATCTTTATGCCAAAATTGATAGCCAGACACAAAAAGTTGATGCTTTGATGTTAAATAATGGACCTCCAAAAACAACTCAAATTGAGTCATGTGTCATATGTTCCAATCCCGCCCATCCTACGCAGTCTTGTCCATCTAATGCAGCATTTATGAAATTTCTATTTGAACAAGTTCATACTATAAACACTTTTCGGAGACCTAAGAATGATCCTTACTCAGACACCTACAATCCAGGGTGGGCTAGGCATCCAAATTTCTCTTGGGCAAAAGGACCACAACAAGGTGGACCATCTGAAAATCCTCCTATGCAACCTTACCCCCAAGTTGATAGTCAACAACATCAATAGTTTCCACAATATCAACAACTTCCTTCACAATCACGGAAACCATCTCTTGAAGATACGCTCAATCTTTTTATGCAAAGTTCTCTTCAATTTCAAAAAGACACCCAACAAACTTTACTAGCTAACCAGCAAAGCTTACATGCAAATGCGCAATCTATTGCCAAGCTAGAAGTGCAGTTGGGTCAACTTGCTACCACATTGAGTGAGAGAGAGAGAAGGGCAAGTTCCCTAGCCAACCTGTGGAAAATCTAAAGTGACGGTATGAGATTGGCTCTAATTTAAACCAAGAACAATATCATGAGCAAGCCAAATCAATCATTATCCTTAGGTCTCGTAAACAGATCAAGAACAACGTAAAGATGCCTAAGGAAGATTAAAATGAAGCGGAGAGAGAAACTAGTGCGTCCAAAGTCCAACAACAATCTGACTCTCCAGGAACCACTCATGTGTCATCCTATGTACCTAAAGCACCTTTTCCTCAACGTCTGGCACCAGTTAAAAAAGGAAACAACTTTACTGAAATAATGGACATGTTTAAGCAAGTGCAAATTAACATACCGTTGCTTAATGCTATCAAGGAAGTCCCTACTTACACTAAGTTTCTTAAAGATTTATGCACTCAAAAGCGTAAGATGAATGTTCACAAGAAGGTCTTCCTTGCAGAGCAACTCAGCTTCACGATTCAACACAACACCCCTCCTAAATTTAGGGATCTAGGAGCTCCTACCATTTCTTGCGTCATAGGAGAGCATAAGATTGAGAAGGCATTGCTTGATTTAGGAGCGAGCGTTAATTTGTTACCATATTCTATATATGATCAGCTAGGACTTGGTGAGCTAAAACCAACTAAAATGACACTACAACTAGCTAATAGATTTGTCAAGGTTCCCCGTGGTGTTATTGAGGATATGCTAATCCAGGTTGATAAGTTTTATTTTTCAGTGAATTTCATCGTTCTAGATACTCAGCCTGTCCAAAATCCTACTAGTCAAATTCTGATTATTCTGGGACGTCATTCTTAGCTACATCCAATGCTATCATAAATTGCAAGAATGAAGTTATGAAGTTGTCTTTTGGTAACATGAAGATTAAACTCAATGTTTTCAATGCTGGACAACAACCAGAAGGCTCGGATGAGATATTTGAAGTGGACATGATTGAGAGTCTAGTGCATGAATCTTTCCTTCAAACTTTCGATGATGCACTTGAGACTTGCTTAGCACATTTTGGCATGGATTTTGACATAGAGAGTTCCATTCAAGAAATCAATGCATTGCTCGACTCTACTCCTATAATGGAGACTGCAAAATGAAAAGCAAAAGTGGAACCTCTTCCACCCACTGAGTCTAAACCGGTCCCATCTATTGAGAAACCACCCGACCTTGACCTTAAACAATTACCTACAAACCTCAAATATGCATTTTTAGGTCTTTCTGAGACCCTGCTTGTCATCATAGCTTCTAACCCTGAGAAGGAACAGGAGAGCAAGTTGTTTAAAGTGCTTAGAGAATATAAGGCAGCTATTGGGTGGACGATAATGGACATAAAGGGAGTAAGCTCCACTGTGTGTATGCATCGTAATCATCCTAAAGACAATGCAAAAACATCGCGTGAAATGCAAAGGAGGCTTAACCCTAACATGAAAAAGGATGTTCGAGCGGAAGTGCTTAAATTATTAGACGATTGTATCATTTGTCCCATTTCAGCTAGCACGGTTCAAGTTGTTCCCACAAACTCTGGGATTGGTTAATCAAGGTGTTGAGGAAATTTATTTGGCGGACCCAGGTTATTAAGATTGATTAATTCATGGTCCATTCTTGTCTGGCTGAAGATGTTAAACTTAGCGCTCCTTGGAGGCAACCTAGCTTTTCATTCCATTTCATTTTCCTAGTTAGTTAGTTCAATGTTTGTGGGTAACATTACTGCAAACCCTCACGAGACTACAACTCGTCCACTAGGGGCAACCTATGGGTTTAAAGTCTTGTTGCATACGTTAAATGTAATCAAGAGCACCTGCGAAATTGGTATAGGTAGGTTCTTCTTTTGGGTGATTTTATGTTTGTTATTTTGCTTTTGGTGATTTCTCTCTTGTGCCGACCCGCTTTTACGTTGATATTTTTGAGAAAGCCTCTTGATTCTCCGTTCAGGTACTATCTTTTCATCACTCCTCTTTTACTTTCGTTGTCGCATGTGCACTGCATGCTTATTTTTTTACATTGAGGACAATGTAGATTTTAGGTTGGGGGTGGGAGATTAGGTTACCTAATCAGTATTTTCTTGGTCTTGAGTAAAAAAATGTGAAATTTTTTATAACATTTTTTAAATTTTTTGGAATTTCTTGTGAAGTTAAAGTGATGTTGAAGGATAGTTGTGATTTTAACATTACAAGATACAGAATGCTGGTAATTTATGACTCTGGGATTCAGTATTTGTTAGATTACACAGTTAAGTTTGAGTGGTTAACCCATGATCAGAAGCTTTAAACATTGATTGAGTCATTGTTTCACAGGACACATCTCGCTTACACATTGAACGATTAACTTGGTAATCACTAAGCATGAAAGGAACCAGCCTGAATATATATATATATATATATTGTTCAGTAAGAAGAATTGAAAGGGTAAGTCACATAATCTTCACCATAGGTTTGCTCCCTATAGGTGTAGATTCGATTCCCCATGGTTGACATGTGAAAGAAAAAAAAGTTAGGCGATAAGTTTTCACCATAGGTTTGCTCCCTATAGGTAAGGATTTGATTCCCCACCTTGGCGTTACTGTTCAGAAAAAAAATCAAGGGATGATAGAATGAAAAGTTAACCTGTCAGGCAAGTGTTGGTTTCAGTTGTCATGCATTCCGTTGTTAATTACCAATGATATCTTGAAATTGACAATTGGATCTCTTAATAATTGTAAGCTGAGATTACACTATACACTCATGGAACTCAATGTTTAAAATGTTCTAATTAGTGGATTAATACTATGAACTTGATTATGAAGTTTACCGTCAGCTTGATTCCAGGCAAAAAATTCTACTCACCCTTCATGAATCTTAGAAATCTCACATCTCAACTATTTGTTCACAAGTCACTCGAGTTTACAGGAATTGTCCTTTTATTTCTGAAATTATTTTCGCATGTTTTGCTCGGGACTAGCAAAATGCTAGTTTGGGGTTGTGATGAGGGTCGAATATTACATCTTAAACCCCGATTATTGCCTGATTTTACGTACATGATAACACCTAATGTCGTAATTTAATTGTGTTTTCGTTGTAGGATGTAATAAGGAGCGTTGATTGAAAAAGAGTATTAAAAGCATGAATTTGAGGCTCCGAAGACTCCAGAGTAAGGGGACAAACTCTAGAGGACCAATATTGAAGAATTTACAAGCTAGGGATCTGAGGAAATCAAGCCGTTCACGTCAAAGAGGCCCAAAACCGGTGAAGAATGCAAGATCACAGGGTTCCCGCCATCCGATTGGCTCGAAACTTCATACATGGCCTGGGGACCATAAATAAACTGTACATATTAAATTTCAACCATTGAATATCTCTAGAAGTGGGCCAACGGATAGATCAGCCCATTAATCTCCAAGTTTAGGCCCACCTACAATCTAGATATGCTTCAAAATTGGCCTCGGCAGTTTAAATAAGATGAGAAATAGGATGGATGGATTGAATTTCTGAAGAACATCACAGTCGATTCCATATGTACAGCGTGTGTACAAAGTGTACACACGCCCGCCGAGCACCGGACTGACTAAGGCGGGTTAGTAGGCGCTGACCCGCGTCTTCCTCTTAAGACGGCAGTTGCCGTTTTCGACTTCCTGTGTAATGAATGGACGCTGTCCATTTTGCGGAAGTCAGTGGGCCACCTCTATCATCCGTACAGATGATCCAAGTCATCCATCTTGTAGAGGGCCTCAAAAGGATCGAACCCATGCTAAAATTTTGTGCCCATGCATACACACGTGCGCGATACAGAGGCCACAAGTGGACTGCCCTGCAACGTTCAAATCGATTTTAGCGTGATTGCTTCTCTGAGCCGCGTCAATAGACGTTCAAAACCATCCATCTTTGAACAAAATTTCATCCTGAATCTAATGGACAGGGTGGATTTCCCCGAAAACACTTGTGTGGGGCCCACTGATCACATCAGAGAAGGACATGCATAGGCTTACGCATGTCCATGAAAAGCGACTTTTCCAGGCGGTTGCGGCCCACCATCTTAGATCAGATGGAAGATCTGATCCGTCCATCATGCAGGCCATCAAAAACAGTCCTGGGGGATGTTGATTTTACGGACAAAGTGCAAGGAATAAGGGAGTTTGAATGCCCCGAACTTTACTGCGAAAAGTTGTTACGCACTGTTGCTGCGAAAGGCTCACCGAATGACTCTAGCTTTCCACCGCCCTCCAGCAACTATAAAAGGGGTTGTGGACGTGGCAGTAAGGGGGTAGAGCAGATCTAGAGCCAAGGAGAGAAAGAGAAGAAAGAGAAGAAAGAAGAGAGAGAGAGAGAGAGAGAGAGAGAGAGAGAGATGGATGTTTTCTTTTTATGAATTTTATTTTTCCATCTTTCTAATTGATTTTATGGATTACTAATTTCTTGCCTAGGGATGAGATGAAGCTCCTAATTTGAATGACTCTTATATGTGTTGATTTCATTTAATTTGATTGATGTGTTTCTTTCTCTAGTGTGCTTAAGTGAAATCTCTGTACTTTTCCATTCTATGAGCTTAACCAAAGTCTAGATGTGGATGTTGTTTGGAATCTCATTATAGGTGCTTGTGTCTAACCATGAACAGGTTTCCTATAAAGGAAAAAATAGGAATCTACACATCTTCATGCCTGACCATGGATGGAAAGATGTGATTCTTATGCTTTAAGGGATTACACATTCTGTGTGCCCAACCAAGGACATAAAGTGTGATTTATTTATTTTTATATCAATTTAAATTAGGGTGAATCAACAGGTAAAACAAGGGTTAGGATAATTAGGGGTGGATTCGAAAGTCCTAGTCTTCTCCTTGATTGAATTTTCCTTATTGCTCTCAGTTATTTTTCATAGATTTGTGATAGTTTACTTAATAGTTTGCAAACCATTTGTTGGATTAGTTAAGAAGAGTCATAAATTTCGAATTGTGACAACCAGTCCTCGTGGGAACGATCTCGTAATACGTACCATATCTACATCTTATTCATATACTTGCGAGTTTAAAATCATTTAAATCAGATTGGTATAAATAAAACATCATGAGTGGATCAACCTGATTTTAACATGTGTTCTTCATGGTGAGACCAGCTTGTTGAATAGGTTGGATGCCATATAAACATGACAAGTTCACATTTAGTCACTACTTGGACAATAACATTGTCGTCCAATGAGTTGTCAATAATATTAGGCTATGTGTGAGTTGTCAGTAATTTCTTTGCTCAATTAAGGATGGTACCAAGATTTAAGAAGAGTTCTACTACATACGAGCATGGTCAAGAGGGCTGCCAGAACAGAAAAATAGCTTTTAGAGTTCCCATACATAACAATTTAAAGTATTTGTAGAAGTTTTGGAGGTTCTATGACCTCATTAAGTGAATCCTTGTTCTCTAGCGGTTGACTTCTTTGAGCGAATGCCACACATTGTTTAAAATAAAAAATAAAAATAAAAAAATAAATAAAAATAAAAATTGGACAAGTGAAGTTGTTGCATAATTACTGTGCAAAGAAAGCAAAAGCAAGATGCCCTAAGAATAGAAGAAGAATTCTGAAGCATAGCAACAAATCTTCCAATCTCAGCTCCACTGAACAAAGTGAAAAATGGAATAAGGCAAGAGTTACAGAGAAAAATGCATAACAAAAAAGAAGGTTTTCCAACTTGTCGATAAAACAGCTCCCCTGGTTGAACTTATCTACAGGAGCACAAGTAATGAATCAAAACAACCCAATTGTGATTCTTATTAGTGAATCACAATGCAAGGGGTCGCTGCCTCTTGCAAAGTGAATAGTAAACCATTATTGGACATTAGTCAATGTTGTCAGTAAATAAATGTAGTTTTTTTTTTTTTCCTTTTCCTTTTATGGGAGAGGTGCATAGCCGATTGATTAAAACATAACAGAAAACATGTAGAAATGAAGAATGGCATGTTGAAATAAAAAGATTATAAAATGCAATACTAAGCATCACATACCGTGTTTTGTCCCAGAGGTGCCTTAAGAGCAAGCTTATCGAAGGTTAAACATTCACCCCCAACTTTCACAATCCAAGCTCTAGCTGTCTCCGTAAACCTCAAAGCAGTCACCTTCAATGCAGGCACCACTGCAGTCTGTTGGGATGCCTTGCACAAACCTTAGGATCTAGCCTCCCGAAACAAACCAGAATTATGGATAATAAAGCAATGAAATAAATCCAAGCATCAATCACACACCACACAAGAGATTTTTACGTGGAAAACCCTCAAAGGGGTAAAAACCACGGGACCTTGTCCAGATTAACAATCCACTATGAAGTAGAACATTACAATCTTCTTCACTCACGCAAGAGTGGATAAACAATAAGAGAAATAGAGAAAACAGAGAGATCTAACCGATTATGAGGACATAGAAGCGCTGAGATATAAATTGCAAAGTAGAAAACCTCCACGAGCAGAACCTCCCTTCTATAAGCTTCCTCTCTCTCTCACCTTTGATAGCCCTAAACCCTTTAGAAAATCCCTTGTAAAGCTTTAGGAAACCCTCTTGATGTGCCTAGAAAAACCCTAGGCAACCCCTTTTATAGTTTAGGAAACTCCTTTCCGCATCCCTGTTGCGAAAGGCCTCAAATCAGCAGTTTTGCGCAAAATTACGGAATAAACTGCGTAACCTTCGACTAGTCGAACCTAGTCTTCAACTAGTCGTATGACCCTTTCGACTAGTCGAGACATCCCTTCGACCAGTCGTAGCTACAGTAAAAAATAGCAAAAATACTTGATGGACTTTGAGTCGAAGTCACGACTTGAACCTTCGACTAGTCGACCACCAGCCTTCGACCGGTAGAGCAGGGCTCACGACCGGTCGAAGATGGGTCAAAAAAACCCATCAAATCTCCCCCTTTTTGACCCAGGAGGGATTCACCTTCTTCAAGCCAGCCAGGTTTCTACAAACCTCGAACTTGCCCTTGAGCAAAGCCTTGGTCATCATGTCTGACCCATTATCGTCCGTGTGGACTTTCTCAAGCTGTAACACCTTCTGTTCCAAAGTATCCCTGATCCAGTGATACCGTATCTCAATGTGTTTCGACTTGGAATACTGACTTGGATTCTTGCTCAAGTGTATAGCACTCTGACTATCGCAATAGACCACGTGCTCCACTTGCTTTAGGCTAAGTTCCTGTAGGAACCTTTTTATCCAAAGCATCTCTTTACATGCTTCTGTGACTGCAATGTATTCGGGCTCTATCGTCGACAATGCTACGACCTTCTATAGCTTGCTCTGCCAAGAAACCGCTCTCCCTGTAAATGTGAACATGAACCCCAATGTAGACTTCCTGAAGTCTATGTCACCTGCCATATCTGCATTTGTGTAGCCCTCTAACACAGGTTTTCCATCACCATAGCATAGGCTCAACCTGGATGAGCCTCTTAGATACCGTAGTATCCATTTCACTGCTGCCCAATGCTCTTTCCCAGGATTGGCAAGGTTCCGGCTAACAACACCAACCGTATATGTTATGTCTAGGCGTGTACACACCATAACATACATCAAACTTCTTACAGCTGACGTATAGGGTATCTTTTGCATCTCATCCACCTCTACCTTCGTCTTGGGACACTGCCTGTCGCTCAATCTGAAGTGACCATCTAGTGGAGTACTGATCGGCTTCGCTACATTCATATTGAACCGCTGTAGGACTTTCTCAATATAACGCTCTTGATGTGACCCAAAGCTTCCCGCATTCACACGGGTTATCTCCATTCCTGGATCTGTCTAGCCGGGCCCAAGTCTTTCATCACAAAATACTTGCCCAACTCCTGTTTCAGCCTGTCGATCTTCTTGATGTCTTTTCCCATGATGAGCATGTCATCAACGTATAATAGCAGAACTAAGAAATCACCATCTAAGAACTTGCGCGTGAACATACAGTGGTCCGACTCCGTTCTGTCATATCCATGCTTTAACATAAACGAGTCGAACTTCTTATACAATTGCCGTGGAGCTTATTTCAGCCCATACAAGCTCTTCCTCAGCCTACACACCATATGCTCCTTGCCCTTGACTTCGAACCCCTCTGGTTGGTGCATGTAGATCTCTTCTTCCAGGTCACCATGGAGAAAGGCGCTTTAACATCTAACTCTATCTCCCGGATCCATGCTAGCCGCTAACCCAAGCAACATCCGTATGGATGTCATCTTCACCACTGGTGAGAATATCTCCTCGAAGTCTATGCCTTTCCTCTGACCAAACCCTTTCACCACAAGTCTGGCCTTGAACCTCATCTGTGAATTCTTCTGCTCAACCTTCTTTTTGAACACCCACTTGTTGCTCAAAGCTTTCTTGCCCTTAGGCAGTTTCACCATATCATAAGTGTGGTTCTTATGCAAGGATTTCATCTCCTCTTGCATAGCTTTCAACCACTCCCCTTTATGCTCATCGGCTAGGGCCTCAGAATAATCTTCTGGCTCTCCCCCATCAGTCAGCATAATGTACTCATGTGGCGAGTACCTCTTGGACGATTGTCTATCCCTAGATGACCTCCTCACATGTGGCTCAACAGGTGGATCAAGTGGGGGTTGCTCCCCTGGTCCATCTTCTGAAGGAACTCTCTCGTCCTCTGCACCTTGTTATACTCCCCCGTCATTAGGTACCACGGGAGGAATAATCGGATCCATGTCCTCTAGCTCACCTGAACTAGGCTGATTCTTCTCTGGCTTACCAATGTCTTCTATACACTGATCTTCAAAGAAAACCACATCTCTGCTCCTGACGAGCTTCCTCTTCGTCGGATCCCACAATTTATAACCAAACTTTTCATCACCGTACCCTAAGAACACATACTGCCTGATCTTCATATCGAGCTTGGACCTCTCATCCTTTGGTACGTGAATGGATGCAGGGCATCCAAACACCCTGAGATGACTGTACGATGGATCCTGTCTAGTCCACACCTTCTCAGGTACTTCTCCATTCAACAGGGCTGATGGAGACCTGTTTATCAAATACACCGCCGTGTGCATTGCTTCTCCCCAGAACGTCTTGAGCAATTTCGCATGGGATAACATGCATCCGATTCTCTCTACAATGGTGCGATTCATTCGCTCAGCTACACCATTATGTTGAGGGGTCTTGGGAACCGTCTATTCATGCTGTATACCTAGGGACTTGCAGTACTCATGAAAGTCTCTAATGTATTCACCACCATTGTCAGTGTGAATGCACTTCAATGATCTACCTGTCTCTCTCTCGACCATAGCATGAAACAATTTAAACTCACCAAAGACCTCATCCTTGGATTTCAAAGCATAAACCCAAACCCTCCTAGATGCATCATCTATAAAAGTAACAAAATACAATGCCTCACCCAAGGTTTTTGTCCTCATAGGACCACAAACATCAGAATAAACCAAATCTAATATATGTACTTTATTAACATGAGAAACAGTTTTAACAAATGAAACTCTATGTTATTTCCCTAATAAATAATCAAGATAGGTTTTGAGAGCTATACCTGTCACGTCTGGAAGGAGCTGCTTCCTCGTTAGTAGCTGAAGCCCTTTTTCACTCATGTGGCCTAGACGCCTGTGCCACATGTCAATAGTTGAATCTTCCGCTGCGTTCAACCCACCCTTGTACATACTGACACTTGCCTTGTACAGGGTACAACACTTCTTTCCTCTGCCCATGATTAATGAACCCTTGATGAGCTTCCATCGCCCACCAGCAAATCGGCTTTGATAGCCATCATCATCCAACCTTCTCGTCGACATCAAGTTGAGACGAAGGTCTGGGATATGCCTCACATCCCTGAGAACCAATGTGCAGCCCACATCGGTCTTCACACAAATATCACCGACTCTCACGATCTTTGATACGCCAGAATTTTCCATCTTCACAGTCCCATAGTCACCTGACTTGTAGCTTGTGAAGAAGTCCCTGCGTGGAGTCGCATGAAAAGAAGCTCCCGAGTTAACTACCCAGTCGGGGTCCTGACTCGTAGCCGTGAGACATACATCGTGATCTGCTGAAAGAATAACTACAACGTCGCCACCTGAAGCGACCGCAGTAGAATTTGATTCATCTTCCTTCCCTTTTCTTTTCTTGTCATTTTTCTTACCACGACATTCATGCTTGTAGTGGCCCTTCTTGCCACAATTCCAACAATCAACATCTTTTCTGTTACTCAACTTGCCTCTTGATTTATCTCGAGCCTTCCCACCCTTCCTGTTCTTTCCTCTCATCCGTTCCTGTGTCACAAGGGCCTCTTGCTGAGTAGACCCCTGAGACTTCTTCCTTGTCTCCTCATTAAAGAGACAACTGGTTACCTGTTCCATGGATATCTTTCTGTCTGGCACGGAGTTACTTAGAGACACCACTAATGTCTCACAACTGTCAGGCAATGAACTAAGCAATAGTAAAGTCTGCAATTCATCATCCAGGACCATCTTCATAGAGGTGAGTTGGTTCACTATATTGCTGACCTCATTCATGTGCTCAGCCACAGAACCACCATCCTTGAACTTAAGATTCACAAGTCGCCTTATCAGAAATATCTTATTATCGGCTGTCTTCCTCTCATACAGCCCTTGTAATTTTAGCCATAGGCTTGCGGCTGAGGTTTCCGTAGACACATGGTGGAACACAGAATCATCCAACCATTGTCTAATAAACCCCACAGCCTTTCGGTCCGTCTTCTTCCAATCATCATTAGTCATATCCTTGAATTTTGTTAATATGCCTAAGATTGGAGAATATAGGTCCTTGCAATAAAGAAAGTCCTCCATCTTAGCCTTCCATATGGTCCAGTTAGAACCATTGAGGCTGATCATCCTTGAGCCACCTTCCATAATTCAAAACTGATCCTACCTGTTCAATGAACTTTAGCTCTGATAACACTTTGTTGGGATGCCTTGCACAAACCTTAGGATCTAGCCTCCTAAAACAAACCAGAATTATGGATAATAAAGCAATGAAATAAATCGAAGCATCAATCACACACCACACAAGAGATTTTTACGTGAAAAACCCTCAAAGAGGTAAAAACCATGGGACCTCGTCCAGATCAACAATCCACTATGAAGTAGAATGTTACAATCTTCTTCACTCACGCAAGAGTGGATAAACAATAAGAGAAATAGAGAAAACGGAGAGATCTAACCAATTATGAGGACATAGAAGCACTGAGATATAAATTGTAAAGTGGAAAACCTCCACAAGCAGAACCTCCCTTCTATAAGCTTCCTCTCTCTCTTTCTCCCTCTCTCTCACCTTTGATAGCCCTAAACCTGTTAGCAAATCCCTTGTAAAGCTTTAGAAAACCCTCTTGCTGTGCCTAGAAAAACCCTAGGCAACCCCTTTAATAGTTTAGGAAACTCCTTTCCGCATCCCTGTTGCGAAAGGACTCAAATCCGCAGTTTCGCGCAAAATTACAGAACAAATTGCGTAACCTTCGACTAGTCGAACCTAGTCTTCGACTAGTCATAGGACCCCTTTGACTAGTCAAGACATCCCTTCGACCAGTCGTAGCTATAGTAAAAAACAGTAAAAATACTCGCTAGACTTTGAGTCGAAGTCACGACTCGAACCTTCGACTAGTCGACCACCAGCCTTCGACCGGTCGAGCAGGGCTCACAACCGGTCAAAGATGGGTCAAAAAAACCCATCACAGTCTTATCTTCCTATAGAATCAGCATGCAGCAAATGTTTTTAGCATGCAAAAATAAGGGCAACACAAAAAAGAAACCAAGAAACAAAATATACACTAAAAGTAACAGGAAATGTAAATGGAATTGTAGGTGGCATTTAAAAATCAACATCATGGGATTGCGGATGAATGCCTGTTTTCATGCATCTGGAAACTAACCAGAATTTAACATATACATGTGTGTGTGAGTGTTATCAATTTTTTTAATTCAAAGTCTTAAATGTAGCTGGAAACCAACCAAAATTTGTTGGTTCTATTTTTTGGGTGTTCATTCCTCATCTTCGCCTTCTCGTGCTTGATAAAAACTTGGTAAAAAAACAGATTTGTGTAGAGTACCACTTTGTAACCATTCATGAGTTGAGCAAGAATGCATCATTCTTTAAAATGACCAAACCCCACAACAAAACCATATCAGGTTTTCAAGTAAACTTAAAACCAAAATATAAAAACCACTGAACCTTCTGAACTAGTTCCTAATAAAGACAGCATGCCTCACAGTGCCAACCTTAATAGATCAGAAGTTAAAATTCAACTAGCAATTAAAAAAGAGATTTTCCAATTGTTTCGTGAGTGGCATTTCGGAGAAGTAAATTGCTGCAAGATAAGCACCAGAATTTGCATTAATTCCAACATCAGGGAACCTTAAATTGAAAGAATTCAAGACAGAAGCTGGGAATCTGTACCTTTCCTTTCATGAACTTGATCAACTTAGTGACACCGGTGGTTTGTTGACCTTGCTCATGAATAATCTTTTCAATATAACTGCATAGAATTTACTGCCAATCCTCCTAACCAGGAACCCATATAGCTGGAGATTCAAGAAAGCAAAAGCTTAATCAGTCAAAAATGGCAGCTCTAGAAACATCCATAAAACAGAACTTTCAGCTTGTTGGTGCCTTTCTTTTAAACTCACATCATAAAAATCATTATTATAATCAACCATGATTTTGGACTCTTGATAAAATGGGAAATCATATTCTAGAGATAGTCTACCCAAATAATCAAACTGGTACATGGTGATTTCTGATATATTAAATATCTATGCTATTTAAGCCCCATCTAGTTTAGTTGCTGCATACCAAAAAGTACTATTGTAAAACCAAAAGAGGGAAAAGGGTGTATATAACAAACAGTGGGTTTGTAAATACTAAATTGTGGCCCTTTTATGAAATTGAAATTTTGTTTTTTGTTTTCTAGAAAGCATGATTGTACCAATTGGCGGTCTCTTCTCCTTGGAAAATTTTTCTAGGGCATCCCAGTCTCTAATTGTAGCCAATGCAAATACTTTGAGCCAATACCATCTCTTCTCAGAAACCTGTAAAAGGAATTTGTTGGATAAGAACATTCAACAGAAGAGAATATTAATGATTAGAGTTCTAAAAGAAAGCACACAACCGACCTTGAATTCTGCTCTCACTTTCATTGCAGCTCGATGATTGCCCAGTACAATACGGGTACGAATTGTATCACTGATACTTGAATCCACGAATATTGACTGTTTTGTACTCACCTCTAATTCATGTTGCAGCCTGCAACAAAAGCAGGGTAAGAGATCAAAACAGTAGGATCTGACACCTTTGAGACTCAAAACATTGTCCATCTATTTTAGTGGTAAGATATAACTTTTGCCTTTAATCAGCCTCTAGGTAATCGCACCCTTGAAAAGATCGGATAGTCCTTCAGTTTTTTCCATTTGGAAGAGGGGCGGGGGGATTTTGGGATGCATGTAAAAAAGATTGGAATGTCCTTGGGTTTTTCATGTTGGAGAGAGGGAAGGAGAAGGAAGCTGGAGAAACATTTTCAAATTTGATAAAATAGATTGACAGGAGATTCGAATTTGCATGCTTTAAAGTACTTGAATGTTTTCCCCCATTTTCAATTTCTTTTTTTTTTTTTCTAATTGACTTAATTCCATCAGGCATCAGGTTTAGGGACAAGCTTAGATGTACCCCAAATTGTGGAGGTGACAGCCGTCCACCCACAATCTGGATTGGAATGAGATGAAAACAGCTCTTGGGCATTATCATTTAATTTTACAGTTGACACCATTTCCTGCCATCAAAATTTTGAGGGATGTGCTAAACACACTGTTTCCCTTAAACATGGATGCATAGATGATACTCTCTGCACTCTGTGGTGCCCCAAGTGCAAAAGTAAGGAAAAGGTCTGGCATAAAAACAATAAGGATTGTAAGAAAACAGCCAAACCAAACAAACTGCCATAAAAATAATACACCATTTGATCGGCGAGCATAAGAACTGACTTCAAAGACAATTTCCTACTGCAGAAGTTGAAAAGGTGTTCCAAGCTCAGACTCAACAAGTCCATCACTGGAACATTATAGTTGCCTTCAACACCACACCATCTAAAATTTGGAATTCCAGCTGCTTAATTTTTAAAAAGAAAAGTTGCAAAAAAAAAAATAAATAAATAAATAAAATGGAAATATGACTAGTAAAATACAAAATCACAATCAAAAGAAACAAGAAATTTCATTACTTCCTCCCTGTAGGATCCTATACAACTTTGATTCATACAAGAATTGGGGATGCTTTGTCTTGACATTTTCCTAGAAAGAAACAAAGAAACACCGGTAAAAATAGGGAACACAAGCATCACTTTTGAGGCAATTCCTTATGTTCAGGGCAGGATAGATTACACTCAAGCAGAAACATACATGAAAGGACAAATATTAATAAAACGTTGGTCATGAAAAGGAAAATGGAAAATGCACATACTTCAAGAGGTGTGAAAAGGCATAGATCAGCTTTCCACAAACTCAAATCACATTAAAAACAATCCATTGTAGTTGCAAGGTGAAATTCCAATTGCAAGTATTACTGTTTTTAGACATCTCACAACTCTAAGCCTTCTCCAATAAGAACCCAAAATGCACAAAGGCCCATAGGATAAAAAGTATATCATGTCAGATATTCGCTAATCCCATATATAGCGTACAGCCCATTGTTGGTACACCTGAATATGCACCAACATGGCACACATGCAAGACTCAAACTGTCAATCAGGTGGCTCACAACTCCTAGAAGCTAAGGCCCAAGAATCAAAACAGTCTAGTCATCAGATGAGCCGCAACACATGAAATCAGCACACGATTAAAAATGTGTTGACAAACAGTCCACGTTATTATACTGTGTGCCCTACCTGATGATCAAGCTAGCGTGATTTTTGGGCTACGAAATCTCTAGACTAGTCCACGACTCCTGCCATTGGATGGCTGGGATTCAGCATGCATGTCATGTATTGAATATGCTTATGAAGGTTGGGCTATAGACATACGCAAGAGTAGCAATGCTGTCACAAATTAAAGATGGTAAACTCCATCAAATCCAATATGTGTGTGATTATATTTTAAGGAGCGGAAAGCAGCAAGAACCAGAGCTATTGATGCATTTTGTTACCGAACTTGTCCCAGAAAAACATAGCTCTGCTCAAATTTTGCAATCAATTATATTGCTTTCAACATCTATATATATATATATATATATATATATATATATATATATATATATATATATATATATATATATATATATATATTGAACTATACAATTTACTATACAACGTCAATTCCTATCTACAGCATTCAATAAAGAACATTTTATTATAAAAGGAAACGCATTGAGCAGATGCAATGAAGCCAAAAATTAAAATGAAAAAGAGTCAGATTTTCTAAGTAAAAATGGAAGAAAAGGCTTACAAGCTTAATGGCAACCTCCTCATTTGTCTGAATATTTGTACCTGAAAAAATTTTAAGAGCAGTGTAACCAATCAAAGAGCTCTAGAATTCTAGAAATTGAAGATGTTGAACAAGAAAAAAAATGGGAACACCCTAATTAAGAGTTTTGAATTTTGAACCCCTAATTAGGGATTTTTAGTTTTTAAATCTATAATCCACAATTAGGGAATCAACACTACAAATCCCTAATTAGGGATTCGAAACTCAAAAATTTCCAACACATAAATCATTGCGCAATGTTACTTTAAGGATTAAAAATCATATTAAAAATACCCAAATTGATATGAATAGATAAGGAGAGAGAGAGAGAGAGAGAGAGAGAGAGAGAGAGAGAGATACTCTCGATGTTATAGAATACTTCTTGATGTGTTGAACCAAAGAAAATAAGAAAATAAAAGAGGGAGAGAGAGGGAGAGAGAGAGAGGGATACCCGATGTTACAAGCTGCTTTCTTAATGTGTTGAACTAAAGAAAATAAGAAAATAAAAGAGGGAGAGAGAGAGAGAGAGAGAGAGAGAGAGAGAGAGGAGTGAGGGAGTGGTAGATTGAGCAGAGAGGGAGAGGGGAGGTTTCAAGAGTGGAGAGGGAGAGAGGGAGAGAGAGATCGAGCTGAGAGGGGAGAGGCAGAGGGCGTAGAGAGAGAGAGAGAGAGAGAGAGAGAGAGAGAGAGAGAGAGGAAGAGGCGTAGAGAGAGAGGAGAGATGGAGGGAGAGGGAGTGGTTAGGGCCGGCGCCCTAACTAGCCCTTGTTAATATCGGACGCAAATTAGCTACTGACAGGTTTAGCGAGACATGCTACTAAAGTGATGTCACCAAGTTATGTGGGCCCTACCATGATGTATGTTTTGTATCGACACCATTCATACATTTTTAAAGATCATTTTAGGGTATGGACCAAAGAATGATGTAGATCCCAGGCTGGAGTGGACCCCACCACAGAAAACAGTGGGGAGAGTGATGCCTACCGTTGAAACCTTCCCAAGGTCAATCATGATGTTTTTTTGAGATCCAATCTATTCATGTGTTAGAGAAGACATTGAAGAAGGGAAAACACAAATATCAGCTTAATCTGAAACTTTTGTAGACCTTAGAACTTTTTAATGGTGGGCGTCACTCTCTCCATTGTTTTCTATAGTGGGGTCCACTCGAGATTTTGGTCTTACTCATTCTTTGGATTATCCCCTAATATGATCTCTCCAAGTGGATGGACGGTGTGGATACAAAACATACATCATGGTTTGGCCCACTGTAGACACCTCACCCGAGCTAATATCTTGAGAAGGCTAAGACTACCTGGGAACCATGATCATAACCTAACCTTAACCCTAAATCGCCATCCTAGACCTAACCCTAATCCCAATCCTAGCCTACACCAAACCCTAACCCTAGTCACAGCACTCCTAGTAACAGCAATCCCCAAAATCGTGATCCGAACTATTCAAGGTACATGGCCTCATCTATACCCCATATCCTCGCAACCCTCTATCCATATCTAAATTCACCACTTTGAGTCCTAAAACCCAAACGGAGACCACTGGATGAACCAGGAGACATCACACAGGCCCACAAGTGCGAATCCAAAATGGACCAGGAGCCCTTACGGCGGTAGGTTGGCACCGGCACGGCGGTGCCATCGACCACCGCCCGTAGTACTGACTATCGCGCCGATCGTACTATGGCGTCACATGGGATAGTCAGTTCTAAGCATTCAAAAGTCAACCCTCCTCACTCACATTTACCCTTCCTAACTCCGCTATTTACCATTTTACTGGCCTCATTAGCCAATAGGAGTGCGCCACGTGGCGTCTCTCTCCTCTCCACCAATCATCATTTGCCACATCAGCATTTACCGCTCCCAAAGCCCAAAATTACAACATTGCCATTAGAGAAGGCTATAAATAGCCTTCTCCTCTTCATATTTCAAGACACCACAACTAAGAGAGGAAGAGAGTGAGAGAGGGAGAGGAAGAAAGGAAGAGAGTAAGTGAGAAAGAGAGTGAGGGAAAGGTAAGGAGCTCCCAAATCCTCAAAGTTTTGAATTTTCTAGCTACACCCTAACCCTCCTCTCAACCTTTTCAACCCATAAGCCTAACCCAAATTGGTCATGGTTCGATTCATGTCTTAGCCCACTTAAAATCAAGCCAAAGATCCACCATCCTACAAGCATTTATCATGACATCTATTCCCTTCTCAACCTCCCTGCGCCTCTAGATCTCTAGTGAACGTATGTTTCTCTGTGACTTGTCGTGCACGGGGATCCCGTCACATCGAGAATTTCTAGTGATCTAGTCCACTCTTCTTTACCTTTTTACATAAGTATCATCACATCCGCTTTATAGGCATGCCATTAGGGGGACGTATGCTCTTAGTAGCTTATGCCGAAAATCTCGAATCTTACATCAAAATCCGCGTGTGTGCCTAGTCCCATCTCGACCACATCATCCATCATCCTCGAGATTGTTTTACCACACTAAGTAGAGACCAGTACATTTGTAAAGGCGCAGAGGGTGTCTAACACCTTCCCTCTTTGTAACCGAGGTCCTCTTACACCGGAATCCCTGGACGCGCATTAGACAGAGTCACTCTAAGGTAGGAGAGTCTTCGAATTTCTCCAACCTTACATATTCTGTGAGTTCTAGCCGACTGTGGGATTTTGAAATTAATTGGCTAATGGCGACTCCAACATTCATAAATCAGCCTAATCACCCCCATCATCAAAACATAACACTCCACTCAGCATGGGCACTGATTTTTCAAAGTTGCTCATGCGAATGGTGACTCACTGGGGACTACTACCGCACTAGTTAAGACCCGACCAAAGCATGTGGTATTCCAATCTCAAGGGACATCATCTTTGTATTTATACAAAAACAAAAAAAATCTTCTACCGTT